>OU612083.1:14654006-16004914 GCA_914767735.1 Anoplius nigerrimus
TGGGTTGAAAAGGTACGAAGAGTGCAATGGCACGCAGGAGCGTGTTCGACAGCGGGAACAGAGAACGAAGTGATCGAGCGAAGGATCGCGACGTCGCTTTCAGCCACTTCATCGATCCGAAACGGTTAGCGTCGTTGAGCCGTTAAGTCCCGTCGAGTTCCGTCGAGTTCCGTCAATATTTGCGATACGTCGATCCTCCGACGCTCCGCTCGGCGTGAATTTCGCTTGGCGCGACGCTGACCGTCCGCGAAAGGGGCTCGAAAACGCGAAAACGATCGGGCAATTAAAGCGGCGGGGATTAATCGGAAAGTCGATCGTTACGACTCGCCAATATTCTCGTCCATATTTATCGACTGTGCCACTTCTGTCGAGTAAACACCGAGAAGTGCGCAACGGCGTGGGCAGCGATGGACGTCGCTCGATAGACATCCTTTGTGAATCATCTCAATCTTCCATTCGACAAATCGAATCATCCACCTGCCGTCAGCTATTCGATCTGCCAACTATTTGACCCAGCGATCATCATCTTTGAACGTTTCGAGCAACAAGAAATTCTCAAGTCCCGAAACATAGACCAAACGTTAACTTCCGAGCTTTCTCTCGAAGCGTCGAATTTTCACCCGGGAAACCGTGGACTATCCGAAAGCAAGTGTTGACGGCGTAAACAACTGTAATCTGGCGAGCGGGAGCTCGAGCGTGTCTTAACAAAGTTGAACCCGGATTTACGCGGCACTTACGCCACTGGGAGTAACTCGCGTAGAAGTACTCCCGACAGGTATTCGGGCGGCAAACTTGAGGCTCACTCCCTCTCTTCGTGCCTCCTCTCCCTTTCTCTCCCTCCCTCCCTCTCGCTCTCACACTCTTTCTCCCTCTCTCCTTCGTTCTCTCCCTTTCTCACTCGCCAGGCCTCCCTCCCTGCAGTTCGCAGCACGGAGCCCAGAGATCGTGCGATCCCCTCGTTTCTTATTCTAATGAATCCGGTTAGCCTTAAATATGGGCGACAGTGGAAGGGACAGAGACGGAGAGATGAAAGGGGGGAGAACTGCGAGGGAGTCGGTCGGTATGGAAGAGAGTTCGTGCGAGCGAGAGAGGCCGCCGGTGGGTGCCTTTCGACGGACAAGGACTCGCGAGAAGGTGGGAGCGAGAAAAAGGGATGACGAGGGCGCGAGCGAGAGAACGCTCGAGGGTCCCAGCAGAAGAGGGACGAAAGGAGCTGAAGAGAGACGGAAGGTGCCGGTGAAGGGGGGAACGGCGGAGTGAGAGCTACCTCCCCTTTTATTGGCTCCCCGATCTGAGGATTCCCTCGGGCACGGGAGAGTCACGCAATATCGGCCCCCGGTTGCACTCCGGATCCGGTAGACTATTCGCCGGACGCCTGGCTATGTAGGTACCTATCCAGCTGACTATCCAGTGCATTATCCAGCGTACTATTCAGCTGACTATCCAGCGTACTAGCCAGCTGACTATTTAGCGCACAATTCAGCGCACTATACAGCTAACTATCCAGCTGACTATCCAGCGCATTATCCAACGTACTATTCCGCTGACTATCCAGCGTACTAGCTGACTGTACGCTGTTCGCTACACGGTTCCCCAACTGTCCCGTATTCCGTTCCGTACCCTTCCCAGGACTCCAGTCCACAACCCCAACACGTGCCCCCGATTCAGCGAAACTCGCCGTCCACGATCAGCATCTGCGAAGCTCGCGGACGACAATTGAAACGTCGCGTTCCCCGGGACATACCGAGGCCTGAACCGCGCGGCATTCGACACAGGCCGGAAGTGGGTTAGCTTCGAGGATACGAGGGAGGAAAGCCAGTAGGGGTACAAATGAAAGTTTAATGACGCGCCGCGTGAAAAATATTGGCACCCGACAAAGAGAGACAGAGAAGGACAGAGAATCGAGACGAATTTTCATCCGACAAGAGGAAATATTTCCGAGTGGCCGGAATTGACGTCGGCGCAAAGTGGGAAATAATTGATCGCGCCGTGTGCGCGTGGCGACGCCGGCCGAAGTGGACGCCGACGTCGTAGGCCGGAACAGCGGCGCGCAGGGTTAACACTCGGGGTTCGAAAGTGAGGCGAAGTCGCCTAACGCGGCCGTAATCTTCTTTCGCCGGTTCGCCGTTCGCGAACGTCCACGTACGGCCTCCTCCGCCGTCCTTTTCCTACCCACCCCCCCCCCCCCCCCCGTCCCCCTCACCCACCGTCCCTTTCCGCCGCCTCTTCCTCGTTCTCCTCCCCCGTACGATCGATCGGACGATTAAATGCCTGCCTACCTTCGGTAGCCACGGTTCGTGGCCGTGTGCGATCGAACTCGCCTACGCGAGCCACCCTTTATATAGTATGCACGGCGCGCAGCGACCGTAAAGTGCATGCCAGTAGCGGACTCGCGGCAGCAGATAATGGCCGGTGCCGGGGCCAGGCATCGTGCGCGAACGAGATCGCTGCCGATTTTGCAGAAGCCGAGCGCGCCAATTTACTCTCAAGATCGAGCCACCGAGATCGGTGACGGAAGCCGCCATGACGGATAATTGTCCGTGGATCAGTCGCTTTCGGAACTGAACGCCTTACGAGGAGAATGGATGGACTCGCGGGGTGGGACAGGTAGGATGAAGATCGTTATGCGAGTCGATAGTACGTTGGAGAAAATAGAATGAGGTAGTACGTATAAGTTAGGATAAGTAAGGTAAGTGGAAGAGAAGGTGAGGATGAGAGGAGAAGGAATGTAATAACTAACCCGTAAGGGAAATGTTAATAAATAACATACATACAGGCATGGTACATTGGAGCATAGAGCGTGACCGGAGTGAGCGATGAGCGAGCGTAATTATTGACACAGTTTGAGGCCGTCGGTCCAAGGAAAGCAAACTGTACGTCGTGCGGAGCTCTGTGACGGTGTAATCAATAAAAAGCGATATTCGCGGGGTACGCGAACTAATGATCCCGCTTATCTTCACTGCATAAGCGACACAGGATTCGAATCAAGATTGACAGCAGTTTGGCCTCACATATTCCACAACTGGCTCGCGATTCCTTCCCTCCGATTTTCGAAGCGTAATATATAGAACCCGTACTGTTAGCCGGTCCGCAATTTGCAGAAATATCGGACGCTTCTCTGGCACAATGTTTGCAGACTAATTTGCGGCTCAAATTGACTGTGGATCTAACCCTGTTTCACGAGCGTAGTACGTCGGGGAAATGAGCTCATTCTACGGGGCTCCCATGTCTCGGCGATCGTGGATAAAGAGGATGAATAGCATCCTCGATCCTACCAAATCATCCTTGATCGCTCTCGGTCACGGAACTTTGAATCCTCTCGCGGGCGTCCCTAATTATCCGTAACCGAGACTAACGAGTCCCGACCGCGCGCATTCGCCATGTGCGAGTCGCGGGGGCTCTCCCGTGCGAGCTGCATGCGGAATCGCGGGGGCGGGATTGATGATGGGGGGGAGGGGTGGAGGGAGGAAGCGAAGGTCGGGCCGAAAAGTCGGGCCGAAAGTCGGGCGACGAGCCAAGAGAGTGCCAACGAACGAATGGTCGACTCGAAAACTACCGGCGGAACATCGAGGTCACGACACGTTATTTCGAGATCCCTTTCGGTCATGACTCCTTATTACGTTACGCGAAGGGAATTAAAAGACGTGACAATCGAACGACGAATCGATCGCAGCCGGTAAAATCCAGACCCGCCACCGTATACCAACGCTGATAAATGGGAAAGAAGACTGTAAGCAAAGTAGGTATAGAATATTAACGCAGTACATAAGCCGTTCGTTGGACAAATAGGTTATCAGGACTCTTTTTCAAGACCTCGTCAAAGCAATAGGTCGACTCTTAACCTCTCAGATTTATCCGTTCAATTACCTCCGCTACTTTTCCGTAACTATCGTCAAAGCGCTGTCTCGACCGCCGTCACTTTTCCCCGCTCTCCGTTCTGCGGGACTTATCTCGCGAGATCGTTCGACGTCGTCGGTGGTCAAGCCGCTGAAACCTATTAAGACGTCGCACCTACTAGATCCAGCCCAGACCTCTCCGTCACTCCGCATGGTACGTTACGATACAGGCGTTCATTTTCCGCTCGCCGACACCCACTCTCTCGCTCCGAAGTTCTCGAACAGTTTGCGCCCCGCTCGCCTAATAATTCATGGCTAGGCCCCGAAGGAGAAAAACATGGGACAGAAATGTCGGACTCTCGCGCCGCGGCTCGGATAACGCGGATTGTAAATTGTCGCGGAATCACTCGAACGGTATGCTAATAGGTTAAATTGCGCGTGCAAATTAAATTGCCCCGGCTCGAACGAGTTCTAGCCCGTCGACTCGGCCCGTTCCGACTGCCTTCTCGCGCCGAGTTCGTGCGATACGGCGCGCAAAATGAGTCCGATCGGTGAGCGGCGCACGGCTCGTTTGACACCTTTCGTACGGAATATCGTTGATGTTTATTGGCCGGGCCGATCGAGGGGGACACGCGAAACGGCCTCGGGCGGTAAGTGTCGATGAAAAATGTGTCGCTCGGCCCATTATCGGCACACTCGCTCACGTGTTATTATCAATTCGACCCCCCCTTGCACTTCTCCCCCTCTCCGTGCCCCCTCTCCCGCCTCGGCGAGCGGACGGGCGACGTTTGTGGAAGAAGATAAAGCTACAGGAGAGCGAGCGTGGGCGTGACGATTCATCGCGGTTATTGTTGTTTAGTGGCCGCGATAACGCGTGACTTTACGTGCCGTCACTTCGATACGCGAAAGGGGGTATTGTCCGCGGAAGGCTGTAATTTATCCGGCGGAAAGTACGCAGTTTTCGGCTTAGACCTCTGCCGGCTACGATGCCTTATCCGGAATGTTCAGTTCAAATCATCCAACTATATCAACTTTCTTCCCCAAAACCCATTAATCGTCTGTAATCCCAATAATGGTCACAAACGAAGTCTTTGCTTGCGACATAAGTACCAACTTATGAACGGAACTTGTCGATGTTTGAGGACACTTGTTACTCGGCGATAAATGACCGTAACAAGTGAAATGAAATTCAGACCTTAAGAATTAAACTTTCGACCTCGATCGATGAAGAACGAACTGATCCTCACCTGAGGGAGCTGAGAATGGGGGAAAAATGGCCAAGTCGCGATGGTGGTCCAGGTACGATTCTGAAGGCGCCCGAGAGGTGACCATATTGTAGTCTGCCGCGAAGCCGAGAAAGTCGGGCAATAAAAGAGCCCGGTAGGCGCGGCAGTCGGGGCCGGTAGTCGGCCGCACCGGATAAGGTAACTTCGCCTCTACCAGCTCATTCGTCGATCCGCCGCGATTTCCTGCCGAGGAAATAAGGACATCCTCGTTCGGCGGACCGTTCGTCTCTCGCTCGGACGAAAAGAGCGAACGGCTAACGGCTGGACATTCGTTGCGATTCGAAGTGCGGGCCGGCTGCGTATGCAACGGGCCACGTACCGCTGACGTACGTGTGGCTGCGCGCAGTCACGTGAACGTGTGTGTGTGTGTGTGTGTACGTGAGCCTGTGCACTGTCCCGCATTCTTCTCGTCGCGCGACGTGGCGCGTCTAGTCGTTATACAATCGCATTAATTGCACGTCGCTTGCATTGTTGTTGCGCGTGCCTACGTACCTACGTCGTACAATGGCACGTGATACATCGCGACGCAGTAGTCGCGGCCAGATAGTCGTAGGATACCGAAGGCGAACTTGGTGGGATTCGAAGATAAGGAAATCCGTAACGATGCGAGTCATTTTCCGAGCGCTGAGATTGGCGTTAGAATGTGGATGAAGAAGTGAAAATGAAGGAGGATTCGATAAAACGCGGCATTAAGTTTTGTTCAATGATTTTCAGTAGCAATTTCGGGTTAGCGAAATGAAAATATCTGTAGACTTTGTAAGAGTGAGAATTAAATGACGTCCGGAAAGGTGATCATCGAAAAATAGAAGAAAGGGCATGAGAACGCGTGACAAGCGACAGTCGGTTACGGAAAGCGAAAGAAAGAACTGTACGCAATAAAAAACTTAGGAAAGTTCCAGAAAGATCAATTTCCAAACACCATCTCCGTCCAGCCATCCTTACGACTTTTTCCCCTTTCCAGCTACCTATCGCCTGTTCCCAGCGCTAATCATTATACAAATAGGCGTAAAAAGGATCCGGAATCTAGCCGGTCCCAACCCGACACGATCCACAAATTCGAGCCCGGCGTCTAAAGTTACGCCCGAAGCAACCGAACATAAATATCCGCAACAGCTGTATGTCCGCGCGCACTTACGTAAATCCAGCCGTCAGCTTTTCCTAAGAAGCCCGCGTCTCGCAACGCCGACGAGACTTTCGACGTTCGGCAAGGGCCCGAAAGTAAACAGCATCCTCTTCGAGGCTACCGTCCTCGACAGACACTGCCGAGGCCCGCGCAAACAAAAACTGTCATAACTCCGGCGCGTCGATCTTACGGCGACGGCCCGTAAGGATCGAAATTACGGACGCCGGGTTTCGCTGGCGAAGATTTACGTTTTGCGGGAGAGGCGACGGAGAAGGGTGTTCGGGATAGTCGAGCCCGTCCGTGGATCGGGAGAGCCGCGGATTCGCGGGACAGGATAATGTGACGGGCGGTAATATTACCGGAGTCGCATAGTTTCATAGTTATACGTACGGACGGTAAACTGGAGCCAGCCCATAGACCGATTTCCTTGGCCCTCGGCCAGAGGATAATGTATTCCCTCTTTTGAAGTCGGCAGTCTCCCTCGCGGAATCCTCTGTAAGCGTAGACCGCTATATATCGGCTGAATAAAGAACGAGAGAGAAGCGAGAAACGAGAAGAGAGAGAAAGCGAGAGAGAGAGAGGGAGGAAGAGGAAGAAACGAAGGGGGTGGCCAGCGAGAGGGAGGAAGAGAATGGACCCAGTGCTCTTCGGACGAAAAGTTCGTGAGCCACGAGTCACCGGGGCTGAAATATGCCTGGCGTATTGAAAAAAAATGTCCGACGTCGCGTAGACAAATGTTCGCCACCGGAATCCGTGTCCCGATGGAAATCGATGAGCGAGATGGGACAGAAGATTGCCAAAAGCACTGAGATCGGTCCTGGCTAACTTTTTCGACTCTGCTGGCCCGACGTTTCCGGTCGTTCGCCGCTGATGCCGAAGGACGCCGAGAGACGCGCGTCGCGAACGACAGGATTGTCTCGCGGAATGTCGAATCGTCAATATTTTCTACCGAGTTCTCGGCCGGTCAGGAGGGAACCGGTTTTTTTATCCACCCAGTATATGCAGCCGGCGTAAGCGAGGGGGTTGGTGTGCGCGGCCGGAGTAGAAAATTCTGTAACCGATGGTGCACGTCAAACGATGAGGTAATAAGCGTCGTATGTGCGTGTAATGTGTGCGTGTAATATGCGCGGACACGTAGGTACGCGTATCTCTGTGCTCGGCGAGCGCACGCACACGCGCGCACGCCAGCACACGTACGTTCGCGGTGTGCGTGAGTGCAGAGGCACAGCTCGGAGATACGCCATCGCGGAATTGCATTTAAGGCAAGGACACGTAATGACTATTACGTAAATACCCGCGTCGGCTACGAATACATGTGATCTACGACCGGCTGCGCACACTGAAATCCATTAATTGCGCCGCTGCCATCTTCGGCCGGCAGAGAATCGACGAGCGAATCGTTTGAATGTGTTAGAGCCACCGAAAAGTCTCCTTCGCCAACCATTTGATCGACGACCTGTCATTTTCAATATAAACCGCAATTTCCGAAGAGTAAATTTTACAGGACATGATATACGCAGACTGAATAAATAAGTTGTTCCATTTGAAATTAACATTGAACATTCATACTTATAACGATTAAAGGGTTCAAAGTATGAGTACTTTCCGATACCTTAATTTTGCGATTCCCCACAGGATTCAGGAAACGGTTGGAACACGCAACGTCTGTTTTCTGCGTCACACGGCCGACTGCTTGCGCCGAAGTCCATCAACTACGCACTGTCATCTTCGACCGGCAGAAAATCGAAGTCTGTCGTGTCCTCTGAATGTCGTTCGAGAATGTGAACACACGGAGCCTTACGAAGTCGTTTTGAAAACATGTAAACTCGCGACTGCTCAATGTCACGACTGTATGCGTGTTGAGCGAGGGAAATACGATAACTCATCCTTCGAGAATTGTCCAAGGATCGTTCGAAGATCGTTCGAAGATCGTTCCAGGTCGTTCCAGGACCGTTCCAGAATCGTTCGAAGATCGTTCGAGGATCCCGACGACGAGTGTGAGATCTCGACGACCCAAGCAGCGACTCTGTTTTCAATACATTCCGCGAACGTTCCGCACAGCATTGCGACCGGACGTCTCTCGCGGCAAACGGCACGCAGCTAAACGTCAATCATCGACGTCTGCCCCGTCGCTGGCCGGCATCGAGGACGATCGTTTACGAGCGGCCTTCCGTTTTCGATCGCGGTGCTAAATTATCGCGAGTAAAACTCTCGAAGGCCGGGGCCCCGTCTCAAGTGAAACGACGAGGAGAGTCCGACAACGGGCAACGTCGGATACGCAGAAGCCGACGGACGTTGCGGTGCCGTGAGGTCGGAGGTCGTCAGGCTCGTACCTCGAAGGAAGGCCGTCGCATGCCAAATTGTATGCCAAGGCAATAACTTCTTCCCAGAAGCGAAGTGCGCCGGACGATTTTTCATCGGAATCGATGCTTCCCGAATTGCCGAGTTCGACCGGGTTGAAAGTTCATCGTACGGAGGTAGGTAATGAGCGGCGAAGAAATTGTCGGTTAATGTTTCGGGTTGAGAGAGGTGTCTCAGACGAGAGACATATCCCAGGTGTGAGAAAAATATCTCAGGTGAAAGATGTTTCCCAGCTCCGACGAGAGCCGGACGATTTTTCATCGGAATCGATGCTTTCCGAATTGCCAAGTTAGGGTTGAAAGTTCATCGTACGGAAGTAATGAGCGGCGAAGAAATTGTCGGCCAGTCTTTCAGGTTGAGTAAGACGTGTCTGATAAGCGGCATATCTCAGGTGCAAGATGTTTCCCAGTTCCAATGAGAGTCGGACGATTTTTCATCGGAATCGTATATGTTTCATACGAAAAGTTCATCGTACTGAGGTAATGAACGTTGAAGAAATGTTCGGCCAGTGTTTCAGGTTCAGAGATATGTCTCAGGTGTGAGACAAGCATCTCACGTGAAAGATGTTTCCCAGCTCCAATGAGCACACCTCTCTCCTTCCGGAAGAGACGACAAACATTCGACGCCCACTCGAGAGCGTTCTAGTGGCCGTCGAGTGGTCGATTATCTCTGTCCGAGTAGCGACGATAACCGTATTGACACGAGAACGTTAATTCGACGGTCCCGCCGGCGGTCATAAAGTTTCGAGCGCGTCGATTGAGTGGGCATGTAATAATCGCGCGGAAGGTGTCGTAAAGCGAGCAGAGACCGCTCGCCGCCGATGCTGCATTGAATGCCGAACCGTTTGTTATGCCGATAAATCCGTCCCGTTCGCGGCGCGCGAATTTATGACAGCTCGACGTTGACAGCCCGTATCCGCCGTTAGAATGTATAATTTCCGAAACGATTACCTTACTCCGGCCTCGGGCCGCACAATTGAGGCAAGTTTCTTCCCAGACCTCTGACACCTACTTTTCCTTCCGAGTCAGAGGCCAAACTGACCACTATGTTTTTATCAAGAGCGAGTAAATAGACTGGGAGAAATTTGAAAATCAACATGCGCGTAATACCTTCTACGTTTCACATCTGTTAAATTCATCTGGTTATCGGCGCTGTAAACGAGCGTCATTAACGTTTGGTTGCATGATCGATCCGTGCCGATAATTCACCTTTGACCAGGTTAACTCTGCCGATGATCGATTGGAATTACGGACGTTTAGGGAAAAAATGCGGCCGAGTACGCTTCCAGAAGCGTCCGATCGAGTGAAGGACAGTGCTCTGGGTGTGGAGAACGAAAAACTGAAAATTTGTTTGAGAAGTAACGAGGTTAAAGTTCCAGCTAACAGACGAGCGCAATTACATCGGTCGGTCGATTCGTTCGATGGACGGATTCGATGGGATGAGTTCGAGGGTCGGAGTACTGGCATGTCGATGGGATATATCAATAATCGATATACGCGCGGCGCGAAATAATTCGGTGGAATTAGGGCCGTTAACGAATGGGGGGCCCTTCGCTGATTTTATCGTCTCCAGGTTCGGCAGAAACTGCGAGAGGGTAGGCCGCTGCCCCCCCCCCCCCCCCAAATCGTTTCGTACGCACTTAGCAGCGAGGGTTGTCGTGGGAGCCGGAGGTTCGATGGCGGCCGCGATTTACACCGATTGCCACCGACGACAGCTGGCACAATTTTCGGAAATTAGCCCCGGCAGAGGGCCGAATTAGCATACGGCCTTTATCGCTTAACGCCGACACGATCGGCGACAAATCGTTCCCGCTCGATAATTACGATATTGAATACGAGTGACGCGTGAAACGAATCCGTGTACTTTGAAAGCGGTACAAGTACCGTTTTCCATCGAATTAACGTACCAATTAAATAAAAGCGATTTAATTAATGTTAACTTTTATTAGGTCCTGTTCTGTAGACAAACAGTAAAATATTTTCCTTCTCGACTAATGCCATTTCCAAGATGAACGACTTAATACATGGACCTTTTATTTCGAAAGTGGTGTAAGTTCCTTTAAATAAAAAACGAGATATATAATTTATGATCAACGTGATGTAAACGGTTTATTAACGTGATATTTTCTTTTTTAAATGCACTTACACCACTTTCAAAATAAATGGTCCATATGTACTGTCGAAAAATAATCTAGTTACAGAAATGCAGAACGCGTGATCCTCAGTTTCGGAATGTCTCGCGCAAATCTCGCGCGGACAGTGTCGCGTGCCGCTCGATTTGCAGCCGAGAAAGTAATTCCGCGACATTCCCCGACGCGACGTTAGAAATTTCCGCGGGCACAATGTGGGCAACGTTTATATCAGCGATCGTTCTCCCGTGCCCGTCGCGCCTCGGCAAGTCACTTCGTCGTCGCCCGTCCGTCGTCGAGGAAAGCAAAACTCGTCCCACACGTCGACATTTGGTATGCACATGCATCTGGAGGTCTCCCCGTAAGATCGAGAGACAGGCCGGGAACGTCGACTTTCGACGGAGCCTCATTACGACACGCAATATGCCAAACGCGCCGCGAACTCCGGCTTCTTCGATCGTTCGGTATGTAAAGTAAAGCTTTAAACATTAAACTGGTCCGCGCTAAAAACAATAGTACCGAAGATTGCCACATTGAAAAGAAAAGCGACAGATAGGACACCGAGCATAAAAATTAATAGGTACATAGAAATATAAAGCTTAAGTGCCGTTTCTTTATTTTTCAGATAGTATGGTAAATAAAGTAAATAGTATAATAATAATTAAGAATCTTTGTCTTTCAGAGCAACACAGGCTTTAATTTCAGCAAGACCTAACCTCTAAGTCGGAATAGATAAAACCACATTATAATTATTTGAGGAGCGCGCAACGACGCGGAACACGAGTAGGTGAGCAACATTCTGCAACCTAACGTGCAAAATTCGATAAAGCTCTTACGTAATCGAACGCTTTCTTCGAAATCTCTGATTCCGACTGCGCTGCCCTAATCAACCGTTTGTCGAGCGATTCTCGCGCGAACGGAGAGATAAATGAATCCTCGGCCAGAGTACGACGGATCGGAATGGCAGAAATCGAGGAGGACGCGCGAAAAGCAGATCGTTGCAGCGTCGGTGAAAAGCAACTTTGTGCCCGGACAGAAACTAATTCCGCGGCGCGGCGAGCTCTCGGATATCGCCATTAAAAGCGGACGATTAATGACTCGGACGTGATTTATCGCGATCCGTCTATTGAACTCGGGAGACGTCTACCTGCCACGGCGGCAGAAACGAAACAGAAGTCGGCCGTAACGAGTTCCGCCTCGCTCGTGAGAAAATAGATTCACCTCTGTCCGCGACATCATTATTAACGAGACGGCGAGTGGCAAGTAGCGAAGGAAAGTGCTAAGATGTGCTAAGATACGCCAAGATTCGCCCGGTCGAGCCGCGAACGATCCAGAAGATGACAGGATCTGTTATCGGGTCCGTCGGCTGATCTAATTACGTTAGCACTGGGCCGAGATTATTTTGCGGACAGAGAGAGTAGAACGATCTTCTTCTCACTTTCCTCTTCGTTCCCTCTCTCTCTCTCTCTCTCTCTCTCTCTCCTTCTCTCTTCATCTCCTGCCTTTATCTCGCCGCTCGGTCTCGGCCGGCTGAAAGGGGATTGGCGGATGATCGTAGGGGCGATTTTCAGATTCCGCCGGAGTGAGTGACATGTGTTACAAGGTGCGCCGCGGCGACATGTGAGACCCCTCACGCACACGCATGCGCCCCTGAATGGGCCACCCCACCCTCCGCGCGCGGGGACAAGCAGGGGTTGATTGTCACGCTCCTCAATTGTCAGACTTTTTCTCTTTCGGGAGCCGTGTGAAGAACGTACCTGTAGCTCCGGCTGTCTGCCCTGCCGGCGTAACGGTACGGGGATCGAACGTTCGCCAGGGCCACGATTGCCAACCTTCCGAGCTCATTATGCCGCTGGAGGAATGAACCATTTGCTTGCATTTCAGTTTGTCTTAAGACTGCTGACGGAATCATTCCTCGTAACGCTCGTCACGAGTCTGTTAACCGATTAACGCCTGAATTATTTTTTACTTCAAAAAATATTTACATTTCCATTTCCTTATCGTATATCTCCAAATAATTATCGTAGAAGCTATTTTTTTATATATATGATTTGTGTGCCATGTATGGCACAGTAGACGGTAATGGGTTAAGCGGATTTCTACAGCTTTTCTACTTTGAACTAATACTTTTACAAGTAATTATTTATGGTATGCAAAGGATCAATTAGTAGCGAGTCGACTTTGAGCGCTTGATAGAGCGATAGTCGTCTTACTTGGTATCTTAATCGATGGGCGCATATCTGTTGAGTCTGAGAAGCTGTAAGACGTGGAAGTTTAATAGGAACCGGTCCGAAGGACAAGACGAGCCTTCCTCCCCTAATCGTTTAATACCGGATCGGCACAATCGAATTTTTCCGCTCGCCTCGGACGGAGGTGGGAACGGGGGGAGGATTCCGCAGCACAATGGCGCGTAATTGGACGGCAGCGGATGCTGAGAATTTGTCGCTTCCCATGATCGCGCGCGACTTTCCGTGATAGAAGTAATTACACGGACGGCGACGTCAGGAGTCGAGTGTACTTTACGTGCGAATCGTTCCTACGAATGCGTACGTTAGTCTCGTCCGTCCGTTCCTTCCACATTCCACCCACTTCGTTTGTCAAAAATTAATGGACAAGCCGAGACTTCATTACCTTAACTCCAATTATTCAATCGATTCGAAACAAAATGTATAGAAGGATGAACATATACATCTTCTTAGCGTGAAAAATGAATGTCCCCCATATACGTCCGACATGAAAGTATATGAGATATATTTTCCACGACGTAAAGAGAACGACGTACAAAGTTGTCCTGCGCAAGGTACGAGAATCGATCCGTGCCGCAGTAATTCCAAATAAGCCTGTCAGTTGTCGCGAGCGCGATATATTAACGTCCCGTTCGACGGCGAGGCTCGCGGCGACCCTAAGCCAATCTTTTACCTCATCGTTAAAGGATCAAGGGGCAAAGGCGGCCCCGACGAGGCGTCCAATGCCCATTCCGCCTTTAAATCGGCGAGGTTACACTCGCAAAAGGGTAATAAAAGAGTCGCGCTCCTGACCCTGAGTGGTCCTACAGCGGCTGGCTTTCCTTCCTTTCCCCTCCCACGTGTCCCAGCCCTCTTTTCCCTCCTTCTACCTCGGCCCATTCCCTCTCTCTCTCACACACTCTCCTCTCCCGAACCTGCCAGCACACTTCAAAAATGCCGCGTTCTCTTTTTATCTCTCGCCTCCTACTTTCTCGCAAAAGCACATTCGCGAAACCAGCTTCTTCCTTCCTTCGTGTCCTTCCTCTACCCCCCCTCTTCATGTCTTCTCCGTTCGACATCCTCAGAAAGTCCTCCCGTCCCTCTCGTTCATTGAGACCTCATTCATATGCATACAACCGGCGCATAACAGGCATAGCGTAAAACAGCTTATTATTGCCGGTCGACTTGCGATAGCGGGCGAAAGTTACGATCGACACGCCTCTGCGCGAGGTCGACATTCGAGGAGGACAGGGAGATAAGAAGGGTGGCGGGAGGGAGAGAGAGAGAGAGAGGGTGAGGAGAACGGGGGAGAGGACTGTCGTCGATAATCCGCGGGCAGAATTTATTTTCCTCGCCGCGCTCAATTGATCGTTTTACTACGTTCTGCGAGCGGGCGAGGTGGAATTTTTTCCCTGAACCTTTAAAACGGGATTTCGAGTACTAAGGCGAAGTTATATTCGTGTCTCGGTTGGTAGGTGGGCAGCTTTGCTATCCTGAACGAGTTTGCAGGAATCGTGACGAATCGTGACGCGATTACGGAACGATTAAAAGGCAAATATTGACCCGGGCCCGGATGTCCCTGTAGAACGTCGGACGTCCACCGATGTTTGAGGAACCGAGGTTCCGCGAGTCGGGAGGTTCCGAGCGCTTACGTGAAATTACGTCGGACGTTAATGAACCGATCGAACACAAACGATGCCGCCGCATCGTGTGCGGCATGCGTCGGCCAGGAAAGTCGCCTCGTGTCTTTTCTCTGCTTACTCTCCTTCCTCTACCTTCCCCCCGTCCTCCTCCGTCCTCCTCGCCACCTTCTGCCGACCTTCCTGCCTCCTCCAGCCCGCCCTTTGCCACGCGAGATTTATTAACGCCGCGCGAGACTCTCGCGGAGATACGCGTTGCCAGTTACGGACATCCCGGAGTGCTCCCAGTGCGAGAAAGTATTACACCCTGTATATTTGCACACAATGGCGTTTCGCGGGTAACGATGAAAGAGTGCCGGGTATTAAATAATAGCGCGCCGAAAGAGAACTCAGACTCACCTTCTGGCGAGCGATGGGCCGAGATTAATCCGACGTCGAGTCGACAACGATCACCGGAGCTTTGACTAACAGCGTGCTTTGACTAACAGCGTGTCTCGACCAACAGCGAGCTTTGACTCGAGACCCTCCTGGACCTTAAGGCGAAAGGTAGACTCAGGTTCCGCGCGATGATCCTTTAACGCGGATCTAGCCGAAGGTAGTATCCGACGTGCGCGCCGACACCGCACTCTAATCCGCATGAATAATGGGCGAATTTGCGCGCGCAGGTGGTCGCCAGGATGAAAATTCCTGCGCGAAGAAAGCGGGGAAAGGTCGGAGGATCTTAAACAGGTTCCGGCAAGATGGCCGATTAAGACGGCGCGGGTTAATCGCGAGCTTTGCCATTCGAAACGATTCGTCGTCAGTTTCCACGGGATGTTCGGGATGAATTCTCTCGCGGATGGGCTTCGAGCTATCTAGAAGGATCGAGAGGGATCGAGAGGGATCGAATGGGATCTATAGGAATCTACAGGCATCCACGTTGATCCTACGCAACGTATCTCCACACCGGCGTTGTTTATTATCCCCGATTATCGCCCGCGCGATCCCTCGACCGAAGATTTAACGAACCTCCACGGTAGCCATGAGAATCTTCCGGAGGCAAGACAGCGGAAAAATTTGTCATCCCTCCCCCTTCGCTTGCCCCGAGGTCACGCGAACGGAACGCGGCGTAACGCAATAAGGGTCCGTCATGAGCGAAATCTCGCCTGGCCAACAGTTTCGACAGAATTCCGTATGCCGCGCGTTTCCCGTCGCTCGTAATAGACAATCAGTTTTCGGATCCCCCAAGTAACCCAAAATCCCCCCCCCCCCATCCCACCCCTCCGACGCCGTACGAGCGAGCGCGCAATTACAAATTCCCACAGTGAGGTCGAGGGTCCGCATAGTACCTCCCTCTCGCCCCGTCTCCTTCCGTTTCATTCCGTTTCATTCCGTCTCTTTCCCTCTCGCTCCGCTTCATTCTGCCTCCCCTCTTCATTTCTCCCTCCTTCTCCCTCCTTCCCCCGTCACAACTTCCCCCTCTCGCAGCATCCTCCTCTATCCGCTGTCTCTTCGGCTCTCCCCCCTGGTTTCTCTCGCCGCCTCTCTACTGCCGACCGTGGACATTTTTTCCCCCCCGGAGGCAGTGAAGCTGGCGACGCGTGTAGGTCCGAATTTATGTGCACGAATTTACAGTCCATGCGTCTGTGTGTGTATGAGTGTGGCCCGCGCGTCACGTAACGGGGGAAAGAAGCGTCGAGAAGATTCCTTACGCGCGCATTCTCCTGATGCGCGACAGGAGAAAGAGAGAAAGAGAGAGAGTATAAGTGAGAGAGAGAGAAAGAGAGAGGAGACAGAGAAGAGGGAGAGATGCTTTATTACGAGCGCGCGATATTTTACACTCTCAACGATCGTCGAGATACGCGGGAAACGTCCCGTTCGAGAAAACTGGGTAGCCGGTGGACCAGCGTGAAAGAGTGCCCTCGTCCCAGAAGGAGACAAACTCGGCCCACTGCGAGAGACAAGCTCGACCGCGAGCCAAATTGAGACGGGATCGTTAACGCACCGCCATCATTTCTGATAATGAGCCCGGACCAATTAAACAGCGAGGCCTTTCCGTTCGGGAGCGGCGCGCCATCAATTGCCGAGGTGTCAGATAAATAAGACCGCATATGCCTAATTGCACGGTGCGCTTAATTCTCATTAAACGGCGCGCGATGATCCGCCGATCGGCAAAGCGTGACGCCGAAACGAGCGCTTTATTATCAATTACCTCGCAGCACTTATCTGCCCCGGGAGTGTGAATCGGGCGTCGATCCATCGACGAAACCAGCCTTACGAAATTCGAGAACAGCCGTACGGATGCAGTAGGAAAACGTCGATAAAAACCGTTAATAAAAACCGTATGAAAAAAGCAGGTGTCACTTTCGGCCGTGAGCTGTACGATTAAGCGAGCGATGCCATCGGCCTCGCTCATCAGGTGTAACCGATTCATTTGGCATGTCAGGTGGATGGGCGGTGCGAGCCGCAGTTAATAGAGAGGAAATTGCGCGCGAGCGATAATACTGCCCAGCCGCGGATGGGAAACGGGAGGAAAAATGTGCGGATATTGGGCCGAAGTGGTCGCCGTTTTCATCGCCGTTTTCACGAGGTGGGAATCGGCTAAATTCGTCGAAGAATTTCATTATGTTAATTCGCTGCGATACGCGCAGCTTCGCTATGCATGTCAATGGGATGACGTTCGAATTGGGGGGGAGGGGGATTACGCTGGATCAATTGATACTTTCGGATGGAATTCAGTGTACCGCGGCCGATAACGAGAGAAAGGTGGGGATTGTAGGACTGAGAGAAGTGAAAACGGGAAGGGGGCGAAGAAATCGCGACGGTTGAGAGAGAGAGAGGGAATGAGAGAGAGAGAGAGAGAGAAAGAAGTAGAGGAGAAAAGAGGGAAGGAGAGAAATCACGCTCTCTCCCACTCGAACGCGCCGTTCTTATGAATCGAGGGGAAGGCGTAACCCAGATTACTGCTCACCGGACTATAATATTACGCGAACAGATCGGACGGCCTGTATAACGGGTGAGCCGGCCGTAACGACTATTCGTCATTCGTACCCGGGCATCCACATTCCGCGCATTTCAAAGAAATGGATAACAGTACTTTCAAATCCCCTGATGTCTTCGAACACGGCTGCTACCGACCGTCAACAACTGAAAGCCTATCGCTGGCTGGCAATAAACCAGTTTACATCCATCGACCGCGTAATCCTCGTACCTACGACTCGACATACCCCAATTCCCGAATCGACTCATAAAACCGAGCCCTTCACAATATTCCATCCGCCAACCCCCAAATCCCTCGCCCACCTTCGACTTCCGCCCGCCCGCTCGCAGGTCCGACCGCAAGTAGACCTGAGAAAACTGTCTTCTCTCAATCGCGTCTCCAATTACGTCCGTATCACCCGTTAGGTATTCCCGAAGGATACTTCGGCATGGGACGGCATGCTCCTTCCTTCCTCTCTCCCTCTCTCTGTCTCCCTCTCTCTCCCTCAACCCTCCCCTATGACCCCCGTCTTTCTCCCTGCTCCAGGTAGTGTCAGAATTCTGGCGCAGTGCACGGAGGGGTGGGAACCCTTCACGGTCCGAATTCCCAACCCCGACGCGACCTTGCGCATGCACATGCCTCTACGGACGGATGACGTACGTGTCCCGTACGTGTTACGTACGTGTCCCACACACTGGCGCGCTCTGCCGTGTGTCAGTCGTTCGTCCTCGCGGCCCGTACCCACACACACTCGTTCGGCCGGCCGACTGGCCACGTGTGTGAGGCGCTCGCTGCATGCACGTACGCGCATATTTCGCCGGTTTCGCGTACGTGGTGCGAAACCGCGTGCATCCGTGTGCCGACATCGTATGCACCGCTAACTATGCCTCCGCACTGCGAGGAAACATTCCATCGTACTTATGCGCACGTCCGCGCGTCGGCCAGATTTCGACGTCGGGACGCTCCTCTCTTTCTCGCGCCGCGGCCGCCCGTGCGATAATTGATGGATCAGAAGGCCGACTTACGAAACTCCCCTACCACCTAACAGTCGAAACTGTCCACGTTACGTTCCCGGGCTAACGGGAACCGGCGCGAGCTCAGTTCATCAGAGTCCGATACGTTGTTCTCGGCTAAAACAAGCGGGAGGAAAAAAGTGCTGACCAGCGGCGTGGCGCGTCGCTCTTTGATCATCCCCGTCCAAAGTATACCCGCTGAAAGGCGCACACATGCAAGGTGGAATATCGTATCGGACACGAGGGCGTCCTATCCTCGTGCCATCGTCGCTCGCCAGGCGTGTGCGGACGATCGCGTACGTATGTGTGCGGATGATAGAGCGTGACGGAGAGGAGAGCGAGCGAGAAGTCGCCACTGAATACGAGTGCATCGACGTGGGCCTGCCTACGTATGTGTGTACATGTGTATATGTGTGTATCTCTGTTTGTGTGTATGGGTTAGGTCACACGGCTGACCCAGATAGCAGGATCGTCGTACGGTGCGAAACGCGATTGAAAAGAGCCGCTCTAGATTTCGCCGCGTTTATCATTCTACCCGGTCGGCCATCGATGGGACGCGCTATTCGTCGTCTTCAACTTCTTCGCGGCAGTCGACTTCTGGATCGTCGTTCTCGTCCAGGGAAGTTGTTCTCGCGATTTGCTCGGCGAGGCGGGCGAAATCGTGCCTCGGCGGGGATTTAACGTCGCACAATGCGATACACTTCCTCCGAGGCAGCTTTCACCTCAACCCGCGGACTCTTACGTCGGACTCGTTAAGATGCGCGAGATCCCGCTGAGGAGAAAATAAATTTCACGAAATTCCTCGACCGGCACAATAGCGAGACTCTTCGGCCGCAAAATCGATCGTACTTCGTTCGATTTCGCTGCCACAGATCGATCCTATTAATCGTATTACGTCTGTAATTTATGATCGAATCTCGGATAGTTTGAGCGTTACTCTTTTTCTGACTCTGTCGTAAATCGTGAATCTGACTGACGTTCGATGAGATTCGCGGCCGAAACGATCGGTCGACGCGTTCTCGCGCCGAACAAAGAATTCTTGAGTGGTCAGATATGGAATATCGGGCGATCGTTTACGCGGCAATGCTTTTAGCGTTTTGTTTTTTTTACATACGCATTCGGTGGCACGTATTCATGGCGAGCGACGGCGGATGCAGTCGACGATTGAGGAAGGAGCGAGAGAGGAAGGCAGGCATGGGAAGAGAGGATGGCGAGAGGCGGGATGAGCGAGAGGAGGAAGATTGATTGCCGGGAATGTAGAGGGTGCGCTAAGAGAGAAAACTGATCGAAACTCCGTCCGACTCCTCCTCGGGATGGGTTTCTATTTGAGCACCCTTCGGCATGCTCGAGTGCCCCGCTAATTCGATCAGCCGTCTACGCCGACTATCCTTGCATCGCCCTAACGCCCAGGAGTCAAATTAGCAAGCAATTATATCGCTCGATAAAATGGCCGCGTCGAGAGAGAGTGAAAGATAGAGAGCGAGAGAGAGAGAGAGAGAGAGAGAGAGGTGCACCGACTCTCATCTCTCTGGAAATAAATTCGCGCGGAAAAACGGGAAAAAACGGTGAAAAACGTTTCACTCTTACCCGGCCGCGCCGTGCGTTTGACGTTCGGGCATGATTTTCGCCCGGCGCGCGAATATAAATGAGAAAAAGCTCGATGCGTGTCTCTCTGGCCCCCCCGCGCAAAATCCTTCGCCGCGAAACGTCACGTCAGCCGGAGGAACATCGTCCATATTCAGAGTTCGAATCGTTCGCGGGAAAGCGCAAAAGCCCGACGACACAGCGCGTATCTCGACCGGTGACGAGAGAGAAAAAAAGAGGGAGGGAGGGAGGGAGGCAGGGGGAGGGGGAGGGAAGCAGAGGGTAAGGATACGAGGAAATAAAATATGGAGTTCCCGCGTGCCGTGCACGTATGTGCGCGCGCGCTCTCGGAGCTGGCCATTAGTATTGCCATCGCGATTGGGAACTGACAATAAGCGGAAACGCCGCTTGCCGGGGCATGTAACGAATTCCAGTGACGTAGACGAGCGATTGCACTCGACACGATGGCGCAATGGCGTCAAGCTCTCGTTAAAGCTCCCGAGCTGAAGGATCTGCATATGCAGGAGCGGAGAGCGCGCGCGCGCGCGCGAGTCGGCGGACAAACGTCATCGCAACGTATGAAAAAAGCAGAAGCGAAGAGGGTGGGGCGGGAAAGAGAAAAAAAACGGGAACGGGATTCGGTGCGCTCGAATTATCTCGGGCATGAATTTAATGCGTCCGCTCGCGGTGCGCTCCTAAGGGGTGGGGGAGGAAAAAATGAACGGCAGAGTTCGAGGCGTCGACGCGATTAGGGAAGGGAGAGAAAAATGTTGGCGGCCGATGCTCTGCAATCGGGTTACGATTTTGGTTTGTTCGCAATTTTCGAATGTCATCGGCCGCATTATTTCGGGCCCACGCTTCGAAGGATTCGCGGCTCGTACGCAGGCGCTCGTTCTCCGGGCCCTTTCGCCCGCGAGAGGGTTAACAAACGCCGCCAACGACTCGATTAAAGTAGCAACGGCGAGCTTGTGCAAAAAAAAAGGCATACTTCTCTCTCGGAGAGAGGGGTAGCCAGTTTTTGTCTCCGCTTAAAGTGGCGCCTTCCCTTCTATCGCGAGTACACATCTACGGATCCCGTACACCCCTTGCACCCCCTGGCACCCCTTCCGCTCCCTCCTTTGCATTTTTCGCGGCGCTCCGCAAAAGGGACTGCGTAATTGGAAAGGTGTCTGCCGCTTCCGACGTGCCGGGGCCGCTTCGCGTGTGTCAAAGAAATTGCGCGAGCGGAAAGACTAGGAGGAGGTGGAGGGGGAGGAGGAGAGCGCGTTTGGCGTCGAGCAGGAATTATGAACGATTGATGTTGCCCGGATGGCTGAACGAGGCGAGTTAAGCGAGACTCGGGCAAGTATTCTCGGTGTCGTTGTATGGCCGCAAACTCCGGGATAAAATGCAGTTGGCGGACTGGAAAGTGCGAGGGACAGAAAGGTCCATCCACCGACAAAATGATACCAGGCGAGACTCTTCGTACCCGACTGGAACTAACGATTCCGTCGAAATACCTTTCCCATTTCAACAATGATCTTTTCATCATTTTTTCCGCCGCGTAATTTTGTCAGAATTAACCCATCATCCGCCAATGTCCCGTTTTTGGGACACAGTTTCGAATTGTTTTCTTTCAATGACTGCGACTTCTAAATGTACAGTTGATTTCATTTTTATTTTTGTATCTTTGTATCACGGCGGGTAATGGATTAATAGAAGTACGTGAATTAGTGTCAAAACTAAACCCGACGAAGGCACAGTATCTAAATATTCTTTACACAAGTAATTCGTTATTTCAGCAAGAATATTTTCATCGAAATACTCTTATTCGAACGCGTCTCTAATTGAAACCGTAACACGATCCGAAAAAATTCGACGGCAAGAGCGAACGAGCGGGCTGCGTCGAATTTTCGACCGGCAACGGCCGAGGAAAGAAATTTCACCCACGCACAGCTGGCCTCCGGCATGCATTTGGTGCGATTAATTCCTGTTCGGTCAGCGCGGTGTTCCTCGTTAAACGCGCCCTGAATCGACGATTACATCGGGCATGCGACCTCGCGAGCGAGAAAACGGAGAGAAGGAGAATGGGATCGAGCGGGAGGGAATGACAGGGAGAGAGGGAGAAGCCAAAGAGGGAGGGAGAGAGAGAACGCGTGAGAAAGAGAGAGTGAGAGAGAGAGAGAGAAAGAGAGTGAGCAAGAGAGAGATAGTTCACCACCAACTTGCAACGACGACGGTGGACAACGGTGCGCTCATGCGCAGTTTATCATTACGCAAGGCGGGCCCGGCTCGTTAACGCAATTAACAGTCCTTCTCGAGTTTTCCTTTAAGGCCTCCCCACCCTCCCCACCCTCCTACCCTACCCCGCCGGCCAAGCTCCCGGTCGACCAGGCTATATGCACTTCGGACTTTTTCCACAATTTATTCCGAACCGTGCGTGTCCGCACATACGGAACGAATAATGTATGCAAATGACACCCGCCGACCGATACGTAATACGGAGAAAAGGCGATGCCGTTTTTGTGCCGCGGAAACTCGAACGGCGAATCCTTTCCTTCTCGTTTGCGGCTCGACGGAGGCGGGAATTCGAAAAATGTCAATATCGGGCCGAGCGGATGACGGAAGTGGGGGAGCGATACTTTGTTAGACGGAATTCTGGGAAAAAAGGTGGAGGTGCGAGGTTGGAGGATTGTTCGAGGCGCAGATACGACTGGCGACGATCATTGTTAACCGTTATCTCGATTGCGCTCGATAGCTGGCGGCTGAAGCTGATAAGGAGAGGAGGTTGATAACGATGACGCGTCCGCACTCCGTGGAAGCCATCGGAGCGCGCGCGCGCGCGTGCGTGCGTACTTTCCTCGTTTACGAGCGCTCTGTCACGACCTTGTCGAGTCTGAACACAGTAGTCGTCTATGAACCCGACGAAAATCGTATTTGCTCTTATAATTCATGGTTGAACAGTCTGAGAAACGAAAGAGCGGGTCTTGCAACTTCCGCAGGAATTAGACATTCGGCAAACTTTCGAATGCAAATGGAAAAGACTTCCATTTCGAGCGACTTCCAATTTCCATAAAGATGCTACTGCAAGCTGGACGTAAGTCGCTGACTGTCATTTATCGAGAAGAAAGGTCGGACGTCCCATGCGTATTATGGTGTCCGTGACGTTCGTTGACGGATTTCGCTGGTTGGGCCCAAAATTGGGCCCTCGAGACGTCAAGGACAAAGAAAGCAAGAGTCCCTGACACGGGATGCAACATTGTCCGCGGAGTTGGCCGCGTGACGTTAGGTTGGCGTTACAAAGCGCCAGTGTGGCACTTGCGTCACACAACGCTCCCGTAATTGGCAGCAAATGGGCTCAGCAAATGGGCTTTAATTCCATTTGCGCAATGATCGAGCCGTAAACGCGACCGCCACGTTCTGCCTGGGCGTAGATGGTGGATGACGAGTGCGAACGAAAATCGAGTCGTTCGGCCTGGAAAATCGACACGCCGTTCGGCGTTTCAAAGCCAGCGGGATATGCTCGAAATCTTCGAGTGGCAACTCGTCAAAGCGGTTAGCGCGAACAGACTGATAACATGATACGCTTACGAACCAAAATAGAGCTTCGATGCAAGAATTTCGAGCTAAAGATGGCTGAAGATGATCGAAGATGACTGAAGATGACTTCAGTATCGACATGTACGTATTTTTGCATCGGATACTATTCTCGTACGAGCACGAAAGCGTCTAGACTCGAATTTGCAGAAGGCCTTCGACCCTGGAACTTCTCGATCGGATCGTAAGAATAAAACGTACACGATCAAAGCGTTGCCACTCTACAAATATTTTCCCGGCCCAATTTGCGCATTTTAACTTACAATTAGCCGAGTACAACTTATGTCCGTAACGACGCAGATGGTTCGCGTTATTGGCGGCGGTCCGAGGAATGAAAAAGATATCCAGCACGTATCGTCCTTCGACCGGGATGGGTCAGATTGTAAGAATAAAGCGCATACTTACGACAAAAGCGTTGCCACACTACAAATATTTTCCCGGCCTTTACGTATTCCTGACTTGATCGAGTACAACTACCTTACGTCCGTAACGATAACTGAAAATGATTCGCGTTATTGGCGACGGTGAGGAATGAAAAAGATATCGAGCCCGTATCGTCCTTCGACTGAGAAGGTTCAGATTGTAAGAATAAAACGCATACTTACGACAAAAGCGTTGCCACACTACAAATATTTTCCCGGCCTTTACGTATTCCTGACTTGATCGAGTACAACTACCTTACGTCCGTAACGATAACTGAAAATGGTTCGCGTTATTGGCGACGGTGAGGAATGAAAAAGATATCGAGCACGTAGCGTCCTTCGACCGGGAAGGGTCAGAGCTCTAGCCTCGTTCGCGAAGGAGCGTCGGAGTAAAAGTCGATTTCCCGTTAGCATCCATAATTGACGCAGTCGCGCCGTAATTGGCCATCGGCGTAATGTCGTCGTTCGGGAATCGATTGTTCGACGAGAGAGCCACGCCGTGGGCACCGTTTTTCACCGACGCCGCCCGCCTCCCGATCGCAGGCCACTCCTGACCCAGCAGGTGCGTCCCACGATCGTCCTCGCGCTCCGGCCACAAAATTCTCGCCGGCCGATAGCCTAATTATCATTGCGCTCTCGGCGACGCCGGGCATCGATTATCGTTTGACGGCATAATCGGCGGCGACAGACGGCAGCGAAAACGTCGCGTAATTGAATTACCAAAATTGCGACCGCCTATCGGCATCGACGATCGACAACTTTCCTGCCAGGATCGATAGCGTCGTCGGCTTCTTAGCTCCTGTCATTACGTCGACTGCCAAAAGTTCGAATCGACAGTGACGATCATCCTCCGAAACATCCTTCCCAAAACAAAAACTCCGTAGCTTCTTATTCCGAGAGCGACCCAAGTCGACGGCCTCGAAGTCCTATTATCCCGACATTCGGAATTCAACTGCGCATGCGCGCGGCAGAAAAATAAGCGCTCAGCACAATCGTCCTCTCTCTCTCTCTCTCTCTCTCTCTCTCTCTCTCGCTCTCTCTCTCGGCCAATAATTCTGTCGCTGCCGACGAATTAGCATGAAAAACCCACCACCCTGGCCGTACGCTCATACGTTAGAACTGCCCGGGCCGATTATACCGCGTGTTCGTAAAGTGTTCGGGGCGTATAAACATGCCGGGGCCTTCGAAACGGTGCGAGATCGGTTCGAAGGCTGCGCGAACGTTCGCGGAAACCTGTTGTCTGCTACGGGGTCCCGAAAAGTTTACGATACGCCGAAACAGGATTTCCTGCGAACGGAATAGGGAACGCTCACCCCTCTTGCCCAGCACCGGGCCTCTGTCTCGGTATCCTAAACATTCAATTAGGAGAACGGGTTCGCGAGCAGGACTTGATAGCCGATAATTTCGGCCTCGTGATGGGGCCCACTGTGCGGTTACCTGCCGTGCATCGATTTGCAACCCGGTGCGGCAATTTCGCGGGTTTGCCTCCCTTTTTGCATCCTCTAACCCCCCCTCTACTCCTCCCTCTCTACCCTCCTTGTCCGGGTTACGATCTTCACGGTTAATATGGTACCAAGCGCACGAAACAAAGTAGAGGATGTAGCAAGAAACGTGTTCGTGCCATTAATTGCATTCGGAATCTCTTGTGAGATTTTTGTTTCTACTGTAAAACGCTCTACGCTGTTTTCGTTGGATATCGTGTGATAGGGATAGGTATTTATTATTATCATTGTCAATATTGGAAAATTGTCGAATTATACCGGCAACGCGCAATATTTCCCGCCGGAGTCTTGCCCGCACATTAATAATTGCGGAATTCGGAATTGAAGGTGCCGAGGAATTTTCTAATTTTACACACCGTTGAAAAGAGTAGGATAGACTATTCTCGCCGTCGTCCGTACGCGATGGAAGTGAATCAGGGGTCCGAAGATAGTCCCGGATGGCGATCGTTCGATGCGTGGATACCCGATGCGCGCAGCCGCCTTCATTTTTTGAGGCGCGAAAGGCTGGCATAATGGCGAAAGCAGAATTTTTTCTTCCCGCCTAAGATAAGATGCCTGCGCTCGTGCATGGCGCAAGTTAAGCACCCCAAAAATTGCCTCTTAATAGCATTCGTCTCGAAATCGACGCTAATCGTTCCACAGGCTGCTTCTTCGACGATGAGCTCGGCCAGCGAAGGATCGTTTAGCAGAATCCAATAACAATTTCCAGGCAAGATTGCTACGCAACGTATCTGCTTCTATCTAAACCGAAATTCCGATTGCCGGCTGTGCGCGCGCTGTCCTCAAAATTCGCTCTCGCGCATATCCGTTACGCGAACGCTACTTTATTCCGCAGGCACACTTTCGGCCGAAATAAAGTTATCTTTTCCCGCCGATGAGCTCGGCGCGAGTTCAATTTTGCCCGTATGCCGCGCGAGCTCGAACGCGCGCGCGCGCGCTGACCTACATGCCGTTAGTTACGAGCGACGCACTCGCCGAAGGCAGATGGGAAAACGTAATTGAAAAAGGAGAAATTTCGAGGAGCAGAGACGCTCATCTCCATTTCCGCGTGCACTCTACCCTCGTTCTCTTTTTCTCCCTCCCACCCCCTCTGCTTCCCTCACCTTCTTTCTCGTTCTCTTTCGTTCCCTATCGTTCTCTCTCTCTCTCTCCTGCATTTTTCTCTTTTCTCGTGCGTATACCTCATTTCCTGTCTCTCTCATTCTCCCGTCTCTCCACTCTTCCCTCTCTCACCTTTTCTTACTCTCGCGACGCGCAACGCGGTATGTAGATGCCCCGTAGCGCATAAATATCGAAGTGCTGAGAGGCAACGAGGCTAATGGGCGCGATAAAGAGCGTAAGTGGCGCTTTAGGGAGGAAAAAAAGGCGCGAGCGAAGGTCCTCCTTAACGTGCCACGGCCGAACCTTCGTTTTGCGCAAAAAACATCCTATTATCCGCTCTCGATTCGATTCGGGGATTTTCCGCGAACGGGGAGAGAGAGAGAGTCGGCCGCTCCTATCGGTCCCCGTTGTAAATATCGAAATATCAAAAGGGCGCTCTAATGGAGCTGCGGAGAGCGGGGATTATTTCGTAAATGCGGCTCGAAACGTTGGAACGAGATTGGCGATGGTTTTTGTGCCGCGAGAGGCATCCGATCGATATTCATGGGCAACGATGGGTAATGTTAAATGGGCTTCAGCGTTGTTTTATCGTACTCGCTTATCTGATGAATAGAATTACGATTACGATTACGATCACAAGATATAGTATAAACCATGTACTATTTGTATGCTAGGTTCAATGGATCAGTGAGGAAAATTTAAAATGGCGTTCTAAACAGCTAAAGAATAAGTATTGGGCAATTTCGGTGGTGAGGTGAGGAGAAAAATAATATATGGACTCTGGATGCGTGGTATGTGTTGACTGGCTACTGTGCTCGCGACTTGTCTGTGCCATCTGACGGTCGCGTTCGCCGTTTCGGATTCGGCGCTCTACCGTGCTCAGTCAAGCGTGCTTTTTCTTAATTTCTCAATTCTGTGCCGAGGATTGAACCCGTATCTGCCGCGTGTGAGTCCATCGCTCTGCTAACTAACCCACCACACCCGCCTTGCGAGTTGTAGATACGACCAAAAATAAGTGGAGAATCCCGGAAAATGCAGTCTCCAGAAACCACTACGAAAAAATGCAGCTCTCCCAGCAGAAATCTCGATCAAATCACATACAATAATCACGCAACTGACCGTGGCACGCCATGATATCCCTGTAGTCAAGCGCAATGTCTCCTTCAAAAGCGTATAAGTACGACAGACAACAGGAAAAATATACCGTGAAGCCCGAAAAAAAGTCATTACTTCCGGCCTCTAACTCCGTCCTCCGCCTCGCGTCCTCCTCTCGCTCGCGATATCAAACGGATCGAGCGAAATGGTGCATTCGCCTCGCATTAATCGTTTTTAATTCTCGATATTGTTCGACGGGGGGGCTACCGGCGGCTATAAATAATGGGCACCGGAAAGGCAACTCGGCTAATGGGGCTGATAAAGAGCGCAATTACCCGCGCGGGGAAAGGAAGCCACTCTCTCTCTCTCTCTGTCTCTCTCTTTGAAAAGAAAAAGACACCCTCTTGTCCCACAATACACACCCCCCTCGTGTACCAATCACCCTCCCTCTCCGATTCCCTCTCCGTCTCTGTCCCACTCCCGGCATCGATGGCTGGCACCAATCGGTTCCTGTCTACTCTTCAAAGACCCGATCGAAGTGCGCCACAAAGAGGATAAATGCGTCTGACAGCCAGCGAAGTTCGGGGAACAGGAGAGGTCGACCTCCCCACCGCGAGGTGGTCGCGCAGCTCGTCGTGAGTTTCTGTCGGGAGAGTCAACGAAGGACGGGAATCGACGTAGAAACGCGGAAGAAAAAGACGAGCGGCCAGAGAGTGGGACGGCTGAGAGGAGAAAATAAGGGAAAAGAAAAGAACGCCTGAGAGTGGGCCGAGAGGGGGCTGAGGGGGGGAAAGGGCCTATTCGGGACCGCGCTAATAAATGGGTTAAACGGCAGCTCGGGAGGGCAGTCAATTTAAATCAACGCCAATTCTGTCCGGTCCAATTCGATTCGCCGGCAGGGATCGTTTTGAATCCCCCGCTTCGGCCAACATCGACCAACTTCGACCAACTTCGACCCCTGACTTCCGCGTCTATCTGCGATTCCTGAGATCGTCCCTGCCTCTACCAACGTATACATTTTTTTGAAACGACGCAGGATCAAGTAATCAAGTAATCGTCCATAAGGCTTCCAGGATACGCGTGAAAGGAAACGTTCGATCATTGCATCCAAGTATGAAATTACAACGACTTGTCCACGATCCGACACCGAAATTACAGAGAAACGTCGGACGCCTATTCTCGACTCGTACGACGTCCGCTAAATGCGAAATTACACTTCCATGCTGGTAGACCGTTTCCGAAACGACGGACGCCTAGCCGTAGATCCCAATTCAGTGACTTCGGCATTATGACGCGAGCGAAGGCTATTTCGAGCGTGGCGATGCGGGCGAGAATAATTTCGAGACGATCTTCGACGCTAGGTAGGTACCGTACGACTACCAGGACGTCAACGGCGAAGTTTCGCTCGCGAGCACGCAATAGATACGCTCCGACCCGGGCAAAAAGGCACGCGCCGCTTCCAGGAAGGCAATTATATGCGCGCGCGCGCGCGGAGAGGAAGGTGTCACCGCTGGCGAACAAGGTCGCTCGCTCGATAATCATTATTCCGTCAACCTTTTTTTTGCCCCGCGGCCGGATGCGTACGTTTAGGGAGAACTTCGGAGGAGAGGTCGGAGGCAGGCACGGACCTTCTGGGATCATCGTTCTCGGACTCGCTCATGCGTCAAACTCGCCCCGATTACTTTTCGCGCGGCCGACCTTCGACGGCGTAATTAAATGCGTAATAAAGTCGGAATGGCGCGCGAGAGTGCGCGAGCGCGCCACTGGCCGTGACGTTGCGCAGCTTTAATAAACGTCCGAGCCGGGGCGAATTTATCAGCGAGTTCGGCACCCGGCCGCGGGAATAAAGTTCCGCGGATCGTTGAACTCGTGTGCGCCCGCCTGCCGGGAGTGCACCGGACTAACTGAAACTCTATGACCCGGGGAATATACGAAAACCGACGGCAAGTGTAGGTAGGACGTGCGGACGGTACGGGAGCGGGCGCGCGCGCGCGCGCTGCCAATAAGCCGGGACTGATATTTCAAAAGTAATAAGCCGGAGCCAGGTGGAGAATAATTCCGACCGCGGTTTTGGAAAATTCTCGGCCAATTCGAAGCTTGACGCTTGGAATCGAGCCGAGCGGCTCGAAATTTGTTAACCTGTCGCGGAAACCTCTCGTTCATCGAACCTTCTACCTATTTCCCGCATTACATTCCCATGTAACAAAATAAAACCACTAAATTGTTCAGACGTACGGTTAATCAATGACTTCAGTAAGACAATAGAAAACACAGAAAAATACTACCAGTCGATAGCTTCGATAAGAAAATAAGTGCATAAAATTGATCGACAACGTGTCAACCTAACGCTCGCTCGCAGACCGGCAGGATCCATCGATCGCCAGCCGACTCCGACTGCCGGCACGAATTCCGGCGGAAAGTCAAGGCTCCGTAGCAATTACCAGGCATTCGGAAGCGGCGTCCATCGAAGCGCGTCCGGCAGGAGAGTGCCGAAAAAAAGAGAGGCCGAGCTGAGCCGGCCTTAATGACTGCGATTAAGCACACAGAGAGCCGCGGCGAGCGAGCGCGCGCGCGCGCGATTCGTCCCGCGCTCGCCGGGGCCTGTTTTAATTAAGACGGCAATGCGGATCATTTATCTCGATATTAAAGCGAGCCTGCCTGGCATGCCAGCCCCGGTGGCCAGGTTGAAACAAAATGTCGTGTCTAGGTCGCGACGGGCTTGTACGTGTTCTCAATATCGGCTCTCCCGCGAAGAATAGAGACAACGAAGAATAGAAGAGGGTCGTGGGGTGGGATCGGCTCAGCTGGCTGTGGAGGGGGTGGGAGGGGGTGCAAAGGGGGAGGCGGGGGATGCTCGCGAGGGGCTTGGGGGATGAAGAGGCTGAGCCCTCGGAGCTCTCGTTGGACGGGAGCCAAACTCCGACTCTCCTTCCTCGGTTGCGCCCGTAAGCGTGTAGGTAACCGTGCACGTAAGTGTGTACATGAGCCTGTACGTGAGCGAATGTCCGCTCGTCTGCGCCCGTAGGTACGCGCGCCGGAAGCTGTGTACGTATCTCGGGGTAATAGAGATCGCCGCGGTACTTCGTTAAATTGCTGCCCTGACATTTTGACAGCCGTGTCCTTAGTCCCGGCTCGAAAACCACCATGGCCTTGTCTCGGAGCGGATGGCTCGAAAGTCTTTATCCTTGATGCCGCCGAGGACTCGCTCTCGCGCATTCATGATCCTCCGCGATCTCGAGCACGCGGCTTAAAGGGTGTGCAGGTGAGTACCTACGGACGGACAAGTTCGAAAGGTCGGATCCGATCGCGCTCCTCGAATACAGCAAAAAACTAGCGAAGCGGAATTCTTTAGCTTATAACGTATAGCGACTACCAATTTTGCGCGGGCTGCGGCCGATAATTGATAAAGCCCGGTAGATCGCAAAATTATGCGAGTGTCTGCCCCGTTAAACGACTGCCGTGCATCCGCGGACTTCGTGGCAGCGAATGAGAGCGTTTTCCGCCCGGCCGTTCATTCTTCAACATTACATTTGTATCTGAGCGGCGCGCGCTTTTAATTAGCCGGGCCAGTTACTTAGAAGCGCGGCCTCGGTTAATTGCCGGGTTAACGTACAATCGGGACCGGATTACCGGCTTAATGCGGCGTTATCTAGGCATGGTGCGCTCTCCGACGACGCCGGGCGTCGAGAGCGAATCCGCCGCGACTGAGACAGTAAAAATATACGCGAGCTGAGAACGATCGATAAGTCTCCCGTCCTCCGCTTCTACTTCGGCCATTGTTTACCGACAAACAGCGACTGCGGTCGGGCCGGGCGAAAATGATCGAGATCGAGATCGTATTTGGATCGGATCGGAGAGCGCGGAGGCTTTCCGTAATTGTTCGTCTAGCTCGATTGCAGTCTCGATTTCTGCGAGCGCGATATAAACCGGTATCCTGTCTTTCCGTCTCTCCACTCTTCGCTCCCTTTGTCGCTCCCTTCCTCGCTGAGTTTCTCTCTCTCTCTCTCTCTCTCTCTTTCTCGCCCTCTATCTCCCTCTTCCTCCATCCTCCCGTGCACTCTCGCTCTCTGCGCGAGGGACGCCACAATTAGGAGCGCCTCCGCATCTCTCCCATTCGTCCCCCCGCGATGGAAGCGGCTATCACTCACGAATGATAATTTAAATAAATGGTACGTCTAGGAGCCACGCCCATCGTAGACGACGGGCATTGCCCAGGGCGATCTTATCGTCGCGCATTCGATTGGGAGCGCCCGCGTGCGACGGATGCAAAATGTTCGACAGTTCGCGCGGACGATAATTGCGTGCGGAGTCGAGAATACGGAAAGTACTGACTGTGATTTCGAGCGAGGGTCGCAATAACGTGCTGCGTGTCTTTGACAGGCTGCAGGTGTGAGACGTTTAGTCCGACGTATACCTGTGAGAACGTTCGTCCACATGGGCGAGTATTGTTATGGAAGCCGAACGTTCGCGCGCGCGATATGTAATGTATGGAACGTGTACGCGAGACAGTTGAAAAATTAAACCGCAACGTTGACCGCCTGCCGGCCACTCGGCTGCAATGTTAATCGATTGGCCGAGCAACGCCGTCTGGGTAATTGAAATGTTCATCGCTGCCACTTTCGTCTATCCGCATTTAGTCTCCCGAAAATGAACGCTTTGTTCTTCGTTGCGAACTGCGGGCGAAAAACGGGGAAAGAATTGTCAGAGCGAAAGAATCCTTCGAAATGAGTCAGAAGACAGAAGGCTGAAGAAAACTCGGGATCAATTCGATCGATGCTGAGTAAAGAAATTCCTGCTAAATTCTACTGACTAATGCGATCCGCTAATCGTTAGCTACCGCAGCTGGTTTAAGACCGTTTCCAGTGATTAGCCGGTTGATAAATGTTCGAGCCACATTGTGGACTTACCGCAATTTCGCGTTTCGCGGATAAGTGCGTGTTGCCAGCGTGTATGCCGCGGAGAGGCTTCTGGCTATGTGCTACTTATGCAATTAGGTACTTACATAAAGCAGCGACGGAGCGCATTGTGATTAGCTGACTAATATCCTTACGTTTCTTTGCGATCGTGTGCAATTAGATCCGCGATTTCCGCCGTAACGCCTGGAAGCCATTATCGCTCGCCAGTGATAATTTAATCCATAATTCCTCGACACAGTCGGCGGATAATCATTATCGTTCGTTGCTGCACGATTCGTCGATGAGACTTCGTATGTCGATGCGCGCGCGCGCGCGATCCGGATAAAAAGTGTCGATCGTTCGCAGAATCGGCGTAGATAATGCGTGCTGGGAGAATCGTTCGAGACGCCTGATTAAATGGAATTGAAGAGAGCGGTAGATGAAAGTCCCGGCGGTGAAAAGCGATTACATCGGGCGAGTATTAATTTATCTTGCGACTATCCAGTTTTGAGGACTACTCCCGTCCTCGTCGGCGGAAAAAAGTCGCGTAATCTCTCGTAACTTTAGTTAAGCGACGCAGTGTCAGGACGATAATAGTGGCGGATTAGCGAGTGGCTGACGAGTTTTAAAGAATTTTCATTGCTGGCAACGACTGTCGCAGCGGGAAAATGGCCGCAATTACGCGCCGTAGGAATCGATCGTGCACCAGCTTCACGCACGGCAGCGAAGTGCACGTGTGTGGAAGAACTCGGTACCAGGGTTCGTCGCAGGATCCGGACGGAAAACCGTCGGGTTTTCCTTACGAGGAAAGTCTTACACCGCTTCACGGGAAAATGGAAAGGAATTTAGAAGCTGACCCAAAAACTGTCACCGACTAATCCCAACGAGTAACCGTGCACCAAATTAACTAACAGGCGTTACAGTTTCAACATAACCGACGCTGACATTAGAAGCGAGAAAAATTGCATGGGCCGTATCGAATTTTGAACAACGCCCAGCTTCTCGTACCTATATAGCAAAAACGTGCCTGATCCTACGATCGGGTTCGACCGGACTCGAAAATGACAGACGTTCAGTCGGCAAACTTCTCGTTACGCCACGATAATCCACGATTGCGTAATGTCGCCCGGTATCGCTTAAAAGTGTGCCCCATGGCACATTAGTCGTCATTACTTCGGTAATTGCGCTAGATACTCCCGTCGACTTCGCTTTCATGCAAATGAAGGCGACGGGCCGCGCAGCGGCGACGTTACGTCAATTTCGCGGCGAAAAAATGTGCGCGCCAGCCTGCCGGCCTGAACGTTAAATAACGTTTTCTTTCGAGGGACCGTCGACCAACGTCGCTCGCTGCCGCATTTCAGCTGAAACGTGTCAGCGCTGAACGTTATACGACCGGATCGTGTCTGCATTTTGTGCACGCCGAGCGCAATATCCCGCGCAGGCCGCTCATCTTATCCTAATCTCAGATTCAACATCCGTTAAAACGATGTTTCTCTTTGCCGATAGAACCTGTAAGATGAGCGAGAGGCTAGCATCTAAGACGAATAAGAATCGAACTACGGAAAAAGAAAGAACCATCGTAAGAGTAAGAATCGAACTACGGAAAAAGAAAGAACCATCGTAAGAGTAAGAGCCGAACGACTGTAAGACTAAGTTATGTACTACACGTTTTATATAAAAGTAATTGTGAACATTCTCCTGGGTCTCCTCACTGTGCATCAATAAAACCCCTTACAAACCTATAAACCTAGAACCTGAAAATCTTTCTCTTTGCCGATAGAACCTATGAACCTAGAACCTGCAAATCTTTCTCTTTGCCGATAGAACTATTCGTGCCATACGTTATTGCATAAGCTTTACAGGAATCAGCGTTGTACAAATGTCTACAGTACTAGCGGTGGTTCGTTTATTTCCTGCTTAACCGTGTTAAAGGACTCGGCGGATGGAGCTGGCCGGAATTTTGACGTTTTGCACGGCGGCAGGCCTCTGCGGTAAATCGCGAACTCTCCCGAGAGTGGGAAATAATTGACCTCGGCCCGTATCAGAGTACGCCGTTAACGCTATTAATGCTGTCCCGCTTCTCGATTACGTTGTAACAGCGTGTCCGAGACGGGTTAACAAGCGAGGGTTAACAGGGCTCGCTCATGCGGAGGACTAGAACAAATAACCCAGCCCGGACTGACCCTTACAAAGGTGCCAAATTGGTCTACTCAGCCCTGCGTTTAATGCTAAGCGCGCGAACGGGAAACGTTGAGAGTAAAAGTCGATTACCAAAGAATTGCGGAAAGTATCTAATTGAACCTAGCCGTGGACTTTCGGAATTTAACACATTTTTTACGGTAAGGTCCGAGCACGCGGCGCTCTACGAATGACCGACATTTTGACGTAGCTGGCCTGATAAGCCAGGAGCGAAATATTTATCTCGCAACATTCCGCATTTTCCCCGGTAAAACGTATTCATCCTGGCCGAGTAGCACGCTGCTGATAAAGGAATGAGAACGGGCCTAGCTTACGTCTCATCCTGAAAAACGGACAAATTCGCGCAAAAAGCGTATGACCTCGTATAACTAGGTGTACGCGAAATACGAACGTTGACGTCTCGGCGATTAACTCTTTACCCGCCATATTTCAAAAAATAAAAATAAATAAATAAAATTAGCTGAACGTTTAGAAGTTGCAGTTATTAAAAGAAAACAATTTGAAAATATGTCCGAAAAATGAGACATTGGCGGATAACGGATTAAACAGGCTGCAATGAAAGCAGCTTGCGAGAGCTTGGAAGCGTCGTTAAACTTTCTGGATTTTTCAGAGTCCCGATCGGGATCTCGGATCGTCGCGGACTCCCGATCGACGATGCACTCGCGGCGAAAGAGTGAAACTCGACGCGCCGGCTGCTTTCTACAAAATTAACCATGCTATTTGGCAATAACCCGAAGTAGGTAAGGCACGACGTACATCGGGTGAGCGTCGGAGGTGGGGGCGTAGATATAGCTCTCTTCGCCCGCGCTCTCTTCTCTATCGGGCATCGCAGAATAGCGCGTTCCACTACCTCCCCCCTCACCGACGATCCACCTAGCGATTGTATAACGAAATTTATTATAAAATCGCGGCAGCTTCGCTTTCCACCATTACCGTTGCATGACGCTTTATGCGACTCGGCCAAGAGAACAAATAATTGTACGGCCGATATTTTCGATAGTCAAAATTTCATAACTGACGAACGCAAGCTACGTAAAATATACCCGATATGAACTCGAGAGGCAGAACTGCAGAACATAATTCCACTCTGGCTGAAGCGTCCGTGTACGCGAGGCAATTTTGTCATGAAGTCTTCTACCTTCAGCGCCGACTTCGCGAAGGCCGCAATCCTTCATACCGCGCTGAAGGAGCGAGAGAGAAGGTAGAGGATGAAGGAGGGGGTACAGGCGTATATGCATAGGAAGAGTTGAAAAAGGAAAGCGAGGAAGGGCGTGCATCTGCATTCATAAAGCAATCCTCGCTCGCTTCTACGATTCGCTCGGATCCTACGAGCCGCATAGACTTAGGGAACGATGACCGTCGGCGTCGTTCGGCGTCGTTCGGCGTCGATCGGCGTTTGGCAAACCTTTGAGATCGCGGAATCGGACGGAAAAGGATCGCCGATCGGCCGCTGAAAACGTCCCTCTTGCCCAACAAACTCGTACTCGTCGGCGAGTTTTACGACCCGTTCTCGCCGGAGCCAGTAATCCTTGATATTTTCCCGTGTTTTCAGGTGCACAAGATCGTCCGAGATCATGCGAGTCCGCGAGACTCGTCCTCGGACGAGCGCGGGGAAGGAAGGAAGGAAGCCAGAGAGAGAGAAAGAGTGAGTAAGAGAGAGTGAGAGAGAGAGAGAAGCAGACTCGGGCGGGGCGGAGGAGAGGAAAGAGCGATCGGAGAGTAGAGTGCAAGACCGGGAGAGAATTATACTTGCATGAGCCACCGGCCCTCCCTCTGGCCCTCCGGCCTGAATGGTAATTAAAGCGTGCGAGGCTTTCTTACGACTCTCTTAATTCCCAGGAGCATCGAAGTGGATGCCGGCCGATTCGCCGACGAATCTCGGCCTCTGCGAATCGCGAGTTCCACCGAACCCAGCCGGACTCCTTCCCCGGAAAACTTGACCCCCCTGGCGGTCAGAGGAAACATTGTATTAGAATGGGAAGCCGTCATTCCAGAAACGGTTCGAAAGAGCGAAGGTCGGGCCGCGTCTGAATCGAACGCGGCAATCTTGGAAATCGGCACACGCAGAGGCAGAATCGAACGCGGGCGAATGAATCACGCGCGAGATATGGCACAAGGCCGGAAACGGGGGAATTTGTTTTTATTACCTGCATAATGGCGAGGGGGCCCCGTACGTAGTCGTGATCAACAGGTGACCGGCTCCGGTTCGGGAGGAGAGTGCGCGACGTGCCCGACGTAGGACCGCAATTACGAGAGCGTAATAAAATTAATCCTGGCATAATTTCAATTTTAAATTTTCGACCGTTGCGGGTCACTCGGACTCCGCTCCTCATTACGGAGTGAAAATAAAATCTGACCCCCCCTCCTTCGGTCGTCCGCGTCAGCGGCCTCGTTATCGCGAGAATCTATGGCCGGTGATTAATCGACCGCTGCATCGATTCGTAGGAGTAATAACTAGTTCGCTGAAAGCGGCACTTAACTGCCACTAGCGGAGTGTTACGAATCAATTTGTCCGACCTACGCGTTCTGTAACGAGTGACTGCTCTCGAGGACGGTCCGTCCGCGAAGCTCGAGGTGCTCGATTACTCCGGAGTAGTCGAGATCTGCCAGGAGTCTCGCTAGTACTCCGCGAGCACTCCGCGAGTACTCCGCGAGGAGAGTCCGTGAGGAATTTCGAAGGTCCCGAAACTGAGGTTTCGAACCGTCGACAAGATAAATCATGACTGCCGCGAGTTTGTCGCCAGCCCTCCGCGTGAGCTCTTTTTAGCTCTCTTTCCGGGCCATATGTCCACGTGTCCGCGGCCGTCCTTACGTACGACTCTCTCGAACTTACCAGTCAGAAGCGCGCGCACACACACTCGGCGAGCTCTCCTCTATCCGAACGTAAACGCCCGGCGAGCGATCTCTCGCGTGTGCGCGAACTTATGTGGGTGGATTGTTACTTAACTACCACGGCCGTCGTTCGCGTGTGCAAACGCGTGCGTGTGCTGCCTCCGAACAGACCGACGCGAGAGCAACAGACTGTGAAGAGACCTGTACGATATACGTACTTGTTGATTTATCGGCGTCCACACCCGCGACCGTAGATCTACCCCGCGATACAGAAATAACGGAATCGTCGGGCGCCGATTTCTAGACGGCAGACTTTTCCGAGGGAAATTGTCGGACGATGATGGAAGTGATATCGGTAATTCGCTGGTATGTTACGGAATGGATGCGAGTCCGATGCAAATTCGCACGCCGAGGATAAACGTCGCCGTTCCTTTCTTCCGGCGAGACGGTATGCAATTTGTAAAGTAGACCCGAGAGAAGGAATCGGAATCGTGTAACTCCCAATAGGCCGTGTAATTCCGAGGCAAGTATCGATAATCCCACGCCGTATAAAGACCGCCGTCACACGACGGGGGCAAGCCTCCCCCATTCCCCAAAGCTCGCTCGCACTCCACCCCAGCGCTCTCTAATTGGCTCGAAATCGAGTCGGGCGTCCAATTAATTAACATAACAACGTGTCGCGCGGGCCCGCTGGAAATTCGAATTGCACGACAGCGCATACGAAAGGAGAGTCGCCCGTACGCTGCCAATCGGTAATGAGAGACACAGGGCAAAAGTCTGCCACCGAGCTACCGACTACCACTACAGCGAACCAATAAGAAAAAGAGTGCTACGTTCCGAGCTGCGGAGATAGAAGAGAGCGACGAAGACGAAACGTGGGAAAAACAGCGAGATCGAGCGAAACGGAGGAGGAGCGGAAGATGAAAAACGGCATTGAGGGAAAAGCGAGTAAGAGAGAAGGAAAAGTTGGAAGACTGCGCAGAGAGTCGACGCGTCATCGTTCCGAGGCACAACGTCGATGCCGGTTGCAGTTGGCGTACGTGCGAGCCTCGTGATGCTATGATCCGATAAGCAATCCTCCTCTCGCCCCTCCGACCCTCCCCTTCCGAAGGTTCGTGGCCCCCCCTTCTTCGGAAAACGACCCCTCACGCGCTCCACCTTCCCCTTCCCTCGTAAAAGCACGCGGAGACCTCTATCCGTCCTCCTCCGTCTTCGGCGTCCTCCTCTCTTCAGCGTTCGTCCGTCCTTGTCGTTCATTCATGCCGACACTCGCTTCGATTCCTTCGCCGCCGCACTCTGTCCTCTCTGTCCTCTCTCGCCCCTTCTCAATCGCTCATCTTCCACCTTTCTCTACGCCGAACCTCTCTTTCTCTTCTCCGTCCCTCAGTCAGCCTCTTTTCACTCTCTCGATCCTCCTAACGAGAGTCTTCCGTCTCGCTTCGACTCACTCCACCTTCAAGCGCAATACATTGTATCGCTTTCTCCGTTCCTTCGCCACGATATCTCCCTCTCTCGCCAACGTCCTCTCCGTCTCCCTTCCCTCTTTCGTTCTCTCTTTCTATTCTCGCGTCCGACGTCGCTCCCTCCTACTCAGCCGTCTGGTTTCCTCTCCCGGCTTCCTCTTGGTTTACTCTGGCCTCTCCCGGCTTCCTCCCGGTTTACTCTTTGCCTCCTCTGCCCCTCCCTCCCGGCCCTCCACTCCCTCCCCCCAGTCCCGTCGCCTTTCCTCGCCTAGCCCTCGGCACGAGAAACACCGCCAACGCCGCCGACGAAGACCTCCTGCCGCCAACTATTCTCGCTCTGTCCTTGTCTTCCACGCCGAAACGAGGGTCGTGCCCAATTCCACTCGTGTTCCACTCGTTCCACTCCCGTTCAGGCCGGTTCCCTCCTTCGAGAGCCACAGTCCATCTCCCTCTCTCCCACGGACGAACGAACAAACGAGACTCCTCTCATCTTCGACCGCGTGTCTCTCATCGCTTCCTTCCTTTTTTCGGTTTCCTCCTTTTTTTCTCCTGCGCCCAGTCCAGAAGGTGGAATTCGAGAAGGAAACTTCGAGACGGGGATTATGACGTGATTGAGACAGTACGCGTCGTTCTTTATACTTGGGCCGATTGGACGCGGTACGCGATGCAATTTTTAGATGTAGGTTTGTTGAGAAAGGATTCTGTCGAAGTTCGATTTAAGTTTTCGCAATTGGGCGTGGGATGCTCAAAAAGCTTGGAGCGTTCATTTTCTCACCCCTTTCGCTTGTGTCGATCCATTTTTCCCTCGACCTCTTCGTCAAAGTAGCGCCGAGAAGATACGCACTCCTCCCTCGAGCTCTCGAATAATAGACATCTTCAGGCCTCGCTCTCTGTCTCTCTTTCGTCCGCTGCGGACAGTCTTTCCCTTACGACGTCCGTCCTTCTTCCTCTCGCTCCTATCTGCGATCTCTCAGCAGTCTTTCTTCTCTCTCAGTCTATCATTCTCTCTCTCTCTCTCTCTCTCTCTCTCTCTCTTCACTTAACTCAGCTACACTCTCCCTTCTCGCGTCTCGTCCTTGTTCGCCGCACGTCCCGTCGAGATACGCACGCGTGTCTCCACGGGCGACGATCGTGATCCCTCCGGCGCGTGTAGGTGTGCCACAGGAGGCGAGGCTGTGTGCGTGCGTGCGCGCTGTGTGCCGGACGCGAATGTGTGCGGCATATCGCATTGGACTGCGCCGACCAAACCCCCGGAGTCCTCGTTCCCGTCGTCGACATCGTTGCTCGAATCCCCTTTCGTCGACGGAACGGATGTCGGACGCTGCGAACGACGGAATTTCAGGAAACCGAACTCCCGAGGCCTGCATCCTGCCAGGACGATGGCGAGACGGGAGGCTAGGCCGGCGCGAGGATGCTTTCGATGATAAGGTTGACGGTTGTTCGTCGAATGATTAGAAACCGATGAGCGGAGAGTGAAGAATGTTCTGCCGACGATTTTTATATGTATTTTAGTCCATTACCCGCCGTAATACAAAAATACAAAAATAAAAAATGAAATTAACTGAACGGTTAGAAGTTGCAGTCATTAAAAGAAAACAGTTTGAAACTGTGTCCCAAAAATGGGACATTGGCAGATAAGTTACCACAATAATGATTTTTATTCTAGTATAGTTAATGCTAGCCGCGTTCGATTGTACTCTTCTGTTTAACGGTCGTAAGTGAATGGGAGATATTTATGACGGGTTCTAAGGAAAGTATATGATGCGAGTCGATTTTTTTGAGGTACATTAGTGACCATCCTGGTCCCCAGGCGCGGCCAATAAAATCGTGCGCGTCAGCCGATTTGTAGCGAAGGATATTGCGGCAGGGCCCTCCGCCCACTAATGGGTTCAAGTTGACTCGCCGAACGGGACCCATCCCCCCCATTATTTGCGGACCTAGAGTGACGATCGGGGCACCGCCGCAATGAATCACGGTCGGGAACTATCGAGGTACCCGCCGTGGAATCGTTGCACGCGAGCAACTAAGAGGTACGATACTCCTAGCCGAGGCCACCTATCAGTGCCCCAATCTATTTTGCAAACTCTGCCTCCGAAGGCAGGGCCCCGCTGGAATGTCAAAGGGCAGCTCTCTTCTCAAAGGCAACCACAGCGAAAACTCGAACTCGTCTCACAATCAGACTCTCCGTCAAAACAACGTGGCCGAAATTCTTGCCGTTCAAATCGAAACGTAAATGTAGCGACAGCCAACGTCAAAACGTGAATTCGCAGGAAGACATCCTTTTTTAAGAAGCGACCGGGCGACGTTCTATTTCGCAGCAAACGAGGTTATTGCGACAGCTCGTCAATTAAGCCGTTAAACCGATCGCTCCTTTCCGCGGGCCACCGTCCCGTTGCAATATTAACGACGGCTAATAAAAGCTGTACGCTCTGCATTCATCTCTGCAACGCATCGGCAAGCGTACCGTCGGCCATAGGATTCAACACTCGGCAGCGAAAAATATCGCTCGACATTAGGTGCGCTACGAAGAAGCCACTCGCAGCCGTCTGCCTTCCGCGCTCTCTCTCCGTTCGCCGAAAGGAGATGGCAGATTGGAGGTGACGTCTGCAGCGTAAACAAGCGTTCCGCGCAGGCCGTGTCTGCACACGCATTCGGTTATCTTCCGGGACGGTCGGATGGGCACTCATGCGAATCGGACAGATAGTGTCGTACGGTCGATCCTTCGTCGTTTCGACTCGCCTAAGCGTGCTATCCCTGAAAAATTCCTGACAACGCACACTCCGAAACATCTTACGTCCTCCAATACCCCCCCACCCTTCCTGGCATCGACAGCGATCTCAGGGCGAACGACAATGAATTTTAAGAGACCGTGGACGTGGAGCGATACCGTTTTCCTTTTCGAGCGACCATGGTTGATCTTGCCACGATCGCCTACCGTCATCCTAACAGCATTGCCCTAATCCACGGCGCGATCTGAATCGCCGAAAAGCAGCGCAAAATAAGTGCAGCCGGTCCGCAAATGCAACAAGAGGCTAAGTGCACTCGACTCGCGACACCGCTGAATCACGAGGCACCCTCTTCCACCCCTTTTCTCCCCTGCACCCTCCTGTACTCTTGCGCCCGCTCGGCCTCTTCTAACCCCCTTCGTCCCACCCACCCCCCCTTTGGCTCGCCCACGGCGAATGAAGCGAACTCGCGCGCGATTGTTCCCCAGAGGAAGCTAATGGCTCGAGTTCGTACAATGGCGTATCTACATCAGCGGCAGATATGCCCACCTGAATATGAAGGTCGATCGTGGGGGTCGTAGGAGAGGCTCCCCGCCAGGCCTGGAATGGACTCTCTTCGGAGGCGGAGGTAACTTTCGTGCGCGACGGTACCATTGTAACGTGCGCCCGGTCCTCAACTCCGAGGAATATCACCTTCTCCTACCGGAACCTGCCGCAATTTTAAGACGTCACGATCCCCCGAGTCGCAGAGATGTCGGCCTCTTTCTTGCGGGTGGGAAGAAGGTCGAGCTGCGTCTCGAAATGCGAACGGTATCGTTAGGTTGCAACTGGCATAATACTTGTAACGTCCTACGTGACAAACTTGTAAGTTTCTACATATGACGTCATTCGTCAGAGACGATTGGGAACTGAGAAAGTGAATTAGAACGGCGTACACGTAACTTTTGTCCTATTCGACTTATCCAGTGTTCGCTTCGATAATAACCGAAACTTCCGGCAATCCCAGTCGCATAGATTTTACTACGTATCCGCAGCTTTACCGCGATTGCTTTCTCATAACGCCGAGCGGAGTCTCACACAGGCAAAGTAGCTTATTTACCCTTATTGCGGAGTATCAAAAATTATGCCGACGATGTTCCATAGAGTGCAAATGTGCTCGGCCGAGCACGGAGGTCGATCGTGGTAGTCGAAGCTTCGCCGGGGAGGGAGAGAAGCAGATAGAGAGGTAGATGTATACCTATACGGAGAAAGAGAGGAAGAGAGAGGAGAAGAACGTGGATAACTTTCATCGAGTGGCTCGATGCCATTGTGCACCGCGCACACGAGGACAGCTTCGCGAGGGGTTATTACGCCGTGGTTTCGATCCTCCGTCCTCCCCGCACCTCTCCTCAAGCCTTCCTGGAAGTTGCGGCCCGCGGAAGGGAGGAGGGAGTCGATGGGAGAAGGACGAAGGCGCCGGCGACGAAGGTAGAGCGAGCAAAAGAGCACAAGAGCAAAAGAGCGAGAGAGCGGGAGAGAGAGAGAGAGAGAGAGAGAGAGAGGGCCAAGAGAGGGAAGGGAGAGTTGGGGAGGATCGGTGCAGAGTTACGGCTCAAGCTCGCCATACACTTCGGATTCTTCTCACAGCCTTGTCCCTAGACGCGCAAAAATGAATGAACCCATCGTGCCCGCGGCGGGGATACTCGCGGGCAAATCAAATTTTGCCCGCCTCATCCCGAGACCCGATGCATGCCAAACGGTCCTCGCGAACGCTGTCAATCTTGATAATGCGGCAGCCGAATCGATCGTACGCGGCCGGAAGGCTGCGGATCGGTCTGTCGGAATAATGCGCGCGGACGATATTGAGGAATGTCGCGGAGCGTGCGTCGAAGGTTATTGAGGGACCCCCAGCGCTATTTGTTACGGCGGAAGAGCGTGCAAGAGCAGAAGGAAGCGGACGGGAATAACGACTGTCGAGCGTTTCGTTTCGTCGCGGCCGTCCTGACGAGAGCTTGAATTATCGGAAGACAGGGATCCTTTTCTCGTCTTCCTATTCACCATCCTCCTTTGCCGTTACCCCCTTCCACCGTCATTGCCTATTGTCGAGACTCGCGACGAGGCGAGATTCCAATCGGAATTTGTCATAACTTCGGTAAGAGAATCGACCAATTATATCCGGGAAAATCTGGCATCGCGTAGAACAAATTCCTCGGTAAATCCGCTAATCTCCGATCCGTCCGGGGGACGATCTTTAAAGGCTCGTAAAGTCAGGCGAGAAAAGAGCGGCGGGACGGTCAAGATGGCGGCGGGACATAAATCTCTTGGTCATCGTTCTCGGCCTCGTAGCCGGCCGACTACGGGCGTACGGAAAATCGGCAGCGAGGAAAGGGAACTTGGCCGGTGCCAGGCATGTCGACAGGCAGGGAGGAAGTGTCGGGAGGGATGGGGGAAAGGACGGGGGAAGAGGAAAGAAAACAACGAGGGGTATAAGGACGAGAACCTCCGGGAAGAGACGACAGAAACGTTATGCGCCGTACATTCTGCGAGCGTCTAGCTGACGAAGCGTAAAACGCATACCCTCCGAATCTCGACTTAACGCGTAAAGTCGAAAAATTAAAAGGTTCTGTTTATTTTTACTCCCACCAGTCAGACATCCGACTTGCGGAGCAAAAGAGAGTCGCAAAGTACATTCGAAGACGCATACTTTCTGAATCTGAACTTAACGCGTAAAGTCTAAAAATTAAAAGGTTCTGTTCAAATTGCTCCTACCACTCTGAAACGTCGGACTTGGAGAGCAAAATTTGAGAGTCACAGAGTCGAACGTTGCTTCTATATAGGTCCGTGTTATACGAACACTGTGAACATACCACAAAGGCGGCGTGAAATCACGCGAGTCAGTTACTATTATAATGTCCCCTCCGACGCGTAATTGCTCGAACGGGGAGAAAAAGCACCTCCCCTCCCGTCCCCGATGTCCTTGCGTCCCGTGGCGAGTCCGAATAAGGATAACAACCTGCCGGCACCGGCGGACCTCACGGCCTCGCGCAATCAGGACATTAATCGTGCGCCAAAGAGAGAAAAAGGGCCGACAATGGCTAAGCTATCGCGGCGAACGAAAGATTCCTACTTTCCATCCAGACTCGACCGATTCAAATTATCCGATCGAATCAGCTCAGCTAATCATATCCTCCGTCCATCTTTCGTCGCTCCTGGGAATATTAATCTGGCCAGAGATGTTTATGGTAATGTCCATAGCGGCCTACGAACCAATTTATCGCCGTTCGTCGATCGTGCCGTTCTCGGGACCCCTCCCCCCTCTGATATCCGGAACGGGGCGAAAAAACGTTCGGCATCATTGTCTCGAAGGGACAGAAGGACCGCCAGGGCGACCCATCGGGAACGGCGGCACTCGACAGAGGGACACCGCGACAAGGGAAAGAGGGGTCAAAAAATTTGCGAATAGGGTGGCTCCGACAACATCGGGAAGTCACAATGCCCTAGGGTGCCAAAACGTAGGAAGAGAAGGGGGGGGGGGGGGGGGAGCAGTGTGGACGGGCAAACTAGTTGGTGCATCGGACGAGGACGGACGGGTCGAAATAAACAAAGCGGAGGGTGACGAAAGAGGATGCAAATGGTTGAGCGAGAAGGAGGGTGGGAAGGGGAAGAAGGAAAAAGAAGCAGACGGAAGGTAAGAAGGACACCGTGTAGGGGGGGACGGATAGAGGCGGAAGACGGGAGACGAAGGTGGACTCTCGCGCGGAGAGAAGTAAACACGCGCGGTGAGCAGGAGGAAAAGGGAAGAGGGAAGGTTGGACAATTGAGAGGAGGACGGAGAGAGTGGAAGCCGGACAATCGCTGAACGAGGACGACCAGAGCGTGCAGGAGGAAGACGCGCTCGTCGGACGGACAATGCGAAGGAGGGAGAGAGGAGAGGGGGGGAAGAAGGAGACAGAAATTATGGTAAGGCGCCTCGTTTCGGTTCATAACGACCTTCGGCCCCGTCGGTACCGCTTTTTGTGGGCCTTCGGGGTAAAAGAGAGTCGTCGACTACTTGTCCCACAATGAGGACCGCCGCCACGCCAGGAGGTGGTCCCTGACCGGAATAACGAGCCGAAAGAGAGGAAAACGGGGAAAGACGCTGGCTGTGATGAGAAGGGAGAGGAGGGAAGTAGAATGGATGAGAGAGAAAGAGAGGGCGAGCCTTGAAGAGACCGCTAGAGGGAGGGAGGTCAGCTAAGCAGCTAATGTGCAACAGCGAACGCCGACAGCGAATCTCGTGTCTTCCCTCGCTCTGTTTCACTCCGGCACATTTTTCACTTTGCCACCCGGAGCCGCGCGACCTCCTATCAGAGCGTAACGATCCCTGAAATCGGTCCGCAGCTACGGGCCTTCTTCTGGCCTGGCCTGAACGAGAATCCGCTCGTCATTTTGACACTTTTCGAACGTTTCGCGCCTCGTAACCGAATCGCACGACAGACGACAGAATTGACTCGCGTCGAATGGGAAGCCGAAAGCGGGCCCCGGGCCGGATGAAAAAAGCGTAAGTCGGGAGCGAACGAGTCTCGATTTATTGCGCGGAGACCAGCGAGGATGAAACTGTAACGAGGGAGAACGCGCGGCGACCCCTCCGGTCGTTAGCACCCCGATGAAAACCGAGGGCCTTGAATTTAAACGCCGCCTCAGGGATCAGGTAGAGTCGATGATCATAGTACGATTTTGCATCCTGCGCCTGCAGCGCATGGACAAAGAGGGGTAACAGAAATATATATCTGACTCTTTGAAGTCGGAATGGCTTAACATTGACTACCGTGCAGCCGACACCTACTCAAATCTTTCGTTACTAACACGTTGAGTGCCATGGGGGTCATGGGTGACCGGTGGGTTCATATGAATTACACTGAAACAAAATCAGCGTGGCATCCAACGTGTTAAGCGTTATAATCCATACCTGAAATCGTGTGATCCGTACAAATACCGATTAAGAACGGGTTTTAACTATCGGAAGTGAAACATCGTAACTTCTATGGAAAGTGCCCGTTGACGGCAATTCTGATTAGTCGTACGTCGTACATGTGTATATCGAGCGACGTCCATATTTGAGGGCGGCGAGAGGACAGAGTGACGCCAGTAATGAAGGACAGCAAGCGTGTAAATCTCCCGCTCGACGACACGGTCACTCACGACTTTCCTGGACTCTTATCTACGCGTCGTAAAGCAAGCTCCGGGCGATCTCGCTTCTCTTATGATCTCTCCCCTTCTTCCCCTCCCCCTCCTCCACGGCCACCCTCCCCGCCAGGCGTCTCACTCCGATGCACTCTGCCGGCATCTACACGCCGAGAGACCTAACGATCCCCGCAATCGTCCGTTTACCCCGTGATCGACGCTCCTTTTTTGCGATTCGCCCGTCACGATACTCGCTCGGGCCTATAACCGATATCGAGCCAGATCGATATCGAACGATTCGAGGTAAGCGCGCGCGGAATTCCGTCGCTGGCCTCACATTCATTGTTTCGCGGCGGAAGATCGGATCTAACACCCATCCGCATATCAAATATTCTCTTTCCCCGTATACGATAAGACTGTTTTCGATTTGATACGCCGATTGAACTAAGAGAGTATATACGATTCTGAGACTCGACCAAAATCTTAGGCTCTTCGGTCACGTTACAGGTGTCACGAACAGAATGGAAAGTGAAGTACATTATCGGTTTGGGAGGATGAAAGGAAAAGTGAATCGAAGTGCAGCATATGACAAAAAACATGGAGACGATGCTAGTTTTGCTACTTGGTCCCGTGACCGAGAAGCGGAACACAACAGTACGCTTCTGCTCGGCACACATAGACACTGTCCTCGTTAGGGATCCCCCCCCCCCCTCCCCCCTCCTCCCCTTCGTGACGATATTTCAGCGTCGCGGCGACAACGACGATTAACGTCCTCTCGAAATTGTGACGCTCGGGCAGGCGTCGATTTATGGGACGGGCAGCGCTTAATTTTCGACCGCGACGCAGACAGGCCGTTTCCGAAAATATTTTGCTCCCGACGTAAGCCAGAGAACGCACCGAGCCGGTGTTCCGCGACATCTCGTTCGCGGATTTCTCTGCCACGGTAATTGCCCGGCCGTCGCCGAGAAAATGGCGGGCACGCTGAATTTAGGGGCGTAAATTTCGAATTCAACGACCGTTCGAAGACGGGTAACTACGCGTCGGTTGTAAGGCGGGTAAGCTAGCGGAGTCGTTGTAAAGGGTGGCATGTGAATTTGAACTCACATTTTTTATACGATACTGCTTAGGATGGAGGAGAGCTCATTTGCATTCGTGAATTCGAGAACAGGGGTCAGCGGTGACCCGTCGCTGCGAGCGGGGAGGGAGGGATAAGACTAAGGGATGTTACCCCTGGCGGAGAGTAGTTAAGTCACTTGTTCCTACTGATCCGAGATAACGACACCAGTTGCGCACTTCGGGACAGTAGGTTCTACCTTATGCATTCGCAATACCCGTGTAATACCCAATTCATATTCAAAACAGAGCTACAGTAATACTAAAAAGACACCGAACAATCGTCGTTTATCTAAATATTTTGTTTAATTAATCCTTTCAAAACTCCCACGGGAATTCGTCATCGCTAATAGCTACAGCAACGCTGAAGAAAACGACACGTTGAAATTAGCCAAAATATTTTCTCCTTAATTCCCTGTGAACTCCTCGAAGAATGCCTGCGTCATTCCTAATGACTTTGTAACGACTACGAGATAATTAGAAGCGAAGAAAAGGACTGGCGTCCGAAGACAATGCCACCAATGACGAGGACGGTCCTAAAGGCGGCCCGCAACACGGACAGATAAGCTGTGGCACCGGGCTGACGTAGAATTTTCGAGTCGGCCGGACCTTCTTACGGGTCCTCGTATCGTTCGAGGATCTTCGGCACGTACGTACACGCCGTGGCAGTAGCTTCCAAGAGCATATTTGCCACCTGGCGGACGGTGTGTCTCTCCTCAAGTCGACCCTGCGTTCCTCTCCTACCGACGATCGCCTCCCCCTCCCAACCCGCGTGCGCGACAAAAACTAGTCGCATGCTTAGCTAAATGCTCTCCCGTTCCTCCTGGCCTTGGCCCTCGTCCTTTTAGAAAGAGCCTGAACAGCTACTTCCATCCGCAGAACCGACTTCTCGCCAGTCCACGACTTCGCGACGAAGTCGAGGAACATCGGGGACACCGAGTATAAGAGCATCGTCGCGTCCCAACTGAATATTCTAACGCCGACGATGTAACGCCGGTTCAGAAATACAATTTCGATCCTCGAACGTAATTGACATCCCGAATAGTACCCGCAACGCGAGAGTATCTTTATTTACGCAACGTAAATATGTAATTTCGCATTCGAACGCTGCGCGCCGTTAATTAATTGAACGAAATTAAATCATGATTACGTGCATGCGGCGCACGTTTAATAGAGACGCAACAATATGATTAAGAAATGTAATTTTAATATTCGAAATTGATTGACGTCCCGATAATATGCCGTGGCGTGAAAATATTATTGCGATCGTTATCTAGCGTCGGCCGAGTGTCAATATTTGACGTTATCCCACCATTGGCCGTTTCACGCTTCGCGGGCGAAGCTTTTAGTTCGGTCAGGCAGCCGCGAGCCTGTCCTTTGTACGTCGAGCCGACGTTTAACGGACATTTGTAAAACAATCTGGCCGACTTACTCGGCGCGGACGCGGATCGAGGGGAGGGGAGGGGAGGGGGAGGAAGGGAGGAGGCGCAAGAAGGCAGGAGATACGACGTGTCCACCGCCGACACGATCCTTGCATTCGAAAGGAGCCCCGAGGTGGATCGAATGGCGCGCGAACGTATCGCATGGCCGGGGAGCGAGACTTTTTTTTAAAACCACGGCATTCCGCTATTGCCGCCTGCAGCCCGAGAACGCTGCCGTGTAATTGCTCATTCGACTCCGCGATCTCTTTCTCGCGGGCTTAACGTCGGCGAAAAATAAACGATAAACGCCGAAGAAAGAAATATTTCTGTTAGATATATGTTTAGCATTAGTTGAATTTGGCGCTCGGTAACATCTGAGGAAAGCATCATTTGCTGGTCAGTATGCACGTATTCTTTCGTTCGTTCCACTGCGTCATTCTAGTAACACCTATTTTAATAAACACACTTTTCATATTTCCTAACTGTGCCCCTCTTAATTTTCCAAGAATTTCGACGGCGCCGAAAGAGAACTTTGAGGAAGACTGCGCTCGATTCGAAGCATTTGCATACTGGCGTACGCTCATGAAAGAGGCATGACTATCGGGAATATTGCGAACTTTTTCACCCCACGTCTCTGTCTTTCTTTCGCTCTCACTCTCTCTCTCTCTCTCTCTCTCTCTCTCTCTCTCTCTCTCTCCACGTGCGCGGATCGTGTGGGCACTCGGAACGTAACAATAACCAGTAAAGTCCGCAGCTGCGGCGAGTAACGCGATACGTCAAACGTCCCTGGGCCTCTCCTTTTGCGAGCCACCGGCTAAAGTGCGTTGATAATGGTCTGCGTAGACACTTGACCAAATCATTCTGCAAATAGAGCTGTATGCACCGAACTTGTCCCTCTCAACGATATACATTACAGTTTTCAAACTGACACGATAAGCCGAAATCAGTGTCGTCAGGCTTACGTTAAGAAAATTCGAAGCTTCGGGAAAACTTGACGTCGGGAGGAAAGTCGATCGGGAAACGTCAGTCCCGGCGAATCGATCGGGCCGCAGAAAGACAGGGAGATAAAGAGAGGTAAACAGAGAGCAAGAGGAAAGGAGAGAATAAATGTGTGAGTGAGTGAGAAAAGAGGCGCACGGTACGTGGAACCACGTCGAAGGAAAGGAAGACGAGACGGAGGGAACGGGTAAACGGGAACTACGAACCGTTATCCCATCTGACACGGTGGACTGCACTAACCCACGTGATCGTATGGTTTGCAATCGCGAGTAGGATTATGACGTCATTCCGTCACGCGCCATCAAACATCGCAATCGCTGATTGCGCTTCCTCGAATGGCGGGCGCGAAAGCTCGTCATCGGCGATGGCGATTAAAGTGGAATAATGTCGGGCCAGAGCTTGGAGCGAGCTTTTCTGCACGACTCAGCTTCCTCGACGGTCAAACTTTAGGGCAAAAACTCCCTTCGCAAAATTTTGTAGATAGCGACAGGTGCCAATTATTGAAACGTACATGAACGATTTCCTACTGAATACGCAGAGTCCAATGCATGCATTTCTACCATTAATAAAAATTGTATTGTTACTCGATTTCGGTTTATTCTGAAAATGTGTAAGCGATGGCCGTTGTGGGCGTATTTGCGACGAGGATGAAACGAACGGGCGGGCAGTCGTAAGTAAAATCGTGACATCAGCCTGTCACGCGCGATCAAGCATTACAATCGCTGATTGCACGTCCTCCGTCCTCCTGCCGGCGGAGTTTTGTCGTCCTTCGCCTGGTCGGGATAGTCGAAAGGGACGCGAGAGCCGAGGTGGACGGCAATTACGGCAATTGTAAACGACGGCAATTATCGTGCCGAGCGAGTGAGCGAACCAACGAACGAACGAACGAACGAACGAAACGAGGATGGCAAAGCTCGCTCGCCTCGAGAGGTCGATTCCTCGCCTTAGCGAACAGATAACATCTCATTCCGGACCACCTTGATCACCGATGATTTTCAATAAATCGCCGACTCGCCGATACGAATCGTCGGGCAAAAGTGTAGCGGAGCGAGTCCGGGCGCAAATTACGGAAGCGGCCAACCCTGTCCTTCGAGCGAGACGCAAAATGCGGCTCGGCTTTATATATAAATCAACCTCGATCTCCGCACGCGGCGCGTCCTACGCAAAGGTCAATGTTTTTCGATAGTCGCGATGGAACGTATGGAACTCGTATCGAATTCGTATTGAACTCGTATTGAACTCGTATCGTCCGACAACGGACGACGCTGCTGGAAATAATTCCGTCCATTACATAAATCAGATTTTTCAATGGGGACGTATTTACGTTTCTGTTGACTTATTTTGATTTCGATTCGAGCCAGTTTATCTGGTCATAAAGCCGAGGGTGAGATTTATTTGTCCGACTGAATTCTCCCTCGGTGCACCACCCCCTTCTGCTCTCCCCCTCTCTCTTTCTATCAGACTCTCTCAGAAACTCTCGCATTCAACGATCCGGGGACGGGAAGCGGGACGAGCGTCAGGTAGTTCGGAACACGAAACTATCGAACTACCGAGAGAACCTTTTCACGCGTGTGCGGTCTTCCACCGATGAAAGGGAGCTCTTTCTCTCCCTCCCCCTCTCCTTTTACCTCCCTCTGCCGTACACGCTCGGCCAGTCTAAGCAAACGGTCTCTCACACCGCGGAGAGGAGCTCATCATCGGCGGCGATTAAGGCATTGTGAAAGAGGCGCTCGCTAACTTTCTCCGGCGGATCGATTAGCTTCTTTTTTTGCGCCCGAGCTTATCAGTCGAAACGATCGAGAGAGTCAAAGGCGTAACGATCGGCGAAAAACTTGACTCGCGCGGAACTGAAAATGCACTCACCTGTACGATTATTATAAATCTTACGGTCTGTCGAAGTTTCGTTCGAAAACGTGCGTCGAATTTACGAGTCTCTCCGCGAAGAAAACGGAACGTCGAGCGTCGGGAATGATAATGCGGAATCGCGACTGCGACGGTCAAGAGGTTAATTAATAAGAGAGCGAGTCCTCGCGCTAATCAATCCTCAAAACGAACCGACCCTTCGCAGCCTCTTCCACCTCCTCCTGCCCCTCCTCCGCGTCCTCCTCTCGATTCTCTCGGAGAAATGAATCTGGCCGCGTCATCGCATCGTTCGTCATAGGCACAATGGACAGGCGTGTGTCTAATTAGCGATTGCCGGCGGCGGTTTCACAGTAGGAAGAAGAGCGCGCGAAGAAAGAGGAAAGAAGAGAGTTCCCCTGTCGGACGGTAAAAAAAATCGTTCGGGCAAAAAGCTCCGCACGGCTCTCTCCCTCCGCTTCTCTCTCTCTCTTTCTCTTTCTATCTCCCTCTCCTTCTCTCTATATACCTCTCTTTCCTCCTAGTCGTCTGAATAACATTGAGCCGGCGCGCTCGCGAGAGCAGCCACTTCCTAAGCGTCCTGTCAATTATAACGAGCGCGAATTCGCGAATGAGCGTCCGCTGTTGGCTAATTAACGATCTCCGCAGCCGACTTTTTTCGCGCCCGGCCGCGACAAAGTGTGGAGGCGGCCTGGGGAGAAAAGATCGAAATTACGCTCTTTCGCGCCGCATTAAAACGGGAGCATTAGGCGTCGAATAATTACTGAGACCCGCCAAGTCGAGGGCCTGCGTTTCCTGAAATCGCACTGGGACGTGGGCAAAAGAAAAAAAGGAAAAAAGATCGTCGGCAATGGGATCGATGACGAGTAGAAATGAAGCGACGGTTGCTTCGTCATGCGAACGCGGCAGATAAAAATTAGTCTCACGATCAGCCCCTCCCCTCCTCCCTCTTACTCCTCATTTCGATGCCTACGAATTATCGAGTCCGCGTAGTCGTGATCGCATGCGAACGCGTGAAATTGGCGATGCGCCCACGTCGTGTCGTAGATAAAAGTGGTTCGCGCTGTTACGCTCTCCCCTCCCTTCCCCTCCTTGTTTCTCCAGCTTCTCTCTTCATCCAGTTCCTGCAGCCTATCCTCCACTCTCTCCCTCCTTGTCGTAAAAAGCAGCTGTCCCCCTCGGCCCTTCCGAACGGTCGACACGCGCCAAGATGCGCGATGCACTCGCGTGGAAAGGAAGGAAGGAGGGCGAGAAGGACAGAGAGGGATGAAGAAGGTTAGAGAAGGACGGAGAAGGAAGGAGGAGGGGGGACGAGGTGGCGAGAGAGAAGGAGAGCGCTGAATTATGACAAAGGGAGAAGGATCGTTTCGAGGGGTGGAGGTGAAGGGTGGAGCTGCGTGGGCTCGTTTGTGGTCACGGTCACGCATTCGTCGAATGAAGGGCGAGCGAAGGGCGAGGGTGGGTTCCACCCCTGTCGAGAGCGGAGCAAGGGATCGAAATGCACCGTGCCCGCGAGGCACCCCGAACGACGGCTGCCTAGATGCGCGGGAATGCCACTGACAAGCAAGGTGTGTCCCATATTACCGTAGAAACCGAGTGTCTTCCCTTACTTAAGTTTCGATCCGGTAGAAACGAATGACTTTTACCGCACGGTAACGAGAATTCTGTTTCGATCGCGAGAGTCAATATGTACTTTCGCGCCGTTCGAGTAATTCCGACAAATCGTACACACCCGTGGTATAAAACGTTTGACGCAACCCGTTCGCTGTCAATGCTCGGCCGGCCATTACGATGCTTTATTCGTCTCGTAAAGCACGTTATTACCCCCGGCGCCCGGCTTCGCGAGCTTGCGGAATTTTACACGGCACCGACTAGCACCAGCTACCTGCCACGGGGGGAAGGGATGAAGGGGGAGCGGGAAAAATTTATAGTCTATAAAGAGCAATTGACGAGTGGCCATTACGCGGGCCTTTAGCGCCGACGATTAAGATTTCCGCGGGGCCGAAATGGATGTGACGGGCCTGGGCGCAGTTCGCACCTGTCGGCCAGCCGTAAACGAGAGCTGATCTGCATTATCTCAATCATTGCCCGCCCCACACCCTATAAACAATTAGGCGAGCGCGGTTGGCGATAATAAAGGAGAGCACCGCCAGTTGTAACGATAACGAGACGTTTTCGTGCGATCCGAGAGTCCACCATCGTAACCTCTCATTTTACGCGACCGAAGCGTCGCAAGGAGAGCACTACTCTCCTTTACTCGAACGGTATATACCGTCAGCCGAACGAGTCCGAACCAGTCCGCGACTCTCACCCGGAAATAATAACGAGCAATTTGCATTCATAAACGTTTACTTAGCGGTAGCCGTTGTTTTCACCGGCGGCCGCCGTTGATGAACCGAATGCGCGCGCGCGAACGAGCGAACGACTTAATTCTCGACCGTTCGAACTATCAATTTCCTTACCGATCGCCAACTCGTCCCGTCGAACGGGAAACGCAACGATCTGCCATAATTTCGCACCTCGAGCGAACGATTTCTTTCCGTTCAAATCCGCCAAGCTTTCCGTATTCACGATACCCTTCCCCTCTTTTGTCCTGACTTCGGACTGTTTTGGCCCGCGTCAAAGATTCGTCGCCCTCGACGGGCGTATACCTAACACGCCTCGATCCCAACAGGATTCGGGATCGTTCCTCGATCCCGATGATTATCCTATCCCGGGCGCGTTCCCGCTCGAGGGTCCGACACACTCGAAATTCTCTCTATAATTTGGCCATTTCGGCCCATTATGCGCGGATATATCCGAGACCGGCCCCCGTCTCTGGCCTGATCTCTACCCCCTCCCCCCTCCCCCTCTCTGTCCCCCTCATCGACTACCCTGTTTCTCTCTGTCCCCCGACCCTCCCGAGGGACCGTTTTCCCTACCTTTTTCCCTCTCACACAATGAAAGGACGAGAACGGCAGCTGGTCCCGGTTGACACGCGCCAATGACGGGGCCAACTTGCGCGTGACATCCTCCTCACGCAAACATTTCCTTTTTATCCTGTTCATGGTTTAACTTCGATTTTGCAGTTTGTTGCACTTTACCGATTCGGGCGCGCGGTACTTAAAGAGCAACATATGTTCGTTTCCCCCCCCCCCCCCCCCCCTTCTCGGAACATTTGTAGCGATAGGCCGAGCCATTACGATGCGATACTGGAGGACAGGAAGTAATGATGTTGTGGGATCAGGATGTGTGGTTTGAGTTTTTACAGTCTATGGGATCGAGAGGAATGTGTTCTTTTGTGTCAGTCGTTGACAAAGGGGATAGCGAATTTTTAATATTTTTTGATCACATCTTCGGATGATATGAAATAATCGATCTGAAACGATCTACAAGCCCTATTATTTATTATACTGCTGGTGCTGTTCTAGATTGTCTGGAAATTAAAAGTTCTACAGCGAGAAACAGTACAAAGAACGTACGTAGAACAGTATAATTTTCAGTGTATATCCAGTGACGATGTTCATATCGTGCTTGGCGCGGCCGTCAATATGTCAAAGATACACGAGGAAGCATATGGGAACCGTACACAATGTATTAATATTGCACCCGCCACCTGACACTACAGCCGCGTTTCAGTCTACTTCTCGTCTCGCCTTGAAATGTTTTTCACGTCAAACGCTATCTCACCTTCGAATTTCCAGCTACGAGGCGCACTGTCCCAAAACAGCCATTCACGCTTTTAAGCTCGCTTCGCGTTAACTTTAACCGCGTCAGAGCGTGCGGAATTCAAAGATCGTCACAACGAACTGCATTCATTTTCCTTAGAATTCCTTAGGATGAAAGCATGAATGTAACTGTAGCCCAACCGCGCATCGTAATGCGCGGATTCAATTAAATGCGATTAACGAGCAGACGCGCTCGTAAGATCGAGATAGGAATAATTCTCGAGGTGGACAAAAAGCGAGACTCGCGTACGCAAATAGCTGAGGCCGGCAAAGGGAAGGCTAGGAACTTCGTTAGACATCCGATCCGCTCGATCTAATCATGCCAGCTCATCCCGCGGACGATATCAATCATACACGCTGCACTCGGTACGCGTTCGACGCTGATCCTTTTTAAATGCGCTCTCATTTTTGCCTACCTCGCCCCCCGACCGGCCACCGCATCAATTAATCATTCTGTCCACCGTTAATTGCGCTTGACACACGAGATCCGATTCAATTTACAGTCGAACGCTAGTCCGCACGCGTTTATTACCGAATAGATTACACGCGTCGAACCACTTTTTACCTCGATCTCTCTTAAGATCACACATCTTCGTAAAATTAATCTCTAGTCTAAATAACGGATTAATAAAATTTTTATGAAAGAATTTTGACGGCGGACCATGTGGAAAGAAATAGTTCTATTCTTCCATCGACGTTTCGACCTTTATTTCCTTCTCAAGACTACAGTGGAATAAATTAATAAAATTCTTTTATTTCAATTATATAGGCACGCGTCGATTTTAAATCAATTAATCAACGATTAATTCATTTATCGCTTACTACAGTAACTTGCTGCAATCGTCTAGTAAAAAGTGCGCCAGGTAAGAGAACAGTTAACGAACGAACACGCTTAGCAAGGGTTGAAAGAGCCCACCCCTCCCGTGGGCTGATCCCATCCCGATTCGAGTGAATCTGTGCGGCGGATACGTCTTTCATCCAAGTAGCGGGTCACGCGTTCGTTTCATATCGCGGCACGGGTCGAAAATTTACCCTCGGGACGCTCAGGTAGCTCGGAGGCTCACCAATACGGATTCAACGCGACTGGCGCACGGACGCGGCTCGAGGAGGGGAGGGGAAGGCGATGTAAAATGTACGTGAGGGCATTCGAGGCATTGGCACGGGCCCAGAGTCACAATGGTGCGGTACCATGAGGGTACGCCGGTATCCATAATCGTCGGGCATGAAGAGGGGGGAAGAGGGGGAAGAGGGGGGGAGTGGGGCGTTTGATCGACTCGAATGGATTGAAATTGAATGGAACCGGCACGCCGTGCGAGCACGCTCCTCGCCCAGAAGGACAGACAATTACTTCCTCCGTTTTCGACCGATGTCGTATAGCCGGCTGCGAGACTACCGCCTTTGGCTACCGATGCCGAACAAATATTTTTTATATGTCTAAGCTACTAGTACCAGTCGACAGGAATACTGATTATTTCCATGTTGATACTGTCATAATGAACTTGACTCTGTAACTCGAATATTCGAAAGCTGTTATAAGGTATGATACAGTATAAGGTTCTATATACGGTAGAGAAAATATTAGGAATGGATATAGCAACGAGTCGATTGGAGACGTTACACGCTTAGTCGATGACGCTGATTTGATTAGAGGAGCGTGCAGGATTATTTTCGGGCGTGTTCGCGAGACGCCGTCCGATACGGAAGAGTTCGGTGGTAAATAAACGGAGTGCACGCCAATTACGCTGCCGGGAAGAATAAGGAGTGACGAGCGACTGACACCCGATAAATCCTCGATCGAGAGCGGTCGCACGATATAAATACTAATCGTTCGACGGATCAGTCTGATCAGCATCCGAGCGAATCGACACAGTCTAACACATCCGTTAACGTTCGCTCGGTCATCGGACGCTCAGACGCTTCGGAAAGCGAAGTCGACGACTTAAAGTGGAAAAGAGAGGGAGGTCGAAGATTCAATCGGCGGAACACAAATCCTGGGAGGCTTAAAGATCGACGAAGGAAAATGATGCCATCGTCCGTCCTTATCTCGTGACCGCTCGCACACGGACGGCAGAGAATACTAGTGTAGGTACCCTCTCACACAGAGCCGACGCACTCGCCTTTTCTTTGGCTCGACCATAGGGACCCGCCGGAGACGAAGAAGAGGATTAACCGAACGGGGAGAAGAAAGAGAAGGAAGGAGAGCGCGCGAGCGCACGAATGGGGTTGGAAAAAGCGTTTTAATGAAGACTTGAAGGATGCTCCGCACGAGAGGATCCGATCTCGAGATCTACGGCGAATCAACGACCCGCTGAGAGCGCGGGCACGAGGATGGAAGAGAGGAGGAAAGAGGGTTCGTAAGCTGAAGAGAGAGAGAGAGAGAGAGAGAGAGAGAGAGAGGAGGGTCGAGGCAGCGACTCGCAAAAAGGTTACCGAAGCAAGAGAAGACAGTCGACGACAGTTCCGTCTTCCTCGCGCGAATTTCAAGATTTCAATACTCTCCTCCCTAATTAATCCTCGGATTCGAGTACGGTCAATCTCGAAACGTTAACTACCCGACGTTCGGATAATCGTTTCTTCACATTCGACCGAGCAGCGGGAAAGCACTCCCGCCAACGAGTGCCATCGAGTGGACTCCGGGACTCTTCGACGTCCGATGCGTCAGAATTTTCGGACTCCGCTTTCGGCGGCAAGTCTTTTTCGCAGGCTACGTCCCTGGAGCGGACGATAGAGACGGGCGGCGTATTAAAATATAACGAGGGCCGGTGGCCACTCCTTGCGCTACCGGTCGGGCGACATTATGTTGGCTAGATATGTCCGAGGATAGGATTACTCAGCGACACCGGAGACTCGTGAAAACCGAGCGTAAGGCCTTTAAGTCCGGTGTCACGGAGAACCGTGACGATTGTGTGTCGCGCTGAGTCGCGTAATAGATAACCGAGAGGAAAAATTCAGCGAGCCCCATTTTTCGAAACGGCTCTTTCCCCACCCTGTCCCCGAAAGCAATTCGATGAATTGAAAGGGAAGGAAAATTCGAACAATGGCCGTAGCTTTTCACGCGCACCTCGTGGAAGAGCTCGAAGCCGTGACCTCGCTCACGCATCGTGGGTCCCACTTAACCAATCGCCCCTTCATCTCTCTCTATCCCATCACTCTCACTCTTCTCCCCTCACACTTTCACCCGTCTTTTTCTTCCCGCTTTTCTTTCTGTCTTTTTCTTCCGTGTCCTACTCTCTCGGTATCTCGGTCTCCCTCCCGACGTTGTTTCTCCTCCTTCTATCTATATCCCTCTTCGTCCCTCTTTCTCCGTATCTCTCTCGACCCTCTGCATTCCGAGGCGCGAGCATCCGAACGGTAAGAGCCGTCTATTTAGTAAGCTGTAAATCAGCGCGACTCGTCTCTCTTTGACTAACGACCGCGCCGACGTTCAACTCCTCTCCCCTTCGAGACTATCCCTGACTCCCGAAGGGGAACAGATTCAACGGCACGTCTCCCTCTCCCTCCCTCTCTCTTTCATTCTCCGCACACTCACCTATCAGTCGATTGAATTGGCTCCTGCGCGATTCGAACGGCATTTGACCCGCGAGCACCTTCGTCTCGACAGAAACGTTCAGGGAACCGAACGAGCGACTTCTGAATCGGGGCCCCGGACGCTAATAAGAATAATTTAAGTCCGAGCTAACGAGGTGAATTTCGCGCTCATGCCTAGGCAACGAAGTCGGAAAGTAAGAGTGGGAAATGTAAATCGGACGCAGCGTTTTCAAGATCGGCCGGACTCGATCGGCCGCCGCCGCTGCTGCGTGCAGGTTAATCGATTCGCGCATTATGGCGCTACCGATTATGCTAACAGGCAGGTTCTGCGGCCACTCGATTTCTCGATCGGTGGGCCCCCTTCGGAGCCCCGAGAGGCGGCTCATGAGAGAAACGAGCGCTGAAAATACATCCTCGGCGTCGTACCGCCTCGTTCGAAGTCGACTGTTTCCACCGGGCCGGGCCGGGGCTGATGTAACTTGCTATTAGTCTAGTCGTTTCATTGGACGATGTCCCGGGGACGTCGTTTTCTCTGAACCGATAACCGCGAGTATCGAATTATCAGAGACACGCGTGCGGAGAGGCCAAACTGCGAACCTATCGTTCGACCGACCGATCGCTAATCGTTCCTCGTTCTATCTACCTTCAACTTGTACTCCGCGCAATTGAAAACCGACTCCAGAATCAGGATGCTTTTTCCAGCAGAGTCGCGTAATTGAAAACTGACTCCAGAATCAGGATGCTTTCGAGTCGTGTAAAGAAGCTACGGCCGAAGAGAGAATCCTTGCGTCTAGGCGGCCGGCGTCAACTCGATATTTCACCTGACGAAAAACACAAAAGGCCGGCGCGGAGAGGTTCTCGAGCTAATTCCCCGAACGTGCCGGTTCCACCTCCGGAGTCGAATGTTCATCAAGGACCTCGGAGAATCAGAAGTCGAAACGGCTCCGGAGGCACGTGCCGCGCGGCGCTGCCTCTCGATCCCTCCTTCGATCTCTCTCGATCTTTCGTCATCTCTCCCACCCCGGCCGAGTCTCTCTCTCTCTCTCTCTCTCTCTCACTCTCCGGCTGTCTCCCTCCCTCTCCGCCGCTGCCGTTCTCTCAGCGCTGCCGCTTTTTGTTTGCTCGCTCTGTCCCACCCAGATGCGGGTGTAATACACTCGAGCAAGGCCGCAGAACGGAGCCGCTCTCGCTGTACTATAGATACGATCGATCGCCTTTGGAGCCCACGAGCACGGCAATTTAGGCTAAGTTAGCCGCGCGCTACATCGTAATAGCTTCCTCGAAAACTACGGAGCGATCTTCGACGCGCCGTACGGCGCGAATCTCTTCGATGGGAGAAGGGGAAATTTTTCTGAGTCGGACAACGATCGGCGATGAGATTTTGAACATTTTTATGGGGCGATGTTCATGTTCGACGGACTTGCTTTGATTAGTATGTACGTGTGTAGAAAAGAATAGGAGTTGCCGGGCAGTTGAGAGTTTATTTTGAAAACGGTGTCAGACCATTTTTAAAAAAATTGTGTCACGTAATTTGGGACTAGGTTATTGTAAACTGTTTATTTATGTGATGTTCGATTAAAAAAGAAAAAGAATCAACTTCACTGCGTTCAAAATAAACGGTCCAATTATTGCTTGCTAGCAAATTGGTACAAAATTGTATTGAAGAAGAAAATGTCTAGGATGAACAATTATTTGTTTTTCACTTTCCTGAAGTGATAGTGAAGACAATCATTTATAAATACCGCTACTTGATGAAAAATGTCGTTGAACAGTAATGATGTACTATTTTTCCATAGACGGGACTGAGCGAAGGCGAAGAAATGGGGCAAAGTCGAGACCGTGCGAGCGCGGAAGGAAGTTCCTGAAGGGCGTGTAGGAGTGGACCTTCGCAAAGGTCGTACAAGCCACCACCTGTTGCGCGGACGAGCAAAAGTCACGCATGATAAGAAGAGCTTTTGTTTCGAACTAAGTTTGGCGAACGTTCAGCGAACGATGACTACTCGCCAGAGCCGACTAATTGGCCGTTTCGCAACGCAGCCGTCGGTTGTCAGACAGCGCGTATTATTCCCCCAATCGACAGCCGTGAATAGAAAATTCTTATTCCATCGACCACCGATAAAACACATTCCCACCTTCGGTATCGTAACCCATCCTGACACACTCCTCGCATCTTTAACAATTTCTCCACATTCTACCGTCCTGTCACAGGTCTCCCGTAAATCTTTCAACGTGCGTGGAAAAGCTTCGAAAGTCGCGCCTTACGAACGCGAAAAGGAAAGGAGGCGAAGAATGCGTCGGGGCACGGCAGTTTGTACTATTTTATGCCGTTTTGCCGAGAGGAGTCGTCGACTGAGACCGCTGGAGAACTCGTTGGAAACTCGTACTGCAGCCTTATCAATAATCAAGGACGTTCGTCGCGCGCCTCGCGCGACATAGAGCCTGGCTTCCGACGATCGACAAATAAGCTTCGCCCGCTGATAACGGGGCGTCATTAGTGGTTGGCCACGTTACCTTTGGACTCCCTTATCGGCCTCGATACGCGTCTCCATCGATCTGTCGCGATCTGCCGTCGCGCTCGTCGGAAAGTAACACCGGCAAAACTCGACTTTCCCTCTGCCAAGTCAAAAACTGAACGAAGCTGACGAAGAGCACACGAGACTGTTGTCTCACCGTTCGTGGAGCAACACCTTCCGAGAAAACGCAAAGCCGCCAGTTCAAAAGTCAATTGCCATAGAAGCGAAATAACGCGACATCGATAAACAATATTAATGTATTCGCCGTTAACCAGCCTCTTTAATTAGTTTGTTTTCCGTCGCGCGAAGAAGCGCAGGGGGAAAAAAGGCAGCGGACTCTGTTAATAGAACCGACGGAGAAAATAAATGTCGACGTAACGAGAAACGAACGGCTCGGGCAAGAATAACATCGCGAGCCGCCTCAGGTTCGTCCGAGTTATTCGAGTTTTGCCGGGGACTGACGCAGTTCCGTCGGAATCGATTAATGAACACATTAACAGGAGGGAGGGAGGAAGGGGGGGCCCGAATTCGGCGGCTCGCCTGCTTGCGTCTGGAATTTCTTAATAGCGCGCCGACGGGAGCGGATCATATTTTGCACGCGCAGGATGACTCGCATGACGAGAGTCGTTCGTGGAATCGCGCTAATAAACGGCCAATTTTCGTGCGTCCGCCGGAATTCGAACCGTCGGCACCCGTTCCGTTCGGCCGGTATGCGAAGGTAATCAATTGGCGGACGCTGTAATAATTCTTAACGTCGGCCGAGGCCAGTATCATGATCACTTTCCGATCGGAGCGTGTACGACGAAGTCCGGCACGAAAAGCGAAAGATTGCGCGAGAATCGAGTACCTAATTACGTGTGTCAGACATTTGGCGAGTAAAGTCAAAGCTGAAATCGTTAGCAAGCTCGGATCGAGACATCCATGCCGTAAACTCCCACATTTTGCTTTTCTCTCTCTCTCTCTCTCTCCCTCTCTCTTTCCTTCTCTCTGTCCTCATGTCGCTCCTCGACTCGCACGCGCGCGTGTCTTCTTATCGGCGACAAAACACACGACGTTCGCAACACGAGCGCGCTGATAAGCTCGGTGGGCCTTCCAAAATGGACGGGCACGGGTCGTGCCCCCCTTTAACGGCGGAATCTGCGAGAGTCGAGGAGGTTCGCGAAGCGTCGATCGATTCGTCGGCATCTCCCGATGGCAGAAACGTACCGCTCCTCTCCTCTCCTCTCCTCACGTCTCCACAACCTCCTCTCCTTCCCCTCTCGCAAAGAAACGAACGTCTGGGCGAGATCCGCGAAATTCCACAGGCGGCAAGTTATGATTCTCCCAATGATATTTGGACGTGCGTCAAACAGGTTCCGCGCGCGCGCGCGCTCGCGGGGCACGCACGGCCGTGCGAGGCTCTCCGTATGTAGATTCTAACTCCCCTTCTCGCCCGTTCTCATTTCAGGTTTTCGGGCGAGAACCTCTCCACCGGCCAGGCGATATTCTTTAAATCGCTCCGCCGCGGACGTATTAATCCTTCGCTTCGGGGGCAAATTAATTCGGCTCCCGGGACCAATTAAAATTAATTCCCCGAGTTTCCTGGCGAACGTTAGGCGAAACGCACGGCACGATCTTTCCGTGAGCCGACGATCGAAGCGGATCGAAGCGGATCGTCGCTCCGACGAAGCGGGCACACGTCATATATATCGGGAGGTTAAATTTACTACGAATATCAGATTATCGACACCCAATTAAAAACGAGCGTCACCCTGTCAATTTGACTCTCATTATCGGGCCGAGCCGGGCAGAATGTAACGTTAACGCCGCGTATAAGGTATCTCCCCGTCGAAACTTTCGAGAGTGCAGTTAAAAATCGGAACCCGGCGAAACACGCGAGCCTGGCTGGGATAATTTTCAATGAGGTTCACGCAATCACGGGGACCATCTGCCATACCTTCGAGCATTGCGCGCGCTCCTCCTCGCTTCTCGTCACATCGTGCGGTCCAAGTTAATTTCACGCTTCCCCTCCCCTCCTCCTTCTCCCTGTGCCCTGGGTCTCGCCCTGGTCGCGCCCCGGTCTCGCCCCGATCTTCGCCCGGAGGAGGAAAAGAGCGGGAGCAGCGGTAGTCTCCATGGGTTGACGAAGGCAGGACCGGTTTCGCGAAAAGTGACTCAGGCCGCCTGTAGTAACGTCGGCGACGTCCGTTTGGAAATTCATCGGCGCGGATCGCATAATTCGCGCCCGCCGTCACCGCGACGTGTCGAAATCAACTCTAAAATCGGAGTGGCCGTAATTCTTCGCCGAAACCGGCCCCAACTCTCCTCTCCTCTCTTACTCTCTATCTGTCTCTTTCTCTCTCCCTCTCTCTCTCTCTCTCTTCATTTCTTTTCTTTCCAACTCTTCCACCCCTCCCCCTGCCTCTTCCCCTTTCTCCCCTCTTCTTGCGCAATTAACGTCAGCGTACTCGTGCATCCCGATTAACGAGAGAATGAACCGACGACCGGCTCGTTGTCATGTGCCTGCCATGATCTTCGATCGAGGCTCGACAGAGCTCGCCGGACGAATCCGCCCGAGTCCTGGCAAAAAAAGCGTTCGCCATTTTCGAAAGTAATCTACACGTGCCGTCCGATTAGCGCAACCGGACCCGCCGCGCGCTAAGAATAGCCGGCTTGGTCGCCGGCGACAGCGACGGACTTTTTCGACAGGAATAATATCGAAAGTGCAAAGAGCGTCCCACCCCGGGGGCCGGGTCACCTTTGACACGCGCCCGGCGAATAGATACGGCCGTTGTTAATGATTTTCGTCTGAGCGACGTCGAGGACCCTTCGCAGGATCGTTAGCGAGAGGAACGGGCGCGACAATTAACGCGTTGCGGCATTTTACGCTTCGGGGCTGAACGAAAAATGGGAGCCCCGAAGGGCAGACAGAGAGAGATGGAGAAAGAGATAGAGGGAAAAAGGGCCGAGGAAAAGAAGAAAAGTAGTACGGATCCTCGCGCATTCGGCTTTCCCTTCCTTAATCCGGCCACGTGTCCTCCGTAATATATTTTTGAAAGACGTCGGCAGGATCATCGCAGCTGCCGCGAGGATATATAGGACCAGATGGTCCTTCGTCCTCGCAATGTTGCCAACCTTGCTGATCGTGGCCCACGTACGGATGGTCGGATGAAGGGACAGGTCGGAGGGAAGGAGAGCGAGCGTGTACTGAAGGCGCACCGAACGACGGGGGGAGAAGAGGGGAGAGGGGGATGCCGAAGGAAGAAAAAGGCGAACGCTGAGGAACAGGACGGAGAAATAGAAAGAAAGGAGCGCGGAGAGAGGGAGAAAAGGGAACAATCGAAAAACAGGCTGCTCGGGAGAGGGTGAGCGCGATGAGGTAAGAAAGAGAGAAAGAGATCGTGAGAGAAGGAGAAAGAGAAGCAAAGTGGAATGAGCGAGAGCAAGATGACTGCTGAGGACCGAAAGAGACGGAGAGGAAGGGCCCTCGAGTGGGCTGTTCTCCAAATAGCTCCACCTGCCCTCTCGACGGCAACGTTTTACTCATCCCGAAGCCGCTCGGGCTCTCTTAATTTTTTCCCTCCGCATTAAGGTTACCGATCGCGGATCGATCGGCACGGGAGAAGATCGCAGGCCCGCAACTGTGGGAGGATCTCTCTCGCCTCGCGGGCCGACACACTCCGGGGCCACACCTGGCCCCGGAAGCAAGGGGTTCCTTCTGGGGAAAAGTTCCGGGCAGAGAATGAGACCCGAAACTTACGAAATTGGTCGACTTTCCTCAAAATTCTCGACTTCCTCGACTTTCGTCGACATTTTTGAGTTCTTCGACTTTCGTCGACATTTTCGACTTCCTCGACTTTCGTCGACACTTTTGACTTCTTCAACTTTCGTATAAAATTCTCGACTGGATCTCCAACGCGTTCCTACGATTCCTACTCGCGAGCGTATCGTCGAAGGAGCGCTATGCCAATGCGCGCTGCGGTCGGAATCTGTTGGCACGTGTAAAATTACGGCCGGCACGCCACTAACATGGCACCCAGGCCTGTTTACACTCGGCGCATAATGCGGCCGGCTGCCGCGGCGGAATAAACGATACCTGCGCAACCCGACGACCAGAGACTCTTATCCGAAAATCGCTATGCACGAGACAGCGAGCCGCGAAGTAGCGTGCATACGCTTTCCATTGAAGAATACTATTTCCGCACACGGCATCCGTCACGCGCCGCTTACTTGCGAATCTCTGACGGCGAACTGTACGCGATAGAAATAGGGATACAGGGCGACAGCTACGCGGAAAGAGTCTAATTAGAAAGCTTCCGAGCGAACATCCTATCGATACCGTCAGCCGACGATGTGGGAGAAAAAATGAGGATGCCGAGAGAGGAGGAAAACCGACAGTACCTATACTTTTCCCACGTTCGCGGAAACGTACAGCGCGTCCGACGTTTCAATTGAGAAGTTCAGGCACACATCGTTCATTGCCGTTTTCACCCTTGCATCTTCCCTCCTCGCCTATCTTTTTCGGCGCCCTTCTCGACACCCCCCTCGCCTCCCTCTCCCACCCCAACACACTCTCGCATCCCGGCATCCAGCGACGGACGGAGGGAGCTTGTGTGTATTGGCACGCTGAAACACGGGGCGCGTTCGAAGCGCCGGCAGCCGTCAGGGTATTGATTTACAATGCTTACTTCGCTCTATAGCGACTCCCATAACTACAGGCCCCTGCTCTCTCGCACCCTCTGCCCGCTACCCCCTCTCGCTCCCACCCTTCTCGTTCCACCCACTTCTCTCCCTCTGTCCTCCTCTGCGAGCCTACCTCCCCCTCCTGCCCGCTCCACTTTCTTCTCACTCTGTTCTCTCGAGCCACCTCCTCCCCCTCCACACCTCCCTCAGGGCCGCTAGACACTTTCTCGTTCTGACGCTGAACTCTACCGCCCCTACAGCGATTACCGATACCGATGCCACCGGTGCCACTTTCCGCAGACGAACAGGTCTGGAGATGGCTGGCAGGTCGCGAGAATGTGCGACGACCTTGGGTCACTGCGCGGCGAGTCGTGTTTGAATTGGAAGCGTACGTGACCGGGGTAACGACGGAGGATGAAGAATTGGAAGGAAGTCGATGTTCAGGAGTTTGTATGCCGTAATAAATCCCGATGAACTGTAGAGTAAATAAGACAGTGAGGGACTAGATACTTGCTTATCGGTTGAGATTGGAAAACGTTGGGATTTTAAGATCGCGTATCGCAAAATCTATTCGAACCGCGAAAGAATTGAGTTTTTATTTAGGGATGTAGGTTAAATCAATTTTGTTCGAGTGGGACCGGTCAATAATCTCGAAGACGATGCAAAAATTCACCAAGGTACAATATCCACATTTCTATGAAGACTTTCTATTAACGGCGTCAATAATAATTCGACTCAATTAGCGGTCTCCTGCGCTTCTACCCGACGATACCGTCCATTTTGTCGGCATCATATTCGTCACTCTGACCCACCTCCGCCTACCGTTGAGCCATAGTTAGCCCGAAGCCGCTAGCGTTCGACTAATCAGCCAGACTCCTCTCGCGCGTTAGAGCCATTTCTGCGCGAAAGTTTGAGTTCTCAATAAGAGCCTTATTGTGAGCCGATCGGAGAAGTCCGCGCGTACTTCGCTGAATGGACCGGTAGACCCATTTTACGGAGCGGCTCGAGGCGCGCCCATTGTTGAGAAACTCCCCCCATGGTAAGTTAAATCGAAAGAAAGGAGAGAAAGGGGATTTAGAAAGGCGGCTCGAACGTTCGGCGACGGAATTCTTCCGCCGGCGTCCGTGACCTACGCAGCCTCGCACTAGGTAAGTACCAACGAACCGAGTAGGTAGGACTACACGGTTCAAAGTAAGGCTCGCGCGATAATGGACATACAAACGCATTCCCGCGGCGGTCGCTAGATTAGACCGAAGAGTTTTAAGCCGGATTAAAAGCGCCAGCTCGCGCTATTCCATTACCTTCGCGATCCTTCGAGCTTAAGGTCCGTGACGAACGATATCCGATGAATAAACGATCCGCACACCGCCAGCTCGGTTGAACCTCGTTGCGAGCGGTGACCGCAAATGGCGGAGTTTTATCGGCGCGGGCGAAATTAATCGAGCCCGGAAGCGTCGCCTATCGCCGGCCGCGATCTCGGCTTACCTAAATATCCGAATCGTAAAGGTTTAGTGGAGTTTTACTGGCCTGGGCCTCGGTACGCCGCAGAAGCGGGACCGCATTCGGCACTCAAAGTGTCTCCCGGGCAAGAATATCTCTGATCGTCTCACAGTTCCGAATCCTTCTCTCTCTCTCTTAGCGATGCTCGCTTCCCCCCCACTCCTCGTAAATCATCGACGGTATTCGTCGCGCGGAATCGTTCGGCGCTAATAAACGGCGAGGAAGCGGCCCGTAGGTCGAGAGGAAAGACGTCCTTCCCGTACCTGCCGCGGAATACGAGCCGAAGGCCTCGCCGACAATGCGCGGTCATAATAAATATATTTGCGCCGACGTCATCGCCGTAATACCGCAAAACTCGCGTCGACCCACGTGGCCGCCCACGTGGGGGGTCCGGCCGGAAGTTTATTGCCCGATTATCCGGCCGGTAATTCATTTTACGCGCCGCCATAAAATTTATGCTCCCCGCCGACGGGGAACCACCGACTCTCGGGATGAGGAGAGGGAGACAAAGGAGGCGGAAGATGTGGGGAAGGAAAGAGAGAGAAAGAGAGAAAAACTGAGAGAGAGAGAGAGAGAGAGAGAGAGAGAGAGAGAGAGAGAAGACTATGATCCTCCTTCGCGGTCATTCTGTTTATGCGCCGGAGGGACAGGCCGCGTCTAATAAACGTCGTTAATTGGCCGTCACCTTCCAGCCATTTTTTGCTAGCCGCACTTTACTCACCCTCCCGCGCCATTCGGAAACCTGTAAAACCGCCATTGATCGACGCCGCGGTTTCCCGATTCGCGGAAAGTGGCTTACGATCGAGGGAGAGGGAAGCCATGATAGATATATATTTAGCATTAGTCGAATTTGGCGCTCGGTAACAACTGAGGAACGCATCAGTTGCTGGCCAGTATGCACGCATTCTGTCGTTTTCTCCCGACTGCGAGTCGTACAAGAGAGTTATGTATAGCCTTCCATTCTCGCAACAATTATTTTAATAAACACATTGTTCATATTTACTAACTCTGCCCCCTTAATTTTCGCAGGAAACCAAGGGTCTCTTTCGCTCTCGATGCCTGGAATTCGAACGGTGGGGAGATAATTGAGGAGGCGCGAGTTCGACAGCGCGCGTTAGTCGGAGTATGCTGCTATCGTCGGGCCGGAAGGTGGGCGATACACCGGAAACGGGAAATCGCCGAAGTGCGGCTCGCGGCGAGTCTCGAGGACGAGGTGTCACCTGTTGAATTCGAGCGGCGTTACGGGGAACACGCTCGGCACGTTTCCCTGGAAATTACACGCTCTCGCGAAAGGGGAGTGGAGGCGGACGAGGCGCAGAAAGAGAGAGACAGAGAGAGCAAACGAGAGCGAACGAAAGCGAGCGAGCGCGAGAGGGAGAGAAATGGTAGGACAGGGGGAGGGTAGAAGCGAGGGGGTGAGGACGAATTCGCCGGTGAAACATGGGAAACATGGCAAGCGCCGGAATAACTTCCCCTGGCGCGAAGAAATTCTCGCTGAGCTCTCGTTGCATCGGGCGCGAAACAAGGAAGCCGCTTGGATGGTGGGGTGGGGAGAACGCAACAGATTGCCGGTATACTCCGTCAATGCCGAATTAAGACCCTTAGCTCCATCAGCTCATAACAATCATATTCACCCTCATGAAATTGCATGTCTAAATAGACCTAAAAAAGGAGGAATCGGGCGAACGTTGAGGAATGCGCAGGGCGCCAATGTACTCCACCAAACAAGTATTCGAAACGTAAGATAAGCGAGAGACGTTAGACACGTATGTAAAGAATGGACGGTAGGCATGCAGAGTGTGGCGCTTTTTGTTGGGATTTTGATCATGTTGTATGCGCGTCAGTAAGAATCGAACGACCGAAAGAGTAAGAACCATCGTAAGAGTAAGAATCGAACTACCGAAAGAGAAAGAGCCATCGTAAGAGTAAGAGCCGAACGACTGTAAGACTAAGTTATGTACCTAATACACGTTCTAAATAAATGTATAGTGAACATTCTCCTGGGTCTCCTCATTGTGCATCAATGAAACCCTTACAGAAACAAGGCATGAATATCGAGCGGAAATCTTTAGACCGAACTGTTCGATACTTAAGTATACGGAGATACGAAAAATAGAGCGTGTCGCATGCACGCGTGGCCCGACAGACGCCGACGTCGGGCGTCGATGGCGGGCCGTGGTAGGTTGTAAAAGGCCATCCCCTGCTTCCCCCGGCCGAGCAACCCCTCCAGGATCGGCCCTCCCGCCACGACGACAATCGTGTCCTCCTCGACCGTGCCGAAGGCACCGGACAATTTATGCCCAATTACACCCTAATTACCGTAATGGCCACGACTCGGGCGCAGATGGTGCACGGAGTTAAGTAACTGTCACGGTGTATGCGCGAGGCGCGCTCTTTACGTGGGCCATCTTCGGCGAGAACTGACTCCCCCCGTCTACTATTTGCCCCGGGAACAAATCGAATTCGCCGAGCGTTCTTTCAACCGGAATGCGCTGGTCGATATATGGATTGCCGCGAACGAGGCGCAGAATGTAAACAGCGTATGAATGACGGTTAACTCGGCCGGGACTGTCCAATTTCATTTTCGGCCGCACTTCGGAGTCATCGGAACTAACCGTAAACTACGGATTTCTGTTATTTTTCGTCGAATAGTCACGGTGCTGTTAGAGTCTCGTACGTCCCTTAAATAATTTCTAATAACTAATTGGACCGTTCAATTTGATAGTGGTGTAGGTCCATACTTAAACAAAGTGAGATATCATATCATTTATGATTAACGTGGTCTAAACAGTTTATTTATGATTTCATTTTTTTTAAGAATAGACTTCCTTCCAAAATAAACTGTATGTCGAAATTGTGTTGATTCAAGAAGATAATAGAAATAGTGATATTAGAAGGGACGTTAAGACATTCGTTCCGTCCGTTGAGCGCAGAATCGTCATGGCAGTCGTTAATTATATTCAGCGGTATGGGTCCCCTTTCTGTTCGCTGCTAGCACGTGGATGAACGGTTTCTTCTCCAGGGATAACAGACACCTAATCGCATAGGACGGTGGGGCCAGATGAATGGAGTCTAGCAGACAACGGGCCAGCTCGGATGGCATGTGGATACCACGTGCTACCGCAGGTCAACCTGACTTTCCAGCTAGACTCCTACCTCTTCGAAACGGAAGGGAACCACCCGGGAAAATTTTATATTTCCACCGATCCTTCTACCCTTTCGAGCTGGCCGATATTGAAAAGGAGAGAAAAGAGTAAAAGGAGCGAAAGAATCGAACGGAATCAGGGAAGAATAAATGCTGTCGAGCAAATCCTTCCGAATCGGCAACAAACGCGATAACGCGAAGGGGTGCAATTTATAAAGAGCTTGTAAATACCCCGATAGGATCGTTCGAAGGGTCTCCGAGCGTAATCCCTACCCTAGTGGCAGGCCGGGAGCGGAGCGGAAACCCGTTTAAACTAAACGACCGATGTTTCTGTTGTCCCGGGGAAAACTCGGGTGCCATTCCGAAGGAACAACCGAATCACCGCGATAATGAATATCAATGGAGGTCGGGGATGGCAAGTGCCGAGTGATCCCACGGCAGCCCACTCGACTCTCGTCGATATTTAATGAAGCAATCACGGCCTGACACGGGGGCGAATGGAAGGCTCCGAAGGAAGGAAGGACGAAGAAATTCAGCCTTCGTACTTTGTCAGGACGATATCGAGCATACGGTGAATCTTTAGCGACGCCATGCAAAATTAACGATCCCGGGACTACCTCGCGCCCGTTACGTCACTCCAAATCCGGAAACGGAGGCGGTGCATAATTAACTGTTAAGAATATACGTGCGATCGCGTATGTGTTCGATGAAAATTTCGGCTACGGAATTCGTTCGAGGGCTCGTTCGAAGGCTCGTTCTCGATTTCATCGGGGAACAGAGGCGTCGTTTTCTTTCATATCCGCTCCCGACGGGGAAAGACGGCCGGGCGAAAATGACTCTCGCGGGATTCGGCGGGACTCGTTATCGAGCCACGTTATACGCCGAATTAAAGGGGTACGGCGAAATGCTATGGGGTCGTGGCCGAAGCCACGCCTCGTTCTCTCTCTCTCTCTCTCTCTCTTTCTCTCTCGCGAACACCTTCCTTCTCTCTCCAGCCGAGGCGAAAAAAAGCGGGCAGCTCCGAGTGATTTGTCGGAGGGCGCCAGCTTGAAAGTTTCGCAACAAGTTAATTCCCTAATTGTCTCTTGGAGGTACCGCTCTCGCCTGCGCTTTGCACGCCGAGGCACGTACATAAATTCTGGCGCGTAAAAAATAAATCTTCGACAAAACTCCGGGCGCGCGACCCCACCAGCGCGACTCTAAAGGATCTCGAATAATAAAAACGGCATAATTCAGTCCACCTAACGAAGCTAAACGTATACTCGGTTGAATACTCCCGCCACCCTACTTTTTCCTTCCTCGTCGCATCCGCTAAAAGTCATTGGTGAAAATACACAATGACAGAATACTGAGTTACGGTGTCGAGTATAATGTTGCCAACGTTAACACCTCGGACGATCAGTGGGAAATTCGCGGCTGTGGGATCCTTTCTGACGCGAAGTCGGGCGAAGTTGAAGGAGAGCCTCGCGGCTTCCTAATTGGAGTAGAATCTCCAGAAACTCTGGAAGCGGATGGCTGGAGAGGCCCGGCAAAAGTTGGCCCCCTCGCAAATGATTCATTAATCGCGGACTTAGGTAATTGGCCCTCGTACGGTCGCGGATGTCGGAAAGATGTAACATTCAGCCTCCGGATCTCAGCCTTCGCTCCCCCACCTCCCCCCTCTTCCGTCTCTTTCTCACGATGAACCTCCCCACGTAAGGACGATCACCGTGGATCCGAAGAGAGTACATATGTGCCCGGCTAAACACGGTTTTCGTCCTCTTATTAATCGCGCTGCTCCGGGGCCTCGGCGGCGTAATTACATAATTGCGCGGCTCGGCGCAATGTAATGGTACCCTATGGAAACACGCCTGTGCTCGCCCCCCTCATTATCCATCTGCTATTCGAGTCCTATACATCTTCGAAAGTGTGAAAAGAGACGCGGTAGCGGGGCCACGATTTGCTGCTCTCCCGGCGAATTACGAAAGTCTCAGCCACTCGACTCGAAGCCGCTTTCTTCCCGCTCACGATCGTACCCGTCTATTCTACGTTACTCGATTGTTCATTAGACCGAAGTGTTCCGAAGGTACGGAGTCCGAATCTAGTCCGAGCTTCTTGGGACTCATTCTAGGCTCCTTCGAAGATCAGGAACTCAAAGTGTTCTGTTCGAAGGTACGAAATCCGAATTTAGTCCAAGCTACCTTCCAAGATGAACTCTCGGCTCCTTCTTACCATCGTACCTTCTTACCTACCGAACGTGCATCTCGCACGCATCCTAATTCTTTCTCTCTCTCCCATTTATATTAATTGGACGCCGTCGCGTCGATCGTCGTCGGGCAGCAAAGCGTGCAGTAGCTTACTTAGTCTCGGGCTAATGGCTAATGGATAAAGCGGACGAGTTATGCTAATAAGCGCGCGAAGGCTCGCCCGGGCGCATGCGCCCCCCCCCTCCTCCTCCCCATCCCGCTCCCCCCTCAATGAATATTCATGGTGCTATCTGATTACGTCACTGATTGCCGGCATTCGAAAGTGTTTGCACGCCAAAGTCCACTGCCGTATCGCGCCGGTCGATGATCATCGCCCGATATCGGCTTCTCTCGCCCGTCCCGGCGCAGGCAAGGAAGGAGCGAAGGAGCGAAGGAGCAGAGGGAGGATAACGCTCTACGTGCCGGGAACGGCATCCCGACCCGATACGAACGACTACATGGACAGCCCCACCGAGAGCGGTATCACAACCGCAAAAACAGCGGAATTATCCGCCCGCGCGATCTTCCGGCTCGCGAACGCGAAATTTGAAGAGTATGGCGAGCGGGTGCATTGGTTGACTTTTGGCACGAGTCGAAACGCGATCGCATTCGCAATTGTATACCTTGGATAAAAGCGAAATGGTGAAAAAAGTGAATTATCGTTAATTATCGTTAATTGGGGGAATTTCCTGGTATGCCGCAAAAAGCAAATTGAATCGTTTACAGCGTTCGATCGCCGAATTAACGAAAACGATCCTCCTCGAGCCGATAATATCCGGGTAGCGGTTCGCAGCCGACGTAATTAGTAATAATTAGCGCTGTTCGCATTATGCGGATTTCAAAAGAGACGGCTTCCCGCGACTCGCTTCCATCGACCGTCTCTCTCCTTTCGAGCGCACGTGCGTCCTCGTGCCGACAAGGAGCGGAGAGTGAAACCGCTCCGGCCGGCTAATTCGACTGTCATCGCACGATGAAAATCCGCTCGCCCGAGGAGTCGTTATCTAAAAACCGGTCGAACGCGTACTGCCTCTCTCGCGAGAGGGCCGAAAGCACTGCACTTTCGAAAAAAAAGCTGCGGATCCTGAATCGAGCGGGAAAGCCGGCTAGACGAAGATAGAGACAAGGAGGCTAAAAAACGAACAAACGAAAAAGTGCGAAGGAGAGGGCAACTCGAAAGAAACACGTCATCGTCGCGATTGATTTTGTCCGCTCCGTTCGGTTCGCGTCAAAGCGGCGAAGAGGGCAAATCTGGAGGGGAAAAAGCGATACTCTCGCGCGGCGTTCGGCGCTCGGCGTCGGCGTCGCCGGGCTAAATGATTGTTTTCCCCAACAGCGGCGGGGCGCGAAAATAGAAAATCCGATTGGCCGGGGCGAAAGAGAGCGGAACAAAAGCTTCATGCAGAATTCAGTGTTGGCCGCTCCTCTATAATCGGAGCGTGGTATCGATCGGTTACCACCAGGTACACCTGCTCGTGTGCAAGGCTTTCCCTACGCGATTGCTGCCTCTCACACGAGCGCACGCACACGTCCGCGGCTCCGAGGATACACGCACGCTACACCCAACACTCTTTCCTTCCCCTCTTTCTCTCCGCTCGACCCCCTCCCCTCCTACGGCAAGCTCGCGCGCCGTTGCACGTACGTGTGGTGGAGCGTGCTCGGCCGTGTGTGCAGCCGTGTGTGGCCATGTATGTACGCGTGTGTGTCCTCGCACGCTCGCCGTCCTTCTCGCGCCAAAGAGTACTCTCCCGAGTCTCCTACGCTCGCGCGCGCGGCCAAGAATTTCGCTCGGAGCAACACCGCTTGTTAATCTCGCCCACCGACATCGCCATCTTTACGCCGGCAGCCGGCAAGATCGCGGGTCGATACCGCGAAACCGGCGATAATGCACCATAAAGGACGGATAAGTCACGTATAATTAGAGGGCGCGACGCCACCGAAATTGTTTTAACGGACAACCCTTTTGGAAATCTAATTGCGGCTTATAGAAGTTAACGGCCGATATACTCGGCAGTCGCGGAAGACAGCGCGTAATCGCTTTTTGCGCCGCGAATTACGCGAGCTGCAATTTATGTTGCGCAATTTTTCTGCCCCCACGACTTTCGGACCGCCCGGTACACACCCATCATCCCCCCGTCGACGTATGGGTGGATATGAAGGTGGTGAAGGTAATTGTAACGCGTCGTTCTTTGTCCAGCTAGAATTTTCGAGCTTGCTTCGCTCGAGTTAGAGGGGGTCGAGGGTGGGGGTGGAGGGATGGGACGATTACATATTGTAATTGCGAGCCCGTGTTTGCGTCTTTTGTTTGTTTAGCCCGAAAGAACTGGCAGCGTCGGGCAACCGTTGGGAGAGATTAATTAAATCTGTCGCGATTACGGATGAAATCGATTCGCGGCTGTGCAAACTGGGCAGATATGTATCCGCCCGTTACTTTTGAGCTCGAATCGCTCGGTGAATATTAATATATTGATTGTCGGGTTAAACAATAGATTTTAGACGTCGGTGGCTGTGCTTTTCAGTTCGCCGAGCGCGTATTTTCGATCTTCGCTAACGTTCGCACGCGTTATGCGACTTATGTTCACTGGCGAAAAATTGGAACATGTTTCAAAGACTTGCATTTTTACTATGTTCATGAGAGGTAAACATTGTTTGGAATAGAAGAAAAATATGGAAAAACGTATAGTCTATTTCTATATTTTATAATATCCTCTCCAATAAACTGAAACGCGCCCTGAAAGTTAAACAGCAGGAAAGATTTCAACTCTCAAAAACATGCTGAAAAATATATGCCTTGGCACGACTACTGTAAAGAAGCGCAACTACTTTCGCATGCATTATTTAGTTGCGTTCCATAATGCATAAATACTCCCACTTACTTTCCTAACATGCTCGCAACGATCCGAAGCTCGACCGTTTGCGACCGGCAAGAAACTACGCCAAACCGCCATCTAAAATGACGAACCCTGGCCGCAGTCATTCCCGCCACTTTGCTCCTCCGACTGTTTGCCATCCTCGCCGATTTCGCGCAATTACCGACTTTCGGCCGCTAAAGCTCGCTTCATAACGACGCGTTAAAATACCGAGCTGCCTCGTTAACACTTAGCTAACGATACGGCCCAAGCCCGACTGCATTGCCCCGAGATGAAACCGCACCTTCCCTCGCTCCTGGCAAGCGGAATTCTATTATCCCTGCGGTATTGTTCGCGATTTCTCAAGGCAAATCCAATTTGCAGCACGGTCGGTGTATCAAAATAACGACGCTTATCCTCGCAGCAAGGCGGAAATCTAAGACGAGGAACTTCCGAAACCTACTTCGAGCCAAAAATGATCGCAAGAACGATCTCGACTGAAACCTCCCTCAGCGTCAGACTTTCCCGAGGAAAATCCGAAAATTTTCTCGGATCGGCGCCTGTCGCCGTAAAATAGTAAATTTCGTGGGGCCGATAGCCGTGACGATCGGCACTCGGGGCACGAGAATACTTTTATTGCCCCGGTCGACGGTTGCGCGGCTCGGAACGCGAGCGTTCCCGAATTAGAGTCCATTCCCCGTTTTTTTCCTTTTCATCCGGTCGCGGCCTCGTGTTCCGGACGGGAGAGTCGCCCGAAGAAAGCGAGCTCTCCCGCCGTTCGTCTGCGACGTATATACTCGTCCAGTATGTACGTCCACCATATACGTCCGGCAGCCAGCCAGTGGCGTGCACCTGGAGACGTTCCAAGAGACATTCGTTTTGCGCGCCGAAACCGCGTGACGTTGTCAACGCGCGAGATTCTGCGGACCGGGGAGAAACGGAGCAAAAAGGTCTCGGAACCTTTTAGACCTCGAGAACGGACCTCCCGAAACGGCGGCGGATCGTTAATTTTGCCGGCCGCCGTTGCGTCCACTGGCGAAGCGTCAACCCATCCCGACGACTTCATCGCAGTTTTCGTCGGCATTTTTGCGAAGCCGGAGGATCTTCACGCTCGACGAGGACGCGTCCAGTTTTCCGATTCCGTAAGATCCGCTCGATCGACGATAACGACCGGTTGCCTCGATCCTCGAGTGCGATCCTTCGCGATCGTTCGGCGCGATTATTGACGAGCGGACGGTATCGGCCGAAGAATGTTGCGCCTGATTTGACGCGAGACTCGCATTTGCGTACCCGTCTCGAACGGAAATTGATCGGGCCACGATAGGGAACTCGTTTCGTTCCTCCCGATCCATTCGAGCCGACGGATCGAGAGCAGGAACTGGGAAATGTGAGAGTGGCTGACACACCGTTCGTTTCGTTTCGTTCGTTCGGCGGATGATTAAGACCTTAGTCCTTCGAGCTAATGCGGTTATTAATTCACGAGCGGCGCGGTATCAGGTAGCCGGATCGTGGTGCGTGAGTTAGCGCGCAACATTTCTACTTCTGACTTCTGTTCGACGCCCGACACGTCCGCACCCAATCCACCATTACGGAGTATGACTCTCAACTTTGCGCTGTCAACGTCTCGCGAACGAAACCGATACGCGTAACGGAGAATTCTTTATGCGGACTTGCAACTACCGTTTGAGCATAATTCGATAATGTATTTGAAAAATAAATTCCTTTCAACCGAATATTACTGTCTATGGAGCGATCTTCTATGCTGCAATCGTCTAGATTACTCGCATTTTCTGTTTTGACCGAATAACGTGTGCACGTTGTTAAAGAAAAGAGGTGAAACATTAAGACAGCTGCGAAAGGAGTAAAATTGATCACTATAGATCGGCACGCCGACGTTCGAGGATCGCGACGCGCCTGAACAGAAGCGTACGGTATGCAGCTTCTTCGGGCAGCTTTTTGCTGAGCCCGGCTGTTTATCGCCGTAGGAAGTGCGACGCCGCTGATAACGTCCGCCGCTGCAGTCCCAGCGACGGGCCAGACGGCGATAAGGCGCGACAAGAAAATTAGACCTTATCAGCCATTAACGCGCGCGCGCGCGCTCACGACGAGCAAAACCGTTGGCCGCTCGCCTCCTAATTAATATTTCAATTACCGCCGTCAGGTGATCGGGACCACCTCGAGGAGAAGAACGCGCAACCCAAAAAAAAAAAAAAGTCCAACTTCCGTTTCGACCCGAGCGAACAACCTTACTACCTATCCGTGCAGTGAGCATCGGCGAAAAAACAATGCCGGCAAAGAGTTCGAGGGCCTCAGGTACGTTTCCGCGGCTCTTACTCTCAGTTTCGCGGAACTCCTGCCCCGTCTAGTCGCAGGTTTCTTCCAAGAGACGCGCGCGTAGGTACGAGGCGGCCGACGAGAGCGCGAGAGCGGAAGTCGGGAATGTGGGGCGGTGATGGGCCACTTCCGGTGGTCCCCGTGCGCCGCTCGCAAAGCCAAGTCAGTCGGACTGTGACTGCGACTCTCTCTCAGTTCCACAGTCTCCCGGTTCATTCTCCGTTCGTTCTCCGCTCATTCTCCGCGTTGGCCGACGAAACCGCAGACGGTCCGTCTCATCATTCCATTAAGAGTGGCCGGCCGCGCACAGCATGCTCCGCGGCGCATGCCCGAGGTGGCCACCTCGAGTAGGTCCGCCGTAGGACCGATCCTGCGCGACCGGCGACGACCGTCAAACGAACCGTGGAAACGAACCTTAATCATCCGCCGTACACCGTCCGCAGTCACGTGACCGGCTTATTGTTAAAGCCCGACACGCAGCGTGGACTTTTTAACCGTTTCCGACGCAGAGATTATACGTTGGCCGGCGCGGGTTATATTCGAGGGGAGGCTCGCGCCAGGTTCGAGACTGACCTCGATGAATGAGACGGTATTGGGAGTACGAGCTCAAATTGGCTGACGCTTTTCTCTGTTAAGTTATGTAGTTTTTCGAACGACGTCATGACATACTCGAATGTAAAGAGCTGTGCGGGATAAGGAATTGATTTGAAAATGCAATTATGGGATGAAAGCGTATGTGTTAATTATGGCCACATATAAATGAGAGTGGGATAAGGCTTGTTGAACCGATCCCAACTGATCAGCATGCTAAACTCGAAGTTTGAAATCGAACGCGTCGCCCGCCGATTTCGGCGCTTAGGCGCGTCAAATATTTATCCCTGCGAAGCGTCGTATATCGATCTAGCCCCGGACGAGGCTCCAGCGTTTCGTGTCTATTCCCGCCCGATCGCGGCCGTTAGCGAATTTTTTAGCCCTGAAGCCTCCTCGCGCCCCGCACTCGGTGCAGCAACGGGGCACAGATGTGCAGTTTCGCACGGAATTGCGGATGAAGTCCGACCCGTCTATAGCTGATTAACCGCGTACGAATCCTTTCGAGCTGCCCTCCCCCCCGACGGATCGCGCAGACATCTCGCAATTCGCCGACCCAAATAGCTCGCAGCCTATTTTCTGCCAAGTCCGACGCCGTTCCGCGCTGCGGACAAATCCGGGGCAAAAAAGTGGAACGCGCCCAGTTCGATTCCGCGCGAAGAATGCCCGTAATTGCGGAGAAGGAAGTATGACAAATGAGAGGGGAATCGGCCGATCGGCGTCGTGTGGCGTCGCGTGGCGTCGTGTGGTGTCGTGTGGCATCGGATGACGTCGGACGGCCGTCGAGAGCGGGACGAAGACGGAGTATCGGTAGGGAAACGATCGGGAAGGTTTTCGAGTTACGAGGCCGGAACGGAGAGCGCGACTCATTGCACGTTGAGGTCACGTGAACGTCGGGTCACTTAACTCTCGTTCTCTCGCGTGCACTTCGTTTCGGCTCTCCGTCGCGCCGAGCGTGTACGTGTGTTCCCGTTCTCATGCTCGCCTCTCTCGCGCCTGTGTTCATCGGCGCGGCAGAAAAAAGGCGAAATAAAGGGAGAACGCGAGAAGGACGAACAGAGAGGAGGAAAGAAACGGAGACCAATGCGAATGATAGAGAAGCTGATACCGGAAAATGAGAAAGAGAGAGAGAGAGAGAGGGAGAGGACGCTCAGAGAAAGCAGATCCTACCGTGTACTGTGTAAAAAACAAAAGAGAGGGAGACAGGCGGAAAAAGAAGGGAAAAAGCGTGGAGAAAGCAGCCCTTCGCTATATATAGTATACATAAAAGCTAGGTAATTATAATCGTCTATCTCTGTCGGACGGCTGACTCTATCCAGTTCGCTCGGCCGCTCGCTCGCTCGCATTCTCTCTCTCTCTCTCTCTCCTCCTCTCCCTCTCTCTCCTTCTGTCTCGCTCCCTCCTTGGCCACGTTTGATGGGGGCGCCGCGGGAGGGACAGAGAGGGAAGACGGGAGCGAGGGAGAGAGACCGAGAGTGCCACTCATAGGAGCGTAACAATGGCTTTCCATGCCGGCTCAACCAACCAGACGACCGACTGACGATCATGACGAATCGTTCCTGCCGGGTGCAGGCCGGTTCGCTCATGACTTTTTCTTTACTTATGCGAGACGATGACTCCTTCGACGAGGGGACTCAGAGCGGAGGCTTATTACGAAATGAGCCGAGTCGAGAATACTCGTTATTCGTCATTCGACGACTCGAGGCGAGAATCGAACTGGGCCTCTAGCTAATGGCCGTAGGAGAAGCTTCATTTAGATACCGACTCTTTACTCGTCCCGTCTTCGGAGGCTATACGTTCTGGTTGCCTCGTTACTTCCACGATCCGCGTTAAGGCGCTCGCGATACGATCGGGGAATGGCGACGATTAAAGGGTCGTCACCGTCAATGCTAATAAACACCTTGCGCAATTTCTGTCCCGGCACGCTTATATTTGTTACCGATGCGCATTTAATTACCGCCCCGGCGCTGGGCAACCTCTCATAATGGAAATGTATGCGTATCTATAATTACGTCGCGCCGCCGGTAGGTTATAAATTAATTTTCCGTCATTAGCGCGTAGATGCGGCTCGAACGTTCCAATTATGTTCGGGGGAGAGAGAGCGGATGGACGAATCTCTCGTTCACGCGAAAGCCATCGCCATTTCGCGATCGGTCGGCTTATTCAAATGGTCGCCCTGGTGGCTGAGAGGCGGCAGGAGGGGTTTTCTTAACGGAACCGTAGAATTTTTGACATTGAGAGGCACATATCTGTGGAAGCCGCACCTCGAGATACTTATCGCACGAGCGAAGCCACCCTAACCCGAGCAGGAAGCCATATTTTATAGCGATAATAACCGTGGAGTATACGGGCGCCTTAAGGCGGTAAAGACTTGATGGATCCCGCTTACAGCCAGGACACGTTTCACGGGAACAGTGAATTTAACCGTGCTACCTCTTCGGGAACAGGTAAGGATCGCGAGCTTCATTTTTGTTTTTTTATGTATGGAACTACCGTGCCGTTGATACGCGCATTTCCACGCACACTGTCGCACGATAAGATCGCAAAGAGAACTACTCGTCCGATACTGCCTTGCCAAGCTAGCCTTCCGATGCCTATATCGGTCGCCAGTCGAAAAAATAATTAGCGGATCATATTATCGCGAGATTATGAACGACGATGTATCGTTGCTAATATTCAATAATGGCGGCGATATGAATTAATTCCGCGGAGCGCGAGATAAAAGAGAATCGACGGCGTAAATCGAACACATTTCAGTGGGGGCAAAACAAATTGCGACAGCGGTAACAGTGTCGAATGGCATACAAAACATCGAAAACACGTCATTCAAATATTCATAGATCGCGCATGATACATAATTCAATTAATGTGGAAATCGATGTGGACTTACATTTTCGATGATCGGCTAATCTGGGGTTCGAATCTGGATCGGGACAGGAAAATTCCTGGAACAGCTCTGGAACATCTCTGGAACACCACTGCATCCTGACGATATCCTATTCCCACCTTTTAGAAAAAGAAACACTGACACTAATTTCAATTTCACACTACACTCACTGAACACATAATCCAAATCTTCGAACGGCGGCCATGGGAATGCGATGGATAAATCCAATGTGACGTAAATCCGTGGTCCAAAAGATTGCAGTTTCGGTACCAAGCTCCGATCGACACGGAAGACTCAACTAAACTCAGTGACGAAACTTTCCTGAGCGAACATCGCCAGAGACAGGACATCCAGCGTTACTCAGCCCAACAAAGCTGACAATGCTTCCCTCAGTCAATGTCAATGTCTGATCTGTTGCTTTTCCTCACGAAATGTCCACGCGATTCATCGCAATACGCCGCAAATCAGCAAACTGTCCCTTCGACTTTCAACATCATAGAGTTAGATTCTTACTTCGTGGACTGACTTCTACGAATAGAGAGATCGGCGCTTTGGTTCGTTCGTGCGTAACCTGTTGACATTGGCAGCATTCATCAACGTCGTGAGTTCGTAATATTCAAAACATTTGCTTCAATCGTTTCTTGCACACGTTTGTAAACTGAAGTCTCATCACTCCTATCGCTCGCCGAACTATGTCCTTATGAAATTCGTTCCTTTACTTGCGTTAGCGGCATATTTATTTTCGGCCATCTTCCTTTATGACTAACCTCATTCTAGGCGTGCTCGAACAATGTCCGATTAAGACGTCCGTTCGTAAGCCAAAGGGCCAACTAGTGGTGACACCAATACGGTTCTTTACGAAAGTTGCAGCGCATCTCCATAAATACCGAGCCCTTTGATCACTGATTTTATCCGTCTCTTTTTAAGTTGTTTCCTGTCCAGGTGGAGGCGCTGGGTATCGCTGATCGAAGTTTAAAATCGAAGATAGAAGTCGAACCTCGGTGTCGCATCGGCCGGTCAATATAGTTCATGACTTGCAGCGAATTCGAACTTCGGTATAGGGGGAGACACCATTGCGAATTAACGCGAATTTAAACGAAGATGCAGCGGCAGGCAACAGCAGGCATGGCCATTTTTTCTTTTGAACCACGCCATGGTCCATCATTACGAAAGTGTGATTCTCGCGTATCGTGAGTGTTCCATACTTCGAAATTGTGCCCCTTTTTTCGTCCTTCGTTAATATTATTACGTGGAAAGTGTTTACCATCGACTTGTTGCGAAATTTTCAAAATCGGCGTCTTGGTCCTTTGGCTTGACCGCGTTGTGGAGCCGACACGAATAAAGTGAATTTTCTTACTGTAACTCAACTCCCGGCTGTAAATTGTACACAGTTCTTCAATCCGGTATCAAAACTCACTACTTTATCACTGATTTAATGAGAAAACGCGATATTTATTTCACTTTTCGAAAGTTTTACAACGCGTCGCGTACGGTACGACCAGACGGTTACTGATCCTGACCGGAACTGATCATTTCGATTATCGAAACAATCGAAACAATCGACGCGATGGTGGAGGTGCCAACGTTCCCGCGTGGCTGCTCATTGTTTGTGCAACGAAATTGGAAATAATTCTGGATGATTCCACATCCCGACGCAGTATATAGTAAGCAAATATTGTCTACTGATTTCTATAGCTATGAAATTAAGAATCGTAATGCTGATTACATTTTTTATTCGATAATGGGTGAAAATTGAATCTCGCCACGCGGTCGAATGCAGGCGTGCTTCATTTTCGTTCTTCATTTAAATTTTCATTACGATTCTTGAAACAAATATTTCAATTCTATCTCTGAGCTATACGATATTTTGCACTTTAAAAATGATAATTGTACTTTGTTAAAAAATTAATTCCTCAGGAATGTATTGTTTTCGACTCAATATTAACCGGAAGTTACGTCAGACAATCGATTAGGTACAGCAATTTGACACAGTACCTTCTTAGCGCCACTTTGTTCTTGTGCAACGTCGAAAGTGCGTGACGCGTCGTTGCATAATCCGAAATTCTGTTTTTCTCGTGCACACCACATCGTACCGCATTCCTTACCGCAGATAACAGTGAAATAATCGTAAACAGGTTCGAAGACAATCACGCAAATCATGCCCGTCCGACTTTTCTCATCTTATCTGCTTCGTAAGAAGATGCCGATCGCAGCGTAAGTTTCCACATTTTTTACCTACTCTCTTTTTTCACCGATCACGTAATCAACTTTATTGCGTCTTGACCTACGTAGAGCTTCGTAACGTGCGTTATTTAACACTCTAAGCTCAACCATTCTTTTCGTTTGTTAAAACTAACCTCCTTCGCATTCGCGGCGCAAGCGGTACGTAGGTAAACAAACGGTTTCTAACCTGGATTCCGCATACGAGCCGAAAGTACGTATACGCGTAAAACTTTTTCAACTGACACGTGCATTTATTTGACGTCACTCACCTATGAATAACGGACGAGGCGGCGATAAAAGGGATCGACGCAGCCCGTTGAGATTTGTCTCCACGACGGCCGAGGAAAATGGAAATATCGTTACCGGAACAAAATTTCGGATGCAGCAGCGAGCAGGTACTTCAAAAACAACCACACCATCGCGAATTCAATTGCGCACGATGGACGATTGTGTCCGAAAATCCTGCTCGAGCGACGCCTCTTCTTCATGGATCGTCTCACCTGAAAATTTGGTATAAATCCACGGCCAGTGATCAGCTGCAAAATCTTATCGTTCCCGAACAATACCCGCTATCATTATCAACCGTATAACGATGAACAGTCAACGTGAAAGAATATGAAATGTTTCAGTTGCCAAACGACGGACGACCGGGAAGAAACTTCGCCGGCGAGCAGCGCCTGGGATTTTTTTGACATTAGTTTGTCATAAAATCCTGTCCGACGCGAAAGCGCAATGCAGGACGCTGCGAGTGAGAACCGATACCAGGAGGGGGGTGGAGGAAACAGGAGGGGGCCCGTTTGGATGGGTTCCAATGGGTTCCACGACCGGAGAGTCCGCGGATATCGGTAACGGACTTCGAGCAAGAGCGACCAGCATCGGAACACGGCAACGCGAAAAGGGGGTGAAAAAAAGGTGGGTTGGAAAATAAAAGAAGCGAAAAACGCATGCCCGCCCCGATTTCGCATAAACGGAACGAAATGATCGACGGCGCGGCCACGAAATGCCGACTGGCCAGATGCGTCTGCAATATCTAGCCAAAGCCTTCTGATACATCGCGCTGTAGATCCTGCAACGAGCGCGGAGCTCATCGTACGCGCTCGCGGTGAAAGCGAGCGAGACGGAGAAGCGGCGTGGCCCGAGAGAGACGGCAGACAGGAGTTTCTTTATCGCGGACGACGCGAGTGGCCGCGCCAGCCAGAGAAGGACGGACGCATCGAGCAGAGGGAGACGAGAGAGTGCGCCGAGGTGGGAGCGAGCGCGAAAATGACTGCGCTCGACGGCACAGAGAGAGAGAGAGAGAGAGAGAGGGAGAGAGGCGTACAGAGAAATATAGTCGGCACGAAAGAGTGAGAGCGGCGAGAGGGAGGGAGAGGGAGAGAGCGAGACGTACGGTGAGAGAGTGAGAGAAGGCAAGAGCCGAGCGAGGCAAGGAAGAGTGTACCGAGCCAGAAGGAGAGCGAGAAGGACGGAGCGCTATTCGAGTACAGTGAAACAGAGGAGAGCGACGTAATACGAGAGAGCCGAGGAGGGCTGGCAAAAGAGCCGAAGGTCTCGCGCTCTCTTGGCGTAGCGGTAGACAGATAATACTAACACACGCTTCGATCTCCGGAGCGACTCCGGCGCGCTCGGCGAGAGACAGCCGCGGATGCCTCGGCGATCCGTGGAATATCGTAAACCTGCCTCTTTTTGCGCTCGTGCGCTCTCAGACACTTCGCCCGAGACGACGACGGTAACGCTGGCGGTGTAGCGTTTCCTAAACTTTCTAGTACGCCTCTTCTCCTCTGTCCGGCATTCAGCGGCCGACTGAAAACTGGGTGATGCCCGGTTATGTAAATTTCGCCCGCATGCGACGAATTCGTTAGGCTCGTCTCGCGTCTCGAGAAATTCATTTTCGTTTGTCCAAGGAGGAAGAGGAACAGGGGAGGAGGGGGCTAATGAAATTGCGGATAGTGAATCAGACGAGGGATGGTGCCGAAGGTATCAAGGTTGGCTCTTCGCATCGAGCGATAGCAGGCAAAACGTAGATGTTACGTGCGACGTATGCGAAGTTGGCGTTAAGTAGAGAGCGAGTAACTTTTAGCTCGCTGTTGGCTATTCGCGAGTGGATTCCCGAGTAGCTATTACGGATCATGGGATCCGATCGAACGAGCGAATTAAACTGGACAACCGAAGGCTCGGAGACGGCTGCCTCGGAACTCATTGCAAAGCGGCTTTTACGGGCAACAACGAATCTCGCCCCGTAAATCGAGCGCCGCTCGACGGCGTGCACGTGTCGCTGACTTTTCCCACTCGGAATCCCATTCGTCGGCGGAGAAACGATCCTTCGATCGGCGCGACCACGCTCGGCTGTGACGCGGAAACTCAATAAGATGAATGGGAGGAAATTAATGAAGAAGCGCGAAGACAAAGCGGCGAATGAATGAATGCACAGAAAATACGACAAGGAAGAAATAATGTAGGTGCAGTAAAGTATCGGGACGTTCATTACTCTCATAGCCTCCTGATCTGCATCGAGCGCCTATCACTCTCTCAACAGGAATTCCTGCGAAGCGGCCGTCGAGCGAAAAATTGCCAACGTCGTACTCGTAATCTGGCCAGTGTACCTAAAACGTAAGCATACGTCGCTCGGCCGATGATCGATAAGAAGTACCTGCCACGTGCTCCTTCTCGCGAGTCTTCCATCTCCGATCGATTTTCCAACGCCGGCGGCCCTCCGCTGACGTATCCTGTAACAAGAGAGAACACATTCGAGTACACGTCGTACTACACGGTAGTTTTCAGAAAAACGACCGTGTTGAGAGCACGACGCGCACGTGGAAGTGTGTGTGAGAGAGAGAGAGAGAGAGAGAGAGAGAAGGACAGAAGGAGAGAAAGAGAGAAGACACTCGCGTAAAAGTATACACCAGCGTTGCGATTCGCGGCTCTCTGCGCGAGCATCGAGATACAGAGACGAAAACAAACCGGCGATCCAATAATGTACGATTCATGATAATAGGCGAGGGGGTTGATAGAAGGGAGAAAGTCAGCGAAAGGAAGGGAAACGCGGGGCGAGCTCGGTGCGACGGAGAGGCCCGAAGACCGCCAGCTCGAAGAGGAGGACGGAAAACGAAAAGAGACGGAAAGGAGAATAGAGCGCCAGCGCGAGTCGAAGGGAAAGCGAGGGAGAGATGGGGGGAGAGAGGGAGGGAGAGAGAGAGGTAGATCGGGGCAGGGAAAGAGAAAGCAGACGATCCGTTGTCAGTAGCACTCCCCGTAGAATACGTAGGAGCCCACGAACTCGTCGCCGTCGGATCGATACGGGTTCCTGGTGGACTAGCGATGGGGGGCCTTGGGAGGGGGGCACGCGGGTAGGACTGGAAAGGGGTCGGGGGGTAGGGGCGGTTGTGTTTCGTAGGGTGCGGGGGTGGACTGACACAGGGACGCCTCGGGGGTGTTACCATGGTGACGAGAATTACCCGTCCGGGGTGGGTGTAGGGTCTCTGCTCTCTTTCTCTCTCCCTCCTTCTTTCTCCTCGGATCGCTCTCTCTTTTCCTCTATCACTCTCTTACTCTGAATCTCCCCCCTCTCTCTCTGTCTCTCTCTCTATCTCTGACTTTCTCATCTCCCTTTCTGCGAGTCTCCGCCACCGCATGCCCTTCTCTTTCTTGGCGATTTTTTAACGCGCCGTACCTTCAAAGAAAAGCGCTCCTCTCCTTCTTTTCCTCTCCCTCGCCTCCGCTCTCCCTCTCCGTTCGTCTAGGAGCAGAATATCGCGACGTTGTCGTGAATAGATTCTGTCGGAAGATGATCACAGGTGTGGCGATGGTAGATGGCCGATTCACCGTCTCGTTAGAAGTAAAAGCTCGTGCCAAGTGTCCGTCGACGGCGTACAGGATAACATGACACGGAGCGTCGGAAAGCGTCGGTAAGGCGTCGGAAGAATCGAATTTCGTTTGCCGAGGCCTGAGAAAGCGCGCACTTGAACTTCCAACTTGTCGCCCTGGCATGGACCTTGGCGATGAAGAAGCGACGCACTTTTCGCGGAGGCACAGTTAGATGCGAGGCGCGTGGGCATGGGAGAAGAAAATGCGCGTTAATTCGTCGTTAGGATGAGTACGCGTTCGCAGAATCGGCGGCGGGCGGAGGGACACGAGCACAGAGGGATCCTTGTCTCGATCCGCGCTAATTTCTTGCTCGCATCGCGGTTTGCGGAGCATCGTTCCTCGTCGACGATGCAGCTCCAGATCGCGATGCGACGTACTACGTCAGTTCGCATCGGAATCATTCAATAAGCGATTATTATAGGTCTCAGACAGCGTCGAAGGAAGAAGGAAAACGCAGTCTCCCGACCTGAAGCCGAGGAAGACCTCGACGTCATTCCTTCATTGAATCGCTGAAGAAGCTTTCATTTTAAGGTAACAATCGCAGCTCTCTATAATGTCATTAAGCGCTGAAGAGGAAGCGGTTATGAACGTCACTTATTTTCAGATGACGAGTGAACGCTGCGTAGGAAGATGCAAAAGCTACGGAACATGACCGCCATTCGAAGAAGCCTCGTCTGTCGAAGTTTCGCTGGCGATCGGTCGAGCAACGTTGAAATTACTCGGACAGGAATCTCGAGCGGAATCGCGAAGCTCCAGGGACGCGATAATGGCTGCTAATGACGTGCAAAACTGACTAGACGCCTGTTTAATTGCGAAAACCCGTCGACGCCAGGTCGAGTTTGCCTTCCGCTCTTTTGACGTTTTCCGCCTTTCCCGTGGTAGAGTCGCCTGAAAAATTGCTAAAAATGAAATTTGCGTACGGCCGAGCGGGGGGTCTCGCGTCCGCACGGTCGAACCGGTGATCTCACCTCGAGATATCGATACTAACGTCGAGGTCGTCGGGTCTCGCGCCGTGGAAAGTTCCACTCTGCCACTCCGGGAGAGAGGCAGGGAACCTGCGCAGACGCGGTACGCGTTCTCGTCCGGTGCCGCGCAGACGAAATTCCGCCAATTTATATCTCGGCATCCGGCGACGATAGCGACGCGATTCCTTTTCCACACGATTCCACACTATTTCGCAGTCCTACATTTAAAATTTCAAGTAAATCCCTGCGCCCGTTCCGAAGTTAGAGCGATTTTCCGCGAGCGACTTTAGAGGCACGCCAGGCCTGATTCCATCGATATTTCCGGCGAACTATCGGTCCTCGCCGATCGGACACGGCGGCTTAACGTTCGTTAAGCTAACGAGCCTCTCGTATCAACGAAAAATATCGTGTAAATCGTGCCGGCGAACGCTGACACGAAGTACGCTGAAACGACGGGCGAATTAGGCGTACTTACAGCTCGATCGTAGCCGGGCAAGTAATTGCTACTTTGTTACTCGCGTTATCGTCGAACGTGCGGAAGGTATGAGCGCGATATCTGCCGCACGGAATTAAACTACAGGCGGCGCTGTAAAATTAGCTACCAGCACCGCCTACGTACCGAACGAATCCGACGCCACAATATGCCCGTCTTTTCGGCCGAATATGAGGCGAGCTGCCTCCTAACCGAAATCTGCAGTGACTCGAAGCTGCTCGAACGTTTTCAGGCCTAATCGCGAGAATGCCATCCGGACACCGTTTCGGCGAATAGATCAAAGCTGGGCGTGGCGGTGGTGGCGCACGATCTGCATGCGAAGATTGTCGGGCCTATCTGCTCGCGAAACTGCGTCGGAATTAATAAACGTATTCGGATGCGAGTTATTGCGCGTCTCTCGAGCTTAATGGCGCCTAGAATAGGTAATACGTGGGCCCGTGATGACTCATCCGTCCGTTAACCCTCTCCGTACGAATATGGCGCACAGGCCAGGCGAAATTTTGCGTTGACAATGTCGGAACGGCCAGACTTTCGACGACGTGACGCGAGGAAAGCAAGAAGCTGGTTAACCAATGATCTTTTTCTCTTCTTTTCAGCCAGGAAGTCGCATGCGACCGGGGGGGAGCGAGGGAGGAGAGTGAATCGTCGTGGAAAAAAGGACAGCGAGAAGACGCGATGCGGTAAGAAAAGCGAGTTCGATCGGGCCCGAAGTCTACCGCATTCGTGCACGGACGGGTTTCGAGGGAAGGCCCCGACCTGACAAGCTAACAAAATGGTAGGACCCACCACTGGCCGGGGCCCCCAAATCGAGCAAAACGTCCACGCCGCCTCCGGCGCCTACAGGGTGCATTCAAAAGTAAGATGCGACCTCCGTTTCGATGCAAGAAAGATAATGGGTAAGATGACGAACAGAATTCAAATACTATCGCGGTTAGACAATCTGCCATATGTCAACGTTAAGAATCGAAGAGTTTTAACGAATCTGAGAGTAGGCTCGGCGAGAACGAAGAAGTCGCAGGTTCGCATCTCGAAATTCGCGACGATGGCCTCGTTTGCAAAATGGCTGTTCTCGGCGGGCCGACGTATTTTCATCAGCGCCGTCCATTTGTCCCGACGTACGCGGATCCCAGTGCCGGACAACTTGGATGGGAAAGTAAAATATGAATTGATGTCCGCGGAATGCGCCCGCCGCGCGCGCGCGCGCTCCCTCGCGCTCCGAATGAACGTCCGTATTACGGTCAGCGTACTCGTAAACGCGTGATGGATGCATGAATCTATTATGGTGCCTGCATTACACGTGACATTTACCGCTGAAAGGGGGAGGGGGCGTACGTTATCGTAGCACAACGGAACGACGCCGTCGTCGTCGTCGTCGGAAACGACCGTTAAAAGCATACTCTGTCTTCTTCGCATTTCATCGATGGGATTATTCGGTTTAAATCCACCGTCGAATAGTTTCATCGGGCTGCGAACTCGTTCGTCCGACGAACGCACGCCGAGCGTTAAATATGCTTAATTTCGAATTAAGCGTGAAGCGACAAGCGCAATTGTTCGTTCGACGTGCAAACTGGGTCATTAGCCTGTGCGCGCGCGTGCCGTGCGCAAAGGTGCATCGGGGCAACGGATTTCATTGTAGACGTAATTGCATTGTAAGGTATGTAACGCTAACGGCTAATCGACGGGCGGCCGCGTTAACACGAATCGAATGACGGCCGTCTAACCCGCTCCAGTCTGCGGAATCGATGCCGTCGGAACCGCGGGACGCGTTAGAAGCGTCGGATAAACAACCTGGCGCCGCGAAATTACCGCTCCCGTACCGTGTAAACGACTGACGAACGCCCCGCTACCATGACAACGTGAAATATCGTTCGTATTAATTAATTTGCGACTTTGCCCCGCGCCGCGGGTATGCGTTATGCAATTAGGAGGATGAGAGATATGCACGCTTACGTGGAAAGCGCGCGGCATTCAAAGGGAATTGGGAATTGGAAATGAACGAGCGCGAAAAAATTGCTTCGGTGGAAATCTGTCTGGTGCGGTATCGCGGAATGAATGTTCGTCGGCGCGGTGAAACTGAGAAGAACGAGTACACAATCGACATGTTACCGCACAATGCGCCCGCTGTCTTCTCGTCGTATAACGAGAGGACGTCCTCGTCTTCTTCTGCCCACGCGTTATCGTGCAAGTATGCTCGTACGTCGGCGGGCGTAGCTTCGACGCTCGTGAACCTAACTCGACGTTCACCTGACGACGCCGAAGTAAAAGTGCAGACATTTCGACCGAATGTGACCGGATTTAGAATTACAAATGAACGCCGGCGTTCGCGGTATCGCCTTTTTTAACGCGTTGGATACTATGCAGTGCTTTAGCATGCTTTATGAGGTGTCTCTGCGATATGATTCTTGGTCGTTAGCTGTTGAACTTTTGTCGCTTCTGCTTTGAAAATAGTAAAGGAAATGAATTCCTCGAACCGGACTGCGGCTGAGTACGCGAATTTACGTCTAACCCGAAAACAGCGAAAATTGAACATTTTGCCTGCTGTACTTGAAACAAAGCATTAGGAACGAACTGCTACCATACAGGATGAAAGGGAATTCAACCCAGTTTCAGAAAATCGCAACCGAACTCCTCTAAGTACAATAGTTCCAGAGTTATAGTCTAAAAATGTGTGGAAAAACAACATTCGTCCGAGCCGAACATTTGTCCGAAAACAACTTTGTACCACTAATGAACTGCCGCGGAAAAACAGTATGCCATTCAAATGCAGAGGGCACAAACACTCTAACGAGCTGTTGTACTCCCTCATTTCCATCGAACACCTTTGACATTGAATTCGGCCTCACGTTCGACATTCACATCATCCCGGAACAGAACGCAACAGAACGCAACTTCGTTCGCAAGAAAACATTACTCTTACACAACCAGCACCGTTCCGATGAGCCTGAAAAGCAGTCGCCGTAAAAATGGCGTCTGCCACGACGATCGAAACATCCGATCGACACGGTGTTCGCAGCCGCAGTTACATAATTCAGCCACCACCGTGGCACAACCGACGAAGGACGGGTGCGAAACTCGGTACTTTCCAAAAGAAAGCAGAAAATGTCCGCATACAACGCTTATCGCCGCGATAACGCCTCTATTCGGCAGCGAAAACCGCCCGTCGTTCGTTCAACGAAAACTGAGCCACGAACGCCTCCGAGCCGACCTCGACGTCCACGTAACACCTGACCCAACAGGAAAATCTCACTTATCGCATCCTTTGTAAAACACGCGACGTGAATGAAGAAAAAAAATCATTAAAGGCGGACTCCAGCGATTTTCTGAAAGTCCAGCCATTCTTCCCACGCCTGAACCTCGATCATTCTGGGAACAAAGATCCTTCTCTCTCTCTCTCTCTCTCTCTCTCTCTCTCTCTCTCTCTTTTTCTTCCGAGTAGAATTTTGCGCCTTGACGGCGAGTGGAAAATTTCGTCGGCCAGGGTCGGCCACGTAGAAAAGCGCGGACGCGTTTCACCGTTCCGTGAGCACGGAGGAACGTCGGAGAGCTCTCGGTTATAAGCGCCGTGAGGCGAGTTCGCGCGATAACACGAGCGCGATAACACGACGACGTACAGCCGCGGTCGAGTTATAAACATCGTCCGTCGAGGCTCTCCGTCTTTCTCCCTCGTCTGTGTGCCCTCGGCACGTCTGTGTGAGCGCACGTGCGCTCACACGGGCAGCGAGCGCGTCCGAATGAGTACGTAACTACGTACGTGTGCCGTCGGGGCGAGCGTGTGCGAGCGTGTTAGAGCATGTACGAGCATGTGTGAGCATATATGAGCGTGTATAAGCATGTGTGAGCATGTACGAGCGTGTATGAGCATGTACAAGCATGTGCGTGCCAGTATCTCTACGAGCGCACGTACGCTCATCGGGGTGCGTTTCCGCGCGAGCCTGTGTGCGCGCTAATGTACGGCACACACGCGAATTAGCATCCGTTCGGACGTGTACGCGTGTGTGTGTGCCCCGCTCGCACCAACACGCACGAATGTGTTACGATGGGCGTTATGGTGCGCGCTCGAAAGTGCGCGCGCGTTAATATGGACATTAGCGCACATGAGTCAATAATCGGTAGGACTATATGCATTGCCACGCGCCCGCGACGATGTCCTACGGAGGCACGGGTGTGTGCGTGCGGTCTTGGCCGGCGTCTGCATAACGGACAACCATACGCCACGCGACGTTCTCGTCCTCGTACGTACGTCGTCTCCGTATGAAGCGGTGCAATGCGCCAAGCCTCTGCGCCATAGTTGCTCTCGCCGTTGAATTAATAATCGAACTTACGTAGGAAGGCGCCTCGTCTAACGGGTGTCCTCGCCGACGATCCCCGAGCCTCTAAGCGCCCATTGTCTCGATAACGGCGCGATCCGATTGATTCGCCGCACGAATGCGAGACACCTATCTGTTAGAAGCCCAACGTATCCGACGTACCTATAGGTGCCTACGAATTACAGGTCGGCGTCGGATTCATCGGATAAAGGTCGACGAGAATCTGCGATTCGCGCGAGGTGCATTCTTATTAAAATCGGATTCGCCTCGATCGACGAGGATGCTAGCCGGTGGGACGGAAAGTTACGATCGGACGGCGGAGTTCGTCGCGCACAGCGTGAATACGAGTTCTCTCCCTCGGTCGTGCTTAAATATGAACGAGGCGGTGAGACGGGCCGCGATAACATGTCGGCTAAACCTGCCGGAGAGGGGCGTCGAGTGGAAGCAAGGTGGAAGGAAGAAGGAAGGAAGCGGGAGGAAGCAGAAGGAACACGAACGGAGAGAAAGAAGTGCCGCTCTTTCAGAAAGCACTCAACTATCGTTCCCCGAGGGAAGAAAAGAGAGGAAGCATGATAATCGAGCTTAAAAGTCCCACATCGAAGTCCCACTCACATTTTCACACCTTCTCAAATTTGCCTTCCCGTCGAACTTTGCCCTAGCGCTCTTCAGAGAATGACCATGAAAATAAGCCGCGACGTTCCAATTCGAAAAGATGCGTCTGTTTCCCTTCGTTGACGATCATTGCGAGGGAATTTTCGCAAACGTGAATGCTGGGGCGTTCGGCGAGAATCGAACGCGTGAGACTGGAAGCAGGTGTCGTTCGATCGCTTCCAGCGGGAGGGAAATGATCAAGGATCGGATTATGCTCACGTCTTCCCGCATCGTTCCTCCTCGCGCTATCTCAAAAATTGGCGTAAGTCGGTAAGAAGCCGTCGAATACGCGCGCATAAATTCCCGCATGGGCCTCCTCTTTCGATGCTCATCGAAAGAACTTACATTAGATAAGTAAGAGCTTCGGCCGGCCCAAAGATCCGTGGCGCATAAATAACATTGTCGGAATTACAACGCGAGGTAATCCGAGGTAAGTCGGGAGACGTTAGAGATTATCTGAATACTTGAAGACCGACGTCTAGCCCCCCGTCCGGCGTCCGCGGCAAACTGCGAAGGATTCAACGATAAATCGATAATTCGTTGGAAAAGCATAGGTCGAAGCGGTTGAAGGTATAGCCGTCGGTGAGTTTCGTTTATTTCTCTTCGGGCTGCTCGTATAGCTGGTACTGGTACAGTCCGACGAGCAAGTTGTCACGTGTAACGCGCCGTCCGGTCGCGAATTCGTCTCTGCATCATTCATTTCCACCGAACGACGCTGCGATGGCCGGGGAAAAAAAAACGTTACGTCGCCAGGAGCTTCTTCTGCCACTGGAAAGCGGTCGGAATGACTCGGACAAACGGATCATCCTTGCCCACTGATCCTCGCGAAGATAAACGGGACATGCGATTCAAGTTCTGCGGGAAACGTCCGTCGACTGCGCCGAGATTTCTACGCGAATTGGTTCGTTGACCTGGTATCGCTAAATGACGATCTTCCTTCCATCCGGTTCGTCTCAAGATGGACGAAGAATACGCGCTGCAAAAATCTACTGTCGTCCGACATTTTTATTTATTCCCGGATTTCATCTAATTGGAATCTTTAGAATAGGATGTAAAGTCGTCGATTTTGGTAAATCCTTCTTATCTCCGCCTCTCTAATCTAATATCACGTCCAAATGCGTACGTAATGGCCACTTTATCGGTAACTCGAAATTAATGTAATTTTTCAAAAAAATATGACCTACGACATGATACCTGAGGTCTTTACAAATGTTTGAAAACCTCTATGCAGCTCTATGGCGCAGAAATTCGATGAAACACATCGAATCGCCTATGTCGGCCGGCGCCCAATCGCTAACCTTAGATTTGCATTATTTCAGCAACCGTTGATCGGGAAGCGTTGGGACAAAAATAGTTAAGCATGACAAACGGTAGGGATCAGTATGCAGAAAGTTTCATCGCGATATCTCGAACGGTTCCCGAGATATTAAATAGCCACTTTTGCCAGCCGAGCTGCCGTGCGCCAGGCAGGATTCGAACTCGTGCAGAGTGCGCGCCATAGGAACTCCACGTAGCGCGTCGAATGCATGGGGATATAATCCGTAAGCAACCTCTCATCCACCACCATAACACACGATCATCTTTCCAAATCGTCTGTCAACCTTCTCCCCACCAAAACTCTCCGTTCAATCTAAACCGCAGCATTCGGCTCACACTAAAAGCATGAATTCTCTAACACGAATTTAGAAAACGGCCAATGTTAAGCTCATAACATGTTTCAGGAAGGAATCTTCGCAGGACCAAGTGAAAAAATGGCTGTATAGAAGAATACTGCGCGAGTGGACGCACTTTTTTGGGCTGCACTCTGTCATGATTGGCAGAGAATCTTGTGATGACAAGCGATCGACACCGTGGGAGTGAGCGTCGATGATAGGCCGATGTCACGCCCGATAAAAGCGAAAAAAGCGAGCGCAACGCGGCGAACAACATCGAAAGTTACTCGATCTGTAACGGCAGTAACAATCGCTGCGACGAGCCGCCGCGGCGTTGCCACGTTTACCATAAGCATCGCATTTGTTTTAACGGAACCGTCGTACCGTAACTTCGCTCCTGTTATGACGTATTCCGTCATTTGCGAACCGCGCGAGACGCGTCGGTGGCGATAGTTCTCTCCCGTGAATTCAGAGTAACAATCGACGTTGATTAATTCTTAAAAAAGATCTACGTAAACCGTCGTTTTCATCTGCGCATCTGCATTTCGTTCGAAACTTGCACGAGGCAGTGTAACGTTTTCGAGCGCGTTACGCTGTACCGGCGAAACGTCGAGAACGTTACAGCGTGCGACGTCGGCAAACATTCATGCGTGCGGCTTTGTTTAAAGCGCCATTGCACAATGGCAATTCGTTTGTCCATTATTAATATGACGAAGTGGGCGAGCGGGCGCGCGGCTTTGGCTCCGAATCAAGCAGCTTCGAATGATTCGGAGTCAGCGGCCAAATAAAGGCGTGCGACTCTGACGTCGTTGCGTCTGTCTGTTGGAAGGAATTAAAGTATCAATTAAATGATTTTTCAGACTCGACGTGAAAAAGAATGGCCTGCCAAGCGGAAAGCTGATGAAGTCTGTCCGGCTGAACACATTGAGCAGCGGCAAGGTCCGCAAATCAGATCGGATGATGGCAGGGATCAGGGATAACTGCCTGTCGACTTCTACGCGTCGTCATTGCAACGCCTCGGCACAGTCGTTTTCAAAGCGGGAATACGCCCACTCTCGCTGTACTACGTTCGCCAGGCGTCTGACTAAATGACAGCGGCATTCGAGTGACCGCAGTTCTTTAATTAGGGGGATGATCATCTACTCCGCTCCGCGACTGTCATCATTCCCATCCCACGCGGTCACCTGCGCCTCGATTATCATACAAACGACAGCCTACTGATCGCCATCCTCTCGCCTAGCAGATTCTCCTCCGCAAGGTCCGCAGTTACAAAATTTGCTGCGACCCCTCGCGCATTATCCTGAGTCTCGATAATCAATCGGCTCCGAAGACCGCGCTTATCTGCCGTCTCCCAATAATGAGACCACCATTGTTCCTTATCAGTCGGGCAGCGTGCGGACGGACGGAAAAGGAAAATACCGATGATCGAAAGGCGAGGATGACACTGCGCGAATGACGCCTCGCTCTACCCTGGCAGTTTCGGGCTCCGAGAGAAGCGTGCCACGCCCTGTTTTACGACGTTGCCGTGTCCGCGATGGACGCTCGGCGCGCATAATGAATCGGGACGGTTTCGGTCCGAATCGAATCGGCGAATCGGCGGTCGCCTCGTTCCTGCGCCTTTGCTCGCGCACCCACCGACACTCTGCTCCTCTTCTTTCGCTCATCCGCGTGCGAGACTTCTTGCCGCGGCTTTAATTATCTCGCCGCCATCACTCGCTCCTTTCCTTTTCGAGACGCGGTGCATTCTTTGCGCCCATCTTGCGCCACCGTTCTCTTCATCTCTCTCTCTCTCTCTCTCTCTCTCTCTCTCCCTCTCTCTCTCTCATCATCATCCTCTCTCCCTCTCTTCGCTGGCGTGTTCGTAGATCAAGAACAAAGCGAGTGCGCATATTACGCTTCGTCCAGGCAGCGCGACTAACCTGGACGCGCGAATGTCCGCGACTCTTTTCTGAGGACGTCGTTGTCATGAGAAGAAGCTGAGGACACCGACGTCCTACCTTCCGAAGCCAGATTCTAATTGCATGAGTCGCGGGATCTTTTCTTAACTTTCGTCCCGCGACGCCGTACCGCCGTGCGTATTTCGAGGTACGCACGCGGTGTTTCGGAAAGCAGCCTGTTTTTCGATCGTCCCTCAGCTATCGGTGAGTCAACGCGAGACCGTGGAAGGCATCGGTGGGCAAAACGGTATTTGAAATTAAAAGCGGATTGCGTCCTGTAACGCGCCAAGGCCATATCGTGTGCATTGTTCCGCGACGGTTTAGCGGTTACATCGGCCGTGTCGCTGCTATTTTAAGACAGTAAGCGCTTTGTCGCGCCTCTCGCGCGAAGATTCTTCCCGAAGACGCGCCTCTCCTCGGCCATTTGCCCGGAGGAAAGAAGCCCGACGCCGGTTTTAATACGGATGACGCATGTTGTCCGAAACCCGCGTCTACCAACCCCATGGGCACAATTAGTACGCGTCAAACGAATGTCTCGCAAAGTGCTGGCGTACCCCACAGGATCGGTCGACTATTCGCGACCGACGCCTGCCACGAAGGTGGTACACGAAATTGGAATAAATCCGCCATCTTGCGCCCTGCAATCTTAAGACCTCTAGGTCCTTAAACCGACAGAGACCGAATACTGACAACGTGCTATTTACAGATGCAACGCGGTTGGCCAGGAATCCTCGCGCGGAACGGTATCGAACTGACGGCGGCGGCACACTCGAAATCTGCAAACGCGGCGAATGTCGCGGCGGAGACGCGGCACCCGGCTGCGAAGTGAGACGCAAAGGATGCGGATAGGTAACGCCGATGAGGAGGACGTGGAAAAAAAATCGACGACGAAGACGAAGAAGACAATGACGGCGACAAAGAACAAAGGAGAGCACTGCTCACTCGTCGGGAAAGAGAGGAGGGCGGTGGGGGGCGGGAGGGGAGCAGGAGGAGAGTGAGCGAGAGAGAGAGAGAGGCTAGAAGGGGGGAATCCGTAAGCCACGTACCCGCGACACGCCATCTACGTTGGCTTTGTGTGTTCCATGGTTGCGCAATGCCGCAGAGAGGCAACGCGGTGGAAAGGAAGCGCGCGGCGTACATCGCATTTTTGCTTTTAACGCGTCGCTTCGGGGGTGTTGCGCAGCGCTCACGATTGATTGCGCTCCAAGGGGATAGGCAGGGCGAGCCCCGACGAGAAAGAGCGTACGTACGGGGTAGAGGGAGTGAAAGAGTAGGAAGGGAAGAGAGGCGAAAAAAAGAGGAGGGAGTGAGAGAGAGCGAGAGAGAGAGAGAGAGGAAGGGAGGGGGGAGAGGAGCGTCACTCCCAACCAGCGACGATGATCCGTAGAAGGGCAACACGCAGGCAAGAGAGGAGACACGAAGCGAAAATGATAGAGAGGCGAACGGGGAGGGCAGGACGGAAAGAGAGAGCGCCCATGAACGGAAGGGGACAAAAAGATGGAAAGAGAGGAGTAATAAACTAGCGGCCGGGGCGGGGGGAAGAGGGGCGAGGGACAAAGAGAGCGAGCGCGCTGACGGGGGAAAAGGGGGGAGGGGGTAGAGAGGAGCTCGACGGTCTGCATAGGTGTGCGTGTGAGAGCGCACGCGAGTGAGAGAGAGAGGGGGGTGAAGAGAAGAGAGGAAGGTCGTTCTCTCGGTGCGCGCGGAGCGTGGTTATAGAGAGAAGCGGCATCGCTGCACGGCTACTTGGCTCTCCAGGGCCAGGATATTTCAATACTGACGGTGGTCGGCCACCGCCGTCGGCGGGTGTACGAAGAGGGGAAACGCTCTCTCTCTCGCCCTCCCTCTCCCTCTCGCTGCCGCGTCTCTCTCCCTCGCTCCGCGCGCAGTGTCGAGCGCGACGGGAGCGGGCGCTCGCGCGCACACGCTCTCGCTCGTGAGAGAGAGAGCATGTCCGTGTGCAACGCCGCACACAGAGAGGCGCCCCTCTGCCACGGCACCTACAGAAACGCTCTCTCTCCGCCCGCGCCCCTCGTGTCTACTTGCCCGCCTTCGGGGTCTCTCGGCACACACGATATATACGGATTTTATACACCCGTCGGCGCGGCCCGACCGACGAGAGAGAGACGAGGGAGAGAGAGTAAGAGAGGGGCTGGAGGGAGGGGGAGAGAGAAAGAGAAATGAGAGAAGTGGCCGGTGGCACGGTAGCGCTCCGCTATTCGGGGTTCTCTGCCGCGCGGAGGGAGAAGAGGGGAGGGGTATAGCGCGGCGTGCACGGGGGTAGGGGGAGACACACACTCTCCTCTCTTACAGGGCCTGCCGCGGAGTGGGGGGGAGGCTCTCTCGTGCCCAAAGACGAAAAGGGTGCCGGAGGACGCCGAGGGGCACGGCGCGGGGGCACTTTCAACGGACGGCGTTGCAGACCGTTGGCGGTGAGCCCGCCTTCCGAGCGAGCCGAGGGGAACCGACGTGGGCCGTGCCAGCCGCTCATTGGACGGAAGGCAGCGCGGGGTTCACCGGGTCGCCGACCGACTGGGGGAACCCGCCAATCCGAGTCTTCCCTCCCGAGCTTTTTTATCCCGCTATTTACGCCGAAGGACAGAGAAGCCGCGCTTCGACCCCTCTCCCCCTCCCGCCCCGCCAGTATACCACGGCGGTGCGGTGGCACCCCACCCCACCCCACCACGGTGTCGGCGTCTTCGGTCCTTCTCCCTCTCGCGCCCGACACCCTAGCCGCATCCCCTTCCAATCGCCGACCGCTCTTTCGCCTCTCCCGCCTCCTCTCCTTCTCTCCTACGCTCTTCCCCTCGCTCTCTCCCTCATCCAACGCTTCCCCTCACTGTCGCGCGCGCCCGCACCGCTCTCGCTCTCTCTCGCTCTCGCGCGCGCTGTGTTCGTGTCGGCACGGGAGAGGACACTCTCGTTTCGGGATCCGTTGAGGTTGGACGCGTTTTCAGGAGAGGAGCGTCGCCCATTCGCTGCGACGCGCCTCGACGTATATACTATCGTGCCCGTCGTGGCACTCTCATCGTCACGGAGTGTCAACGAATTTCGCGCAGTGTCCCCGTTTTTTTCGGGCGGTGTGTTTATCGTTCGAGCGCATCGCGTACTACGCCTGGTGTGCGCGCCCGTGCGGCAGTGTGCCTCGTTGGTAGTGTGTGACAGAACGTCGCAGGAGGATACAAGGTTGCCGGATCTAGCGGGCGCGAATACGGGTACGCCGCCGGAGAGCGGTTACGGAATTTTGTGTGAGCGGACGAAGAGAGGCGGACACGGACGGCGCGTGCGTTCTCTGCCAAGGAGGACGGAAACGATCGATCTGAGTGGATCGTTCGGCGAACTCGTTCCCTGCTAGACGTTGATACTTTCGGGATCTGTCGATATTATCGCTGTTGCGCCACTGACATTTGGTGCGGTGCTATCGACGAAACGAACTTGGCAACATTGCATCGACTACTCTCGCACACGAACGCTCTCACATACACACGTACCTAGAAGGGGACTTGGGGTGGCTGGCTGGCTGGCTGGCTGGCTGGCGGGCAGGCAGGCAGGCAGGCAAGGCAGGCAAGCAGGCAGGCAGACAGGCAGGCAGGCAGGCAAGCAAGCCAGGCAGGCAGGCAGGCAGCTTTCTTGTTCCGAGGACGGCGCTCCTGGTCGCGCCGTCTCTCTTTTCTACCTCCATTGCGCTTGCTCTTCTCTCCCCCTTCCTCTCCAGCCTCCTCACCCTCGGTCACTCAATCACACTCTCCTTCTCTCCCTTTCTCTCTGTCGCTCGCGCCGCACGTACCGTTGAGTGCTTCCTCGCCCCGTCCCTCGTCTTCGTGTTCGTCGTGTCTTCCCCTCTCTCTCTCGTTTCTCCCTCTCTCTCGCCCTCCCCTCCCCTCCTAACCTCGAACGGGTCGGGCGAGTCCACTAAGCTTGCGAGGGGAGTTCGGCAGACCTCGGCTCTAGTCGGCCTCGATCCGCAGAATGTGCTAGACGCCGTGAGTTGATCGCTCCAGTTTTTTAATATCCGCATTCGGCGTCCCCGTACGTTGATCGGGCGGATCGCAAAGGGCCTACGAGTGCCCGATATACGGCTCCGCGGCCCGTCGGAGCGCATTTCTCGGTAAGTTTTTCCGATCTGCTTGGGACGCACTTGAGCAGCGTATATCCGTGCGACGGCCATGTTTGGTGTTTACGAGGTGAGGGGGAATCGCTGACGTCACACGAGCGCCGATCTCACCCGAAGGGAGCAGCAGCAGCAGCACCAGCAGCAGAAGCAGAAAACGTGTTGCCCGCTGCTGCCACACGTACACACACCGTTACCGAGAGGACAGAGAGAGGGAGAGAGACAGCAGAGAAAGAGTGAAGGAGAAGGAAAGAGAAAGAGAGAGATACCAGCGCCCGACTCACGCTCCGCTACATACTACTACTCTACTCCTGTTCCGAAGGGGAAGTGCTCCGAAGACTTTGGGCACGCTGACGGCGGTGGACAACAACGACTGCCGAGACGAATACTTGACGCGCGGTGTATCGCCAGCAGAGTGCACGAAGCGAGGAACTCACGGGCGCGCACACGGTGCCGCGTAAATTTCCCTTCCCGATGGGACGTGCGTGTACGCCGACTTCGCTCGTGTTCGCCGGCCGTGCCGCGACTACTGGCCTTTCGAAAAACATCGGCCGCCGTGCCGCCTCGCCGCTGAAATAGCAGCCCCTCTAATCGTCGTTGGCCGAAGCAACGATCGGTACGAAAAACATCGAGCTATGCCGAGTGGTGCTGCCGTACTCGAGACAACACGTGCCGCCGCCGCCGCCGTCGTCGTCGCCGCTGCTGCCGACGTCGTCGCAGTAGTCGTCGCTGTTCCTGCTACATCGTTCCTATCGCGTCACACAACGGGAGTAATGTGCCAGACGACGATCCCGCTGATCGCGACCGACGACAGAAGCGCGCTGTGAGCACTCGGACACGCCGCCGCTTCGTCGTTCGTCGATCTTTTTTCTGCCAAAAAATCGCGCTGACAGTGCTTGTACGCTAGTCGTCGGCGCCGACGAGGAAGAGGAAGCAAGAAGGAGGAAGGAACATTCGGCCAGTGTGACACGTTACCCCGTGTCTCGTCCATCAATCGACAGAGGAGGATCTTAACCTGTCCACCGAGTGTGTGCTACCTGTGTGTTCACCGTGCATACGTGTTTACGTGGTTGCCGTGATACGTGAATCCTGAGCATTTGCGCGTGTTACCCCAGTGCCGGTTCATATGGTGTGTCGTTGGATAATACGCTTTGACGGCGACGACGCAGTGTACCGCCGTGCCGTTGGATTTCATTTGGATTTAACTTACGCACGCAGGCAGCCATACGAGGATTAAGGAGCCATGGATCTCGGCGACAGAGTTTACGCCGCTGAGCGGATTACGAAGAAGAGAGAAAAGCGGGTAAGTCAGCGGTGTGTCTCGGACTAGTGCCGCCAGGCGGCGCCACCAGACGGAATCTGTTTGTCTATGCGCCGTTACCGCTTTCTCTCTCGCTCTCATTCACACCGTTTCTCAACCTCCCGCTACCTCGCGCTCTCTCTCTCTCTCACGGGGGGGCTCCATCTTTCACTCTTTCTTCTTTCGACAGCCCTCCCGATGACTCCTGCCCCTCCCGCCGTGATTTATGTCCGCGTACGGTTCTCGGCGACTTTAGTCGTTAAATGCCAACCGGGGTACGGCGCTGTACCTTTGACATGGATTCGCCGCTTTTGTACTCCGTAGCACCCAGGACGTCGGAGAGCGGCCGGAAGAAGGGTACACGTGCTCCTGCAGCTATCGACCCGCTCTCGCTTCCTCTCCGAAGGTCCACTCCTAGCCACGTAAATTCCTACCTCGTTCGATTCATCGGGCTCTGAATTGAAAGATCATTCGAACGTAGACTGCGACCGTTCTGCCGGCTCCGAGAACTCTGGAACTCTGGAAGTCTCTCGGTAAAACGTGAATCCGTACGTGACTGCCAAGCCGTGTCTACCTGGACAGTTATGTCATTGTTTTCCAACTGTCACACTGGGCTGCGCACCGTCGCCGGTCGGCACGCTTTCGTTCGTTGGCCCGCGTCCAATGGGCGAGTCGTACGGATGGCTCTCGTGGAAGTCAACGCCGCCCGTTTTATCGACCGTCCGCGCTGCGAGATGGATTCGAAAATCCGCTCTGTCGCGCCGGCGTGGAAAAAGCTGATCATCATCCGGCGTGCGCCGATCGGCCTCCTCTCGATTCTCGTGTCGCTGCTCTTAGCTCGTTAACGACGACTGGCGCCAACTGCTTTCTCCCGTTAGCGGATTACGTACCTGACGGGGACCACGTACGCGATGGCATCTAACGTTCCGCGGGTCGAATGTACGTCGGACGAGACCTGTCACACTGTACACGCTCGGTTCGGCAAGCTTCAATTTCATTCGACACGCTTGAATAATGAGGACTTTCGCAGCTGGACAGACGTCGACTCTTGATCTTCCGAGATCTTCCGGTCCTAACGAGAACCCCATGTCCTATCCGAACGAAACGATTATCAATATATTCTCCTCCCGAAGCTGTACGGAACGAGAGTAGTAGAGCGAACGACAGGGTCGAGTGAATCTACGGTTTTACGGCCTGACACCATTAGCTATGCAGCTACCGCACTGTCATTGCACCGGCGAAGACGTAGTATTCTCTTCAGGGCGGTCGGGGAAGGCCGCGATAAACACCGGGGACGAGAAATGGTATCGGGGAACCCGTGACGTGTCCTTCGTTCCCGTTGCCCCGGTGGTCGCGCATCTCTCCTCGAATACATATGCAACGGCCCCCGTAGCCGAAGGGTTTCGGCGCATAACTTTCTTGTTTACGACGCAGTTGGTTGGATAATACGACGTGACTCACACGAGACCCTATGACGCCGAGCGCCGTATTCTCCTATTGATTATTGTCCAATAAACCGGCGTGAGAGATCGGGCAGTAAAGTCATTTTAATGCCGCGCAGGCAAATGTGCGCGAGTCGCGTTTCCTCCTTATGTCAGAGGATCTTTGTTTTACCGAACGGATTGCGTTTAAATGGCCGGAGGGAAGAACCACTGCGCAGTATCAGGAACTGCGCGGTCGGCCGGTTGGTCGGTCGAAGACGGACGTTAGACGCGTCCACGTGTCGTGCCAACGTTCCGATTAGCTGGACGTGCGCACATTTCGCGATAGATCACGATACTACGGGTGTCGGAGGATTTCCGCGACGATTAACGGTGTCGCAACAGTAGGACGTATCTAAAATTATTGCACGCTCGTACGCAAACAATTACAGTCGTCATGCTACTCCGCAATAATTTCCCCGATAAATACCGTGGACGTACTCTATTCCGTATCCATTGTCCATCATACTCCCATGCTTTGTCAGGTGCAAATTTCCATAAATTGTCTCCTTCTGTAGTCCGGCACGCGCCGCTGCCGGTATTGTTTCGCGTCTGCAGCACGTAATAGGAATCGTCAGTAACACGAATTTCTCGTTGCAGGGCAAAGTCGAATACTTCGTAAAGTGGAAAGGATGGAGCAAAAAGTGAGTATCAATCACAATTAACACACATCCGCACTCTGGCTCGTTGCGCGAGCGTAGAAAGCCGATACTCATGAAAACCCTCACTCTTCAGATACAACACATGGGAGCCGGAGGAGAATATTTTGGACGTCAGGTTAATTGAGCTGTACGAGGAGAGCCAGAAGGGCGGAGACGCGTCCACGAGGAGACCGAGGAGGAGGGATACAAGATATAATGTAAGTCATCGTACAATAAGACCCAGCCTATCCGAACGCGGAGTTGTACGGAAGTTGTATGAGCGGCAAATTAAACGACTGTCTCGACTTAGGAACAGGTCCTGGCCAATCTCGTTGTGGAAGAAGAACCCGGTGGAGATGAGAGAATCGGCGAGGACAGTCAGGACGAGTCGACGACGGGGAGCACCTCCGTTCCCAGCCTGAATCCCGTTGCCCACGACGAGGACACCCTCCCGAGTTCCCTCGACGGCCACGAGTCGCCGACGCCGCCGGAATTGGCCGCGTCGGCGTTCAGCGTCGACTCCGACAGTTCCAACAGCAGCGTCGATATTCCGCTGCTGCCCAGGAGAGAGCCGGCTGGCACAAAGAGAAAGGCCGAGGTCCTCAGCAAGGAGTCGGGGAAAATTGGCGTGACTATTACCACGAGCAGTCCGAGCAGTGGAAGCGGAAGTCCGCCGCCGAACAAGATTCCCCGACTATTGCCGTTGAAAAGCAATCCCACGTCACCTTCCTACCACGTAAGTCTCCGCGTAACCTTGAGCGACAACCTTACACTTTACCGTTGCTGTCCAGTCAGTTGTTGTCCGCTGGAACTGCACGCTGCAAGCATGGGAAAAACGTATGAATACGGTCTTGTTTTCAGAGTCACAAACCGAACGGCAGGAGGCCTTCGTCGTCTAGCGTGAAGTCAACGCCTGAAGAGCCTCTGCCGGCGGTCCCGACGACGCCGGCACCCGCGGTTCAGGACAAGAAACGACCGGAGGCTGACGTACCTCACGGTCCGCCGCCTTCACTTCCGCGAGCTCCACCCGCACCCTTGTCACCTCAGTTAGACACGCCGTTGGAGCAGCAGCAGCAGCAGCAGCAACAGCAGCAGCAACAACAGCAGCAGTCGCAGCAGCAATCCTCGCAGGCTCAGCAGCAGCAATCTTCGAAGAAGAGGCATCTGTCCGAGTCCAAGCAGGAGAAGACAAACGGTGCGGTTACGGTAGATACCAATGGGCACAAATCGCCCAGTCCAACGGATTCCTACACCAATAACAACAGGTTACCGACCATCGTCAACGGTCACCATAGCCATAATAACAACAATTCCAATACGAATAATAATAACAATAACAATAACGCGCCGAGCATTAAGCAAACCGAGATAACGAAGCCCGACATGTACGTCCCACTGTCGAATCCGGGCACCGATTACTGGCACGCGAGGAATCCGGTAGCCGATCAAGTATTCATAACGGACGTCACCGTCAACCTGAAAACTGTAACCATCAGGGAGTGCAAGACTGAAAAGGGATTCTTCCGGGAGAGGGATCCCAAGAGCGATATCTATTAACGGGTCCTGGGTGTGATAATGGAGCAGCAACGGGGGTGGAGATGAATGGAATAACGGGAAAATGTTCGCTGTGAATTATATCGCATCACTTGTATATATAAATTATTTTCACACACCTACACGCGTATAGATAACACATACCGAGACACGACACACGAGAGTAACACTGACAAAAGCGAGATGTTGTGCGCACGTCGCGGGTGAGAAAATGGCCCGAGGGTGTATGGCCGATGGAATGACACCTGTACCACTATTACCACCACCGCCACCACCACCACCACCACCACTACTACCACCACCACTACCCACTACACAACCACCACCGATCGACTAAGCATTTTTCTAGTGATGGACTCGCCGTTGTTAAACATGGATGAAGAGAAAACCTTCGCGGATCTCGAAATTCGCCGCACAGTCCTGCGTTTCGAGGTTCCAAGAATGATCGAGGGAACGGAGAGGATTCTGTTACCTTAATCGCCATGCGCCCGTGCTCTTACAAAGGACTCCGAGGTGTATGTCGTACCGAACTTCCTGTCTGATGACGAAGAGGGACCCCTCGTATTCGACGGAGAATACGATGGAGAAATGTGCGACGATTACTCCGCGCGTCTCTCAGCTGTTCGCAGTTCGCCTTTGTGATCTCCATTAGCTTGCGTTCGCGTTCCATTTTCTTTTCCTTCCCTTCTGACAGCCGTACGCTTCCGGCAAACCGTTCCGAGGACTTGTCTGTACACGCGCGAGTGGTGACCGCCAGCAGGAAGTAAGAAACTGTGGAGAGTGAAGTGTATTGACAATTGCAAGGTTTCTCAAGCGTTCAATCGTCGAAAATCTCGCGGAATATGCCGCACCCTCTCTGTTCCGGCGAAGTGTTGATCTACTATTATCCGTAATAGTAAGACTGATGAGAGTTCGAGGGCCGTTCGCCAGCTCGTGCGACGACAGATTTTATTCTTCGGCGCGGTTCATGGACGAGTTCCTCTCGCGACGCCCCTCACTTCGCTTCGCGTACAGACAAGTCCGTTTGCGAACGTGTCGGAAGTGTACGGGTTCAGTTTTTGACAAACTGTGCGTCGAACGACGTCACCCGATCATTCTGTTCCGTTTCGCGATCGCGTTGATCGCGCTATGCGACGAAAGTCCTATTTCCGGTATTTAGCCACCGCAGGACGCTTTGACAATTTCAATCGGCACGGTGGATCAGTCGTAGACTGTCCGTAATCTTCCTGCGACTCGCGCACAGTATTTGAGAGACGCGCGGGACCGAAGTTTACTGCGATTACTGTACATTTTAAAGACACGCTTGATAGACCTTAGCCGCGCTAAAGATCTGGTACAATATTAGATGATAATAACGCTAAACTTCTCTCACCAATTGCATTTTTGCTCCCCCTGTAGCGAACGCGCGGGGGGAGGTGTTCTGTGTAAACGATTTAATTTCGAATTTTACTATGAAAGATAGTACAGATCTGGGGAAAGTATTTTTCTAATTCGTTTTTTAGGATACGATATGCTTCATAGAAGCGATTTTGGAAAAAAAAATAATGGGAATGACGATTGTCGAGGGTGAGAAACTCGCTTCGAATGATATTGATATTTTCAGTTGTACGCGATCGTAATTATCGTATTTACATTATTAAATACATGCGGTTTCCCTCATCGTTGAGTCATTTCGTTGCCATACGTTGGCGAGTATTGACATTCGTCTCCATCGCGAGAGTTCTCGGATCATCGCACCTTTCAGTTTCGTTCGTCAACCTGAGCTTGCATTTCTCCTGCCGAACTTGCTTCTCGTCGGGTTTCTCATTCGAGCGATCGTCAAAATAATGAAAATAACGTCTGACTTCGCGCGCGAATATTTTTTTACGATGTATTACACCTCGCGCCAATCCCGTTTCCCAAAGAGAAGAAAAACGTGGTCTCCCAAAAGAAAATAAGTGGAAAAAAAATGATGAGAATTATGAAATGACGATAAGAAGCGAAAGACGCGCGCATGCATATCCTAATGTAGCCGGCGCGAATTTCACACTTCCGGATTTTGGGTGTTCGTCGAGCGTAAAATGAAATCACCGAAAGAATGAATATACGTTCCTACCTCGAAACGGCCGTCATTCCGGTTAAGCCCCCTTTTGAGTTAGTTGCGCGTAATGCACACAAAAAAAAAGGAGAACGAGAAAATACGGAAAATTGCGAAGAGGAGAAAAATTTTTCGTTTTAATGAGCCTTAAGCACTGATTATACTTCGGGCAAGTACACGTACACACAGGCACACGTACACAAACACACTCACACACACTATCCCTTATTCCTCTTTGAGTCTCCCGTCCCCCTTCTTTTTTTTGTCAAAGAAACCCTCCCGCAGGAAGCGCAGTCAAAAAGAGAATGCACCAGCGTGCATTTTTCGCGTGCACACATACACACACACCCACCTCCTCAGAACCAGTTAATGATTTCGTGATATAGATGAATAACGTAATCTTGTAAAGTTTAATCGCGTACGTTGCTTATTTATTGTATCCGAGTAAACGAGGATTTTTAGGTTTTTACATTTTTAGGAATCGCGAGGTATAGATTCTAGACTGCGCGCGCGCAAAGTGTGAAACGACTCCACTCTCGACGTCGAGGAAAGCAGAAAGACGAGGGCTCGACTTTTTCCTTCCCCTCCCTCCCCCTTATTACTTACCTTACTCCTCCTACCCCCTTCATTCGAGAGCGTGGGTTGTCGCGGGTTATCGCGTTTTCTTGGCGGCATTCAAAATTTGCCGGGAGACAGAACGATTTATTTGTTTTAAGGGGGGCGAAGGACCTGGCAACCCTACGAATTTCCAATTCTCGCAATCGGCGAGAAAATGTTTGCACCTGGGATCCTTCGCTTACCCCGAGTATGCATTTGCGCGTGAATAATTAGATAATGATGACCCGGCGATCGATTGACTAACACTCATCGTTCGGGGCACAGAAGTACATGATAAAATTGTAATGTAAACGCTGTAAATTGAATTGGCGCAGTGAATGAAGAAAAGATTGAGGAGCGAGAGAGAGAGAGAAAGAAAGAGATAGTGAGAGAGAGAGAGATTGTTGTAAAAAATGTAAATAGTTCGACGAACAAAAACGTAACTCTGAGCGCGGTGGATAATGATGGCGCGTGAGGAGAGAAAAAAATCGCGTAGCTATGAAGAACTTTAAGTTTATCAAGATATTGTACATAGACGAAAAAAAAGCAGAAACCCCTTTAAGTTCTAAGTCGTAATTTTCGCGAAACGGCGGATCTAGAGAGGCCGATGAGAGAGAGAAAGAGAGAATGTAAGTTACGTGTGTGTGTACCGATGAGAGTGAGTGTGCGAGAGAGTCGGAGTGAGAGAAGTGAGAAAGAAAACATCCTTTCTAGGTTTAGAATTTTCGAGATAGACTGTGCGCGTACCTTCGTTATTGTTTCTGTACTTATAGACATTTTAAAACTACTTATGCGATAAACGTGGGAAAATAACGCAGTGGCTACGCAGGCATATACGATATGTGAAACCCCGGTAGTACCAAATTTCAACAGTAATTTTAGTTCTGTCTGGTACAGATTCCTTATATTTCAATAAAATCTTTACTTGAATTGGTGAAGTCGCAATACCTCATCTGTTATATACGATCTCACCAACTCTCCTTATCCAAAGGATCCCCTCGCATTACCTGTACTATAATTCTGTCGTTTAGTAATTAGTTGATAGCCTTTAGACGGTAGATGATTCGAAGCTGTTGTAACAATAAAAATATAAATTTTACATTCCACAACTGAGAAGTGTATTTACCAGAAACGCACTTACTTACGAATTGTCAAAATACTTGACGATCATTAGGCTTGCAACACAAAATAATCTAAGGAGATACCGCGGTGTGAATGTGTTTCTACCGGCGGGCTTCCTCAGAAATAATACTATGTTCTGCGGCAAACGCGGACTGGGTTTAATGCGCACTTTCTTTGTCTCTTTGGTAAACGTTTATTAAGGCACGAGCTTACTCGGCGAGGTACACTGTAGAAGTGGTAAGGTACAAGTAGAAAGGAACTATATGGTACTTATTACTAGGCGTGCACGCGCGGACTTAAGGCTACTATTTACACTTAACCCTAAACTTACTAACTAACTACAGACTAGAAACCGGGAACACGTCCCTAGGCCTAAGCAACTGCTTGCGCCTTGAGGCGCGCGGGAAGGCACTGCTGTCCCGGGGCGCCACAGCCACCCCCCCTCCAGTGACCTCGCTGTGAGGCGAGGCGAACGAAACGCTTTTCTTTGGTTTGGATGGCGTAGGTGTGGGTGCTGGCGTCGGATCCGGCGTGGGTTGTAGCGACGGCGCAGGCGTCGGTGCTGGCACAGGCGTTGGTGCTGGCGCAGGCGTTGGTGCTGGCACAGGCGTTGGTGCTGGCGCAGGCGTTGGTGCTGGCGCAGGCGTGGGAGCGAAAGCGTCCTCGGCTGCCAAGTACGCTGGTTTAAGCGCGTCGGTGGAGATGGTTTTCTCCGCGCCATTGACCCGGATGACGAAATCCCTCTCGCTGAGCCTGCGGACGACCTCGTGCGGGCCGGTGTACGGCGGCTGCAGCGGCTTCTTGATGGTGTCGACCCGCTTGAACACGTGGGTGCAGGTCCGGAGGTCGTGAAAGACAAACGGGTGCAACCGGCTGTGCCTGGAAGCGGGCACCGGCTTGACTGTCTGGAACAGTGTACGGAGCTTGTTGGCGAAACCATATGGGTCCGCCGGAGCTCCGTCCCTCACAAAGAACTCCCCCGGAACTCGTAACGTCTTCCCAAACAGCATCTCTGCCGGGGAGGCCTGCAGGTCGTCCTTGAAGCACGTCCGCAGACCAAGGAGCACCAGCGAGAGGCGGTCCGTCCATGGGGTCTCAGCGTGGCACATCAGCGCCGCCTTCAGGGCGCGGTGCATGCGCTCGACGAGGCCGTTGGCCTGCGGGTGGTAAGGTGTTGTCCGCACGCGCCTGGCGCCGATGAGCTGCGTCAGGGAGGTGAAGAGCGCCGACTCAAACTGGGTTCCCTGGTCGGAAGTGACCGTCAGCGGCGCCCCATAGAGGCTAATCCAGCTGTCCAGGAAAGCCTTGGCGACTGTCGCCGCCTGCATGTCCCTCAGAGGAACCGCGTGCGGCCACCTGGAGAACCTGTCCACCGCCGTGAGGCAGTACTGGTAGCCGTCGACCAGCGGCAGCTTGATCAGGTCGATATGCACGTGATCGAACCTGTCGTCCGGCTCGGTGAAGGCGCCGAACGCAGCACGGTTGTGGCGGTGGACCTTGGCGCTCTGGCAGGGGATGCACTCCCTGCACCACTGGGCGATGTTCTTCTTCAGGCGAGGCCAGAAGAACCTTTGGGCGACAAGGCGGGCGGTTGTTCTGCCGCTGGGATGGGACAGCCGGTGGACCACATCGAAGGCGCTGCGGCGCAGTGACGCCGGAATGTAGGGCCGAACGGTGCCAGTGGACACGTCGCAGGACACGTCGTGGCCTTCCATCCTGATGACCTGGAGCTCGCGCGAGGTGACATCCGACAGGCGCGGCAGCTCGTTGTCCGCTCGCTGGGCCTGGGCGATAGTGGCCGCGTCGAGGAGCGTCGGCATGGTGATGGCACATGTGCGCGACAGGGCATCTGCGACGACATTGTCCTCTCCCCTGACGGATTCGAACCGCATGTCGAATTGGAATATATATTCCAACTGCCTCTGCACTCTTGGAGAAGCCTTATCCGAGCGCTGCCTGTCCGCGTAGATCAACGGGCGATGGTCGGTTCGGATGGTGAACGGGCGACCCTCCAGGATGCGCTGGAAGAACCGGACGGCCGCAAACACCGCGAGGAGCTCGCGGTCGTACGCACTGTAGCGCTGCTCGGCGTCGCTCAGTTTGCGAGAGAAAAACCCGATGGGCCTCCATACGTCGTCCACGCACTGCTCCAGGGCAGCGCCGATGGCGGATCCGGAGGCATCGGTGACGAGCGCGAGAGGGGCCGTTGGTGACAGGAACGCCGGTACCACGGCCGAGGCGACACTGTTCTTCGCCGTCTCGAACGCCTGCTCTGCCTCCGGTGTCCAGGCGAGAGGCGTCTTGGTGTTTTTAGCCATGCCCTGCAGCAGGGCGTGGAGTGGGGCCTGGGATTCGGCTGCTCTCGGAATGCAGCGACGATAGTAGTTAAGCATGCCGAGGAAGCGCCGGAGCTGTGGTGCGGTCTCCGGTCTCGGGAAGGATGTTATCGCCTCGATTTTCTGTGGCGGTGGCTGGCAACCATCCTTGGAAATGACATAGCCAAGGTGGTTGAGCTGAGACCTGGCGAAGACAGATTTTCCGAGATTAATGGACAGCTTGGCGCCGCGGAGGGTCTCGAACAGGAGACGCAGATGTGAGAGGTGGTCTTCCATGGAGCCCGACATGACGAGGATGTCGTCGAGGTATGCCCGCGCAAAAGGCAGTTTGCGGAGCAGGGCGTCCATAAAACGCTGGAAGGTCTGGGCCGAGTTGCGTAACCCCAGGGGCATGCCTACGAATTCAAAGAGCCCGAACGGCGTGGTCACCGCTGTCTTGTGAACGTCCTCCGGCGCGACTGGCAGCTGGTAGAAGGCCCGCTGCAGGTCTATAGAGGAAAAAACTGTGCAGCCATGACAGTCCTGCAGCAGGTCTTCAATGACTGGCAGTGGGTAGCGGTCGGGTGTGGTGCAGGCGTTGAGGCGGCGGTAGTCGCCTGTAGCCCTCCAGCCGCCGGATGGCTTCCGCACCAAGTGCAGCGGGCTGGCCCACTGGCTGGACGAAGGGCGAATGATTCCGCGGTCGAGTAAGGTGCCAAATTCCTCTTTGGCCGCTGCGAGGCGCTCTCCTGAGAGCCTCCGTGGGCGCTCGAACACCGGTGGGCCTGTAGTGTGCAGGGCGTGGTGGACGGGACACCCCTCCAGGACCGCTGCCGAGGCGACGGGTTCGGCGAGGTCCGCGAACTCGCCCAAGAGGCGAGCACAGCGCTGGGTGGAGGCCTCCTCCATCGCAGTCGGGAACTGGACCGTAGAGATTGAGTGAGTCACGGCTACATGGCACTCACCTTCTGCAAATAGCTGTGTGAGCGGGTCCAGGAGGCGGCGTCCCCGCACGTCAACAAGCAGGCCAAAATAACCTAGGAAGTCTGCCCCGAGGATGGCAGTCTGCACCTCCGCCAGGATGAAAATCCATTTAAACACCCTGCGCAGACCCAGGTTGAGGCTCAAGCAATGTCTGCCATAGGTGGCGATGGCTGTAGAGTTGGCAGCATATAAGGTCAGTCTTTGTAAGGTGAGGCTTCTCCGCACTGCAGATCTGGGCAACAACGAGACGACAGAGCCAGAGTCGACCAGGAATTTGACTCTGGTCTCGCGGTCATAAACATGCAGGCGGTTCTCAGCCGGTGGTGGCGCGCCGGCGTCGGCGGCCTGGATGGACGCCGGCAATCCTAGTTTCCCTCCTGGGACGCAGGAAGCTGCTGGGCACTTGGTGTAAAGGCACACGGCTGTAGGCATCTCTGTGCCTGGTTGCCGTAGCGAAGGTGGTAGTGGCAAATTCTAGAGGCTGCCTGTCCTGCCGGTGACGCCGAGCGCTGGCGTGGGCCACTCCTGCCACGGCCTCGGTGGTCTTGGGTGGCCGGGCGTCGCTGCAACTCCTCAAGGATGTCCCGGCTCAGATTGACTAGTTGGGCGAGGGTGTGGCGAATTGCAGCAAACTCCGACGCCGAGTTGTCAAAGTTCCTATACGGCCCCATGGCACTGACCTGGGCCGGGGCCGGCATCTCGAAGTGCGGCGGTACGGTACAAGGCGGCGTGCGGCTTGTCGACGCCACCGCGGGGCCGTTCTCCATCAGCTCGTCTGCCGCCGCCGCGAGCTCTTCTAGCACCGTGGCTTTAAAAAATCGAAGTAATCTTTGTGCGCTCACCGGGAGGAGGTCCATCCACTTTACTCTGAGCACCTCGTCCGGCACCCGGTCGCCGGCGAGTGCACGCATCTGTCGCAGGAGCTGCGACGGCTTCCTGTCGCCCAGCTCGAGTTGGGTAAACAATTTAAGAAGCTGGCGATCGGCCGAGTCCGTTAGGCGCGCCAGGATGACCTCTTTAAGGCGGGCGTACCTGTTGTCCGGCGGCGGCGCCCGGATGACATCCTCGACTTCTTGCAGGGACTCTGGGTCGAGCATCGCAACCACCATGTGGTATTTAGACTCGTCCCCTCGTACCCTATGCAGCTGGAAAGCCGCCTCTACCTGCACGAACCATAGATCTGGCTTCGCTCGCCAAAAAGGCGGGAGCCGGCAGCTCGTCACGGCTTCGATCATGGCGGGCTCTGGGGCGGCCATTATTGCGACGCCACGCGGTTGATTTTCAGCGGGCAACGCCGGGTTTTCTTGCAGCTCGTTGAGAGCTGGCCTGGGCTGCTGGTTTCTGGCCGGAGGAACCTCGGCCTGTCTTGGCGGCGAGTGAATCATACACTCCTGCTGCTGGCGCGCACGTGGAAGCGGCCGCGTGGTTGCGGGCTTGGTGCGTCGTTGCACGTGGGCGCACAAATCTGCTGTTGCCGGCTCACTATCGGGGTCACCACTAAGGAGATACCGCGGTGTGAATGTGTTTCTACCGGCGGGCTTCCTCAGAAATAATACTATGTTCTGCGGCAAACGCGGACTGGGTTTAATGCGCACTTTCTTTGTCTCTTTGGTAAACGTTTATTAAGGCACGAGCTTACTCGGCGAGGTACACTGTAGAAGTGGTAAGGTACAAGTAGAAAGGAACTATATGGTACTTATTACTAGGCGTGCACGCGCGGACTTAAGGCTACTATTTACACTTAACCCTAAACTTACTAACTAACTACAGACTAGAAACCGGGAACACGTCCCTAGGCCTAAGCAACTGCTTGCGCCTTGAGGCGCGCGGGAAGGCACTGCTGTCCCGGGGCGCCACAAATCTTTCAAGTTCTAAATTGATTCAAATTCAGAAGATTTCAGTTTAGGAAACTATCGAAATTTACAGAAAATCAGAAACTGCATAGAGGTATTTTTTTTGCTGACGTTGGCAGCAGTGCGCGGTGAACTTCGTTTCAATTTAAACCCACGTGCTCAGCAGCGTTGGTTATGTTCGCGATTTCTTGTATTTTGGCACGTGCAGTTGTCAAATCCTGATTTTTTATAACAAACTATGAAGCCATGAGTTCTAATATCACCGAAGAGCGTTAACCGGTGAAATAGTGCTGTGTTCCATTTGTAAAAAGTGTTATTCACATCTGAAAACATGCAGATGAAAGTTGCACGAAAGTCGTCAACATCGGAGAAGGTTAATGTGATGGATGTTGACGATTTGGTCGTTAAACGAAAAGGAGGCGGAAGTATAATCGATCAACGGCCTACGTTTTCCCATGATGGCGAGTCAGTTTTATACTCTTACTAAATCCGTTCGCGTCAAGTCGTTCCGTTTCACTCATCTTTGATGTTTTTCGCAGAACGCTGTACATTGTTTGGAAGCATGTGATCAAGGCTTACAGCACGCAGACGGGAGATTTTGTACGTGAATTTGAATCTGTCAACCACAGAATCGCCGCAATTGTCTTGCATCCTGACAATGTTAACAGTATCATAGGTTGCACTGACACAGGAGAGCTTTACTTTTGGAGCTGTCAAAGTGGAATCATTACAAAAAAATTGGTGAGGGCACTTTTTAGTCGTAATGCTGTGGGTTGATATGTGACATCAGCGAATGATATGCTACTTATGAATTTGCAGCAACTCAAGTTTCCAGGAGATGCACAGCCAAAGATCAAGACTTTCCATATTGTTAAATATAAAACTCCAAGAGGTGGAGATGTCTGTCAAGTTCTTGTTACCAACATGAGCAGGTCATTCATAAAGATATACGTTACCTTATTTGATCTGGAGACTGGAAAGCACAGTAAAGTAACTCATATTTAGTAAGTACACCTGTTTCTCAAACACTCTGTATCTGTTGGTTAACTAGAATTTACTAGTGTATTATTTTGTAGCACTGAATCACCTGAATATTATATAGATGTAATAGGAAATCATGGGGAGAACTTGATAGCAGTTCTCCATGATTCAGACTTACATATATTGAATCCAGGGAGAAACCTGGTAGATAAATTGTAAGTGTCCATTATTAAGATGTATCTCCCTATAATCAATACTACATGGATAAAGAAAACATTCTTCTTTTTTTCATTGTCAGACATAAAACAGGTAAAACAGGCAGGTTACCTACATGCATTGCAGGTCATCCAGAAGATGAATGTGTTGCTACAGGTGATTCTACGGGTCGTGTAGTAGTATGGAGAAGCCTGTTTCAAACCAGACCATACACTGCAGTTTATCACTGGCACACATTACCTGTGACAGAAATAGTTTTTAGCAAATCAGGTACCATCATTGACATCAATACTTTGAAGAGGAAGAAATTCAATAATAATTTTTAATTTATGTTCCCCCGTGCAGGTGGTCACATGTACACTGGTGGAGGAGAGTGCGTGTTGGTTAAATGGATTCTGTCAAATCCTCAACATAAATCTTTCCTTCCACGATTACCTGCGCCTATCAAGCATCTTACCATCGCGCCGGATAACTTGTATGTTGCTGTGTCCACTCTAGATAACGGTACATAGTTAACACTGATGGTATATTTAGATGCGTTTACGCATATATAGAATTGTGCAATTATTCTTTAATTTATTGCAGGTATTATCGTTGTGAATCCGCAGAGAAAACTAACATCGGTGATACAAAATTTCACATGGGGCGTGGCGTTGTCTTGTAAAGATTTATTCCCAGCTGGCCTCATAGTGGACCCACGTACAAATAGTTTGGTTCTTAACAGTAGAACCGGGCATGTCCAATTTTATAATACACATACAAGAAGTCTTTTGTACAATGTAAGGACATGGATTATAGGAAGCACGTATTGATCAAAAGCAGAATTCGTTATTTAATATTGATTGCAGATTAACATAACGGCGCAAAATTTTTTAACTCAAGAACGTAGCGTAATTATTGTAAATACTGAGGTAATTAAAATAGCATTAAATCAAGATGGCTCTTGGATGGCGACGGTCGAAGCCCGTGATGACAAAATTTCAAGCATAGAAGTAAGGCTCAAGTTCTGGAACTTCAATGAACAGACACAAGTGTAAGCATACCATTTGTATAATGTAATGTGCATATACATGTTGCATTTTTTCTTATATTGATATGAACATGACAGATTTGTCCTCAACACATCGATCGAACTTCCACACGAAAATGGCGTCAACGCTCTACAATTCCAACCGCACCAGACGTTCGATGATCATGATTTACTGACTGTTACTACTGGCAGAGATAATAAATTTAAATTATGGAACCTAGTTGATTCTTCATCAATACACAGTATGTTAGACAGTCATTTTTGTTAGAGCCCCAAAATTTGCCCATCAGCTTGTGAATTGCTTGTATTTTTCAGAAAAAACGAAACATTGGCATTGTTACGGAATCGGAGAATATAGGGGTTTGCCAGCAACAGACGCCGCATTCTCCATGGACGGTTCACTTTTGGGAATTGGTTTTGATTCCAGTTTAACCATTTGGGCACCTGAAAGTTGTACATTAAAGCGAAGTCTTACACATAGTCGATATCCGTACACAATTACGTAAGTCATTATATTTTTAAAAAATCCATATGAAATTTGATTGCTTTTGATTAACTAATTAGCAATGGTTCACTAGGCGAGTTGAGTTTGGAAAACACGAAGCCTGTCACCTGGTTGTGGTAGCATCTAAACAACATATTGCTGTTTGGAATTTGTTATCTCTCGCTATAACCTGGAGCGTTTCATTAAATCTCGCAACTCTCACAGTTGATCCAAAGTCTACATATATGGCTGCCTTCACGGATGACAGTACACGTAAGCTGATTTTGGAATTACACATTTCAAATAACTTTTTCATGTATTGGAGTTGAGTTGAGATCAATTGATTTTTTCAGTGTATGTGTTTACACCTCAAAGTTCGACGGCAGTGTATATAAGGAAGCGTGTAATTGAAGATGGTAGCACTATTTTGGGAGCAACTTTTGTGCCCCATCTCCAAGAAAAGCAACACGCATCGTTTAAACAATGGCAGAAAAAGTCACAACTCTACTTTTTAGATTCCAATCAGGTACAGTGTTCATAATTGCCCTCTAGCTTAATTGGGGATTATTTTACGAGAATTTATAACTGTTCCAGGAGCTGTTAACCTTGGAACCAGAATCTGAGATAAACATAGCACTCGAAATTTTGAATTCAAACTCGAACTTGCCCGCCACCGCGTACAGTAACATGATCGCATCAAAGATGGTCTCGGACAAAGCGGAAGCCAGAGGACAAATCTACGAACAACTCGGTGTTTCCGCCAAGGGAATGATAGAGGAGGTAAGTTTTAATCACACACTACGCACTTTATTCAGAGTCTCAAGAACATTCTTGCCGTTCGCTATACTGAAGAATACCGTGTTTATTTTATCTTGAGATCAAAGCAAAGGTACACATTAATTTACAATACATATTAAGTAGCGTATATAATACAAGAGCGTTAATTGAACGATTCCTTGGTACACCGTTTTATTAAGTAGTCACTCGGAAGTAAAATCTTTAGACAATTATCGTATATTTCCATTTATGTCAAGTTGATTGTCGCTCGTACGAATCACGGGGTCAGTTTGACAGTACTAACATTTGAAACTTACATAACGAGGATTAGTCAATATCACTAAGACGAGACAGAGAGAGAGAGTGAGAGAGTGAGAATTCTACATTATATTAAACGAGCAGAAGCACGATCGACTCGTGCATCCTCCGGTTCGAAAAATCGCATCTAGTCAAAATTCGTGTTAGCAACGTAGCGCCTGGTCAGGTAAATCCGTAGTGCGGTCATCCGGTGATACGAGAGTGATCTTCCCGCCGTCTGACGTCATTTCAAATGAATCTGAAGAAGTGAAAGAGAACATTCAGCATGGGAGGTCGGCGCAGCTTGAAGTGGGGCGACTTGTTCGGTCTTCGTTGACTTATGCGGCGCGACTCCATTTGTCAGTGTTTCCTTCCCAGACGATAGTTCCGACAGCGGCGAACGAGATCGAACTTCCTGTACCGCAGGCAATGCCACTGCGGAATTTGCCTCATGTTCTCGATCGCCTGTAACAAAGTCCGCAAACCTCGACATTAGCGTCAACTCGGCGGTTAAAAATAGCGCATGGAAAAAAAGAAGCAGATTGTTAAATCGGCTATCGCGCGTTGTCGGCGCATTTAATTTCGAGTCCTCCCCATTCGCGGTTTATATTTAAGCGCAGATTAGCGCTTAATCCGGCCGACGACGATTGAATTGCCGAAATAACTTTCCCCCTGACCCAGATGCCATTGTGGAAAGTGTTCCTGTTTACAAGGGGAGCACATACCACCTACGGTTCAATAAAGATTAGATACGCACGCACTGGGCAGACAAACATAACAGATTGGTTTAATGAGAAACGTTCAACGGCCATCGTCCACTTACACTTTTGACATTATTATGTACGTCCCACGTGCCAGCGGGGAAAGTGCGAGCATTCGCTGTCGGTAATTCATTAATGTGGACACGTCAATCACACTGACAATTCATCGAACGACCCTGAGGCTTTGGCGCCGAATTTTTCTTCCCAACCGTTCGCTCTCGCGCCATTCGACACCCCCGCTTTTGTTTAATCGTCCCGGAACGTTAATTCCCACTTTGCCGCGCACACGGGAAACCGTACTCCGCATCCGTCATTGTTTTAACGGGTCAACGGGCGATACATATTTTTCGCCTCGCACACCCGTTATCGCCGCGCTCGCACACGTGCACCACATTATTCTGGAAACATGTCGACCCCCATATCGCGCCGATTGATATACCCGAATCCGAGTTTTGAAATAGCGCCCGGCATAATTATACGCTGCCGTACAATTCGCAACGGCATTATTTCGGCGGCGTAATTTATCGGGCCCGACACGTGCGCGCACGCGATAAATTCGCGGTTCTTGCGAAAAACGGAGGGAAAAACTTTCGACCGAACAATATCGCCCGTCGCACTCGCGCGCGCGCCGCAAGGTTCAAGGAACGAAAAATGCTAGCGCGTCAAAGGCCCGAAGCAATAAACGCGCCCACGCACGTGCCGAGGCACGTGTACGTATGCCCGACTTATGGTTGATGAACTCGAAAAATTAAGTAGCGCCAATCAGCCGAAGGTATCTGTTCGGCGTCTCGCGTTACGTGGCCCTACGTCGCGCTCGACACTCACTGAACAAACTTCACGAACGAGGCAGCTTAAAGGAACGCGTCGAACGATCTACTCACTGCCTCGGGGTTGCTGGCAGGATATCCCAAAGCAGGAACGAAGATCAGCGTCGTCGTCAGGACGAACAAGAGGAACAGGGCCGATATCTTCATCTCGTACGATCCTCTTCTCCTCTGGGAAGAACCAATGAACGGTCCCGAAAATTTCTCCGAAAATTACTCCGAAAACTTCTCCGAAAACCTCCGATCCAAGATCCAAGATCCTTCCGGCCAAGGATCCGAGCACAAAAGTGTCGAACGAACTGCGCGAAGGACGAAGACAGCCCGCGCTGAGTAAATCTTCGCTCCTGGCCAGGTCCTGCCGTCGAAAGCGTCCTGCGAGCCTCTCCTGGCGCCTCTCTCCTCCTTGCTTCGCGGCAGCGCGAGAGAGGGATGAGGAGCGAATGGTATCGAGAGACGAGCGAGTCGCAAGCCGCGGAATGGAAAGCCGGAGGAGATGGAGTTTCTTCTCGTATGCTCCAACGTTCGATGTGGGACTGACTTTAGGAAGTGGTCTCGCCATGATTTAATATAGGAGCTGCTTCACCGCGCTCCCACCCCCTCACGGCGTTCCATTTGTCCCCTTGACCCGGGAGCTACCTCTTTTGTGGAAATCCTCTGACGAGCGTCATTCACCGACTCGTCCTGCCGCGAGTCGGACGAATTTTCCCATCTACCGATCGGGGAGGGATCGTCTTACGTCTGTGACGCCATCCGGTCCCGGAAGTTAATCACTTCTTCTGCCGAGCGTTTGCCTATTTTCCGTGCGAAAGTCTCATCATTCGAGAACGTTCTCGGAAAGACAACTTAGTTCAAACTATAGTATCTATACCAAATATGCCAAGAGGTATTTGAAAATTGACAGCGGTCTCCTCCTTCCCCATCAAACAGAAAGAAAACCATCTCGCCATGGAAAACACAGCTGCCTGAAAACTCGCGCCTTCTTATCGGCGTTCCTTATCGCTGGACTATCCTTCCCCGACGTTCGCGGCGTCAAAACATTCATTGTCCGGCGGCGAAAAAATTCGTGCGTCGAGCGTTGAGCAACGTCAGCGTCTCCGTCCGACCAACGCGGAAAGGGTCTCTAACCCAGTTTAGACTCGGACGCATCACGCACGGCGTGGAGTGCGAGTCTGCGAGGAATCGATCGGAACAGAGGCGGCTAAACTCGATTGATGCTCGGATAGTCGCGCGCGTTTCTTCAATTTCGCGAGTCAATTCCGTCGTCAGCGCCAGCGGAACTTTCGCACAATGGAGGGCCGCGGGCGTGCTCCTGACGGATGAGCGAGACTACGCGGCAGGACGAGGGTGGTGGAGCAGAGGGGAGGAGTCCTGAAATACGCTCGGGGAACTTGTCTCGCGCCCATGTTAATTAATCCGCGCACCTTCGTCGCGAGCGCTACGTGAAATGTTTATAAAGCGAGTTCGTCACTTTCCTCGTCTTTCGGATTCCGAGTTCGTTTCGGCGACGTCCCTCCGACGTCCCTCCGACGTACCCTCCGACGCTTTCGCGCGAGTTTAATTGCATTTTCCTGCCGGCAGCGACAGCGGGACTCGCGCGGAAGAGAAAGAATTTTTTACCTGACGAAAGTACGCGCGCGCGCGCGAGCGCGTGCACTTATGGCAGCGCGCGGGACCGAATGAAAAGAAGCGAACCGATCGACGTGAAAGGTTCTGAACGGTCTGAAAGGGGAAAGTTCTGGAACTTCGCTGGCCCGATACACATCCCCTTGCGACGAACGAACAATGGGGGGAGAGAACGGTATCAAGGCACCGCTTGGCGGCGCAGAATTGTTCGGGATTGTTTCCGCGAAACCAGGTCAGGACGAACCTGGTGGGCAGCCAGGAACAGTGTCTTATCTCTGCGGCCGGCTCTCTCCTGATTGTTACATACCTCCGCGTAAAATCGTTCCTTCGCTGACCTCATTCCCGCGCCCGGTCGTATCGGAAGGATATTTCTGTAAAATTTCAGCCGCGTCGAGGGAAATTACACGTTTAATCGCCGCAACGCCGCCATTCTTACGGCTAATCCCGCTCGAGCATCGTTCTTTGACCACCAACGTTTACCTACCGTTACCTTATACCCGTCCTAACGCGTATTAAAATAATCGACAGTCACGACGAAAGAAAAATTCGGTCCGTAACTCCTGTGCTAATTCCAATTTTTACCAGACCGGAGTGTCACGTTACAAAGTTGCCGTTCGGTTAATTGACACGTTAATTAACGTCTGCTCCCGACGCCGTGCGTCGCGCGACCCCGTAATCCCGACGTCGCGCGGAAAACGTTCGAGGAAAGCCAGGCCCAGACTGGCGACCTTTTTCCACATTTAACTCACCGCCGGGATCATTGTCACCGTCATTACGAAAACAGACTCCGCATATTGGTAAGTGTCTCGTGCTTTGCGCGGACGGCGGCCAATTGTCTTGATTACGGCGCTCGTAAAGCGTCCAGCTCCGGGCTCGTTTTCCTTGGCAAACATCTTTACTGGATACTGTCGTCATTCGGCTGACATCCGATCGAGGACGTGACGGCGTCAGCGTCATCGGCCAGCGTCATCCCGCCCGTATTTGCGTACAGGACGCAAACTCCTTCCGTTCCGCGAAACATGTTTTACGTTTAATCTCGCTGCGAGTTCATTTCTCTTCAATTTCCCCCCCTGCGTAGAACGGCAAACAATCGTCTACCTCGAGTGCGACTCGAGGTGGGCCTCATGGGAGCGCGGAGAAGGTTCGCAAAGGTTGAAGAAAGTAGCGATCGATACGAAGGAAGTCTCTGTATCTAATAAAGTCTTTCTAACATACGCACTATCAAAGGATCTCAGGGTAGGTTGGTGGTAACTTTTCGAATGCTTGCGCGATACCGGAGTCCTTCCACCCAGTAGAGAGTATCGGCGTGAGTTTAGTCAATGAAACTATCGGCGACTCCCCTCGGGGTCGTTGATATTTTTTTTTTTTTAAGATTTCCCATAAAAAAAATAGGTCTGAGGTATATCAGGCGAGAAACGTTTTGCACGCTGAACTAAGGCTAAGGAAGGTGTCCGATCGATCTGTGTATCACCTGGGCAAAGAACGGAGAGTCTATAATTCGCGGTTGCCGTTTGCACAGGGCATTCGCATCCTTCTTCGCTTCCGGTTCGCATGAGAAAAATGCATTCGTACCGCGACCCTCCTCCTCCGTCCCTCTCTCGCGGCCGTGTCCGTACACGGCACGGGACAGATGCGTGTAGGTAGTAACAGACGAGTCAACCTAGATCTGAAGTAGAAGATTACGGGAATTGCACAAATTTTCACTCGGAGGTGTGGCGCGTCAGCCTTAAAACTAATTAACTAATCGGGCGCCTGCCCCTGCGGCTCGTTTCGATCTATACGTGCGACTAAAGTGAACGAACCTTGAATCCCGGTGTAAAACAGCAAACGTATTTCCCTCGCGTGCCCCCTTTTTCCGTTTAAAGCGCTCCGCAAGCGTCTGCTTCGCTATCTCAACCTATTTGTCAAGCAATATCGCCGTGATTCCTACGAACGTGGCCCGTTCCTTATGACTCAATTTCAGCGGGTAACTGCAAATGCAAATTCCTAAGATACGTATGTACCTACTACTACCCCCCCTCTCCACCTCTCTATCTCTCTCTGTTCGCAGCTTCTCAGCGTATCTGCACACACGCTGCCGCCGATGAAATTGCTCTGCGCTTCGTTCATAACGTCCTTGCTGATGCATACGAACGTGAAGCAGTCGCAAGACGAGAAGCACAAGCAGAGGTAAGGGTGAGATCGTGAACCAGGGGTCGAGTAGGACTATTTTCGATCCGGCTTCGATTTCAGGGACGACGCGGAAGCGGAGGCTGAAAATTCGGCGGACGAGAGTGACGACGATGTTCCCAGATTGGTGAAACGCGAGCCGTCGCCAGTTCCCGAGACTACTGACGTTGATGAAACGAACGTCAAGCTGAAGAGTCACAATTGGACCTTCCTCTCGACCATACTCCCCGATGAGAAGAGCATCGAAAATTAATAAACGTTTCGTACCGTTTCAATTTCCGCAATGCTGACTCGTTCTCCCGAGACTTTAGTTACTTTTTTCAGATCTACCTTGTCATAGTTCGATGGCGACAATACAATTTTTATGTCATGACAAATGAAACATTAATTTATTGTGCAATGAATGATCGATGAAACAGGTACTTTACAGAGCTTCTTCGTACGTGATTGTATGGTATTCTACTTATGAGTCGATTGTAATGTACTCTCAAGGCAGCTTTCAGTATCATGACGGTTTGGGCAATTCGTCGAATATTTCTCCCAATTCGACTAGCTCGGTCACCGCTTCCTTGATCAATTGTCCATACCTATCAAAATTCATAAAGACATGTTACACGTGATCACCTGTACCGTTTTCGTCCCATTTCAGCAAATTATCTGTACAGCCTACCTTCGATCCTTCTTCATGTTCTCCAACACCGGTGCCGCCCTACTGCGAAATACGAATTGCGTGTAACTGGCCGCGTCGTTCATAATTTTCGCACCTAAATTCTCATCCAGCAAGACTGTCGGGAAGTACATAATCGCCGTGATAACGGAGGACAGACGCTGTTCCTCCACTCCCTGTTCCAGTTCGAACCAAGATGGCCGCTGCGCCGAATAGCCATTCTCATCCAGAGCTGCGTTCAACACATCATAATACTTTCTTAACATCGCACCTTTCCTTCTTTCCCTGAAATCTCGCGTCGTGCACAAATGCAAAAATTGAGCGACGTCATGAGCGACCGGACAGTATCTTAGCAGCTGAAAGTCCACCAAGACACACTTGAGAGGAACGTCCTCATTGAACATCAGGTTGTTCGCCCATAGGTCCCCGTGACTGACGACATTAATTTTGGTCGGTGAGGCTTGAACACCCGCGTAAACCTCATTGCACAGAGACGGTATCTGCCTGAAGTTCAAACCAGCTTCCTTCGCCACTTCCACCGCGACCTCGACTCCTGCATCGAACCACTGACGAGCTTCACCCGAACGACTGAAGGCTCTTTCCTGAAAAGCCTGCGGATAAAGACTGTTCAACTTCCTGCCAAGACGAAGTTCGGCGCAGAGGGAAGCTGCGTGCAAACGTGCCAAGGCCGATAAGCCAGCCACCACCAGGTCCTCGTCGTAGATCTTATCCTTCATAGCGAATCCCTTGTTCGATAACTCTTCGAACACTATGATATCGTCTTTTACTATGTAACAGGTCGCAGCAAAAGGTTCGCCGACGAAAGACTCCAGTTCCGGAACTACATGACGATAGAAGTCAGCTTCCTGCTTGAAGACACCCCTCTGCTTTACAAACTCCGCTTGGCTCGGCACGTCGTAAGGTATGGTTTTGACGAAGAAGGAAACACTATGGTGCTTTTTTCCGTCAAGCACCTCGATAGTCAGTCGAAAGTGAGCGCCGAGGAAGCCGATCTTCCCGTCGGAATACGGCCGAACGGAATAGTCGAGGAGTTCGACGTTCGAATTGAAATATCGCTTGGCCAACGAACGTAGTTCTTGCTCGGATATGAGATCGGTGAACGAGACATTTTTGGCTGGTTTCGTTCCGTTCTCGGCACCTCGCTGCCGCTTATCCGTGCGAGCTGCCACTGTCACGCCTGACATGATGCCGCAAAATAGCTAACGCCGAAAGTCACATCTCTTTTTAAGACAGCGGCGCGAAACTACGATTCCCGTATCAGACTTAATTTACGATGGGGTTATGACGTACTAAGTTCGCAGAATTTATTGGTGGCACGCTATCAAAGATACAATCTAAAAGTGTGATGAAATTCAGTGATTTCCTGGTCCTAAGCGATGGAGTCCATAGTAATTGTCAACATTGAACAAAGCGGTGAAGATATATGCTTCGCTTTCGTTCTTTAATCATTCCGAGTGCAAATATTCGAATTCGTTCTGTGTTGTAGGTTTGTTTGGTAGGTGCTATTTCGGGGAAGGGACAGATAATAAGTAAATTGGGCAATGCACTCGAAATTGTATCTCATTCAACTTTGTCGCGCCGAACGAACAGCCAGTACGGTATTTCGCAAATGCTGAGGAGACTCGCGCCCATGAAGAGGCCCATCGCACTTCCAACGGCAACTGAAATATTGTAAATATTTCGTTAAGGATCGCATTATCTAAAATTCGATTCTGCCTGACAAGAAATTTTCTAATTATCTACTCGTATCTTTTAGAGCTTAACTCATCCTGAAAGTTGCGCTTAACCGGAGGTAAGAGCTCTCAACAATTTCGAATTTATAGTCAAATATAATAAAAACTGCACGTAACGTGACTACTAATAGTCATGATACACCATTATGTGGATGTACGTGACTAGCAAGTTGTAAAAAAATGAATATGTGCGGAATGCTACAGCTTCCACATGTTCTGCATCAACAAGGTGAGATTACAAATGGCGTGTGGCACATCGGAGCAACGTCAACAAAACGATAAAAGTGACGTCTATTGTAGCTGTAAATCAGGTAAATGTATTACTGCCCCCACCAAGCGTAATTCGCCAATTTTTAACGATAATTAAACTACTACGGTTAAGTGTCGGCAGACTTTCAGACCGGATCATCGGGTATAACTTTAGACCCTTAATTAGGGTCGATGTTATCGGTAAATGGTGACATCCATGACGACATGATTACCTATGAGGTCAAGCAGGGTATGGACGACATATCGTCGATATCGTAGGAACGGGTAGGACAACATTCTTACGTGTAACGCGATAGAACTACTTGCTTTAACATTTCCTCCCGTCATGTACACTCTGCAACAAGTATGCAATGTATCTTTCAAGCGTATACAGATACCATATTTAGAGGGTGCGTCGACATTGGTCCTTACAACTCCAATTCTGTACCCTGGCAATCGGGTACACAATATCGTCTCACGTTTTCCGGCGATTTTATTTTGTCAGCGTATTTGGAAAGACACTGTAAACTTGTTATATTACAGGTCTGCACGCCTGCGGGTGCTGCGTAGTAAAAGTGCACACAACCGCAATACTTTATCATCTCTTTGATATAAACCTGCAACCCATTAGTTTCATGCATTATTTAGTTGAAAATAAATTTTTAGTCCATATTTATTTACCTGCAAAGAACAAATGTCGCGACTATACACTGGAAACGGACCATTGAGTTCGAGTTCGTCGCTAAAACGACAGTTTCTTCTCTCTACAGCTACACTTCTTACGCCATCGTCATTGTACATGTCCTGCATATTAAAGTACACGCGAGATACTTGACCTTTTTTCAATTTCGCACCTGTAAACTCAGAATTGGTCGTAACGAGCGGCACTTGATAACTGTTAATAATGTAAACCTAGAATTTGAAAAAATCAATAGACTGATATCTACAACTTGAAGAGTACATAATGTTTTATGCGTCTTATATACTATAGTGCTCTTCGGCATAAAACCAGTAGTTTTCGAATCTTCAATAAACTCGATGATCAGGTCGGCGTAACCGTTCCTCCCGTCAATGTAGAATTTCGTAATTTGTTCGTCCGGCTTTTTGTGAATGTACGAATTAAAGATCATGCAAGGGCCAACGCCCGTTTTCGGCAGGAATGTAAACTCCTGACAGCAGTTGAACGGCTTGTCCCTCCATGTGCAGTTTTTGATAATGTCTTTGCAAGTCAGCATCATCTGCAGCATAAAAGATACATTGCCAATCACATATCCCTCTTCTTATAGTAGGTATATCGTGGAGTAATAACTACCTGATCATATGCGGCCAATAATTCATCAGCCGATACATTGCTTTTCTTTAATGGTACGCTGGTTAACGACCCTGGCTTGCTGAAATGTTTATACGCGATAAGAAATCCTTGAGAACACAATTTCGATACGTTACCTTTTAAAGTACTTCTGTCTCATCTCAAGATTAGTGTCGTAGCATATGCCGATAGCAGGAAACGGCACTCGCCCTCCGGTGAATGTCGTATCGGCAGTGACAGCTACAGGGTGCTCGATATAATTTCTCACCACGCTAATGATGATCAGGGTACATCCCCACCAGCAGAGAGCACACATTGCTATCCAGAAGAGTCTGCGGATATTTGGACGTCATTTCGAAGGACTGTGGTCAGCAAGATGGGACAACTTAGCTAGTTTCTTCACCTCTCGATTAGTGAAAAGCCATCGTCCACGAAATATCGGAGACCGTGAACGTTACTGTTTGCCAAATATTGCTTGCACACTTTCAAATACCAGATTATTCCTCTTGCCATTGTGACACTCGCTGCAGCGCGACAGTTTTAGACTTTTTAAATACTTTCGCTGTGAGGTTTTTTTTTCATGGATCGATGAATTACAATAAGGTTGCTAATAAATTATGGAATGGTTGGCGTAATCGTGCAGTTCAATCTCGGCCGCTTTATGCAACAGATATTGTCGTATCGACTTCTGTATGACTGGTCGTGTTGCTCTTATGACATATTCATAATTGCTGTAGTATACATTGTAAATGTGTCTGCGGCAGCAGTTGCAATGTTTTTTATGTTTTAACTGATTAGTTAAGGTAACAGGCATCATAACGGCACACGACCGGGAAAATATTGATTTTTCACCATTTTTTCAGTATTTTCTCACCTTTCCTTGGTCATATCTCCGAAACTATTGGGAATTCGGAAGTTTGCTTGCGACCAACTTACAGGGCGAGTTAAAATCTATGGGATATAGGGTACCTGTAAATCCATTTTAAGACCAAAAATTTTTTCGCGTTTTTCGACCGTTTTGAAGGTTCTATCGCCTTTCAATAGGTCCAAATAGTGCCAAACTACCCTCCATAGGTCGCTCAATTCCATAGAAGAAGGGCACGATGGTCACACGTACTTAAAATATGAGCTAAAATGCGCATTTGTGGTCTAAAATCCCCAAACAGATGCTAAATACCATTTTGAGGGTTTTATCACCTTTCAATAGGTCCAAGTGATGACAAAGTACCCTCCATTGGTCGCCCAATGTTATATTATAAGCATAAGCCAGTCAAACATGCTTCAAAATGGGGCTAACATGGGCCTAGGTACAGCAAAACCCCATAAAAGCCACTGGGATGCTTCTACTGTCTTTAAGTAGGTGTAATTTAGGCCAAGGTACCCTTTCTTCGTCGCCCAATGTCGTATTATAAAGATAAGTCAGTCTAACATGTATTAAATGGGGGCTAAAATGCTACTTTACCCCCCAAAATATCCAAAATACCGTAAATATTCATAATAATGAGATGTAATAACGGTAAGGTGACATAAAATAGTGTAACATAATACAATATTTTTGTCAAGACTTTAATGTCTAATACACGTGCACATGAGTAGAGAAAGAGTTTTTAATTTCTCCAATATTATTAATAACCTGTAACCGTAAGAAAAAGCTGCATTCGTAATCCGCATTTCAAGCACAAGCTGAATATTCACAGAAATGCTTATTTTTTCATAGTCTATCGACTTGCTCCTTCGGAATTTCAATTGAGGCACACTCTTCGTAATCTTATACGGCTACGCCCTTTGTCTTAAGAACATCGCATTGCCGATTCTTTATTTATTAAATTAAAACGGGTTGCCAAGCGTTCAATTGTAATTATTTCGTTATATAGTATGAATAACATAACGTTGTATTTGTATGAAACGGTGTCGAGATTGTGACGTCATCGCTCTGTAGTAAGCACATGGCATTGCGCTTTATAGCAACGTATGTTTACAGCGAATTAAGTACTACAGATTTTACATTGCAACCGACACTGCAATGGCAATTGTACACTATAACGTTTTCCATATGTTATAAATTGTAAAATTGACATGCCCGCCTTTCCGTTATAGATATTTTGGCTAAAAGTCACAACCTAACCATGCCAACGTGGAGGTATTTTGTCAGATTTGGATATAATGGAACTTTTTACAGGTACAGTATATTAGATCCTCTATAATCTTTTGGTTTATTATAATCGTATGTATGTATAGTAATTACGTACAAGGATTGTATTTTTTAACTGCTTACATAATAGAATGGAAGTGTTACATATAACTGTGCATATCCGTAATATAATAAACGTAAAGAATACGTATAAATAAACTTCAACATGTGTCGAATAGAAAATATGTTAAATCACATTCTTTTAAGCAATGGACTACTTATTGACAACATATGTACCTAAAATTTATCAAGGGGAGCTGCAAAACAAAGTGGTAGATACAGTGTACTTGATATTGATTCAGTACAAGGTACATTAGAAGCTGCTACAAGATGTTTAAAACCATTGCCAAAATTTGCATACATTTATTTGGGAAGCAGGTATATAATTTTGTTTTAGTTGCAAGAAAAAAATGTAATTGAGATGACATAAGTATTATTTTCTATCCTCTGCTTATAGGACTGACAGAGGTGTTCATGCATTAGATGCAACTGGGCAATTAAAAATTGAAACTGATTTAGACTATTACTATGACAGTAATCAATTAGTTGAATCTCTAAATAGATTTTTGTCACGCACCAGACATCATGTCAGGTAACAGAAAATATTAATTTTTATAAACTGTAAGTCGTTTCCAGTATTAATAAATTGCTAATTTTGCAGAATTTTTGAATGTATGCCAGTATCAGAATATTTTCACATCCGGGATGTAATTAAAAGTAGAACATACATATACAGAATTATGGTTCCGAAAGACATTAATAGCTATGGCCAACCTATATTGGAAGCGGAGCGTACACATTGTTTACGGTAAATACTTAGAGCAATACAATTCACAGTCTATATTGAATGTCTAAGATTGATTTAATGTACAAGCTTGGGCACAATATACAGAATTGATGCACAATATACAACCAGTATGATGTGTGTTTTACAGCATAAATAGTTCTGGCTTGGAAAGAATGGAACGTGCTATGCAATTGTTCATGGGTAAAAAAAATTTTAAGACATTTGCAGCATCAAAACCAACAAAATTTCCTATTATATTTGAACGTAGTTTAAATGAATTGCGATTGGAAAAAGCACAACCCCTTGTTGCATTTGATACACTATCAGATAACTTCAACTATTGGAACATTGTATGCAGTTCTCGATCATTTTTATATCAACAGGTAAAATATGTTCGACAAAAAAATTGTTAACTGAATCTTATTTATATAATGTATCTTCTTTCAAATTAACAGGTCAGAAGAATCGTAGGTACACTATTTGCTTTAGCGCAGGGGGATATAACCGAAAAAGACATAAATATTATGTTGACTGTTCCTTCGCACGCACATTTTGAACGTGTTAAACCGGCTCCAGCGTCTGCTTTATATCTTGCAAAAACAGTGTGTGATGAAGATATATTAAACAAGTGGAGGCTAGATAGTAAAAACTTTAAAAATATTTCTACGAATTTAATAGCTGAATAAAAAATTCCAATGGATTTACAAAGTCTCATTGAAAGTAGAAAACAAAGTTTGAGGTCATGTAAGACTATTGTTACTGACGCACTGGGTAGAAGGTACCAAGTGATTAATGGAAAAAGGACGGAATTAGCGCAGGGGTCACCGTTTGTCGTGGACCTGAAGCCGGATTTAGAAGTTGCTATCATAAGACCTGGATTATTTCTTAGTTCTCAGGATCCTGCGCTTAATGTTGATATACTGAAGCAGCATGGAATACGCCATGTTTTAAGTATTGGCATTGAGCCGTGCGTACGTTTCGATAGCATCCAATATTATTACTGTGATTTGCTAGATTTACCGGAGTCCGACATACGGATGCCGATTAAAACCTGTGTGCAGATCATACATCAATATCGGCATGAAAATATTCTTGTGCATTGCAATGCAGGAGTGTCGCGTTCAGCGACGATTGTTATTGCATATTTGATGGTAACCGAAAATTTGTCGTATACAAATGCGTACGATGATGTCAAACTTAAAAGGCGTCAGATTAAACCGAACGACGGATTTATACGTCAATTAAAGTCATTAGACATTTCGAACTTTTTTCCCTTATAGTTAGTGTCCAAGATTATTACATAACTATACTATAATTTCGTGTAACAATGTCAATACATGTACTATATTACAAGAACATTTGTGTGGGTTTTTGTGTGTATAACTTGATTATCACATTCATTATTAATGTTCATCATTAATCATGTTTTTTTTAAATGCAGTGATACTTCTGATTCTTGCCTGTGTATCAATCACTTACAATGACCTAGTATGAAATTAGTTAAACACGCCTTGTATTAGGTTTTGTGACAAAAGGAAAATGCTTCAGACACTGGTGTTCTTCGTAAACCCATTTATGTTTAGTCTAAAGCAAGAAATACCGATTGTAGGTGAGTCTATTTTATTTCTTCCCAACTTTGATCATTTACGCTACTTACAGAGAGCGACAAGTTTTGTCACATCGGCTAGGGAAACTGGTAAAGAATAACGCTCATATAACAATAGATCAATAGATCAATTATGTAGTGTATTGTTACAATAGAATTCACGTATTATGACATTATTTACTTATGTGTACAGAGAATATAATGCAATAATTACAGTATTTCATATTTATAACTCATTAGAAAAGGTATATTCATACACAGCTTCTATCAAATTTTTTTTAGCCAAAACTAAGCATTGTTAAGATTTACTCAGTGATAATTCTGGCTCTTCTTACAATTATCATGCACTGGAGATGACATGTAGGTCGTCGTACCAAGTAGGCTTATAAAAATTACTGTAAATCTAAAAAATATAAGTGAATTTCTGTATACATGGTATTTCTATTATTTTATTCGCGGTATATCATTGTACCTGTGGTACCTATTCATATGTTGATTATATATAGTATTATCATATAATTATTATCAGTATCCATTTACGTGTATACATATACATATACATACAATTATATATGTATATATGTATATATAATCTAATATTCACATTCCTCCAACAATTGAAATGAGCTGTCTTGAAGAAAATAGACAAGGCACTTGAACCGAATATTTTTTTTTCTTAGCTAGTTGGCCTCATAAATAGTAGAATGCAAAAGTTTGCATACCATACACCAAACAGTAAAATAGAATGAATAAATTAATGCTGGCTATTCAAAAACGTGTCGTGTACCATTTCTTTTCTTTTCAAAAACTACAAGGACTGACAATTTACTTTTACAATGCCGATTATCTACGTTTTCGTGTTTTTTTTCGCTTTTTTTTTTATACTTCTAGCGACTGACAAGCAGCGCGCAATTGTGAAGGCCTTCTAAAGATTATGTTCCTTCAACACACACATCATTGTCACTGTTCCATCCTATTCCTTTCTCTTTCCATTTAAATTGGCATTCAATAATATACATGCATTTATCTTATTAGCAGCACCTTGTTTACCGTGCATCGAAATTTAAGAGGGACGGGCACATAATGTCCCGCGACTAACTAGTTAACAAGGTAGGAAATCGCGTTTATTCGCCTAGGAACGTTTTCCCTAGAAAGACCTTTAAAGCTTCTTCATTTCTCGAGTGATTTGTATAGATTCTAATATTATGCGATTGAAAATCGAATCCACTTAAAGTTCAACGCAACGAAAAAAAATGCAATTTATGTACAAAAAATATAAATAAATTAACAAAAAAGAAAACATTATTGCCGGTTCGAGCGCGAGCACATTAAACCGTGCAGTCTATACGGATAGAAACATTCTGAGAAATATATATAATACACAAAAAAATTAGTTCCTACGAAGCCACAGTCTTAAGTACAACATATCTGTACCTGGAAGGCATATTAACAGAAGTAATAAAAATCACAAGGATATAGAGAACATTCAATCAAATTGTGTGTACGTTAACACACGTTCGTATATACTGTTTCGTATGCGTGTATCCAGTGAGTCTTTCCGCGCGCGCGCGCGCGCGTGTGTGTGTGTGTACGTGAACTCTATATGTAGTCTATGCGTTAATGTAAATGTATATGTGTCTCTGTCTCCTTCTGAACGTATGCGTACGCGTAAAACATGGCAAAAGAAACTCATATCATGCATTACAGTTACAGATACATAGGACATTGGTGTGTGTGAACTATAAATATAAACATCATCGTCGAACGTTATATAGTAAATCAGTGTGAGAGTCCAATGAGAGTGGCCAGGTCATATGCAGCAACATCAGTAATGGAACAGGGAACCACCCCGAGACGGGTGCTCGTTACCCTTGTTATATCGTTTGTCAGAGGAAAGTTTACCTTACATCGTATCTTATATGCGGTTCCATCAATTTCTTTACTAGGTTCTAAATCTTAACGCTTAACGCCCCAGGGACCGTCCGGAGTGGCGATCGGCACGTGGGAGTATCCTGCGATCTGCGGAAACTCCTCGACGCTCGCGGTGTTGGGTGCACTCTGCTGTTGTTGCTCCCAAGGACCACCCTTCACCACGAAGCCGGTGTCACTCTCGGCATTAGGCATCATCATGCTTCCCTCCTCACGCTGCGGAGTGCGCAAGTTCTCCCGGTACTCGTTGTCCAACACGTCTTGCATCTACAAAGCGTATATTTGAGTGACCATCATTTACTTGTAAGATTATACTCTCAGAATGGAGAACCTGGTTCTCAAAACTCACGTACATATTCGTCTTCTAAGCTGAGCAGACGATCTTTAGCGTCGAGCACCTTTTCCTCCAGTCCTATGATGGTGACGATGTTAGGGTCAGGGTCGGTTTTCCTCGGGAACTTGATGTCCACCTCGAACTCGTCCATTATCTTACGAATATTGCGACCCTTAGTACCGATCAGGCGCGAATGTACGGCAGCGTTTATGGGCACTTCTTCCTTCGTTAGCTCGTTCTGTGCAAAGGGACAAGCAATGATGAGTACTTCATACTTTCTGTTAGTTGTGTAAATTTCTCAGAACTGATATAGGGCTTACCAATTTATTGACGATCTTAAGAATTTCGTCGCGAGCATCGTAGACGTTTTGTTCGTAACCAGTAATTTTAATGATACGCTCGTCGGGATCACCCTTTGGCGGGAATGTTATTTGAACGTCATGGGTAAGACGTATCTTGCTAATTACAGTTCCCTTGCGACCGATTATCTTCGGGTGATACTCGGGATCGACTTCAATCTAAAAGAAATCAAACGGATTAATACTCTGTCCAATACAAAACTCAGAAGACAAGTTCACCTTTAATTCGAAAGATTTCAAAGCTCTGTCCTGACGATCAGCTTCCAATTGCTTACACCTTTCCAGAATTGCTTGTTTGGCATTCTCGACACACGACGGTGTGCCAGAAATCTAACCAATGGAATGAAATAGTAAAAGGCCACAAAAACTGAGTTTGATAACCATTAATTAGTGTACAAAGTCATATTGAAACTAACTTACCTTTATGTAGTCAAGTTTCTCTTCTGGCGATGACAGAGTAATCTGAACGTCGTAGGTCTTAACGAGTTCCCTCACATCTCGTCCTTTCTGTCCTATTATGGAACGATGGAAGTCAAATGGCACCTCAACCTAAAGGAAAGGCGCGAATAATAATTAATTCCGTCATTCACTGAATCTTCACTTAAATGGATATCTCCTGATCAACTGACTTCTATTGTAATAGGCACAAGATCAAGTAGAGCTTGCTTGGCAGCTTCAACATTCTCGGGTTGTCCAGTGATACGAATGACATTCCGTGCTGTGGCTGCGTCAACCGCTTCTCCGTTTTCTCCGTTGACTTGTTCAGACACGCGTTGTTCATCTGTAATTAATTAGGAAATACACGCATTGATTTTTTTTAACGCTAACCATAAGACCAAATAAATCACCCACGAATACCTACCATTGTCACGGGCATTCGGGAATTTGATTTGAACTTCGTACTCGGATGTTATTTCTTGCACTTTGCAACCCTTTATGCCCATCACTACACGATGGTGTTCCTGAGGTATGACGCACTCAATGGTCACCATGGATTTCTACAAATATTCATTCAACGATTAATCTTAGTCATTGTCTTGCGGCATTTTCTAGTCCAATAGTCAACATACCAGGCCCTCGACAATTTCCAGCATACGTTGCTTAGCACTTTCTATATATTCCGTAGGACCTTTCAGGATAACACGATCACTGTCCACTCCAACTCTCGGGAATGAAATCTGAACACCTCCACATTCTTCTGCAATTCGTTGCAAAACGCCACCCCTGCGTGCCACGAAATACCTGTGATACTGTGGGTCAATCCTAATTTCACCCTCGGGGTTATTCTCCTGTATGGAAGAGGTGAATTTAGTCTGTGACCTTGCAAATTGAAGTAATCATGTAATACAAGTTATTAATCCATTACATATGCATGGATGCTGCGTTCCAGTTCAGCCTTTGCCTTCTCCACGGCATCTTTTCTACCACTGATAGTTATAACCTCCTTATCCAGATCCTCGTCTCTTGGGAAACTGATACGTGCTCCGGTAGATTCTCTTATCTACAGAGACAATTAATCTCAATTTCCAGAAAAGAAACTTATTAAATGGGCACAACAAGAATCTTAGCTACCTTCTTAATATTGGCACCGTTCTTTCCGATTAAGAACTTATGATGTTGAACTTTGGCACGAACTTTAGCCTCGATCTCCTCTGTACCGATGTTGGCCTGTTACCAAGAACGTAAGTTATTTTAAACTTTCGAAGTAGCTAGCGCAGGTATTTGATACGGACGAAATTGTTACGCACCAATTCAGTTTCCTTCTTCTGAATCATTTTTCTGGCCTTTTCCACGTTCTCTTTACTCTTGCCGCTAATTGTTATGACATTACTTGTCTCGCCTTCAGCGGGCAAATCAATCGTTGTTTCGGTTTCCTCCCGGATCTTGAAAGATAACGGGAACGGTTATAATAATGTTACGTAATAACGATTAGTTTGTCACAACAACATGTACATACCTTACGAATATTAGCACCACCTTTTCCAATAACAAATTTATGGTATTGCTTAAAAACGGGGACATGCACTTCATAATTATTCTCATTCAGTTCTTTAACGAATTTCATTAAATGTTTATGGCACTTATCAACATCCTCTTTCGGTCCCCTAATTTTTACTATGTCCCCATTCTCACCTGAAAATGAAAGTTTTTTTTACGTTAAGTAGATACTTATCGCCCCTATGCATATTTCAAAAGTCTTTGAACCATCATAGATAACACGTATGAAGCTGTTTTCTTGATAACATTGACACATCGCTGATGGTAATGATCAACTATATTAAGTTCTTATCTGTCACACATAAGACACGTTTTAGATCACATGCCTTGTCCTGGTATAGTTATTTGCACTTGATTAAACTTGCCCCTAAGTTCTTTGATATTGTCGCCCTTATTTCCAATAATCTTACGGTGGAAACGGTGATCAATTATAACATCTTTTTCCTTTTCATTTTCTAACTTTTTAACCATTTCCACAAGTTCCTGAATGAACAAAGAACCGATTAGTAGGAATTAAAATTGCACTCTTAATTCGTACAACATGACTAAACAATTATATACCTTTTGTGCTTTCGACACGCCCGCATCATTTCCTTCTATACGAATAATGTTATTACCATCATTCTCAGAAATATTAATCACTACTCCAGTTTCCTCTTTAACGCGATTCACTAGAGAAAAAACACATGCATACAACATAAGCTGGTTGCAGTACACAGATAACAAAGCTCTTTCACCAATACTTACCATTGCATCCGCCCTTCCCAATGATGTGCTTATAATATCTTGGGTCTACATTTAATTCGGCATAGGTGAGTTTGTTTATCAGATCAGTTGCCATCATTTGAAGTTCGTTCTTAGCCTTTTCCACTTCTTCGGGCGGACCTTCTATTTTGATCTTATCTTCCTTGCCGGTAAACTCGACGTTGACTTTCGGCAGTTCTTGCATAATTTTTTTTATGTTCACGCCTTTGCGTCCGATTATGTACTTATGTATCCATACAGGTGCCTGTACGACAGCTGTGCGAACGCTGTTTGCTTTTTCGTACACCTTGTTCAACGCTGGAAACATTAAAACATTTTACGCTTAACAATATAGCCGCACTAGGCTAGCGCTAAGCAAATCTGCAAACAGATTAAAGTCGGACGTTCCGCCGGGCTAAATCCGTTACCTTGTCCAAGTTTCTCTTGAGGACCGCGAAGCGTTATTGTTCCCGTTGGGGAATCTGGCGCAGGCATTTCGACGCTGACGCCAGTCAATTGGAGTATTTCGGCTATGGTACTTCCGCGTGGACCGATAACATATCTATGCTGAGATTTTGGAACTTCGACCGATACAGTGGTACATCTCCTCTCCTATGAGATAAAGAAGAATGATGTATGATTTATGATTTTACGTTGATACGCAACACGCTGAAAGATTTCACTCCTGCGACATACCATGTCTTTGTAAATAGCTTCGATGCGTTGCTTGGCCATTTGTACGCCTTCCTTCTCGCCGGCTATGATTATTTCATCCTTTTGCACCGACGCCGGCGGAATGTTGATACGGGCACCGGTTGCCGTCATCATTAGATTGAGATTTTCATTATGCGCCCCGTATATGAAGGGATGGTAAATTTTTGGCACACTTATTCTTTCGAGAGCTTTCCGTGACTGTGGAATTGTAATTGATGAGAATGCGACCGAATTGAAAATAGAAATGAAGAGAAATGAACATGAGAATTGACTAAATACCTGCTCATCTGATATGACTTTGATTTCATGCTCAGCTTTCTCGATTCCTTCTTTCGTTCCAGTGATCGTGACTATGTCGGACTGATCCTGAACGCCCGGGAAGTTTATCTTCGTTGCGGTTGTCTTCTCCAACTCTTTCAGTCGCTGTCCTTGTTTGCCGAGAACCCAGCGGTGATGTTCTTTAGGAATGCTAATCTGCTTGCTTACCTGTGAATAAAAGTATTTAAGAGATAGTAAGATACTATCTTTATATATCTTTATATATCTTTATATATCTTTATATATATTCAGATACATTCTGCATGGTGAAGAAAGGAATTGAGGAAGAATGGGAGAGAAATTAGGGACAAAAAGGGGGGACGATGTAAGAGTAGTGTTGCGTCTAATTGTAAGTTATAAGTTGTGCACGACACACACAAAAGATTAGATATAATGTGCGGTCGGTCATACAATTGCATCGATCGATTGGCGGAAGAAATAATCATCAGGAGCATAAGAAGCATAACGAGCATAATAATGAGCCGAGCGCTGGCAAACAGTCAGCTCTCATACATATAAAAATATAAACAATACGCCCTAATCTGAGACGTCGCCGCGATCCTAAATAATATAAATATGTTTGAGACGTCATCGTGTCCCAAATTAGGGCGACAGCAATACAGCATAAACGTGTGTACACGGACTAGTCCATGCACATGCAAACCATTGACGGTATGACAGTCTTCTGATAAGACGACGAACGATAGCTTTTGGTAAGACGACAAACGACAGTCTTTTGGTAAAACTACGAACGCGGACGGGCGGCCTGATCCACTGGGCGAACATTCAGTTTACAAAGTCAATCTTATCGTTATTATTCCTCACTCGTAACAATCACCGAATCGTCCAGCGAATATAGAAGCACGGGGTTAACGTGAAGGCGTCGATCCCGATTCGATACAAGTAGTATCTCTGAAGGAGATAAGAAATGAGAGGAATGTAGCAGGCAGAAGAACAGACAAATGCACGGACGCACAGAAAGCCAGATCAGCAGAATACACTGGTGGACTACAATCAACACAGACGATTATCGATTATTCGTTAAGCGCCTCCGACTGACACTCTAAATGAATGTTTGCATGCATGTGCTCGCGGGCAAATAAAAATGCAGTACATTCGCTTCATCTCCGCAATATTACATGTTACGCCTGCCGATTCCTTTGTTTTGCGGAGCAGTCGACGTACACATGACGTTGTAAAACATTCGATGAAAATGGGAGGATCCGAAGCGAAAGGAAGCCAGTTCGCGTCTTGGCCAGAGGGAATTCTGTTTTTAGTTTTTCGAAGGTAAATTGATTTTGGGAAACAGACATTTGGTGTTTTCTGTTAGTTCACTTGAACACTACCTTGTCTAACCGTCATTATAGTTTTTTTATTATTAACCATCCCCAACATCTTTCAATTGTATTGATACACCCACACCCAATGCCCATTTGTTCATAAGTCTACAATAGCATACACATACCTGCGTTTGAAAAGTTGTTAAGATACGACGTTTGGCTTCTAACACCTCATTTTGCTTGCCAGTTATCAGGAATGTAAGAGACTGATCTTTAGATGATGCAATTTCAATTATGGTACTTGTCTCTTTCATTATTTGTTGGCAAGTACGAATGGATTCACGTTCACCAAATTTATCACTTTGATCGAATTTTCGTTCTTCCCCAGGTACTCGGAACATCTGTAAATCGCAGATAATTGTATAATTTCATTTATCTTATGCAAACACTGCACACAGAACAACATATATTCAAGTACCTGAGTGATGGTAATGCGTCCAAGTTGTAAATTGTTGTTCAAGGAGGATATGTTTAATCCTCCTGAATTTAAGCTCGCCGACTCTGGGAGAACAGGGAATGTCTCATCGTAAGTTGGCGGCTCGTAGGCCGTTCCCTCTTCCATTACTGATTGTTGCTGTTTTCTCGGGATGTCCTAAAACGTGCCAAGTCCTTACAGTAGCACTGAAATGTAAGTACCAAAAGTTTAAGAACTAAAAAATAATTTATCTGTAATTCTGAGTACAATTCAATTATCCAAGTACAGTGAATATTTGCAATAAAAGATACATGGCTGATACTGAAGTAACTTGTTATCAAAACTAGTTTAATAATTACATGGAATACTGAATGAGATAGAATAGCATCATGCCTGCAACATGTCAGAGCATGCATTTTATGTATGCATGAACAATGTGTTGTAAACATTTTTATTGAATACTTTACGACTATACTTCATAATCTCGTTTCACCAGACGGATATAGAATAGAAAAAATTCGCATAAAACAGATTTTTTCCAAGTGCACATAATTTTTTATTGCAGGCAAGGAGACGTTTCGATTTCTTTCGCAGCAGAGGGATAGAGCGCATTATTAACGAGGTTCTTTTGAGAAATACTGCTTTTTTTCGAGCAATACGCGTCGAGCAACGTTAGGGTGACTATCTTTTTTTATCTTTCGTTCGCCAAGATTAACACGCATCCCAGCGCGGAGGAGAAATTCGTCAATGGCCTGTCGCATTATAAATTTCGAGCGACCGAAACATCATACGATCGTTAACAGGAAGCAACAAAACAGAATCAAGTTAAATGCCAGCATGTCAATGACCAGTGGTTGAGGCAGTGACCACCATATGGAATGGAGTATTCACTTGACACGTCACGAGATCGCTAACCTCTTCCTAAAAGAACGTCTTGCATCGTGGCGTTGGCAGATGATGCGACAAACGTTATATATAGAAGTTAACGCGATGAAAATGAAATGTCGTAGGGAGTTAAAGGACGGTATTCGCGCCGTCAAACAACACACCGTGTCAAACACGCCGTCAGAGGCACGCCGTCAAAGAAGGCAGACACGAGAGAGAGAATGGTACCCGTAGCGATATCGCAAATGGAGAGGATACTTACTCTACCGTAATATAGAAATCCGGCCAAGTAACAAATGCGTATTACGTAGCCAGTTTATTAATGGTCTGCCTGAAACAGTAGTAATATTCACATGTGTTAGGCACCGAGGGGCACTGAAACTAATTTAATTATCGCCCAAGCAAATTATTTTCCCCCCTTGTGCTGTTAACGGAGAATCGCACACGACTTTCCTTACCGGTAACGCAAAGTGAAATGAGATAATTTCTAGCTGCCCGAGAAAAGTTACTGCAGCATAGGGGTATCGAAGTGCTACGTCACGAACTCTCTAAGGCTCGAAAGCACCAGCGAGACGCGAATGACGCTCTCTCGGCTATCTAGTGGGAACCAGAATAAACCCAGCCTCTACGCAGAACGGCAATTGATGACATGAACAAAAAATTCATTGATGAACAGATCTTTAATGAAAAATTTCATTGAAAAAAATCGACAGTCTGTTCGGTGTACGCAGGTGTACGCCAAGGTAAACTGGTCAAGGTAGATGCCCGGACTCATTTGTTTCATGTTAGAGAGAAGGATGATTACAAACAGTTTGCGACTGTTAGTACAAAGCAAATGTTATTTTAATACTTTCTGTAGAATCGTGTAGTTATGCAAAATGCAGTCTGAATAAAGAAAAATGTTAGTAATTATGTACTAACCGCACGAAGTTGTTACAAGATTTATTGGCTGGGCAAAATGCGAATTAGGCGATATCGTTGTCCCAAAATATCGAGACGGATTAATCGAGAGCGCTATGAACTAGTTATAAAATGTTCCGTATTGTTGCACCGATTTCATTGGCTCGGAATCGGTGCCATAAAAATGTTCTTCGTTGGCCTCCTTTTCATTACGTAAATTAGGAATGCCACACGTTCGTAGATTAGACATTTTCCAATTTTAAGGATTTCCTTTCTGGTACAATGAATATGCTGCGTGTTGTACGAATGCATACAACCGAGCGTATCTATGTTTGTACCGACACTATAAACATTTTATATTCGTCGAGGTGATAATACAATTTATGACGACACACAGTCAATTGATCGCTTCTCTTAAAAGGATGAAATCGCACAATTGCCGCACAACACTCCCAATTTTTTAAATTAAAAAGAAATCTGCCTTAATTGCCAAGTTGAATGTATAAGGTATCCGTTGACGAACAGATTTCACTTTTGATATGCATCATTACATAACTAGATAAGGCGAAGGTTAAGCATAGGTCATCTTTGAAATAAGCTAAGATTGTTTTCGTTTAGTGATTTCGGGTGACGTACCAAGGAATATGCCGGAAAACATTAATCGAACTGGGCCTTTCGTGGGTGCCATAGATGAGGGTACAAGCAGTGCTAGATTCTTAGTAAGTAATTCTTTGCCAAATATCATTTTTGCCCGTTGATCTTCACTATTTCGGGATTTCTTTTTATCGCAATTCAAATTTTAACTGCATTCCTCGCTGTGCTCGTTTACGATACGCCCGATATATCAAAGGTCCCCCCCGATAATCCGAGAAGTTAAATATTCCGTAATATCGACTGAAATTATCGGTTTTTCGGCATTAGTCATGTTTCTCGTTATTGTTTTCTGTTCCAATGCATGACAAGTGAGTACCTCAAGGAACTGACCTCTGACCTTTCAACACTAGCTTCTCTTATGTGCCAATCATGCTTATATAATTCAACATATTATACAGGCTCTGATCATTATTATAGTTTTTTATGGCATCTTACATTGTCCCTTATGTTATTAGTTACTGCAACACATCTCCATTTCCATTCATCTCATTATCATTTATTTATGTTATGCAAGATGTCAGTATAACACTTAAATGCAAACCAGATTCTACCAATAGCAATATTATTTTTGTAGATATTTGATGTGTTACGGAGAAATGTTATAGCTTCTCATCAGATAGAAATAAAGCAAAAGTACCCACAAGAAGGATGGGTGGAACAGGATCCGAAAGAAATCTTGGAAGCTGTGGTGCAGTGTATAAAAAAGACCATAGAAAAATTCAAGAACCTAGGTCTGAGTGTAGAAGATATCAAGGCTGTTGGTATTACCAATCAACGAGAAACAACCTTAGTTTGGGACAAAGAAACTGGGGAGCCATTACACAATGCCCTTGGTATGTATGCAATTTCTTTTGTCAGAATATTTATTATGGTGTATTGTTATACATATCTGTATTGCAGTATGGCTGGATATGAGGACAACTACAACTTTAGAAGATGTTCTTGACAGTGTGCCTAACAAGACCAGGAATAAGAACTACTTAAAACCTCTATGTGGGCTTCCTATGTCTCCATACTTCAGTGCACTGAAGATACGTTGGTTAATTGATAATGTAACACGCGTGAAACAAGCAGTGGATGCAAACAGATGTGCTTTTGGTACTGTTGATACTTGGTTGATATGGGTATATACCTTTAACTGTCTCTTCCATTGAAGATTTTAAATGTTTATACATTTTTTATTCACATTTCATTCCAATATAGAATCTCACCCAAGGACAACTTCACATAACAGATGTATCTAATGCATCTCGTACAATGTTGATGAATATTGAAACCCTGAAATGGGATCCATTATTATGCCGCTTTTTTGGCATCCCACAACATATGCTACCTGAAATAAGGTCCAGTGCTGAAGTGTACGGTCACATCTCAAATCCAGAAATTCTTTCTGGAATACCTATTGCAGGGGTATGTCAATTAAATTTCTGTGAATATTTATTTATCATTAGAAATACATGTCTGACCACCAAATTAATCAACTAGTGTGTTGGTGATCAACAAGGAGCATTGCTTGGTCAGCTGTGTTTAAAACCAGGTCAAGCAAAAGCTACTTATGGTACAGGATGCTTTTTACTGTACAACACAGGAAATGTGGTATGCATACAGGGCAATATAGACATGTTATATTATTGGTCTGTTTTAGAAATTCATGATTCATTGTTTTGAATGGGCTTTTAGAAAGTTGACTCGACACAAGGCTTAATTACGACAATCGCCTATAAAATTGGGCGATCACCTGCCACTTATGCCTTGGAAGGTTCGGTTGCAGTAGCGGGAGCTGCTCTTTCCTGGTTGCGAGACAACATGCAGTTGTTAAGCAACATAACTCAATCGCAAGATATGGCTGAGCGCGTGCGATGTTCAGGAGATGTGTATTTCGTCCCTGCCTTTTCTGGATTATATGCACCATATTGGCAACAGGATGCGAGAGGGTAAAATTTTCACTACAATAGTATAAAGCTTTAAACAAGTTTATGTGACAACAATTTACAACAATAACTTGATTACTAGGGTAATTTGTGGTATCACTGAAGATACTCAACAGTATCACATAATCAGAGCAGCTCTGGAGGCAGTTTGCTTTCAAACCCGTGATATATTAGAGGCTATGGTAAAGGATTCTGGTACAAAATTGTCAACCCTTCAGGTCGACGGTGGAATGACAGTAAACAATTTATTAATGCAGTTACAAGCTGACTTGACTGGGATAAGTGTGGGTGCGTACCATTTGTGATCTTTAACATGCGAGTGCGCTGTTCGAATGAAAATGTGAAACTTATTTCTCGCTTTTATTAGTGAGGCCAAACATGGTTGAAACAACAGCCTTAGGTGCGGCTATATTGGCAGGTGTGGGAGCTGGTCTCATTGACATCAATGATGTAGACGCATCGCAAGTTACGAAGTTTACACCTCAGATTAGCGAAGACGGTAATGCTTTGATATTTTGACTCTTAGCGGAAAAAGAAGATTTGTTACGGACACGTTCTCGGTAACTTTGCATTGTTGCTTTTCAGAGCGGGACCTCAGATATTCCAAGTGGAAAATGGCCGTGGAGCGGTCTATGAAGTGGGATTGTTCTTCGAGTTTAATGACAGATAATTAAGATTATCTGGTGACGTAATATTTTCGAATGTTATAGAGGAATTACTAGAAAAGTAATAGACAATCAGGGATGCACGTGATGTGAATATTCCATTAGATTAAACGTCTGCATTGGTACGTTCAGTGATCACGAAGCGCAATGACGTAATTGTATATATTTGGAATGAGTAATTATATGTATAGATGAACATGGATTGATACAAAAATGATGTATTTAAAGAAACAAGGATTCCATGAATATTTTTAAGTGCAATGTTAAACGTACGCTTACAATGTGCAGAAGAAGGATGAACTGTTCCTATGAGGTAAAATAGAATCTGGTGTTCGCGCATAATGTATTAGATATTAAATTTTGCATGTAATGTAAAATTAAATCTACACAATATAATAATAAGGATTATCTGTTTCCTCCAAAACGTACTTGTAAGCTTATGTCTACTGCCTACAAGGTAAAATAGTTATTCTATTAATTGTTAAATTCTAGTAATTGTTACTTCGTAAATGTTTTAACCGTAATTAAATTAATAGATTTTTAAATATGGGCAAGTGATCGCATGGTTGTAAAATGTATTATTTACGGTAACAAGTTTTCTTTTTTGGTTCCTTTTTAGTTGCATAAGTGCGACCAGTGCCGGCCTTGCGCGTCTTGAAAAATTTGTTGTCGCTCTGTGTAGGTGTCATATCCTGGACAGGAAAGTACAATAACTATATGAAACTCTTCTACTAAACAGTATGATTATCATTTTTGTACCTTAGTCATCATTTCACTTAATGACAAATTTTTATGAGACTCAGCTTGCGTATTGCTAATTTGGGTCGCATTAATTTGCGTTAGTAGTTGTTCAAATCGATCATCGGAATGTGAAATCTGAAACAAAGATATCGTTAAAGAAATAGAGATTTTATTTTGTTGAATGTGTGTGATTCATTACAGCTGCTTCCTCGAAAAGATCATCCTCCGGAATTGAAGCGAAAGTGAACTGAATATCTTTGGGAGATTTCAATATCGATTGAAGTGGAGCTGCGTTCTACAAATTTGATTGATTTTTATTCAATTATAATTGCCGAATAATCATGAATTTATACCTTTTTCATTTTATGCTCATCGCCCATGGGTGTCAATATGCGTGACAATACGTTTGCTTGCGTATTGCTCTCAACTACGTCCCGTTTTTGCACATTTTCCCGAACATCTATGTACATCTGTTTCATCGTCTTCAATTCCGTTTCATACTTGTTGCATCTGTCACGCAGCTGAGTCTCTGATGTGGTTCTTTTTTCCAACTCTTCGGACACTGTTTTCAGCTTTTTCTTTAATTCATCATTGCTGTCCTTTGTTTCGACCAATTTATCTTTGAAGTTTTTCGTTTCCTTCCTGGCTTCCTCTAGCTGTGTACTCAGCTTCCGGATATCATTCTTTGATTGAGTTATCGTTTTCTGCAGACTTGACACGTTTGCGTCGTACTCACGTTTGATGGTGGATAATTCCTTGTTATGCTTTTCTTCCAAACTTATCTTGAGATTACTCATGTCCTAAAATAATAACGAATCTGCCTGTAATGTTTATATTGCTCTATATGGATAAGTATGCTCATGTTGTTTACGCGAATAATATTCTCCTTCTCCAAAAGTAAATTCTCTTTTTCCTTCCGCAGAAGTCCCATTTTTTTATGTAATTCATTCAATGTTACGCTGCCTTCATTCCTTTCATTTCGATTTACGTTTTCCATTTCTTTGTTGCGAGCTGTTTCATTCTTTAATTTTTCTTCGGTATTAACTAAATTGTCGCGTAATTTTTTACACTGTGCAGCCTCAGCATGTAATTCATTCTCCAATGTGCTGATACGTTTCGTCAACTCATCCTCCTTTATCTTTCCATCATTCAGTTGTAGTCGAAGTTGTTCTGTCTAAATGAACATTAAGAATGATCGGAAAGAATATGTTGTAACTTTGATTTCTCCCTCCTTGTAATTTGAATACCTCTTGCAACGTCAGTTCTAACTGATCGTGTAATTTGTTTTTATTATCCATTAGGCTGTCATATTTCGATAACAACTCATTTTTCGCTGATGCTAGGGATTCTATTTGATTCCTAATATGTCATAAATTTTCCAATCATTGAAATTGAATAATGTTTCTCTATCGTCGCAAGGTAGGAAAATGGGGGCCTTACTTATAGGACATAAGTTCATTTTGCAGCTTAAAAACAGTGTTCTCCTGCTGTTTAAGCGCTTCCATGATTCTTCGCCTCTCATCGTCTTGCTTCTTCAAACGCTGCTTCAAATTTTCGTGGTCAGCCAATATTGCTTCCTGCTCCTAAAAGTAATTTTGCAGACCACAGTTCACATTCAGACTTCGGTACTCATGAACTCTTTTTCTATACTTTAATCATCCTCAATTTTTCTTCGGTATGATTATTCATTAAGTAACTTCTCTCTGCTGAAAATTTCTCTTCAACTCCCTGGAGCTGCTCCCTCAGCCCATTATTGGTCATCATCAGCTCCTGCATCCTGTCGTACATAACAAGGAAGAGTGTAAGGCCACAACTCGCTCTAATTTTAATTCGTCGAAGAAGATCATTGTCATGCACCTCATTTCGTAAGCGGTATATTTTCCCAGAGTTTCGGCAACGATTGTCTCCTGTTCCATATCTGTACAATGCGAAAAAGAGACACATCATACACCAAGCCCTTATAAATTGCTTTCTACGTATTACCACATCCATCGTACATTTATTCCTCGCGTCAGTGAGCTGTTCCTGCAACTTTTCCAAAGCCGTCGACTGGTCAGCGATTATGTTATCAAACGTCGTCGTCAGGTTGGCCCGATGTTGCTGAAATGCAATGAGACTGTCCGAAACGTAGTTGCAATAATTCGAGATCGTGTCGATTGAGTGCCACGTAGCGTCCAATCTGTAAGAAATAAAGAACCGGCCCCGGTTTTCATGGAACGTATCGTACAAAAATGTTGGCAGATATTTCTTCACTTTTCCGTTATCTCATCTCTGACGTTCATCTCGGCGTCCAGCGACTTCGAGAGGCATGTTATGCGTTCCTCGGCCATTTGATACTTTTTTTGCAAGGCCTCGTTCTTCGCCATCTCTTCCTTCAATTGGATCTGTAATTCCGGTGTAACGCCCATCTCGCGATTCTGCGTATCAAAATAAGTTGTCAGGAATAAAACAATAATTAAGGGAAGAATAGTACCGAGTTCTTCACATTTGTTTCATGAAGCTTACTGATAGAGGAGTTTGAGGGATCTTGGCTCCAGTACTTTTTGCCCATTGCGCTATCATCGCATTAATAAATCTGCCATTTGTCTGAGGAGTCTTCCGGATTTTCGAAGGACTCGCATCGGTGGTCATTATTGGACTCTTTCGCTTTAGTTCCTCCATTTGCATGTTTATTGGCTTTAGGAGCTAATATGCAAAAAGATCTCTTGAGAACTCTATCGAATCTTACATGGATTTACTTGTGTTACAGAGTACTGTGCATCTTACCTTGATATTATATTTTTATACTCGGCCATTAATATCGTATGAATTAATAGTTATATCGGCATATTCAACAGTTAAACGAGTTCCCTTCGATAAAATCCCATAAACACTGTTAGTAGTGCTAGCGTAGCGTCGGTCACGTTTTAAAGCTACTACGTGAGTAGATAGATTAACCGTTACTGCGTTAATTCAAATATCAACACAGATCTAATTTTTTGGGGATCGATCATGCAGAGAGTTATTCATCCTAATAGAATTAGGAGCGAATATACACACAATTAAGAAAGAGTTGTATCGCGGACGTTGCGGTCGAATGACGCATTGGATATTTCAAGCAATACCCTTTCTTTCCACAGGAAGAAAAGACTCTGCCAGAAGTCACGTAAGAATCTCAGTCAATTCCTGCGAATTAGGTTATAAAGACTCCACCATTGCTAGAACTCAAGCATAAATTAACTATAACTTGCCTATTACTATTATATATACATTTCTGACTAAACCAATGCCTATTACATATATCTAAACCAAACAATTGCACAAATCCCATCTCTCCCACAGATTCATCAAAAAGCAGCTTCTCCCAGCATCACCGCAGAACAGTACAAAAATGAATACCGCCATTTATCATCCCTCAACCTCTCAGGTCAAATTACCTCTATCTCTTACTCCTCATCAACAAACATAAGAATAACTAACTAGCTCTACATTCCTTCCATCAGCTCTCCGCACCAGCTCCTCCCAACTTATCTCTGACAAACAAACCCCTCTGAACAATCCCTAGAACAGAGTATCAAGCGTTCAGGACGTCCGGCCGACCCCCAGCGAGGGGGTGACAAGCGTCGAAGGCCGTCAGTTTGTTGGTAAAACAAGAATTTCGTCCAGCATCCCGCCCGTCCGATTCATTTCGAAGAGGCGGGCTCGCAGATCGATGGCTGGCTTCGGCGCATGTGAGATGACGTTCCTCTCAGCATCGGGATCGTCCTCTCCCCCACCTGGCCAGCACCCCCTGCCTCCCTCGTCCTCGGAACGTCGACGATCCACCCGCGCTCTCCCCCTCGTTTCACGCTTCTCGCCTCTCGGGCCAGTCCAGGCCAGTCGAGCTGTCCGCTGCCCCCCTCCGCAACCCCGCGTTCGCAGAGATGACAGTGGCAGCCACATAGAAAAACATCGGCGCGTACGTGCGGCCAGACAATAGCGCTGAAACGTGCACGGCAGACGGACCGTCTCGGCCAGAGTCCTGCGAATCCTTTCGCCGATCAGTAGAGCGACGAGTGACAGTTGGGACAGCGAGGATGAGGGACCACGAGGCGCCAGCCTCGCAGAAGAAGCCCACCAAGCTTCGGAATCTCATCGGCAAGACCGAGGTCTTCGATTCGCTTCATGTCAGGAACGCGGAGGTGAGTTTTCGCTTGCCGAGGAATAAAGGACTCGATGAAGGAACGTTTCTGTGAGTCGTTAGGCCACTTGTAGGAAGAGGATGATAGGATGGTAGGATGGTAGGATGATAGTTGGGTGTTTTGCGAATTGACGGTGGGGTGGCAGAGCGGACTGTTGAATGCTCACGGCGGGGTATAATCGGATGCGAAGGGGATGAATTTGTCAGGGGTTGCAGGCTTTGGGATGAGGAGAGATGCGGCGCGTGTCGAAGGGAGGGAATGCCAAACGGGGCGTGAGATCTGAATGAAAATTCGCTGAATGAGTCTACTTCTGAATGAATGCCCGCGAGTAACGATTTCACCCCTCTGCGGGCGTGTAACGGGATGACGGCTGTGAATTCGATGAACACGGCAGTGCTCGCTTCCATACGTAATAGATGCATTAATGACTGTTTTGATTCGCACATGTAACGTCCGTAGTACTGTAATTGCTATTTTTAGAACCTGTTTGACGGTAAACTGTGTTCCGGGTCTCGGGATCGAAAATCATGATTTTTTTTTCTCCTGCGCGCTTATTTCATCGGCGCAAAAAGAAGCGGACTGAAAGATTATCAACACCAGTCTCCTTGACACTTTGGAGAAAACGCATCCTTGGGCAAAAGCGTCGCCGATTATATCACATTCCCGGATCTTTGGGATACTTGAACTTTAGAAATCGTGCAATGCACAGCAGATACGGCGTTCCAGATACACCGAGACAAAATGTACCTTTTGTCTTAAAACAGTAGTTGCAATCGATATTCATTTCTCTATACTGAGAAATTGCTGTACATTCCCGAAGGCACTTCATGACCTCAATCATTTTTTACTGCCTACAAAACTCGTATCGCTTCCCATACCGCCAGCATAGTCTTCCTTTCATACCGTAGCATGTAATCCGCGCTCAATCCACTATTTTTCATGGCGCGTAACGCGTACGTAAAGCAATTTCCTCAGTCATGTACCTGTACTCAAAATCGTAACACAGTTTCCTTTACGCCGATACGGAACATTACTCCCGATAAAGTCCGCGAATCAGATTCGGTGCGTGCGAAAAATTGATCACCGTTACGACTTTATCCCGTAACGAGAAACGTGCCTGCATTTGCATACCGCTCATTTACATGATAATTCTTTCCACAGAGAACGCTATGCTCGGGTCAGGTGTGCCTCGGAAGTATTATGGCCCTGCCGAATCACGGCACGGAGCCTCGCACCAAGGAGGAGATACTCGTTCAAGCCAAAGACTTTCTGGAACAGTATTTTTCCTCGATTAGGAGGTACGTGCACAATCTTTGCCGCGCGCCGTCTCGACGGACCGCGTTCTGGGTCCTAATCGAGAAGTTGACAAAACTTCCGCTCATGCCATGTTATGCTATCAGCTTCTGAAAGAGTTATTCGCCTGCCCTTAGACTCAACAGCGACGCTCACCGCTCCCGCTGGGAAACCGTGCAGAAGGAAGTCTACTGCACTGGAACCTATCAGCTGACCGAGACAGAGTTGGTTTTTGGGGCAAAATTGGCATGGCGAAACGCAGCGCGCTGTATAGGTCGCATACAATGGTCCAAGCTACAGGTTCGCTTTATTAGGTCAAATAGTCAACGAACGAAAAATGGCAGTTTTTGCAAGCTGACTCTTTGCAGGTATTCGACTGTCGTTACGTTACAACGACCAGCGGCATGTTCGAAGCACTGTGCAATCATATTAAGTACAGTACCAACAAAGGGAACATCAGGTGAATCATACAAGTGGTCCGGTAAATTTGTAGAATGACACTTTGGTCAAACCTGTTCATCTTCCAGGTCCGCGATAACTATCTTCCCGCAGAGGACCGATGGTAAGCACGACTATCGCGTGTGGAATCAACAATTGATCTCCTATGCCGGCTACAAGAATCCTGACGGGACGATTACCGGCGACCCTGCGAACGTGGAATTTACCGAAGTATTTACATTGAACACTTTTTCCGTATCTAAGATGAAGTTTCGTAACTTTGTGCAAACCTCGATCTTCTTCGACAGTTATGCTTGAAGCTGGGCTGGAAGGGAGCGAGGACCAGGTTCGACGTATTGCCATTGGTCCTATCTGCCAACGGCCACGATCCCGATTACTTCGACATTCCTACCGAGCTCGTCCTCGAAGTACCTCTCAGTCATCCTACGTAAGCTTTAATATCGCAACTTTTCAAGAGAAGTATCGATTCACGCGCCCACGCCCACCGTTTCTTCCATACGTATGACCGATTGACAGGTACGATTGGTTCGAGAAGCTCAATCTGAAATGGTTCGCCGTTCCCGCCGTTTCCGGCATGGTTTTCGATTGCGGAGGACTGGAATTTACGGCGGCCCCATTCAACGGCTGGTATATGAGCACGGAAATCGGAGCTAGAGATCTCTGTGATGTTCAGAGATACAATCTCTTGGAGGTATTCCACGAAATTGCTGTATTAAATTGCTTGGCGTGCCGTTGTTGAATAAATACAACAGAGGAATTAAAGAATAGGACTAGAATAGGACTAGAGTAGAACTAGAGTAGGATTCACGGTTCAGTTAGGTATTTGATTCAATTCACTTTTAGACTATAGCTACTCACATGGGGCTGGACACACGAACGTCTACTTCACTGTGGAAGGACAGAGCGATGGTAGAAGCAAACGTGGCCGTGCTGCACAGCTTCCAGGTATCAATAAAATTGTTGCTCATCCCAGGCGGACGATTCAAACTGTAATCCGACTTGCAGATGAAGAACGTGACGATCGTAGATCACCACACGGCGTCGGAGTCGTTCATGAAACATTATGAAAATGAAATGCGTCTGAGGAACGGCTGTCCTGCCGATTGGCTCTGGATCGTTCCGCCAATTTCCGGCTCCGCTACTCCGGTCTTCCATCAGGAAATGGCGATGTATTATTTGAAGCCATCCTACGATGCTCAGGTATTCCGTGGCTTGAGCTTCTCATGTTCGCACTATTGGAAGATAGTGTCTAATCAGTCTATCGATTGAATGTCTGTTTATAGGATCCTGCGTGGAGAACGCATGTCTGGAAGAAAGGACGAGACAAACGAACGACCAGTAAAAAACCAAGGAGAAAGTTCCACTTTAAGCAAATTGCAAGGTAAACTTGTTAAGCGGGGTAGATTTATAACAGAAACTCATTGCAATAACTTGTGATTAATTATTCTAGGGCTGTGAAATTTACATCAAAATTATTTGGAAGAGCATTGTCCCGAAGAATAAAAGCAACGGTTTTATTCGCCACAGAAACAGGAACGTCACAGATGTACGCGGAAAAATTAGGTGAATTGCTGGGTCACGCATTTCATTCGCAGGTAGATAGATTTTTTCCTGCTCAATGAACGGTACTTGAATGACGCACACTTTCCCGTTACAAGCACCCCTGGTCATCAATCCATTATGTTGAATACCAAAAATTACAGGTACTTTCCATGGAAGAGTACGACGTGAGTAATATCGAGCATGAAGCTTTATTGCTGGTCGTAACTTCTACTTTCGGCAATGGAGATCCACCGGAGAACGGAGAAGTAAGTCACAAATTCCAGATGCATTCTTCAATAGGATATGTATACAAACCACTGTTCCATTGTTACAGGCGTTCGCTCAGAACTTGTACGCAATGAAAATGAACGAAACGTACATCAACAGCGAAAGCAAAATAAGGTACTTCATCGCAAACTCTAGCTCTACATTTTCACCAGCTTAATGACATCCTTGCATTTGCCCATTTTCAGTCTAGCGTCGTCAAAGTCGTTTATAAAGGCGAACAGCCAAACGGAGATAGGAAATACAAAGCGTTTAGATAGACTGGATTCCTTGCGAGGCTCAACGACAGACTCGCAAACGGAAGACACCTTCGGCCCCCTCAGCAACGTTAGGTACCCAAATGTCACTGTACCGCACTGTTTGTTCAGTCCATGTCGTTCGAGACGAACGTTCCTCTTATATTCGTTTCCCTTCGTACTTATATTTGCGTCCCTAAGGAACAGCGTCTCTTGAACGATGGACTTAGGCAACAGGGGCAGTGAAACTCTCGGGTGGGATGTTGGTAGAGCTTTCCTTCTGTTTGTGTTCCAGATTTGCAGTATTTGCACTGGGATCGTCGGCGTATCCGAACTTCTGTGCTTTTGGGCGGTACGTTGATAATTTATTGGGAGAGTTGGGCGGTGAGAGGCTCTTACGTTTGGCGCAGGGCGATGAAATGTGCGGGCAGGAGCAAACGTTTAGGAAGTGGGCGGCTGATACATTCGCTGTTGGTATTCGAGAATGACAATGTCGTACATTGCTTTAACTAGAGCACTGTTTGTTCCTATCGCTAACGTTGTACGTTTTGTAAGGTCGCGTGTGAGACGTTCTGCCTTGACGACGATGACACTTTGCTGGAAGTCGCTCTGTCTCTAGGCTCTGAAGCTCTTTCTGCCGCGACAGTTCGTTTCATCGAAGCTGATCCACAACCCATTGCAAAAGGTATAAGCGTATACAAAAGTTAAAATTTTTCAAATCTTGTTCATTTCATTTTGTTTTATAATAAACATGATTTGCGTAGCTCTCAGCAAATGTCATCACAGAAATGTTACGACATGCACTCTGTTCCGAAAGACGAATTTAAGTCAGGACGAAACAAGGTAAGTTAGCGATATTTAAATAATATCGCGATAAAATATTTTCAATGACAACGAAAATTTTGCAGCGCAAATACGTTGCTCTTGGAACTCGAAGAAATGGCTAGCATGGAGATATCCTATAAACCAGGTGATCACTTGGGTGTATTTGCCTGTAACCGAGCCGAACTCGTAGAAGGAATACTGCAACGAATACAAACGCCGTTTGATCCTAACGTTGCAATTGAATTGCAGATGCAAAAGCAATCGCATACCCCTAATGGTATTGTTCAGACTATATTTTTTATATTATGTTAATAACATTTCACACTTTGACATGATAAATACCAGTTATACATTCAATTATACAGGTATCGTGAAGACATGGGTTCCGCACGATAGGTATTTGCCAAACTCCTTGAAGGTATTGTTGACACGATTCTTGGACATCACCACACCGCCAACACCGAATCTGTTGAGATACTTTGGATCCATAGCAACAGATCCAAAGGAACAAGCGCAGCTCAATCTTTTGGCCTCTGTACGCTTAAACTTCTGGCTATACTACTGGAATCCCAAGACGAATGAATATCAATTTTGTTAATAATTGTATGTTACAACGTAGGACCCTGCAGCATACGAAGACTGGAGACATTTCAAATTCCCAAATTTGCTGGAAGTGTTGGAAGAATTTCCGTCTGTCAAACCTTTCGCTCCTCTGCTTCTCCTTCATCTGACACCTTTGCAGCCAAGGTTCTATAGCATTTCTTCATCTCCGATTGTACACCAGGGGCAGATACAACTTACAGTTGCTGTGGTACAGTACAATACACAAGGTAAATTATACCTATTAACGCACGTTTGATACATGATAACATGCTGACGACTTCACAGACGGTGGTGGTCCATTACATTATGGAGTGTGCTCGAACTACCTTCATAATAGTAAAGATGGTGAACCCATTTACGTCTTTGTACGCAGGTAATTACGATACAGAATACTTCCTCGAAATGTGATATTATACAAAACTTTTTTGGCTTGCCTTCATTTCCCTAGCAGAGTGCATAACGATAATCCTATCAGAAGCGGTTTAAGCCGTCATATGTCGGTATTGAAAGTTTTAATAAGCAATTATTATTCTAGTGCACCGAACTTTTATATGCCAACGGATCCAAGTGCACCTATGATCCTTGTTGGCCCCGGAACTGGTATTGCACCGTTCCGTGGATTCTGGCACCACCGACGTGCACTGATGGAACGCGAAAAAGATCAGAAGTTTGGAAAGATCTGGCTCTTCTTCGGCTGCCGAAACTGTGGCTTGGATTTGTATCGGCAAGAGAAACAAGATATGGTGGAGGCAGGAGTTCTGGATAAAGTTTTCCTGGCATTATCACGGGAACCTGGATTAAAGAAGGTCTATAAAAGTTTAGCTCAATACCCTGAAACTCTGAATTTTCTAGCAAAATGTTTAAAAAACATAGTATTATATTGTTTCGTACGTAAAACTTATTACAACGTATTGCAGACATACGTGCAAGAGTTGATTCAGTCAGAAGCGCGTAAGGTCTACGAAATGCTCGTTCATGAACAAGGACATTTTTATGTCTGCGGTGATTGTACGATGGCTGAAGGTGTCTATCAAACTCTGAAGCAAATAATTCAAACCCATGCACAGATGACAGACAAAGAAGTAGAGGCGTACATGTTATCTTTAAGGGTAATTACTTTCTTCTTCGCTTGCCATTTACTTTTAATATACGAATAATATTGACAAAAAAAAATGTCGTTTCAGGATGAAAATCGTTATCACGAAGATATATTCGGCATAACATTACGAACGGCCGAGGTGCACAATCGATCGCGTGAAACTGCGAGAATTCGGATGGCAGCGGAGCCATAAATGGCACTTACGAATCAACAATGCTGTCGATAGATTTACTCAATCTGTAGATAGTTTTTTCGACGATGCATATCATGTATTGGTGCATATCTTGTTGAGCTGTATCATTACGAGCTTACGTTCTACGGAACTGCATGCAGTATTCTTCATTAAAGTCTTCATAGTTTAAACGCGCTACGTCTGCGACTATATTATTTACGGCAGACTGGAGTGTATTTCTATTTTTCGATGATACTAAGAAATGTCATTCAGAGTGTCCATATAAATTACACTTGTTTCAACACTCTATTTATACATCACCTCACGTGATAAAATGCGATTAGACGCAATAATTTATGTAATTGTTACTTAATGTACATTTGCCACATTGTTACGAGGTATCCATGCTTCTTTCAACAATCGATGATCGAATATAGCAAAACGCATGAGATGCTATAAAATAAATGCCACACATTAGCACAATCTGCATAAAAGTTTTGTATATAATTGAATGGAACATTATGTAATTATTTCCACTAAATGTTAAAACAAACAGATATAATTAATTTAATTGAAACTCTTATGTAATCAAACAGAATCTGTGGTTTATTTACAACGGGATATGTCGGATGTGAGACGTATACGGAATTTACAAACAATACTTTAAAAAAGATTTAGTCATTCATGTTGTTTAGTACAGTACTGAATACTTCATGTCACGCCGGCATATATTTATTGAATAATAATACGAATAATTTTGTACATAACCGAACGGCAAATAAACGATTATCAGGAAACATACGTATAGGAACGACTAAAATTGACTTATTTCTCTGAGAATTATTCTAGTGGGGCAAGCTCTGGTTCTGGCTTGTATTTTACAGAGCCCAACAACGTTTTAAGTTCTGCTATTGCCTTTCCAGGATTCAAACCCTACATGAAACATCAATGATTAATTAGTATGTATCAAAAATATTTAAAAATGGTAATATGCATATATAGCAATGACCAACCTTTGGACAAGTACGAGTACAGTTCATAATTGTATGACAACGGTAGACAGAATACACATCACTCAAGTTCTTCAACCGCTTCTCTGTAAAATTGTCCCGAGAGTCAATTATCCACCTGTATGCCTGCATAACAGATAATTATCATAGTTACTCAATGTTAGATGTAATATTGCATTAGAATAAAACAAATGATTTAAAACCAACCTGCATAAGTACAGCAGGTCCTAAATACTTGTCTCCATTCCACCAATATGATGGACAAGAAGTACTGCAGCAAGCGCAAAGAATGCACTCATAAAGACCATCCTGTCACAAAACAACATAACAGATAAATGTGTAAATAACATTCAATTATACTTTGCATATGTTACTTACCAGTTTTTGTCGATCATTAACACTTTGCAGATACTGCTTTCCTTTCTTATCTTCTTTTTGATCATGACGTTGAAGCCATGGTTCTATACTGCGATACTGATTGTAAAAGTGAGTCATGTCTGGTACTAAATCCTTTACAATATACATATGCGGCAATGGATATATTTTACTAGTTGCACCGACATTTGCATCAATTTTGCTGAAAGAAAATTTATATTACTTAATATTGTTATGGATTAAGGTGTATATTTTCTTTATGTAGATTGTGATTCATACCTGATACATGCAAGAGTATTGATTCCACCAATATTCATAGCACAGGAACCGCAAATGCCTTCACGGCAAGAACGACGAAAAGTCAATGTTGGATCTATCTCATTTTTAATCTTAATCAATGCATCTAATACCATAGGTCCACACCTGAATAACATATTTTTATTTCAAATGGAGCAGAAATTTAACTATCTAAATACTATTTAAGTATAAATATATTTACGTATTCAGATCAACTTTGTAGTCTTGCAAATGCGGCTTCTCGTCTGGCTTATCCGGGTTCCATCGATAAATAGAAAAAGTCTTCAGCCTGGCTTCAGCATTCTGACAAGCCGAGACATGCAATGCTCTGACCTAACATATTTTATAAATTCAAGTCAGTAATCTTACATGAAATGGTGCAACTTTGAAAGACTATGTATTACAGGTGTTATTGTATTCAAACGCAAACAAACAATTGATAACAGAAATCATTTTTAATTCAGTTCTACTATTTTTAAAAACCAGAAATTATATAACTATTACAACTTTAGTTGTTAGCCGCCGAACATATAGAGCAAAAGTTAACGCACGAAGTTCGCATTATGGAATAACCAGTTTGTTGCTTCAGACTGTTCACATGACAATTCAGCACATTTTCAAACGTTATCGCAATCATTAGAATATCGCACGGTTGCACAAAAAAAGAACGCAGCTAATGAATCTGACAGCAGATCGCTATCAAGTTAGGTTTTGTCATTAGCACTTTCGCCACCTATATATCTGTGTGTATACGGTTGTTTTTTCTGACCTTACGACACGCGATTGCAGTGACACTAATCGATATGCAAGCATTATTCGACGATCATCGCTCGATTACTCACTTGTCTGAATGCATTTCTGCACGTTTGCGGTACAATGCCTGCCATTTTTCCGAATATTTCTCGCCCCCAGACGCTTGCGGTACCTGTGTTACGTAAGGCTTGCACGTGCGGCACTGCCAACCTGAACTGCTTTCAGCGCGACATTTGTCTATGCACGAAAATTTGCATCTATATACAAAGTAATCTTTGTATGCTCCTTATTGCGGAACAACGCAGTTGCACCATGTAACACGACTATTGCATTTGTAATTCGTTCGAAAAATATATATCCCATATGATAGTGATACATGTCTACCAAGATGGATTTCGTATATTCTTATTTGAAGCGGCGGAGCTTTATAAATAATTTATTTTTAAAAATGTACATGAACTTGAAAATGGTTCTGCGAACGAACGTAAAGTCATGTTGTGGGGCTAGTGCGATTAACTGTTGAACATATTAGTTGACCGCGCTCTTAATGTCAGCAATGTTTCATAAGCGCACGTTGTTATTCGCACTATCAATCGCCAGCGCACGTATGGCAAGAAATACTCGATAGAACGGGTATGCGAAAAGTGAGGCTCTATAGAATTTGTTCGCTCAAGTGAAACTGTGAAATATATTGGAAGCACAAGGATAACACAAAAAATACAAACAATGAACGGGTATTTTTAGTGCAGTCAATGTCAATGCACGGGTCGCCATGGGTTTGACCTTTTATTTCTAATTATAAGACTGAGGGGCGTGACATTATTTATACAATCATGTACAGGTAACAATTATTATCTGTTTATTAGTTTTGCTGCTTGTAAATTATGGTGTCATGTGTACTTTGACAGGCAGGTTATGTGAGATAGGTTATGCACATCAATGACATTCAATTTGTTGTACAATATTTCATATCTTGCTGCTTAACTCGGTAGAATAATTATACTAGTAAGAGTTCAAGACACATGACCTGGAATTAGCAATGTTATTGGAAAATGTAACGATGTAATAAAACTTAGAATATTATTCTAGCAGACGATGCAAGGTCACATGATAAAGCTTGTTGCATATGATCCGTTCATGATAAGTTTACATGTTTATAATTTTTCATAACTCTTCCGTTTTCTTTTGTATATGAGGTACATTGTAATTAAGCATTCACTTTGGTTACATTTTTGAATAAAGACTCTTCAGAAAAATCAATCTGTTTCTGAAATGCCATACGAAGCTAACTTCACGCATGACAAAAGCGCGCCAAGCAATTTCAAAAATTCAAATTTAAATTCTTATTGATTCTAATTGCAGGTATAGTAATATTTTTAGACTTTTGCAACAATGCAAAAAGACTTATCCGAAAGATAGATACATATTAATACGAGCATTTGTGACTGACACCTTTGTAAAAACAAAAGAATACGAGGGTCGCAAGTTAGTTGGGTAAGTTTCAGTTTAAGACATACTTGGCTCTTGAAATGTAACGTGTGGCCATTGACAGAGTTTGGATACAGGTTATCACGTTGTCTATAGATTCTCAATGGAAGAAATGTATGCTGTCGTATCGGACGTAGGGAATTACAAATGTTTTGTGCCATTCTGCAAGAAATCTGACATCACTGTGCAATGCAAAGAGTACCTAAAAGCAAATCTTGTGATAGGATTTCCACCTCTCCACGAAAGCTATACCTCAAAGGTGACCATGGTGGAGCCACGAATAGTTAAAGCGGAATGCACCGATGGCAAATTATTCAACCATTTAAATACTCTTTGGTTGTTCAGTCCGGGTCTGAAAAACAACCCGAAAACGTGTCTGATCGACTTTTCGTTGTCGTTCGAATTCAAGTCGATCCTACACTCCCACCTGTCCAATTTGTTCTTCAATGAAATTGTAAGACAAATGGAAAACGCTTTTCTCGAAGAGGCCAGAAAAAGGTACGGTGAGCCATGCATAAAAACCGTACGATTACAGAGGTGACACAAGAGGTACATTTTAGGAACGAGGAATTGCGGAGCAATATCTATGATATTATGGTTGTTACGACTGTGGATGTTTTTTGTGAGAAATAAAATCTTTTGGTCGATGATCTCCAAATGGCCGGCGAGTCGCCAGAAGTGAATATATCAAATGATTTTGTCAGTGTCAATTTTTAGTAAACTTCCCCAGACGAGCTCGATAACGTTTAATGCCTAACTTCAGACCGCTGGAAGGGTGCACAGCTGACGGATGTGACACACCCGGTATACATGAAGAGCGACCTTCGCCTTATTGAAAACTAACCTTGAGCAATTCCATCTTGACCGTATCCTTGATGCGTAGGTGTGCTATCGATTCCAACGGTATTGGTGAGAGAAAGAGAAGGTCGTACCGATTTTAGTGTCGATGTCATACTCATGTGTAAGACGTCACGATCGATGAGCGTTCGCATTAATAGCGCATGTGATCACCGCGTTAAATTCAATTCATTCGAAGCATTTCCCGTGCTCGTGGGCGACAAGTTTCTCTATCGGTCGTTTTCAATTTCATTGTAGATAACAAGAAAGTCGCGAGGTTCGCAAGTTTAACTCGACATGTGCTTGTCAGTGACAGCGCTGAGCAACCAAATGCCGTTGCTACCACGCGGTATCATTTATTTTGGCCGAAAAAACTTGTCGCGTGTATGTCAGGGGAATCTTTGCTGCACAGGAAGTTTTGCGATGCATTGTCGGCCAAAAATTCGTTCGGTCACCGTGTCGCAGACAGTGAGAAATCTTTACAGCAGCCGACAGCAATTTCTTGCGTCTTTGAACAGTAAGAAAACAAATGACAGCTCTTTACCGCCTACTTTAACGAAGCAGCAGGCGAAGGAATTGGCCAAGAAATTGACGATAAAGGAACGCGAAGTTCTCGCGAGCGTTCTTGAGGAATGCAAATCGCAAGATGACAAAGCCAACTTTGAAGGTAACTTAATAAGCTATTGATTTTGCATTTTTTTATATTTGTCTATACTCTTTATTATATGTCTCTAGATCAGCTTGCTGCGATTAGATGGAGGAGTAAGTTTGGAAGGCCCAGCAAAGTTCCGACACTTGGGGATGTTGATCCTACCGGCAGTTATTGTCCTGTACCCGATGATTGGCTGCTACGCAAGTATGGTAGGGTATATGTATATAGATTATAGGTGTAACACCGCTCATTTAAGTTCTACATAATCTCACAGAGATATGTCCACTGATTCAATCATTGCGCTTGCATCGGTCTAAGCTCTCTGTCAATCCATAAATTAAACTTTGGTTAAGATAATACTAACGAAAATTTTTTATTTTTATTTTTTGCAAACGCATTTCAAATCTCCTATATAACTTAAATCTTCAACTGTTCTTTCTTTGCTTCACATTCTACAATGGATAATCTTCCGTAAGTCCATTTATTTGCATGTTGAACTATGTACTCTACTCAACTATGTGTCCTAATTGTCTCACTTGCTTTTCCTATCTTAACTGAACTTTCTGGATGTTTTAAACAGTCAACATCAGGGGCACACTTGGGTAATATATTACATACATTTTTTCTACTTTATTAACAAAAGAAAAAAGATTTTTGTCATTTAATGCAGTAACAGAGGTACATTATATACAATGCAATTAGAATGATTTTACTAGGAATATTTGTCTAAGATAATAATTAAAATACTGAAAATAGTTCTAAAAAGAATTCATTGATATCCTTCTTAAACATGTATTATTATCCAACTAATCATATCCATTGAAAACTAAGGGAAGACATACAAGATTAAGAAATCAAAATTATATCACCATCAAGATAAGATATACAACATCAGTTATACTGATTCTTTCTACACGCATGGCTGATCAACGTGATATACTTACATAATGGCATGATATTGCTCTCTAACAATATCTATCCTAAAGCCATAACTAAATTCTTTGTCTTTTCTGCCCTCTAAAGCAAGCAACTGTACAAAGATGTCCCCTTTAACAATATTTATTAAATGTTGCACCAGTATTTTTACAGTTTAAGGACATTTTCATATCATCATGCATTTATAAGTCTGCATGTTCCACATAATGTTGTTCACGAGACATGTAAAAATCACACATAACAATCGCATATCAATTCTCTGTCTACATTAATCTTCTTTATGCAATCTGTTTATGACCACGAAATACCATAAGAATGTATTTTTGTTGTCAATAAATATATGTTTTTTAAAGCCTGGTGTATTTAATTGGTGACAAACAGCTTGTCCTACTTTAGTTTGCACTTTACTTAGGACAATGTTTATGTAGAATAAGAAGTGGCACATACAGGAACAATTTAAACGTGTCACACGCATACAAAATAATATACAAAAGTATATATATCTTTTTTAACAGATTTGTTTATATGTAGTACTTGCATCAAACTCAAATGTGTTCTAATACATCCTATTGATCTGTCCTTCCAATTGATGAATGAAAGCATGAAATAATACTTCAAATACAAGCTACATAAACCATACAATTGAGAAAATGGAAGTTATTTTTGAAAACGTAAATTATACAAGCTTACCTGATCATGGTGGGTGCATATGTTTATATTTCTTTTTTCAAATTACAGCTGAAAACGTTCCAGAACCATCTACTAAAAACTTGGTATTAGGTACGAATTTTACTTATGCAACAGACGTGTTTTTTGGGGCAGAAATAATTATAATATTTAAAAGCTCTTTGTTGAATGCTCATGATATTCACATGCTTTGAAAGATGTATTGAATTATTCGAGTCCACACTCTTGCAAGTGAGTTTCAATGTAGGTTTAATAACATAAGATCATGTTGTTGCAGTCGCGATTGCAAACGCTATACCGTTCATCGGCTTTGGCTTTCTTGACAACTTCATCATGATTGTTGCTGTACGTATTATGAGGCCATACACATAGGTGTTCATCATCCACTACTTTAACTTGAAAATTTCAGGGGGACCAAATTGAAATGATATTTAATAGAAAGTTTCCTATCTCAACAATGACTGCTGCTGCGTTAGGGAACACAGTTTCGGACGTCATAGGGATTGGGTCTGTCCATTACGTAGAAATGTTTGCTCAGAAAATTGGGATTGAACAGCCGACTTTAACGCCTATACAATTAAGTTTGCCGAAGACAAGAATAGCCGCAAACGTGGTACGTTTTCACGACAGTATTCATACGATACTACATCACATGTATAGTGTTCGTTCGTTTCTACATTCATTGAAATTAATTTAGGGACGAGTATTAGGAGTTACGATCGGATGCTTGCTAGGAATGACGCCAATTCCACTTTTTGCACTGTTCCATACTGACAGTTAAATTGAGACGTTAGAGCCCGTTAGATCCTATTCCACTTCTTCTTACCCACCTGTGAGACTGACAACGGGTGTAGCCTAATCTAGAGCAGCTGCAGGCAGAAAGAAGAAAGTTAAACGACTTTAGGTCTATATAAATTAGGCTCTGTATGTATTAACATAGATCGTGCAATACTAACTGATCGCTGCTCACTGTATCAGTGTAAATTAACATTGATCTCACTGTATTAACAAATGTATTTAATGTATTTAATGTATGAGTGTTTGTAGAACTACGCTGTAACTATCTTGTACAATCTTACCATAACAGTCAATTGCCTGCCTAGCATACTATGCAGCCTAATATTGTTGCCTGATGGCAGCTTTACTCATGTAAAAAATAAACTAACAGCACCTATTCTAATATGCGCAATTGAAATAGTGACTGTAAGAGGACAAAGGATGTATTAAAAGTTGGGAAAATTATCTATTACGTATAAGTTGTATACAATATATTTATTTGAAAAGAAATTTCTCTGTTAGTTGTCGACGCTCGTTACGGTTTACAAGTTAGTACAAAAAATATATCTTTTCTTTTGTGACGCGATTCACGTACGGGTGCACCTTGTGTAATTGTTTCTCAAACTTCACAGGAAGTTCCGGAAACTGGATTCATAAACACGAATTTTAAATATACTGCTACATACTATCACTGCCAGTGGCCAAGCGTTATCTTCGTAAAGTAGCCGGCATAATACCTCCAGTCATTCAAAGGAAATTTCACATCCAAACCAAGTATTTCCTTCCAATTCACTTCGATTACCAAATCATCAACATCCTGTGTTACTGGAGCTGTGCCAAATTGAAGTTTGCTATTTGGATTGAATGTTCCGATTCGATCAGGTTTCGCTTCATTTATTGTAAGCAAATTTCCATTGGTTGCTTCTAAACCAGAGTACTCTGGTAACCAAACCATTACGGAATTCAGCCACCACTTCCACGTGATGTTTCCTACATCACTGTTGTTACTACGATCAACCTCAATAGCATCAACCTCATGACAGTCCCGACAGGTTTCATTATATTTCAACGCGATGGGCGAAAAGTCGACTGTGAGTACATCGTGGGATGTATTATTATCAGAGCCAGCTGAATCTGCATCAATTGCTGGATTTATGTCAATAGTTGTCACGTTATTAGAAATAGTCGATTGTCGTGGACTAAGTAACGTTCCTGGTAAGTGACTCGTGACTAATGCTGATCCCAGTAATGTAACGATGCCCGCCGCATACGTTGCCAGACAAATGGAAGAAACGTTTATGACCGTATGTGCTATTGCCATCAATTGAATCGAGTTCATGAGACAACTTAGTTCTGTGTATGAGAACCACCCTCGCTTTCGTGCTTCTTTATACGCTATGTCCTTTTCTAATCTTTGCAGCTTCTCCCAGAAATCTTGATTGTGGACGAATACATCCCAATCCTAAGGTGAAAGATAGATAGTATAAAAAACAGTGTTCAATACAGATATTCATGAAAGTAAAGTTACACTATAGCACATATTGTTACAAAGCTTACAATTGCCTTGAGAAACTCTTTCTCTAATTGATTCAACTTAGGTATTGTCAAATCTCCAGATTGTGCCCATTCTGAGTTAAAAACTTCATCTTCCTCTCCATCATCATGCAAGAATTTACTTGCAACCATCTGTAAGGATGTAATAAAATTATTGACAATGTTCTGTGACATTTTAGAAGTATAAAAAATTATGGCTTAATATAAAATTTGTGAAAAATAATTACCAGAGACACAAGAAATAGTTCAGATGGTGCCACTTTGTGAAGGTACTTTGGGTTGCAGTCCTTTAATCTCTCCAAATATAGTAATGCCAGAACAAGCGAACAAGGTGAGACGCATGCATTCCTAGAAATTCTGCTCGCCTCTTCAACATCTAAACGTTCTAACGTGTGACCACTTTTTACTTCCGTGAAAAGTTCTGCAGCTAGTTCTAAAGAAAAAACCAATGGATATTAACAATGACAACTTCAACAATAAATGCATTCAATGCTCATGCATATGCATCATGTGAAAACTATACATTGAAACAGCTTAGTACGGTTAGAAACAGATGACTCATATTCTTTATTTTAAAAGTCTTATCAACAGTATTTAAAGTTGCTGCAATGATGACATTGGAATTCGTACATACGTATTCAAAGACATGAATAAACGTGTGCAAATTGAATGTCTGACACGCAGTAATAGAAAGGATCTCGGATCCTCTTTGATAAATAGGAAGGGCAATGACTTTACTGACCAGTAACAGGTAAACTGAGACAATCGGTCATCGGCAATTTCGCATAGTAAAGTGATTTTTTTATTCGATTCAAGAATTCGCCGTGGTTGCCCATGCTCTGTAAAGATAACTTCCAATCAAGAAATGTTACGCGAAGCATTTTTAACTGACGAGAAAAATGCGGCGCACGCCAGCGAAACGTGTGCCAGAGCAGCAACAGCTGGTTTTACCTTGAGCTTCGCAGGTGCCTTTCTGCCTTTCGAAATGTTCGTCATGTCGAAGAACTAATAAATTCGATGTTCGTCACTTTACTCTTACTTCACTTCACCGATCGTGGCACCGTTTAGAAAATCATAAAACAATACCTCCGAATTTGTTAGGAAGGTATGTTTCGGCAGCGATGCAATGAGCTGCACGCACACACCTAACCCAAAAGGCCTAAATCTCCCGACGAATGAAGTGATGCACTTGAACGGCGGCGGCGCTAGGGGAATATACGGGCAATCGTGCCAATTTTCTTCAAGATCACTGTCCCTCGTAACCGTTATTTATCTATCTTGTCACATCGTACGTGTTATCGATTTCGTAACCGTCGATTTGAGTGGTAGGATTAGATTTCTCGTACAAAGTTAATCGCGTGGCGTACGTGCTAAGCGTCCACGTTTCGCGTACATTAAGATACGATGCACTTTTTCAGACGTTCGGCTGCGTTCGGCGCAACGGTTGGTATACTTGCGAGGCAATGAACCCATAATTGAATTACCGAATTGGAGCGGGGTATGAGTAAGTACAGAAGGAAAATTGTCGAGTGAGGTTTATAAATACGGTTGAAAAAAGAATGGCATTTTATGTTACGCCCGTTCAGATAAGCGATACCCGATGGGACGAGAATGCATCGACTGTGTGTACTCTGTGAATTGTGTTTATGATTGGATAGAAGCTACCGATGTAGGTGTGGTGTGTCGGGCGACTGGAAAAATTTCTGTCGGGCGGTTGTCTTGCAGCTACTTTCATACCTTCGATAGGTTATTTGACATATGTCAAACACCTTATTACCAAATTAGTGATTGTGTCCCAAGAGGGCAAGACATCAAACGCCAGGCGTGAATGCATCGGTTGGTAGCAGTAAACAACGAAGGACAGAGATTAACGGGACAGTCGAAAAAATGCGGTGGTAGAGATGCGTTTAAAGGGAAAAAACAACACAAAGTCATTTCAGGGCGTCTATAAGGTGCTTTCCCGTATATGCCGTAAGTACAACAGAATTGTCATTATTTTTTAAACATGCTCTGTTATGACATTGCTGCTTTCTTTTCTACTTGTTTTCAAATTCTCATGGCTGATACTTCATTGATTCAGAATTAGTGTTTGCATATGAGCATGTTTTTAAAAAAATGTTTTCAGGTACAGCGGATAAAGGGCAACTTGATGGTTTTGCGGTAGACGGCACGGTGCAGCCAATACAGCACAGTCATGACTCTTGCAATATGGGATTTGCAACGCAGCCAGTAAAACAGACCTCAGATGTCTCCAGTACAGTGTACGCAGTGGGACAGTATGCTCCTAAAGTTTTGAGGAATTTGAATACACAAAGACTAAAAAATCAATTTAGCGATGTGGGATTGGTGGCGGGTGGGACCGTTATTAGGGCACACAGATCGGTCCTAGCAGCGGGTAGCGCTTACTTTAATGCTATGTTCACTGGTGGCCTTGTAGAGGAACAGCAAGAATTAGTTGAGATACACTCTGTATCATCTAATATTCTCTCCATTCTGGTGGATTTTATTTATTCTGGCAGTGTTGATATAACTCAGGACAATGTTCAGGAATTATTTGCGGCTGCTGACATGCTAGAACTAGATGAGGTTGTCACCGGATGTATCTCGTATTTGCAACAGCAACTTCATTACTCCAATGCCATTGGAATTTATAGGTATCGGGATGCATTATAACTCTCATAAAATATTTATCAGAATTAATTGATTTGATTCCAATACATTTATTTGCTCATTAGATTTGCAGAAGCACATAACAGACCAGATCTTTTGGAGACTGCCCTACGCTTTATAGAAGTCAATTTTCCTCAAGTATCGCAGGAGGAAGAATTCCTGGATCTGCCAAAGGAATATCTCGTTCAGTTTCTCAGTAGTGATTATATTCAGATTGACACTGAATTTCAGGCATGTGTATTATTCGACTCATTTGTATTGTGTTATTACTTCGCATTGTTCGATACATAAATAGTGTAATGCGCAGAATCCTCAACAGTCCATTTTTTTCTTATAGGTCTTCCAAGCAGCATACAACTGGATTGTGCATGATATACCGATTCGAAGATGTTATGTATTCGAGATTTTGAGTCACATACGTCTGCGGCTGTGTTCATTAGCACGATTGGAGAGAATTATTTTGGAATGTAAGGACACGAGTCTAATTGTTGCACTGCGATCCATTCAAACGGATTTAGTGTCGAATAAGGGATGTCTTGTGCCTCTTCACGCACAACCCAGACTTTGCGCCAAGAAAAACATTTTAGTTATCGGTGGCTTGAAACGGGGGCATCCAGCGGTCAGATGGGGAATGTGCGCTGAAAATACTTACGAATCGACTGAGAAGTACGACACGTTCACTGGGTATGTGTGCATTACACAATCACATACCAATTCTATTCTCCGGAAAAAGTTCTTTATTAAATAAATCAATACAATACATTCAGGGAATGGAGCGAAGTAGCACCAATAGGCATAGGTCGAGTACTACCTGGTGTTGCACTGCTAGATGGCAAGGTGTACGTTGTCGGCGGTGAACTTGAGTCATGCATCATTGCCAATTGCGAATATTACGATCCGCGCGACAATGTCTGGATTCCGATTGCATGCATGGAGGAGCCGAGATGTGAATTTGGACTTTGTGCCTTGGATAATAATTTATACGCGTTTGGTGGTTGGGTGGGCGTGGATATTGGCGGTTCTATTGAGGTATACGACCCGTTGACTAACACATGGACATTAGACGGCGAACTTCCGGAACCAAGATTCAGTATGGGCGTTGTTGCATACGAAGGTATGATATAATTGCGGTAATGACAGTGGACATTTGCCGGAATCACTTAGTGTACGATTACCAATTTCTGCAGGGCTAATTTACGTCGTGGGCGGGTGTACACGCAACAGCCGACATCGGCAGGACCTGATGAGCTACAATCCAGTAACAAGGGAGTGGAATTATTTGGCACCCATGCTAACTCCACGTTCGCAGATGGGAATTGCTATTTTAGACGGATACATTTACGTGGTTGGCGGCTCGAACAAGAATCAACTGCTCAATTCGGTTGAGCGATATTCGTTTGAAAAGGTAAAAAGGTGTTCGTTGAGTTAATTGCTTGTTGCTATATCATATTCTCAAACGTTTCAGAATAAATGGACTACCGTCGCACCGATGAATACGTGCAGATCGCATCCCGCAGTAGCTGCGGTTGACAGTCGACTCTATGTAATCGGCGGAGACCAGTATCAAGAGATAAACTTTTATCGTGCCGAAGTGTCGATATCGACCGTACAGTATTACGATCCGCATTCGAACAAGTGGCACGACTGTAAGCCATTGCCGGCAAGTAGAAGCGAGGCGGCCGCAGTCGTCGCACCTTTCTGATTGGAATTTTTTCTAACCACCGCCGATCAACCATATAGACATAATACACTCAGTATATTTTATATCGTTTTACCGAGTACATTCCTTTTTAAGCTCCAAAGAGAGAGAAGGTGAGAGAGGGAAGGAGAGAGAGAGAGAGAGAGAGAGAGGGGGGAGGCGAGAACTCTGTAGATGTTAAGTAAGGATTAAATTTTGTCAGAGAGAGGCTGTAAGCAAAAATTCAGTTTCATTTTGAACATTTGATACACGCGGAAAAAAAGATCCTCATATTTTCTTCATATAGACTGCATTCACTGAATAAATCTTGTAATTCTGTTCTTTCATTTTCGATAATTGTAATAGTGTGCTAAAGGATTTGAGAGAAACATGTGGTGTTCCATTATGAAAGCAGTGCAATATTCTATAATGGTCCGATACATGCATATATATAAAATATCGTTTTTAGAATAAATTCGAAATTAATATCGTGAATGGAAATGTTACTAATTGTCACTTCTAAATGTTTCAAGAGATTTACTAGGTGTATAAAGAACTGACAGCCATGACATTGCATAGTCATCTTACCAAAATTATTGAGAATGTGAAGTGAGGTGTTCCGTTGTAAATTTTATTACATCACAACGAGAGACGAGGGAGAGACACTAATTACCGCATATTGTGTCTGAGATAAAAAGGAAAAAAATATATAAAACCTAGGCTAATACAAGTGGAGCGTTATCTTACGATTATGGATTATATATTTAAACAGAAAAAAAACACGTGTGTGCTTGTGATATTTATGAATTTTTTCCTTGTAAATTGATATTCTTCGCGGTAATTCTTAGTCAGATATGATTCGAATATCTGCTAATCAATCCGTATCGGACAAAGAAACTAACAGTCTGTAAAACGTTGTCATTATATAACTGTGAAGATAATTAATGCCACGAATAGGCAAGAATGCTATTAAAACTTGTACGGTATTTTTCACTAATTAAATGTTAATATTTTTTCATGCAAATTTTTAAACCTAAAAAAGCTGTTCTGGTAGCACGATTTGTTTCGCGGCTCAAGATTTTAATTAGTTACCAATGATTGATTAAAACTATTTATTCTCGCCATTAACATTAACTGACGTGGTGTTCATTAAGGAAGGAGTCTTCATTTTTTAAAAGCGTGTGCCAGGGGTGCTACGTTAAAGTTTTACAAAAATTTTAAGGTAATAATAGTACTGCAGGAATCTTGGTCCAACGCATATATTTAATGCTGAAAGCTGCTATAAACGCTATCACACTTACTAACAAATATTTCACACCGCGCGCATATCATTTTATTGCGTTTCTTTGCGTGCAAACTATCTCCTATAAAAATATGTCTTTAGAAGAAATATCAATGAAGAGACTGTGCTAATACGAAAAACCGAGAAGCTTGACCCATAGTTGCATGGCAGTCAAGTGCTTATTTAAAAGAATACATTTTCGCGAATGATGGCAATAAGTGCGTTATCGTTTTTAAGTGAAACGTTGACTCTGCCAAAAATTCACAGGGATTACATTGTTTTCCGTTTTCTGAGTCATCCACTCCCCAGTCGCATTACACTGCATTACACCTTGTTACTTACTCCATTAAGTTTTAATCGTTACCAATTTACTGTCTTAGCTGTACTACTTAATATTTTATGGCACGGTTATTGCGATATATTAACAGTGATAACGTGTTCGTTTTATTATTAAATCAATGCTATGTTAATGGAGACTTGAAATGGCCTTCGTGTTTAAGTAGCCTTAAACGCATAATGCGAGAGCGTTTTTGTTTCTTTCGCCAGGATTGTTTTCATTAAGGAATTGTAACAAACTCTTCGTACAAGCGAGTATCATTTTAGCGTTGACGCATCTGTGCATATCGATTTGCTTGAAAAATATACCATCGTTTCACCTCTTACCTGAATCAAACTAGTTGGGTGAATCACACAATGTGTCGTTTACGTGATTTTTATACGAACATAGTTTCATGATCGATCAATGTGAAAAAATCATTGTGAGTCATTGTGAAGAAATCACAGTTACTGTAAAACATCCACGAAGAATGTATTTCGCGAAGCACTTATTAGAAAAAGGACTATGACATTGTTCGTACATATTGTAAGTTGCGATACATGGACGTTTTACACAATATACATTATAAAATATTTGAGGGTACGATGCATAAACTAAAGAATAAACTTTTCTGGAAATATAATCCCTGTATTGTTTTGTTTTATTTACTAAAAAAAGAATGGAGGCATAGTGAATGAGTCGTGGTGTCATTTATTCATGTAATTCAGTTGATACAGGACTAACACGTTATGCTCAGTAAGCACGTCTGTGACACAGAGAAATGATCTTTAATCGAAACAGTTTTGTGTTTTGTATAATCCGTTTAAAGAAGTCTGACAAATAAATATTGGCAAAGGGTATCGTATAGCGTCTTTTTTGATACAATGTTCTAAGCGGAATTTGAAACAGTGGTAGACTGATTATAACTAATCTTTACAAAGATTATCTTAACTTACAAGTATATAGTATGTGTTCACCCCGTAACATTTAGCCGTGTCTATTACAATACATAATCCAATTCGTATCTAATATACTGATTCTTTGGATCGTTCATTATTCGAGGATAGCCAGCTACAAGTGCGTCTTGTCCACCAATGTAGAGGGAATTGTAAATTTTCCAGTACACGTCTCGAACTTTCCTTGCAGGATGAAACAGACCCTAGATTTTTCAACAAACAAAGCAAATCATTTTAACAAAGGAAAATTACGGCAACCCGTGGAATGACTGTACATACCTGTAAAGTATATTGCAATATTTTGATTGGTCCAAGTGCAACGCGTAATCCATCCACAGCGTCCATAAATGCTTGTACTAAGTGAGGCGACGTTTCGAAAACGTTTGGCCAAACGTGATTCAATAAATGTATCAGTGCATCCTCGCATCCAAATCCATAAACTCCTAATGCCATGTGCTTGATTGCTGCGCAGGCTGTTTGCCGGTGTACCAAGTCTCTGCAAAGAAATGGTGTTTATTACGTTAGCGTGTTTCATAATTTGACTGCAGTAAGAACTGAAAATAATCGTAGAATTGTACCGGTCCATCAGAGCATCTTCTAACAGAGGACTAACAGCGTAGATATAGTCCTTGCCCATCTCACCAATATACTCGAACAAGAACGATAAGGATTTCAGAACACCGTTCTGAACGTTCAATTCTGGTACCCTATATTCGTTCATCAACGCTGGTAGAACAGTGAAAGGGCTACATGTTTCGGCAACAATGGCTATGGCTACTGTCGTACATACTCGATTTTGTCGTTCCTGAACCTTTAAGTTATTCAAGAGTGTGGCCAATACATCGTGAGGTCTGAAGAAAATTAGAAACACATCAGATTACAATCCGATCATTATGCAGAAGTTCAGCAAATGATGAATGATAATTTTTTCATACCCAATAGCTTTGGCAATGTAACCAAACGTATTCACGGTCGCTCTCCTAATTGCCTTCTTGTGTGCTTTCAGTAATTCTAGAAGTTCAAAGCATATTCTCATCCATTCACGCGCGGATACGTATTCCGGTCCTCTATCTGCAATTCTTCCTACAAGATCTATACAATTCTCTTGTACCTAAAAGAACGACAATCTTTATATAACAATGTAGAAAAATACATGTTATTGAGGAAGGAAAATATAATACGTACTTTTTCGTGCCTGTTCTTTAAGATAGGCGTTAACCTTGGCAATAAATCCTTAATAGGTGGAGTCATTTTCGTCATTCCAATGACGTTAACGATAGCTTTCAGCGCCCCCAAAATGCTACCTAATACTTCTGGATACTCTTCTCCTAAGTATTCGTACAGTACAACACCCAAGTGACCCATAAGTTTTTCCTAAAATGTATGTCACGCGATTACAATCATCACTATACTATACCGGTAATACGGAAACTTACCTCTTGGCATGTTTTCATAACAACAGCAATACGAGAGATTAGATCAGCTGCCTGTTGTCTGACTTTAGCGGATTTGTTGTTCAATCGCCACAGAATGGTACCGCAAATTTGTGGGAGGTAAGCCTTTACTCTTTTTCCTAATGTATTCACAATTGTGCCGAAGCCGTTGAGCATGACAACGTCCTAAGGAAAAATAATAATATAATGTAAACAATATAAAAATTATAAATAATCAACAAATAACATACTAATGTAATATAATAGCAGTCAGAATACGAACCTCTGTAGTTTGTTCTTGGAAAGCATACAGAATACCGTCAATAAGTTGTTCCTCCAAACGAGAATCCACGTCCGCAGCTCCAAGATTGCCCATTATTTTTTCTATCGTTTCCATTACCATCTTTCTGTACTGCTCATTCTCGTCCTTCAGATCGTCAACGACACGATTGATTATCTCCGATGCACCAACTTTGTTAGCTATCTCTACGGTCGTGTCGACCAACTGCCTATAATTTCTACGATCCAAAGCCATTCGATGGTTCCAGAAGTGTTTGAAGAAGTGCGGTAAAATTTCATCCTTTATGTATTGTGCTTCCACACCGTCAGTTCCGCAACATTGTTTCACTACCTAAAACAAAGAACATTTCAGCAATGTTTAAATCTTATCAGAGTTACAAGTACATCACAAACAGTAAATAGTATTTACCTTCAACACGATTTTCTTCATTTCCTCGTCCGGAGACTGGAACTCACGGATAAGAATCAACATCACTTCACGAGTATAGTAGTTCGCGTACTCGGCGTCCATGAGAGGGATCAAGTAACCGATGGCTTTCAAGAAGGCAGCGAGACCCTTTCCTCTGTGCGTTCGGATACCCTTCCACAAGGGCTTCAATACGGAATCGAAGGACTCGATACCGTACGGCGTAGCGGCTTCTGCCAAGGCAGCGATGGCCAAAGCCGTGATCGTCCTAACTTTCTGCTGCTCGTCCACCAAGCCGTGCTCAATAATTTCCACCAAACTCTTCAGATGCGGTAATATGGCGCAACCCATCAGAATGGCAATTTGCTGAACGATCTTTATGCCCGTGTGTCTGGCTTGCCAAGACTTTTTACTCCTGCAGACGGCTTTCAAGAAGGGCAGCAAGGATGGAATGCCCAGAGCGGATGCAACGACTGCGAACGCTCTGGCAGTTGTATTTCGGACGTACTCGTCTATGTTGTCGATATCAGGCCTCATGGTGGAGATCATGGTGGCCAGACCGGCAGCTTTCGCCAAGTTCGAAATGATTTCTCTGCCCTCTACACGAGCATAGTAATCCTCGTCGATCAGCAGGGGTTCGATGACGACCAAAATTTTGTGTACGTACGGTCTGACCAAGTCGTCGAGTTTGTACAGGATGCGATCGATGACCTTCACGAGCAAGTGACGTTCCTGATCCTCGAGGGTTGGCGACATCAACAGAGGAAGAATCTGGTTGAACAGGGGACCGGCACCAAATTCCCTGGCCTTGTCAGTAATTTGTCTAAGCGCAGCTTTTCTCATTGGAGGCGTTCCATTTTTTATCTTCAGCAGTAGCTTCATAATCTTCCTCTCCTTCTGCTCCTCTGGGCTGAGAGTCTCTTCGTCAACGTCGACGAGCAACTTGTCGAAATACTGTGCGTCCTCCGGCTTCATGAAGGGCAAGTTTCCCTTCGGCTGATTGTCCACGAACTTTGCACTTTTGTCCTCGGTCTGTATGAAGAAACCTTGGGGTGTGCCGGCTATGGGAGTCGGCGTGGCTGTCAGCTTCCTCGCGGGAGTTCGAATTGGAATGTATCCTGCCGGAGGTTGTAATACTTTGTACCCGGGTGGGAACAGGGCGTCCAATTCGTCGTCCGACAGCGGTCTATTTCTTTCGTCTATTTCCCGTTCCCAACGATAGGCTTGCAACTGTTCCGGCGTCATGGACATCAAGTGACCTGGTGTTGGAGTAGCGAGACCCATCGCCTTGGGACCGGTCGGTGTCACACCGCTGGGAGTCAAGATAGACGTCTGATGGGGTGTTGTCAATGGTGTAGCGGGCGTCTGTGGAGTCATTGAACCGGGTGTCTGATTCGATGGGGTTTCATCCCATCGACTACGCCGTTTACTGGCCGACGGCGTCGGTGTCTCTTGGATTAAATCTCCTGCCACTCGATCCGTTCTCGGCGTTTCTGCCCACCCACTGTTGTGGCCAGGTGTTTCTGTACAGACATAGGTTTGATGGGTTGAAAGAGAATTAGTTTTCATCCGCATATTATTACAGATTAGTAGGATGCTATACGCATTTGATTTATTATCTTACCACGTTCTGTTTTCGGAGTCTCATCCCAACGATTTCTGCGACTGGACACGGCTTTCTCATGTGATGGCGTCTCTCTGCCAGGTGTCACTGCCCCAGGTGTAGCATGGCCCGGAGTTGCGTCCCACATTCTTGTGCTCACACCTGGAGTTGCTCCAGGAGTTTCGCCACCTTTGCCATGGCCTGGAGTTTCGTCCCATCTGATGGCGGCTGGTGTGACCTGATAATATAAGATAATGAAAATGTTGATTAATTGCTAACAGTTCCTAAATCAAGGTTGCGGATCCACTTACGTCTGCGTTGTCCCATGATGTTGGTGTGGCTGATGTTCCAGTTATTTTTTTAGGTGTTGGAGCATCATCTGTTTGATCCCAACGACCTCTCTTTTTCGGTGCTGGTTTCGGTTCACCGTTTGCTTTTAACGTACCGTCCTTTGCTTTCTCAGCTAATTTTTTTCTTAACTGTAACAAACAGAATGAAAAACTGATAAGTACTTGTTGTCAGAATATTATTCTCTTCGCAGATGCAAATTACTTACTTCTGTTTCTTCACCTTTAAGTAACTGTTCTCGCATAATCTCAGTGTACGTCCTAGAACCGATGTCTGGCGTCTTACCACCTGTAATCACGAATCAAACGTCACGCAGAGCGCAACCATTAGTTAAAATTTCAGAGATTATTTAAACTTCCGAAAACTTGTGAGTACACTTGTACGTCCTAGCCATTTTTAGGTACAACGATCGTTACTTTTTATATATGCCCTTAGAATATTTCGTCTATATTCTAAGAAACCTACTGAATTCACTCTCATTTTCCACGCTGCATGAATGTGATACAGATTCATCGTGAATCTACAAAATTATACTATTAACATTCAAAAGACATAAACGCAGATGCACCTTCAATGCGGGCCGACAAAGTTGACTGGTCATGGCAACGGGTTTAGGAGAGTTGCAACAGTAGATGGCATGTAGCATACGTACGTGCAATTTTGGTGCCATAGGGAGCATTGTCCTGCTCAAGTCTTCCACATCGAAAAATACTTTAGCCATCTAAAAATCAACTCATTCTTGTTATTAATAATATTTGCACTCAACACCACTCATACTATTACACTGAATAAATTTTGCTTTCGTAACTCATATGTATATGGATATGATACAATGAAACTGTTGCATTTTCAAGACATTTAGCATTACTATTACAATCTACTGGCTATAATAATGTACCAAAATTATTGATTGCATTAATTGCGCATAAATAGAAAACAAATAAATCAGTATAACAATGAAAGAATGTTTGTAATTCAATCAAATGCTATTAAGAAACTCTGGATATAATGTACAAAGTAATTAGCGATAAAATTGTAATGAATGGAAAATCATCTACCTGAATACAAATTATTTCATTGTATCATTGAAAGTACAGGGTTTTAGTTTCATGACAACTCAATCTCGCTTAACCTTCAACATAGTATCCTGGGTAAGCAGATGATTCCAAACGTGCAGACCGTCACTAAGATTGGAAAAAAATGTTTACATTAGTATGTATTTAAAAAAGACACATTCACTCTCTTCATTCAAGCCAGCTTTTCTACAGCGCATTTGCTTTCTCAGCTAGCTTCGTCAATCATTCGATCATGATTGTATGACTTAGTAATAATCGAGACAGCTAGCCGATGTTCCTCTCTCACTTCTATCGTCATATTAGTATAATAAGCCATAATGAATTCATGTAGCGCTCTTGAGAGCCTCGATTATATCACGCGTGCGTTTCGCTGTACTTTATACTCTATTTCTCTGAATAAAAACTAGTTTTTGCTGGAGTGCATTTATCCATCGCGAAAAACAAGATATAAACACCTCAAGATTATACTACATTTTGCATTCGGTAACAGTATCCGTTAATTGCTTTAATGTACCGACCACTAAATTTGCGTAATTACTATATCTATCGACTTCGGCATACTAAGATCCCAATAAAAATTTTTAATGTGACGCTTTGTTGATGTAATGAAAATATTAAAATATGATGCGTATGGTTTTGGACGAAACAGGATGGGATATTTCACAACACAGTCGGATGTACTGCCATAGAATTATCTTGTGTTTGTGAGTACTATTAAAGCGTGAGTCAAATATATTGCATTGGACCAACTCCTTTCATTTTTGTAATTTGCTGCTATTTTAACAAAATATAGTTTGGTTTTACAGTTTGCCAATATATCCAATTCACACTTTATTATATACCAATTCCTATGTACAAAAGCATTGGATAATCATACTTTGAAACAGTATAAAATATTGGGGTCAATTACTCCTAATTCCATTCACAAGATGTCAATATCAGTGTATGATAATTAACACTACGTATATTGGTTCAAAGTATTTGCAAAAACAACTATGCAATAGTAACATGTTTGATACTCAGCATTTACCTGGGCCACTTTTATTATACATATTAAGCAATAGAAAATGTACCAACCTTCTGCAAAAGGATCAACACGCTCAGGAGAGATGATCATCCTGCGCCTTTTTTGTCTGTACTCATCTTCCCTATCTGCAATGGTGGGCCTTCTTCTATCCGCAAACGGATCATAATCCTTTTCGCTCTGTAGTTAGAAAACATTCTTCAGCATTTACATTTTTGCGTAATTTATACATAATATATTGTAGATATACATAATATAATATACCTGTGCCACATCATTAAGCAACGCTGCCGGGGCATTATAGCCAGGCCTCTTATTTGAACTAAATGTGCTTGGTTCGTAATCCTCATCCTTAAAAATATTAAAAATATCATTAACAAAAGAATACAATTACATATATCGGGAAACAAGGCTAAAACTTTTACCTCAATTTCATCATTTGCGGCAATTGATGTGACATAGCCGTCGTACTTGTTGTTGCTACCATCGTAAATGTCCTGATCATAAAAACCTGTCTTTCCCAGCCCTACTTGGTCATTTTCTGCCGCAGCATTCTGAATCTCTTTTTTCTTTGATTGTATTTCACGAATTTGTGCCTCAATATCTGTAAATGAAAGTAAATTACTAATTTGTTTGTACCCTATTCTACACTCATGAAGCAGTACAGTACAAGGTACATAAGAAGTTTGTGTTGTGCATAGAATGTCAATGGCAACAGTGTTTTGGAAATCGTAAACGTTAAATTAGGTACTCAAGCTAGCACCAAATTCATGAGGATGATAAGGGTCAGCAAGCAATTAACATGCGTTACGTTTATTTACATCACAAACAAGTGTGATGCCGATCGAGGCTTTGGAATTGTTTTTCTTTAACCTCCTAGGAAATGTGTTAGGGAAACGGTACGCTCATTATGTTCGTTCTAATGCTGTGTCCGGTGGATATAGATTTTCGGAGTAGTGTAAGGAACGTGTAATAATATAAGAGAAATATAAACCTTCGTGCGTTCTCGGAATGGAGTCCATCGTGTCACAGTTGGGGACACTACGCGTAAAAAAATCCGTCACAAACACAAACTATTAAATAATGGAAGGCGCATTATTTCACAATCTTGGCATGAATGTAGTTGGGTGAGCCTATTGCAAAACGAGAAAGACAGAAGGAGTGGGAGTGAAAGGGAAAGAGTGAAAACTGAATTGTGGAAAGTCAAGCGTTTCTGATCATTGGAATATCTATTAATATATAATGGTTACATATTCGAAAAATGTGTCTTAATATCGTAAAACAGGTGCAGGATTTCGTTCCTTAGTTAATTTTAGTTTTTCTAGGCGATTCAGAATAAAACAAAGGGTTTACGATTCTAGTATCATATACTTCGTGGTTCACTATGCTAGGGGAAAATGTAATTAGTTACAACGCAAACTCATAGATAGCGACACCAGGCCAATCTGGTCCCCGCCCCTGCCGAATGATTTTATTTCGAATTTTTTTCACGTTTCAGGTATTTTCGGATAATTAATTACGCTTCAACCGGTGATTCTCGAATATTGCTTTTTCATTTAACTTGAAATGCCACAGTAGCTACATTTGCATCCAACGATTTACGACTGCGTCAAAGTATTTTTGTCACGATATGTGACTTCGGCTATGCAAATTGTTACGCCGACGCTGAAAGATGTGACCGCCAATCCGTTCAACGGATGAAAAACATCTTGCAAAAAGTGGTCACAAAGACGGCGAGTACGTAATCTTCGGACGATTTCCGCATATTTTTTGCTCAAAAATCTTTGAAATATAGACTACCAGATGCAACCACTCCGACCGATTAGCTTCTTTATTCATTGTTTAATGACATGCTGGCGACAAAGAAGGAAACGGCGAGGAACGCGTCATTCGTAAAAGTTTGTCGCGACGAATGAGAAAGGAATTAGCGTCGTGAGCGGAAAATTAGCGTTAGATCGCGTCAGTGTTGAATGAGTAAAAACGCTGCCAGCGCTAACGGAGAAACAACGGATCTATTTGCATAAATCGCATCCGTATGCAATCAATCACGTTGAGCGCGATGGGATCAATTTAACAATTTTATCCGGCCCGCAGCTTCGACTGGCAACAAACATGGAAATCGGGAAAAACAAAGAATAACATTCGCCGTTGACACAATGACGCGAACTTTAGCCAACGTCGTAGTTCTACGCTTTGAGAAACGTCCGGCGAGGAACGCACGTCTCGCGTATCGAGTATAAAGGATTTTCAGGATACTCGCTCTTTCATTGCGGATGTATGAAGGATGATGCGCGTAAAGAATGTGTCACTTTGCTTCTTCCTTCGCGTGACCTCCCATAATCGATTCCTCCCACAACCTCAGGCAGCTTCCGTGCTCTTTTTCGTTTTCAACTATACGAGCGTCGGATCCGGTTTTGAAAAATGCACCCTGGAGTTAGAAAAAAGTCAGTCTAAACCAGTATTCTGTTTACATTGAGCCCGCGACGTACGTCAGACATCGTTTTACCGCACTTTAAGATTATTGAAAGTTGATAAAGAAAAAACAAAAAGTATAATTTCACTTTATCTTAGAACCTATTTATGTTCGAGAGATAAAGCCTGGGTAAGGAATTGTTGTGTACGCGGATATGCGGTGAGTCAGGCAGATTTGGAAATTACGTACGCCTGAATGAGAGGCCACATGCCGTTTGTAAGTATTCGCGAGAGCGTACGGTTCGTTAGCGGGCGTAAAATCCACTCATTCCCAACGGTCGTCGGACGAGCAAGAAGTGGCCCAGAAACACAACGTAGTGCCTCTCCATGAGCGTAATTGAATTGATCTTGTTCCGCGAACTTCCACGTGGTCTTGCGTGCTCTCGGAACACTACGCTTCACAATGTATACCCCATTTCGCTTACTTTCTTGCGACACAATTTTCGCCCTTAATCCGAGTAAGTCTACAAAGGGGGGAATTTTGCGCCGAAAAAGTGAGAGCCGCCCGACCGACTCATCCTCTTAATACCATATTAGGGAATCAAAGGAGAGTACTTTATCATCCCCTGCGCGCGGCGTGAAGCGATGACATCATCGAAGTGGCGAAAAAAGCGACAAGAATTATTGCATCGTATTTTGCGAGCTTCGACTATCGTAATTAATTATATCTCGACTCGTGAGAGTGGCGGACGAACAGATATCGAAGCTGCGAACGGTTCCAGGCACCAATAACAGCCGGCAATGACGAACAATCCCACTGTCGGAGTGTGGCAAAAATTATCGCCCAAGTACCATAATCGCGGAATCACGCTTGAAAATCAATTCCAATATACCGCGGCAGTGTTACACGAGGCGAAGATCGGACACGCGGCGACATTTAGAAGCGTTAAAATTTCCTCTAGTCAGGAATAATTTTATAGCCTGGGACAAAGTCTGCGCGTCGCTCGATGACGCAGGTGGTAAAGTGGTGGCGATGCTTGAATGGAGTCCGCGATGGACGGACGACAAAGTAGCGTAGGACCGGCGGTCGTCGCCTCCTTTCTTCTCGACCCAATTCCGACGAGATGCACTCGAAATCTCGATACGTGCGAACGACGAAGGAACCTGCCCAGGCCCTCGAAGTCGCGATCGATGTCGGTTCGCCGAAGATACCCCTACTTAGCGATAAGCCTACCAGACGGCCCTTCATCAATTTTTAGAGAAAAGCCGAGATTCTCAGTCCCACCGAACAATTACACTCTGTCACGTCGCGTACCTGTATTCCAGGCCAGAGTATTTTTCGCCAATTTGCGGAAGCTTCAATCGTCTACTGTGAAGATTCAATTCAATTTCAAAATCGACTCCTTCGGCGGTCCTTAACCAAACAGCTGTGGCGACCTCTTCTCAGAGTAGCTCTCAGTTTCTTTTCATCCTCTCTAAAGATTTTAAACATTTAAGAAATATTTTTTACTGCCGGCTAAAATTACAGTTTGAACGCCTTAACTCAATTTTACGCATAACGGATATAGTTGTAACGCAAAATACACCAATTCTCCGTGACGGACACAGTCGTCGAGCACAGCTGACTCGCCTGCATCTTTCCCAGAGTGCAGAGTCGGACGACCTTGAGCCCCGGGCAGCCTTGCGCCCGAAGCGATTCCCGATCCGCGAGAGGACCGTCCCGTCGTAGGCTCGGCTTCCATCCGTCCTCCTCTGCTCGCCAGGAGTCTACGTGAAAGTCGGAACGTAGAGGCTTCGGTCGCGCACGGTCGAACGGCTCGCTTGAATCACCGTGATTATTTGTCCCCTGCCACCACCTGCCACTCGGCCCGCTGTCCAGGGTCAGATCGGCCTCCGGCATCGCGTCTTCTTTCTTGCCGGGGACCAAAGATCGCGACGGAGGCCTGAACTCCTTGGAATCTTCCTTCGGCGAGCGGACTCTAAGGTCGTCTCGCGGGCGCGAAGTTTTTGTCGCACGCGATCGTTGGCCGACTCCGCGAACGAAGGATGTATGACGCTGGATGCAAGAGCAAAATTTTCTCGAAGCTGTGTAAGTATTAAGCGTATGCTGAATAGGGATATAGTGGAAACGTCAGATGATCGCAGTATGATGGCCGAGACACAATGTACACCCCCGTCCATAAGTCACACTCACGAAAATATGTTTTTCATGTTTCGTTGAAAAGAACATATTTATGTAACATTTTCGGTGAAAAATTGAATATATTTACTCAAAACGTTGTGAACGATTAGCAACAGTATATAATGTTTATGTAACATTTTCGTTGAAAAATTGAATATTCATGCTCAAAACATTGTGAACAAATAGTAAGTCTTATTTTCATTTCGTAAGATAAGTGCCTCGGCAATAAGAAATTGCCGGAATACAAATTTTAGTAGGTGCCCGGTACGGACGGTATAAGGACGACGTTCAGTCCGGGTTCAGACGGTTCGGACCGGGAGTTCTGATGCCTTCGAGAAAGAAGAAACAGTTTTAAGAAAATCTAGTCGTGCGTCTAATAAATAAATATAAAATCCCAATCGACATTCAACACAAGCCGACAGCGAACGAACAGACGCATCGAACTATCCTACAAGCTCGGTATTTCCACACGTGGCAGAGTCTGTTCTACATTTCCCGGAAAGCGACGCCCCCTTTTCCGTAGCGTCCATTTTCCATACCGGCGTCGAGTTTCGTCTACCTGGAAGCTTCGCGAGTTACGTATTATATCAGTTCCGGCGAGTGTCGGAGTGGAAATTCGAAATGAATTCTTCCGAACGGCCGCTTCGACCGTATGCAGCGTCATCGGGTAATTTTCGATGTCATTACTGCCGGTATCGCGATATGCCAAGGACGTTCGCTACGCGTCATCTGCATTTGTTCCACCGGCCAGAGTTGAAGTCTCGATTCCGTGTTCGATTCTATCGGCGAGTCGTTCCGATTCTTTACTATCGCCTACCATCGATTCCAATTGGAGCACATTGTACACCACTCTTATCTAATCTGCGCCGAAAGTCGGAGAGCCGTAAAACGATTTCTCTTTCTGTCGACCGACGTCGGTTCCGCGACGGAATCGAACGAGAGGAATCGTGCCCGATCTGGTTCCACAGGTGTCGACCGGCTCGTAATCGATAAGAATAATGTATGCTGGCGCGAGATTAGCTGGAAAAACATTGCCGATCGGGATCTCTGCCCAAAAAATCCCGCGACCGGACTCACGTGACGTTTCGCACTCGGCAATAATTGCGGGCGGCCTTTCTTGGCGAAAAAAAATCTCGCGCAATCGTTTGTTTTCGCCCCGATGATTGATCGCGGGCTACGTACGCTTTCGAGGATGCAGTATAAATAACGCGGCCGATTGCATCATACTTCGCCGTCGGAAGGGGAGTGTAGCCGAAGTGCGCGAGACCATGCGAAGATAGGCGATGCTTTTAAATTATAACGGGAAAGCGAATAATTAGCGGATTATTCGGCTCTCCGGGCAATAATCGTGCACTGACAATTCCGAATTCCGGATTCGGGAGCTTAGCGGATCCGCGTTAATTGCTCGATTATCGCCCGATATTCCGATCGCTCTAATCTACAGAGTACATCCGGTATGTCCGAGTAATGTTCCGGACACCTTCCTTTTTCCCTTTCTCCCCGAAACACGGGGGTGGATTCTTGTCACACGGAATTGGGTATCGCGATCGATAGGGGTGGCTTATAAATAACCGGGCAAGTTCATTGTTACCGATAAGGCCGCAAAAAATGAATGTGCTGATCCCGAAACTAATTGGCTGACCCTCGCCTACTGATATCAGTGCTACATGTCAACCCGCTGACATATGAGCGGCACTATCGGCGTTGAAGCCAGATGTGCGTCATTGTTGATATCAAAAAGCTGCCCTGCCGCTCGAGTGCATGATTTATGTGCAGCGCATCCCGTCGTCAGTCGATATTAGCGCTTCTCGCAAAATGTGTCCTGCGATTCGATCAGGTGGCGGATCAGGTGGGTGGCAGTCGAACGCGTAACATTCCATGACCTTTCACCCCGGGTACATCGCTCGTGCTGCACTTGTTGTACGAACTGCAGTGCTCGGTTCATCCCTGTGGAAAGGTGGGAAAGAGGTCAGACAAGAATGAGTAATTCCCGGAGCGACTCATCTGCCTTCGTGCTACTACTATCTTTACACCTAACACTGGAACTATAGAACCCATCGTGAAGTTTACATTTTTAACACTGAAATCTTGTCTGACGACGATATTGACTTGTCACTGTGACAAATTAATTAAAACAATGTACATATACGGTTACATATATACATTATAAAACTATGCTACTACTATGTTTACACCTAACACTGGAACTACAGAACCCATCGTGAAGTTTACATTTTTAACTCTGAAATCTTGTCTGACGATGACGTACATTGACTTGTCACTGTGACAAATTAATTAAAACAATGCAGATATATGGTTACATATGTACATTATAAAACAATGTACAGTCATGGTGGGTGAAGTCCCAGCCATATCAATGACGTCAGAGCGCCGATTGTCGATTTCATTGTAAGGGAAAGAGAGTTAATTTATAGATCGAGCCCTGGCGAAGGTGTCGTCGCCGTTATCAGGCCACGGTCCACTTCCGTGGAAGTTGGCTTATCACGCAACGGGTCAGAGGAGTGGCTCGTTAAAAATAGAAAGGCGCAACTTCGACGCGAAACGCACGCGTGGCGGACCGGCTCGCGAGTAGACATTCTATTTATTTTTTTTATCGTCAACGAAAACTTCGGAAGACTTCTGTCCTCTTTGGGGCGAGGCCAGGGTATGTCAGATTACCACTGACTAAAACTCAGACATTACTCCACTGGAAAGGGTGCTCCTGGGCGTCGTAAGGTCGCGAGTAGACCCGGACTAACACGGTGGGATACGAAGTTCGACTCATGCAGAAAGGATCGCGGGTGAGAAATAAGCGCCAGGCAGAAGGATGAGATTCCAAGCGGACTCGTCGGGCAGATCGTGCGGATAATGATGTCTGAGAGACTCCGATGACCGTCGGGACGTAATGCTTATTGCGCCACATTGCGACCGCGAGGTCGTTCGGCTCACGTGAGATAATGAGTATCTGAAAATTTCGATCGATAAAAATCGCCGGCCACGGCGAACCTCTATTCCGGATCTGGGCAGACAGGTAATCGGTTACGTCTCTACGCCGAGTCAGGTATGACTCTTCACGAGAACCTCGAACGTTGATGATCTCACGAGAATTTCTACGTATTTCTGCGTACTTATACGTATTTCTTCGTAATTCTGCGTGTTTCCACGTATTTCACGTCTTCGGCTGCTGTTTCGTCACTCTGACCGTTGATACTGAGTGTTCCTCGTCTGCGGAACCCACGCCCAGGCACGGCGACTTGCAACATTTGATGTCAAGGTGCAGCGAGAGTGAACCTATCGATACGAATCCGTTATCAGGCCTCGTCTTGTGCCGGCTTTCGCGATTAGTCGGTTCCTGTTTGTGATACCGGGACGCTATCTGCGGCAATGGCTATAAATAGGCGAGGTGTCGATAGCCGGCGCGACGTAACGTTCGCCTTTCTTCAATAAATAATCGCGCGCAGGGCATTGTTTAACAGGGGTCAATACGCGAGCCATTCCCTTTTCCCGCAAAAACATAAGATAGCGAAGATAAAGAACGCGTTCGTGTAACATCACGGTGGAAACTGTGGACGCGAAATATTTCTGTTCCGATAGAAATTACCTGATCAGTGTGCGGTAGTTTCTGGCCGAGTCTACGTTTCGGCGGAAGGTGAGTGGAAGGTAGAGACAGGGGTCAATACGCGAGCCATTCCCTTTTCCCGCAAAAACATAAGATAACGAAGATAAAGAACATGTTCGTATAAGATCACGGTGGAAACTGTGGATGCGAAATATTTCTCTTCATCGGAACAAATGCAACAAAACATTTCTGTTCTATCGAGAAATGACCTGACCAGAGTTCGGTAGTTTCTGGCCGAGTCTCCGTTTCGGCGGAAGGCGAGTGGAAGGTAGTGACCTACGGACACGAGTCGCAGTGTCCCGGAACAAATCCGAGATTATCGCTCGGAGCCATTGATTGCGGAGGATCATACGTATAACTCCGTGTTCTTCCCGCATAATCCTATTGCGCAACGATGCGAGCCTCGCACGCAGGCCGTGCAGTAACGTTGACCGCGTAACGAAATAACGTCAGCGAGCCGATTAACGCGCTTAACATTGCCGACGAGCTCGTTGCGTCAAGCACTCCGGCAAGAAAGTCTACTCGAGGCGGACGATAAGGTCGAGCGGGTCTCCGATCGGCGGCGCATTAAAAGTTAGACGTAACGCAGATAATCGGATCAGATGCGGATAAGATGGTACTAATTTAAATGCGCTCGGGCTATCGGATGTAATTCCTCAATAATAACAAAATCAATTCTCACCGACGATTAGGATCGCGAGTGCTTGCAGTGTAGCGTAATGTATAATCATGCCTTTTTTTGGTAGCGCACACATATGTATGTCGACATTTGAAAGGCTGAGCGATTGTGTCTGGGATTCGTCGTTCGAGGGATTAGGGTTGATAGTTGGGGTGGCGAGTTTTTGAGAAGGGTGAAAATTGGATTTTCGAGCAACGTTATCGGTATCGGACTCCTTGACGGCTGGGCCGATGCGACGAATCTCAATTACCGAACGACGCGATAGGATCCTGAGAGAAGTCAGACTCCCGGCAACCTTCGTTATCGCGACGATTTCGCGCGATAAGTTCACGGTGGTCGTTGTACGATCGTTATCGGCGCATTATCGCTCTTTAACATACTTTTTGTATATTATAATTATGAATGTTTGCCGAAGACGAGTGTTGACCGAGAGGACGTGCAGCGGGTATATACATATAAAATATACATATATACGTATATATACATATTGTATGACATGGTAAGCGACATGCCCGGAAGAAGATTGCTTGTCAATCACACTTTTCGCGCTCGGACAGAAAAGATAAATTTCCGGTAATACGCCGGCTCGCGTAACTGGATTTAACTGACAATCCTAACGATAACACGCGAGGCTTTCCAATGAAGATCATCGTGGCCTCGTCGGAAGATGCACCGGATTACGCTCTGTTATTCGTGTGAACGATAGTACCGCGAGTGGAAGGATTCGTGTCTTTCGGAAAAAAAAACGTGAGAACGAGACCGATCTTGAAAGTCGCTCAAGAATACAGCCTTAAAATTATTCCGTAGATCGGAACTTAATGATACAGTATACGGATATATGTTTCCGGCACTGTTCGTAGCTAAGCTTATCAGCCGAGCGAATCGGCACATCACGTGAAAACAGAGAGGCACTATCGAAAAATGATACATCAAAGTATTATCGACGAGCGTATACCCCATCGAGATTTTTTCCTCGGATAAAGCCGGGATTCATTGCAAATATTGTTCCGCCGTATCGCGCCGACCACCGAACGGTTTTCCTTTCTATTTGCCGTCTTCTTGATCTTTGCACCGAGCAGCCACCGTCGTTTCCAGTGACCAGCACGTGTCAGGACGACCGACTCCCGTAGACCTGCACGAGATATACTTCGATACGGTTTAAAGATCCGTCGGCAACGGCATTAACATCATTACGAATTATCATCCCACTCCGTTCTGGATTTATCGGGGCGGGTAAGGATGATTCGCGTGACGATAATTTTGGATAATGGGGCGTGTGTGCGGTTTAATCTATTTCACGGGCAGCCCGAGATACGCAATCAGCCGTCAGATAGAACCCGCTAAATGTTTACAGTGCTTTTAAGACGCACCTTGCAAGCAAATATACAGTCAAGGCCGTAGTTGCGGAATAGTGTCGTCGGCTGTCACTGCTGAACGCTTATTGCCCTCAGCGTCGCAACGGCGCTAACGGGGATCGAACGTTCGGCAAACAGCTGTAATTCCTTACAATTTGCCGATATTGAGCGCTATGCCGATATGTAACGATCAGCGATCCGAGACAGTCATTGAGAGGCCTCGCGGAAACACGTGTAGCTACAACTCTTGAACACACAGCTCAATCTTTCGATCTATCGAACATCCTGCATACTTGTTCCCCACACTCGGTGATTCATGCCAAATGTCCAATAATTGTCAAACCTACATTCTGACACACGAGAACATTAAGGAAATGAAGAGACAGAGAGGATAAATGTAGGTTAGGATATGATTAACCCATTACCTGCCACAATTGGAAAGATAAAAATAATAATTAAAATTAGGTGTATGTTTAGAGGTTGCAGTTATTAAAAGGAAACAATTTCAAAATGTGTCGCAAAAATTGGCAATTGGCGGATAATGCGTTAAGGTGCAGGTAAATCCGCACCAGACCCATATTTATTCGAATATATGTTGCTTGTACCAACTGTAAGGTAGAAATCTGCCTTTGGTTAGTATTCTACGATTTGGATAGAATTCAACATAGGACCCCATTCTGGGTCGGTTTTACCCCACTCCACCTTATATGTAAGAAGGAATGGAGGATGTAAGTGAAAAGACGGAAACCCGTAAGGGAACCGTGAATAAACATATACCATACATATAAGAACATGTCAGATCGCATTCGTTTTCGATGGAATTTAACGAATGATTTCGAAAATCAATACTGGCCGAGAGCATGTAACGCTTGGTAATCTGGCTCGATGATCGGGTTGGTAGCCTGCTAGGCCGAGGAAGACGTGCAAACATCTGATTTAGACGGTGCATTGTGCAACGGGAAAACGTCGCTCCCGCGGCACAAAATTAGCATAAGAAAGCGTTCGCGGGCGGATAGTCGAAACGTAAGCGCGGATGAGGAGTGAGATGTGTCGGCGGAAGGCGTCGGTGGTAGGTGCTTAGTTGAAAGCTGACTAACAAGTGTAAGTGTGCGTGTAACCAGGCAGGCAAGTAGGCAACAAGCGTTTATTCCGCCGATCGCGGTCGAATCGGCAAATTTTCCTGTTTCAAGAAGAATGGACAGACTAACGAGACCCGATCAACTTCATTCAAGATACGTTGATGTTTTGTTTTCACAAACGATCAATTGAAATCGCGCGGCATTCTGTCATGTTTGTCGAGAACTGCGATTACTCGCCAATGAAAAAGCGCGGACAGTATCAATGCTCGAATATTCACCTAAGTAATCGGACTCGTTGGGTCAGAGGTGGGAATGAAAGAGTGGCAAGAAACGGACGAGGTGATACGGTCTTCGAACAACAAGTCTCGCGAACTGACGTAAGAGAGTGGAGAACTCTAATCGGCGAGCAGGTTGTTCCTTTTTTGCCCCGTCGCATCTTCGGGCCGCAATCTCGAGGAGTCGTGACACACGCGGACTCTCTCTCTGACATCCGCGCGCGACATCGTCGCCGATAAGCGGCTCGAGGGCGAGATAATGAAATTGTCGTCGGATCTAGGAAACTAATCGGTCGAATAGCACCTGCCATAAAGTCGAACGCGCGCTTGACACTCGAGCCTCGAAAAACATTATTCTCTCGGCCTGATCTCGGCTCGATGACAATAGGATGGGCTTGATGACGATAGAAGGAACTTGATGACGATAGAAGGAACTTGATGACAATAGAACGAAGTCGATGACAATGAAACCAGCTCGATGACGAGAGAAGGAACTTGATGACAATAGAACGAAGTCGATGACAATGAAACCAGTTCGATGACGATAGAACTAACTCGATAATAGTAGAGCGAACTCGATGACAATGGAACGAGCTCGATGACAATAGAATGGACTCGATGACAATAGAACGAGATCGATGACGATAGAACCAGCTCGATGACGATAGAACAAGCTTGTTGACTATAGAACTGAGTTGTTGACGATAGAATAAAATCGATAACAATGGAACGAGCTCGATGACAATAGAACCAACTCGATGACAGTGGAACGAGTCTGATGACAATAGAACCAACTCGATAACGATAGCACCAGCTCGATGACGATAGAATGAACTCAATGACAATAGAACCAGCTGGATGACGGTAGAACGTTCAGCCCTACGAGTTCTCCAGGAACGCAAAGCGGAACGATCGGGCGGAGTGCAGGAGGCTGAAATTAAATATCGGAAGCGGCGAAACTTCCGGCACTCTTCTTCGCGAGGCACGACTAAGCGCAGTGGCCGCCGTCCCAGTAAATTGCACACGCGGACCGAAGTTGCGGACTATGACATACTCGAGGAACAACTTCCTACTCCGTAATTCACCGAATTCCGGACGCCAACAATTTCCGTTCGCAAAACAGAGAGCCGACGCTCGAAGGCGCCTGATTAAAATTTACCTAGGGCGGGAGAAAAAAATCGGGGCCAACTTTTAAATGAAATCCTTAAGAGTGGCAAAGGAATGCCGGAAGTCCGCAGAATCTGATCCGACGTCCCCGACGTCGTTTGTCAGCGACGTTTGTCAGCGACGTCGGACCCGAGAGAAGGATCAACGGATGATATCACTTATTGTCGTTGGTCGACATGCTTTACCGAAATCAAGATTGCCACTTTACCGAGAAACTACCCCATGGCGACCGGATCTGTGTCCGCCCGCGTACACGTATACGTACGTACGTGTATATACGGGCGAAGAGAAACTCCGGTGACTCATCTAGCTTGGGCACATCGCGTACTACGTTAGTACGATGGAATACATCATACGAAATGTGAGATGCTCGTTAGTCTCGTTCCAGGTGGCTCGTTACCGCCGGTAGCAGTGTGTCAAGTATCACATAAGTTAGTCTCGGCACGTGACACTCGTGTAATACCGCGTAGGGCAAGAATTATGAAAGAAGCCCGCCATTCAGCCGAAAGGTAGCCGATCTACGTATACATATATATAAGTATATATATGTAGTCGATTAGGTTGCAAGGCTTTGGATCCGACGATGAGCGGAACGATGACGTAGAAGTCAGCTAATAGAAGAGGAGATTTCATCATCGGGCGCGATATCGTTTTGACACTCTCATCGTGGCAGCGACATTGATTATCGACTTGACGCAATTAACGTGGACGTGTCCTCAGTTTCTCGATGTACAGTGGAATAAGTAAATACAAACAGACCAGGAGTAGAATCTCGCGAAGATCCGCTTAGACCAATACGTGCGTACTCAGTGTAAACATAGTTGGACATAGTTGGACATAGACATAGTGCGGATCGGACTCGCACTGTCGTTTTATTGTCCGAGCCAGGTAAACCGTGGAACGCGAGAAGGATCGAAAGTCTGCCAAAAGACGCCCGAAGCGTGTCTTGGCAGGCGGCGGTGTTCAAAAGATGATCCAATGTGCAACAAATTATTTCAGTCAGCTGCCCGAGTCAGGCGTACGCGCCCACCAGCTCGGTGGCCGCAAAGAGAGGATTAGGTCATCGTTCCTATCAGAGAGGCAAAATTATCCGGGTAAAAGTAAGGGTTGGATTTTTTCCCACGACCGACTCCGGGTGGGGTAAAGCCGCGTGAAAATTCGAGTGTCAACTCCGGGGGTTGTGGGCCGGGCTTATTATCATAATCTCGACAGCTACACGCAGACGCCTAGTCGCGTTATCGGACGGGGGTAGCTAATCTCGACCGTCGACTATTTTCACCTTAGGGGGTTGTTGACGGGAGGGGCGAGATTAACATTTCGCTGGCAATAATCGCGCGACTGTTGTCTGAAATAATATCGCGCCGGTGTCAACGACACGATATCAAAGGTAGGGCAGTGCGTGGGAAAAGGTCGACTTCAGACTGTCTAAGAGGCCTCCGGGCACGGCCTGAGGAGTCGGCGAGGGTCAGTTGAACTTCGTCGACTCTTGGCAGTGGCCGAAAGTCGGGTCGTGACAATTGTGATGAACGTGCGAGTTTTGTCACCGACGAAGGGTGGAAAGATGGAATCATCGAAGGAATACTTGAAACTATTCGCTTCTCGGTCCTCTGCTGGATCCGCTGGTAGATCCCCTGCTGGATTCGCTACTGGATCCGCTGATCGATCCACTGCTAGATCCACTGCTGGATCCCCGGCTGAATCCACTCAGCATCCGCCATTACCAAATGCAAGTAACGTGACTCCAACCTGACGAAAAGATTTGAACACTCTCCATTCGCGAAGCACGTACGTGCATTCGATAGCGCCTGCCAGCCGGCGCTCACTGGGTCACGAGAGACTCCTGGAAGAACTCGACGCTCAAGAAGTAATTCAGGCAATCTCTAGCTTCGCAGCGATATATGGAAGCCGGCATAAATAATGAACAAACGGCCCGAACTCCGCGCGGTCGTTACGGAGCGTCGGGGCGCATTAGGTTTATTGAGTCATTCGGTTGTGTAATTCCTGGCACACACTCTTCCGTACACGTCCGGGCGTGTACACGTACGCCGTGTCCGTGTGCACGTACGTGTCTCTCCGCGGGTCCGCGGGTGGATGATATACGCCATCCGGAAATATTATTTTTATCGCCCGCTCCGCTCTTATCTAAAACGCTTTAAACGACCGACGCTCCCCGCTCCGTCCCGACGCTCTTCTAATGGGCGGCATGCGTCTCGTTCGATATCGGGCTGCCCCTGAAACGCCGCCGATGGATTTTCCGTAGCCCACGGTCAGCCTCGAAAAATTATCGATCGATGCGCGCTCGTTAGACGCGTCACGATTCCGACGAATCCGCGCGTAATCGATTCGTCAGCGCGCAATCGGCGCGGATGCGAGCGCTTTCGAGGAATGGGGGAAAAAATCGCTGTCAGGCTTCCTGAAACGTCACGATAGAACACGACGACACTCCGCCTCGCGAGCGTTACGTACGATATACGTACGATAAACGTAAGAATATACGTACGCATATGCATGAAAGAGTGTCGGCGGACGCGCAAACAGGTACAGACGTCGCCTGGCGTCGGCGAGCGCCGATTATCCTAATAAGAGGGGCCTCTGACGGCGCGTGGCTGACAATTATCGCCGGAATCGCTATTTCATTTCTGTGGAAATCGTTCCCAGCGTTCGTAAACACCTTTCTCATCATGGACTCCTAGGCCAGGCTAAGATTGCCTTCGCGAACGATCGACGCGTCGTCCTCCGGCCTTATCGGCGATAAATCGTAACCGACGAGTCCGATGATCGACCACCGTGTCACATTTGACCCGGGGCCGAAAATCGTCCGTCACTTTCGAACCGAACGTATTTCGGAAGTTGCGGTCGGTGCGCCAGCGCTCGAGACTTATCGGGAAAATTATATAATTGGCACGTCCGACGTTAGCTGTCAGTCGAGGGAAGGCGTCTAGCCGATATTTAGGTTGCATGCGGGAACGGCTGCCAGCCAGGGGGAGAAGCGGCGCCAAAAACGGCCGCGGATATCGGCCATCCGAGCTCGTCCACTGCCTTTTAAATTCCGAAAACATCTAACGGTCGCTGGCTTCTCACGCTCTTCTCTCTTTTTTTATCGACGGCCGAAATCGCTGACGGCGGCGAGACGACGCAGACGTCGAATTCCGGCTGACTCTGTCATTCGATTCGGCGGAAGGCAGATGGGCATCGGGAATGCACTCGACTCACACAATCTTATCGCATGCAAATTGATGCTCGCAATTTCCAGGATTTTTTCGATTCTTATCTTTAGGGAAAAAAAGCCGGCCACGCGACGTGGCTCGGAAAAACGGCTGAATGCGCGCGTCGGGGGTAAAAATTGACGCGCGACGTCGCCGTGGCTGGATTTAATGCTCGCAAAAGTCCTTCGACGGGGAAAGGTTCGGTGGCAGGCGTCGTCTCGCCATCAGTCAACCCTTTCTCGGTGGGCGATCGCTTCCAGAAAACGTCGTCCTCGTCTTCCACACTCGAGCGGGTTCCGTGTTTGGCATCGATGCTAAGAGAGGCCTCGGAGTCCATTAAGCTTTTTGCGCGCAGCTCCGGGAAGAGAGACAGAGAAAATGAGAGAAAGAGAGAGAGAGAGAGAGGAAGAGGGGTGGAGAGGGGGTGAGCTTGCAGAGGGGTATTTACGCACGCCACGCTCTTGTCGTGCGCGAGAGAACACGTGTACGAACGTGCCCGCTCGCGGTACGAGAAGGATCCCGGCGTGTTTGAGATGAAGAAAAAGATCCCGATCCAGAAGAGAGAGAGAGGAAAGGCGGGTGAAGGGAAAATATACGCAGACTGCATAGCGAAAGCGGGAGAGGAGGAGCGATAGAGGGATGGAGAGAAAGGAAGAGAAAAGAGGCACCGAGAGAGAGTGAGAGAGAGAGAGGGAAGAGAGAATACTAGAGTGAGATACGGGAGAAGACGGGAAAGAGAGAACGAAGGGAGAGCGAAAGAGAAAGGAAGGAGAAGCAGGCGGAGACGGAGAGAGATAGACAGGCAGGGAGTGAGCGAGCGAGCGAGCGAGAGAGTGAGAGAGAGAGAGAGAAGGAGAAGCGAGCGAACAAGCAAACGGGCCGTCCCACGACGGGGCGTTCGTGGTGGTGGGGTGTCAGCCGTGGCTTATCTGGCGACTTTATGTATATTACGATGCCCAAGGCAGGAACACGAGCAGTTCACTGCTGGCTAACTGGTCGGAGAAGTCGGCGAGGCCGAGTCTGAGCCCGGCAACGCGGTTCGCTGAGAGTAACGTGTTCGAGAGCGAACGAAAACGAGTTAAGAGCTTTCCACTCGCACGGTCGGCGCGTATCCGTATACGTACGCGCCTCACATTTGCGCGCACGCACCAGCCCGTTATATATCCGTATATACAGGGTATATACGTAGAAATATATAAATATATAAAATACGGCTATATACGGATCCGTGATCGTACAAGTTTGGCAAAGGAGCGTGTCCGAAGTCGATTTTACGCACGCGAGATTCGGTGCACGCGCGCGCAAGGTACTCTGGTGTGAGATTGGCGAACGGAGCTGTACCAAGAGGAAGAGGACGACGGCTGCCGTGTAACGAGACAGAAATCTGCCGTGGTGGAGGTTCGGGAGGACAGTTGGGTGGATATCGGGAAAGTGATCGAGCGGGCCGCACCATTCGTTAATCACATCGATCCAGGATGATCGCGCTGGCCTGGTCCCTCTTCGTGGTCGTCTCGCTGCTGGTGGCAACCAATCAGGCATTTCTCACCGCTCCAATACCAGGTACGGGAGTCAATGATAGTGATTGCGACTGTGCACGGGTTATCGGCGTCCTCCGGACTCTTCTTCCTCGCGACTTGTGCGGGCTCTGTGAAGGACAGTGTGCTCTCGAGTGTGCCTAGCGCGAAAGTGCCTTTGTTCCCGACGGTGGGCGGCTGGTGGGGGCGGATTTGAACGTTCGAGCGTCCTTTTCCCGCGTTTCGGGTCTGCCTTTCGAACATCCTTTCGGGTTTTCTGTCAAACCTCGTTTCGGGTCTCTTGTCGAACCTTCTTTCGGGTTTCCTGTCGTACCTTCTTTTGGATTTCCTGTCGAACCTCCTTTCGGGTCTCTCGTCGAACCTTCTTTCGAACCTCCATTCGGACCACCTTTCGGACCACCTTTCGGTCCCCTTTCCGGATGGCGTTCATCGATCGCGATCCAGCCAAGTGTCAGGTCGTAAGTCTCGCAAAAGTTGAAGCAGACAAGTTGAAACGTGTCAGTCGCAAGCGGAAGCTGCCGGCGGTTTGCATGACGTGTCCTCGCGCGGAGAAGTTCGCCGGGAAGTTTGACGACGTTTCCGACGCCGGGAGGCTCTGTTACTTCTCGAAATCGTCGGCAACTCGTTCCCTGCCGCGATTCGAGTCAAGTGCCACTGTCACGAAGCATTCGAGTCGCAGAATCCCTGAAAACTAAGACCATCCGTCAGGCCAGGCGACAGCAATAAGTGCCTTTGAACCCTGAAGCAAATAATTTTCGCGCGCCGTTCAAAAGTCTGTCACTGTACGCTCCATTCAAGACTCTCCATCCAAGATCCTGCCATTCTGTCTGGATCTGACTCATTGTCAGGCTTCCCGGTCGAAAATAGGATTGAAAGGACCTCCGCGCTTCCTCGCCTAGACTGCCGCGGTCCATGAATGAATATTTAATGCAGACCCTCGTCCCCTTCACCCACCCCCGTCAAGTACGGATCCTTCGGAATCGATAATTGAAACGCGGGCGCGACACTTGACGTGCCGCGACTCTAACGTTCGAAACTACGCCGAGATAAAAATGTAATTTCCCGCTGAAGCGCGGTTGATACGGAATTCAATCCAATCGGTCGCTCCTCGGCACGTCCCACTCGAGTGGTCAGATTAATCGCCGGTCGGTGATAGAGGCCGACAACGGGGCTCTCACGCCGATCTCGGGAGTCAAAATACTATTGTGTGTTTTTCGACCTGGTAACGGATAATCGGCCCCGCGCGAGCACGCTTTCGCCGTCTGACCGCGATATCGCCAATGGAGCGAATCAACAGGGACGGAAAAAAACAGGAAGTACGATCTGCCCCGAGCGAGCCATCTCACGGTGGTCTCATCCTTTCGAATCCTCGTGCTCCGCCATCGGCATCCTTGAACTCCTTACCGTCACGCGCCGCTGACCTAAAAAAGAAATAAAGGAGGATGGAAAGAATCGTAATAGTACGATACACGCACGGGTGGAGTTATCGGCTGTCAATAATGCTTTGGACCGGCCGACTTCCGGTCCTTTTCACCCTGGCGCCTTTCAGCCACCAGTGTCAGTGGATCAGGTCAATTCCTGGGCTGGCCAAGGTTTGGAGGCCAATGACGGGTTCTTCGAAGAGTCTGCTTTTCTTGCCGGCCAATTGCAACGCCTTCGGCGCGAACAATTATATGCCGAATCGGTCGCAGCACGATGCGTACTACTTGGACACCCGCTCGCCCGCGACGAGTCACCCCAGACTCCGAAAGTTGAACGCTTGCCACGAGCGTGCAGGAACCGATCGAGGTTGGACGCGGTCCAGACTGTAAAAATGATTGCGTCGGGCTTCTCGATTAGACCGCGGATCGTACGAGATTACGTCCGCCGTTTACGTCATTCCCGTAATTTACGCAGTCAATGGCACTTCTGTTCCGGTAGTTGCCAGGTTTCGAATTGTTCGCGATTAGCTTTATCGCGAGCGTTTTGGGGACGGACAGAGTGGCGCGAGGAAAACGTCAGGTAACGTTTGGACCGATCCAGTCGAATTAATTGTCTGCGAAGCCGATGGATCCGGCCGGCGGAATTATGAGCCTCTCAATTATTTATCCGGACAGAAATGTGGCTCCTGATACGTTCGGGCTTACTTATTCAACGGGCCGTCCGCTTTGTTCGGATCGGCTTATAGGGAAAATCCGAGGCCCGCAGCCGGGTGCGGACTTCTTTCGAGCTCTGCGGTCAATCGATAGTCTTCGGACCGTGAATAACGCGAGAAGCCGACGCGGTTCGAAGTTTGCCGCGCGCGCGGAAGGCGTCTGTCAGTGACCTTACTCAATCCCTGACGTACGTGTATCGCCGTACGGTGTGCGTACGTTCGCGTACGCGTACGCGTGTGCGTGCATCGCACGTACGTACGGTCATTCCGACAGCGAACGTTTTACTATCGATTTTACTGTCGATCGATACATAAGGACGCTGATAATTTACCGAAATAATTTCTTCTCTCGATTGACGGCCATCTGGGTCGCGCCCCATCGTCGGCCATTTTCGGGAATGAGTTTCAGATTGCGGCTCGGCCACAGCGTAGACAGACAAATCGCGATTAACGGTAGACTTCCTCGCATCGCGGTTGGCCATCGTGGCCCGCTTTTACGATCGACGATCGCTATCGGGGCCGACGATATTTTCGATCGGGCGGCTTATCGGATCGAACGATCGAGAAGTGTACGCCCGCCGACCGACTCTAATCTCGCCTAATACCTATTTGCCGAGCTGACAGAGACGCGCCTCTGAAGTGTAACCGATTACGATCCGGCGACGGACTGTTACACAAGTGTTCTTGATCGTCGAGCTGAAGTGTTTGTTCGAGGGTTTTTCGTACAACGGTTGGCCGGTGATGCCCCAGGTATGTTGCCTACGCACGCGTGTCGAGAGCAAGCGTCTTCGAACGCTTCCACGTGCAGTGAATGTATTATAGAAACGTAGGTGAAAATCAGAGGAGCCTAGTTCGACTCTAATAATAATAATAGTAGTAACATTTGTCTTTAGTTTGAATTAATAATAATAATTTATGAGCGGTATAATGGTAAGCGTCTTCGAACGCTTCCACGTGCAGTGAATGTATTATAGAAACGTAGATGAAAATCAGAGGAGCCTAGGAGAACTCTAATAATAATAATAGTAGTAACATTTATCTTTAGGTTGAATTAATAATAATAATAATTTATGAGCGGTATAATCGCCTTTAATAACAAATAAAATCAATGCACATTTGTACGGTAATATGGTACTGAAATAGTTAAACGTGATGCAGATGTTAGTCTGAAATTAATTCTGAAAGAATTGCAATATTTAGCAAGGTAGTTTAGGTAGGACTGTGTACGATCCGGGTGGAATACTCTTCGGATCTACCAGAGATCTCTCGTAACAGGACTGGATTGATTTTCTACACAAGTCGAGCCTCTTACTCCACGTTTTTGCGTCTTACGTACGAACAGTACTTTTTTCCGTCCGCTGACAGTTTTTTCGCGAGAGTTCGACGTGACAGCCGTATATTACGCGACATCCCGACGTCGATGATCATCGATCAATGCCACGCTTTACCTGCGTTCCGAACATCATCCAGCGCCTGAAAATTACGCTCGCCTCTCGTTGCGCCACACATTCCGCCCACGTCGGATTAATTACTTATCGCCGGAGCTTTTCTACCCATTTTTCCCCGTTCCCTGTAACTGAAGCATCCTCGCCTATCGTAAGCAGCATTACCGTCTTCTTTTTCCCGCGCACGCGCGCGCGCGGAAGCGGGCTCATAAACAGGCACTTAATTAAAGTTTACGGCCCGCCGTTAAGGTATACGTAGCTCTCATTTTGCGGATACCCGCGATATTTCACGCCACGTTGATTCGACATTGTCCCACGGCCGTCCTGTGTCACGCCTTCCACCTTTATCGCTCCTTCCACCGGGCGACACTTTTTGCCTTATAAATTTATGTACCGCGCGTGGGAGTAACTGGATCTCGTTGGAATTTTACGTCGATCCCGCAGCAAGATATATTCGTCGGATCGATTCTGTGTCCCGACTTCGAACTCTGGTTGAGATTAACCCTTTCGCTTCGGCAGTCCATTCCGCCGAAGTGCCGTCACTGAACGAAAGCGTGCACCAGAAATGTGCACAGTGCGCGTTGTGTTTGTACATAGCTACGTTCTTCTAAGCCTTAAACAATTACTATGGTTAATAGAACAATTATTGGCTCTAATACAGCACGTATTCTTTACATGTTGCAAATGAAAAGATTTGCAATGATACAAAATTATATTAATCCTTTGCGGGAATGCCGTATATATTCGGCGCTCGAAGCGAAAGCATTAATGTCAAGTGGGCGAAAAATTTTCGTCCGAGCGCAAAAATGAAAAAGTGTACAATCGGCGGACATGATCGATAGGCTCTTATTAGGCGTCGGGTTTTCTGCTCCTAGTGCGCCGTATTAGCGTCGATAATTGCTCGCGTCTAAAGCGAGACCCCACCGGCCTCCTCGGAGACTCTAAATGCCTACCCCCCGGCCGAGTGGCGATCGATTCGCTTTCCTTAATTGTCGTTGGTTATCCATTAACGAGTCCGTCGCTTTCCGTCCCTGCCTTCCTGGCAGTCGGCCAAACGCCCTTTTAATGTAGGCCGTCTCGGTCTGGATATCGTTGCGCTGCCCGCGCAGCCGGTCATGGCACGTGCACGTGTAACGAGACGATGACAGGGCGCGATACGACACCCGTTACATGCCGTAACGACAATGTGAAAGAAGTCGCGGTTCGATTATTGTAATTCTCGGTCGCGCTCGACTGCAACCGAAACTGGAATTGACCGAAGCCGATCTTATCCCATTATCCGCCAATGTCCCATTTTCGGTGACACAGTGTCAAATTGTTTTAGTAAATGTACAGTTAATTTTATTTTTCTATTTTTTTATTACGGCGGGTAATGAGTTAATATCTTTAATATCTATCTTCGTCTAATCTCGCATGATAACGCCTGGGTCCATGTCAGACAAAGAATCTGGAAGTATTGACAGTGATTGACTGACGGATGAAATTCTGGAAAAATACCCTCTTTCGGCGTTCTCTCTTCGACACCGAGATCCCGCGACTCGTCATGGAAAATCCGTATGTTGACAAGTGCGAGGGTTCCACGGTCGACGGTTGTTTCGGAAAATATTTTTCTTCTGTTACGACAGCCTTACGGGCGGACTCTGTTTCGACAGTGACGCATACGAGACGGTCGGGGCACGTTAGACGTAAACGATACTGATTGCCGGAGTGCATCGCACTTGCTCGACTCTTGCGACGAGTTGCGATCGATGAATCGCTGCTGCGACGCGTCGTTCCTGCTCTAATTCGATCCGCGCTGTAGCGGAGACCTCTTTCAGAGACTGTCCTATGAGATCGAGTTCAGAGACTGTTCTGTAAAATCGAGTTCAGAAACTATCCTGTACAATAGAGTTCAGAGACTATTCTCTACGATAGAGTTCAGAGACTATCCTGTACGATTGAGTTCAGAGGCTGTCCTATACGATAGAGGCCAGAGATTGTCTTCTACAATAGAGTTCACAAACTGTCCGGTACGAACAAGTTCAGAGACTATTCTGTACGATAGAGATCAGAGACTATCCTGTACAATAGAGTTCAGAGACTGTTCTGTACGATACAGTTCAGAAACTGCCCTCCACGATAAAGTTTGAACACTGTCCTCTACATTCGAGTTCAGACGTGTCGGACTTTATTCGACGGCCAGAAAGCGGTCGTTATTCGCCGCTCCGTCCGTCGTTCGCACAAGTTAGGCCACATGCGCGCACATTTTGCCGCGTCGCCCCGCTTCCTTCGCTTTCCTCTCTTTTTCGACGCCGTGGAGTCAGTGGGACAGGTCCCGGCGGGGGCGGTGGGTGGAAGAAAAGATGTCGTCGGCGCCCGTTACAATTCCGCGCCGACTAAGACTTTGCCCGACTTGAACGAGCGACGCTGCCAACGGCGCGGCCGCAGATGCGGACTATCTCGCGGCAAGGTGTGCGAAAATATTGACTAAATCTCGCGCCATTCGAGCGCGGCCAGGCATGTGGGCCAATATTTGTATTTTGGACGTACGCATCGCTGGATCCGAAATTTTTATAATCTGCCCCACCGGTCCGTCGCGCGAGTCCGGGCGAAGAGTGGCCAGGTGCCATTGCCAATGTCGTTCTCCGCCTGCCGAATGGGGGAGGGCGGGGGCGGGGGGGGGGGGAGTGTTTTGAGCGAGCTAGAAAGAGGTAGAAGTCGAAAGACTTACGATTATCCTTTGTCCGCCGACGCAGGTCGCGCGCGCGTCTGGCTATTTTTAAGCGGTCACTCTTCGTTCAGCGGACTTTCTATTTTTTTATCCCACTGTCAAGTACCTACGTCTCTACCTGTGACTTCTGCGGAGAAGAGTGTCGGATTTGCGGACGATGAACGGGACGATTCGGACGCGTAGTAGATGTGTAACGAGTTTCGCGAGAAAGAGGTGAGAAGTTGCGCAAAATCGTTCGCAGAAAATTTTCTTGACATGAGCGACCGTCGATCGATGACGAGGCAGGTTGGGCGCGAGGGAGACACAAGAATAGATTTGCACTTCCATTGTGACTAAATCCATGACGCTCTATCGGCAGCTGGGCAAATTAACTCTCTTTTTAGAGGCATTACCAAGACGCTGACGTAAAACGCCCCGCTGTCCGTAAGTCTGCTCTGCGGTGGGTGTCAGAGGGGTTTCTTGTAAAAGAAAGGTGCGAGCTAAAAAAAGAGAGAGTCGGCGCTCAGGACGGTGGACGTGTAAGCTCAAAGTCTTAGCCCTTATAACGATTATGTCGAAGTATACTCGATTTTATAATCTTAAGATTGACTTTCGTTTCTTGGCTCGATTTTCGACGGTTTTTTGACCGTATCTCCGAAACTATTGAGAATTCGGAACTTTGCTTGCGACCAACTTTCAGGGCGAGTCAAAATCTATAGGATAGGATACTTATAAATCCAAAATAAGACCAACCATTTTTTTGCGTTTTTCGGCGATTTTGAAGGTTTTATCATTTTTCAATAGGTCCAAGTAATGCCAAAGTACCCTCCATTGGCCGCTCAATGTCATATTATAAGCGTAAGCCAGTCAAACATGCTTCACAATATACCTAACATAAGCCATTATCGATCAAAATCCCATAATTAACCAAACAACCTGTTTCTCTCGATCTTTGTCCACATTCACAGTTCGATCAAACTTTCTTCAGCTTCAAAACGTCTGACGACACGATTATCCGCGACATGTGTCCGCCCTACATATGCGCCTCGAGCGTCGAAGTTCCCCGAACGCTCGAAATTTCCCAGGCCTCGGTTTCAAAATTGCTGCGAAATCTCATTGTGCTCCATCGCGGCTCGTTTATCTGTTATTGCTTTCGCAATTGTCAGCGCTCATTGTCGGTTCGCCGCCGATACGTTCGACGTCTAAGGTGACGCGACTCTGTATACTCCACGCCATTACGCAAAAAAGGGGGGCGAGAACGGGGGGGGGGGGGGGGGGGGGGGCATAAAGGAGTCGACTGTAGGATAAGCGGCTAAATGCCCTGAATCGGTTTGAAGCAGCCATCATCGGTCGGACTGAATTCGCGGCCGTCTCCCTACCCGCCGGCAAATGAAAGGTCGGAGGCGAGAGGAGGGTTGGAGAAAAGTGTGCCAGACAAAACTGTACCGGCGCGCAACTTTTCTTCCGACCCTTCGTTACGTCACGCATCGCCGAGTCCCGCTCGGCCTAATTATCCCGCGTCGTCTCCTGCCCAAGAATCGAAGCCCGTGTCTGCCCTGACCCCTCTGGCCCCTTTACACGCTCCGTCGAGCCGGCCATTCTAGTCAATGGGACGTCAGCGCTGTCACGCGAGCCGCGAGTCAGTGACTGACGAAAATGGTTATCGACTTTTCAATTTTTCATCTCGCTCCGACGTATACCGGGTCTCAAACTAGTATTCTCCTGTCAGGTTGGGTAAGCTGTTGTTTCCTGGCTGATGCCGATTCTCACTTCGTTGGATGATGCGTCGTTGAGGATCGCTGGCTTGCCTCCCGAAACATGCGATTGCTGTTAGGTATTGATATGGTGCAGGAAGTATCTGAGATGCTTCCGTTATCAGACGCCCATAACTTCGTCAAGCGAAGGATGAAACTATCAGCGAGGCTTGCCGACAAATTCGTAATTTAGATAACGCGCAGATCTTCCTGCCTCATGCGCAATCTCGGTCTGCCCTGACTCTCTCTGAGCATGATCGAGACAAGATTATCTTACGGCGGAGATCTGAGCGTCCGGTGAAAGTCCTACTGACTTTCATACCCCTTTCTTCTCTCACACTTTCGAGCGGCACGACCCGCTTAAACAATACTTTCGATAATGATACCGTCGAGCTTGGCCGTCGCCCAGCTGCCTTCCCTGGTTTGTGGATCGAAAGACAAAAGGGTGGTTTCAGAGGTTCGTCTTCGCCGAACTTCGGTCAATTCTAAGACTCCGCCATTTTTTCTATCCATCCTGAATCGCGTTTGAAGAACGTAGAAATGTGGGCCACAGTTCAAAACACATCTGTCGTTTAGATCCAAAAGCTGTTGCATGAAATTCGGTACTAATTTGACTAGAGTTAACTAATTAAAATTTGACGATCTTCATCAGTACTCGTTACGAACACGACTCATTATAATACGCACTAATTAGGCCTCTATAGGTCAAGCGAGTTAATGTTTCTAACTTACTTGCTACTGTGAAAAATCGTAGAACTAAACAATGGATCTCATCGAAATAAAGTAAAATCATTCCGACGTAAGGCCAAGCGGAGGGTCATTCCGCTTTCCAAAAATCGCAATCTAACTCCTCCAATCGCAACAACATCGAGCGTATGACGAAAAACTCGTGGCAAAAGACGAACAAAAGGAGCACACCGCCGGCCTTGGGCGGCAATCACGCAATTCCGCGCGTATATCATTACTAAATCACGCTCTGGCATGAATATACGCTCCGGCACGACACCCTAAGACCCGCGACAGTGTCAAACGTACACCCACTGTCGCAGGAGTCGCGTCTCAATTGAGCGTGCCAGCCATCGGTTTAATTCAGTCTCGCGGAAAATCGCAGAAAATCTCTGAAAATGTGGCGTAAAAGAGTGGCTCACCACAGCTAGCACGTAACAATTTCTCGGTGCATCCTATTACCAGACTTGGTCGTCGACAATTCTAGGCCCAAGAAAACCTGCCCTGATAAGAGGTAGTAAGATGGAGTGGGGTAAAACCGACCCAGTAAAGTCCACTTTAAACTGATGTATTTTCCATCTATTCCACTAAATCCTAATAATCTTAGTGTTTTTATTTAGCGCATGGTTTACTCTTTAAATTGCGTTAATTTGGATTAAAAATATCGTCTGAAACTTATGATTTTCTTAATAAATTAAAAACAGCGCTGCTATGTTGCTAGGTGCAAGCTGTTTAAAAATGATTGGATCTCATATCTTTATATTATGGGGCAACCAGAATTATTATTAGTAATACGTACTTTGTCGAACGAGCTAAACGGGGGAATCAGAATACATGACGGTCACCTATGTTGAATACTGTCCAAAGCATTGAATACTAACCAAAGGAACACTTCTACCTTACAGTTGGTACAATGCAACATATATTCGAATAAATAAGGGCCTAGTGCGCATTTGCCCTACTGCACTTTAGCAAAAGGATAGAGGTAGGAGTGAACGCCGACGAGAAAAGACGTATCGCAAGAACAGCTCGGAAGAGTGCAACGACGCTTCGGGAAACGAGCGTGTAATTAACTTTCAATGACACTGGGCGGTTACGGTAGGCAAGCTCGCCTTCTCGCAGCGAAATGCAGCCGATACCGAGAGACCGCCCGTACGCGCTCGTTGCGTAACGCAACGTTCGCTCGAGATACCGAGATTAGCGGCCGAAGTCGCTGGCTCGGCTAAAATGGCCTATCGACGATATCGATGCCCGGACAAGATAGCAAGGATGCCGGCATGCGAGGTGGCAAGTAACATACCAAAAATCGTGTACATATTAACAGCCGTCGCACATGCCCATCCATTCCGGCCAACTCACGACCCTCCCGGACGAAAGACGGGAGCGTCGTTATCGAGGAAGAAGCGTAAAAGATACCCGCGAATCCTTCGCACTCTCTGCCGACATGGCCGACCGACTACAAAAGATAACGGCGGCCTGAAGTTTGCGGAACGAAGCGGATGCGAAAGGCTCACTCTTGCCGCCGAGTTCCGCACTTAGTCATCGGCCTTTCACATTTGATTCGCGATGGCCGAGCTGGCCAGTTCCGGACAATCGCTTTGTCCCTTCGCCAGGGAACGGAGTCGTGTTCAGGGAAACAATTATCGCCCCAGTGATATTCGCAGTCTTTCTCGGCCTTTCTCGGTCTTTCTCGGCGGCTGCCTATCGGCGCACGCTAATGTACAATGCAAATACGCACACAGCGCGCTGCGACGTGTAACCTGCGGCCAATCAGCGGCCTGCAAGCTGTTGAACCAGTGTGCTTCGGGTTAGGCGACGTGAGAGACTCAATTAAGGATTAGTTTGATCAAGGATTATCGGGTCGAAATGAGCTTGGCTCCACCCGCTCATTTTCCGCCGAAGGTCGATTCCGAATCCGGGAGACGATCGAAGCGGCTGATTCGGATCGATTTCGTTAAGAACCGGACGGATTTTGTCATACAATTCCTCTCAATCGTGTTTTGCCCCGTATCTAAAGGTTGCGTCACTTGTTTACTTCATCGTTGACTGATTTAATTACCCATTAGCGAACAATTGTGTGCGGCAGCTGTTCACGCCCGATAGGAATCGTATTTTCCCCTCTACCTATCCCTCTCCTCATCCTCTCTCTCTCTCTTTCTCTGTAGTCTACTTCTCGCTACTCGCACGTTCTCTCTCAATCAGCTCTCCTCTCGCCGCCTCTCGCTCCCTCTTTTTATCATCTCTCCCCATCCTCCCCCCTCGCGAAATGCCCCGCGATCGTCTCACCCGCTGAAGGAGTGATTGTCGTCGAAGGACAATAAGCGGACCCTGCGTCCGATACAAGAGCCTTGGATCGCACGCCAAAGAAAACGGACGCGTTCCTCGCACTCCTAACGTCCACCGATTCCGAAGACGCCGAACACCTTGCAATCATCTCCGAGTCCGTCAAATGATAACCCGGTCTCTGCCAGAGACGCTAATTGATCGACGTTCGACGTCGCCTCTAATCCGACGCGCCGCTATCGCAAAAAACTTACGCGACCGATATCCGAGAAACAACGATTTCTCACGCTCGATCGCGAATTACGTTACGAATTCTCGAAAGCCTGGAATTATCGCGCCAAGAACGATGCGACGGGATGATTAACAGACGCCGCAAGCCGTCGGTCGAACTCGCGATGGCGATCGGACGAGAATAGTTCGATGGTGGACGGTTTTACGATGCCGGCGTTCGCGGCAGGCCAGTTAACGATTGGTCAACACCAATCGCCGGTTGCGTAATTTTCATTTATTCGCTGCGCATCGCGCGCGGAAAACCGGCGCGTCGAGCCTCTTGTTATTCTCCTTCCGACGCAGAAGATGACGGGCGTCGCGGCGCGCGGCGGCGGCGAGGCGAGGGGGATGAGACGGGTGAAAAAAGTGCGCAGGACACTTTGCTATAACGCCACGTGGAGTCCGGCGCTCGTCTTCTCTAATTATGCGCCGAAGGCGGGTAATAAGAATAAACCGGCTCGCGAGCGACTCGAAATAATTAATTGCACGTCAGTGGCAGCACGCCCGAACGACGAAGCAAGAGGCCTGGCGGACGTTTGTCGGAGTCTCAAAAGAAAGAGCAACGTTAGACGGTCGTAACGTATGCACGTCATACGTGAACACATACGTGAACACATATGTGTACACGTACGTACGTACGTTAACGGCTTTCGGCCCAGCAATTAGAAGGATGTCCCTCGAAACACTTTCGTCACGTACGGCGTCCACTTCGCTCGTACGGTTAAGTTCACGTGTTGCCCTTAGCAGTACCTAGTTCGCTTTCGAGCGTTACGACCGCAATCTCATTCGCGGCACGTACGAACTTCCGAAATCGTTTTTGGTAACGCGGCGCTCGTTCGCACCTTGCCGGCATTAAATTCGCCGCACCGATACGGCGCACTCGATGAATTAGTCAGACAATTTTGGCGTCGTCGGATATTCTCGAGATACTTACGCCAAGTTATATTTATTTTATGACCCTTAGAATCGTCGGGAGGACCCTCACGTACCGCGCTTAAGAGTCTGTGCGGGTGTGTGTGCGCGGCGCGTCCCTTCCCGGGCAGGGGAAGTTTTCGACGAAACTTTTCAACTTTCCGAACGGAAGTCTGCTTAAAGTCTTCCGCCTCGTTCCGGCATACTCTTTCTCGCGGCCGGAGTGCAGAATCATAGGCCAGGCGCGCGCACGGTGTTTGCAAAGTTTTTCTTGGCGCGCGCGCTCGCGAAGGACGTAAAATGCATCGCGCCTGCTCAGCTACACGGAGTATGATAAAACTATTCGCGTAACTTAATTAGACGCGGAGTCGAGCGCGAAGGAGGGAGAGGAGGGGGGATGATTGTAAGGGGGTGGGAAACAAAAGTTTCTCCGTTGAGTTTCTTTCGCGTAAGGCGTGGGGTTGATTAAAAAGATTGCCACCGTCGGTGGAGGATATCTCGTCGGGTCGTGAAGCGTTCGAGCGTCGATTCCGCTCGACGCCTTCGCCACGCTGGGTACGATTAGAACGCGAGCGGAACGGATTTAGAAGGCATCTATTAGAAGATACGCATCACAGCTGATCGGTTGGCTCGCATCGCGACTCGATCTTACCGTTAGCTTCGCTTCTTCCCGCAGGACAAAGGCCACGAGGCAGAGAGAATGACCCTTTCGCGTTGACCGCGACAAATTGAGCCACTGAGTGTGTGCGTATGTGTGTATGAGAGAGAAAGAGAAAGAAAGAGAGAGAGGGAGGGAGAGAGAGAGAGAGAGAAGAAGAAGAAGAGAAAGAGTATGCTCGAACCCACATTAGACATCATTCATACACGCATATGTGCATCACGCGACCAGGGATCGTGCGTCTCGAATATTATCGATGCATAACTTTGATTGCGCAACTTCCTTTGTCTGTTCCAATGGTCATTGGGCCGACGCGAACGATCCATTTGCATTTCGGGCGAGGCAGGCGCGTCCTCCGGTCCTCGAACGACACCGTTTCTTCGCTTATCTTCCCTCCGTAGCCAGCCCTGCTTCGGCCGAAGCGGCACTGAATCTTGCGCCACGCGTGAATATTTAAAACGGTTTCGGTACGTTCCGCACATCTTCGTACGTCCCGAACGTTCGCTACGTGCCGCGCCACCGGGAGTTCGACTGTCGCGAAGAAAGAAGAGCCGTTATGCTAATTCGCGATCTTTATCGGGCCGCCTAAATATTAACGACATCCGAATTTCGTCGCCGGCGCGTGACGAGCGAGCTGATAAACTTCGCATTGTTTTCGACGTATCGCGAGTTGCAGGTATGTATAAGTATAAGTTGCAGGTCCCAGCTATATATGATAAAGTGCATTGCCGAAGAAGCGTTACCTCACAATTGTGGGTTTATCGCGGTATACGTCGGCGCTGAAAACAATTACTTTTAAACGCTCCTGTCGCGCAGTCACCGTCATTAACATGCGATTCCGGTATTAATATCCTCAACATACAAAGTTAACAACCGTTAACGGTGTAAGGTAGCCGCCCAGCGAGATGGCCGCGGATTTATGTAAACGGCGTTAATGCGCGCGCGATCCTATTTATGAATACGCATGCAATGCAAATATAATACGCGCATAATGGGACACGGTTATCTAAATAATATATGCAAACCCGAGGAAGGGTACCGCTCTGTACGGTCGGCAAAGCGGGGCTCGGCTAAATTCTCTTAACCGTTACTTCATCTTGCTCCGACTGCGCGCGCGCGCGCGCGCTAACGGATTTACGCCGTGCCTCTGCGAATACCCTACGCGATTTGGAACAATTTTCGTCCACCCGTAGAAAGCGTTTAAGCGCCGAATCGAAACTTTTGATTCTGCTGTCAGGACGGCGTGTACACTTTTATATTCCTCGAACGTTAGGATATAATGGCAGCAACGTGACGCCGGATGCTAATGACGATAATGGCCTCTGTCGTAAAGACGCGGGCATTAGCGATGACTTCGCGACGATTATTCCGCGGAGCTGGCCCGCAAGAATAAGCTCATCGGGCGACGCCGACGCTTGCGTCACGTCGCTTGTTAGCTCGACAAGTATCGCGGATAATCGGTTAGCCGGAGGCGCGTCCATCCGCGGCCGATTATATTCGGGGAAATCGAAAAAGCGTACGTGACCGTCGAAACGTCTTACGCTCCGTCGCGAGCGTGAAGGAAAACGGGCTGTCGGCCATTAGTGTAAAATTGCCATAACCGGCTGTACACACAATTCCAGCCGATAGTTTGCTGGTCTATTCACGTGTCTCCCCTCCTTCCCTCTCCCTCTCTCTCTCTCTCACTCTCTCTCGCACATGCTCTCATTCGCTATCTTAATCGTCGTTCTCGTGTCTCGTGACTTAGTCTTCAATTACGCGCGACCTTCGATAATACGGTTACACGAAAGACGGCCGAAGGAGGAATCTCGAAATTAGTAGGGCACCGAACGTAATGGAAACGGAGATGAGTCGACTCCTAGAAACTGGAAACATCGACGTCCATACGACGGACGCTACATCGTCCAACGTTCAAATCTAATATTATACGGAAATCGGGCTTGCGGCTGGCGGCAGCGTGCAATTCTGTCGGACATTATCGTTCAACAGCCTTGCGGACATACGCTCGGAATATAAATGCGAGGCGTGGGCTATCATTCTCCTCCGGTTATTTTCGCTGTTTAAAATAAAACCGTTCCGCGGTCTACGCGTAAGAAATACTACGGCAAAAGGTCGTCGTCCCACGCGCGAAGTATTTCCACCAACTGCCATAATTCCGCACCCTTCGAGCCGCGCGCTCTCGTCGTCTAATCATATTCGACGGTTCGTCGATAATGGGATATTTCGAGAACGTCGCTCGGCCGGGGCTTAATTTTTTAAAAGCACTGCCAATCGAAGGATACCCGGCTAATCGATAGTGGGTGGGCTTTGTTCCTTGGCGATCATCCATGCACGATACCGAAGACACGAGAGCCGCTTAAAAAACGGTCCGTCGAGCAGTGGGCAACGATGTCAGGGACACAGTTGCCGAACCTGCGGTCTCCTTCGGGACATAACGGTATTCTCGCTGCCTACGAGCGTCCAGAAATTGACGTTCCACATTCGTCTCCCGCTCGGCCCTCTTAGACAAATGGCGCGTATTAATTCAACCGCAAATTGTCGGACGCCAATTTGTCGGAGCTGCAGAATTTTCCGTGACAACGAACGGTTTGCACGACCTGTGTCGCGGAGAAAGGTACACCTAAGATACAAGGCGATACGCAAATGAATAGTACGCGTCGTGCACCTATGAGCACACGTGACGCGTCCTGATAACGACTATCAGCCTCGGCTAATAATTGCACGCTCGCCCCCCCCCCCCCCCACCAGTCGCTTTACTCTAGTAATAAAAGATATACTCTCGAAGACAGGCGCCGGCAAAATAAATCGAGGCCATCGGCTTCCGACGACAGACGCATTCCTACGTTACGACCTCTTCCTACATCAATCGACCGAAACTGGACGTCGGCCCGCACTACCCCGTTAACCCAATCTCGAATAATCCATAACGACAGTTACATGGACTCTCGTGCGAGTCAGCCTTTCCCGAACCTCTTCTTAATCCTCGGACACTCGCCAAATCGGAGCATCGTTTCAACGAGTGCGATAAGAGCCGTTCAATCATGCTCCTTAGCGCGCGGATTTTCGAATCAGTGTTTACAACTCGCGCTCTCGGGCGATAAGGTGTCGAAATAAATACGAGGCGCGAACAAATATTGTTACTGCAGGCTTTTGAATTGGATCGAGAGCGGCGCGCGCCGAATCGATACCGCCCGCCTCCTGTTTGTCGTCGAACGATCGTATTTTAATAATGTTCCTTTCTTGTTGTTGCAGGCCACGGAGTGTCGAGTTACGACGTTACCGGAGCCGAGGGACGTCTGAAGAGGAACGACTTGTTCGAGAAGACGAACGAGGATCGCGATCAATCGGCCGATACGGATCTCGACGATCGTGCGGACGACGAGCAGCCGGTGTACGTGATCGAGTTCGAGACCGACTCGAGCGACAAAGATGGCGGGCACAGGAACAGTGGGAAGGACGTGCAGAACGGTGAGCAATCCTCGGAAACCGGGAATCGTCCTAAAACATAGGAGCCCGGGCAACCGGTTCCAGGCTTTGAGAGAAGCTGAGGGACGAGAGAGGATTTTACTTAATGTTAGAGAACGCGAACAACTGCTCTGAGACTAAACCTGTTATTTTTCCTTGAATCTCCGCGGCCCAATGCCATTGACCATTGTCAGCCAATAAATGTCCACCGCGGGCGCGGCCTTTGACACCTCTTTTATCGGGCGGCCTGTCGTCAGCTTCACTCGTTGACCTCGTCGTGTCAGCCAGCGCGGTGCGATCTTGACCTCACGATGAGTCTCGTTCGTGACATACTCGCTCAGGTTCGTATCGGCCCACACGTTCCGGCACGAGACCCGCGGCAAGACGAGCTGGGTCCGAACGGCTCGAAAACATCGTTTGCTCGCACTCTCGTTCGGGCGTCGATAGCTGGGTAAAGATAGAAATAAACAAGTAAGCGTCCTAAATTATCGCCGGTCGAGTCGAATGCCAGCCGTCGGGACGGACGAAACGGCGTACTGAGCGACAAACGGTCAACAAAGAGCGAGGTTTACTGCAAGAGCGATGGGATGAGGACACGATGCTGGACGATGCAGACAGTGGCCAGCCTTTGTTCGCCCTCATCAGTCATACCTAACACGATCCGCGCGGTATGGATATTGGGCGTATTAATAGCGGTCGGCGAGTCCGCTCGCGCGCGCGCGCTCTCGCATTAACGGAATTTTAATCCCGTTCCACGTTCAGGCTCATCAATTCGCGAATCGCGTCGCCGCCGGTCCGGGAACTTTCCATCCGATATTTATTCCGACCCCGTAGACCGGTCGCGCGTACGCGCCCAGCGAGACGCACGCGTCCGGCGTGCGCGAAATCGGTCTCCGATTCTCTGGGCCCGCCGAGCGGCAAAAACTGATCCTCGTCCCAGCCCAACAGGCCCCATTCACATTGTGCAACTTCCCTAAAACGGCAAAGATTCTATAGGCTAAGAAATTTATTGATCAAGGGTTAATGGTATAATAGTCATATTATATATAGAACACACCACCTTTTCCTTTTTAACCTATTGTCTCTTTAGAGTAATCAAATCGGCTAGAATTAAATATGACTATTCTAAAAAAGATTCTGCATTCGCTAAAATGTTACATACACCTAGAGTCACATCAAAATAATTATCAGAAAAATAAGCCACTCATCCCAGACATACTTTCTAGATATTTCGACTGCAGGAAGATGGAGTTGTTCAGAAAGAAACTTGTCTTTGTTTCAGCAGACAGCGACAGCCAGAGCCCGTTGGATCCCTGGTCGATCGTCTGGTACATAGGCTCGTTCGGCGGACTAGTGGCCTTCTTCCTGATCGTCAGCTGTAGCGAGTGGTGCTGCCGTCGCAGCGGCAGGCCCTTAACAGTACCCTACGCCCAGCGTGGCGAGGTGATAAACGGCGCCGGCAACGCCACCGAGACGCCGCCGCCGCCTTATCACCTGTTCGCACCGCCGCCGTACGATTCCGTCAATTACGGCGAGATCGTCGACAAGACCTCCGGCGAGAAGCTCGACATCTACGTAATATCCGTGCCCATTCACAGGCCGGTGGTGCAGGCGCCGGCGTAGGAGAGCTCACGGCGTCGTCCTCTGCACGCGGACGAGATAGAAAAATGAAGAAAAAAGGGACACGTCCCGCGGACGTTGCCCCAGTCGCCGGGTCGGCCAAGACCCGACGCTCGACGCCGAAGGAACGGGATCCGGAGAGCAGCCTTTCATCTGCAACGGACGAGCAGAATGGATCCGTCGAATCCGTGGTCAGGTACTACTGATCGCTGTAAAGGAAGAATATTGCGATAAAAGAAGAAGAGTGTGAAGCAAGGGAGGAGTATCCGAGGCTGTTCTCATAGCGTCCTAAGGATATCCTCGGACAACTTTGGCAAACGACGAAGAGTAAATGCATGGGAGGCTGGCCGAAATGGCCTCGAGTCCAACGGCGAGTCCTGCCGTTTGACAATTAAGCAAGTAACTCGTGCACAAGCACGCGCCCTGGCCGGACTCCTCACTCAAACGAGTCGCGCTTGAAACTCGAAAGCGTCGGAGGGTACGGAGATGCAATTGGACACGATCGAGTCGATTTCGTCGGAAGATACGCGAGTGCGGCAGGTGCCTCGTTCGTTACGCCTGTCGTCGAGTCTGGGAATATGACGTTTATGCCGTCGCTCCGTGGGCACATTTCCCTGCGGGCGTGGGTGAAGCAGTGCTTACGTGATTTCGGCTTTCGTTTCTGCTTTCCGAGAATTGGCAGTGCAATCTGTCCGTCTCTATCTCTCTCTCTCTCCCCTTCTGTGTGTTTCCCTATACTTCACTGTAGTTCTGTCCTTCTAGCCCCTACTTTTTCTTTCTCCCTCTCTTTCTCTCTCTCTCTGTGGCTCTCTCTAACTGTATCCCTCTTTCGCTTTCTTTCTCTCTATCTATCTCTCTACCCAGTGCTCAGACTGATCTCTACGAACGAGAGACGATAAAGCGTGTCATTCCGTTTCCGCTTTGCAGAATAAACGGAGCCCAGACTGTTCCTCGTTTCGCCGAGAGAATAATACGGTGAAAATAATAATCGTCGAATCTCTGCTACGACAACCGAAGAAGACTGCCCCCTCCTCTTTCCACTCCTTCTCCCTCTCCTCCGCCCCCTCCTCGCCGATCACGATGATCGAATTGCGCGTATGTATCGGCTAACGGTACGGAGAGCGAACTTTTGCTAAATGTGACATTCCAACGGCATTCGGCGGACGATATTTCGATAGACGATGAGCGCGAGACTATTCGATACCGACGATCAATAGAACAGCAGCCGCAGCGACTTATTTATATGCGTCCGAGCTCGTTGCAACGGTGAGAATATCGGCGGATGCAAGCTTTGCGTTCGCAGTCCCTTTTTTACATTGTCGCCTCGCAGAAGGCTGCGTATAATTATTGTCGAATTTAGCCGCGGAAACGGGAGAAAGAGCCTATTGTCGGCGCAGAATCGAGACGAGATGACATATATTTTTTGAATTCCAAACATTGAACCCCCGTCATTCTCACCGATGCAATTGTGCCGGGGCAACAATCGTTCTCCCGCGAAACCGACTCAATTCCCGGCAGCGAAAATTGAGACCCCTCGTCGGCGCACGCGGTCGCGCCTGTGTGTTGGTGAGAGAGGGTGAGCCAGTGTGCCTGGGAACGAGCGAAGTCTTACAAAACGCCTAGCTACTGCCCGTTTTTTGCCTCCACTCCTCCGTGGGCGAACGCTTTTCCCGAGACAATTATCCAATGGAGTCGTTGCGCCGATTGATTTCTGACCAAAAAGGAAAGTCGAGTTACGAACCGCTCGTCCCGCCTTCCGACAGACTCCTCTCGACGTTCCCGGGGGCAGGAAACTTCTGGGCATTACGTAACCGCCTGTGTTCCGCTAACGACGCCTCGCTGAAACCGAATTGCGCGACGCATTGTTAGACAATTGGTTATCGTCGCAAAAGTTTCTGAAGCGCCAAGGCATTGCTGCGAGGTCAACTGCCGAGAGGAAATGTACATACCTGATATGAGAATTTTTCATCTCTTAATCGTCTCGACTCGCGTGTACGTAAACACCGACTGCGTCGCACACTAAAACGAAATACGGAGAAAATTAGAATGTTGTCTGCGAATGCGAAATTGCGGTGTAGCGTCGGCTCAATTGTCGGCGTTAATTTACGATCGGCGATTATAAATAGGCGATTTGAAAAGCATTGCGACGCAACATGTTTGGGATGAAAATTGTTGCGGATATTATTTTTCTTAGTCAATGATATTCGTGCACGGAGGATACTGCTGCGAAAGAATTATTCTATTGATCTCACCGAGTGGGTTTAGTTCTCTCCTGAGTACGGAGAGTCAATCTGAGCGTGAATTTAGATATCGAAGTAGAGATACGCAATTTCAAGTATTAGACCTAATCAATAAGCGCGACGTCAATTATTCTTGCGATTACTATTGTTACTACTATTACCATTGCCGCTATTATTATATTGCCATTATTACTGCTAATTACTGTCGACTACTATTATCACTGTTGTAGTCATTGTTATCATTATAACCCATTAATTGCCGTAAACGGTCGCGCCTGCGGCGAATTCATTGGCGATGAAAAAATGAAAATCAGAGTCAGTGTAGCGAATTGCTGAGTTAACGATTCAGTTAATTCGTTAACCAACGAATTCGCCTTGTTCAAGACTCCACAGAGCGACAGCGCAGTCGCTATTTATTTTTTATACTTTTATATACAACGTTTACACGTATTCGAAATGTACGAATCGTCAATAAAATGTCTTTCTTTAAATGCTGTTTGCGATCACTCACCGACAAGCATCCTCGAATTCAAATATGGACGCCATGTTGGTTCTATCCCGTAGTCCTAACATCCTACCTTCGAGATCTTCACATCATGAATCTGTTCTATTGAACATCATTTGATGATACTATAATGATTCCTGGTAGAGCTTATAAACACCAACTGCAAGAGTTTTTATTATGTAAATGTGGGAATGATGAAAAAGAACCACTATGGGGAAGAAGGGTTATAATGTAGCTACGGTTAACTGCAAGAAATTAGATGTTTTAGAAGTTGAGGCTCTTGCCAATTATGAATTAGCATAAAGGCTGAAATCGGTACTTACTATTCAGTGAATTCCTTTGCCTTAATGTCACTTTCATTGATTTGAATATCACAAAAATACGCGACAACGATTACTGACGCACAGAACCACTTTAACCAAACCGGAAATTGAATGCGAAAAATTTAAATTCGACAGTTTTTAATTTATCAATGTATCGATCTATCGAACAGCGAGATGCGCACACGGTATACTATAATTCGAGGAACAACTTTCAGTTTAGTCTAGGTCGGCTAATCCATATCGGTATAAAGTGCAGTTATTTCCTCCGAAAATAGCTTGTTATCAATGTTTTACAATGAAAGGTGAAAAGTAACGCTTCCAAGCCGCGCTCATGGATCTTCAAAAGGATAAATCCATCGGATGGTAAAATGATATACATTTCACGATAAAAAACATAACCTAACGATGGATTATCTACGCGACGCGGTAGCCCTCGGTATAGATACATTAATTTTTGGACTCTGCTTGAGACAATATTTTCATTGTAGAAGTGCACACGCCGCAGTCAAAGTGAGTGAATGACAATCCATTTTCCTAAAATTGATGGCATTATTACATAATACCCATCTTGCAAGAATTACCATTATAGCATGTCAAACTTTACGTGTCACCTCCTAGGGTGCAGATTTTCACGATGTCGGTGGCACACTATCTGAAGTTCTGGATAAGAGTTCAGATGATAAAGTGGATTATATAGCTATCAGAGGTACTGTCAAGCCTATTGGTGAACCACTTCGTAGTCTCAGCAATAAGGATGTTACTGGCGTTGTACAAAAACTAGTCATCAGGGAGCATGTTGTTGCCAGGACAACAGCTGGCTTTTGGTAATTTCTTATTTTGTTTTGTATAATATCCTCAGTTTACTCTATCAAAATATTAATAATACTTTGCATGAAGGTCAGACCAAGAAAGAACTTTACACAAGGTACATAACACTGTACCATTTGTACTGAAGCAAGGAGGTTATCAAGTTGAAGTTCTTGATCCATTGGCGGCTGATGTTTTGGACATGGATGTCATCTCAGATCATTTCGAGCCTGCCATGCCCACATTAACAGATTATTTGTGGGGCATGTTTACAGGTTGGCATGTAAATTTTTGCATAGTACTTCAAACGTACTATATTGTAAATATTACCATTATTATTGTAGGAGTACGCCAAAGAGGCATACAGTCCACGGAAGAAATCCTTCGTGAGGGTGCCGTTATGATTGGCATAGGTGAATTATCACGCTCCGCCAAAAACCCAAAGATCCTTACCCTTGAGCCCCCTGTAAATGGCGCACCATTCTATCTAACAAATATGTCTATTAATACGCTACTTCATAGACTAGAGGAACGAAAAAGAATTTATGGGTGGTTGTGCCTCATGTGTGGTGCGGTAGGATTGGTAATAGGTGGAATTATGATTAGGCGATATTGGAAAAGTAGCGAGGAGCGAAGAGTGGCGGAAGAGCTAAGACAATCGCTAGCCGCGTCACGAAGAAGTAGGAGACAACGTGTCAGGGATAGACATCTCAGGGACGATCAAGTGTGTGTCGTCTGCCGGACGAATCCACGTGAAATTATCTTGTTGCCATGTGGTCACGTATGCTTATGCGAGGATTGTTCGGATGGCGTTTTAAACCAGTGTCCGATTTGCAGAGAAACCATCGTTCAAAGAGCACCTGCCTACGTAGTGTAATCTTAATTTTGATCGTGGTGCCGGTACAACCGTGGAAGAGCCAATTATCGAACTTGATAGAAATGTTTTTGTCTGATTAAACCGAATGGGAGATAATAAATCATGTTTATATACTCAGTACGAGAGTCGCCATTTAGATTGCGGTTTAATGAACCAAGAAGGACGTACGAGACCGTCACACTGCCAAATTTTAAGTTTCCTTAATTATCATTCACACATAGTGGATTACAACGCTTTAATACGCAATTTTTATAAAGTTTACATTCAATGTTTATTTGAGAAACTAGACCCCGGAGTTATTGTCTCGCGTGGGTTTAGTACCTAAAAGGTTTTACATCTGAAATTAAGTAACATATATTTTTTTAGTACATTTAGAAATGTTTAAGTATTATTGTATTTACACAGAAATACAAGATTCCACTCAAATGAATTTGCATATTTAGATATAAAAATAAGAACACTAAAAATCTGTATCTTTTGTCTTGTCCACGTTAACCGTACTACTGTTATTCGTAGCTTTGTTGATATTCATGATTTTATTAACTTTTGTTGACTTCCCAATGCCAAGTTTTGGAAGTCCCCTATTCAAACCTTCCAATAATATACAAGCTTTACATATCTCCTGACTGGAAACAAAACCGCATCGAGAACAATTTCTTCTTTCGGGCATCTTTACGCTATTCTTTACTTGCAAACATTCGCCTGTTAAAAACCACACAGTTTACAACATTTATAAGACTGTATATAGAAAAAATCTAATTATTATTTTACACACCTGAATGAATTATATCCATAATAACTGACGGCCTTATTTTCTCAAGGTCTTTCAGAAAAGTTCGTGCATGACCTCTATAGGCGTTCGGGGCAAAAATGCATTCTGTTGAGAAATATACCAATTTTTTGAAATGGGCATACATTACGATCTCTTTTTCGTACGCATATTTCAGAGGCTTGCATCTCATAATAGAATCTGCTCCTGCCTAGAATAGAAATTTCAAATTAAAATGTTATGAAATGTAGTGTAATCATAGCTCTTATATACATATAAGAGATAACAGTGATTTTACGGTAATTATTGATGTACATCGCTGTAATCTTGCGATGTCCCCTCGTAAAACGTTCATCAAAACCGTTTCGGCTATATCATCTGCATTGTGACCGGTCGCAATGCAATCAACACCTAAAAGAGCTGCACCTCTATCCAAGGCTTGTCTTCTAAATACTCCACAAAATGTACAATTATTTTTTCTTCCTATCTGTAATCAATTTAAAGCAGGGTTCACATTTTGTTTTGGTGTATTGTATGTGATTGTTGAATATGCACCTGTTCCACAATAGAATCCATTGTCCACCCATACAATTCCTTATAAGAGAGTACTTTCAAAGGTAAACCATAATCATCTTTGTTTTGTTCAACTGTTTTCAAACTGTCGTCTCTGTAACCTGTGAGTAATAAATTATTTTATTGAATACTACTGTTAAGAATAACTATATTCTTAAGAAGTATTATTGAATATTTTACCAGTTATTCCTTCATCAATGGATAAGAGAAACAGGTCAAGACCATAACTGTAACGTTCATTCAATGTTTTCAGTACATATGCAAGAACAGTAGAATCTTTTCCACCTGATGCTCCAATTGCTACTTTGTAACCAGGATTGAAAAGTTTACCCTTGACAATAGTAAAATGTATTTCTGTTTCAAATGCCCAAAAAAAACATTCTTTGCACAATGCATCTCCAGTTTTAGGTCTCTGTAAAGTAGCACTTTTAGTATCTCATTCATCTGTCTCAAAAACTGCTTGTTCAATAAATGTTACCTTCAGGACAGCATCCTTCCCACAGTTTCTAGAGCATGAAACTGGCATTTTGGCAATTTCAATTATACAACTTAAAATTGATGTGTGCAACAAGCACTCTATTGTTATGAAGTTGAAATTTTAACTTAATTGACTAAGATAATATGTTTGAATACTTGTTAGTTAGTCTGAAAAGACATAGAATGTATGTTATATACAAAATCATGAGTATTGTACCCTCTCTAAAATTATACATTATTAACATTAAGGCCATGAAAAATCATCTGGACAGAGTATAGTCATTTTTATTGGATCTTTCAAAATTTCATGTCATAATTACAAGACGACAAAGTGTCAAGTTTGCATTTAATATTCTTGTGAGGTTAGAGCAATACTGTCAATTGTTTTTCAAATTGCTATACTCCACATGCAAGGTGCTTACATAAAAAACGGTATTTCGCCTTCTTACATTTAATCCTCTGGCTTTTCTGGTGGCGGTCCGCAAGGCTGCAACATTTTCTCCATAAGATTAAATCGTACACGTGCCTTAGCTTCGTTTTCGGCAATTGCAAAGAAATTCAACAAGTCATAATGACCCATGTAAGAACTGCATGAATCTCGATGCTGATTCACAAGCCACTCAAATTTTGTGGTATCCGCATGTCCTGTACCGATATACTTTGACTGCAAATGTTCTAATTGACTGTGTATATTGTAACGCTCGCCCATACTTTCAATTAACTAATCTTCGGCCAGTTAATATAGAAATACGAAATTGTTCAATTGTGGGTACGCTTGTTTTCAAGTATACTCACGAACAAGAAAGTAATATGACAGGGACCCGGCGTTCTAGTTTGGCGGCAGTGATGCAAGTTATTCTAGGGATACATTGGGATACATACAACAACCAATCCTACCTTCCTAGTTATATTTACTCGGTTTCTAAATACTTACTTGCACTCAGAATTTCAGAAGTTTTTGAAGAAATTCGATACTGACTATTGTCAAGAATTCATAATGTTTGTTTAAATGAAACGCAACTTATGTTAGTATCAAGAATAATGCATAAATTGAGAAACGGAAGCAACAATGAGTATTGGACCTAATTTCGAGCGACGATGCATTTCGTTGCATCGTCGTACCTCCACATGGTGGCAGCACACAGAGATTGTTACGTCAGACAATAATGACGTGCTAATGGTTAATGGCTTCTACTTATTCGAGCTACTTTTATGAGAAAGCCAAATACAATCCAAATAAAATAGATGAGATATGATGCATCGGCTCGTAGAATCATAAAAATATGATTGCCTAAATATTCGATCGTCGCGCCAGACATAGATTTTTCTCAGTCTTTACCTGTGCTCTACGAAATATGTGCTGAAACTACGGAGCAAGGAACGTAACCGTTATATTCATCGCTACGTTGGATCAGCCCGATGCAAAGGATCCCAATATTCGGTGCGATATCACAAGACATACATTGCACGTGAGTACAAAAGCCGATCTGTATGTCGTGTCTAAATATTCGCAATGCGTACGAAGTTAATTTCCTTCCCGTAAACTGGGCAACTCCCTTGCCACCTAGTCTTTAGTAATGGCGGCCGTGTTAGAATGACCGAAAAATCAGTTGTCCTCGCAACGTTTCGTGAGTTACTGATTACTAACTGTTATTACGACGCTTTTACCTCAATAGAAAATTGGTTGGCACGGCGATTAATGCGATTGTTCGTTTTCGTGGTACAATCCTAATATTTCGCGATATTGTGTACTGCATTACCATACGTATGTATATAACGCGGCGTATGTATTTGTGTACGTGTGTGTATGTGTGTTATTATGTATGAGTTATATCCATGGCGATCAGTTTCAAAGTATTAAGGGGAACACAAGTAAAATCTATTAATTTAGAACACTCTCTCCACTAATTATTTCCAAATGTCAAGGTAAAAGTAGCAGCTTTGTATTGCTGGTTTTTAATTTTTTGGTAATTTACTTTGGTAATGACTGTTTGTATCACATTTTTTCAATATGTATTTTGTGTCTCAGTGTGTCAACTCTACATTTTAATACCATTTGTCATGTAAGGATAAAGTAAGTGTTGGTATGCTCTATTTGATTCTATTGTATATGCATTCATCAGTAAAATGAATCTGATAAAGTGGAAATACTGTTAGCTACCTTCTCTTTGTGGTACTATATTTTATGGCAATTGTTTTTTGGAAACGTATTGTTGAAATGTCAATAAACAACAAATTCCTGAACACCAAGGTTTTAAAGTAATTTTGACCTTCACATCTGATTTCTGTTTTAGTAGGTGACATGCCTAGCAGTCGCGATATAGAGAGAGCTGAACGTAATGGTAGATTTCGCTCAAGAAGAAGGGGAAGTACAAGTAGTGATATAAATCGTCACAGTTTTGAAGGTCCAGATAAGAAACACAGAAGACATGGAAAAAGTAAGAGCTCAGGAAAAAAGAAAAAGAAGAGGTCACGTGACAAGTCTTTGGAAAATGTGCCGACAGTAGCTTCCTCCATCATAAAGCCATTAGTCGAATATTCTGATGTAAGTAGTGAGGATTTGTCTGAGCCAGAAGCAGGGGAAATTCAATCGGAAGACAGTAGGGGTAACAGTTACACAGATGGAGAAGTACCTGAGCCAGTGCTTCAAAGGCGGTATTACGGAGGTAGCCCAGGACATGCTCTTGGAGCGTCGCCTATCAGTCTCTCTCCGTCTCCACCAGCGCAGCATAGGCATCCCGGCAGACATTATTCACCAAACGAGCAGCAGCAACCTGCAATTCATACGGGCACGCCAGAGTATGAGGAAGAATCGCGTCGTTACGCGCGGAGGAAGGAGAAGAAGCACAAACGCGAGAAGAAAAAGAAAAGGAGCCTGAGCCCTTCGTCGAGCTCTGGTAAGAAGAAGAAGAGGAAATCGAAGAGGCACTCGCACAGCCTCAGTCCGCACCATGTCACGGAAGAAATTATCATTAGTCCGGATCACGAGAAGCCAGTTTCCGGTTGGTCCGAGTCTCCGCCATTGCCTTTGAAAGACAGTACTTCTCCTATTTCTCCTGCTACTCCTCAGGAGCAACGATGTCTGAGCGACATCGAGATCGAGCCGATGCCGAGGCAGGTTCGAAATGTCACACCGCCTTCCTTACCGCCTAGACAAACCGAATCGCCGCACACTCCCTTGTTGCCGCCAAGGACTACGACCCCGGAGGGGAACAAAACGAGTATATCGGCGATGAAACACAGTCCCGAGAGACAAAAGCATAGTCCGAACATTCATCAGAGACGTTCCAGCATAAGTCCTGGACCAGCGGTCAGTTCCAGTCGAAGACGACCGCACAGTCCGAGTCCACCGTCAAGGAGAAGAGATCACAGTCCACCGAGGAGAAGAGACTTTAGTCCGAGTCCCATGATGCACAGACTTAGGCATAGTCCGAGTCCTTCATCGGCGAGAAGACGGGAATTTAGTCCCAGTCCGGTCGGACACAGACGAAGAGATCCACCCGGATCGCCATCTTCCAGTAAACGCAGGAGGAGAGAGGAGTCTGACAGAAGGCACAGACATCATGACAAAGACAGAAGGGATAAAAGAAAATCCCGATCAACGAGAAGTCCTACTAGTAGCAGGTAAGGATACCTTCACGACTAAATTTCCCATAAAGTCTAAGGTGAGTATCTTTGGTTCTATTCCCGTACAAAATTTTCATTTGCAGACTACCACTACCTCTTTCCCGATCCCGGTCACGCAGTCCAAGATGGAGAAAGATGCAGTCACGGTCAAGATCACGTTCGCGCAGAAGAAGTCGTACCCCAAAGAAGTCACGGTCGCCGAGCAAGTCTCACAAAACTTCGAGGAAACACAAGTCGAAGAGCCCTCGACCATCGAGAATACCGTCTCCGTCTCCGCACAGGTCGAGAGTCCGAAGTCCTACCAGCATCACTGCGAGGAATCTTCGCGTTCAAGCGAAGATAAGCGAGACCAGTCTGTTCGCCGAATTGGTAAAGGATCGAAATATGAGGGAACTGGCATACAAGAAGCTACAGGCCGCCAAGGAAAAGGCTGTCATACAGGACGAGGTGCAAATTATTGAGGGCACCGACGAAAAGGACGCGAGCAACACGTCCATCGAAATTAAGGATAGCAAGGATCGTTCGATGAACCACAAGGAGCAAACCAAGTTAGCGAGCGACAGCATGAAGTCCTTGGACGTCGTCGACATTCCTGTACCGCTGACAGAGGATAACAGTCTAGCTGGAAAGACGCCCCCTCTGCCGATGAACACGCAATGTCACACAGCGTCGACAAATTTAATGCCCGGCATAAACCCGCCCGCTCACATAAGTGTACATAATTCCCCCACGGTAATACTACCGAACAGCAACTGTCCAGTTGCTAACACGAATAGTCCGAACTTTCCAGCTGGCACGAACGTCCAGCCACCTCCACTGCCGCAATCCTCTCAACCCGCGAACGCGCCAGGTTTATCGCAAGTACCTGTTCCAGTGCCTATTCCCGTACCGGTCTCCACGACAGTTCTCCCTAATTTATCCATCCCACCGCCGCCCATCCCCATTCCAGTCCCTGCCCCCAACACGGTCATGTCCAAGTTTAACGCTCCTAACAATCTAGTTCCTCTCAAGTCTGTCGATCCACCAAAGCCGCCCATAGTGGCGTTCAAGACAAAGAGCCTCTCGAGGTTGCCCCTGCCGCCTGGAATCAATCAGAACGACCTGGAGAGCATAGACTCGCCGCCGAGCCGTTCGCCAAGCCCACCGAGCAAAGCACAAATGAAGGTTCCCAGTACCACGCCGAAGGTCCCGCCGAAGAAGGGCATCAAGGATCTGCCGATGCCGCCAGGTTTGTTAGTTTTATCGTTGACCGCCGTGAAGTACGGTGCCGTTTGCTCGTAACAAGAAGCACTGAAATTTCAGTTGTGCCTGGATCTGAAGATTTGAGCGGCGAGGAGGATCCAAATGCGACGCCACCGCGGAGCAAAGTGGAACGTATCACGCCAAAGCCGAAGCTGAAGAGACCGAAGATCCTGAAGCGCAGAGGTTCTCGCAACTGTCACACCCCGATGTCCGCTTCCGGCGGCAAGGATTGGGGCGAACGTTGCGTCGACGTGTTCGAAGTTATTGCTCAAATCGGTGAGGGTACTTATGGACAGGTGTACAAGGCACAGGACAAGAGAGCCGGCGTGATGGTAGCGCTGAAGAAGGTTCGTCTGGAGAACGAGAAGGAGGGTTTCCCAATTACGGCTGTTCGCGAGATAAAGATTCTCCGGCAGCTCAACCACAAGAATATTGTCAATCTTCGTGAAATTGTAAGCGATAAGCAGGATGCGTTGGATTTTAGGAAGGTACTGTGCCAAAGCGGATATTGTTAGAAGTTAACGCAAATATTTTGGACGTCCAACGAATCGTTTCTTTCGCAGGACAAAGGCTCGTTCTATTTAGTATTCGAGTACATGGATCACGATTTAATGGGCCTCTTGGAATCAGGCATGGTCGATTTCAATGAAATGAACAATGCCAGTATTATGAAGCAATTATTGGATGGATTAAATTATTGTCATAGCAAGAACTTCTTGCACAGGGATATAAAATGCTCTAATATATTAATGAACAATAAGTACGTAAACGACGATTGAAGGAGTATCCGAGGTTCCGGCAATTTGGCAATCTGACCGTGCGGTTTATTTCGTAGGGGAGAAGTGAAACTGGCTGATTTCGGGTTAGCAAGACTTTACAACGCTGAGGACCGACAACGACCCTATACAAACAAAGTGATCACGCTGTGGTATCGACCTCCAGAACTGTTGCTGGGCGAAGAGCGCTATGGACCCTCTATCGATGTCTGGAGCTGTGGATGCATTTTGGGAGAACTTTTTTTAAAGAAACCCCTGTTCCAGGTCGGAGACAAGGTTACCATGTTATTATGTAAAGATACAATGTGAAATAGTATCAGATAGGGCACATTGCTTGGCAAAACAAGGTTACAGCGACAGCGAAAGTATTCACAACACTGATTTTATCAACAGGCACACCAAGAAATGATGCAGCTAGAAATGATTTCTAGAGTATGTGGTACGCCTACTCCAGCAGTTTGGCCATCTGTGATAAAATTGCCCTTATGGCATACGCTTAAGCCAAAAAGGTCGCATAGGAGACGTTTGCGGGAAGACTTCTCCTTCATGCCTGGGCCGGCGTTGGATCTACTCGATAATATGTTGGAATTAGATCCAGAAAAGAGAATAACAGCTGCTGACGCATTGAAAAGTGCTTGGCTGAAAAATGTGCAACCTGAGCAGTATGTGTTCTTTATCTTTCATGTTTCATTCTTTATTAGGACTGTTAATTTTTTTTACGTCGCAATTCAATACATGCGAAGAATTTAGAACAATATGAGCATGCAACACTCCGTTGACGGTTAACAAATTACTTTGTCGAAGCATTATCTCCATTCTTCTACGTTAGATTATTTGACATAGCAAATGATAAGAAATGCATGTTACTTGACATGTTACGCCGTGGTTTGTGAAGTTTCTATCAATATGTACAATAAATTAGGATGCCAGCGCCGCAACTTCCAATCTGGCAGGCTTGTCATGAACTTTGGAGCAAAAAGCGAAGACGGATGTTACGGGAACAGCAAGAGAGTGCTGCAGGAAATAGAGCTCTGCATCCAGCAGATGTCGGGGGGTGAGTAGCTTAGTAACTGCAGACTATATTCCATGATTTTGGGATATGTTATTAAGAGCAAACTTACCAGAAACTAATTGCTTACACACAATAATTGGCCGTGTACTGCAGTTGTGCTTGGCATTTATTCTCTTTAGCAAAATGCATTATTAGAAGCATACTTATTTAGAACAAGCAACAGACATATAAGTGTTGTAGTACTGCGTTCTTTTTCTTGTCACTCGTTTTGCATGCGAACTTTCAGTAATGGATAAACGAGTTAATTTTAGTTTCGTTCACAGTCGTTGAAACACGACGACGGCTATAGCGCAGAACAATGGAAACTAGAGAAAGCAAAAATATCACAGCACCGTTCTCTATTCAGTGGGTTTGCCGCAGACATCTGTTATTATTCATTCATTTTATAGACTGTGTGAGATAGTTCGTAGACGTGCGTATCCACAGAGTATAAAAGACGGATTCTATTGCAGCGGCATGTTTATCACAATTAATATATTATAATACTACTTACTTTCACGTGTCGCTGTAGAATATTATTCGTATCGCCAGTACCTAGTGTGTGCATTAGCTATGGAAGAGAAACTACAATTTTCAACAATAATACGTTTGTTTCGTCAACACCCTTCGAAGTTCTATGCCAGATTACATATATATTTTTTAAAACAGAACAGTAAAAGAAGTCGCACCCGTAGCAGTTATCAATTCTACCAAAGTAGGGAGAAAAAAAAATTGTTAAAGTTTGTCACTTGCAAGGTCTAACATATTCTTTGATTGCTTTACGACTAGAAATATTTGTATAAGTACATATCTCCATACCTATGTTTTTAAGCACGTATATGCATATGAGATCATTGATCTAGATGCAAAAACGTGAAATAATAATCCATAAATGATAAACACTATTATTTTATAATGTATATACATACGTTCACTCGTAGATGGTGTATGTATGTATGTATGTATGTAGATTAACACATTGTTATCAATATAGGTATATATTGATGATATATATTTATAATACATTATTCAAGTTCGTATGAAAGACGCAACTAAGAAGCAACGGTCGGAACTTGATGTAAATAAATGTTAAACCGTGAAAGCCATGACTCGGTTTCATATTGTTACTTTTCATAAGAAAAAGAAATGTCAGACTTGACTAAATGATAAGTATGAAATAAAAGATGTTATCATAATGGGTGAGAGTGAAGAGAGTCTGTAAGGTGTACAATGTTGTAATGTAAATAAATTTGATGAATGCCAGAGAGAAGATGATGCAGACGGAAGATGCAGAGTGCAAGGGGATCAAGACTAAAATGTGAATGTATGATATAAAAGAATTGTTATCACTAATTCAGTCAATAATCAAATTTATTTATGTTAATACACTTATTTTGAACATTCACATTTATGGTTTAGACATATACGTTTTAAAGTACTGTTTTTTATAACTGTGACGCAGTTTCTTATTCTGTACTGTAGATAATTATTAAAGGAATTTCAATATACGAATGGTGGAAAGCGACGAGATTCATTATGATTTTGTTCGGTTCTGCATGTAACTTTATTTTGAATACCATTCTTATAATGAAATTCGTCATTTTTGACAGTTAAAAATGTATGTCATTTTGATGTAAAATAATATTCAAGTACTGTAATATACTACTTAATAGATGCCCGAACGGCGTTTGCCTATAATTCTTGTGGAGAATGAATGGATTTCTAATGTTATTAAAACATTTCATTGTTTGATTTTTGTAGCCCCTTTTTTAGTGTCTTTATTTCTATTTATAATATAAGTGACCATATTCCTGTAATATGTCAAAACATGTGAATCTAGCGGATGTTGGAGACCAACAAATAACAATTTAATGTTACAAAATATAGTAAAGGATATGTTACTATTCTACCGATTCCACAGCGTTATGGAATAAATTCCATTTTATGGTAATATTTTTAAACATGTATCTTTGTTTTATCTACGAGTAGACATATTGATTTGAGTACCTAGACCTAATCAATAGATCCGAATGTGAAAGTTTTGTCTAAGGCATAGTTTCATTACCGGTAATGTAAAGAACAAGGTACAGACTGAAGTACGATGAATTCATTCTAGGAACACTCTACTATCAGCCTTCTCGTAATAATAATAAACGTTATTACGCATATTTGTACTGTACAATGTGCTTCCAGAAATAGTAGGTCGTTCATTCGTAATAGTATAAGTCGTACAATTTCAACAGAGAAATCCTTATATACAAGCGCAGCAGATCAATGTAATATATAAGCCCCATACTGCGTTGCATACATATATAGCCTTTGACGCATGTGTACCTTATCAGTGTATTTGAAATGGTAAAATATAATACATTCTTACATTAATTCGAAAACAGCTATCAAGGCCAACATTCAGATAATACAATACAATGAATATGTTCTATGAAAAAACCACGATGTCTACTTGTATGTAGGTGTTGCCCTATTTACCTACATAAACTGAGCAAGTACATATAACATCGAATTACGCATAACGTTTTTACTGACAACGGTAGTTTATCCGGGAGAAGGCGACAAAAGAGATAAACAGAGAATTTCGAACGTAGCATTATTGCGGCTTTTGATTTACAAAATATTCATGTGGAATTTGTAGGAAGTAACATAACGCCTTGCCATAAACGTTATTCTAATCAAATTAATCATGTGTATTTTATATGAATAGACAAAAGATGACAATTGGCAAATATCTAACATTAAACAAAATTATGTTTCAGGAAATAATTTTATTGTGGCTGATAGTGGGGAAAATTTTATAGCACTTGTAAGAGTATACATAGGTAATGGAGATTACAAATCTGTTAATACATGTTTCTACCCAGGGTGTCGAGTTTCATAATTCATATCCAAAAGTGTACACATCACATAACATTTCATGTACTTAAGCTTGGCTACATAAAATTAATAAATGGCTTTATAATAACGTTTTGTTAACAATGAGGGTGGATGTTTAAGAGCAAGTGGATAACATGTAACAGAATATTTGATTTGCTTTGTTGCTTACAATTCCTTTGTAATGACATATGTACGATGTAATAACGATAATATTAATATAACAGATAGGCTAATAGAAAAATGAGAACCGCACAGTGGTGATACTATGGCTTTGCATGTCTGCTAATTCATTTATAGAACATGCTTTTGAAAATGCATTAAAAACAATATTTTGTAATAACTGCATGATTATTATTAATTGCACGACTCGTGTGATGTAATCATTCATTTCATAGTCACATTCTATTTATATTATATCAGAATATGGAGTTTGTAGAAATAATTGGTTTCAAAACGTAGTGCTATATGTCGAAAATTTGTAAAAATCGTCAAATTACAATACTCAAGTATAACGTACATCGTATTTATTTTTTAAATATATAAATGATTTTTTTATATGCTTTAATGTTTGCATTTGTTCATGTTTACATTATTACTTAATCAGTAAAGGAAAAGATTTGTATGGACAAACGTATTTCAAAAGTTGTAATATATTATGTAAATAACTTGATATATTTAATTTATACAACAGCATACATTGTTACAACGTGTAACTCTTTTTGTAGATCATCTAAACGGCTAAAAATGGAAGCTGGCTATAACTCCCATTCGAATCGTATGGGTGGAGAACATCACTACGGAGGAGATAGCGCATTTAATCAAAACCCACCACCGTTTATGGTCTCCCCATCGTCGTACTATTACAACAGTCCTCCACCCGTGAAACCGAGGTCAAATCCAAAACCGGAACCAGCCTCGCACATGATAGAAATGAACAATGAAGACAGCCTCGCCAGAAAGCTGAGTATTCTTACTGCATCCTTAAATCAAGGGAAACCGATTCGCGTCGAGGATCTCATGTCCCTTCGTTCAGACAACGAGGTAAACACTTGTTAAACCATAATGGGGATGGGAAAGATCATTGAACGCATATAACTGTTAGTTTTCAGGATATCGTTGAAATTAAAAAAAAAAGAAAAAGAAACGAAACGATGCTTAGGTGTTAATATGTAAGCTTAAGAGAAATATAATAAAGCCGATAGTTAATTGGAAACCGTAACGTATTATTTGTAGACTGACCCGAAAGTAGCGCAATTGTTAGGAGACCTCCACGCCGAACTTAGACTTGTCGCGAACACGAGGCCAAGCGGACAATTGGAGTCGCACCTTCCTGTGCTAATTCCACCGCTGACAGGTAAGCGAAGCTTATTTCAATCACCGCTGAAGTCTGTACGACGTTCAGATATCATCGTTGCAGAGACGAACGCAGGAGAGCAAGGGAGCTTCGATGCCCATGCGGTCTATGCGGGTGACGACGCCGTCAGCTCCGGAAGGTGGTCACAGTTGGCTACAGTTGGTGTTCGCAACGCCTTATTGGCACTCATGTCGCGATATGGTTTGGAAACCTACAATCCTTCCCCCGCTATCACCCGACCCCCAGGTAAACCAGCACCCAGCCTAGCACATAACCGTTTCCTACCCTCGACCTCCTCTCAGTCTGCATTCAACTCTTAATGAACATGTACATATAACCGTTGCGTTAAGGGAGAAATTTTCTTTTTCGTTAGCCGTCTTCTGTATAAAAAAGATGAAACATACAATCGAAAATTGAATATTTTTTAAAATTAACTAGTCATAGAGCTACAGACAGCCAACTACCAAACTATTCATAATTTTAATCTAATTACCATTCTGTAATTGTAATTTCACAACTCGGTGTATAGTATTGTATAATAATTGACCAGTTACTTAATATAACTTTGTGTCTCTTCGGCTGGCACTAACTGACACTCTTGTTAGTTAAAGACATACAGATAGACATTTATGGTATCATAAATTCAGAATGCTTCTTTTTGTCATAGTAGCTTGGCAAATTGGTACTCTAACATTTTCTTTATTTAACCTTTTGTTGACATCTTGCTTCTGTCATTCTCACAAGAAAATCTGTGATATCCTGAATATTGCTAAAATTTATGTAAAAAGTTATTGAATTTCCCCCCAAATCAAAGAAATGAATTTTATTCCTTTGGCAGAGGAATCTTCTTGTTCACAAGTGCACACATATAGAACAGACCATTTCAGTTATGTATCTGTCATATATTTTGTTACGAAAGGAAAATTTATTTTTAAGATAGTAAACTTAAGAGAATGCACGCTGTTTGATGGGGGAAAAAGAAAATTGAAAGCAGTCGGAGTAAGGAGTTTCTCAAGACACATTTATTTATTGCATAAGATCTTTTATATAAGGTATTACATCGCTTATCCGTCTTATACGTATTTTCGGGACGAAATGTACATAACGATGAAAATATATAATAAAGACACAAATATAAGAATTTCAGGCTTTTCCTAGGTCGGGTCAAACGACATGCTGCTGTTATTTATCAACGTATAAATACGATCACCGGCTATGCATGTCTCCCAGTATAATTTTACACAGAACTTGAACACAAATGTTCCATGTAACCAAATATATTGTTGAACAGCTGATTTTCGCGTAACTTCGAGTTATTAAAAAGTCTTCAAACAGTATGTCTTCGTCGCTCGACCCGAATTCACGATTGAAAGATACGAATTAAACGATTTGTCGATAATTTATGACCATACTTTTTGTTTAATGTTTCAGATTGAAGATTATCACGAAACTGACAGCAACGGGTAGAGAGATCGTGAGGTTAGGACGCTCTCAATGATGCCGGCGACGCACACAACGAGCAAGTGCGATATATAAGTAAAACGAAGGGGGAGAGAAAGAGCGAGAGAGAAGCGCAGTAAAATGGAGAAACAAATTGCATAGAGAAAGAGAGAGACAGACTGAAGTGGTATCATGGCGGATTGCCCTACAATGAATCAAGAATTGTTGTGCACCGATTTGAATTTGCACGACAAGTCGTAGATAATAATCCCACGTACACGCACCTTTTGTTTTCCCTCGATATTTCGAAGAATGAGTTTCCTGATTTCTGATTGTGACAAATGACACACGCACACGCACCCACACAGTACAGACACAGATGTAACCAATAAAGGAGTGGTTCTACTACATTAGTTTACACGGTTCTATGGACACTGTAAAAATGCGACGCTGAGTGCAAATCGCCTGAAATTTCGTTGCTCCGGATTCAAATTGCACTTAACCTCGCCAAACTGACATCAAACGATGTTGAATGTTCTGCGAGTTAATTGTTCCGCGACGCTGAACGAGGATGCGAAATCTGCCGTGGAGAATTTCGCTGCACACCTGAGAACGGTGCTCGAACAGTATGAGAGTAAGTATAATATGTTCTGTTTGTTTTTATGGCAGGTACTGAAACCGATATTATAACTACGATATTAGACGTATTACATCTGTCGTACAATACGATTCGAACCGATAATATATCGATTTCAGGACCCACTTGATGGCATTGTCATTGTGGTTATTAGTTGCACTTTACACTCTATTGTTCAAATAAATGTTTATGTGTGAGAACAAAAGCTCTTTCTACGTTGCATGACCTTAAATCTTGTATTGTTTGTTGTAAGAAACACAGTCATGTAGTGTGATGGCTGTTTGCGAGAACTGTTTAAAGTTCTCACATGATTTCATTTAGTGTCACAGCATTGTTACGCTTTCAGATTTGTGGGAACATTATACACAATTGAATCAGAAATATGATGACCTTAAACATTCTGTTGACCTTTGCAATAAAGAACATCGTAATGGAAAAACAGTTGAATCAAATCTAATTTCTAAGGAGCATATCAATGAAAATTCCAAAGATGCAGTTACTGAATGTTGTAAAAGTAAAATTGAGGAGAAAACGTGTAATATTTTTCAAGATGAAGAAAGTGATAGTATTAATGAACATATGTTAAGTGTCAGCATGTCAGATTTTGAATCTGACTTAGAATGTGATATCTCAGCACAATCTAAAGCATTGGCTAAAGAACTCCAGACTGAAATGCTTATTAGGAGCCCTGTAATGTCTAAAGGACGAAAAAAATCAAGATCAAAAAATGTTCAAAAAAAGTGTTTGAAAGGCTTATATAAAAATCAGAGTTCTGACCCATCTAACAACCATTTGGCAAAAACTAATTTATTTAACAAAGGAAGCAACCAACCGTTGGAGAATAAAAAACATGAAAGTCAAAGGATAAACAAAGAGCTACAGTCGAATAACAGTCAAACTAGTGAACTGGAATTCACTATATCCCGAAATGTGGAAACCTTATTTCCACAGGCAGGTAAAAAGATGAAACAATCTAAACTTTTGCTTCCCTCACCTCAGAAAATTAAAGATGTTACACTTTTTGACAATTCCAATGATAAATGCCATCCGAATAATACATCTAACGAGATAACGTTTTCCGATAATGATAATCTGAGAAACATAGAAATTCTAAAGACGCCAGAAAAATCTTTGCGCAAACCAATTGTTTCTAATTCAAATAAAGCTGAGACTCAAGATATAATAGAGAGTACACCTAGGAGATGTTCTCCACATTCTGTATTTAAGAGTCGTTTAATGTCAAAACAAAATGTTCTTAGTTTACGCCAGCAACATACAAAAGTACCTGATTGTAAAAAAGAAAATCTTCACACCACTGAATCAGATGCCCAATTCCCTGCCAGGTCGTCTACGCCATTACGGGAAAATGCCCGAAAACATAATAACAGTAGACCGTTGTCATTACGTCCAAACTTTTCAAAGATCAATGACGTTCTTACATCAGGAAATGTATCAGAGGGTTACGGTACGATGACTGGAAATGAACGTGAAAGTAGAATCGATGAATCTCTGTCACCAATGTTCGTTCATTTGGATGACACGTGTATGGATACTCAAATTGACCAACCAGTTCAAAAGTCCGTCACAAAATCTAGTGATATGCCTGGCTCTGAATTCGTGAAACCTTGTACAATCCCACCACTTATTCAAGATTCGACGCTATTAGACGACACATTTTTTGAACCAGAAGAGGAGTGCATTCGACACAAAGAAACCAGCGAAAACGATAAGAAGAGAAATACATCAGCTCAAAATATGCTTCCACCACCAAAAAGATTACAATTAGATACAAATAATATGTAAGCATACCCAAGTTTGCATGCTACAGTCATTATAAGGATACAACAAATAATAGTAACTTTTTTTCAGCTCACATAAGGCAAAAGGCAGGAGCCCACAATTTGTATACAAAACCGGCGCTGTTCGGAATAAAGACGAAAGAGCTAAATTAAATGGTTGGTCATGTTGGGAATGTAAACAGGTAAGTAAACGTGTTACAGTAATGATAATTGTCAGAATATTACAGTTTAAAAGTATTGTACTACAATAATATTACTTATGCTGCTAGACGGCAGAAAACAGTAAGTGGATTTATTGATAATAACTAAATTGTTCCATCACCCAACTGATCGCTTTGATCGCATGTCTGATTGAACTATAGAAAACGTTATTTTTTAGTATTATGGTAACTTGGGACTTTCTGAGAAGGAGTTAGAAATGCGAAAACAACAATGCTCTCGACATAAAGCAGTGTTTGACGAATGGAGGAGTACGCCCGACGGTACTATTCTAATTATATATCTGTATAATAATTATAGCGGAAATATACTTAAGAATTTTTTTTCTTTTATAGGTTTCTGGAATCACGTATTTCCTGACACAGTGTCATCCATCTGTGAGGATAACTAATAATTTTATATCTTACGTGTGTAATTAAATTCTGTACAAATCACGGTTAAACGATATTTTATTTTAAATACTGGTGCCATTTTGGTCGAGTCTTCCGAAGGCATTCGTAATTTAAAAAAAACAAATACATTGTACCTGTTGTACGATCCTGTGTAAGGTGAAGCAGAAAAAATGAATTGTAAATATAGAGGCTGGTTGACTTGAACATAGATTAATTTATTATTGTATAACATATATAGTATTATATTTTGAGTAACATAGCATAGATTTATATAACTATATCGTTTCATTCATATAGACTTTATCGTTTTACATAAAAATATAGAATCTGTGTTGTGTTCAATACTAAAGGAGACTAATGAAAGTTAGTCGCTAAATTACACAAAGTCTGCAACTGCTTTAAGTTACATCATTGAAGTTCAATTTAGAAATGGTTTCCGGAATTGTCGAGGTATATGCGTGCCTTGAATGGCAATCTGTATAATTAAATAATCAAGAAGGTCGTAAGCCCTGCAAAAAAATGCTCACGTCATAACATTACGTATCGGTACATCCAAGAATTATTACATAAACGTGCATTTTCATAGTTGCGTGCTTTTGTATTGGAAGATCAGAACGGAAAAGTAAAGTTTGTCCTTAGGATGATATACTGATCACTTGCCATGGCACGATATACCATTATACATCAGAGTGTATACATTGATGGAAGGTATTACCGTACACCTACTTAATTTACAATTTTTTTTGTTTACTTTTAATAGACACGTTCAATCATTCAACGTCATTTCCATAAATCTTCCATTAGCGTCTTATGCCGGAATTTCACGTGAATCGTTGACATTTCGATTTACTCGCGTCTCACAGGAAAGTAATTTTCTGCATTGGTTCGTAGCATCTATTTAGTCCCATGGGAGGCTGGAACCATAGGACGAGTAGAGCGTTTTCTTTTTACTTAAACAAATTCATTGATTTGTCAAGTTTAAAATTTATATTTTATATATCATAGTTTCTGTTTCTCATTCATATACATGTAGTAAAACGTTTTCACGTGAATCTGGCATACCTCAATATAATATTAGAACATTAAGTTACATTACGTGCTGATATATTCATGAATACCACATCAACAGTTTTTTTTTTATTATCCATAATTCTCGATTAATGATGTCTCTTAACAACAGTTGGCCAAAAAGAATTGTGCAGCACGACAGCTTCTCTTGATGCACATTGTATAACAAAGGTAAGTAAAGATATCGTTTACGTAGATAGTGCATTCTCTATCGGTCGTCTTTAAGTGCAGAGAAAAGTTTTCTGCCTTTGTCCACGAACGTTTAAAAATTCTCGCTGGAGCATTCAAATATGTTTAGTCAAAAAATGGTGCCGTTACGCGAAGATTACATTTTATCAGAATACTCCGATTTGCTCAGATTATAGGTATAAAAACACTGTTTTCCATTCCAGTACACTCATTACCACGAGGAAATAGTATAATTGTATAGTCTCACGCTCATTCTGATTACAGATCAAGACTTTCATTCTGAGGTGCTGCGACCCTGATGGTCGACCGTACTCGATCGTCAAAAAATGAACCAAAAGATCGTCGAGCGCAACGTAATCCGACGCGCAAGTACTTCATTTTCCTTTAATAAATCAGTCGCGCTAACGTCACCCGTCGTGTATTACCCACACAATAGGCAAATTGTTGTTAGAAGTATATCAATCTTCTGTGTATATGTAGTTTTCCATATAATCTGCGATGAGCTGTCGTTATTACCTTAAAGCTGATTTAAAGCACATTGTAACGTCATTTGTACGGGAGATAACTACTTATGATTAGAACCAAAAATGGGTTCGTGTACGATGCTACTATTAAAATAATCGTCTGCGAGGCATAGGTACACCTTGGTGTATGTGTCGATCGCTATGGAATCCGAATTTGAACCGAGTGATTATTTTCCTACAAAGGTCAAATACACGAGCACAGCTAACGACGTTGGACCGTTCAAAAGCAATAGGTTGTGAAATAACATGGAAAACTTAATCACACTCTCTCCTTGTAGTTCTGTTCGCCAGCGAAACGAATTGACGCTGTAGTTCTCACGTTTCTGTTTCGCCATTTAGGCCGTTTGTCAATCGGCAAAAGAAACGAACTCAAGAACGGTACGGCTAAATTATGGTACACGCGATCGGCGAATCAAAGTCGAAAGAAAAAGTGTCAATTAGGGCGGCAAATCTCGTCGCGTGTATCGCATACGTTCCGACAACAGGATCGAAACATTCCTGCTACGATTACAAACAGACAAGCTAGCGAAAGGGTGCACATGATATCGGGGGTGTACGCGTTTGCAGATGTGTGTAACGTGTTCGTGTATCGAGGAATTTCAATTGGAAGTACTGAGAAGGGACACGTACGAAGTTGAGTTTGCAAAATAAGGACAGCCGCTTCGACGGGACGAAGCTTTTGGATACCTGTAGTTCGTAACGAGTATCTTTGGCCATATTCTCTTAATACACCGAAAGGACTGAGTGGAGCGCGTTTAGACGTTCTGTAAAATTTGTTGCCTGTGCTCGCCGCCGTTAAACCCTTTTGTCGCCCCCGCATCTTCCCCTCCGATCGAACGATCCTTCCCACATTCAACTCCATCGGAAAACGATCGGAGAACTCTTACGTAGACACAATTTTGTTACGCTTCCATCGGGATTTAGTTTAGCGTTAATTTAGATAAGGTGCGATTAGTAGAGAGGTAACCTTGAAGGGTGCAACAGACAGTCACTACGTGCTTTAAACCTCTAAATACTTTCCTCTGATTCAGTTTTTAAATATACATTCAGTTTGTGCCTAGTTAAGAGCGCTCCGATGTCATTTACGTCCCGCATGACGTTCTCAGCTTGCTCCTGTCATCCCGGTTGTAGATATGGCGAAGCTTGTATATTGTTATGTCACTATATCGTTATAGCGAAAGGGTCAACGTCGAAAATGGGGAGAGTTACGCGCTCAATGGTCAGATTTCGTAGTCGCCACGGATCCGCCGCCGGTGCCGGTCGTCTGCTTCTCGGTCGGAGGTACAGGCAGAGCTTTCAGGATGGCGTGGACCTCCTCGGCGACGGCCATCAGAACGAACTCAAATTGTTGCTTGGTCGCCACCATGTCGGGTCGCTGATCTCTGATATGCTCGAGGGTCGCTGCTATGTCGATCTCCTTCGCGCCCTTCGCCATTCGGTTTAGGACCATGTCGATCAGACAATAAGTGCCTGTCCTTCCGGCTCCGTCACTGAAAAGCATTAGTTTATTATCAACTCCCCAGCACCTAACTTTCATCCTCAGAACACGGTTCGCTTACCTGCAGTGCACGACAATAGGACAAGATCTTCCTCTGTACGACTTGTTTACTTTCCTAGAATGCATGAAGCGTTATAAGTACAAAATGAACAAGGGCTGACCGTAGGCTGTATCTACATATATGAGTGTATTATCAATTAACCTGCGGAATTCGAGGAGGGCCTTCGTGGAGTGCGGTACACTGTTCTCCGGCCAGGAGAGGAAGTGGAATTGCGTGACAGTCCGCGTCTCCCCCGTTCGCAGATTCTTCAGGTAGAACGACCGTACCAAGTAATCGTCGCACCAGAAGTGCTCCGACACCAGATGGACCTCGTAAATGTGGTAGAGCTCCGATCCTTCCTCCGGCCAGTAACGATGACACATGGCACGTCCCTCCTCGGTCAATCTTGTCAACATAACAATGACCACGCTTCCTTGCTCCCATACGAGCTGCCAGAAGTCGGCGGTGGTGTGCGGCAGAGGTCCTTGTGTGGCGATGTACGCAGGATTACGAGGGTCGTGGTCGGTCTAGAAGTCAAAACAGACTCATTGGATTGGGATACCCAACGTTCATCAGGATAACGTTCCAAACGAAGCTATCGCAAAAGCGTCTTACGCGAGAAAGCTCTCAAATAGGCTCCAGCGCATGTCATACGTGCAAAAATGTTGGACCATCCTATTCATGTACTAAAGTGGATTACAGAGCTACGTAGTACTATTGCTATCAATTGCTGAACAACGTGTCTACTCCGTACGCAAGTTAATCGTGTAGAATGGAATAGAATGTAGAACTCGCTCAAGCCAAGATTTCCTCCGCACGCTGTCGTCAGTTTTGGCACGAATTCCGTTGACTTGGCATAGATCTTAGGATGGTCAGATATTGGATAGGTCGCGCAAGAAAATGCTTTGGCAAACAATAGACATAACAATGCTTTGGATTCCAAAGTATCGAGGTACAACTTGGATATAAATTACACACAGTCAATGGAACGCTTTCGGTTGGCTATTCCTCGGTCATCCGCTATCGCAAAATATGTTTCAACGAATAACGCAAGCGAGTGCATACAGCTAAATACGCCTCGTGAGTCCGCCATCGTTGTTCGTCGACGATCTGGACATCAAGATCGTCCGCATGCTCGGCTCGTGTGTCTGTAATGTTTCGTGACTTACCGACTTCTATTAAATGTCCGGTGCGGCATCCGGACAAAAACGAACGTCGTGCATCTTTCAGTAAGACAAATCTCAACTTTGCACCTTCGATCGCGCATGCGTCTCGAGAACTCGAGCGGTTCATCGACTCTTCGATCAGAACGGTTGACCAGTAAAAGAGACAGACAAAATTGTACCGAGAACAGGAGTAGCGTCAAGTCTGGTATACAGTCTGTTCCAACAGATTTTATGTTTTCTTCGTTAACCCATTAACCGCCGTAATACAAAAACACAAAAATAAACAGTAAAATTAACTGTACATTTAGAAGTTGCAGTCATTAAAAGAATTTTGAAACCGTGTCCTAAAAATGGGACATTGTCGGATAATGGGTTAAATCCGTGTAGGTACTGTACATAAGCTACTTTTCAACGTGAAGCTACTCGCAGTCAACGCCTCGTTTCTACCTAGAGGAAGTGACACTTACGATGGTGGAGGCGTTTATGTAATCGCAACTGTTGGCGTTGGCCAGGTCGTTGAGCACGATCCTCGAGTGATCGTACGGCAGAGCGACGCCGGGTCGATTGTACTTCCGGTTCGTTTCATTCTCGGCTATCTCCGTCGACGAGGGATCGGCCTCGTACGCGCACAAGGCCGCCCACTCCTGATCCAGCCGATCCTTGTTCTTCAAGTGATCCTCCATGTAACTCTGCAAACGAAAACCGTCGTTTCATCCCCCGTCGAGAGGCTCGCACATCGCAAATTATGTTGACATTTCCCTTTCCGACCGGCGACTCGTTCGCATATTGCGACGCCATCGGGGACGCTATCAATATTTCAAGTGAGACGAGAAAAAGTTTCATTTTTCCGTCGCCCCCGCATGTGCCTGAACGAGACTCGGCACTTTGAATATTTCATCGGTAAGTAACCTGAATCCTTCTGGGTGTCGTTTCGCGTCGCAGGAAAGTGAACCGAGTTCGCTGGCAGTCTCCTTACCAGAACCATGTGTCCGGTTGATATGTCCATATTTAGCAAGGACGGCTCCTCGGTCCAGGACGAGGTGCTGGACCGATTCGAAGGTGAGTTGTTCGACTCGCTGTCCCTCGGCTTAGGTACCCAGGGCGATTCCGGCTTGTCGGAAGGCTGCTTCGCCTGCATCCTGGCCCTGCACAGGTCCTGATAGTCCTTCGAGGCCTCCGGGTCCGGCGTGGCCAGGCCGGCCAACTTCTCCCGCGACTTGGCGTGCCGTCGAGCGATGACCAAGGTCACGGCGGCCGCGGCAGCAGCTGCCGCTATCCCGGCAGCCAGGATCGCACCGAAGTAGCTAGAACTCACTTCGCTCTCACTGGACACGTCCAAACTCGGTGGCAATTTGATCTGCGAGGGCGGTGAACGTATCTGGTTTTAACAAACTTCTCACGGTAGGCAACGAGTTACGGCGCTCTATCAGAATAGTCAGATTCTATTCTGGAGTTGCATGGCTCGCAGAGTTAGAATTGGACGCTTTGAATTTACTACCTTATCGCCTATGCCGGCGTACAGCACCTCCACCCCCAAGTCCTCCTTCAGCTTGTCCCGAATGGCGTCTGAAACAAGTACCCGAACGCCCGTTCGACGTAACTTCGTTAGGGCCGATAAATTTTTCCCATCCCTCCACCGCGCTCGGCGTAACAGTTGCCGAGTTGATAAAACATCGTGAGGCGAAAGTTCATAATGCCGATCGATGACTGTTCCCCGTTCTACGTGCGTGGGATACGTACCAATACTGTTGGCGACGTCGGTCGCATTGTAATTCTTATCGTTCTCGGCAACTTTGAACGTTACCTCGGCCCGCCCGATGCGCACGTCCGTCAAACTTCCCGGATTGAGACCCAGCAGGCTGCCCACCTACGGATTATTAACTTTCGTGAGGGAGGATTCGGCATCCTTGTACGAATCGGATTTAGTTTTGACAGATCAAGTGGCTGGACAGAGTTCGCGAGCTCGAAGAATCCGCACCTTCCGGATAACTTCCTTGCCTGCCTTCCACTTGCCGAGATTTTGCCGGAACACGATGTAGACGTGGTCCATGTCGACGTTCCTGTAACCCTCCAGTACGTTGTGCTCGCTCGGATTCAGCGTCTTCTTCACGATCGGCGGTACCAACACCTCGTCCTTAAACACAGTCCGACGATTAACGTTACAGGTTTACTGTTCCATAATTTTTTTTCCGCAAAGGACGCGTGCAAAGTATCAACTCACTTGATCCTTTTCCTCGGTAACCTTATCCTCGGGGAGCGCTTGAAAAAAGGGCAATTTGCGTTAATGACCTTGAACAATGAACCGCAACTTCTCCGGATGTCCACGCGAGGACGGAGATAAGTCACTGTTGATAAACTGAAATATCGATCGTCTTACTGGATGGAGATTGCGTTTTGAACGCGTAGTTGTTCGTCGAGAAGAGGGGACCCGGCTTCTTGACGTCCAATCGTTCGCGACGCTTGAATCCGGCCAGTTCTCGTCGCCAGAGAAGTTCGTTCAGGGCGTCGTCCAGCAGGACCCCGTAAGGATTTTCTGCGCAAAACGCTTGGCATCAGTCACTTCGTCATATGTGGATCGTTTATTTTGAATGTGTAAGTCCATATTTAAACAAAAATGAGATATTATATCATTTGTGATTAACGTGGTGCAAACTATTTATTTATGTGATATTTAATTTTTTTTAGAATATAATTATAAATAATTATTTATTAAAATAATTATTAATTAAAAATAATCAAAAAATTAGATATATAATATTTTTTTAAATTAAAATACACCACTTTCAAAATAAACGGCCTGTATCATCCCAGCCATGAAAAGGAAGTACAAGAAGGGAGAAAGGGAGAGAGAGAGAGAGAGAGAGGAATGTCCGATATGAAAAAGCTGTACCGTCTTCCTTCCCTTCATCCTGCCTCTCAACTGCGTAAGCCAAAGGCTGCACCAGTCCACCTTCCGCATAAATTCCATTCTCACTCGACGACAACTCGACGTTCGATTTTTCCGACTCCTGCCCCATGGCCTCCTCGTTCCCATTTTCGTAATCATTATCCTTCTTGAAGGCATCTGACTCCTGCTCGTCGCTGTTCTCCGGCAAGGACTCCTCGGGCTGCTCCTTAAGATACTCGACGCTGGACAATCTCTTCGGGTGCTTATACTTCCTGGAGAAGATTCTCTCGTACTCGTCGACTGGGTCCACGCCCAGATTCTTCTCCAGCGTCTCCTCGACCTGTCTGTTCACGATGTCCTCGGGCAGAAATTCCAAATTGTCATTCAGTATCTTATCGTTCCCTTGAAGCTTCTCCTCGGCCTGCCACGAAGGCTCGTTCAAGGATTCTTCCTGCTCGAAATTCTTGACAGGCGTCTCCCGGTCGAAGAAATTCTCCGACTTGTGCCGATGACGGACAGTGGGATAAAGTTGTTCGCCAACTTCGTTTAAGGTCAACGATTTTTTGGTAAGTTTCTTCTCCGGATCGTAGAAGCGATCGCCGTTCCTTATTGAATTATAGTCGTCGATGGAATATTTGAAGGGATACTTCGGTCGATGGTTTTGTTGTACGGTTTCCTTCGGCGTCTCTACGCTGTACGTCGGCAAGTATTCGATTTCGATCTCATTCGGCATATACAGGATGTAGTCGTTCGGGACTTCCGGGATGTAATAAATCCGATTGAGTAGAACGTCCTGAGAGTTGTCGTTCAATACGGGCCGCTAACACGCAAAAGGGAAAAGGGTTCTAAAAATCGATTAAAGACAAAAACTGACACGTAATAACTACCTTAGCCTATTGACATTTGAAAACTGCAATTGCATACGTTAATCTGTGTATTGACGTGCATCGCGAATAATTCCGCAGTTCCCTAACAATACTTTGTCAATAATTCGGTATGAGATTCAACTCACAAATTCGGGCCTCCCAACATTTTCCCTATCCTCGAACCGTCGCTCGTCGTGCTTCTTCAGATGATGACACAGACGGAGATCCTGTTTCAATCTAAAATGCCAGGAAACGATCAGAATACCTCAAATGTACCCTCGTACCTCAAAGCGGCACGTCGGAGCATATTGAATCGATCCAAATTACTAGAAAACGCACCCATGCCGGAAGTTATATAACGACGTTTGCATAATACATTGCGTGTAGGGATGGGGCCATTTGTATCCCTCGCTCTCGAGTCTCTCCAGCTGTAGACGCAAAAGTTCCAGCTGCTCGGTGTCCAAGCTATATCTGTACAAAAATTGAGCGCTAACAAGCTAGGCCGTCGAGCTGGCATTAAATTGGAGAACCCGTACAACTTACGGAAACTTTCTTATTACCGCTGCTCGATCGCGCATTACTCACACATCGCGACCCGTTCGCACGTCGAATGCCGTGCTCGATATGCAAAATTGATACCACTTTAGCCGCGCACGCTAAGGCGTATTGATCGCGCCGGGTATGGCAGGTGTTGATCAGATTATCGCGCGCTAAGAAGTGGTAATATCGTTATTTCACCTCAGGCCACGCATTAAGCGAATGATCGAACGAGGCAACTTTCCCGCTTCCCCGAACCTGAAATTTCCCACGCCAGGTGCAGCCATTGTGCGCAACAATCGTTCTGCACGTAATTTTGCGAACAACACTGTCCCATCCGATCGCGACGTAGGCATTATCCGCGATTGATCCGGCGACTCGTCGCAAAATTCAGTAGTTCGTCCCAGCGCCTGATCGGCCGGCCGCGAGCGAAGTGGTAATAACGTTTTACGCGCGCCGACAGTAGTAAAGTCAATATGCGGCGCGACCGCCGGCCGACTGGCCGACTCTCTTCAAATCCGGCGAACGCGAAACATTCGGCAGTGTACTCGACATTGTACAGGAACACATTCGGCATGGGAAACATGCAGTAGCGCACTCGACATTGTAGAGGAACGCATTCGACGGCCAAACACGGCACAGGCGTAATGGTAACGGTTTTCGTTATCAGTTGCACGTTCGAAAATCGAACGAGGCGCGGAACACGAGGAACTCTGAAATTGCTTCGCGAATGTTTCGGAACGAAAGGAGGTCGGGCCCGATCCGTTAAATAAGCCGAACGATTTCTCACGGCGAGCGCTTGCGATCGACAGTTGTAATAAGTTCGTCTGGATCCAATTACTGTTGGGAGGGTCGCGAAATCTTTCGAAGCTGCGGATTGAGAGCTCGAACGAAATCAATTTTCGACCGAGCGCCTGTCCCGCTCGATATTTCTAAAGAATCGCCTCCCACCCTCCCTCCCCCTTCCCAGGTGGCGAATAATCGGATCTCATTAATAGCAGCCAGCCGCTAATTCCGTTGAGAGGGCGAGAGGAGCGGCCGTTAACGAAGCGTATGACATTGGACTTACTGATAGAGATCCTCGCCGTCCAGAAACGCGTAGCGCGGTATACACTTGCCGAATGCCAGGTCTGAAATGCCATATAACTCATTAGGCAACCCCTTACGTGGCCTCCGAAGCGAGAAAATTGACGGAAGCGTCGAGTCTCGAGGCCGAAAATTCTGTCATTCGATACGGAACTTTCGCGGTAAGTTTCCTCGAACTCGACTGCGCTTGACTTCGAAACTTCGCGTTTAAATGCCTCGAAACTCGCCAAGGACAGATTCGTTGACTTACCGTTGTAGCATGTTTCGTTCCGGGGGTCGCAGAGATTCTCGCTGAACAGGCAGCCTGCAAGCAGACGAAGAACAGTGGGTAGTCAGGGGGGCGGCCGACTGAAATTACTCGGCCGTAGATTTATTCGCCGCTCGAAATGAGTTCCCACACCCCCGCGCCGCGCCGACGTTTATGAAAAATCCCGAAGCGTTCCTCGGCCGAGGAAATTGCCAGTCGGCGAGGGGTCGGGACGAGGAGGTAAGGGAAGCGGAAGAGAACGAGAACGGATGAACGGATGAACGCCAGGGTTCGATTCGAGAGAATAAGAGCTCGTCCGTTTCACCCTGTGCACCCTGTACAAAAGTTGTCCTTCCTAACCGACGTCCTCAATATACCTTATCCTCGAACGCTCTTTCAGACTCCCATGCTCCTCCACGCACGCTAAAGCTTACGTGGGATAAAGCGCAGACACCTGAACGTCTTAAAATTCCGCAAATATTTACCCTGACAGACTTTAGCACCTCGCCGAGCAACATAACCTAAAGGCATTAACGAAATCGAGCACCGCGAGTGCGTTAAGGTGACAAACTCGTCCGAGGCAGGTAATCCAAGCCACGATATGGGTTCAGTACATAACGTGAGCGAGCTTGATAAAGCTCGGTCAACGAAGACCAGTATATAAGCTCGGCCAGACAAGACGGTTCGCTCTCCCTAACGTTCATCAGGTGTCCGCACATGGACGCCCGTGCGTTTCGACTTACGGGCCCCACTCGCACACGCCTAAAGCCTCGGATCCTCGAGTGTCGCCAGCTTGCTCGATAATGGCCGCTTTATTACCATAGGAACGTGAGATTAGCGACGGACGGAAACCGCATCCGACGCGGATACTCTGCTCTCTCTCTCTGTCTCTCTCTCTCTCTCTGTACGCTCTGGATTAAAGGCCGGGCGGAGGGTGGAGCTGAAAGAGGAGAACGAGTCGGAAGAGGAGTTCGTGGAAATGGGAAGGTCGACGGGTGGCAGCCTGTCTCTTTCGAGGCTCTATATGGATATATAGCGGGGCAGATGGATGGTACGAAGTTTTTAAGGGAGACGACGGAACAAATGATCCGAGATGTAGCGAGAGAGTGAGATGAAGAGGGAGGGAGAGAAACAAAGAGAGTAAGAGGGAGATTCAGAGGCAGAGTAAAAAAGTGCGGGTGGTCCGGGCTGTTCGCGCGGATAAAAGTCTACGCTCCATACTCCATACTCTTATCCTCGCTGTGGGGTAGAAATACGCGTATCCGACGTCGTATCGCACCGGCCGTATTCAATTATATTCGCACAGGTGTGCGTGCCTCTATTTACCCCCCGTATATTATGTTTACCTTAGCGTCCCCTCTTCGCGCGCACATATGTGAGACTTTGACTCGGGGGGGGGGGGGGGGGGGGGGTAGTAGGTACGTGGAAAAGCGTCGCGCAAGGCGGACGTGTATGAAATAATAAATTAAATTATACGACGATTATGTCCCGAGCGCTACACCTGCTTCTCGTAACCCGGCCTGTGTATGTGAGTATATGTACGTATGTGTACATGGTGCCGGAAGAGGAAGAGGGATGGGGGCTCGAAAGTGTGATTCGCGCGCACGCATATATGGTATACGGTGTCGTGAGGCAGAGAGAGAGAGAGAGTGAGAGCGATAGAGACGGTTAGAAAGCCAGAGAGAGCGATAGAGAGAGAGAGAGAGAGAGAGAGAGAGTGCGAAGGCGGTGGCTGCGTGGGATGTAGGTACAGCTCGATAACAGTCGAGGAGCTCGTGGGCGCGAATCGAAGGCGCCCCATCCGACGTGCCCGTACCTTTTTCAGACTCAACCTTCAACGACAATGTCTCTCCCTTTCATCGCCGTAATCCTCGTCGAAAGAAGGATTCGCCGGGAATCGGCGCGCACGCGCCACACTCTTCGCCGTAAGAGCTGGTCCGGCAATGGTGAAGAAAAACGAGCATGGGGTGGAGGTTGATGGGGTGCAGAAGAAACGTTTCAATTCGAAGGAAACTTTCATTGCGACCACCTGACGGATCCATCGAGATCGTTAGATCTTGCTCGCGAATCCGGAGAGGAATGAAGAGTCAGTTTTAATTGTCGGAACGGAATAAATAATGCGGAGCCAGGGCGGTAAAGGTCAACCCCCCCCCCCCTGAGGGGAGGAGTGGGGGGGTGTGTTCTCGGGCTCGGTCGAGGATCAAAGGAGAGACGGTAATCGCGCCGGGAGAGAAATTGCGAAGATCGACCGTGACGCGCGAGGCTGGGACGTATCAAAAGAAACTCCGACGGCGGGCTTGACGGCAGGCTTGACAGCGCGGATGCCCGGAGCCCAGTGATCGGAGTGACTTTGCGGTCGGACGCACGTCAGTAGTAGTGGGGGGAACACGTAAATTCGTCGGCCGCAAATGTCGGAGTTCGCGCGCTTACGGAATTTTGGCAGAGCGAAGCTGGAAAATTGCCGAGATAATAATGTAATACGTAAATGGCAATTCTACGGACAAAGTAAGCGATAAGGTCAGCCCCCCCCCCCCCCTACGCTTCCGTCCCATTATATTGCGCTTGCCTGTAAGCTTACGCTGATATTATTATTCCGATAGAACTTCCAAGATCGAAATGAAGAAATCGGAAAGGGATGTTACGTAAGAGTGAACGAATGGACTGACGCACTGACGTGTCTACGTGCAATTCAAAGGGTTCGTTTCCTCTCTCGGCCAGGCTCGGGAGAGTTCTCTCGAGTGTCGAACGTTAGTTGAAAGTGGCCAAAGGGCGGAAAAGCTCCCGGCGAAATTACGATTACGCTACACTCGTTAAACGCTCGACGGAGGAGTACCACTTAACGGTCGATGATTTTCAAACTACCTCTCGCTATCTTCCTCTTTTCCACTCCCTCCCTCCTCCCTGTACTGCCTCTCTCCGGAACGGACGCCGAGCAAAGATAAGAGAGATATCTGCTATCGACTGGCCGGGCTTGACTCGATCCCGAGCGCTAGAATTAAAAGACTGACTCGGAAAGTTAGCGTCTACTCGCAACGACTTCGACGTTCGGCTGTCAATTGGCCGCTCGATGGCAGTTATGCGTTCCGAGACGGTTTTCGATCTCGATCCCATTTAACCCACTCGCCGACGGCGAGACGCACGAAGGGCATAGACGAATAAGATGGACGAAACTCCGAATGAGCTATTCGATAGCTTGTCAAAAGAGAAATATTTGTGTGAATATTTTACTTCGTATCTCGTGGCGGATAAAAGGGTAAAACGTACTGTATGCTTCTCCTGCCATTTTCTCGGAATCTGGAGGATACAAAAAATTTAGGTACATCAGAGGTACATCTGGTAATGGTGCGCACACTCCGCGTTCTTTTTTCATGTTTTAACTGAATATTTAAGGTGGGCCACACATGTCAGAGGGCAGGATAAATTTCGATTTTTCATCACTTTTTCTGTATTTTCCCACGTTCAATTGACCGTATCTCCGAAACTATTGCACTTAGAAGGCTCGGGGTGCGATTTTTATGTATATTTTTTGTATTCTCTTCGTGCCTTATAAATCGCAAATGACTCGACAGAATCTTGACCCTTCACGGCCAGAAAAAGTTAATTTTTGATTATTGTGCTTCAGGAAGATCAAATTTTGCCAAAGTACCCTACATTGGCCGCCCAATGGCATATTTTACTGTCAGATGCGTTCACAATATTTTTGTCAATTTATCCCTTCCCACCGCTCACGGTCGAGATACAAAGTTGAAAATTCACACACATGCTTCTTATTTTGTAGGCCATCGGCTCCTTCAGAATTTCAATCGGTTCAAAGGCACTCTTTATCATCTTATGCTATGCCCTTTTGTCTCAGACCGTCCGCGTCTCTCGCAGACGCAGTATCAATTTCCAGATGGAAGGCCTGGCCTTAGAGATTGATCCACGACGAGGCTGTTATCGGAGGAGACGCTAGCGTCGGTAGGATTTCGCTTTCTTCCCCTCCTCTTTCCACCCCTCAAACATCCCTGCCTGGCATCCGCTTCATACAGCAGGGAAAACGTTACAAAATTCAGCTGCGTAACGAGCGAGCGATGAAAGCGACTACGCGCGACGATAAAGGCGAGGAGATAACGACCCATATTATGTAAAAAATTGGTCCGCCAATCGCACAGCTTTTCCCACCCTTGTTACCCTTCCCTCCGTTAAAACTTCCCCTTTTGCTCTCTTATCACCTGCTCTTCACGTCTTGTCCTCAAGCTCGTTTCTTCTCCGAAGTGTCACTAGTGACACCTGTCACTTTCCGCGGGCCATCGGAGAAATCGGCACGCGAGGTCACGTACGCGGCCGGAAGTGAACGTAAAGGAGGAAGAGTAATTGCGAGCGTTCGTTCGGAGCGTTCGTTCGGAACGCGCGCGGATCAATTTGTTCGACTGACGGCGGCAACCGTTTGTTTTAATTACGTCCGCTGCCGATTGCGTGCCACGATTACGGTAATAGGGGAGAATAGTCTTTCGGCATTTCCTGTGACCGCTGCGAGAGGGAAGTTACTGGCAGAAGAGGTTTCGAAAACTTACAATTAGCCGTGTCTTCGAATTCGGCGGTAAGGTAGTACGAAGTAACGCGGCTTTCTTATTTACGTTCACTTCCGCCGGCATTGTCATCCTCGAAGAGGATTCGAGACGAAAGGATCCTGGCAGCGGGAAGAGTCCTTCCGCAGGCCAGACGGTTCCCGCGGGAAATCCGGAATGATACGCTCTCGCAATCTTCCGTTCGTCGTTGACATTTCATTAGCATTCGAGGGATTATCGTGGCCGACGAACGGAAATACGACTGGCCAGTGATGGCTTCCTGTGGCTTCGCTTCATCCTTCCGGTTCAGGCGCGTACTTTGGCCACCGATGAAGATCAACCAATCAATAGATCAATAGATTAACCCTTTGCGGTCGGCAGATTTGGAACGACTGCCAGCAGGTCGAAATAAGTTTATCATTTTGCTACTATTTTTCCGTACAGGATTTGAAATCAATATATGAATATTAAACACTCAGAATTTGTTGAAACTGATTTGTTACGTTTTATAGTATTTATAATAAGCTAAAATATGAACTTTTACGACAACTTGCGAATGCGGCCACTGTGGCGGCGTCGACCGCAAAGTGTTAATAGATCAATAGATCAATTGATCTGTTGATCTGTTAATCTGTTGATCTTCATCCACCTTCCGGAAGCTTCCGAGCTTGCACATCCTCCCAGGATTCGAGTTGCAAACCGACTCACGTGTCCACGCGCGCGAATCTTCCGCTCGCCGCTCGAGCACTCCGTACCTCGATTCAGGAATATTCGTCCTACGCCGGATGGCTCAGGCCGATCTAATGATCGCAGGGGAGTCTACTCACCGACGTTGCCGTCGCCCAGGATCGCACGATGGAGGATGCAGAGCACTAATAGCTCCAAGCCCCCGCGCCACCACCGTTTACGGCCCATAGATGTTCCTGCAAATTGTAAATCTAATTTATGTCCGACCTTCGCTTGCTCATCGTCTCCCCTCTCTCTCTCTCACACTCTCTCTCTCTCACTATACATCTCTCCATTTCTCCGGCCTCTCTCCCGACCCTGCCCGTGCGTAACCGCCGGCTAATATTATTCCCAGAGCGAAAGGCCTCCCTGCCGGCAGGAAGAAGGAGAGTCGAGGAGTCACTTTAAATTTACCGTGAAACATGAGGATGCCGAGCGCGGATCAGCCGGTAATCTCTGTATCGCGCGAACGCCTCTTCCGTCTCTGATCAAAGTTCGCCCCCCGCTACCCCCGGCCCCACACACACACACACACACCCCTTGCCGGATAACGATCGCCTTTCAACGGTTCTGCGTCGCCAGCCGGAGCCGCGAATATTGTGTCGGAATTGGCTCTAACGCCTTTGAGTTCCGTCGGGATTGAAATGCAGCGAGCGGGGGAGGGTGGGAGATGGAGAGGGGTTGCTTTTTGCAGAGATGCTTTGAGCGTGTCCGTCGGCGTTAGCGTTAAGCCGATTTTCCCGACGTTCCGATGCAGTTTCGAATTCGAACTGGGAGCGGTTTATTCTTTAGGGTGAAAGGGTTTGTTACGGAAATGCGTGAGCGTAAGGGTGGGTGTCGATCGGAAGTGTCGGATTCCTTTCGAATTACACCGTAGGCTACAGCCTCATTCGTTGGGATCGCTCTTCGAAAATTGTGAATTGTGAAATTTTTCGAAAATGTTGAGTTTTGCGCGTCGCGGCGAGAATTCGGTCTGCCAAAAGTGCGCGAACGATTCCGATAGCGTTGCCGGGTGACAATCTCGCGACCCCGCTGACCTTTCCGGCCCTTTGGGCGTGATGCACTTTGCCGGTGCATCGGCCGAATTCGGAAAACAGCGGCGCCGGATAACGGAATGCGTCCGCATGCGGGTGGCGATAAAATTCGACGCGTTCCGCAAGGTAGAACAATACCACGCTCATACCATATATATGGTCATCCATTAGCCGACGCATTCCCAAACAATTTTAACGCCAATTTCAAATTTTCCCGCAGTACTCTCTCTCTTAATTATCCGTCCCTCGAACGTGACTCTTGATTACTGTCAATTTACCACCCCCGTTAAAACGCTCCCTCTCTCTCTCTCTCTCTCACTTTCCTACATCGCGGCCTTTTAATAATGCGTCCGGCGAGACCCTCGTAATTTTTAATATACTCCGCATTAATTCTTCAACATTTAAATTGCCGCCTCACCTTCACCCCTCCCCCGCCAACCGCGCCCCGCGCACCTCCTTTTTAATATCGGCCCGGAATAGTTCGCGCGGCAACAGGGCGTTAGAATGACAATGAGAGTCTCGCACCTCACCCCGTTTATCGACTTCCGGCTTATCAAGGCAGTCCCGCCGCTTTCATTAGATCGTGCAATAAACGAGCTTCGACGTAAAACGTTGCACCTTCGCAATGGTGGGGGGGCGGTAATCCGTAGGCGATCGAGAGACGTGCGAACGGAAAGTTTGACGCGTAATTACAACGAGAGACTCCACGCTGCGGAGAAAGCCGGCCTAACGAACCCTTTCAGGATCGTTCCGTCGGTGCTGCGAGAGCCTTTACGACGACGCGATGGGAGAGCAGAGATTCCAGACGGCGATTGGGGGTGGCCAGGGGGTGAGGATGGGGGTTGAGGGGGAGCCCCGGCAAAACAAGGAGTCGGAGGGAGGAAGCTCGGCTTCGAAGATCGATCGAAGATTCTCATCGACCGACCCATTACCGCAGAATGCCTCCTTAGCCCACCGTGTTAGTCTTTTGATGCTACGCTGGTCTTCTTTTTAGCAGCGAAGCGAGTAACCGACCAAATTGTACGAGAGCGTATTTTCTGGCCGGCGAAGGAAATTGCAGCGTCAGCTGACGTCAATTGTAGCGGTCAGCCGTTCTACTCACGTATACTCTCTCTCTCTCTCTCTCTCTCTCTCTCTCTCTCTCTCTCTCTCTCTCGCTCACTCTCTGTCTGTCTCTCTCCCTCTCTGACGCTTGAACTACAGCGATCCCACGACAGAACGCAATTTCGCACTCAGCCGCGACGCGGCGGGGAAAGCGATTCATTAACTTCTGCGAGTCGAGAGATCGATAATGGATTCACCGCGATTGGCCCCATCGACATCCGCACATTTCCCACTGCCGACGCCTACGGCCGTTTATCTCCGGAACCGATCGACGAACGTCAACCGAACGGCGAGGTCTAAAAATATCGAGGGTCCTTCGAAAAGAGCAACTACGTCCGCCTACGCTCCTACCTGGCAGGTTAAATAAGCATGTGAGCCCTCCACCCTCCACCCTCCACCCTCCTCCACCCTTCTCCTCCACCCTCCTCCTCTTCGGAGCCTCGCGGTGGAAAAATCGTGCCGAGCGCGCCGTATTGCCGAAGCATCAGGTTGTAGTCACGCTCTCACTCCCTCTCCAGAACGGCGTGCCAGTCGAAGCTGGCGTGCGTGCCGCCCCCAATCGTCCGCCCACGCGAAGCAGGCTTGATTCGGCCCCGAGAGCCTTGGCTTACCTGGGCGTGTCAGAGCTTTTCTTCCCACTTCAATCGGCCGCTGTCATCGTCGGCGATCGACGATCCCTGGATCCTCCGGGCTGGAACCCGCGATTCGTACTAGCACTGTTTTCTTTCCTTCCGATGTACTCTCTGTACGTGCTGTGCGACGGATCTCGTGAGGGGTGGGTGAGTTGCGTTTGGCGCAGGGAAGCTACACCATCGCTCCGGAACGCACGACGTGCTACTGGCGCAGCGGTGCCACCGACTGGATTCTCCGGCCTGCGGGCCGGACTGGCGGCGAGGAGGGCACATGCGTTGGATTTTCAAATCGATCGGCTCCGCACTTCCACGCGCCGGGTAGGAGAGCGACGCTGGGCGGACGGCTGTTATAGCGGGTGGCGAGGAGATGCTGGCAGAGACTCCGGGTGAGCTTCCTCGGTCTCCCACCTTTGCTGGAAGTTCGCTGGAAGTTTGCTGGAATTTTGCTGGTCGACCGGGTCCGTGTGGGGCTCGTAAGCGATGTTCACTGTGGCTGGAAGAATTGTTTCGGGGATCAGATGGGCGCAGGGTGCATGACTCTGTTATCGTAAATTGTCTGATTTCTCGCTCCTGCCGTGGGATCGCATTATGCTTCGCGTTGTATGTAAAATAAGAGTTTCAGCGATCGTAGGTGAAATGTATAATCGAGTGTTTTCGGCCTGTTCGATCGCTGTATGCTTGAGAGGGAAAAAGGAAAAGGATAGTCTATTCGAAAAATCGTTTTATCCCGGTTCCACTGACTATATTCGTCTAGGGCAGGATCCGCTAACATAGCCCTAATGATCCGGGACGAAATGATTTTTCGAATAGACCATCTTTTTCCTTTTTCCCTCTCAAGTATACAATGTCTCAATAGGCCGAAAGGGCTTGATTACGCTTTGCGCTGTGTAAGAATTTCTCGGGTTCGGCAGTCGGCTTGTCAGTGGGCTGGAAGTAGGAGGGATGCAAAGGGCAAGCGAGAAGGACGGGGGCGTAATCTAATTGTTTAGGAGGAAGCTGTTTCGGTCTATGTTCCGGATGAGTATCGCGTCCCTAGTTACCCTTCCGTCGAAGTCCGCCAGCGCGATATCTGATTGCCACTCTACAGTGTAATCCGAGAGAAGATTTCTCAGCGCTAACGGATATTATCCTGATGGCCAATCGGCGGTCGTAACACTGCCACTCGATTGGAATCTACGAATTCGAAGCGTAATGGGGCTGGCAATTCGAGTTCGACATTTCAGGTGATCGGAATTCAAACTACGCTCATCTAAATCAGCGCCCATCCTCTTTCCCAAACGATTCGCACTTCCCTACAGTCTTTCTTTATACTCAACTAGTGACCTATATCCCGTTTCGTTGTTCGAACTTCTGTCTACTCCCCCCGCTAACGAGTTTTAACTGCTTTTTCCAACGCAACATACCGACGCATACATTTGTTATCGTAGCGGTCGCTGCATTTCTTTGTCTTGCATTGTTTTTTTTTCCTCGAAAAGGCACCGAGTAACTGGTGCGGAGACCAGCGTCGTTTTCGATAAACAGGAAGCGGCACATCGCGAAATCGGATTAGAGGGATTACCTTATGCGCCCATAGTCCTGCGATCCCGAATGTTGGCTAATCAGATCCGGTGTGTCCGGTGCGCGTGTGTAACGCCCACGCGCCGTAATGCAATATAATTTGCGATTGGGCCGAGCGAAACACTCGCAATTTGCGGGCCGGTCGCATTATGCGACCAATTGGAATACTTTGATCGGGGTCAATGGCGACACTCCGACCGCAGGTTCGCAGTGTAAACTCCGATTGTCTAGTGGCACGCACCTTTTTCACGCTGTCCGCATGCTTTCCTTGACAAACACGGTCAACTGATTGAGTTACAAAGCGCAGAGTGGCAGGGCAAAGTATAAACAGATTCATATATACCGTTCACCTTACTACGATGCGAAAACATGAATAGATCTAATAAGCTACCCTGACTTGTGATACAGTCTCGGATCTATCATCGGTTGACACATGTGCGTTCCACCATCGTTCAATGATTCATACTGTCATCCTGCGAGAAGGGAATACTCCCGATGGGCCAAGTCATTCGTTCCTTTCTCAACAAGCTGATCCCTGCAAAATTTTTCAGAAGAAATCGGCATCCTGGGACGTATGTAGGTGCAGATTGAAAGTTCACGTCTCCGACGGCCAATTATTTGTCATGCTCGCCTGTCGTTGTCAAAATACCGTGAGCAGGAGTTCCGCGCAATTTCATGGGAAGATATCGATTAGGAACACTTGTTGCAGATGAATGGGATGGAGCTGGCTCGCTTCGCCAGTGTGCTTTTATGGATCGTACTCGGCGAGGGGGTGGTGATTCCAACTTTTCCGAGTATCGGTGTACGTAGCGTGTGGTCAAATGAGCGAACTGCGAACGGGGTGGGCTGGCTGAGAGTTTAACTTTCAGTCCACCCTCTCATTGCCCAATTTGCCCGCAGGCATAAGCCATTCCCGTGAGCACGAATCTCGTGCGCCATATGTTTATACATTAAACTCGCCAGGATGATCTTTCGCGTGTTCAGGGGCTCCCGTTATAATGCCGATGGTTTACTTTCATGATTTTCATCCTTGCTCGGCGCCGTGTTTGCAGGTCAAGTTGCCTTGTAAAGTTTAACATATTGAGAGGTCTTGCATGGCGAGACCGGTGGGGGGTAATTCAAGATTTACGTACGGATATTGAGCGAGGGTATACATTACCGTTTCCGAAAAGCAGCGAAATTCATTGCTTAGGTGTAGTGAATTTGTACTGTGTATGTTTGTTTTGAAATATGTAAAATCATTTGCACCGAGCTGTTGTTGAAATCCAGTAGGGTGGAGTACGGACTCGAGGCCTATGTAAGATACGATTTAGTGCTTAATTTGAATGTAAGTTAAGTCGCAGTAGTGGCGCCATCACTTAAGAAGTCATCCAACTAATGCCATATATCCCTAGCCTGTTATTCCGGTCTGTTCTTAAATTATGAGAAATAACTTTCATAGATTGTTTCCATTAATTTTGAGGCTAAGAATTGTGGACTTACGGTAATTAAACAAATGCTTGCATATGTTAGCGAATTTTTATTCTGTCGTTATTACTAACGTACTACACTGTTCACCAATCGGAATACGCAACACTGCATTTGTTTCGGCACTGTGCCGAACGTACGGTGAGACATCTATGTTGAGCATTTGATATTTCCTAAATTCAGCCGATAGAAAGTTTGGTTAACTTCCTTTTATCCGGTGTGAAAAACCGTGAGGTGTGTTGTTTTGTCAGTGAACAAAGTAATCCGTTAACATCGACATATTATATGATAATTTCTAGATGCAGTTATTGCATTTATTGCTAAGGAACGCCCACGCATCATTTTGACCATAATATTTCCCCCTTCCGTGCATTTTCGACAAATTCTTGGTATAATTGTCAAAGTATTTACGTCTGCAGAACACACGACAAATCATGGATGGAACCAACAAAACGTTTCCTCTTAAATTATAATAAATTAATAAATAACAACAGCATATGCAGTGTCGTGAAATTATTTAGAATATATTCAGATTGATTTTAATTGTCTCAGTGTCGCAGGTTATATTTTTTTGTTATAGTAAATCAACACTAATATACACATTGTGATGCGTGGGTTTGAGATCAACGTGACATGTTATAAACTTAAAAATTGATTATGGCAAACAAATATAATAGTTAATATCCTCTTCTTTGTAGCACAGCCACAAGATGGTGAAGATTATGAAAACAGGTAAAATTGTGCTGGTCCTAAGTGGCCGGTACGCAGGAAGAAAAGCTGTGGTCCTGAGCACATATGATGACGGAACATCAGAGAAACAGTATGGACATGCGATGGTGGCAGGTATCGACAGATATCCAAGGAAAGTGCACAAGAGAATGGGAAAACAAAAACTCCATAAGCGCTCTAAAATCAAGCCATTCGTAAAGGTAAGTTTTTTAGTGAATTGTAGTCAAAATATGATTTTAATCGTTTTACTATATTTCAGATTTTGAACTACAATCATTTAATGCCTACAAGATACAATGTCCCTGAAATGCAACTGGACAAAATTGCACCTAAAGACTTGAAAGACCCCATGAAGCGCAAGAAGTTCAGGTTCCAAACTCGTGTCAAATTTGAGGAAAGGTAGGTGCCATTGATATTTTTAACATGTTTACAGGGCAGTATACAGACATTACATATTTAATGTGCCTGATGTTTTGTTGCAGGTACAAGTCTGGAAAGCCTGGAAGGTGGTTGTTCCAAAAACTAAGATTCTAATTGTTTTTAAATAAAAATCAAGTATACTGACGTATAATGCGTGTGTCACATTTTTCATCATGGTTATCCTTCATCAACTATACAGTTTCCATCAGAAATAGGTAATAAAGTACATTATCAGATACAAATTAGTGTAATGTTTTCAAATATAGTTTTTTATTTGTCGAAAGTGTATATCATCATACAGATTGCGTGAATCATAAAAAACATAAAAAATAGTCTTTGTGCACTGTGGGTTTGAAAAAGCATTAGGTTGGAAATCTAGTGAATAAAATTGCACTGGGCAAAATGTCAATTAAATTAGTAGTTAAAAGAAATTGGAACGACATACGCACTGAGAAAATATAACTACGTTTCGAAAATTCGAGCTATATTATCGTAACTTTCCGTCTCATTAATAAATAAATATTATCAGAAAAAACCTTACTTTAGTAACATATCAATTACATCAAGAAATAGCTATTTATCATCACTTTTTAAGCTTTGCGATACGTTCGTCAAGGGATGCTATGTTATTCTTTATAATTTCTAAATTAGATGCAAAGCTCTCTTGCACCCCTTTCAACAAAGATTTGTTACTTTCAACGCCTGCATATATTTGCGCCTGGAGTTCCTCCAATCGCAGCAAAGATTTGCTAAATTCAGCAGCTGAAATAATGAAATGTTGTTTAAGTAGTATAATACAAGGTACTGCAAAAAAACATGATCCTACATCAACATACCGTGTTTATGGACAGAGCTCAGCGCCAACATGCGGTTTACTGTCTGTGGGAGTATTTCAGATATGGTTTCAGTCTTTTTCATTATATCGTACATTTCCGCAATCTAGGCAAGTAAATAGAAATTAGCTAATAAGATTTTAGACTGTATATGCATATACTTTATACTCTCACAATGAGTATATACTTCACCGAACCTTTCGTTCCTGCTCAGAATCTTGGAGTGCAGCGGACTTTTTCTGAGTTATACTATCCATCCTAACAATTAAAGCGCCCAATCTGTTTTCGATGACATCCAACTGATTGGCATCCAAGAGTGCAGCTCGTGCGCCTAGCTGTTGGACAGCGTCCATAATTCCCTGACACTTGAGTCCCTATATAAACAGGCCAAATTAAAGTTGAACAACACATTTTTTCTGAATAATCAGAGATTGAGAAAAATAGCATACATGAGAAAATTTTGTATATTTATCGTTAGTTGTTCCTATAGTATTTTCCAGCGTACACAACCTCTGTTCTAATTGTGCGATTCTTGCCAGCTCCTGCATTCTCGCTTTTTCTGGCAAATACATCATTTGATACTTAAGAACGCCAGATTCTTTGATATCGTCTACTGCGCACGGTTTGACATCAGGCACCGGTTCTGTGGAGGCTAGTTTTGTCTTTTTAAATTGTTCTATCTGTGCTACTAGCTGCCTAAAAAGAATAAAATGGTATGTTTACAGAATAAGAAAACATATGTCAAGTTTTTTTGAAACTGAAAAATACTTGAGTCTGGTCCCCTGGGGATCTTGCAATGTTGACAGAAGATCAGGTCCAAGCGTTTCCTCCAATTTTAAAGAATCAATCTCTTTTCCTATAAGTTCAACTTGTGTAATAATATCTGCAAGAGATTTGACTTCCTCCTCATCTTTTGTTTTTTCCTGCAGAATTGTTATACTTATTTGACAAAATTCTTGTTATACAAGTAAGCATTACACGTTGTGTCATTTACCTTCAGCTCATTGATTTCATCATACAGTTCTTTAACTTCACATTGCAACCGTTGACATTTTTGAATAGGAGTTTCTTTTTCACCTTCACCAGGAACTTCCCAATCACCAAACCTAAATCAAATAACATACTACACAGCGTAGTCATTAAACATCTCCACCTTTTGAGAGTATACATACTTATAGCCAGTCCTAGGCCTCAGTGATATTCGGTCTGAGAAGTCCACAGATTTTCCGACGATATGCTTTCCTTTAAATTTGTTGAAAGCCTCAGTGACACTGACAGGAATTTTCTCTATTGCATCACCTTCATCCTTGAAAAAGTATATGCCCGTTTTTGAGTATGAAATACCAATGGAATAAATTATAGAAATACATATATGGAAAGTTCAGTTACCTCTGTGTACATCTGAAACTGTTCTGCCTCTGGTAGATCAGTCACCCCATAAACATCAGGTTGATCGTATGCCTGTAAAATTTTTCTTAACATAATAACAGCAAAAAATTGGATCTCCTTTATGTTATAATAAACGTATCATAATAATAGTGATGAATTTCCGAGTGCAACACTTGACAGACACCTCTGCTAGAAATCATTACGATGAGTCACATGTAATGGTATTCTATGTTCTCTACTTACGATTCCGGGTAAGTCGGCGTACTTGGGATCAGCCATTTTTACGTTTTATAAAATTGACGGTAAACTTTGGCAATGTAAATTTGTTTTATCCAAAAATTATTCCTTAACGGCAGCGGAGTGACAGCAGGTAAACCTTCGACGACGAAAATCGTTAGCGTGAACAGCTTCTTGTAATGTGAATGGACTGGACGCGTCCTCTACAATGTGCGAGACTAACTAAATTTGAACACTTACTGTTTAAACAAATGCACCGTTCATTTAAAAAATATTACACCGAATATATAACAAAGTACATGCCAGTAATTCGAAAGTATAAAAAAAATTGCAATAAACGTATCTAAATAAAACAGCGTGAAATTTTGTGCACCCTACAGAATATCAAGTTTGAATTAAACTCACGTAACATAAATTTTTCCACAATGATTTTGATAAGATAAGCAAGCCTTCAGTACTTAATATCAAAGCTACATTGTATCGAATATTTACAACTTAATTCATTTTATCTGCTCTTTGAGGCATTCAATTCAGATCACATGATATTTGGTCCATTCGTGTAGGTCAAAGGTATTTACGTACAAGTATTCGTAAATGTCACTCTTTGGCCTGCATTCTCAACTTCTTGTTCAGGTACATTTTTTTAAAAGTCCATTTATACATACACAGAGAGCCAACCGCACACAATTACATTCGAAAGTGTCAAAGTTCGTCATACATTCCGGCCGAATATTAACACGATAGAGATAGTGTCTTTTACAGACAAATTAATAAATTGTTCGAAACTCGAGTTTTTATGTAAACTACTTGTAAATGCCACTGTGTGTTCAGTGAAAAATGTCAGTTTCCATTAGTAAAAGGACACCAACGCAAAAGGAAAACAGTCGACTGTATTCAACACCGTATGTTTATGTATCTTGTACTATATAATCATTCATTCCAATGCGACGACAATTTTAACACGATAAATTACTGTAAACTTATTAAAATATGTCGATCTACGTTGACGTACGCTTATTTGAGATATGCGGCTGAAATATGATTATGTCGATTAGTTGTTAATATAGTTTTTGGTCATTGACCCAGGTTAAAGTCGCGTGACAGTACGGAGGCAAAGATGCAGACTATAGTATCTGCCTTACCAATTGTGAGTACTTGATTTTTAGTGTTATGTTGTAATTTTCATTGTAGTTGTGTAATAGTTAATATAATTTAAGGTACGCAATGGATTACGCACAGGTACTCCAATGGCTTTGAGAACAGCAGGTATAACAACGTTGAAGTTAAACACGCAACCGCTTCCTAAACAGCCGGTTCCAGAGTTGAAAGAAACAGCAGAACGTTACTTAAGGTAAAGTGATATTACTAAAGTAATAATGAAATTTTATAATCAAGCATAAATAGTTTCATTTGGAAATTGTTCTATATGTCATAGATCTTTAAAACCATTGTTGAATGATCAGGAATATAATACTACGACAAAAATTGTTGAAAAGTTCTGTAGCACAGATGGAATTGGTCCCAAATTACATAGTAAGTTACTGGAGAGATTCAACAACACGGACAACTGGGTACCTAAAATATTATTCAGATGTAAATATTGTTTCCAAAAGCTGTCAGAGTAACATGAGTTGTTTTCAGATGTCTGAGTGGTGGTTACGTACAGCATATTTAGGATATAGAGCTCCAGTCATTGTCCATTCCAGTCCTGGTTCTGTGGGAACCCTTGTCGAAATGAATCATCCAGATGATTTGTACGTTTGCTCTGCTCAGGTGATTCAAGCAGTTTGTAATTATGACAAGATGGTAAAAAGGTCTGTTTTCTTCAATATTGCACGATGTTTTATTAAAGAGATCTAATGTTCGTATAATATTCTCAGTGGATCTAATTCTAAGAATTGTATATGATTTTCAGTGGTCAAATCAAACAAGAAATGGCTCGTAATGATCCACTGGACATGCAACCTTATGGAATGATTCTCGGCACACATCGACGCCCAGCTAAAAATGTTGATCAACTCTTACACACTGATGATTCTAAGCACATTGTTATTATGTGCAACAATCATGTGAGTTCATTTTTCTAATGAAGAGGAACAGGCAATACAGCTGGCCCCTTCTTACAGTTTTATAAACTATCCGTTGCCAGTGAAGCAGATTGGTCAGATGAAAGTATACTAGCAGCCACGCTTAAAGATATCGCGCAACGTTCGTCCGCCGAGGCCAGACCTGTAGGAATTTTAACTGGAAACGACAGAGACACGTGGGCCGAAGTTCACACTTCGCTTTTAGGTTTTTCTTTGTTTTCAGTTCAATTTTTCATAACTGTTGCCTCATCTTGTCGTTACTACATTTCGTTCAGCGTAAATGATACTCTCAATTTCCTGTGCTACATGATTAATTCTCATTATTTAAAACTTAATACTCCTGTACTAACTGGATGATAATTTTGTCTCATCTCCTCTTGCTGCGACATTTAATCTTCAGTACCTTTCTTTATACATATGTTATGCTTTTTTTAGGCATTGGCAGTAATAGAAATGTCATTAAAGATATCGAAGATGCCTTGTTCATATTGTGTATTGATAAAAACACACCTGAAGACGTGTTCAAAGGAAAAACTAGAGCTTCTGTTAGAGCACTTCAAACTCTTACTGGGATTAGCCGACGTCTGAATGCCGGTAACAGGTGGCACGATAAAACTGTTCAGGTAAAAAATTTTTTCTACAGGTAGATGCAACCACAGGTGCATAGTAGAGTATAAAAACACTATTTTATAGTTTATTATAACCGGGGAAGGATTTATCGGTATGGAATACGAGCATAGTCCATGTGAAGGTGTCCCAGTGGCTGTTTTATACGACTTCGTTCACAAATTCGTGTACGCAATTTTTATCCATCGTTCTATTGTTTGATAACATTAACGTTTAACTTATTTTTTATTACTTTCTTTCAGTACAGACAAGGAGAGCAACGCTAGACGTCCACCGCCTAAAACGTTTCCAAGAGCCGAGCTCCTTAAATTCGAAGTTAACAAGACTATCGAATCTGCGATACAAAAAGCAACAGAATCAGTAGAGAAGTAATATACAGTTTTGTCAACCGGCAAATGTCATTAGGATAATACATGGCAATAATAATTTACAGGCTTTCGAACGACTTGGACATGGAATGCTTCGCTTTTGAAAAGTTCGGAGCAAATGCTATAAAGCAGATTAAGTTCAGTCCCGACAGTTTTATTCAGATTGCAATGCAAGTTGCTTACTATAAATTGCACAAAAAGCCGCCGGCGCATTATGAGAGTGCGGCGTTGAGAAGATTTCAGAATGCCAGAACCGAGTGCATTAGATCGACTAGCTCAGCGTCTGTAGAATTCGCACAAATGATGCTTACAAATAAAAGCGACGCGGACAAAAAGAAAGCAATGGAGGCGGCCATTAAGGCTCATAAACAACTCGTTGACGAAGTGAGTAACAGTGGATAGGACAGTTTTGTTGCCTGCAATTAAATTTTATATTAAATGAACATTCGCTGCAGGCCGTTTCAGGTAAGGGAGTTGACAGACACTTATTCGGGTTGAAAATGATTGCAATGTCCGAATCAAAGGACGTTCCGGAATTGTTCAAAGACGTTGGATATACGAGAAGCACAGGTTTCACTTTAACGTCGAGTCAGGTAAATAAAACATATGCATCTGATGTAGGTTCGAAAATAACTGACATGTACCTTTGACCTTATGATATATTTTTCGTAGGTTCCTTATAAGACCGCCGCATTTATGTGCTACGGTCCAGTTATGCCTAATGGATATGGTTGTTGCTACAACCCTCGGGGCACAGAAATATTTTTTGCTTGTTCCTCATTTAAGTCATCACCTGAGACCAACACTAAAAATTTCGCTAATGCGTTAGAGGAATCATTGTGGCAAATGAAAGAACTCGGAAGTAAATAATCAATTTTTATATTTTGATAATGAGACCGAACACATGAAATGTCATTGATTGTCTATTATATTTTCAATAAACATGTTTTTATCTATTAATAAAATCCAGTCCGAAATACTGAGTTGGAATTATTTCACAAAAATCAATACAATACCATGAGTACAAAAAGAGTAATATATCTTGATTACTCAAAAATGTCTGATGATCAACTGGCAATCGGTATAAAACAAAACAACAGCTACTGTTACAATTCTTCATGCAGCGTGGCAGTCGATCTCTCGGGCGGAAAGCCCCAGAAGAATGTTGGAAAACCTTTCACGTCCCTTTCCCTCGCAACAAATGCTGAGAAAGATGAAATACAGTTTCCAATAAAGTAATTTGCTCGCCCAAGTATAGCCAAGTCCAAATGAGGCGATACTGGAGATTCCTGACGATGAACTTTTATCTGGAGTGAGCAAATTAAATATAAATCGTCATGTAAACCCAACTACCGAAGAAAATGAGTCAATTCTGAATCACGCTTACGTTCATGCGAGCTAAAGCATTTCTCAGTTCGTCGAGCATGTAATTATTATCAGAGGCAACGAACACGGACTTAACATCATTCCCCGTTCGAATGATACGTTTTAGGTGACGCACTATTAACTCGAATGGTGGCAAGCACATTGACGAGGTCGCTCTCCCACGCTCATTGCGGTAACCCAGACATTGCGGCGCAGCAAATAAATTAGGAGTGCTCGAAATATACTCGCAAGCGCGAACCTATAAGTCATTATCTGCATATACCCATCAGAACAAATCAATTATTGATTACTAAATTATCAAAGTTACCCAATCGATTCCATTTCGTAAATGTACTCCCACAAATGCTCCTCTTGGCAGTTTCTCTTTTATGAAAGCTTTTGCTTTACCCTGCATGTCAGAATTCCATATAAGACATTTCTGCAGGTACTTATTCTCTAGTTGAACAGGAAAACTGGCAGGAGCACCTGTGAATGCCAATACTGGCCATGACCCTGACGGATAACTTGTTTGCCACTGCAATGCCATATCAGTATGATAGACGTCATAATGCAATGGTCCATAAAATTCAGAATTTACAAAATCAATGTTATATGTATCCCAGAATGGACCAAAGGGATTGCCTTCTTTGGCATTACAAGATGCACCATTCCCACGGGGTGAATAACAAAATGCTAAACAGAATCATATAACGGTAAATGTTGTACAATAGATTTAGGTTTGAAAAGTTAAAGACTTACATACTCTTTCCTCAGGTGGCCACACAATTGGAGCAATATCCCTCATAAAATCTTCCATTAACATTACCTTATGGCAGCGTTGTACCTCAGATACATTAAAGTATCTTTCAAATGGAACTTGAATCTAAACAAAATAAGGAAAAAATTAAAATAAGTTTTGCAAATTTGTACTTTATTTACATTTTTTTACTCACAGACTTTGCTTCTCCAGTACGATATTCCACCCAAGGTGGCAGAATTAAAGTTCGATTCAATGCTTTTGCAAATCCTAGGGCACCTAAAAAGTGATCTGCCTGATTCCCAAATCTACCTGAAATATATCGTGAAATTGATTCAAATAAAACGTAAGTCGAAAAATATTTACACAAAAAAAAGCAGAAACTCTTACCCATACAGGGACAATAAGTTATGTATCCACTTCTATCATACGGTACATTACTGTGACAGGTAAAAACGTTCATTAAAAATATACAAAACCATAGTACTCTGTTTCTTATTGCCGTATCCATTGTTCAATATTTAATGTTTCTCTGTTTGTAACGTTAAAAAATCCTTAAGATAACAATGCCGGTATACATGTCAAATTCCGAAACCGAACTTATGATTGCCTTGGTTACGTCCATAAAGCATGCTGAATACAAATACGCATAATCGCAGCCAATCCAGTTATAAAACCACGTTTTAACAACTTCCAACAGATGGCGACACAATAACTTTTACACATTTGAATGACGACTTAGTCATAATTTTTTATCATATACATAGTTTAATATCGAGTAACGACGTAATGTATCTATTAACGTAGTAGAGCAAAATAATCATACACTGGAGTTAGTTGCAATTTACAATTTTATTATAAATAGCAGACTCTATTAGAAGCAATTGTGCGATTTATACGCATTATTGGTTTAATATTTTGGCGGTGCGGGCGTAGGCTTGTTAGAATGAGGTCCTCTTTGCGTCGGAGCTGATGCAGATTCTTTTATTGGTAACAGGGAACCAAACAAGACGTGTTGGATAACAGGAAATTTTGCCAATACCTAAAAGCAGAGTGTACAAAACGTCATTGCGTCGTATTTAGCATAACAGTGAGTGGAATTCGTACCTCTGCTTTGTACATTTTAATAAGCCCATTGTTTACTTTGTCCCATGACGGAACCGCACTAACATTCCATAACTGATTCGAATGTTCAGCAAATGGTCCAACTTTTACCTATCATAAAAAGTAAAAGATAATTTGCAATGTTTCATGAAATCAGTGTTAACAGCTTAACGTAGAACCAACAGTATACCTTTGAGACAAATTCAATACATCCGAGAAACATGAACTGTTTGTGGTACATTTCAATAACATCTTGATCAACAAAATGACGTGGCTCTATTCTTGGATGGCCTATAATATATGTATTAAAAAAAAATGAAATTGTTTCATATGTTAAGAGTAATAAAACGGAATACGGGAGAAACAGAGCATTTATATACCGATTAGTTGGGCACTTCCCCATATGAAAGGAACAAATTGATAATCATCTAAACTCCAAACACCATGACTACCAGCAGGTTCCATACGGTATGTTAATTGTAGTCTACGTACCAACTCCAAGTACCTAAAAAATACACGTAAGGTAATAAAAGTTTATATTGCATACTAGATTTTATCACAGCTACTTTACCTATTGAAAACTTTTATAACAACGGCAACTTTGTCAGACTCTTTGAAGGCACCTATTTTAAACATACAGCACAAGAACATCAAGAAAGCCATCTCATGCCCTGTTCCATAATCTATACGTGTGGGATTGCCAAAACTTTCATATAAATATTCAATTATTTCAGGAATAGCACGATGATACAGTTCAGGCAACACAAATTTTAACTGAGAAATTCCATTCTATAATAAATTAGACGATTGCAATCATGACAGTAAAAATATTCAACATGTTTTAATTATCTTCAATATGTTTTACCTCTTGCAGTTTCTCATGCCACAACCGGAAAGACTTGTTTCCAAATCGTTGTGGCTGTTCGGTAGGTGGAATCTGTGTGATCCATTGGTCAAATAATTTAAGCATTTCTACAACATTTTCCAAAATTGGGGATTGTGGACAATGAACATCCAATGCTTTCCTTTGCACAGCTTCGTTCAAAGCCAATATAAATCCCAGGTATTCCTGTACATGTAAAAAATTATTTCTCAATAGAACAGGTATATACCAACTAGTGTTAAAAATAAAAAAAAAATAAACATATTTCACCACATACAAAGTATGCTTCAGATTTCTGCCAAACTGTCATATCAGCTGGGATCTTAATAGTCTTTTTTGGAACCACAAATTCATGCTGATCTACTGAAATGCAAAACAAATCATGTTTACATTAGATCTTTTAACTTTATTTACATTCATAATATTTTAACACATACGTTGCAATTCCGCCTCCTTCAGTGGAAACTTGGATGTTGTCATTGTAATATTCTGTCGAAGTAACGGTCAACTGCGATTAATTAGGGTGATAACTACAGTTTGAATTCAATTGTCACCAGATAAAGATAAAAACCCGTATTCCAGAGATAAACACATAATGACACAAATGGTTCTCAACGGATGTACCATGAGTATTTTATACGTACGTCATGTGTTAAGCTAAAAGTCGTGCATCAAATGTTGCACGGACCAGACAAGTAGTAAATAATTTTTTTTAAGAATACTTGTATCACTGACAATGTGTTTGGAAGAGGTATTACGGAATGTAATTTAATGTTCTTCACTTCGAGGTATATGGGGTTCTGGTACTATTTTCATGTCACACCCATCCTTATCGATTGAGTGTCATATCGCCATTGACTAAGTATAGAATAGATATAACATGCAATGCCAACATTTGCCCCACGTCAAGGGGGCTACGTAACCCCTTACCATTTTTTTCGGCCAAAAATCAAATGTCGGCGGATCGGATCACATCCAATCACATCCTTGTACATAGGGTGCGTTCGGGGAGTCACTATTCGCGCAATCATGGCGCTACAGACTGTTCGCGGAGCTCGCGGTAGCGCAATCAAACACTACCGTGACGTCACTACTTATGGTGTGCGACGTCATGACTAAACGCTACGAACGCTATTTCTTCCGAGGTAGTGTGTCGATTGCGTTGCGTGGGGTATTCCTGGGTATTCCGTGAACAGCCAATAGCACCACACGCTGTAAGTCAGGAGTGGGGAACCTATTTTCTGCCAAGGGCCATTTTTAAATTTAAAACCTCATTCGCGGGCCAGACAAATAATAATAATAATAGTTTCTTTCGTTTTTATTGTTCAACAAAAAAATTTGTTTAGTAGCCTTCAGTTTAGTCGACTTTCAACAATTTATCTTATTTAACTTAAGCCCGCAAACGATTTTGTATGTGAGAAAAACTGAAAAACAATTTTTCGATTTGAAAACCCCCCCACAAAACGATGATCGTCTGCTAACGCTACGCTGTAGAGCGTTCACGGAGCTTGATACCACATCGCGCTATCGGGCTTCGCGAACGCCGTTGGTAGTGTTTGCGTTCATAGCGTTCGTAGTGACTCCCCGAACGCACCAATAGAGGTAGGTGGTTGATGAAAACTTAGCCAGCCGGCGTAGTAAATCTGAGTTTTGTCCCCCTGCTCTTGGTGGCAAATTCGAAAGCACTGTCGAGAACTGAGTTCTAACTTTGACGTAGAGATAGCGCCATGTGTACAGCCGGGGAGGTGCTGCCCTCGGTAGCATACTTGTGAACTGCTTTGGTCAATATGTGGAGCGGCATTCTTTAAAATCGGCAAGGGCTATCCCTTAACATTTTCTCGATTTTAGAAAATCGGCTGTAACTCCGAAACTAATTCGAGTTTTCACCAACGGCAAACAGCTCTCTAAGTTATTTTTGACCCTCTACAAGATAGGAAAAGGGCAAACCGCTCCGCCAACTTTCGATTTTTGGCTGAAAAAAATGGTAAAGCGCTACGTAGCCCCCTTGACGGGAGTCAAATTTTGGCATTGCATCTTATGTCTATCCTATACTTAGTCAATGGTGCGACGTTATAGGTGTAAACCAGTGTAAACCAGTGTAAACAGATTTAAATAGAAGGGGATTTAGTTCCCTGTATTGTAATAGGTGGCATCGCTGAGTCAGTTGTGACGACGCGAGTACCGGCCAGTACCGGCACCATTGTGAGTGTGTAGATTTGTGTGAAGCTTTCCGGAGTCTTTCTGTCAAAGTACTTACGATGGCAGACTGGTTGCAACTTAAGATTAACATTTTGCCTGTGGTGAACAATGCCGAGGAGATTTCGGAGATATTGCTGGAAATAAAAATAAAATTGGGCAGTTTCAATGACAACGAATTGAAGGAAATAACGCGCAGTTTAGATTTCAATTGTTTGTTTTCACTCTTCAGTGCCGACGAAAGGTACGATGACAACGCTAATTTGAAATTGTTGTAGTGACAACAGTAAACTAAAGCGTATGTGAATTACATTGTATTTTTTTATATTTTTGTAGGGACTATATTGAGCAAGTATGTGAAATCTTAAAGGTGCTATTTCGTGCATCTGATCCTGGAATGATTTTGCAAAGATATTCTGCAGAGATTTTGCGCCTTATAGCTTATGAGAATCCAAGTGTTAGGTCCTTAATGCTTGATGAAGTTCATCAATGCGTTTTAAATCCTGAAACATTGCCAAACATATTATCCAACCATCAATTGCTTACTGCTGTTATAGACAGAATTGCAGATGATGACTTGATGGTCGCAAAGATTGCTATGTCCATTGTTAAAAAACTTGGAGAAAACCCTGAGGCATTAAAAGTTATTTATTCTGAGGAACTTGTAAAAATATTTAATAAACTGCTGGTACAGAATGATGCAAAAAGCTTTAGAGTCTATGAAATGATTGTTGACATTTCCAAGACTTCCAAAGATGGCTTGGATGCTAGTATTCAGTCTGGCATGTTAAATAAACTTTTAAGTATTTTGGAGAGCGATGATGTTTTGCTGAAACTCACTGCCTTGGATACTGTAACTGAATTGGCAGTGACTGAGAATGGTCTAAGATATCTGGAACAGCAAAATGTTGTAAGAGATCTTGTCCAAAAGGTTGAGTATGCTCAAGGAAATGCTGTCTCAAATTTCTTAATTCCTGGGTTAATGAAATTTTTTGGAAATGTTGCACGTTTGTGGCCACAAGACTTTTTTGCAAAGTATCCAACAGTTGTTACTGCTCTGTTTGAAGTATTAGACAGTAGAGAGGAATCTATTTTGGGAGTTGCTTTGGATACACTTGGCCATGTTGGTTCCACAGTTCAAGGTAAATATGCCTTACAAGCATTGGGCAGTTGCATGGCCACCACCATGAAGATGATTGGGGAAGTTATTCAACTAATGCCAACTGCCTTAAGAATTCGTGCTTTGAACAATGTCGCTCTCCTTCTACACGTTGACAAGACTGAGCAAGACAACAAAATTTTATCATTGACAAAGGAATGGTTTGACTACATCTCCACAGACTCTATGAGCACATTAGTCGGACTGTGCAGACAACCATTTGCAGATATTCGACAAGCAAGTTTGGAAGTATTAGCTGTTATAGCCTCCCAAACTTGGGGACAAGAATACATATCTATACATCCTGGGCTCACAGAATTTTTGATGGACAGAAACACTGAATCATTCCCAGAATGCAAAAAAGCCAAATTTGAAGTTGTTCGCCAGCTATTACAAGCAGAACAGACCATATTTGATGCGAGTACTATGCAAAGATTCAAAGAATATATCGACGAAGGCCCGTTCCATGTTCAAACGTATACAGAAGTTGCTATGGAAAGCGCGTCGTGAAGGCCGAATACTTACAATTACTGTTGCAAGAAATGTTGTGGAACATTACTGAAACAGGACTTGTTTATTGCTGTGTTGTGAAGATCATAAGTACATTTAGTAACAGTTTGCGTTTTATACTAAAACCGTGTATACACACGATATAAATACAGGATTCAAATAAACATATTTTTTTTTTTGCATTTTCAGATAAATATTCACTGCATCTTCATAATTTATTCCATGAAATAATGACTTCTTCTTTTCTTATTAAATTAGGCAGAAAAAAGGAGACGACGTACAAAGTAAAATAATTTATTTCATAAGTAACAGTACAATTAAGAAGTCTAGGAATACACGATCTTTGAGGTGATTCGAAAGGTGTCGGTGTTTTATCACTGAATTTACAGTTGTTTACAATAATTAAGTAAAACTTGTAAATACGATTGTATAAATAATTCTATGAACATTAAGAGGCACTCGTCAGGATAGGCCTTGCATTCATTGTATGCGCCTCCTCTTGCGCGGTGCCACGATCTTCAGCATACTGACGACAGGAGCTTCAAACGAGACGGACACGATGAAGGACAGCAAATAGGACAGTACCACTTGTCCAGCGAAAGTCACCAGCTACGAGAACACATTAACAGCGTGCATTTTACCATACGCGTCCACGTAACGCACCTTCATCTCCAATTCGTTATGCATCGCTGATGCGTATCGCAATATACTTACCACCGTATCTTTTCCTAAGTGGAACGGCGAGTCCAGATTCATCGCAGTCCACCTAATCACGATTGGGTGAACTAAGTAAGCGCAGTACGTCACCCTACTGAAAGGGTACAATATCGGTGCGGACAGTATGCTGTTGATGTATCCTGAAAGGTATCGGTTTAAATACGGTCTCTTCGAAACGATTAAAGGGTGATTTTACGCGTGTTTACCTCCGTATCCCGTGCTGCACGCGATTACGATCCAAGATAAGCCGAGTGCCCATGCACTGTGACTTAACGAAGAATAGGCCGCGGCTGTTACGGGCGATAATTCCGCTTCGTACAGTCCATAGAGTAAGCTTAGAAGACAAGCGGAAGAAAGAAGCCATCCCACCACGACTGTGGTCTGAAAGGCAACGAGTTGTCATCCGAGGTTTCTTATTTAAATAACTCTACGCCATTCGTCGAGCTCCATTTACCTTGGACATTTTTAATTTACAGTCAGTCTTGAAGAGAAAATATCCTACGGACATGCCAATCAGGTACGGTCCCAATCTGGTCCACGGCTTGTCGTAGATTTTGTCGAATAAGGCCAGCGGATCGTCGAAGTTCGGCATGTAATTATTGACTAACGCGATATAGCCTGTCGTTAGCCAGGAGCTCACTATAAGCATGACGAGCGCGGATGCTGCGATTTTTAAGTGGTTCGTGGCTAGGATCAGAATAACCGCGCCGACGATGTAGAATTGAGTGTCGTCAGCGACGTACCAACTCCAAAGCATACACTGTCACAGTGGAGAATAGATATCTGATATAAGTAGATGTTTCGAGTGTGCGAACAAATTTGTCTCGAAGTACGTACCATTTGGTCTACGGGGAATAGCGTATTGATATACAACAGATTTCGCCACCAGTAATTAGGACAGTTCTCGTGGTCCGCAGTAGGCGGTTCGAATACTGAATTTGCATGGAAGTACTTCATAGAGACTTCGACAACGCCGAGGATGAACATGTACGGAGCGGTCAGTCTGCAGAATCTGTACATGAGGAATCCAATGAATTTCAGACTGCCCGCCACGAATCCTCGCGTGCCCTGTGTCAGTTTGTGTAGGTCCCCTTTAGCGTTCGTCCTGAAGTAGAGGAAGCTGACCAGTAGGCCACCCATGAAGAAGAACGTGTCGACGCTGAAGGCACCGTTCGTAATCGTTTGGAAGAGGAATTTCTTCTCGACCACCTTCCTGTATTCCATATTGTCGGAGTACTTGAAGACTACTATGCAAGTATGGCCGAGAATGACCCAGGCCATGGATATCGCTCGCAGTCCGTGGACGGTGCTGATGGTGTCCTGTCCAACATTTCCTTCGCAGATGGTCCTTACGTTCGCCGGAATGGAAAAGGACAGAAGCAACTCTTCGAAGACTCCTGTTAAGAAGTAGCCACGGTCAGGCATTGTCACTTCTCATTGGACGTGACTGCAAGAGTATATACTGCATGTATATACTCCAGGAGTATCATATCTCACCAAGTTTCTGCGTGTCCGGCGTAGGCGGTCGCAACGTATTCTCATGTTCGTTATTATTGTTGACAGGCGGCGACCCATTGATGATCGTTATATCTGCTACTGGAACAGGAAGGTAGACCCTACCTTGAAACGCTACGGAATATAATCATAATATCGTGTCACTGCACCGTCCTTTGTCCCTGTGTATGTATGCGTGATTGTCATTGGCAAAGTGTATCAACGATTAGTACTTGGCGCGATTACGGTTAGAGGCATGCAGACTAGACTAGTTAAACGTTACGCGAGACTGCGATTAGTTCTTCGGTAAGAGTTAGGCGAAGCGCTTTTGCTACTCGTATGTTAATTCTTCCTTTACCGTTCAACGCTTTCCCATTGGCATTGCCAAGTTGCTCGAGCTTTGCGTGTTTTTCCAGATCGTAGATGACATTCTTTTGACATACAATTTTTCTCGACAAGTACAGCTCGTAACCGGTGCCCGTTATCAGCAGGACAAGGACTGTCGTGCTAACGCCACTGAAACATGGACAAAAAGCGTGTTCGTAACGCGGTTAAAGAAGACATTTGCCGTTATCGGACTTTATCATCTTTTCAGGTACGTGGCGCGGAATCCTTTATGGGCAGTCTACTCACAACAGAATCCAAAAGACCGAGTCCGAGTACATGTCGTAGGGATTGTGCTGGTCCCGTACTTTTTCCACGAACGAATTTTTGGCCACGCTCTCGCTGGCGGCGAGCTTAGCTATCACAGCGACGTCCGATCCGGTGCAGGAGAACGGCAAGCAGACTCCAAGGTGAATGAGTCTCGTCTGAAATGTACGATTACCCTTAAAAATGCTCGGACAAGGACGTAAGGATAATTGCGCTCCCTGTGCCATTACCACGGGCGAGACGGTCGCGTTCAAGGATATTTTCAGCATGAAGAAGCCTAGGGCGTAAGGCGGCGTGTCCTCTATCGTCGGGACCCACAAATTCGTCCCGGACAGACCGCTGCGACTCTTCTTGCGCGGCTCGGCGTTGAATTCCTGGACCTCCTCGAGGTCCGGTGCCGAGAGCTTTTGACTCTTCCTTACGTAATCCTTGCCGATGTGGGCGCACTCGGTCGCCGATCCGGTGAAGTAGGAGTTGCCCCAGAAGAAGCCGTTCGTGAATCTGCCGGATGCATCGTCAACTGGAATGGGAGCGAACATACATTACGTCTTATTGTTAGTCGGTGGTAGCAGTCAAATGTGACTCTAACCGGAACGGAGAAAGGTGCTTCGCACTTGCATCTATCCCCGAAGACAGCTCGGATGCTGAGAAGAGAACCGGTTCTCGCTTTCGTGGCCGAGAATTATTTTCGGATTTCGCAACGGACGCTAGACAAGCGAAAGGCATTCGATAATACGGATTTTGCTTTCGTCGGTCAAGCGGCACGCGAGCCGGAAATAATGGCTGGACGTAGGGAAAGTAAGCGCTGTAAGTGGGTCATCGATGACCCGGTCGTACATTAATGAACACGGACGTTTTCTACGTCCCGCGCAGACTCTCCGCCACGGAACTCTTGCCGTCATCTTTTCGAATAATCTCGCCTCTTCTATGTAATCCGCTTGGCGAAGCCGCGTTGCTCAATATCGGCCGGCAGAGAAGTGAAATGTATCATTTAACCGGTCTCCCGCTTCGAACTTTCAGCGGAACCCGGTCTTCGCTATTTCTTCCACCCTGTCCCGTTGCGTGGCTATTACGTCAGACTTCGAGGAGGACTGCGGTTATGGCACGTCACTGTTTCACGAAGAAATCATGCTTCATTACGGTCCCACTGTTGCGCAATAATTGCATGCACCGAGTAAGTTCCGCTTCCCTCGATCGCTCTTCAGGGTACCACGCCGTAAGCCCGATCCGATACCCATTCCGGCATATGCAATGGCCGCTAGGAATCGTTGGAAACGACGCTTTCACCGCACACGTCAAATTCGACAGAAGCGGCCCACGACAATGGGCCCCGACGTGTCGAAATCGTGCGTATCCGAAACGTCCCGTGTCAAAGTCAAGTTCACAGTTCGCACGTGACGTCTACGATTCGAATTCGTCGACGGGATGTCGTGCACCGGGTCTTTGACTCGATTCGAAATTCGACTCGTGAATCGTTCCGCGTCCGTTCGAAGTCCAAGGACTCTAGGTCTCAGGCGTGACCTACGCTAAAGTACTGAAATCCGAACGAAAGTTCGGTACGATGATGAAAAGGATCGGTAATGGAGGGTTCGATTATTCTGGTTTCTAGTAGGCTTTCTGGTAGACTGCCGCCAGTTACGGACGAAGGTTGCGACACGTTAATCTGGACCGCGTACTCGCGCGCTGGTTACTCGCGACCGGTTTAATGTGAGATCACAGGCTCCCATTCCAGGGTAGCGTCCACTGCCGAGGTTTCCGTGCCAAGCGAAGTTCACGGGCCGCGATTGCACCGAGTGTTTCTTAGCTGCTCTCTGTCGCGCTTTCACCCTGTCCCGATATCTGGCAAGGTGCAGCGGCGCGATCGATCAGATCCTAGTAACCGATTAGTCAAGGCCTGCCAGTCGTTAAACTCCTTGCCGGCGCCACCAATTTTCGCTGTTAGCTCGATTTAGTCTACTTAGTCGAACGCGTTCTAGCAAAACGTCCATATGATATAATATCAAACGAATATGAATTAAATATAGATATATAGAATTGAATATCGATTATGAATGATTACCGAATAGACGACAGTCTATACTATCAGACGAATATGAATCAGATATAGATATATAGAATTGACTATCGATTATGAATGATTATCGAATAGACGATAGTCTATATGTACTGACAAACGTATATGAATCAGATATAGATATATAGAATTGAATATCGATTATGAATGATTATCGAATAAACGATAGTCTACACTATCAAACGAATATGAATCAGATATAGATATATAGATTTGAATATCGATTATGAATGATTATCGAATAGACGACAGTCTATACTATCAAACAAACTCGACCCGATGCATCATATCTCCCAGGTTCGAAAGTGGTATCCGTAATTGGCTAGCAGTGAAACTACTGTCGCCTGATTGTTCTCCTTTCCCGACCCCACGACGGACCGATTAGGCAATCCGCGCCGGGACGATTTATATTCTTCTAACGATCGGCGCGCGAGAACGAGCGCTCTATCCGCGAACGGTCGCGGTAATTACTAATCAGCGTCGCTAAAGTTTCAGAGGCGAGCGGGATGATTCATTTTCTCATCGGGCACCTGGACTGAGGGGAACCGCAAGACCATTCCCAGCGATTCGCGGCGGATTAGTTCGCGCGCGCAATTCGAGGAGTGTCGCAAAGGCATAAACAAATTAGCGGATCCGCTTCGGACGAGTTATACAACGGACTAGGCTCGGCCACGCATACTTTCTATTTCTTATTTCGTCGCCGGCCCGTCAAAGACACGTCGTGACCGCGATGGACACTCCTTTCGACTGGCCAACACTACGTCTTGACACCCGCTTGTCCGTCAGCGTCAACAAGCGTTAACCCCTTGACGCACGCTTTCTTCGAAATAATAATGTGTTACAGCTTGCAATCCTAGGCATATGATAAGTATCGAGAAAACGATATTTTTTTAGCTTTCACATTGTTATTGTCAATTCTCGATTAGATTCGCGTGCGAAGAATTATAACAGCATCAAATACAACGCCGCTGAAATTTATTTCGAGTGTGCACAGTTTGGCCTTTTCAGCGCGCTCGAATAAACTCGAGCGTGCACGTTAAGGTGTTAATTCCATGCTTACGCTCGCGCGTGTTCCGTTATATACTCTTATCTAAGATTCGTTTCATTGTTTCAGCCGTATCAGCCGAGAAGATCGCGATGGTGTAGGGAAGTACGAGGACAATTGCGAATTCGGACGATTATGCGAAGTTTTCGAGATTTCGAATGCACGTTCTCTCGACGGATTTTAATGAGACGAAAAATTTGTGAAATTCGTGAAATCCCAGCGACGTCCGTGCCCGACGACTCCATTCTTTCCAGACTTCCTGCTTTTCTCTTCCGCGACATAACAAAGCATATCGTGCGGCTAACGAGGATACCGCGGAATGACAAACTTTCCCCGATTCGTCCCGTTCCTTCGTTTTGGCGCGCGCTGGAACGATCGAAAGGCGCGAGGTCAATGTTTCGGGCATGACGATGTTTGGCGATCGATCGGCAACCGGCGAAGGTTTCTTCTCGAACCGAAAGGTTGAGGAGGTGGGACTGCCGACGACAATGGCTAGTGAAAATATTGGGTTGGCAAGAAAGTTCTTTCGGTTCCGTAGTGTGAAACAAAAGTCATATTTTTATAGAGAGAAGAGATTTCAATCAATATTACCATTTCCACTTTGTTCCCTAACTTAAATTGATCAATATCATATGTCGAAATGAAAATATTTGAAGACTGACAAAAGTTCTTAAAAAAAGCACAACGCTAAGTTGGGAAACTGAAAGAACTTTCTTGCGAACCTAATAGAATATCGTGCGGTTAACGAGGATACCGCGGAATGACAAACTTTCCCCGATTCGTCCCGTTCCTTCGTTTTGGCGCGCGCTGGAACGATCGAAAGGCGCGAGGTCAATGTTTCGGGCATGACGATGTTTGGCGATCGATCGGCAACCGGCGAAGGTTTCTTGCCGAACCGAAAGGTTGAGGAGGCGGGCAGGTTGGACTGACGAGGACAATGGCTGGTGAAAATAGGAAGTAGCGCGACGATTGGATAACCCACGCGCTCGCTCGGAACGTGCATCAATATTAATAAAGTCCCGGGGAAAATGACACGATCCGCGCCATCGTGTAGCTTATCGCAACGTTGTTTGCGTATTCTGCATCCCGCATTCCGCACGTTGACGGAAAGGTGTTTGCCTTCTTGCTGTGATGCGACTCGCTTATCCGAGATCGCTTTATCGATTTTCGTGACGGTCCGCCGAGCGTGCCTTCGGTCCGAAAGATAGGGACGCGGCGAAGTAACGTAACGGTTATTAACGTAACGTAATGAGCAAATGAATCGGTAGACGGTACAGTCATCGATATTGGAGCGGGTAGACGGGAATCGGTTCGTTAATATGCGGCTACATTTCCGCGAAAGTCTGCCGCGGATTTCGGTCTCGGTAATGTCTACGTAATTTCCTCCCCAGAGGAGGGTTCCATTATGAAAATCATATAATTTCGTTAATCGAGGCAATCTGCTCGTTCGGGCCCCGATGCTGACTCGTATCGTCTTTCATTGAACTTTCTAACTGTTTCCTCCTTTGCCGCGGCTTTGACGATGATCGTGAAAGTGCACTCTCGCCTGTGCAATCATGTCATTTCGGAGAGATTATGTAAAGTTGGGAGAAGGCTGATCGAACGTTTCCCGAACTGTTTAGGACCCGAGGCTCGTGTCGTTTTGAAACTAGTATCATTGTATCTTACAGCTAATTCGTATCGAAATGAATCAATCGTTCGTGATCGTACGGATATTCAAATTTTCGCGCCAATGTGAAACGTTACCTTAATATGCGCACGCACCGAATTCAAATTACTGTTGACTCTCAATTGTTTGTTACAGAACGCCACGGCTGCCATCTATAGAAATCGTTCGGTTCTGGCTCTTTATTCTCAAGCCAGTGGAAACGATGCTCAAGATCGAAGTTTCCCGTGTCGAAACGAAGCCAAAGGATTCGACAGTGGCATTGTTCCAACACCATCCTCATAATTCTCTTCATCGATTGAGAAATTGATCGACTGTAACGTATAGCCTCTCACTCTTCCCCGTCCTCCATTCTGACAGTGCACGCTGTCACGCGCGTCGAACGAAAGTTTCTTCACGCAGCTCGACATTTCACCTTCCATTTTCCAGTTAAAATATGCCCGATTGCCGGACGAGAATTTTAATTTCCCGCCCGTCGCATTCGCTTGTCTTGCAACCGTGTAAGCCGGCAATTTACGGCGCGCGCAACTCGTGTTACCGCACACGTCGAGTTCTGCCGATTGTCGACACGGCGTCGACGTACATTGAAATTCCTCGAAAGAACAGAGACGACGAAATTCTCGCCGCCTTTTTTGCCTTCCGCGGATTACGGTAACGTCGACCGTTCGCTTCGCGGAAAGCATGCGCACCTTTTTTCATTCTCGCCTTCCTTTCAGCCGGCCGAGAAGAAAAGGAGGAAGCGAGAGGCAAGAAAGTCGCAAGCTGTCTCGCGGACGCGGGTGTAAATCGGACGGCAGAAGGATGAGGACGGAGGGTACGCCGTAAGGGGGGGTCTTACGGGGCCTGAAAGTGGAAAGAGTCACACAACGTTACGACGAATGGTGCCTTAAGTGTCATAACGGTAATGTTCCCTAACGTCGTTTCCCATCCGATGCGACTACCTTTCACCTTCCATTCTCGCCTCGGCTGCATGTCGGAATTCCTGCTTCCGGTCGAGAGGTCCCGAAAGCGGTGCTCGGGAATCAGGGGAAAGTGTTGGGATGATCTGCTAGGTGGACGCGACTCTCCGAGCGTGACGTTTCGTTTCTACGCGTCGATAGGTTCACCCGGAGCTGCCCAGGGTACCGTAAAAGCCTTATGACGAACGAGTCATGGAACGAGAGGCGGCTAATTGGCACTGGTAATTAGTGCTCGCCTGGCCGCCGGCTCGCGATCATGGATCGGTTTCGGTTAACAGAGTTGTCGGCTAATTGACTCTAGGTACTGAAGAAGGCTTTCAATGTCCGCGAATGAGACGGGACGTTTAAGGACGGTGTATGTAAGTAGGAGGCTCGAAGGTAGGCTGGAAATTTGATGCACCCAACTGCGCTCATGTCTGCCTGGGTGCAGGCGGCTCATTCCTGACAATGAAAAGGGGGAGAAGCCCTGACCCACTTAGTCGCAGCCGGTACCTTCCATTTTTCGACCGGTTCGTGGCTCAATTCCGACGCCGCAGAAATGCTCTCCAGGCCATCTCGGGCTCGTCTTACGCAACACCTTGGGTCTCGGGAGTGAAATGGTAAGCTGGTCCGGTCTGTCCAGCGGACACGGAGATTGATTACGGGGTAAATCCATGATGCCTACTTTGTGTTACAGTGTACCGGTCGATCGTGTTACGCCGAAAAAGACCGCGAACGATCGAGCCTGAGATTAGTTCAATGGATCGGTAAAGTATCGCCATTAAGCAACGACATTAGGTAATAGCCCGGAGTTGAGACTTTCGCGCTTCCTGTGAAAACGAGTTTATTACACGCATTCCGCTCGGCCTGAAACGATCCTTCGGCACGCAGATGTGTGCCGATTCTGCGTAGGCGCAGGGATTAATCTGCGCTGACGAAGCATCTTAATTGTCACATCTGACCTTTCGACACCTCTGCTTCTCATTCATCCCGAGGTTGTCACATCAACGACCTTTAGCGGTGCCTCCTGAACCGAATCATCGGTTCGTCCTCGGCGAGAAATTCCGTCCTTCGCTCTCCGCGAAAGCAGACGGCCAAAAAACTGTCCCGCCAGCCAGCCTAATAAGAGAAAAGTCGACGGGGCGACCTTGGCTCGTCCGCCGTCGCCTCTGCAGCTTCGGGTGCTTCGACCGTGGCCAGGACGACCGGACACGTGAAGTACGTTAACACTTTAACGGCCGGCGCACAGCGTGTGTGCGATGGGGAGCGCCGACTGTTACTGACAGTTAAAGTTAAAACCAGGCAATAAAAGAATAATTATCAAAAGTCAAAGACATAGTGATGAAATAGAAAGCCAATAGAAGTATCCACACTTGTTTACGTTTATCAATCACCACACAGAGAATGTGCTGTCGGCCGACAACCTTCGGCGGTCCCATCGCACACATGTTGTGCGCCGGCCGTTAAAGTGTAAAGTCCAGGCCATCCATCGTCGAATTCCTTCATCCGGCCAGCGCTTCCCAAGAAGCTTCCGAAGAAGCTTCGGAGAAGTTTTTCAATTTCGCGCGACACTCTTATTGGGCAATTTAGAAAGTGCGCGGTGCATGAACGCGGACGACCACGATTCGTTCGTCGTTCGTCGTTCGTCGTCCGACGGACGCTCCTGCACTTGGGAAGCAAACCGTGCGAAAAGTGGCATTGACCGAGGAAAGTAAAACGTCGAAAGCGATTTCTCGGGGCGCTCACGTAGCGGCTGCCGTCACGTTCCTCCGCTGGTCGGTCTCTCATAAAGTTTCCGGCGGCGGCCCGCGCGCGCGCGCGCACCTCTTTGTATCGCTAAAAGTGAAACCTTACCGATGAAAGTGGACATGGCCCGTCCGGGGAGGAGAGCGAGGTTGGGCCCCGGGGCCGAACTGTCTCCGATAGAGTCGTCGAGTTTTGACCGCGTCGAGAGATGACCGACGAAATTATGGCGATTCGTTGCGACACTTTTGACTACGGCGGGAGGAAAGATGATGATTTCGGGAGACTTTCGTCCCCGGTATGGTAATGTCCTGGCCAGCGGATGCCGCTGTCGCTCCGGGTCCGGGTCCGGGTCTGACGTAACGGTCGTGTTTTGGAAAGATGAAAGGGAAAGTTCTCTCTCTTTTTTTTCAGGAAACGGCTGACATCATATTATCGGTGGAATTAGAGATTTGGGATGAATTGATTTACGATTCAGGATTTTCGGTCTTTGCCGGACGTTGGAAGTGGTCGGGTAAGATTTGTTACTCGTTTGGGAGGGGGGCGCAGTTGCGAGCGTTCAGCGGTCGTATTACGGGATCGCATGATGAAAGGATACCGCGACAGCGTAATGGGGCCTCTTTATTGACTGGCGTAATTCGTATGCAATCTCGATGAACAGCCGCGTGGAAACGCCTGTAACCGAGGTAGCGAGCAGACTCGGGGAAAAAGTAGTCCGAGTCAAGCCTCGATCAGACGCCCCATCGCACGAAAACGTTTACACGCCCGCGCGCGCGCGCGCGCTCGCTCAACTTTTCCATATAATCTCCATCGTTCTATCTTCCCTGTTCATCGCTCAGAACGGATGGGCGATCGATGGAGAGCTGTAAACTTTTTTCCGATAAACGCCTACCATCGCAGAAACTTTCGATTTTTGATGTCAAGATCGAACGGCTTCTATCGCTGTTTCTATCCGGGTTAACGACCCAGGGAAATTTCAGTGAAATTTCATAAACGTCGCCGTCGAAACGGCATTTCTCTTTCTTTCTCTGCCTCTCTCTCTCTTTCTCTCTTTCTTTCTCTCTCTCTCCTTGTCTTTTTCACTTCTCGTCAAAGTACAGACGAAATTACTACCGCATTAGCTTCTCCCCGGCTGGCTATTACCACTCGTTACTCTCTCGCTCCCTCATAAACTTTCTATTGGTATAATAAATTTTTACTTCGCAGCTGTGCGACGGGCGTCGAGGTGCCGGAGGTGGAGTTTCACAATGCCGAGCGTGTGAAAGAGAGAGAGAGACGGGCCATTCGTCGCCAAATATTTGACGAGAAAGGATGCGTCAGGACGTTCGCCCGCGAAGAATGCCTTCCGCGGGACGTCCGACGTCGATGATGATGAAACGACGTCGTCGGTCGGCGTCGGGCAATTGGCAAGAATAAATGCTGACGCCGACGTTGCGTGGGTCGCCAAAGGAGTCCTCGAGCGAACGATAAGCGAACATTCTCATATTAATTTTCATCGCGGTCATGAATATCTCTGATTCAGAGAAATAGCCGCGTAGGTTGGCTATGACAATGTTACGTAATTATTTACTAGAAACTCGTGGGACGTGAGTGATGTGTAAGTGCAGGCAGGCACATTAATTACCGCTAAAATCTGTGTATTGCATGTCGTACCTTTCAGGGCCCAGAGCTCCATCCTCTCGAGTCCTTGGATGTACCTCGTGATGTCCTTAGAGCACTGTTCACCGATCGGGTACTTCCCGACAACCCAGTTCCTCGCCAGGTTACGAGCACTAAAAAAGTCCACAGCCTCCGCGAGAGTGGTCCAATTGCCCGCGTCCTTCTCCTCCACGCTCTTAGGTAAGCTCCTCGTTCGATGTATCGACACTTCCTCCTGCCTCTGATCCCGCGCATCTTCCGAAATGTTCTCCGCGGAAGAAACGACCGCCACCAGCAGGACAATCGCCAGACACTTCTCAGTCTTCATTTTTGTGGTGAATGAGATTACTATTTACACGCACGATTAAACGGTACCGTCTCGCAACACTCTGAAAGGTTCGTTCAGTTCACAGGATACACTCGCTATCGGGATGATGAATCCATCGTCTCGATGGTCACTCTCCTCTTCGTCGCTGATCCGTCCAATCTCCTACCAGCTTCCTGCCCGATCACGACATAAGTGAACCTGATATCGCGATGCGCTCGTCTCGGCAAGACTGGAAAAAGCTGTCCTTCCGGCAATCCGCTGGCCTACCGGTTTCTGGATCCGCAGATGCGATCGAACCCTTCAAGGTCTTCGGGAGTCTCGACGATCGGTCGTAGAACTCTCGCACTCGCCTTCCTGCTTCTGCCCTGAGACGCGCAACTCTGCTCCTCGCCAAGGTCGCTGAGAACTGATCCGGAAGCTTGGACAGAGTCCTCCTGCCGATCATCCGAATCTCTGAGGTCGCAGCTGCGAGTCGCAAGGTAGCGGATAATCTTCGCCTTCGAGCGCTTTCCGTGGAATCATAGTTTCGGCCGAACGAACTTTGACTCTCCGCCCACGGATGGTCCTCGTCGTCCGCGTGCCAAGGTTGCAGCCAGAGTGGCAAAAGTCGCGGATAGCTGTGCCGAACGCGCCGACGCTTTCTCGGGGTGCCTTTTTAGCGCGGTTCCTCTTTCCTCGATGATCGCGGGCCAACTGTCTCGTCCGAGCTGATTGTCGGTGGAGAAGTGGTTTTGGCCGACATACATTACTTGGGCCTACCTCTCTCGGTGGCCAGCGTCGGAGCGAGGGGAATGCAGGCGGTGGAGGCCGGTGACGAATGTAGTGGGGCGAGAGTGATCTCTCTCTCTCTCGGTGGTGAAAACTGAAAACCTTTGTGCCGTTAAAGCGGGGAGAAAGAGGATGGGGGAGGGGCAAGAACGGCTGGCACCATCGCAGGGCCCAAGAGGGCCCGTAATTATGAACCCACGTTTCCTGGACACCGACTATGTGCAACTTTGAGAACGTGCGAGAGAATCATCCCGGCTGGTCAGGCAATTTAATTTCGCAAAATGTTCAGAAGACGGTGAAATTGATGGTGGGTGCTTGTAGCTATTTCCACCATAATCTTCAACCGGGTTGCATATTTTTGCTTTATGGTAATGGAGGACTTAGCGCACAGAGTCGGTTATGTGTCTGGCAGGCGGAGCTGGCGCATAGAAATTATAATTCTCTACGTGTTACATTTACGGTAGTTTCCATTTCATTGGAGCGGCTGAGTTCTGGAAGTTAGATGAAATTGTAGGCAACGCAGAAATGCAACAAACTGTTATACTGATTGACATAATGATCGAGAAAGCGATAGCGCTCTACAATCTTATCCCAAAGTGAAAGTTGCAAGATGATCAGAATGTGAGCATGTGTGTTTGTCTTATGGACGTACGTCACATATTTACATACAAATTCGGCATGGATTTGAAGGCAGTTGTTACCGGCAAACGGCAATGAATAAAAGGGCGGATCGTACATTTTAATTGCGATCTAATTGGTTAGCCAACAAGCCAAATGTCAATCTCATAATTAGTCACTCTTTCTGATTCTCGGATTCCACGGAGAGAGTGTAAGGTTGGCACTTGTTGCTGTGCAAAAAAAAAACATCGGCATGAATTCTATTTTGGGCTGAGCTAAGGCTGGCTCGTCCCAAATTTAGAGGTTGCATGCAGAAAAAAATTCATTGACCTTCGACAAAATAGCCTTCTTGTTTTTACGAAAGATGCTGACAACCTTATTTCTCGTCAAGAGCAGTTTTTACAGTTACTTCTATCGGAATAATTAAGTCGATCGTTCCGATGTCCACATAGAAATCTTTCTATATATATATGCGGGCACACATTGAATCGGTTGAATTCCATTAGAATGTATTAGATAAAGCAGAAAAATACTAACTGCGTCATTGGATGTAGCGGTGTTATGCAAATCATGCCGTAATCAAACGTAACGTCACATTTAAAACTACCGCTCATGACGAAAGAAAGCGAGGGAAAAATCGATTGCACGCAAACCACATAAACCTGTTACCCAAATACCCATCGCACGAAAATTCGCGATTCCATCCGACAACACTCGCATCTTACGCCGCTTACCTTCGACTCATAATCTAGATACTCCCTTTTTTATTCCAGAGTCTCATTGAAAGCAAGTTTTTACCGGATCACGCTGCGTAGCTGTCGGATCATGAAAAACGTATAATAATTTAACGGCCAATTAAACCTGCTCTTCGCAAGGCGTACTTCGTCTATAAAACGTCAGCTGTGAAATATCATCAAGCATCAAATGTCTTCGGGCAGGCTGGATTCTTCCACCCTGTTACCGATTTCCAAACATTCGGCAATTAATCCGTCCCCATCGGCCGACGTAAATCAAAAAACGGCGGCCATTTGTCGCTCGGTAAGTCTTTCTGTCGCGAATGCGATCCGTTAAACGACGGAAATCTTGCGCAACGATTGCCGATGTCTCGCATGAGCGTTCATCCGAGCCCGCCGATCGACAGCGATGCCCAGGAAAGGGAAATTTCACTGTGCAAAATTTCATACCATTAGGAGGAGTCTGCGTGCACGACATGCCTTTTCCTAATCCACCCCCCGTCCTCCCCCTCCTACCCCTCCTCCTCGGCCTTCCTGTTTGGCCTCCTCGTACGGACTCCGATATCCAACGCTGTCATTCGCTGCTCACTCGTGCTGCAAAACTCATTTCTTCGACTCCCGGGACGCCTCCTCTCTGCGCAAGCGGTGCGTCATTTCGCGCAATTTGCCTCTGGAAACTTCGCGGCGAACGCGATCGCGTCACGGGAGAGGCCGTCAACGTCGACAGCTGCCAATTGGCAAACCGAGAGTTTCCACATCGGGACGCGACGGCCGACGACGGAAAACTCTTTTCCGCCATCGGGCGCCTACTCGGCTAATTGCGATCGATTAATCAGTCGAGCTGAGACGATATCGATAACTGTCCTGCTTTCAGGCACGCCGATGTCTCAATTAGCGGTAAAGTTTCGGTGCTCTTGTGAAATCCAGAGACGAGATTCGGATGAGAGGCAGACGCTGGTATGAACTTCACGATTGGAAACGGAATAGGGTGTAAGGTGCAGTGGGGTAAAAACGTACACGGGGCAAATTCGCACTAGGATCATATTTATTCGAATATACCTTCTATTGTATCAACTGTAAGATAGAAATCTTCCTTCAGTTAGTACTCAATGGGTTGGATAGTATTCAACATAGGTGGCCGCCATGTATTCTGTGACTCTCCCGTTTAACTCGTTCGACAAAGTTCGTATTACTAATAAGAAAAGTTTGCCCCATAATATGAAGATATAAGATTCAATCATTTTTAAACAAACCGCCCTAGCAGCATTGTTTTTAATTTATTAAGAAGATCATAAGTTTCAGAAGATATTTTTAATCCAAATTAATGCAACTTAAAGAGTAAACCATGCGTTAAATAAAAACACTAAGATTATTAGGTTTCAGTGGAATAGATAGAAAATACATCAGTTTAAAGTAAACTTTACAATTTCTGGGTCGGTCTCACCCCATTCCACCTTAATAGAGACTTTAAGGTACACGATTCGCCGTGTTGCGTGGTGCCTTTGTAGGAGATTAACATAATTTCTAGCGACCGCCGTTCATCTCGCCACTCTATTGCGGAGGCGGTATTCACGACGGCCGATGCCAAAACGTGCGTCGCGTTTCGTATGAGAACGCTATGAAGCAAGTTTCTGCTCGATGCGGGCAGAGGACAATCACCTCGGAATAAGTGATATGTCAACTGACAGTGCACGCGCGCGCATTGAATCGTAACGTGTCTTCCGAGAGACCCGCAGCCATCAGGGGGTGAGTGGAGGGAGGTGGAGGAGTCTCTGTCAACATGGACAGGTAAGGAGGGGGGAGAAATGGAGTACACTGGAAAAGCTTATGCAGCGCAATACGTATTACTTCATATTCTCTCTTCGGTTTTAGCGTCCTACTTCGAGCCGCTAAATCGCATCGGACACCGTTCAAGGTAACCTAGGTTCCTCCACATTATCAAGGCTCTCGATTGCGACAGCCGCCGACCGTACCGAGCCGTGAGTAACGATCGTAATTGGGAAACGGTTCGACTGTCTCCGATTAGATCTCGGGATAGAATATTTTTGCCTAGTCATCATGATCGCGGCCGAGCCCCCACGAAGGAACTTTCATCTCCGACGGTTCTCGGAATATTTTAATTTCCGATTTCTCTGCCTCGGCGGATGTGTACTGGACGCCGTTACGCACACTCCGCGCGGACGACGCAATCCGGAGGACACGGAACGGAAGTGGCCGAGGCGATAACGCAAGATGCCTTTACTTTCTTTCGACTAAGCTCTCGAAAGTTAAATTGCTTACACAGAGGTTTGACCGACCCACTGACGAGAGCGCGTGAACTCTACCGTTTCGCACACGTAGCGAGTTCTCGGCTTCGAGTTTCGCGATCTCGCGCGTGGTTCCTACGGAATTTCGTCCGATCGGCGTCGGTCAGCGAAAATTGAAGCGAATGCCGATCCGAGTCGGCCGGAACGGACGAAAGTGAAATTCCGTTCTAAGCGTAAGAAGCGCTCGACCGCTTTTTTTTTTTTGCTCCGCAACATTCGACCGTTTTCGAATTCTCACCGTCTTCTCCCGTCGGTCGTAAAGTATGCCTTCTAATTGACGGCTTCGGTTGACAGGTGGGCTTCTCTCTCGGGATACAGGTCGTTTCACGCGTCGTGGCGCGAATAAACGTCGCAGACAATGGCAACACGAAGATCATTTATTTACAATTTCTCGGGGAATCGATCTGTCGCTCGTTGCAACGTGACGGCTCGATTGTTCGTCGAGTTTCTACTTTGAATCGCGACGCTGGCCGTTACAATTATGTTAATTAATTCGTTGGGCAGGATTCGTCGCCTGCTCGGCCATCATTCCCGCTTCCAGCGACGCAGAGGATGAACTATCCTGAGGAGCGAGACCATGGGTGCCTCGAAGAAGAGGCTGAGAAACAGCGAGCTGAAATAGGACGCCACCGTGACGCCGAGGAACAGGATGGCCTGAAAACAAATGAAAAAAGCAATTGAGTGTCTTACAATTAGCCTGGATGATCGTTTGCGCGAGTGGGACTGGCGACCGGTCCTAACTCTAATGACTCGAGTAACGATTTCGTGCGCCGGAATAGTAATTAGCGGGCTGTTGGGGTCGGGCAACTTTTTCTCATACTTTTTAAAGAGGTCTCGCCTACTGGGATCAAGTGGCAGAAGTTAAGAGACTTTGTTCGTTTGCGTCAGAGTCTCAAACACTTTCTCCTCCGACGGGATCATGAAAGATCGGAGTACCGCTGCTCGGCAGGCGGGACCGTTCGGTTGGCCATCCTGCCGGCAATCGGATTATCGGAAATTCGCCTTTGAACATCGTTCGATTTTGACCACGTACGTCTTATCGAGTTACAACAGTGAAAATTCGTACTCGTAATCAGCTCGCGGCGTTAACTTCCACGCGTTACGTTCACAGATCCCATTAGCAACATTGTATATACGAACGCTTATAACGATGCTTTCGACGTTAAAAAGCAACTTTGATTCTCGGGTCCACCAGACCCTATGCCATGCTTGCTGTATAACAGTCGGAAGAACGAGCTGTTTTTTTAACAAAATTTCAATGAACGGGCCGAACGCGAAAATACATTCTCCACCATAAGCATTGCGCCTAATTTTCCTTTTCCCAGCGAAAAGCAAGATTTGCATTCAAAGCCAGTGGACAATCTCTCCTACGCGTTCCGATTATCCGCCGGGATAAGAGCTAGACTCTGAAGCGGCGAAAGTGACGGCGGGGAGTCGACTACGACGGATTCCTTGATAATGACGAAGACAGTACCACGAAGCCCTGAGTTAGATGCACCGAGCTTTCTCCGCGCAGAATCATCGCCCGCAGAATTGCCGGATGTACCAGATAGGCGCAGTACGTCAGTCTGGACAGAGGATAGATGTACTTCCACGACAGCACCTTATTGATCAGACCTGAAATGAACCAAGCATCAGCGACCCACCGCAAGGTATCCCCAACTAACTTTACACCCAAATCCGTCATCGCCACCAATTGTCACCTTATTCTGCACCTCACATCTCCGATGTTCTTTTCAAGCTCGCTAAGGACTCTAGGAGGTGCTAGATGAACATAAGGAGACGACGGTTACTTACCGCCATGGCCGGTGACGCAGGCTATCAGTACCCAGGCCACGCAAATTGCCCATCCCGAATGGGACAGTGCCGTGTACATGGCAGACAGGACGGGGCCGAACATCGTCCCGTAGAGTCCGTAAACTATACTTATCATCGTGGCCACGGAAAGCGTCCAACCGACGGCGACGACAGCCTGCAATCACGTAAGCCACGCATCAATCATCTAAAATGCGAGAAAATCTCCGGCGGTCCGGCTCGGATCGTCGAGTCGCGTGAATCGGGATGAGGATTACCTGGCGGTCGATTACTCGCAGTTGTCGCGAATGAGGGGGGTGGAGGAGGGGGGGTTCGAGAGAAAGAGAGATTACTCGTTCATTACGGCACCCTATTACACTGACGCGTAATACGTACAGCACGCGAGAGGGAGAGGCACGTAATGGGGTGTTTCACCTTACGTCACGTTTTGAGCGATAGGCCGTCAGGCGGCGATTATTTCATCGGTGATACGAATGAGACACGCGTTGAAATCTACGGAGTCGGAGTAACGTAACGAGGCCTGGATTCATACGGACACGGAATACGGTCGGCAGCGCTTCCTTATTGCACAATGCGCATCTTTTAATTGGGCTAGGCCGGAGTTAACGTCCGACGGCGGAACTCTCTCTCTCGTTGGGAGTACTCGCCTTGTTCATTTTCACTTTGCAGCTGATCTTGAACAGATACCATCCCACGGCCATGCCAATTAGGTAAGAGCCAATTCTCGACCACGGCTTGTCGTAGAGATTCTCGTAATGGGCGAACGGATCCTGAATACTGAGCATACCCTTTAGCGTAACGTTAATCTGAATAGACGGATTTGCGATCTTTGCGATATTAACCTTGGTACGTGCTCGGTTCGCAGGGTGATGATAGCGGTCGTTATCCAGGATGCGATCAGGAGAGCGACGGTCGCGATTGCGCTCAGCCTCAGGTGTCTGGAAACGGCGACAATTGATGACAGCAATTACGGATAGTGCCGCGGAATCAACGTTACCTCGCGCCGACGATGAGTATTATTATGCCAACTGTGTAGAACTGCGTGTCATTCGCCAGGTACCAGCTCCAGACCATGCACTGCGAACAGAAAGCTTGCGCGGTGGTATTTACCATAACGAGATTTGCGCGGATTGTCAATTAAGATGCATCGACCGGGCGTAAAATAGTTTCAATTTCGTTTCAGATGGGAAAGGTACCCGCTCGTCCATGTCAAAGTAGGTGTTGACGTAAAGAGCGTTCCTCCACCAGAACTTGTCGCAAGTTTTGCAATCCAAGGACGGCAGTTCTAATAGGGCATGATCGTGATGCGAACAGAAAGCTTGCGCGGTGGTATTTACCATAACGATTTCCGCGGATTGTCAATTAAAATGCATCAACCGGGCGTAAAATAATTTCAATTTCATTTCAGATGGGAAAGGTACCCTCTCGTCCATGTCGAAGTAGGTATTGACGTAAAGAGCGTTCCTCCACCAGAACTTGTCGCAGGTTTTGTAATCCAAGGATGGCAGTTCTAATAGGGCATGGTCGTGATACCACTTCATCGAGACTTGAATCAGTCCGATGGTGAGCAGGTAGGGCGGCGTCAGTCTGAAGTATCTGTACCACATCATTCCCAGGAACTGCAGAACCTGACCGTGGCACCCTTTCGTGATCTTCCACTCCCTCATTCGATCTTTGACGATCGTGCGAAAGTAGAGGAACGACACGAGGCAGCCGCTGAAAGGAACGGTAGTAGATAAGAACTTGTTACATGATCGCTTCAGGATCCCTGCTTTCACCCAATCCGTTAGCTTGTAGCACATTTTCTCGCCCGACCTATCTGCGCGCACGTATGTATGCACGGCGAGAGCTCGTGACGTAATTCGGAGCGTTAGATAACGTTCAGTGTAGTAAGGAACATGACTATTATAACTCGCAGCCACCTCGAACTGTTGCGGCTGACTGATCTTACCTGATGAAGAAGAAGGTATCGACCCCGTACGTGCCGTTGCTCACGGTCTGATAAAGAAAGTCCTCCTCGGCGCTACTACGGAACATTCGATTGTCTGCAAAAACATTTCGTTCATTTTCTGAACCGAGACTCTAACGTGAAGCTCGAGCCTGCGGTAATTACCGGAGATTTCGTTGGCCAGCAGGCAAGTGTGTACCATGATGATCCATAGCATGGAGAAGAATCTGATTCCGTGAATCGGCGCCAGGGTATCATTGCCCACGTCCAGACTGCACAGTTTCGAAAGATTGAGCAGCAGGCTAAAGGAGAGCAACGCTTCCGACAACGGTCTCGGCACTTCCGACGTGTTGCAGACGTCTGCAAACGATTTCACAATGAAGCTTAAGCGGACTTTCTCCCGCGCCTAGAGCGGCGCAATTAAATTGAATTAAGTAGCGCTTATATCGTTGGAGCGCGAGGGAATGCAACGTGTGCGCCGACAAGATGCCGGCTAATGCGCATGCATCGTCCGCCGTCTTAATGACAGAACGGTGTGAATTATGATCGCGTTGCATTAAATGATTGCGCAAACGACGCATAAGCGTCCGTTGGGTATTAGAAATCTTCGACTAATAACTTTTTTGCTTTCAGGTGCCGGCAAAATTTATCCTCCAACTGACACAAAGGCTGAGCGTGTGAGATGATGCCGTTGGCGGATTAGATACCTAACGAGCCGTTATGCGTCTTCACCGACCATAGCCTCGAGATTGTGACCTCATCGTTCAGGTCACCGGCCGGCCGCAAGATTTTCATTTCTGTAATGACGCTAGTGTCCTGACGCTTCTCTTGCTCGCGTCTCACCACCTGATAGCGAAGCATCACGTCGTACGCCGTGCCCAGGAAGACTAGGAGTATCACCACTGCGAATGTAACCCTGAAAGCAGATTTCACCGCGTACAGTCGTGATGGGCGTGCAGTAGGTCGCAGGCGCTTAAGAGACGCAACACCATTGGAAAATGTGTTACAATGTTACGTACTTCCGCCCATCAGCATTGTGCAAGACTCTCGAGTGAAATGCACGCTGATAATCATGCGGTGATGTTTATGCGAAGCTGTTGATTATGTTACAGGTTGGACTTACACGAGAACGTAGAAGATATTATCCTCCCAGTAATCGTAGCCCATGGATAGGTTTCTTATGTGGTCTATTGTGACGTTCCTAAGTCGATCACTGCCCGTTCGACCTTCAACGTAGCGAAGAAGATTTTCGACATCGTGGATGTCGCACGATGTTGGCAAGCAGAGGCCAAGCGTAATGTCGTACGTCTGCAAAAAGGCACGGTCAAGGTGTTTGAGTGTCGAGAACGTTAGTTTGCTCCATTAATTTGTCTATCACGAAACTATCCGTGTGTTCATCGATTACCCCATTGAGGCCGGCCTTTAGAATTTCGAGGACAAGGCTGACTGCGTTCACGCTCACGCGGAAGGGTGGCGTCTGATCACCTCTTGGGATACCCTCTTTTCTTTGCCATTCGACGAACTCGTTGTCCATGTCGCGACACTGGTCCGGTGCACCGGTCCAGAACTTGTTGGCGGAGAATATGCCCCATGTGTGCTTGCCGCTGGCGTCGCTTACTGATAAGCACGCGAAAATTCAAAGAAATACATGTCAGAATATTTCTACCGCGCCTTATACCGAATTTTTCACCCGAACGCAAGCAGAAGTCTGAACTCTAAATTCTGAACAATAACACATTTGGCCGACACCATAGAATATTTGCGCAAAAGATTACTATTTAACCCATTAGCTGCCAGTCTCCATTTGGGTATTTTGAAATTTATATAACTATACTGTTACACAACCTGTGCATATATGTAACTTATCCGACCAAAAATTATAAGAAAAATTTGGCAGTTAATGGGTTAATGTAAGAGGACTCAAGCTGTTCAAGAATTACAATCCGACCATTCTAGGTGCAACAAGTCGTAGCCACGTAAGGGCACGTAAGAGGATGAGAAATGGACATGATGTCGGGACGTCGGCCTCTTCCTGGAGCGGAGAACTCGTCCTCCGCGTTAACTACATCCCGAAGCGTGCCAGGTAACGGGGTGAAAGCACTCATCAGCTCACTCGTTGATCGCTCATTCGGCCGATCGAACGAGTCAGATGACTGATCGTGCATCCAGCTCACGATGCTCAGAATCGGATTGCGTCACGGGCATTCTCGCCGTGCACAAATGCACCCATGCAGTTCGCGCAAGTCGGGCCCGCCAATCGCGTTGCTCGTGCCTACCCCGGCACTTTCTCACTTTCTACAGGAAACATTTCGCCGTTGGCGGCCTAGAGCTCTCGTTTATCCGAGATCGCCGCGTAACGGCGAGTATCTTTCGAAAAATCGATAAATCCGGGTCCGACGTTACGTTCTGACGCGCGAAGTTACGCTTCCGGCGTCCCGACGGCCACGGTAAGTCGAATGCCAGCAAACGTGAGCGCACGTCGACGGTCGTAAAAATATTGCTTGCGTTACGACCTCCTGTTCCCCATTCGTTTTTTCGCCGGACCCGCTAGGCTTTAGAAATCTTATCGGTTAGTGGGGAGTGGCGAGAAGTGCGTAACGCATAATCGCATAGTTTGGCGGAAACGCGATCCGAGGCGCGTTCGGAGAAAATTTGACGACGTAACGGTGGCTCGTTGTCTGCGCAGGCCTAACCAGCCTTACCTTTCACTCCCGGAAATTAGATCGGGCGCAAGCGGCGAAACTGGATGTTACGCGTAGGTTAAGGCCTAGAACGTTGCGGAAACCTGTTTGTTGTGTTAGGGGATCGAAATGGAGTGTGCCTGGGTTTGCAGGTCGGCGTCGATCTGTGGATGAGGATGGCGGGAAAAGATTGTCGTTCGAGAATGCGGCACCGTCAACGCGAAACTTCCGATGGCGGGAATCGGTTAGGTTTAATTGCCGGTCGCGGATGAGTATATACTGATTCGCTTGTTTAGTACAAGACAACGGAATTGTGACGTAAGAGAGTCATCGATGGATCGTAATTGCATCGTACAAAGATTTGCTTCTCTTAAATTCTGGCAAGTCTGGACTACCATTGTTATTACCAATGTGTTCAAAATTGTATGATTGTTGCTCTCGGTGAGTATCATGGACTTGAGTCGATGAATTTTTATCAGGCAACGTCTGGTAGATTTTCAGATTTGCTACCAAGCGTGTACTATTTTCAATTTTTGTAAAAATAATTCTAATGCATGCTTGCTTCGATGGCACAAAATGGTAGGGAATGTTTTAAAATCCATTATCTGAGTGTGCAACTTAGTAACTACTTACTTCTTAACGCCCAATTACTGCCGGCTAGTACACCCGCTAAATACCGCGTAAGATCGATTCCGCACTCGAATGATACGTTTGCCTCCTTGTAGGATTTGGCATTCCAAAATTGTGCCGTCCTCGTCGGATGCCAAATCTCCACCAATTTCTCGACATCCCTAACTTCCGTCACTTTTCCGTCAAAATTATCGAATCGGTCCCAATCGCTCGTCTCGTTCAGCGGCACATATTCATTCACTTGTCCCTGCTGCAATCTTTTGAGTGGACTTATGTAGACGTCGCGCGCAAAAACGTTACTCTTCGCAACACCATTGTTCAACGAGATCTCCGTTTCATTATCACTCGAAACAGTTGTAAAAACCGTGCATGTACTGATCAGGGAAATCGCAACGAACGTAACGAGCATCGACATTTTCTTCGAGATCACAATTTTCCACCCTCCTCCGCCGTTTATCTAAACGAAGAGTGTGCCGTAGAAGTTGCAAGGACGGCGTGACTTTGCGCGCTATTTTTCCCACTGTGGTCATTCACGTAGTGAGCATGGATACTGTGGCTATTCGATTAAGTCCATGTTCAGATATATTAGAACCACGGCCTCCCACCTTTAATTCCTCGCACACTGGATCATTCACCGCCAGCCGCACGGCAAATACTGGGCCTGACCGGATCCATAACGTTTCGCTCCTCCCCGTTTCCCAACAAAACCATACAGGGATGGTTACCCGCACGCGTGCCTGCACCTTTTTCCCCGCAATCTGGCCATTTCTTTATTACCGTAATCAGGAAGTGTCCAGCGGATAAACATTCCGCGTCTGTCCCTGTCTAGAGAACGTACAGACGGATTCCTGCTTCCTATTATGCGGCCAGCGGAATATGTCCTGTTACGTATTGTTGATTAATATATTTTATGACATCTTCATCAGTCTCTCATCAACTTCATCATCTTTCATAAAAGAGCAGTAGTTAGGAGAAGTGAAAGATGTAATATAGATTTTTTGCATTGCATCACAGATAAATCTTTAACGACTTACTCTACAATGAGCAGGCTTGAATGTTCGATTGGAAATTCAAGCTTCACTCAACTTTCCATTGGAAATTTCACCTGATTTCTATCGCGTAAAAAGGCCATTTTGTACACGACGCTTGGTCGCTCAACATTCCATCAGGAAATATGAACGTTGTAGACAACGATTGTAAGTTATAATATGTACAAATCAGAGCGTGTAAAGTAAAATCCAACGTCGTAAGGCATTATGTAGCAGTGATTTATCACTTTCCCGCGTGTGGCCAGCGCATGCGCAGGAACCTGACAGTATATTGTTGCTAGTGCGCCGTGAGTGGCATGGTGCAAGTTGAATAGGGAAGCGTGAGTGATTTTTCGACAAATATGGACATAATAATTGATACTGCAGGTGAGACGAGCCTGCTCACGAAAGATCAATTAATAGAAAGTGATGAAGACGTGGAAATCGATGACACTGGTAAGTAATACCTGACAATATCTGATGTTCGAATAGAACTGAAGTTTTCTAAGGTTAGGTCTCCTCGCATGTCACGCTGTTCGCTTGAAAATAATTAAAATATTTAAAAATGTTTAGATGCGGAACCGTTATCGTTGTTTGACTCGTCAGAATTGCAGTTGACAGATGGTAAGCAATCGAATAAAAAAAAAATTAATCCCAGCAAAGACATTGATCTGGACGAATTCGAATCTGCCATGGGTTGGAAAAGAAAGAAAAAGTTTATACCGTCAAAACGCATGAAGGTTAATCCAGATGTACGTAATGTTACAAAAGAAGTTTTAAAGGTGGACAAGGTTTTGGCAAAAAGTGTTATTAAACCTGGCTTTGAACAATTGGAAGCTGTGCCAGCTTATGATGAGCAAAAGAAGTGTTTGGTTAAACAGAGACGTAAAGAAAGAGAAAAGACAATGGGCAATAAATGGTACAACTTACCTGCCACTGAAGTAACTGACGAAGTGAAACATGATTTAGAAGTTATACAGATGAGATCTGTTTTGGATCCAAAACATTTCTACAAAAAGAATGATTTGAAGGCACTGCCCAAATATTTCCAAGTAGGAAAGGTTGTAGATTCACCAGCAGATTATTATTCTGGAAGACTGACCAAGAAGGAGCGCAAGAAGACAATTGTAGATGAACTACTAGCTGATGCAGAGTTTTCAAAGTTCAACAAACGGAAATACAAGGAAATTATTGATGAAAAGAAAAAACATCATTATAAAGCACATAAACATGCTAAGAGGTTAAAAGGAAAAAGAAAAAAGTAGGATCTCCATTCTCAATCAGTGACTGTTTTTTAAATACATATATTTATGTGTTCCAACCAGTTGTATATTTATGTAAAAAAGATACAAAAATAAGTACGCAGTAACAAGTAACTATGTATACAAGTTCAAGAAAGACCTCCCGTTACCTCAATTGCTGTTCCAGTAATATAAGAACTTTTATCTGAAGCCAAGAATGTTACCACCTCTGCTATCTCCTCTGGATCACCTGCTCTGTTCAGAGGTGTCTCCTTCATGAATTTTTCCATCACCTTCATGGGTACAGTGTTAATTATTGGAGTCTTTATTATACCTGGTACCACAGCATTTACACGTATTCCATATCTACGAACATCATGCAAATGTACAGAATGTCCCAAATATTTTGAATCTCCCAACAACTCATACTAACTTTCCAAATTCCTTGGCAGCAGTTTTTGTCAAAACCTCAACACCAGCCTTTGATATGCAGTAGTTGCTTTGGCCAATGTTCCCTCTCTTGCAAACTATAGAAGATATATTGACTATGGAAGCTCCTTCCGTATTTCCCGCCTCTACCATGGCTTTCACAGCCTTTTGCATAACAAAGAAGGTCCCTCTTAGGTTAACATTGAGCACCGCATCATAATCATCCTCGCTAAGTTTCAATATGAAATTATCACGCGTTATGCCGGCACAATTGATTGCTATCGTCGGTGGTTTCGGATAATACTTTCCGATATCGTTAAACGCGGATTCGATACTTTTTGTGTCTGCAACATTGACCTCCATCGATGTATGTCCCACACCTAAAACAAGTTCCATTGTTTTGCCCTGTTTATTGATTCAAACATTTATTCGCAGCGGTGTATTTGAACCTTCCATGAGCTCCAGGGTCTTATCGACCGAGCCTTTGTTTTGGTCTGTTGCAATAACGGTAGCACCTTCTTTAGCCAACAATTGACATACTGCTCTACCTATGCCGCTCCCAGCACCTACGTGACATCAAGAACCACATCTCTGAACACATGAGAACGAACTATTTGCCGACAACCGAGCATGCCTAATCTCGCACGTCACAAACCTGTAACAAAGGCCAATTTCCCGGCTACGATTTTCAGCATATTGTCGCCGTACTATCGGGCTTAGCGAGTGGCCAACAATGATTCGAGCATTTGCAAGAGTCGCTGCCGCGACCTTCGATCCAATCAGCGCGCTTATCGTACGGAATAATCGTACTTTTCGCGTGACGTATCGTATCATTACATAACGTAAATACGATGCCGGAATAGTGAACGTCATTTCGACAATGCGTCTGTAGCGGGTTTCGGGTATCCCTTTTTCCGTCTACTTTTGTAAAATACGGAGATGCCAGTGTCGGACCAATTAGGATCGACTTCCGTTGCCTAGGCGATGGAACCATATGCCGTTGACGTCAAAACCCCGTCTGCAGTGACGTCAGGAAACGCAGCGCAAGTGGCCGTGTTTACAGAAAAATTGAACTTGAATTATCGGAACCTCGGTCGTACCCCGGCCGTGCGACGGAAAATCCGTGACGACGACAGTTTCGCCCGCAAACCGTCGCCACCGAATTGGCATCTGCTCGCCAACTTACGCGTCGAAGCGTACAACGCGCTAACGGTAAATCCCGTTGAGGCAAAAAAGCCGAAATCCCGGTTCGCACGCAGCGAGGAACGATTTTCGAGAGGTGTACGTTGAACTTCACACGTCTCCCTACGGCCTTATCAGCGCGTCTTGCCATTGGTCCCCCATCCGACGGTAGACACCCGGTGGTCCGTAGAACCCGATGCTCCTTGCTCTTTACGCTACTCAAGGATCGATCGAAAAAAAAATGAATAGCAGGACGAACGTCAGTAGCCTGCGTGACCGTACTTCACCGGCTGCTCCCCCGAATTCAATTATACGATCGTCCGAGCGCGGCCAGTGAGAAAGGAGCCGTCCAAAGGTCAAAGATAATATCGAAATAAAATTGCATCGGCTCTCTGCATTCCCGTACACTCTTTTTTCGCCCCTCTCGCGCCGATACGCCCGGCGTCACAGGACGTTTGCCGCGTTATCTGAAAATTCCATCGAGGCGTACGGATCAATTAACGGCGGCCAAGCGAGCGTAGACTCGCCAGCCGATTCGTTCCGGGGAAAGTTTTCGAATGTCGTTCGCGGCCGGACGCGCGACAAGGGCAAGACAAATACGACACGAAGGCGTGCAAGGAGTAAAATCGTGCCGCATATGCCCTCGCCGAATTTTTCCTATTTTTTTCCCCGGCCATTTTGATCCCGCGGCGGTGCTAGCCTCCGAAGGTAGTCGCATGGCAGCACCGGCGTTTCTCGAAACGTAGCCTCGCGCCTCGGGTCCGCATCGCTCGTGCCAGTTTTCTTTCGGGACGTCTCGAGGCCACAAGAGGTACAGGCTGAGAGAGACAGAGAGAGGGAGAAAAAGAGAGAGAGAAAGAGGGACTGCGAAAGTAGACATATACGACGGAAGCAGACCGAGCCGTAAAACGAATACTCGCGCGACACCTCGGGCGCAAAAGGGCGATAGGCCGATGCCCAACGCGAAGAAGACGTCCCACGATCGCGTACGTGCGAGGTTGATACACCGAGGCAACGCGGCATGCTGCGAGCTCATGCATCTCGACGGAGGTTCGACACGGCGCGCATAAGAAGGTGCGAGGCAACGAAGGAGGAGGAGGAGGAGGAGGCGGCGGTGGCGGTCGTGTCGACGAGAGGAAGAAGAGGCGAAGGAGGAGGTGGAACGGTAGTTGGGATAACGCGTCGTACGTCGCCTTGGCGGTGGGCATCGTCAACGAAGGCGAGAGCGACGACGGTGGCGAGGACGACGTGTCGCTAGTGTGCGGAACGAAGTTCGAGGAGCGGGAGGCCGGCGAGAAGTCGCGCTCGGGACGCGCGTCGTATGTCGCCTTAGGAAGCAGAAGCCGACGTACGTGAGTGGCGACGTCAGAGCGCTGGCCAGGCGACGTTTCGCATAAGCGTGCGTGCGTGCGTAAGTGCTACCCGGTGGGGTGATCTTTTCAACGAAGACGAGAAACGACACAGTGGGTCCGGCGTGGGGTAGCTACCGTTGGCTACCAAGGTGTTTCGAAGCGCAGCAGCAGCGGCCCAGGATGCTGCCCGACGGAGCAAGAAGATGGCCGTGATCGGCGAGACAAGGTATTACACGGCGATCCGTGCGAGCGCGTACACGGGGCTTTCGTGTCGTAGGATCGGTGCGGCCGAGACAGCAGGCGGCACGTCGCCATTGTTGTCGTCGTCGTCCTCCTCCTCGTCGTCGTCCTCGTCGGCGTTGTTGACGCGTCGCCGTCGGCACAGGAGGAAAGGGAGAACGGCGTCGCCCGGCGCCGCGATGTCGTCGTCAAGGGGCAGCGGCCCCGACTCCGGCGAGTTGAGCGACCCAGAGGACGGCTTCCTGGACACGGACCCGTTAAGGTACGAGCTCAAGAATATTCAGAGTGTCATTCATGTCACGCGTCAGAACATCGACGCTCTGAATAATCGCTTCGCTGGCTTTCAACATCCGCCATCCATCTACCTGAACGAGTATCAAGAGCTGACCAGCAAGCTGCACGATCTAGAGTCCAAGGAGCAGAAGTTGAACGAGCTGCTGAACGCAGGCAGGGCATCCGGAAGTGCTTCCACGTCAGAGAGTGAGTCCAGGGATGTCAATATAGGGAACAGGGGCCCCAGGACGCCCATGAGGTCGTTGCTCAGGGCTTACTTGCCTAATCAGCAGCGAACCAGCGTTCAAGTGAGGGAGGGACTGTCCTTGAGGGATGCTCTTGCCAAGGCGATGAAGCTGAGAAACTTGACAACGGAGATGTGTGCTGTTTACATACTAGGAGTGGATAATTCCAAATGTCTCACCTCTTGGGATTCAGATATCTCCTTGCTGGACTGCGATGAGATCTCCGTTGAGATTCTGGATAAGTTTCCTATAACCACTTCCATATCGCACAACTTTGTGCGCAAGACGTTCTTCTCATTGGCATTCTGCGAGTGTTGTAGGAAACTTCTGTTCCAAGGATTCTATTGCAGGACGTGCAATTACAGATTTCATCAGAGGTGTGCAGGTGGGGTACCGGCTCTCTGTCACCAGGTGCGTATGCAAGATGCATACTATCAGGCATTGCTGGCACATAATCCAGAAACCACAGCTGGCATCCTGCAGCTCCCCTCCGGTTATGGCTTGAGCAGGAGTATGTCCCCTTCTTTGACGCCATCTCGCACACAGAGGCATCCACGTTCCTTGGGCCAGCAAGATCGTTCTAGCTCAGCACCCAACGTTTGTTTCAATATGGTCAAACCCGGGGGGGAACCGCCCAATTTGGACGAGTACAGTAGATCTCAGAGTCTTGGTCGACCGGTCGGTACAACACAAAGTCCCGTCTCTCCTGGCAGTAGTCCCACGAAGCATAGTCAGTCTACTCAGGCCAGTCCTACGAGCACATTAAGGCCGAGGAGACAGAGAGCTCGATCGGCCGATGAGTCGTCGAAAAATCTTCTAGCACCGAGGGAATCCATCGAGGACTGGGAGATTCCGGCAGACGAAATCCTGGTCGGACCTCGCATAGGTTCGGGCTCATTCGGAACAGTTTACAAGGCTCATTGGCACGGACCAGTTGCAGTGAAGACTCTCAACGTAAAGATACCGACTACCGCGCAACTGCAAGCCTTCAAGAACGAAGTCGCCGTTCTGCGAAAGACCAGACACGTAAATATACTCCTCTTCATGGGCTGCGTAAGTAAGCCACAGTTAGCGATCGTTACGCAATGGTGCGAGGGCTCCTCTCTTTATAAGCATCTGCACGTATTCGAGTCGAAGTTCGAGCTGTTTACGCTAATCGAGATTGGTAGGCAGACGGCGCAGGGCATGGATTATCTTCATGCGAAGAACATAATTCATCGGGATCTGAAGAGCAACAACATATTCCTGCACGACGATCTCACAGTGAAGATAGGAGACTTTGGCCTGGCAACTGCGAAGACTCGGTGGTCGGGATCGCAGCAGTTTCATCAGCCGACCGGCTCCATCCTCTGGATGGCGCCCGAGGTGATCAGGATGCAGGAGGAGAATCCTTACAGCTTTCAATCGGACGTCTACGCCTTCGGCGTCGTTATGTTCGAACTGTTTGCAGGCCAGTTGCCGTACTCGAATATCAACAACAAGGATCAGATACTGTTCATGGTTGGACGAGGATACCTGCGTCCGGATCTGAACAAGCTCAGATCGGATACACCTAAAGCTCTCAAGAGACTGACAGAGGACTGCATTAAATTTTCTAGGGACGATCGACCGATATTCCGCCAGATCTTGGCCAGCTTGGAGGGTCTCATACGTGGCCTGCCCAAGATCACGAGATCGGCATCGGAGCCGAATCTGAACAGAACTCAGCTCCAGTCGGACGACTTTCTCTACACCTGTGCTTCGCCAAAGACTCCGGTGAACTTCCAGTTTGGAGCATTTCCTTTCTATCCTAGCGGCGGGAACATTTAAGAGAGAAGAGAGAGAGAGAGAGAAACATCGCCTGAAGTAACCTGAATTTGACGCAATTTACATAAAGGAAAATATTTAAGAAAAGAAAAAAGGAAAAAATAACAAAAAAGAAGAAAAAAATACCATAATAAACCTAGCTACGAACAATCTACGTAATTCTTTCCAAACAAAAATTGCAAACTACACCTCGTGTGTAGCCGAGCCGTACCGCTCGACGTGTAAGAGTGTACCTCGGCGTCCCTCGAATATAAATTTAAACGGTATCGAGAGAACATACTTAAGGACGTAAGCTTGGGAGGACAGTGAGAAGAGGGAAGAGGATGGGAAGACAGAGAAAGTATGGAGAGTCCGAACCCGATCGAGCGAATTAGCGCAACTTAATGACGGACAGCGTGGACAAGCATTGTAAACGTGTAGCTTTTGTCTTTACATACTTACTATTTGCGTGACGATGGATTTTCATTTGATAAGTTTAAACGTACGCCGTGTATAAATGCATGCCTGTACATATTAGCACGTTGGCCGGGCGGCAGAAAATTCAAATCCGCCAGTCATACGTTGCCCACGTACGCGCATGCAGGGATACGCGCGCGTAACAATTACATGTATATACACGTGCACACGCGTGACTTTAGTGGTCTGTTAAATTTGTGGTATCCTTGTGAAGGATGTAAAACTAACGTAATTAAAGAAATAGGGGTAACAAACACGGCATTTTAAAGTCGCGCGCTCGCGCGAGAGCCACAATTATTACGAATCGCGTTAACGACGATCTTTCTTCCCCCTCCCCCGCCGGAAGGCCGAAGTGATTTTTGTACAAGCTTCCTTCATACGTTTCTTTGCTACTTTTTAACCGTTGTTCCGTTTTTCTACTTTTCGGTCTTTCGGTCGCTACTCGGTCAGAAGAAAAGGACGCCTCTCAGGTTGTGTCGAAGTGGAACGTGGAGGCCTCCTGTTTGTTCACGTTCATCTGCACTGTTTCGTATCTTGTAGTTTAATATTTTGTCCGTTTGATCCATTGATACACCGCGTAGTCGACTCTTCCACAATCATCTTTTTTTACTCCTCTTCAAGGGGCTAACGTTACGCACATTATTCTTGGTACCCAAATTGTCACGTTTGTTAGTGGGTTAGGCTACTGATTTCAGGATTCTTGATAAGTGATACTGCGCTTAGTGAACCGTATTCTTCGCAATCGTCATCGCTCTCTATTTATTCGGTCGGTTGAGACGTCGAACGAGAGAGAATGGGACTCCCTTCATCTTCGTCGAATGCAGTAATTGACTCATTCATTGGAACAAGAAATTTTTGCCTTTCACCTTTCTCATTCATCGCTCGATTACTTTTTTTCTGACACGACAGCCTTAAAAGTTCTCTTTTTCCCCATCTACTGGCATTTCAACGAATTCCTTTGGCATTTACTCATTTACATTTCTCCATTTTATTGAATATTGCTTCATTAACAATGCTTATTAACTCCTCACTGTCTTCTTTGGCAAGACTGCATTTGATATAAATCCTGTACTCTGCTCCTCTTAGTGGAAATCAGTTGTCTGTAACATAAATCATTAATATTTTCGAGTAAACCAATTTCTGGGATATTATCTTCCGGCTTCCCAAAATTTTGAAATCATCGGTCAAATTAACACTGGTCCCGTCTCTCTCTCGCTCGACAAATACCGTCGAGTGACGTACGATGCTTCGAGCGGACATTGCGCTCAACGATAAATCTTGAATAAATTGTTTAAATTTCTTTTTTCATCGGCGGTAGGAATGAATTTGTTAAGCGTGTTACCACTGCGTCAGACCTTTATCTACGAAGTACACTAACCATAGACCGCAATTCTAAACGTACGCTCAGGAATCGGAGAAAATTCCACGAAGAGTATTTACGACGCTCACTCCTTTTTCCGAAAGCGAACAAAGCGCATGCGCCGAGTCGAACGAATTTCAACCGAAACCCGTCTGCGAAAGGTTCCATCGAAATTGCGAGTGACTCGATCGCGGTGTAATGCACTTTTAGCCCGTTTGACGAATCGTTCCCGAGGATCTATCGTTACGAATTGCCAATCAGGTACTCATTCTGTCGACAGGCATCGTTGCGCGTGCGCACTGTGGGACCGTTAACCGTCGGTTGGTCCTTCGAATCGAATTCCGACGTAAACACTATCCTCGAAAATCGTACGCGGACAGCGCCGCTCATTATTTCGACTCTGATCCAAATAGCGCGGGTCGTGCAAACGTTTCGTTCTATGATCGCTGACGTTTGCTTTTCAGGTATTAAATGGCGGAGGTACCGCGGTGACGAGGTAAAGGGGAACGAAATGTGCGCCCTTATTCGGATTGTTGCGAATGCGAGCCGAGAGGACTCTCGCAGGATGCGTTGTCCTTCGGCCGCTCACGACCTTGCACACCCTCACACTTCGCGATAGTGCCGGAATCGTTGTGTCGGTGAGAACTCGATGCGTTGCGGCCTAAAAGATCCGACGAGAACCGTCGACGACGACCTCGGCCAGAGAAGAGGGGAGAGGGTGGTGGCGGTGGTGCGAGTAATGTAAACCTGGCGAACGTAAACGAATTAAGCGTACATCCGAATGCATCGTCAACGGCCAGCAGAGAATTTCGTTTGTTTATGTCCGCCGCGCGGGGATGACGAATTGGCATGACCTTGCGATCCGGACTGTGACCTCTACTTCGCGTACGGTCGACTCCCGGTGCGGGTTCGAGTCTCGTTCTCGCATGCGGCCGAATTTTCACGTTCGACAGAGGTTCACGTTTGTTTGAGCCCTCGGCATGTACCGCGAATTTTATTTCGACGAAGTGCGTCGTGCCGAACGCGATTTTTTCCCAGCTGGCGACCGTGTCGACCTACGATTATGCGCGCGACGCGTCAATTTCGAGCCTTTATCCCAGAAACGGGTTTTATAATAGGTGGAACGTGAACGGGGCATCGAGTGAATAGCGACGCTCGCATTGTTAGGACGGCTCGCGCGTAAGAGCGAAGGAGGAAAAGAAGTGGAGGAGACGAATGGAATCCGTGGTCCCTGCGGTGTTTATCGCGTGGGGCCCGCACGCGCATCGTAGTTGAGTGCGTAACCGCGATGCAAGGCCTAACGGAAGAAAAAGGAAAACGATACTTCGAGTGAAACGAATATGTCAGATCAGCGCGCGTCTTCGAACCCCGTACTTCCCGCGTCGTCCCGATTTAATTATTTATTTATTTATATGTAATTCAGTGTGATGAGTCGCGATGCGAGGATAAGTGCCGAACTTTCGAGGACTTCGTCGAGCGAGTGTGCGAGAGAGAATGAGAGAGAGAGAGAGGAATGGTAGTGAAAAGAGAGATAAAATAAGACAAAAATGTGTGTGAGAATAGCCGACGAGAGAGAAAGAGATTGCGAGTGAGAGAGAGAGAGAGAGAGAGTATAATAGTGTACGTCAAGAGCACCATAAAAAAAATCGAAATAAAGAAAAACGCTTACATTCATTATCGACGCTTTCTCGTAACAGGGAAACAGTGAACTGTGAAACATAATTATTATTATCATTATTATTATTCTTATTATTAATGTTAAAGTATATTGACGAAGCTGAGGGAGGGGTGAAGGAGTCGGATACGTGGACGGAGCTGAGAGCGTGGGAAAAATGAGTTAGACGTCGGACGGTTAGGGAGCGATGATCTTTTTCTCGTGGTGCAGCGCGAAGCACTCTTTTTTTGCCGGCCGCGTTCGCGCGCGAAAAGAATAACGGTTATTTTTACACGGTGTGCGACCTTCGAAGCGTCAAAGTAGGTTAACGCGACGTGCATTAAAATTTCGTATTTTCGATCAGGGGTCGCTCAAGCACATTCCAGGAATGGGGTGCCGAATCCGCGGATTTGCCGACGAATTCGATTCCGTTTCGGCCAGGCGCGCGCGCGTTCTCGTCTCGTGCGATTTTCCAATCCTGTTCCTCTTCCAACCCCGCCTCTCGCGGGACGACGACGGGCGTCGAAATAGAAAGCGACGGCGCGTCGTGTCTGTCCGAGAGGAATCAGTTTTTTGCCGCGACACTTTTAGCCCCCTTGTCAGCGACCGTTGGCGCGAAATTCGGATTTCGAAGAGGTCCTTACCTTCGGCAAGGGTTCGAAGATAGCGGCGTAAGGAAGAAATTAACCCATTACCCGCCGTAATACAAAAATACAAAAATATGAAATAAAGAATGAAATTAACTGTACACTTTGAAGTTGCAGTCATTGAAAGAAAACAATTTGAAACTGTGTCCCGAGAGTGGGACATTGGCGGATAATGGGTCAATCTGGGAATGATACCGAGCGCAGTTAGCGTCGCGTCGCTGGCAAGGGGTCGAAAGGTCAGCGCGCAGATTGTCGACCGCGTCTTCGGCGCGTCCTTCGTCCTTGATCCTTTCTCGCCGCGCACCGCGTCAGTTCAATTCAGTTCGGGCCAGCCTCCTTAATCTCGGATGACATTCCTACGTGCCGTCGGCCCCGGACGCTCAGCGTCGCATCCGGACGACGCCTTGCGCACTTCTTTTCTCGTCCGGCCACTCGCGCGACCTTAACGAGCAACGATGCGAATGAGAGCATTTCTGCGTGTCGGAGGCAGATTTGACGAACGAGTTCGATTCACGCGGTTCTCGATGGACGAAATGTCCGGTTTTGCCAGATCTGCGTACCGAATGACGAGAGAAAGGAGGGAGAGGGGGGTGATGATCGAGTTTTAGCGCTTTTCGATCGAGCATTCTTCGGTTTGCACCTTCTGTACCATTTCGTAGTCTCCGCTTCGTTTTTTTTCCCTTTTCGGTGAATAGAGAGAAAGAGAGAACGAGAGAGAGAGAGAGAGAAAGAAAGAGTGAGTGAAAGAGATGACAGAGACCCTCCCACTTGACAGTCGGAAAGGACTCCTCTCGCGCGGAAGAAAGCTGTGCGCGGCTGTTACGAATAATGGAGATACTTAATTCAATTAATCGCAACGAGAGATGATCAATCAATCAATCATTGTATCCAAACGAAAAAAAAAGAATAAAGGACAAAAAAAGGACATAAAATAAATATACCCCGCTTTATCTGGGCGTAGCATGGGCGGTCGAATGTATTCTTACCCCGATGACCTCACCTGCCTGTTTTTCTTTTCTCCTTTACTTTCGAGAGGGATTTGAATATACTCCCGCTCCCTCCTCCGGCAGCCGATTCGAATGAGAGGTCGACGTGGGACAGGACACGTAAGGCTTCCGCACGATTTCAGCGCACGAGCACCCTATATAGGTTCCTCCCAACGTATCTACGACGGTCATGTAAATTATTTCTAATTAATCTAAATAATTACAAAATAAAAGAAAATCTTAAAAATTAATCTAATTACATCGTAACTGGCACTGGTGCGACACGAGGAAGACGCCAGTCGCCATTGTCCACATTCGACAGCAAATGACCAGAACGTTTATCCAAGCCTTTCTTAACCGCTCATTTTGAACATCCTGCGCACCGATCTACCAAACTGGCCACTACCGGACCAATTCCGCCTACATCAACGAACGAACAACAGGGCAGGCACCTACCTTGAGGACAGTACGTACGGTCCGGATCAGCTCTGCACGAACAAAGAAACGACGCACAAGCGGCCAAGATCCCACGCACCCATCCCTCTCCCGAAACCCGGCGAAATTTGCATGCTCGCCACTCGGCGTCCCGACGGCCAGCGGGCGCTCGCGCGAGAAGGCACGTTCCGCAAACTGGGCAGGATAGAGCCGGCCGCTAATTCTTTTACAGCTGACCCCCGCCGGCCCTGGCACGTGGAATCCCTAATTAGCTTTAAGCTCGTTCCGCCTCCGGCCGACTCCGAAGCTTTCCGCGACGCGGATTCGGAGAGGAACCCGCGAGCAGGGTTGGGGGGGGGGGGAGGTGGAGGATAGTCAGCAGGGGAGACAGGGGGACGAATTGTGGACTGATTTAACGGGGGGCGGGGGAGGGCAGGTTAACAGGGTAATTGTGTTCCAGGCGACGGCGTCGGGCTCGAATGTCAATGAGCCTCGTTAGCGTCGCGCTAAAGAGTGCCGCGAACGGGGACGGACGGGCGGCGACGACGACGTCGGGGCGGAAATTAGCGCGGAAGCGTCGCAAATAAATCGATGATTATGCGCGTTGCTCATCGGCGGACAGCGGAACGATGACGATCCCGCGCAATGGAGAATAATCGGGCGACGTAGAACTGGCGTTAGGTGCCGAGCTTTGGCGTGGCAAGAGGTGGGAGTGGAGGAGGGTGGGGGAGGGGGGCGGGGTGGGTACGCGAGAGAAGCCGTACTGTTTATTGCCTGGCCTTTGTTTACGCGCCGATTATTTGCACGGACGGAAATAGAAGTGTAAAATTGTCCGCCGACGTTCTATTATCGTGGAAGAGTGCGCGCGCGAGCGCGATGCGGAAAAATCTCGCGCGACACGTGCCCTGCGCGAAGCCTATCCCTTAACAATGCCCTCCCCTCGGACCCTTATCCCAGCGCCGGGCGAGCCGTTTCACGAGTCGGGGTGGTTTGGAATGTATTGGTACGCGTACACGTAGAGGCGCACGTGCCCGATGCCGAGGCTTTGGGGGCTGTACGTGACGGCCAACGGATCTTTTCCAAACCCCCCCCTCGCCGTTCCAACCCCTCCCGACAGACCTCTCCCCGCGTCGCCCATCCAGTTACCACAATCTTGGAAACCAGGAATCCTTGTCGGAAGGTCATGACTTCGCCAGACTCCCTCGCTAATCCCCCGGGCGAAGCTTCTCTCCGGCGTACTTTGTTACGGCCGGGAGCGAGGACGGTTCCCTAACTATTATATTTTCCATCCCCTTTTTCCGAACCGTCGGAGATCGGCGCAGGTCGCTGTAGCGGGAAATTGGGGGTGTGGAATAAATTTCATTACGCATATAGAATCGAAAGTGAGACGAGGCAACGATTTTTAGAAGGATGCGTTGACTCATTTAGGGGTGGAAACTCTTTATTTTTGCTTTTTGCCAGGTGAAAATGTATAGAGGTTTCGATCTGTTGCTGGTGACGGTCGACCCTTGAGCGCGCGGGGCGGAGGAGGGTGGGTCGTGGAAAGAATGCGCATATGCGTTTTTTTGCGCAGGTATTGTGCCAGGCACCGGTATATGTCACCAGGTGTGTGACTCTCGAACGTATTAATCCTGTAACGTGCGAGTGTGTGGCGGTGGATCGGCCGTGTGACAAGGCAAGCGCTCGCGTGTGCGCCTGTGTTTGTTCTATTGTCATAGTATTGCGCCGCGCGTCCATTAATCCAATTGCACATACCCTCCGTGTGCCGTCCGTGTAACTGGACGATATGTCAGTATCAATGCAATCGGTCTCGCATCTCAACGTACAGAGAGCTACGCACACCGACGCTCGCACGTCTCTGGCCTCGGTATTTATACTAACGCTGCCTACAGTACCTAAACTGACGCCACCGAAACAAAATGCATATACGGCCAGAATTCTAAATATGCACCACGCGCAATCGCGCTCTCCGTCACAGTCCTCCTGCCAACTTTTTATGCCCACATACGATCGCCGTTTATTGCATTACTGCGCTGCGTCGCGCTCGCGCCCCTGTACGTGTGCGTGTGTGCGCGCTAGCTGCAGGTAAACATCGCGCAAAAGATTTGTGTTTACAGCGCGGCCCGCATACTCGTATTAACACATAATGAAGTTTCGCCGTGTCGTTGAATACGTTGTATATACCGCACGCTACCCAACACACACGCGCACATACACCTCGCACGATAGGCATATGCTCGCTTACGAAACTTCTTGAAAAAGTATATCGTACGTGCCCGTTCACGAACGTAAACTGAACTTTATGTGCGCCGAGAAGCAGATCGGCACACGGACGAGTACACACACAGACACACTCTTACCGGGCAGTCTTCCCTCACCCACGGTGTGTGCGTGTGTATGTGTGCGTGCGTTGCCCGCGTTTCCCACGCGACTGTGTTCGTACTCATCTGTTTCCCGTCGGCGCTCTCGTATTGGAGGGCACGAGCGGCTTAGTACGCATGCGCGGAACCAGCTGGCGCCTCGGCCGGCCGAATAGTCGATGCTGGAGCCTCGAGGTGCGAGTGTCAACTTTTGTGTGTTCGTGTTGCCCGCGACTCTCGGTGCCCTCCTCCCGATCGCGTCCGTGCCGTGCGCGTAATTCGCACGCGATAGTGTAACGTACAAAAGTACGCGCGTGCCACGCACCCCGAGCGGCGATAATCGCCGACTGGCATCAAGGATCGAGTTTGGCAGATCGGCACGAGGACGAGACACTGGCCTCTCACGCACGGGGGGCGTACGTGCACGCACGTTGTCGTCTGCACACACAACACGGAGCGTGTGCGCCGAAAAAACGTTTCGATACGTGCCACCGTGAAACAGGTGGACGTGAACGGGCCCAGTACAGCTCCCTGCGGCGAACGAACGAGGTTAGTCGACTCACATTCGAAATTCGGTGGAACGAGTTCGCCGAGACACACTCCTCTCTCTTTCTCTCTCTCTCTTTCTCTGTCTCTGTCTCTCTCTCCGCCGACTTCGAAAGACTCCCTATCCTTCCTCCCTCCTCAAGATGTGACTTCAGTCCCAGCGCGAGACACCGTGTCATCGTTTCTCTCCCGAAGCAACGTGATCGTCGATCCACGCTCGAATCCGCCGAGCGTACTCGCGCGAGTAAGTTAGGTTCGCCCTGGCCCGGGGTCGCACGCTCCGATCGATTAATTTCATCTGCCTAGATTGTGGACGGGATGAGGAGCGGGACCGGGCCGGATATCGAAGCGTGCGTCGTGCGGCCGTTCGAATTAATTCTCTCCCGCCTTTTGGCGGCGCGTCCTTTTGTTTCCGCCGGCGGCGAGCGTGGCACTTTTTCGGTTTTGGTCAGCCTGCGGGGTTGAAGTTCTTTGGTTCGAAGGCACAGGCCATCGACTTCGGCCACCTTCCGCGATAGCGTTTCTTTCGCGTGCCGGCCTCGGCGTAGGGCGATGAATATCGTGCCTGGGCAGACACGGGCTGCACGTAAATTCGCCAGGCAACGGCCAGTTAACGGCCAGTTAACGGCGTTCAGCGACGCCGAGGAAGTACGTAGGTTCGCACGCAGTAGGTATACAGGTCGGTTCGCCGACGTTTCCCACCTGCCTCCCGACCCCTTCCTCGGCCCGTAGGAAGAGGGAGCGAGCACAATGAAGATCGCGATCGTTAGGTAGGGGTCGACAAAGCTGGGCCCATTGGTGGGATCGGATTCAGTGGCGGAGTGCTCGAAGTTGGCCGATTTTGCGCGTCGATAGACTAATGGAGCAGCCGATAGCGAATCCTTGTCCAGGGTGGTGAGTGACCGACGGGGCACTCATCGACCCTGCGACCGACGTAAAATCGATTACGTTCGGGAAAATTGATCCGCGGGCCGCCGATTTGTCCGATAATTTTATCTCCGCCCTTTAGGCGTACATTGCCTACCGTTGCAGATAATTGTCCAGGGAGAGTCGGAACGAGCGGTCGGACAGCGATGCGAATCGCTTGCCAGTTCATTCTTGAGAATCAGTCGTTTTGCCGATGGACGATTGTCCATTTGCCAATGCGCGCGCGTGTGGGTGCGTGTCGGGACGATAAGCGGCGGCGATAAAGTCGGTTATTGATAAAGGCTCCGCTGATTTTCGCTCGATCGTCCCGATAGTCAGACTAACGGCACGGATCGATACTGCGGACGATCTAGATGGGCCCATGCCGCAAACTTTGCACATGTCTCGATGTGGATCGGTCGCTTTAAGTGCGATGCATGTTTTCGATGCCGCCGGTCGATTTATCGGAGGGTCACGCGATAGATATCGAATTCGGCTGACGCGACACTTTTTACGATACGGACCTACCGAGATCGCCTCGGAACCCGTAGATTCCGCCGGCATTATTTATCGCCGTGTCCCCGATGTTTGTTTATAACGACGGTAGTCGCGACGTATTGCCGGCTTCCGATAACTTGGAAACGTCTCTCCCCCACGGGGGGTGGCGGAAATGGAGTGCCATTAATAAACTTCCGTTGTCGCTCTCGTCCCCGGTGGGACTCGAACTTCTCGAAAGTCGAGCGAGGCGTACGCTCTCGAAATAATGCCCGGCCCCGGATATTACCGTAATTTCTTCGCTTCTAATTACGCGCCGCTAGAGAACTGAACGTTCGACTCGGCTATATAGGTGCTCAAACTTTCGTCGCCTACGAACGGTCATCCCACCGAATCTTTTCCCTCAGCCACTCCTCCATCCCAGCTGTCGAAGTGCACACTTGAAACGGAGTAGTCACGGTTTCAAAGAGCATAGCCGGATAAATGGTCGAAAGTGCCTGTTTTCTTGTTTTCATTGAATATTTAAGGTAACGGGTATCATACGTCACAGGGCCGACAACATATCGATTTTTTCATTATTTCCTCACCTATTTTTCATCATATCTCTGAAACTAGTGCACTTAGAAGGCTCCGGTTGCGATTATTTTAAAGTATTTTAACTCCCTCCATTGGCCACCTAATGATAAATTATACCTTACTGTCAAATGTGTTCACAAAAATTTATGAAGATTTCATTGTGTAGTGCATATGCGTCGAATGTAACGTATACATACCTGTAAGCTCAGTTTTATCCGACTGGACTAAAAAGCCAAAATACAAAATACAGTATTTCAATCAGTTTAGGGGCGCTTTCGACCATCTCATTCGACTCCTGCCCTTTCAATTTCCCACCGCAAACATTCGCGAAAGTATCTCGACAGATCGCGCAAACAGTTACAGCCAGTATGTCAAGTATCCCGAGCAGCTATTTTACACGTTATTCCCAGCCATAGGAATTTTTCCCAACATCGACGTCGGAAGCCTATCAATCCAGAGCTTCTTCAATTTTCCTTACAGCTGTTCCCCACCGCACCTGCTCCTCGCCACACTCCCACACCCTCACACGCATACCTCCGCGCGCATGTAAAGTATCAAGCCAATCGCACCGTCGCAAAATCTACACAGAGTACACTTCTTGGCCAGGATCGATGGGACGGGGGGTAACCGGCATGTATTTTCCTTTCCAGCGTCAAATCCGATAATCGAATTCTACTGCCGGACCGAAAGACGTTCACCTCGGAGGCTGTGGGAAGCGGAAGAAGCCCGTGAAAGGAAGAATAGTCGTCCCGCAGGTTCGGAAGGAGAGCAGAAGCGAGACTCCGGTGGAAAGTGGGAGTCCGAGAGAACAGAGGAGAGTCTCTTCAGCGTGTTCGGGCTCGGATTAGACTCGGTCGGCTTCTGCTCGAGAGAGATGGGTGGCATCCCGCGGTCGAATATTCTCGATCGATAGACTCGAGGGTGGCGTAGATAGGCAGCCTTGACGGGGGTGTGAGTCTGTACACAGAGCCTAGATACAGTCCTCGGTGGCAGGACATCGGCTGGGATCCGACAGGGAAGGATGCGAGTGTGCTCGCAGCGCTGGACATGGGATAGATGATGAAGAGGGACGATGAGTCGACTCAGCGGACGTCGGTGGTAGACGAGACGAGATGGATTGGCTGCCGAGGACCGGGTAGCCAGGAAGGAGGAGACGAACTTCGTCCAAGAAAGGGTTACCCTGCGAACGATCAACGTCTAGCTGCGTAGCTAAATAGAAAGGAAGCGAACTGGCGAAGATCGAGGATCAAGCTTGACACAGCTTTTTCATTGAAGTCAATTGATACTGGGAACCAAAGCGGAAGAGTAGAGGGTAGAGATCGAAGGAGACCAAGGGCTTCGGTCAATTATTGTCATCCAGTCGGATGTAGACTCGGCTGGATAGATACGTAGATCCCTTTAAAAGAACCGGGGACGCGCTCTGAAGACTGATTCAATCGGCGTCGCAATTCATCTCCAGCCCCAAAGCGCTGTCAGGACCAGGTAGTCGGATAGTCAACGAGGACCGAATTACTTCCGCGAGACGAGACTGAAGATCGGCTTTGGGACCAGAGCGTCTGACAAGCACCGAACGGCCGAAATCCGAAGACTGAGTCTCGTATCATCGAACTTCAAGGTCCCCTCTCATCTCCTTCGCAACGCCGAGACTAATTAGCCCAGCGACCAAGTCGCTAACGGGATTAGAAATCGTACTTCGCGTGGTTCAAGATTTCGAACAGAATCGAAACGAAGTTTCATTCGGAACCGACGGATTCTACTTGCAGTCGCGGAACGTTCGATTCGGAAAAGCGTCTCAGCGTTATCAGCCGGAATCGGCGAGTTCTGCGTAGCGAAGAATCTGACGAAGCTTAGGAGCGAAGATTAGACGGCGGATTGCCGAGTTAATGGAAATACAGCGGGTCGACCGGTCGTTCGGGGTATCGACCGTGGCAGCCAACCGGGCAGGATCCTTCACCAGCACGTGCGGCCGAATGTGTTCCGACTCGCTAACGACGTACTGTTCCCAAGACTTCGAGCCCGCGTCAAGGAGTCCCGAGTGAAACTCGCGACCAGTCAACATACACAGTTCAGCGAACCATACAACGGTACACCTACGTACACGCTCGCGTAGATATTCTGGCGCCCGAGCGCGAAATTCTAAGACTGTCACCTCTCGTCGACCATACGCGACCATAAGACTGAACGATTCTCTAGCCAATTAATAGTGTCGATCCCGAAGCCTCAGTCGGTCGAACGGATAAGCTGGCGCTGGAAGAATCGAAGACTTCACCGAATTGCAAAACTGGCGAAGACTGAAGTCCAACTTGAACTATCGCAGACTTACATATCCAGCCGCGCGTACGATCCTGGATCGAACGGATGAGCGAGCGTGCGTTTCACGTTGGATCGCAGAAGACATATCTCCCGCGATCGCTCGGCAAGTCTTCCGGCTCGCCGCGAATCGAAGAAGCCCTCGCACATGCGTGTGCCATATACGTCGTGTCGAGTGCGTCGTTAGACGGTCGTTTCTCGCGCGGCAGAGGGACCAGGGGCGTGGGTGTGTGTGGTGCGTAAGCGTGGAACGCGACGCAGAAATTATGTATTCCGAGGCTGCCTAAACACGACACGCGGGATACGCGCTTAACGGTTTCGATTCGATCGAAGGGGTGATGTGATTCGTGTGAACCCGGAAGATCGAGTCGTCCCGAATTTGAGGAAGAGTATAGAGCATAGAAACGCAAAGTGAAGTCAGTGCGGTGTGTAGCCGGTGGATGAGGTCGTAAGGAAGGACAGGATGGGTTGCGGACAGAGCAAGATCGGCAACATTTATTCCAAGAACAAGAAGAACAAGAACAACAGCAACAAGAAGAACAACGACTCTATCCGTAAGTTCTATGCATTTTTTTTCTCAGTCGTACGTGTCTTGTTTCAAGCCTGTATTTATCAAATCGAATTTTGTGCTTATGAAATTTCAATCGCAACGAGGGCTTTGCAAAACTAAGGACATTTTTTTTTATTATTTGTCCGTCTTGTGTTCATTGTTCGGAGACTTTTTTTCTTGTACACCGTTAACGTATTTGACGATTAACGAGATGAGACATCTGTGATTCGACTTAAGCGTCCTTAAGCCAATGGGACCGGAATCAATTTTTCTCCCGAGCTCTCATCTTACGACCCCGTTCTTTCTTCTCGTATCCCGCTCGCAATTCTTCCTGCGATCGAGGCCGCGCTCGCAATATTATCCAATAAACTGTCAATCGCCGCGGGACGCCGGAAGTCTAACGAGGGTGGGTACCGTTTCTAATTGCGGAAACAATTAGCTACCTGCCGTCATCGGCGTCGGGCCGACGAGCATCCGAGGAACGTCTGTCGGAGGTGCGCATCTGTCTAATTACGGACAATCGGGACCGACAATTAGCCGTCACGGAACCCGATTCGAGCTTCGACGCCAATGACAGCGACAATATCTCGACCACCGGCCGAGATTCGCGAGCGCATCGTTCGTTCGCACGGGGGAAGAACTGTCAAGTGTCAATTGTTAACCCATTGACTGCCACGCAAAAGCGCGTCTTGCTCCGGGTACCACGGTTTTATTTTTTTTAAAGAAGACATAAGGTTTTACAAAATATAATAATATAAAGTTACTGATATAATACTGTAACTGCATTTACAGTATTTTTATTGAATAGAAAAAAACGGTACGATATATCTCGTACCTGGCAGTTTTGGTACAGACGCTTACTACGAGATATCTCGTAACTGACAGTCAATGGGTTAATTGCGTCTACTGCGGATCTGCCTTTGACACCGATCGCGTCAGCGTCCGATATTTGTCTTCGGCATCCGAAAATCACAGGACTGCCGATAATATGCATTGACATTGACCGTTTTGGCTGTCGGCGAACAAACAGAGGCAGAAAGTTCGTTCGGGCCTTTCGGCCCTACGTTTACAGGCCCTCGGAGCCGCAATTCGGTATAATTAGAGGCGCGGTATATCTTCCCGTGGAATTTCCCGCCGACAGAAGCCTTTGAGCTGCTCCACCAGCGGTTTCGCGCACGCAGACGACCGCGGACGCTTACGTGAGGCACGCGCGCGCGCGCGCGCGCCCCACGAGCACGCCTATGTGTATGAATCAGCCTTCGGGATGTACGTAAACTTTGAGCCGACGGCCACACGGGATACGTGCATCGGTCGGAATAATAATTACGCTTTACGTAAGAGCGCGGGGTAGGGGTTGGGACGAAACTGACCTGCGCTTCCGAAGAAATCTGTTTTGCTAGTCGAGAGAGGGAGCGAACATAATAAATGACTTAATAGCCATGATTAAATTTCCTATTCCTGTGAAAAATTTGAGAAGAAATAATACAATATTCTATGTTGTCGATTACAAGACGAATTATGGTATCAATTCAACTATATCACTTGTGTGGACATTAGGTAACAAATGCACTGCCACGATAGACCTATTTTCAATTACCAAATCTCTGTTGAAGACGGAATTATATAAATCGTTTAGCTGATAACATTACATCTCCCATAAACTCTCTTCTGTTTTTCTTTTTCTTTTCTTTCATTTTTCATGTCTGTATCAACTGTATTCTATGTATCAAAGGCGTTTTGACGTTAAACAAATAAATAAAATAAATAATCGGAGAGAGCGAAAGAGAGCGGAAGAGGCCGAGGATAAAAGAGAGAATCAAGAAGATATAGAGACGGCTCCGGAGCTTTATTAAACGATCGCTCCTGCTTTGCCGCCATGAATTTTCTGGCATCGTTCCGACAGGATCGTGTGTCCCAACACACCTTCGCGATCCGACGTCCTGAAATAAAGGCGTCGTAACGGCCGCATTACACGATCAATTTGGCCGCTCTTATCGCGCCTCTATATTCGGCCGTTTACAATTTCGCCGCTCGCTCTATTAGTCCGCGATCGATTCCGGCCAGCTATAACGCTGACGACGATCACGTCACTCGTCTATTCCGGTCATTGTCAGTCCGAATTTCGGCGAACACCCGTGTGCGCCGCAGCACGTATCGAACTCGAACGGCCGGCGTCGGACGCCGGAGATAAGCCGAATCGCGATACGTTCCCGTGTCAACGATTGTTTCTAATACCCACCGGGGACCCCGGGCCTAATCTGATCGAAAAGTACACATGTGTAGACGCACGTTCCCAAACTCCGATGCTCAGCTTCTCTCTCTCCCTCTCTCCTATCGATCTCGAGCATTCGATCGATCGATCGGCTTCTTCGACGACGCGACTTTGGCATTTGCCGCAGATTAGACCGGGTCAGGCTGCTTTAGGTCAACCTAGGAGCGAAGCGACCTAGGAGGGGGGAGCGTGTAACCTTCCGATCGTCGGAATGTCATTCTCCGATTTGTTCCGGCTCGATGGGGGCGTCCGAAAGAAGTCGAGGGGTCGATGTGATGTTAATTTCGTCCGGGAGTAAGAGCCCGGGCCGCAGTCGTTTGGACAATACTTTTGCCGCCCGTCCGGGCGAGAAGTGTCTTTACGCTAATAGAGGAACCACTTATCGAGTTTAGCCGATGAGGGATCGACCGTTCGTACCAGTGTTTACCGCGTCGCATTAGGTTGTCCTCTCACAGCCTGTCCCCCATCCCCTCCCCCTCACCTCGTCCTCACTTCTCTTCCGCTACCAACCCGAGGGACCATCGATTGGCGGCGACGAATGAATTATTCACCCGATCCCACCGCCATTATCGCCGATCATTACCCTAAATTCTCGGACACGACGATTCTCGCGGAATGCGACGCGACGATTAAGAGGGAAGCCCGGACGACTTCCTCCTCTTTAATCGCGAGCCTCTCCTTCGACGGCGGTGCCCCGAGTCCCGCTTTAACGACGGAAACGTCTTCCGCGGACTGGTAATTTCTCGACGACTCTAAATTTTCTGTTGGCTGCAAAGGACTCCCGGTAGCTCATCGCTCGCTTTGGGTCGAGGGAGTTTTCAATTTGAAAAAAAGTTCTGAGGGTGGCAATTCTATCGTTGCGGTACTGTACGTAGCTGCGGTGGGTTGAAGAGAAAGAGAAAGGGGAGAGAGTGAAAGAGAGAAAGAAAGAGAGAGAGAGAGAGAGAGAGGAGAGGGGGTGGAGAAAGAGGCGAGTCGGCAAGTGGGTTAAATGAAGCGAAACGATTCTTTGTTCAGTGGCAGACAATAGAGGTGGAGACCGGCCATTGTCGGTTGATGCACCCTGCATCATCGCTCTCGCCGCGTCTCTCTCCCGGCCGCGAAAAGACGCGAGCGGGCGACGCGGATCGCGGGTTCTGCCCTCGTCGGCGATTACGCATTAGTCATACTGTTTTCCTACACTCACGATATTTGCATAAAACGACGCCCTCTGCCCCGCAACGTTTCTCTCGGGCCGCGTCCGGCGTTCCGAACTTACCGCACACTGTGTAGACTGCGAACACTCGGTTGCATAAAGCAGGATTCCCTGCTTCGCCATGATTCCTTCGCGTCCTTTTTCCTGTCATCTCACGAAGGACATCCGACAGTGTACACCTTCGTAACACGAACGCGAAGTTTCGCGCGTGAAGCTTCGCACGCCGTAAGAATGCAAATACGAGCGTCGCGCGTACGCACGGCCCGACTGAATGGGAAATAATTTTACGGTACATTAGGCCACGGGTCGTAAGTACTAATCGGGGGGGGGGCCGCTCAATGGAATATCTGCCTCGTTCTTATGTTCGGCGCATGATGGATGTGCGCGCGATACGTCAACTTTTGAATGCCACGCTCTCGGCGCGATACGTTACGACCGCCGCGGCTGTCAGGTATTGTGCTCGATTTCGGACATTGGCCGCCATGATTTATACTGTACGCACAGCTTTTGAAAATATTGGGTCGCGAGCGGAAAACAGTCCCTCCGTTACGTCATTGCGGCAATTAAAGGTAAAGCCGGGATGAAAACAATGGCAGCCGACCGAATGCATCGGTTCAGCGGATGGAAAGTGTCTGTGCGGAAAACTGTGGAAAATACACCTGCGCGATCCACCGGTAATCGGACGCCATTACTCACCCACGCGATCAACGATTACAGACCAAGCGCCGAACGTATACATATTATATCTCATCTCTCTCGACAAACATTTCCACCTTCCCATCTACCCGACACCTACTTACCTTAATCGTTCGCATGTGCGCATGGGAAAAAAAACTTTATTCCTCGACGGGTCGAGCGGCACGCATATCCGCCCGACACTTCAGCGCGCATAATCCCAAGAGTGACGCGACCGATACCTTTACTCCGAAATTATCTCCGTCCATTGTTTCAGCGCTCTTTTTTTTTTTTTTTTTTTTTGCCGCAACGCAGAAAAGATCGGATTAGAACGATAAGATCGCCGATCTGGCCGTCGAATCCGAGAATCGCAAGATTCTCGAACGACGACGCCGTTATCGCTTCCGTCGATAAGGCGTCGCTCGTTCGTCGAAGGAGAGCATCCCGACGCGGATGGTGGGGGGTGCTGGAGGAGGGGGGGAAGATTTCGGTGGCCGCTTTCACGCGAGGGTTGCACTCGTCGCCAGAGTTGTTTGTACGCAGATAGGTACTATTTGCCCGACGAGCACTCGACGAAATCAGGCGCGCGCGTCTCTGAATCGCGTGCCGGATCGCGGGCACGTTGTTTACCAGCGTCGTTTCGCCCGAGGCGGCGGTGCTAAATATACAGAGCGATAATTCCGATATTTATATCGCCGTGCGCGACCGAGGACCCGACGCCCGGAAACCTGTAATTCGGAGAGTCGTTGCAGGGCATGCGATTCGTCGGATTTCTAAATGGCGCACATAAACGGCATGCCTGAACGGTAGGCCTAAACGACGCGTGTGAACGACACCTTTACCAAGTCCTTATCCGAATTCTCTCCGCTCATGTTCTTTATTCTGACACGTTATCACCCATGCATCCTCTACTACAATTCGTCGGTTTTCTAAACGATGCACATAAACGGCACGCCTGAACGGTAGGCCTAAACGGCGCGTGTGAACGATACCTTTACTAAGCCCTTATCCGAATTCTCTCCGCTTATGTTCCTTTATTCTGAGACGTTATCACCCATCCATCCTTTACTGCAATATTTATATGTCCGTGCGCGACCGAGGACCCGACGCCCGGAACCTGTAATTCGGAGCGTCGGGGCATGCGATTCGTCGGATTTCTAAACGGGAAACGTAAATGGCACGCCTGAACAGTAGACCTAAAGAGCACGTTCGAACGACACCCCTAAACTGCAGCCCTAAACGGCAGGTCTCGTGGAAGTACGTGCTAGGCCGCAGTGTATAGCGTGCAATTGATCGGCGAACCTGAAATTATGCCAACGGTAGAGCGAGTACAGTACAGCCACCTCTCGACGGTCGACACATATACACCGGTAACTCTCGATTCCTCAACTTAGAGTTGACACTTCAGCAGACTGGATTGCACGACGGATTCGCTTGGATTTCGCACGTGCGCTTCCCTGAATCCGAGAAAAATTCGCGGATCGATTGGACAAGCGACGATAGGAGGGTTCGAGAAAAAGAATGTTCCAATTAGAGTTGTGCCATCGATCGAACCTGGCGAGTGGCGCAAAAAGCCAGCTGCGCATGCGCCGAATCTCCCGCCTTTTCGCTCACCTCGACGTGCACGCGCACTTCTCTTCCCTTTCGGCCCGATTCTTCGTGGCACGCATTTCGCTGATTGCGAGTTTGTGGCAAGAAGCTTCTCGTCTACTGCGTGCGACGCGAAACGTCGAATGTGACACGGACGTCGAGCGTGCGTGTGCGTGCGTGCGATGGCGTGACACTCGAGTGCGATCGTCCGAGTTGTCCCTTTCCTGCCCAGCCGGCACGTATGTGCATACGTGTCCCGCGGCGTGCTAAATGCGACGCAATACGTGCGCAGGGTTCGTGTATGTACCACTTTTCTCTCAACCGACGTTGCAATAACGACAGTGTGAATTAAAACTAAGGAGACGTTTTTCGAAGTGAGCGTCGCGTGTTCAAGAAAAATCTTCAACGAGGAAGTGCCCCCCACTAAGAAGAAAAATCTTCGAGGAACTACACCCCACTAAGAACTCAAGGCCCAGACTCCGAACGCGCGTTCGATTCGCATCATTCAACCATCCGCCGACTATCGCACACTTAAAGTATCGACAGGGTCCACAGAGGGTCAGATAGATCACGAGACCGACGTCGCGTCCGCGTTCAAGAAAAATCTTCGAGGAAGTACACTTCACAGTTTAAGAACTCAAAGCCCAGACTCCGAGCGCGTCTTCGATTCGCATCAATCAGCCATCCGCCGTTACTATCGCACACTTAACGTATCGACAGGGTCCACAGAGGGTCAGAGAGATCACGAGACCGGCGCGGTGGCAGCCTAGCTGGCCGGCGATATCACGCGGCGTGTATCACGCGCGAGCGTGCACGTTCTCTCACGCCTTGCCCGCGAGCGCGCGCACACGCAATTTTCCCCGCTTTCCTGCGCGCCGCTGCGCGCTTAGCGCCCGCGCGCCCCGTTTTGTCGGTAAACAAGACAAGCTCCAAGGCCCCCGGGGGCCGACATTATCGCTCTCGGTAGTAGAGCGTCAGAGCTCTCCTCCTCGACCCCACCCCCGCTCCCCCCTCCCCCCTCTGCCGGCACCCTCCCGCCGCCGCCGCCTCTGCCCGTCTACTCCTACGTACTCCTCCGGCGTATAAAAGACTCCGGACTCTCCCGCGCCGGCGTCTGTTTCGCGCAGCAATTTCGAGAGCGAGCATCGTGCGCGCGCGGCCGCCTCGGCTCTTAATCCTACGCGCATACTTCGCATCCCCGCCAGTGAGAACTACGCACTTGATGATTATCGGTCCTTATCGCGCCCGTCTGGCGAGACTTGCGAGCGAAAAAGAGCAGCGATTGTTTGCGCTCGCGAAATCCTGACGCCTGTCCAGCTGCGCCGTCTGCGTCCGAACGAGAGTCGGCATCGGATCCAGGGTACCGACGGTTGCGCCAGTTTTCCCTCCGAGGGGGCCCCTCCGAGTTCGGTTACCACCCCGTGGCTAAGTCGATGTACAAGTGTGTCGAGTTACGACTCGGTATCTAGGTGACTGACAGCGCGAACAGTGGACGGCACGCTTTAGTTGGACGCGAGCCTCTTGCGGAGGCGGTTCTCAGCTTTTTGGCGCCGATTCCTGGATTCTGAGCGGATTCCCGACCCGCGAGTCTGCCGTGCAACGAACTTGGCGACGGAGAGAGGACTAGAAACGAGAGTCGTCGAATCTATTCAAGGGAGAGGACTAGAATCGAAAGTCGTCGAATCTACTTGCGGACAAGAGCTAGAATCGAGAATCATCGAATCTACTCACGAGGACTGGAATCGACAGTCGTCGAAGCTACTAACGAGGACTCGAATCGACAGTCGTCGAAGCTACTAACGAGGACTCGAATCGACAGTCGTCGAATCTACTAACGAGGACTAGAATCAAAAATCGTCGAATCTACTTAGGAGAGAGGACTAGAATCGGCAGTGGTCGGATCTACTCACGAGTAAACTCGCGGAGTACCCGATCTTCTTCAGGCGTGCGCTTTTACCCTCTCAAGGGTAGCACAGCGTCATCTTCGGCGTCAAGCCGGTGTGTAAGCCTCATCCAAGGAAAGCAGAGGCCGTTTTTATGACCAGTGAACAGTTGTTGTGCCTTCATCTGACCGACAAACTCTTACCGCCCGCCGTGCATCGGGTCTACTGTGCATCCGCCGGCAGTAAGTCCGACATCGAGAGGAAGCGAAAGAGGGCCAGGATGTGGCTGAAGGTTCTCAGGCAGAACATATCGCATCTGGCGCGCAGAGCTCGAGGTAAGGCTGCGTCTACGGCCTTTGCGCGGGAAATCGCGCTCTTTTAAGTAAGCAAATAATCGCGCGTCGGCCAGACGGCCGCTTCTTCGACGCTTTTCGGCGTCTTTTCAGCGTCTTTTCGGCGTCTTTTCGGCGTCTTTTCGGCGTCTTCTCCGACGCTTAGCGTCTTCTTCGATGCTTAGCAACTTCTTCGACACTTAGTGTCTTCTTCGACGCTTAGCGTCTTCGTCAACGCTTACCGACTTCTTCGACGCTTCGCGTCGCGCAGAGAACGATCGCCGACGAACGAAGTGCAATTAAGTAGAACGCGATCGGCGAACCGACGTCAGCAATCGTTCCGAAAGCCGCACGAACGCCGAGCGGCGTCGCTGGCCCGATAAGTACACACCTTGACGCACGACAAGCGGATTCGCTTTCGAAAAAAGAGTGAGGGGAAAGAATAACAGAGGCCGCTATCGCGTCATCGCTCATCCTCGCGCACGCTCGAATCTTCGATCTCTATCGGGCTCGTTCCTCAAAACCTTCCTTATCGCTCGCGACTTTTACGCACAAGTTTTTCTCCGTGCTGCGGGTCTGTGTGCGTGCGGATGTCGCGGGCGCGATTCGTGGCGGGAAACGCGTCGGCACGTGACGAACGAGGCAGGCATCAAACGGCGAAAGAATGAGTACGTAAAGTATACTCCGGAAGTTTTGCCGACGGTCTCTCGGACACGTCGGCTGGAAATTCGCTGCGCATTCCACCTGTCGCGTAATCGATAAATTCCTTCCCCGACTCTCCTCCCCCCCAAGCGTCATCGGGTCTGGATAGAAAAAAAACAGGTGCCGTCACGCATAGAGCCTCTTCACGCATGCCCCGGCGCATCATCGACCTACACACCGGCTTATATATAGCTCGGTGAGCCCGATAGGCCATCGATAGGTTCCTTGATTCTGCATAAAGATTCCTTTAGACAGAGGTGGATGGGGGGCGAGAATTAAGTCGCTGTAAAACGCTGTCAATGTGCCACCGGGGCACAACTGTAATTCTACACTTCAAGATTAGCGGCCGCCATCTAATTTGAGATCGTCTCGTGTTTCGCGGTCTTTCGGAGAAGCGAGTCCCGCGGAATGCATCCACTCCGTTTCGTTCCGTCGGCGTCGACGACGACGACGGCGACGAAGACGACGTCTGCTGCACTTCGCAGCGTGACTCATTTGCCCGTCGAGAGTTCGAAGCTGTATCCGGCTTTTGCATTGTTTCAAGTTTATTAACCTCGGCCCTCGAGACGAGTCGCTCAGCGGCGTTTGATCCCGACTGTGGTCACTCTTCGTGTTTCTCTCTCTCTCTCTTTCTCTCCCTCTCTCTCTCTCTTAGGACGCATCAGGGGTGCAAGGAAATATAGAGCAACGTTAAAGTCCAGCCAACGCCCGTTCCGGTGTCGATCCGTCCGATAAGCACGCCATCGTCCCCGACCCGATAAATTTTACCGCCGGCAAAACCTTACGGATGACCTATAAGAGGCGCTCGTGAAACTTTAACGCCACGGCCTCCGCGAATCGTCCGCTTACCCTTTCGATTTAACCTTTGACGGACTTCCATCGTTAATCCCTGTGTACGTTTCGATCCATTCGTCGTTTATGGCCGATCGAACGTTTGGGCGGAAAAACGAATTGCCGCGGTAGGATCGATCGGCGGAGAGGCAAATGATTCGAGGCCAGCTGTGTTGTGCAGAGCTTGATCGTACGTGACGACGCTCACGAGGCGTCAGCTTTCCGCGCTTCAAAAGGATACGCCGACAGTAGGGCGACCGGCGAGATACGAGAAGTGGTTATTATTTGGGTTCGCTCGTTGCTCCCGACGATTCGAGCTTGTAATCGGTTCGCACGCACGGGACGGTATACGTGTGTCGGCTAGCACGCGCGAGATAGTGTACGTGTATCGGTTCGCATGCATGAACCTGTGTGCGTATATCGGCCAGCACGCATGAGATGGTATACGTGTATATCGGTTCACACGTATGAAATGGTATACGTGTATCGGGTAGTACACATGAGCCTGGGTACGTGTATCGGGTAGTACGCGCTTAGCCTGTGTGTACGTGTATCGGCTCGTTATCGTTGGCCAGGGTGACGGTGTTGGTGCGAGCCGCGTCGACGTGACACTTGGCCACCGATAAAGCTCTGTTTCCCGTCCAATCTTCGGCTCATCGCACCGCAGTCGGACGTCCAAAAAAGTCTAGCACCGATAGATAACGTCTCGATCGTCAGTAATGACTCACTGGCCTGCTCGCTTTTTGCTCCGATTCGCCGGCGATCGCCGGAGGCTTGCTGAAAATTGAACCGACAGATCGATTAGAGCGGCGTATGCACAGTTTTGAACGAGCAAATTCGGAGTGCCGTGGGCAAGCAAATACGTGCAGGGAAAATTCATTGTCGCGCCGGGAGTGTTTGCAGTGAAGCCGGGTTGTAAGAGAGAAAGAGAGCTGGAAGTAGAGAGAGAGAGAGAGAGAGAGAGGGAGGCTCGATGTTCAATATTGGCCGCGAGTCGCGCTTCGTTAATTTTGGCTACTGAATGGATTTGACGCAGGTTCGATACGGGCGGGCATCGATGGTTCCATTCACGAAAATAGAACGTTCGAGAGATGCAGCTTCGAGCACATGCGGCACGTAGAGGCCGACTTCAAAGGCCCCGATAAGAAAATATACATTTTTCCGCTCCCCGTTAACTGATCGGACGCGCTCGAGCTGGCTCGACTCGAAAGCCTTCTCTTTTTTTCACTCTCTCTCCCTCTCTCTCTCCTAAGCTCGTAAACTAGCCGCTCGTTATTCTGGAGTGGTTTGTTTCTCGCGATCGAAGTATCGCTCTTGAATGAAGTCTTGACGTAGAAAGGGGTACCCATTCATAGTTCGCCTATCGATGACTTCGCGGCGCGCGCGCGAAAATAGCAGCGGCCAGAATGCAATCGAAGGCTGCCGTTTGCCTCTGCCATTCCCGGTAACTTATGTTATCGCGGCTCGTGGGCGACGATCAAATAAACAGACATTCTTTCCAGCATTCGAGGATCCTCCACCATTCCGCCTCGCTACCAATTTATCAAAACGTCCACTTTCTAATTTCCTCTGCCGCGCGGAATTTCGCCGTCTCGAGCGTCGGCCGGCCGTGGCTCTCGAACATTACCGATTCGGATTTGAAGACGTCATAACCAGCCTGTTTTCCATCGGGATCGACGTCACATTCTCGCCGAATCGAGCGACGGTAAACGGAATCGGCGATACGCTAACGACAAACAGCGAGCCTCCACGAAAATAGAAGGAGTCGAGAGTGAGCTAGGCAACCCGGGGGCACGTGCACGCGATGCACTTTTCTTTCCCCCCCCCCCCTCCTCCCTCCCTCCCTCCACCTCTCTCTCTCTCTTTCGCTCTCTCGGTTCTCCGATCAAAACACATTCGATCCTGGAGCGTGACGACGACGTCAGCTTCCCACCTTTATACGGACACGCCTCGGTGACTAATGAAGAAAGGAAAGGGGGTGAATGCGGCGATGTGCAGAAGAGGGAGAGGAGGCTGCCAAGCGAGCGCGTGTCAGAGAGAGAGAGAGAGAGAGAAAGAGAGAGAGTTCAGAAGAAGAGAGACAGGAATATCCTAGAAACAGGAATAAAGGAGGTAGGGAGACTTTAGAACGGTCGAACGTCGTGAGGCCCGACGATACTAAACATAGAGTACCTTGCTATAGGCGATTCTATTTGCGTATGCCGTGGCGCATCTTGTACAGGGTGTTCCTCGGGAGTCACATTTTCGCGCGAGAGCGGACGGAGCCGCCGCGGCTCGCGTCGAATCCTACGCCGTCGCGTCCGCGTAGGCGAATCTGGCCTAAGGTTAATGGGATGCAAATGGGATGGGTCGCTCGGCCATTTCTTTCGAGGGCGAAATTCGTTCCTTTTTCTCCACGCTCTCTCTTTCCTCCCTTTCAACTTTCAGCGGTCTTCTTCAACGTTAATCTGTCGTTCGTTCGCGCCTACCGTTCTACGTTTCGATAGAGTCCTCGGCAGTTGCGTCGAGTCCGTGATTCCTTTCGAGATTCCTCCATCTACCTCTCTCGGATACAGTAGTCGACTTAGTATTAGTTGCGTCGAATCTGTCATTCCTTTCGAGATTCCTCATCTACCTCTGTCAGATACGGTAGTAGACTTACTATTAGTCGCGTCGAATCCGTGATTCCTTTCGAGATTCCTCATCTACCTCTCTCAGATACAGTAGTAGACTTAGTAGACCTTCTTCACGGCTCTCGTCGGACACTCGGCGTCGAGAAATCACGATTCTCGCTAGTCGAGAACGATAAGGAACGATTGCGGGCCCGGATGGAGGCAGATAAGAGTCAGCGACAGATAAAAGGGTGGAGGGGTCCCCTTCTTTTCGCTCCCCCCTTTTTACGAAGTTAACCGCACGCGGTTAATAACACACCCCGTTAACCGCCTTCTTTGATCGCGTGATTGCGCTCGGCTTCTTTTACCTCCCCCCACCCCCTCCTCCTCCACCGGCCTCGCCGCCTACGTTCTTTTTGCGTAATTAAAAGGCTCCCAGAGGCCGGGGTGGCGGTAGAGGGGGTAGGGGGGGAATTGCAGGCTCGAGATAAGAGGCTCGAAGCGATATTCGACTCGATACGTATCGCCGCTTATCGGCCAATAAAGATCATCGTGCGCGCGAGCGTTACGCGCGAGAATCGACTTTTATCGCCTGAGCCGAACGAAGGCCCAGCCCAAGTCGGGTAGGGGGATTATACATTGTTTATTATGCGGTTAAACTTAAGAGGCGTCGGAGGGCGAGGATCGCTGTCCGATCGGAAGTCTCGATTACGATCGGCGTTCTCGGCGAGCCCATGATGACGATCACGACTCGTCCCGTCAATAACAAGACTTTTGTTCCATATCGGCGAGCGTTCGCCACAATCTGACGCTTCCGAAAACGATGCTTCGCTACGCCATTTTTTCGACCGATTCGTTCGTTACCCTTCCGGCGAACTCTGTTGTTCAGTTTGGCAGTTCCGAATACTCCGTAAATTCCCGGAATGGGAGAGTATCGGCCGTACTCGGGGAAACTGCCTTTGCCGAATGATCGAAGATGGCCGACGCTGAGCAAACAGCGAACGGTGGGCGATCAGTACGCGAAGATATTTGCGAAACCCCTTAGCGTCTCGGGAGGACGATGGATCCTTGAGAGCGGCATCTGTCGTCCCGCTAAGATGACCCAGACTTGAACATCGACTACGTGATATCCTACGTGTGTCCGTTCGTATGCGTGTGTGTCATCCCGCCTCGCGCGCCCGCACATAATTCTCGCCGAAGGTTAATCTGGACGGACGGCAAATAGATTACGGCGATACGTCGTCGAAGTCTTTGATCGGAGCGAATGTTATCTTTATTGAGACCCACTTGGAGATTAAGCTCGCTTCCTTTCGCGCGCGAGCGGGAGGGAGGGAGCACGTGCAACGGCGTCGAGAAAACGGCGTCGGGAACGGCGTCGGAGGATATCCCGGCCTACTCGGCCGTCGGCTGCCAGACGCCGGCACGTGAGATCATTGTCTCTAGATGTTTTCTTCATTTTCCTCCCCCCTCGCCACCACCCCCCTCCGGCTGCCTTTTCCACGAGCTCCCTCTTTGTTCGACTCGCCCCGCACGCTTTTCGGCGTGCAGGCGGTCGGCGAAGCTGGCTACTTGGATCGACGCCAGTTCCTCCGCCTCTAACCCACTTTCAGCAGTGGTTCCCCGATGACGAGGGTAATTCTTTTCTTCCAGGCGTCCTCGTGGAAGCGATAGCCTCGTGAGCCGTGCATTTTTTTTTCGCTTTCGTTTGCCGTAAGAGAGCGCCGATAACCAGCGGATTTTATTTATTTATTTATTTGACGGGAAGATGCCCATTTTTACAAAAGAGAAAAAATACAAAGATAGGTAATAATTAGACAAAACGAAAACAGAAGAAAGGAAAGAAAAAAAAATCTACACTAAGAGATAATTAACCGGTGAACGGTCGCAAACAATAATGAAAAACTGACTGCTGCAGGATGAAATGAATGTGTGTACAATAATGCATGAGTAACTATAAATAATTTTGGTGGGACTAGAATCTAATTTAACTGACTCGGAGTCGGGCAAACGTGAAGTATAGTCGGTTGGGAAGTACGAATAATGTGGGTCCGAGTCGGTAATTGGTCCACGCGGTAGCACAGATTGTTTTACCCTCGCGCCGGCCATCGAGCGTAATGTACAATGCGGACAGACGCCTGTAGAACAGCTACTTGACCCGGGCGAGGACCCCTGATAGATCCCACTACACGATTATCCGACTGCTGAGTACACTCCGGAAATGATTAGCTCACCCCCGGTCGGCCGTGGAACAGAACGGGGCAGTCTGACTGACGGATCTCGTGCGGGAAAGAAGTAGGCGAAGAAACACTTATCGGGTAGCGAGGCGAGCCGATGCGAATCTCACGCAATATCTTCGGAGCGGAGCTGATTCGCAATTTTAATTGTAACTTTACCGATTGCGTGCGCTCGCTTCTTCGTTACGGAGTGCGCTTTCGTGCTGAGGACATTTCTCTCTTTGTCTCCCATTTTCTCTTTGTCTATCCACTTTTCTCTACATCTCTCTGTCACACTTACCTCCTTCCCCTTGTCTCTCTTTCTCTTTCTCTATCCACTTTTCTCCCCATCTCTCTGTCACACTTACCTCCCTCCCCACCTTCCCCGCCAGCGAAGCTACCATCCGGCCATCTTTTCATCGTCTAGACTATTACGTTTCTCTTTCGAGAAATTGCCGGAGCACCTTAATGAAGGTTGCCGAGGGTTAGCCGTCCCTCCTGCCCGTTCATTTCACTTACACACGTAGTCCGGGCAGCTCTCGCCAGGAGCCGGCTTATCAATCGTCGCGCTCTCTTCCAGCGGCTCCAGTGCGAGCCTCCAGTATGAGCCTTCGGTCCAAGTCTCCGGTCCAAGTCTCCGGTACGAGCCTCCAGACTCTCTCGATCCGACTCTCTTGGGCATCGTCGGCATCGTCGCCTTCGCCGCCTCCGTTTCTCGCCGACGGCCCCGTATTGATTTCGAGGGAAACCAGTCACCGCGGTAATTCGAGAGTGGAGTATATCCTTATACCGCTTCTCGCCCCGGATGAAAACGGCGCCGCCAATCGCGTTTCGATACCAGGAGTCGCGAGTCGTGCTTTTTTCCTATGCCGATCGCCGACTTCCCGACATTTGCGCGTATATAGGCGAAAAAAGATAGCTGGGGACGCCTCTCGCTATCGATTCGCGGCCGCCATTGCCGAAGAGAAAGAGGAGGACGCCGCCGCGCGAGGATTCGACATCAATCACGGCCGATCCGGAGTAATATCGGTCGGAGCCGAGGGGCTCAGACTTAATAGGATGCTGCAAAGTCGTCGATACTCTCGATCGCGACGGAGTCATTGGACGGTCCTTGGGAGCGATTAGCTTCGACGCGAATATTGGATCGAGGACGCCACTCGGCCACATTATGCGCGCGGCAGACGGAATGGCACGCGGACGGGGGATAAAAAATTGTGATCGATGTTGAGAGTGTAACGGAATCGTCGATTCTCGCGAGGGATTGGGCGAGGATAGGCCACGGCGTGCCACCGGGATGAAATTAACACATTACACGCGGGAAGGGTATTAATGCTATAAATTTTGATAGTCACGCTGCTGCACTCCGTGAGTTCAGTAGTGAAAAAATTATTAAAATATCTCAAATATCTTGAGAATTATGACATTTTATGCTGTCATTTTTTAAGCGAATGCTCTAATTTTTGCCCGCGGTAACGGGTAAACGTATAACAGTAACGCACGTAATACGTTAACATTTTCAGGGCCAGAGAGAGTGAGGAGGGTGAATCGGAGAGAAGTAGCGTGCGTCGATGAGAGAGAGAGTGTTCGCACGATGATAAACGCACTTCGTTCCTTCGTTCTTTTTTTCGGGCACACTTATCGCTTGCGTCACATCCTTTCTCTCTGGCCGGGCCGAGCGAGCACCGACTCTTCCCATAAGTTATTCCCGGGCGAGAATAGCAACAGATGGTTTCGCGTAAACGTCGGAATTTTACAGAGAAGAGAAAGAGAGAGAGAGAGAGAGAGAGAGAGAGTGGGAGAGTGTGAGAGAGAAAGAGAGAGAGCAACTTAGCGGAATGGGAAAAACATTCATTCGCGCGGTTCGATAACGGATTTTTTTCGGCACCGATCGGCGAACGAGGCCAAGTTTTCTTCGGCGATAACCGATTAATCCGGCGCATTCAGCTTTTTCGCTATTATCGCACTCGTTCTATTTTCAGCCCAGCGATGACGAGCCGTCCTGTGGCCCGTCAAGGTCCCGCCTCAATCTATTTTTCTTCCGCTTCCGAATACAAAGTTGACGGCTCGCTCTGGGCAAAACGAACGCGCGAAAAACCTTAGCGTAAACTTTCCGTCCGAGTCTTCCGAGCTTTGGACTTTGGCCACGGCGACGGAAAGTGCCGCTTTTTAACGCTCGAACGTCTTACGCACTTCTTTTTCGCGTCCAGACGCCAACGTGTCTAACTACTTAGATGCACTCGGGCCTAGTTGTTGGACTGTTTGTATACCTAGATCCGCGGATGTTTGGACGCTAAGGAGTTGCAAGACGAGACCTCGCTTCAAAGTTTCCATTCGTCGGTCGTTCGTGTACGTAAGTCGCTTGCCGACGTAAGCCGTACCGAATAAAATATGAATAACGAATATTGAATATCAGGAACCCTCTGCGCGTATCGGGCCGTTCACCTCTCCGGCACAAACGTTACATTTATACGCTTCGCAGACCGCAACCGTCCACCAGGAAATGCCTACGCAGAAATCCGTACGTCGACACGGGCGTTATCGTGTCTCGGGCGGACCGTTGATCCACTTTCATAAACGAGGCTTAGAATTTTAACGATCGCCCTGTCGTATCTGCTCTCCGTAGGCGTCCAAAAATGAGGCCGGGCCAACGTTTTCACGGTCTGAGATCGTCGTTCTCATCCGTCCGGCGTCTTTGAACTTGCATGTAACTTTCCCTGTCTTGTTCTCTCTCACTCTCTCTCTCTCTCTCAATCCACTTTTCATTCTATCCCGCTAACGGTCGTCCAGGACTTTGACTTATTGCGCTGCGCTATGTCGACGGAAAACAACGTTGAGTAATCGCGACGGTCGCCTGGCGAGTTCGCCGGCTATTATTGGCGTCTGTCACTGTTTTGCGGATATTCGCTTCGCGACCGTCGTCAACTCTTGCGCCTCGTGAGCGCGGTCGATAAAAATAAACAGTCCGCGTGCCGGCGAGTTAAATTAATAAACTTCCCCAACGCCCGCCCGCCGCCCGAGCGAGCTCGAATATGCAGGCGCGCATAATCGCATAACGATTGAACTGTATCGTCGTGTATCGTCGCTCTGCCAAACGCATGTCGTACTAACTAACTGACTGACTAAGAGTCTCATTGCAAGAACCGGTTCACCGATCCTAGACATCCCATCGCTTCTTACCTCCTTAGCGTCTTTTTGCGCTCCTTTTTTTCACGAAAATATCCCTTTCCGAATCGTTCCGTGCCATAATTGAATCCCCTGTCAGAATGACTCCGATCGGTGTAAATGGGAGTCGTCGGTCACATCCGCGCTCGTCGCACGTCGGTGGAAGCATATTCCTACCTCAGGGTCGGCGCTTCAGAATGCTATTTATGCTGATTCAGATCCTTAAGTGCGCGTAGCTCACCTAAGCCACGTTCCTCACTCGACGGCCGTATGCCTCGAGTGGAAATCTCTGATGTCGCTCGAGCTCTCTCGACACAGTGTCCGCGAGGGGTTAACTCAATTCCCCTGTGGAAGAGAGATAGAGATAGAGATTATGAGAGAGAGCGAGACAGAGATGAAGAGAGAGTGACAGAGAGAGAGAGAGAGACTCATGCACGTACAGGCCTGAATCGGCCATTAGATGAAGAAGGCGGCGGGGTCGTAGGCACCGGTTTATAAAGTGCGACGCCCACGCCGCCGATGAATAATGCACGGGCCAATGACGTGCGAGGCAATCGGCCGGAAGCTTTTAGCGGGCGACGTAAAAAATATACAAACGCAGAAGGCCTTGCATTCTTCAGGGATCCGCCGCTGTCCGCGGTGTCTTCTTCTCTTTTCCGCTCTCGTCCTTCCCTTCATTTTCCGCTTCGCGTGTCCTCTTCCTCCCTTCCTGACCCAGCGCGCACTTGGCGAGCTTCAAAAAGAAGATAAGATGTTTACGCGCTCAGTTACCGCTCTGCCGCCGTAAACTGTGACGGCGTCTAGACTCATAGATGGTCATGCGAGTCGGACAATGTTTTCTCCTCCTTCCGCCTCCACACTTCTACGTCTTTAACCGCGCTAATTTGCCTTCAACTGCGATGCATTCAAGAGTCCGGGTTAGAACCGACGCTCGTTCTGTTCGTTCATTTTGCTTTGTTTCTCGACGCGGGACAATTTCGTGCGTTCGAATCGTTTGAAATAGTATTGAAATTCTTGGCCGATTTGATCGGGTAGTGTCCCGGGAGACAAACTCGGAAGAGTATAGAAATTAATAAGGAAAAGGTGGCGTGTTCCAAAAATTTGTTTTGTCCCGCATCCACTGACGGATTCAACGGTAGGGCTTATGTCAGTGGATCCCTAGACGAACACATTTTATTTCGTTTGAACGATTATTCGAGTATCGTTCGACGACATTTTCGAGTATTTATTATAGCGATGTCATGCGAACGAGATCGCCTCGACGTCGGTTAATGGCCGCGGGCGGCGATTAATTTTGCCTTCGGCACGACCGCCGACGCGGCACGACGAATTTCCCCGCGAAATAGCGGATTTCGGGTTGAACGCGAATTATCGGGCAGGCGGGAGAGGTGGGAGAGGTGCGCGACGATTATAATCGGTTTCGCTGATTGCCCATAACCGGCGTTAATTGATCGACCGGCTAAATTGACGATGGGGATAAAGGTTGGTCACAGTTATAAAGTGTGCGTCTTCTTTGGCTTAACGTCAAAATAGGCAATGTGTCTGAATTCGGGAACACGTTTGACAGATTCGGCAAATTTGAAAAATTCGATAGATTCATTGGCCCTTGTTTTTAGTTAAATATCTTATCCAAAAACAAAGGCTTATAATGATTGTTCGTACTAAAAATATTGAAATAAACGGTTGAAAATTAAAAATATATTAAGTTAGACTCGATAGATTAGTCACACTAGACAGATTTGACAGACTCGAACGCGCTGCACGTCGCTCGATCTTCCGTTTGGCTTTAGCGTGTGATGCGTTCAGCATAAACGGACACTCACGATTATCGGCGATGCCTTTTGCAAGGAGAATCGATCCGACTCGGATAGCGGATATCGTGGGGCGTTTAGTAACAGAGCGCGAGTTGCTAAAATAACCGGCGGGACGTCGCGGAGGCGTCCGCGTCGCTTGCCGACGCCGGGCGCCCGCGTTATCGTGGCCGTGCATTAAAGGTACGGTGGCCGTATCGCGTGAAATTGGAGATATACACGCCGAGGAGAGATAGATAGATATTTATTTAGCTCCTGTAGCTACATTATAATTGCACTACCATCGGTAGTAATACAGAAATTTTACAAATTTCGGTTATCACTACTTCTAATCCCCTTAATACTAAAAAACAAAATGAAATAAATATTGCTCTCTTTGCTTTATCTCTCCCTACTATTTATGTATGGTAGAGCGCGAGAAAGAGAGAGAGAGAGAGAGAGAGATTTACGTCGGGGCGCCTTGTCGACCGATCTCGTTATCTGCCTTTATCCGCGCCCAGGATCGGCTTCGCTAGATAACGACTCCCGCGCAACCAGGTCTTCCCCCTTCGAGACCAGCAGCAAGCCAACCCGGGACCTCGCGTTATTGGCACGATATCGCTGCCGCCCTTCTCGCACAAAAAAATCGATCTCCCGAACGGAAACAATAGCTCGCGTCGCGAGCGCCCGAGAAACTTGAGGTGGCCCGATGCTCGACCGCCGGCACCGATAGAAAAAAAGTTGATCACCCGCTAGGAGGTTGGCTAACTTTCTGAAGTAAGGCTCGCGTCGACAAAGATTTTTCATCAGACCTCGACGGACCTTCGTAGCTCATTCCGCGGACAAACTTTCTGCCCCGTTGTTTTCTTTCACTTCTTCGCCTCTGTACGTCACCCCTCTATACCCTCCCCTCCCATCCAACAGCCGCGCTGCCGTGAAAAGAATGGAAGAGGGCGACACAGCGAAAATTGAACAAATTCCTCTTGACCCCGTTTCGTCGGCGACACGAAGTTCGAAGCTCGAGCGCGGAAGACGTAACTTTGGCCGATGTCGCCCAAGCTTCGTCGGCGGTGGCTTAACTTAACCGTAAACTCTCCGGATGCAGCCAGTTTCTGTCGCACAATCGCGTTACGCGCCAGGCATCGGACCCCCTTTCGCTCGCCCTCCCCTCGTCCTCCTGCACCCTCCCCTCGCCACCCCTCTGCTCTTTCGCCGCGGACCGCTAACGTTCGCGTAACGAGATACGCGTAATTAACGGCGACGCAATTAGCTCGGCCTACCTTTGCGCGTAGCGCAGGCGAAGTTGGTCTTAACAATGGCAGTGGTTCATCCTCAGGAACGTCAAGAGAGAGTTTCTCTCTCTCTCTCTCTCTCTCTCTCTCTCTCTCTCTCTCTCTCTGTCTCTGTGCTGACTGTTCCAGCAGACTCTTTCGCGAGCGCGATTCAGTTTTCCCGCGAGTTTACGAGCAGGCTCGCAGGCTTTCGACAAAATTTTGGCCTGCGAGCGTGGCTCACCACCACCAATGACGACCAGTTTCGACTGTCGACGACCGTGATGCCAGCGGCGGCGCCGGAAAGAATCCGTTTCAAGGAAGCCATCGACGACCGCTCGGCTCCTCTCCTCCGCACGAATACATACATACGAACGTACGCTCGAAATTGCTTAAGAGGGGGAGAGAAAAAGTATTAACGATTGACGGGCGCGTATCGTTCGCTCGCGCGGCGTTCCTCTCGGCCTTGCCAGATGTCGCGGGAATATATTTTCGCGGGGGCCGGAAGTCGTCGGCGTCCTTGACAGAAACCTGTCCAGGCGAAAAGACTATTTCTGATCTCTGCTGCGAGGACGCCGAGCGTTGGCCGTCTTCGTCGCCCACGCGACCGCTCATCATCATCATCATCATCACCGGTGGCCTGGGTGGAGAGAGTGCCTGGCCTTTATAACTTCTTTGGGCATCGGCCCGAAAGGCTTCGTCGTTGGCATGCCGTTTCTGCCGTCGCCGTATGATACACTTTTGAATTCCGAGGCAGATGACGAATTCGCGGACGATTATATATAGAAATACGGCACGCGCTGTATAACGTCCGATCCTTCGGCCTTGAAACGTTGACAGTGCGCGAATTCGAATTCGTGACCCTATCTTCGATCTAGGCTGGCCTGCGGGCGTACCGTGGGATTTTAATGGCGTACCGTACGATAATCTTGGGCAGCGTTATTACCGGTAATAACCGGTGATAAACGATGCTTTTTAATTCTGCAGAGGTATAATTGAAAGCGGCTCGCGTACCGAATTAGCCGGCCTGCCGCTGAAGTTGAATACTCTCCGCCTGGCCGGCCGCGATATTATTGTGAAATTATATGCTTTCGCACGGTGCCCGTGGTAGGGGGAGGGCAGGATATTATTGCGCAATTTGATATCAGGATCGCATCGCCGGCGTCGGTACGTCACCGATACACGCCGTTGAACGTAGCTGACTCAATCGAGAGAGTTCTGGCTGAGAAATTCCTGATCTCAATCGGATCTCGACGTCTCTCTCTCTTTCTCTCTCTCTCTCTCTCCTAGTCTACCTCCTCTCTTTCTCCTTTTCTTCCTCCTCCCTCTCTCTCTTTCTCTCGACGAACGCCAGAGGAAACGAAGCGGTCGGAGTGGAACGGACGGAAAGGCCTCGCGGAAAGAACTCGAGCCACTCCCGCGCGCCATTTAAGGACTAATTTGAAGGAGGACTCGAGGGCCTCCGCGTCCTCGAGCGGCAAACCAATTTATACTATCGTTCCCGCCCGCGCAACTCGAGAACGTAGCCAGCTCTCGGTCGTCCGTCACTTCCAATCGCACTCTAACCATTCCCATTCCTACGGCCCGTGGACCCTCGCGCGCATCGTCCACTTCGTCAATTTGTTAACCAGCGCGCTTTCACAATTAACTTTTCATTCGCTTCATCTTTAAAAGATCTGATCTCACGCACAGTCGGCCGGTCTAATGACGACTCGATGGGAGCAGCTTCTGAACTGTGTCGTGAAGAGAATCGGCGAGAGGTGGTGCGTGTAAGTCGGCGAAGAAAAGTATCCAGGCACGGAATGACTGGAATTGGATCGAATGCGATTTCACGAGATGGTAGAGAGCGAGAGAGAGAGAGAGAGAGAGAGAGAAAGGGAGAGAGAGGATAATGGGTAGCGATTTGCGAGCGTTTTGGCACTCTTGTAATTTTGCACCCGTCAAGACTATGAATATACACGCCGATTGACCAGGCGTGTAGGGTTTTGGTTTTCGCCGACTTATTTTCCATTCCGTGGCTGCCGGCAGTTCCCTTCAAAGAAGGTCATAACGGCGCGCTGAAACAAGCCGTTCGAACGAGCCCCGGCCATTATTGTTTCAGGGAACACGACATGCGCTGTCTTCCACTCGCCGGCGACAATCCTCCGCTTTACCTACGACCACCGTCTCGCGTCTAAACTCGCCGTGGCTTTCGAGACGCGCCAGACGGCCCGTTGAATATTTCATTCGGCTTTCGGCAGAACTTCCGTCTTCCGCCGTCACCGCATTCCTTCGCTCACGCGAGAAATTGGGCAGGAAGCGATGTGTCGCGAAAGTTTCGCTCCTAAAGTCGGATTCGTACCGCTGATCGAAGAATTTTTCTTCCCCACTTCGTCGCTCGGCGCGAGTCCGCACGATCGTCCGGAACCAAAAGTTAGAAGCGAGTGCAAAGTGTCTTCGCTCGCCTTTCCCATGCACGTGACTCCGCACGTAACCGATAATTGCCGCACTTCAGAAGTTATGGAACAGTCCGTCCGGTTTTTACGACCGCTTAATGCGCGAACTTTGTCTCGCTCATTGTACGAAAAAGCATGGAGTCATGCTAGTCACGCGAGCAGGTACGAATTCGTCCAATGAACACTTTCCCCGGTATCCGGGAGTTCTGCGAACGATCAGGTCAGCTTCTCAGCACAGTAAGAATAGGCATGAAATGGGAAGAAACCGCGAGATGCGACAAAAAGGCCGCGGATAATGATTCGCGCCTCGATCCGACGAACCCATTCTGCAGTCAAACCGCATTGTGGGTTGGGAGGCGGGGGGGGGGGGGGGAGATCTCCGCGATATCTGTCTCATGGAAATCGAGTGCGCGCAACCCGAGGAAAGAAATGTGTCGAGGCCATGCGCAGTGCACTCGAGAACAGTGCAGCGCGACAAGGTAATGGCGTCCGCGAGATAAGGGGGGAGCCGATGTTCGACACAGAACGGCCGCCGTGTCAGCCGCATACGACTGACGCCGAGTGTTCAACGAACCTGCGCCGGAATACATATTCATTCGATATCGTCATAGGATAACTGTTGCGTCACCGCCGCTGTGACGCCCACAAGGCGTTGTTGGCCTTTCCAGCAGACATTTTTGGACGGAGTGCTACTGCATCGAGATGAAATCGGCTTGACATCAGTTACATCAGGGTTATATTTCTCTTCCTCTTTCCTTCTGTGCCACGGAATGCGTCGCTTTGCCATTCCTCAGTTGATTCCGTTCTATATTCGGAGAAGGAAGCCAGCAAATTTACGTCAGATCCCGAGGTGCCCGATGAACTAGTTATGCACGCATACATTTTCCGCGGCTGGATGCTTCTATCGGGATTCGACGTCTTAAACGGTTCCTTGACAGTTCCGTGATAGTTGAGATCGCACGTCGAGAAGAGTACGCAAACGTTCCGGGCTGAAAGCATTCGAACAATCGCGCATTATGCCTTTCGTCTTTATACCGATTGCAGAATCTGGCGAGATCTACATTTACGTTCGTTATGTAAGTTATGCACCCATATTTACATTAGAGTGTAAGAGGCGAAAAACGAAAATTCGAACTCTTTCCGCCCATAATCTTTTCTTGTGATACGTATACTACTAGAAGAGCATCGCCACAAACGAATTGTGTCACCTGTTACGAAGATCGTCGAGCTTTCCTGGGGAACAAACGATCATTACACACCGACTCTCACAACTACAGTCGTCAGAGGCACGCGGAACAACGCAAATAGCTTCGTCCCATGTCTGGCGAAAATGAAGAGCACTCTTATCATTCCAGCGGCCCTTTCCTTCTGCCCACGACCATTTCTCTTCCTGTCGACGAGTTTGCCAGGTTCGAGTCCACATCCCCCTCCCCTTCGTGTCCTCGACATATTTATCGTGCGCGACCGACGTGCCAGGCCTCTGTCACGGAGAGGACGATGACGTTACTCACCGCAGGATCTACGACTCGATAACCCTCGTTTCTCACGTCCGCCTAAGTAATCCTCGTTTCGCGAAGAAACCGTCCGAAAATGACCCACCGTGAACCGTGACTTCCGCGAGCCCGAGACTTCCATCCTGGCCGGCAGTTTGCATAAAACGCTCGTTCGCACGAACCTGGCAGCGTTATATTTAATAACCGGCACGAAACCGTCCGATCCGATATAGAAGACTCGATATAATTATCGCGAAGTATGCGATACTCCTCTGGCACGTCGTTTCGATCTTCGTACGCTTTGGCGAATTTCGGAATCGTGGTCGGCTGGCGGCCCGAGAATGGCCAGGAACCTTCGGGCAGCCTGCCAGGACATCGTCGCACGCTTTGGACTTTGAACCCCGTGTGAATGAAACACCGAAATTTATCCGCGAATTCTTTCGCGTTCCTTCCTCCTTCTTCGCACCTCTCGCACGTCACGAGGTCGGCTCGGACTTTTACAAGCGCGGAGTCTCGTTAGAGTCGAGTACGGATGCACCTGCGGTTAACCTTCGCCTACCTCCGCCTCACCTCCTCCGCCACCTCCCTCTCCTCCCTCTCCTCCTTCATCACGGAGTGCGACAGTACCAGACGAGGAAATATTTACCTGTTGCGTGCACCGAAATTAGAGAGATTTGCGCGTCTCGACGTTCCCTCCCCCCAAATTTATATGGGCGCACGACTTACGTAGACGTCTTCAGGATTCGCAGATCCAACTTTTCTACGCTCTTCGCGAGATAAGCGGCTGTACGTGAGCAGGTAGTTTTATCCGAACGGCCGGATTACGGTAATTCTTCCCTTAACGGCCGACCGTGCGGGAGAGCCACTCTGGAAGAGAAGAGTTTGAAATGCGTATCAAGCCGGGAGCGTCGTCGGAACACGCGCGCGCGCGCTCGCACGTGTGCGTCACACCTACGCGCGCCCTCACTTTTATCTCATCGCGGGGCTCGGATTACAATAATTGTTGCGCGACACGAGACTATGTGCATTGTAAAGCAAATACGCTCGGGTGCGATGTTGACAGGGCTTACACGTCGCCTGTTTTCGGTCTACTCCCAGCTAACGTGATTAGCATCTGGCAACCTGTCAACATCATTTAATCCCACTGAGCCTTCGTCGGTCGGTCGTGCCGCTGCGTCGACGCGTTTCGTTCGTTAGCGCGTCTCTTTCGAAGAGCGTAACTGTCTCGCGCGAACGAAAGAGACGACTTTCGCGGAATTTCGTCTTCCCCGCAATTTTTCCGTCGAATCGCTGACTTAACTTCCGGGAAGAGAGTGGATGGCGTCGTAACGACAGCAGCCACCTCGCAGTTGCTTGCAGTTGCTTTCAGTTGCTTTCAGTTGCTCGCAGTTCCTTGCCTTTTCCAGCGATACGGCTCAGTAAATTTTCTCTTTCGAAAAGCGTAACGTGTCGCGCGAACGAAAGAGACGACTTTCGCGGAATTTCGTCTTCGCCGCAATTTTTCCATCGAATCGCTGATTTAACCCGCAGCAAGAGAGTCGACCTCGCCGTATCGACAGTAGCCACCTCGCAGTCGCTCGCGGTTACTTGCACTTGCTCGCAGTTGCTTGCACTCGCTTGCAGTTCCTCGCCTTTTCCAGCTGATACGGCTCAGTAAATTTTCCCCGCCGCACGATGTCAATTTTCCGCCCCTACGCGCCGTTCTCGCTCTCGCACGCCATCATTTCTCTGCCGACGGAGAGAAATTTGTGCGCCCGGCGCTTCGTGAACGCGGTGATGCCGGTCGGGCGATAAAACCAGTCTCCTAACTTTCGATATAACGCCGACAGGGAAGATGTCTCGTTAATAATCCGCTTCGCGCCGCGCGGATGTACCGGCACGCACTCTTCCACCGGCGCGAAAATAATCGATGACCCCCTCCTCCTCTTCCTCCTTCTCCTCCTTCACCTCCTCCTCCTCCTCCTCCCGTCGCGGAGGAATTCATATTGGAATTCCTCGCCGACCGTTCGACGAGAGCATTTCCGGCCGTTATGGCTTGCGGCTCGTAAATAATACGGCTGCTCCTGAATAAAATCGATCGGCTGAAAACGAAAGCGCGCGGATTCAATTATAGTCTCGTTACCGGCTCAGCTTTCATCTCGTTTCCGTATGTCTCTACCTTTCATATCCACTCTCTCCTTCCGTCTCTCTCTCTCTCTCTTCGTCTTTGTCTTTCTTCCACTCTGCATTTCGCAAAAGCCGGCCAGGAAGATCTGGTAATGTCCACGGGTCCGGTAAAAAGATACGGTACACACATTGTCCGACCGCTGCCGTGAGAGGGATGTTACGGTTACAGAGATCTGGCGCGGAATACGAGATGAGTAATCCGTCGGATTTGTATGAGAAAGAAGCTTGCGGCAGGAGGGGTGAGGTGGGGAGGGGTAGAATACTGTTTTGCGTTCTCCTCGCGGACGGCATTCATCGTGAACGCTGGGTGGTCCCCTTGCATTATTATGCGCTCGGCGTGCGCGTACGTGTCGGCCGTTATACACGTTGTCGCGGCCGAGTTTCAGATGGAATTTACTATAATGGCTCTCTTCGCTGAATTTTGCGTCCCTCCGTCGCGTTCGCCGATAGGCGTCCAACGCCGACGCATCTCGGGATCAGAAGCGGACTCCTGCCTACCTGAACCGGTTGCCGGCGAGACGCTGAAAATAGGGAAAAAATCGAGAGTTTCACGAGTATGTCATCATTCGGCGTGCTTCAGTATGCGAAGGCGTCGCCGTGTGACATCTTTTGCGCATCGCCAGGCTTAATTAATCTGAAGAGATGCGAAAGGTCGCGACCGGTCTTTGTGCGCTGCGGATGTTTTTCCACGGAATCGAATGAGGCTTACTACGCGTACTACTCACACGCAGCCGTCCTATGTCTTCTTCTTGTGCTGTGTCTGTTGTGTGTGTGCGTGTCGTCACGGCACGCACGTGGTCCATTCATTGGCACGCGAGGCGAGAACGAAAAGGAGAATGAACTCGGATTACAATGAAACGCAAATAAACTCGTGACACAAGCACGCCCCCGCCCACGCTTCTGCCACCCTGCACGTACACACGCGCGTCGCGCAGGTAGATGTGTCGCAATTGTACGTGCAACGGCGAAGAAAGCGTGCGTTTAGAGCGGACACGTGTGTAGGCCAGTGGGTGAGGAAACATGCTCGGCATACGAGACCACTCTCGCGAGATCTATCTAGAGCTACGATTATCAACGCACGTTCTCGTAGGCGCCTGCATATCCGCCCTCACCCAACACATATACACAAACGCACACACGCATAATCGACAAGTTACGGAAGTCGCTTCTATACTAGTACAGCCCTCGGCCTGCCATGAACTTTTCGGCGCTCGACGTCGGATCCTATTAGCGTGTCTAATGCCATTACCGAACCGTAGTCTGATCTTCACTGTCCGTTCACGTGCGTGTCCACTTGTCCTACGTCAGCCTTCCACCGATGTCTCCCGTGAACGCCGCTGAAAGCACCCGGAAGACGTCGTCACTCAAAGCCATTGTAAAAGCCTACGAATACGTACGTACCACGCCTGGAGAACTTACGTTTATGAACATGTTCGAATATCCCGGTGTTAGGTATTGGATATACTGGTACGTAGGTGTCTGCGGATTACCATTCCGCACGTGTCCGCCATCCGAAGCTTCACACAGTTATCCGGTCCTCCGGCACGTGCTCGAGGACGATTCGATACCCTTTTCCCGGCAAATGGGAAATATGGAGTGGCTTTACGAGGGGCGTCTCGGACACATTCAGAAATGGACCTAAAATTAGATCCCGATCCCGAAGGAGCGTCGCCGTCGTCGTCGTCACCGTCGTCGTCGACGCCTCCGGTTCCACTCACTTTCACGCCAGCTTATTCCATCGTTCCGACCGGCGTGAAAGCGCCATTTCTTTCGCGGCGCCCATCACGGAAGCGACGTCGCTCCTCGTTAGTCGGGACCCGGTCGACGTCGGGCGTCGTCGAGCGTCGTCGAGCGTCCTTTCCTCCCCCGACGTAGCGTCGGCCGAACGTCCAACGACCGATATCTATTTTCGACGCCCGCGACGATCGCCGACTTAGCCTCGTGACGAGAATCGTGCGCCGGCCCTTAAAAATGTCCCGCATCGCGATAAGATTATATGCGCGCTCGGAGAGACGTTGTTTACAGGCGCACGCTTGAACCTTGCACCCCGCCTTCATTCGCATCGGGCCACGTTCCCGTTTCATCTTCTATGCGGCATACGTGTTTACTCCTGCGCGCCGTGCACTCCTTTTTCCGCGAAAGACGAAAATACGGGCAGACGCGCAATGAGAGTGCAAACAACGCAGCTACGTTTCCGGGCTCTGCTTTTTGACACTTACCTGACACCTGTCACGTACCTGCCAAATACCTGATCCTCCGATGACTAGTCACCGCAGGGGTTGCATGAATCGGCTCAAAAGATTCAGTTTGATCTCAGTTACGCGCGTACATGATTCGGCGACTTATGAATGATAACCGTGATACGATTAGATTAAAAACTGTTCATCATTGTTGCATCACGTGATGCTAATCATTTCCTACTGAATCACCCCTGCTGTCTTAACGTATACGCTGTTGCAATAAAGCATGGCTAGACTCAGGACACCATGAGTGGTTCCATTAACCAATTTGTAACTCCTGCCTCGTCATTAACTAGCCATGCGGAAATGCCAAAGTTGACGAGGAGGAGTTGACGTACGGCGAGGTAAATCGGTACCTGATAACGATTAATGCGCCCGAGACCTTCTTGGTGGCCACAATGGAGTCGCCGGGCACCGGTGGCTCGTAAACTTCAATGGCGACGTCTGGCACCCGGAAAGTTGGCGTATCAGATAATTCGAGATATAGACGAGTGCTCGCGCGCTCCATCGCCGCCTTTGCGAAGGACGCTCTGAATCAGAATGCAGGAAGATCCATCCGAGCAGATAATCCCTCTGCTCTCTCTCTTTCACTTGCACATACCCGTCCTCTCATATATATATGTACCTTTTTTTTTTACCCTCAGCCTATCAACCCGTCTGACATTCTATGCCTTTCCGGGTTTCAGGTAGCGCGTCGATAGAGCAGAAAAATGGAAACGGCAACAACGGCAAGGGCAACAAGACGACGAACAACAACGGCGTCGAGGTGAACAGAAACGAGGACCAAAACGGCTCCGTCGAGGTCAAAGGTCAGGCGAAGAAGAAGCCTGTCGTACCCGGAGGCGGACCGTTGCTGCAGCAGGCGTACGTATATAAACATGAATATACCACCCTTCCGATCGTTGTATCGTTCGTTGTTTCGATGTCGAGCCTCGCCTTTCGAGGCCGTCAAACGTGCACACTTTACGTAAATGGAAGCTGGCCAATCGAGAAGAGAGTCGAGCGCGAAAGTAGCCGGCCGCTTTTATCGCGAGGCTTCTAATGATAGATCGACCGGCGTAAACAGATTCGTTTTTAATTGGCCTTCGAGGTGCTTCCTAGCCACGATCGTTCGCCGGGTTATCAGCTGATCGGATCTTCAACGCGTCTGCGACGCGTGTTGACCGTTTTCTCACCCTCTTTCTCGCTCGCGACTCATTATCGAAGTCGGCGCGATTCGAAACGGCTCGTCAATCTTCCTCTTTCTTTTTCGCAGGGAGATATCCACCAGCCAGCTGGACTTCTTCAAGATGCTGGACGAGAAGATCGAGAACGTGAGTATCGCCGAGCTGCGAACGGAGTCCCATCGGTATCGCGGAAGTTCATTACTTCTTTGATACGTCGGTCCCTATCCATTTGCCGTTCAAGGGGGGGTTACTCCTTTGATACCGTTTTGCATCTGCAACAGGGTGAGGGGGGAGGCATTCAAAGCGAATACCAACTCGGCGCACAAAGAGTCCGCGTCGCTGAGATTCAATTAAGTTCTCGACGCCGCGGTGGCAGCTATCGCTACGAAATTGTGACTGGACGACGTAATGAAAAATCTTCATCCTTTGATCGTACCTTCAGACTCTCCGTATCATAGTACTCTTCGTACACTTCATACTTCATACACCCTCTCTCTTCCTCTGCCTCCCGCCGCGCGTTGCGTAACACTCGATAACGATCACCGGCCTGACATTATCGCACCTTTTTTCACACCTTTTTTCTTATAGCCACCTACAGTGGCAGTCCTATCGCACGCAAAGTGTGACATCCAGTCTCGGCAGGCCACGTATTCCGCGGGCCGTCCATCCGGCATCGAGTCGCACTTTGTGCTCGGTGCTCCAGATTAGGGATGCGAAAGGGAAAAGGAGGGGTACTAATTGCATGGAGGAAAAGTGGAGCGTGTCGTTGAAAAGTTGGCTCGCCCCCTGCCAGCTCGGCTGGTGGCTCGCGTTGTTCGCCGGCGACAATGAATGCCTTCCACCCTCGAAACAATTCCCCCCTTTTGCCGATCGCGCTCGCATAAAACCGAGCACACGACCGCGGGCAAATAGGAGAGAGAGAGAGAGAGACGGATTCGTATTCGCGTACTTCGCCACCACCGCGGCCACTCCAGATTGTACGATGTCGGTTGCCTAGTTAAATACTCCAATGCGAACTACTAAATTCAAAACTACTCCTGCGGTCCCCGCGGAAACCAAAGCATTGCTGCAATGAAGATATATCAGAGAGTGATCGCATTAAAACGCATCCAGCCTTCCCGTATCAATTTCCAGATTTAGAGCTGTTCGTTACTGCCCTGAAACGAGAACGTTAATCTGATAGAGTCCGTAAATTGCATTAGGGATCGTACCGAGTCGCGTGGGAGATGGAGACTGATTTTAACGCAATTTTTACCTACCCACAGGGTCCTGATTACGACGAGACCCTGGACACGACGAGCCGCGCCGAGAGAGTGTCGAGTCTTCTGCGTCGCTGGGAGCTGGCCAGCGTCAGTTGGTCGAACGTGTCCGATCTGAACAACGCGAATGCGAACCTGAGCTCACCCTCTGTCCAGAAGAGTCGCCTGGCCTCGCCGGTGAACACCTCGCGGCAGAATCTGTCGGCGAAGGATCGCGAAGGCATGAGGAACATCGTCGGCGGTCGGCCGGAAACTGCGCCGATCTTCGTGCGGAACGCCAATCGCGTGGACGGTCTCCAGGACACGCACCATTGTCCGTCGCCCAGCATGCCTCGTCACGTTCTGGAGTCCATCACCCAGAGCCCAACGCAGAGTCTGAAGAACTCGACGCCACCGGGCTCCTCGCCCACCGGAGTTCGCTTCCAGGACGGCTACAAGGACTGCAACTCCGCCAAGGTCACCAAGGTCGTCCACTACGGCGGACAGGCGCCGGTGAACGGGGAGTACGTCACCCAGCAGGCTCTCTATAGGGAGCAGTACCTACAGCAGACCGGCATCATCATGCCGAACCAGTACTCTGCCCAGTGCTCGCCGGGCAACAACATGATGCGCGGCAATCCGTACGTTCAGCAGTTCCAGATCGCGTCGGCCAGCCCCCAGCACTTCCCCGGACCCAGGAAGAGGGGATTCAACGCGGCTCAAATGACGTGACCGGGATGGGCGAGGACCACGAGATAAGACTGATGAGAACTCCGCGCTGAGCAAGTAGTCGTGTTCGAGGCCACGAGGGTGACGATGACGATGGGTACGATGAGGATGATGATGAGCAGCGAGGGATGGAGGACTCTTGCGAGGAGGAAGACCGGAGGGAGGAGAGAGGAGAGAGGCTGAGAGAACTGAGACGTCGTTCCTGGTTCCTGGATGCATCCTGTTCACGCTCTTTCGGACAGTTCTCTTTTAAGTACGGATCCTGTGCTCGGATACCGAAGCAAACGTTTCTTAACCGTAGAGCTCGCACCGTGTCGCACCCGGAGGTGCGAGGACGATCCGGGTAGGCCTAATGTTTTCCCTTGATAGCCGAGAGCCAGCGTTTTTAGAAAGTACGTATTGTTCCGCCAACGGCTGCGTCCACGATAAATTTCTCTTCCTGCGCCTGCGATTCCGCTCGCGATTCAGGAAACGGCGAACGACGATCGATGAAGAGTTCCTGCGCGTTATGTCCCGACTGGGAGGGACGACCACGGAAGTTGCGAGAGGGAAGCGTATCTGTCGGGAGGATAGAGGATATATATGTATATATTGATATATATGTTGCGCATCGTTCGCGGGGTTTGAAGTCCGACCAATTCCCGATCGAACCGATAATAATAAAGAGAGAGAGAGAGAAAGAGAGAGTGAGAGTGAGAGGGAGAGAGTGACAGAGAGAGAAGCGTCGATTTCTCCGTATCGACTAAAAGTGTTAGCGAAGCGCGAAAAACAGCCTCGCCCCTCATTGAATGAGGGGCGAGAAAACGTTTTTTCGAGAGTAACTCCTGCTTTTTCGTTCGACGGATAGTAGTTTAGACTGCCGAGAAACGTTCCTGGACTCCGGTACCACGTACAATCTCATCGGGATTTATAGATTTTTTGCGCGAACGTCAGGGGAATTCCACTCTCTCTTGCCGGGCGTTCTTCTCGGACCGACCAAAAATATTTCCCCCTTCGTTGTTTTTTCCCGTTTTTCCCCCCGCGCGCCGGCACCCGGCGGAACTTCGGCGACGATACCTAAATGTATAAACGGAATTAGAGATGTCTACATGTCGAATATCGATTATCGGTAACTTACGTGGCGTACGTGTTTACACTTTTCCAATCGTGCTACGAGCGCGTGTAATTGGCTTACACAAGTATCTCCCTTCGGATGTTCAATGTTCGCGCGCCTCTAGGGCGTGAACTGCTCGAAACTTTTTCAATGTGGAACAAAAAAAAGATTCTCCGCTATAAGTGCCAAAATACTATTCAAGCGACATCGGGATGTCGCGCTGTGGGTGGAATGTAGCGATAAAAAAAAAGGAAAGAATTGCAAAACGGAATTAAAAAGGGGATGACGAACGTGTCGTGCACCCTAAGCGAAACAATACTCTGTTCATCGTGATCGTGTGTAATAGTGGATCTAAACGTTAAAAAAAAAAACATACTGAAATTTTTCGATGTGCGTACGACGTTTTTTCGTCCATTCTTTGACCTGTTTTTTTTTCTAACGTACCGTAGTGTCGGTGTGTCAGCGATAATATAAAATGAAAAAAGAAAATGATAAATGTGTACATTTCGAAGATTACAATCCGCCGGATGGGAACTATCGTCGGATGGTCTTTTACGTCATCAGATTAGCCGAGATACCTGAGAGATATCGATGTACGTGCGTGTGTATAATTGCGCGTTTTATCATTGCGTGCGTGAATGTGTAAGATACGATATATGTCGACCGAACAAAAGTAGAGAGAAAGAGAGAGCGTGAGAGAGGAGAGAGAGTAGGCGAGAGAGTGAGGAACACGGATGATCGCTAATTTGGGTTTCATAATTGAATGGCAACCCCCGATGTATAGAATTCATTGTACGTACTTGTAATGGAAAGATACCGACCCGTAAACCGAGCGATGATAACTGTATATTTATATGTTGACCATGTTCAAAGTTAACGATATATATAGTTGATGAATGAGAGTTTTATATTTCATGTTACGATACGCTCTATATAATACTGTCGAACTTACACTTAATCAAATTTTTCTCGCCGCATCACCGTCGAATTGTGAACTATATACGTTTTGTTCCGTTGAACAACCCACTTTTTTTTACAAATAAATTCGTAATTTCCCCCCAAGGTGTAGCAGTATGTTCTTACGAACCTCTATCATTTCGTCGAGCTTGACCTTCGCCCGGAAGTCAGCGGAGGGAGAAGAAACCGAGCTGCCCGTCAATCGGACGGACAAGTTATCGGCAAAATAAAGGAAAGCTCGGATAATACCGGACGATCATGAGGGTCTTGTTCGGTGTTACGAGACACGGACGGTCAATCCGCAAGAACAGCAACCAAGCAGTCCTGCGAACATAATCCGATTTGACACTTCGTCGCTAATGAAATTTGGTTAACCCGGAACCCTTACGATACAGATGTAATCGCATTTATTTGCGACGTCTCTCGCATATGCACGCATAACGAGAAATACGTACCGAGAAACACTTTGCCGATTCCCACTACAATGCACATTGGAAAGTCTGGTAATTACAGGCAAGCACAATTTCTAAGTACAAAATATACTTACCGAAGCAATGATTTTTGAATCGAGTCGACTGTTATGAACGCAATTGTCCGTTAAACTGAAAATCGAAATTTGAATTCTTCATCTGCACGTGTTGTTTGTTCCGTTACAAAGGTAAATGTAGTTACGGTAGCGAGTTCGATGGCCTGAGTTTGTTTGCGAACGTATTGATATATGATTAAATATAAGAAAAGTGAGGGAAAAAATTATACGTACGTACCGTCGATGCACGTGGGGCGCACGTTAGTTTGAGAATACAGAGGCGTCACCTGGCGACAGCTTTACTTAATATCAAGATGGCTACTTCTGTCAAACGCCCGCTGCTCTGACAGAACTGTACGACCGTGAATTGTTTGAATAATTCCATGTGAATGAGGCTAGTGATCTCGGAGCCCGTTGTATACAAATGCAGTTGGCTCCCCGACAAATTTCTCCTACTAGAAATCGGCAGTTATGGTTTTTATGGGTGTGGCACTGTTGCGTTTGGCAGGACAAGCAGTTTTAACTTATTTCTAAGTAAATTTTACTCCTCATCGTGTATTCCGAGTAATCGGTAAGGTCACAATGTCAACATGTTTACAATGATTCGAATTCAGCAATTTAGGAGCCGTTAGGTTCATCACCTTTGCTTGTTGAAAAGTCCTTGAGGTTAGGTTATATAAACAGTTATCGTACGGCAAAAGTTGTAATTCATCTGCTAACGCTGTATTCGCAGGCTCAGAAGACGATTTATATTGTACATGCAGAAAACCGACTCGAATGCAATGTCAGTCGAGCAAGTGTAGGTTAGTCTGGATTAACCGCAAAAGCAAGTATGGAGAAGAGAGGTAGCGCTGAGCTTCTTGGCATAGAGCAGAATAACTCTAAAAATGCCAGTTCAGACTCTCTCAATTCAGACAGCAAAAGCAGCTCGCTCAACTCGAAGATGGGTCAAGAATCGGTATTGAACAAGCTTTTCCTACTAATCCTACTACTAAAATTCATAATAATAAAACTTAATATATTCCATTAACTAATTAAAATTATTTTTTCAATTAATTATTCTAATACTTTATAACTCTAGGAAAGTTGGGATAAGGCATCACACTCAAAGAGCTTCTCAACAAGCTCTACCTCCACAGATAATAACATTGTCTCCGCTTTGGAGGCAAAAAAAGAGAATCAAGTAAAAGTGAGTTTATGGAAAGGGTAGTGCGTAGATTCTGTTTCTGTTTATGATTTCATTACGTATTATTGACTTTAGTTCGCAAGACCCTCTTACGTTCCATTTCATTCACTTTTACTTTAGAGCATGTATTTAACTTTATCGCTCCCTCTCATGTTAAATGCATAATTCAACAATTTTATGTTCCACTATATGAAGACAATCTTTATTTCGAACAGAACTTGTCCAGTGGCGATACAGCATTGCCTCTTTTGAGTGGCGAGCGAGTGCAAGGCATTGCCCATGAGGTCACATATCTCTGCCCATATTCAGGACCCGCCAGAGGGGTCCTTACTGTTACGAACTACAAGCTCCATTTTCGGAGCGTCGATCGCGAGACGCCGTACATCGTCGAAGTGCCATTAGGCGTCGTCAGCAGAATCGAGAAAGTCGGCGGCGCGTCGAGCCGCCGCGAGAATTCATACGGCATCGAAGTATTCTGTAAGGACATGAGGAATCTCAGATTCGCCCACAAGCAGGAGAATCACTCGAGGCGGGACGTGTTCGAAAAGCTTCAGCAGTATTCGTTCCCGCTGTCCCATAAACTGCCGGTATTCGCCTTCGAATACTCGGAGACCTTTCCAGAGAACGGCTGGAACGTCTACGAGCCGATCGCCGAATTGAAAAGAATGGTGAGAATTTTCCTATCGGCATGAGAAGCGGACGTTGAATCGAAGCGTCTCTCGCCACCGTCTTAGTTTGGAATAGGTCAGTCGACGGTCTCCTTTTCAGGGCGTTAACAATGACATGTGGAAGATATCGAAGATCAACGACACGTACTCATTGTGCGATAGCTATCCCGCTGTCTGGGCAATACCTGCGGCCGCGACGGATGAGGATCTTCAAGGGTCGGCGGCGTTCAGGAGTCGAGGGCGACTTCCGGTGCTATCTTGGATACATCCTGAGAGTCAGGCTACCATTACCCGGTGCGCACAGCCGCTCGTCGGCGTTGGCGGGAAACGAAGTCGGGAGGATGAACGATACGTTCAGCTGATCATGGACGCGAACGCACAGAGTCACAAGCTTTTCATCATGGACGCGAGACCCATGCCGAATGCTGTCGCGAACAAGGCGAAAGGGGGTGGATATGAGAACGAAGATGCGTATCAGAACGCTGAGCTTGTATTTCTCGACATTCACAATATTCACGTGATGAGGGAGAGCTTGCGAAAATTAAAAGGTGTGAATCTGAATGTGAGCCTTGTTGGCTGGAAGTAATGCGTAACTGAGTTCTTCTTTTCAGAATTGTGCTTCCCCACGATCGATGAAGCTAGATGGTGGTCAGGAATTGAATCGACTGTTTGGCTGAAGCATATCAAGTACATTCTGGCAGGTGCGGCTAAGATCGCCGACAAGGTCGAGAATCACAAAACTTCTGTGTTGGTACACTGTTCTGATGGATGGGATAGGACGGCACAAGTAATTTCTTTTATTTCTTTTTCTAACAGTTATTTACATTTTATCGGTGTGGTAACGCAGGTTGCCTTTTTTATAGCTGACTGCCTTAGCCATGCTGATGTTGGATTCCTACTACAGAACTATCAAAGGGTTCGAGGTTCTAATAGAAAAGGAGTGGCTCGGCTTCGGTCATAAATTTCAGCAGGTGCGTACCCTTGACCTTTGAACCGAAGGAAAACGTGTTATTCGATAACTTAACTCCGCAGAGAATCGGTCATGGAGACGAACATCACAGCGACGCCGATAGATCGCCCGTGTTTCTACAGTTCATAGACTGCGTTTGGCAAATGTGTCGACAATTCCCGAATGCCTTCGAATTTAACGAATATTTCCTCATCACGATACTCGATCATCTATACTCGTGCCGATTCGGCACATTTCTGTACAGTAGGTGAGTGGACCAATTGTTTTGTCAACAACTTTCTCACGAACATCCACACCACTACCGTACATCCTTTCAGCGAACGCGAGAGAGTGCAAGAGCAAGTGAGACAGAGAACAGTTTCTTTATGGTCGTACACTAATAGTCAATTAGCTCTTTACCAAAACCCTCTCTACTGGGCTGGACACTACTACCAAATCGTATTGATGCCAATCGCCAGCATGAGGAACATAAAGCCGTGGAAGAGTCTCTACTGCAGGTGGAACCCGAGCATGAGACAGCAGGTTCGTACTTCCGCCTATGGCGAAAGTCGTTTGCGGTTCTTCGATCGGCCAAGAGGCTACGTATGTCGTAACACGTTGCAGGATCCGGTCTATCAGCGAACGAGGGAGCTTCTAGTCTTGAAGGAGCAGCTGGAGAAGCAGTACGAGGAAGGTCGTCGCGAGCAGGCATCCCGCGCCAATCGATCTCTAACCTCGCCCGCGCCACCCAGGATACATTCCCCAATTCATTCATAGCAGAGCGAGACGATAACGGCCGTCTAATGTCTGTAGTTTTGTAAATGAACGCTTACCACCCCCATCTCCCTGCATCCCCCGCCGCCGCCGCCGCCGCCGCCCTGCCCTTCACATTCTCTATCACGTCTCAGTGTACAAGATATTAACGACTGAATAATCTCTCGCCCCGTCATGTACAAATTGCTCGACGATGGGCGAGCGTAGATTTGTAACGGAAAGGAGATAGGAAAAGGAAAGAAACACGCGCAAAAAAAAAACTGGAGGACCGCCAGGCGCCGCCCGGGTCCTTTTCTCGCCGAAAGGCTGCAAATATGAAACTATAAATGTATTATAACACGAACTATATTACAATTGAGTACAATGTGACTAATATTAAAATGTGGTCGTGGAGTAGCAGAATATACCGTCTTGTATAAAGGTTTCGTTTTTGCCAGAGTTCCTGCGCGTCGCTTTGTACCTTCTATCCGCATAAGTCACAAGTCATTCTTTACAGTGTCCGATGGGCGTCATTTTCTTCTCGTGCGGGAGTTTATCACCTGTCGCGTGAGGAGTACGTACGGCGTCTCCGCCATCAGGGAGAGTGCATAGGCGCACACGTAACAGCACACCAGGTTACCCAAAAATGTCATGCCCTGGGAAATGAGGTGATGTAATGCGAATAACCGTTATGCAGTGCAATGTCACGGCGGCGACAACTTACGTTAGGTAGAAAGTCGACGTGAGCGGATGTCTCGCTGTGAAGGTAGATCGAATTTATGAGCAGCGGGTTCAGCAAGTAAGCACTGTAGGTCAGCCTGCTGAGAGGCACCCAGCCTTTGAATGACAGCAGTTGATGAACGATGCCTAAAGTAATAACGTTACAACATGAAGACACGTCGGTGTCGCAAATCAGTCAATGACGGTTTACTCGAATGTACGAAGTGCATAATGACCTCCGTGCTTGGTTCGACACGCTATTATTATCCACGCAATGCCGACAGCCCAGACGGTTCGACCTAAGGCAACGTAAACGGCCGCTAAGAAAACGGACATGTGCCTCTCCCACAGGCCGAACAGAACGAGTAAATTGCACAAGCTGCCGAAGAACCAGCAGAGCGCTACGGTTCTCTGAAAAATCAACAAACATTATAAGAAGTCCTGATTAAGATTTGTACGCGATCTTTGTACCGTTCTTAGCCGTAATTTGCCGTTGCATTTTATAATGATATAGGCAGTAGCGATTCCCACGAGATATGGGCCAATCCTCATCCACGGTGGGTCATACAGAACTTCCAACAAATTATATTGTTGATCCAATCTGCAAAGTACCGTGTATGTCTTTTGTTCGTAGCTATATGTTTACGTTGGCAGGTTTTACTCACGTAGGCACATATTCGTAAACGTATGACATGTATCCGGAAATAAAGGTAGAAGCAACTAATAGGCCGCATAGTATAGCGACTGCCGCGGAGAAATATCTGGAACATATTTCATCGTTACCGAGAAGAAGTCTAAATAGGAATAAATTGAACTTACATCGAGGACACCACCAGAATAAAAGTTCCGATGATGAAGAACTGCATATCGTTCGACAAGTACCAACTCCACGACAGGCACTGGAATACATTTTTACACTCTATTATCGTTCTCGTACACGCCCGCTTCTTTTCCCAAATTTTGATTTGCATCAATTCATACCATTGACTCCCGGCCGAAGAGATTGTTGATGTACAGTATGTTCCTCCACCAATATTTGGCGCACACCTCGTGCGGCCTCTCCGACATGTAAAACTGCGACGTCTCATGATACCAGCCCGAATTCAGTTCGGCTATTCCTATCACCATCATGTAAGCCGGCGTGAGCCTTTAAAAGTAACGTTCGGATTATATGCTTCTCGTTAACGGCATCGTTGGAATTATTTCCGCGTGCTTCGCGCACATTGGCGTTTCGTCGGGGCAAAAAGTTAAGCATTAATCCTATTTACGTAAGGGCCCGCCGATTATCGATTTCATACTTTTACCCCGTATCTCGTAACGCGAGTATAACTTTATAGGCCAGGAATGTATTGCGCACCGCGTTGCGGCGAGTTTAAAGTTAGGTACCTAATGAATCGCTTGAGAACGGTGACGAAGAAACCTGCCACTTGAACGGACCAATTGATCGGCCTGCGTTCCACCTTGCCATCTTTGCCATTCAGGTAGCCGTAAGCCAGAAGAAAGCCGCTGAGGAAGAAGTACGTGTCGACGGACAGCGTCGAGTTACTTATCACTTGAACGGCAAAACCTTCGCCCATTCTCCAGGACCACGTCTTGTTGTCTATGTAAATATTATGAATTGGGAGATGAGTATCTCAACCTTTGTACTTCGTTTTACTTTTATGTGTTTTTCAATTTTAGTGTAATTACAAAATATGGACGTTTGTATCAATAGGAATGCGTTTATGTAAGTATAGTTGCTCGTAGTGTATAAGCAGGACTTACCGGCCTAATCGGTCATATAAAATATTGTATGGATCGTATGGAAATTTTAGTGTAATTACAATGTCAAGACAGGTTTTTGTATCGATAGATATGTTTATGTAAGTATAGTTGCTCGTACATAAGCAGACTTACCGGCGTAATCGGTCATATAAAATATTGTATGGATCATGACGATCCAAACCATTCCCAGGAATCTCAAACCGTGGATGTCCGATATGGAGTCCGCAGACAGTTTGGTGTCAAATAAGATCCTTGTGTTAGTGTACACCGAGAAGCTCAGTAATATTTTGCTAACAGTGCTCTGTTGCAAGCCCGGAATAGTTGTTTCTGCTTCCGTATCTATCGCGAGAAAATTATGTTCATCTCTCTCAGTCGGAATGATTTACCTTTTATAGTTAAACGTTTACCGTGCAGCGACATGGTTGTATTGTTATTCTCATAAGCCAATAACTTTTTCTTCGCTTTCAGATACTTTTGATGAACCAAAGCATCGTAAGCTGTTCCGATCATCATCATAGACCACGTTAGAATGAGTACGAATCTACAGAAACGATACGAAGCGTTTACTTGTTGAAAGCAATTTTTCCAAAAACATTATCAAATTCGAATGTACCCAAAGAAAATAAGTTTCCCATTGACAAGCCATTGCTGATCGTCCTGCAAGTCTCTGACCTCAATGAGCTTAAAGTCAACCGAATATAGGTCGCCAATCAGAAGTGTTCTGTCATGGAACATTCTTCTTAATATCAAGTCAATTTCCGAAGTCGTACAAGACGCTGGCAAACAAAGACCGAGTGTGACCAAATCCTAAAATAGACCATTTCTTACAATAAGAAATTATGGATTCCCTTTAACGTAATCCGCATCACGAAAAATTTACCTCGTTCGGTAACCTAACATGATACTGCAACGTACTGTTATGCCGAAAGTGAGCGACAAAGTAATTGAGCTCAAAAGGCGGAAACTCGGTGTCCGGGTCGCGATACTTCGAATTGTTGAGACTCTCCTTGTCGGCCAGAACCAGAGGCACTCGATTCGTTGCATCGTTACACTGACTTCTGCTGCCCAGCCAATAGTTATTCCCATAAATAAATCCGGGCTTCGGCTCTCCGCTGGAATCCAGCACTGGACAAAGTTGGAACAACAAACGTAAAATAATCGTTGGAACTCAGCGATCGGAAGAACAAGGAATCGGAACAAGTACGAAAGTTTTGAAAGAAAGAAATAGCGGGATGAGTGTGCGTTAACTCGTTGCCAACCTCGTGGCACGATGTTCCAGGCAATCGGAATAGCGCGCCCGGACGAAAAAGGACATCTAAGCTGCGCGAGCGACACTTTTCACCTGTGCTCCCGCGCGCAAAACTAGTTTCTTGTGTAACCCGATGAAAGTCGATCCCCCGGGGGTTGCCCCGGCAAAAAATCACGCACCTAACTGACACAATCGCGGTGCATAATCGGCGAGCTTATGCAGAGAGCCGAGTTACGCAATTAATCGACGATTCGCGTCCGGCATGGCTCGACTCGTTTCGTCGACTCGAAGTTCGCCGACATTCCCGGAAATCTATTCGGGCTTCATGGGAAAACAGAGTCAAGAGACTCTCCGTTCATCAGCGGAGCCGTTAGCGAAGTCGAAGGAGGGAGGATTTTAGGTAATTTTAGGTAATGATCCTGGAAGCGGCCACTGACTTTTCATACTCCAGAGTGTCCTGTGGTCGACTGCCACCCGGAAGTCATTCAGGTCCCGCCGACACTTCGTCGAATTAAGAAGATTCGCGCCGAGAGCGAGAGCGTACGCCGGCATGGTCTTCTTCATCACCTCATCTTCGCCACGCTTGTCATTGGCACGAACGCAAATTGCGCATAGCAGGGCGCACAGCAGGAACTTGACTGTCATCGTCACTGTCATCGTCGCTGTCATATTCGGGTGCCGGACGTGACCACTTTTTCCCGACTCTCACATCCAGAGCATTCCTCTACCTTCCGAGTACACCCAGTACAGTCTCAGTACATTGACACACAATTTTCAACACATCGACGCCAAATAAGTTTGCGCGGGACAGTCGAACCTTTCAATTTTTTTTTTGTTGAAGCTCACTGTTACCGTCACCTCGTATCATCAGATGCGCGAGTCCGCGAAAAATTAGTCGATCGTCACGGCGCGAATCGTACTCGGCTCCGTCAGAGTCGCACGGGGGATGGTGGAGTTTTCACTTTCGCGCGGAAACTGGTTTCCGGCAGCTCCTCGGCGCGTCTTTCGTGCGGAGTCCGGCAAAGAGTGCTGGCAGCATCGAGCGTTCGCCAGCCGGGCTATCCCGTGAAATTCTGCTTCGATCAGGCCCGGCGTTCACCTCCTCCGGGCAGCCAGGAACGCCGATCGACCGAGGTGACACGACGATCGCGAGAGGACTGGCACGCTTCTCGAAAAGTCATCGCGCGCAAAATCCAGGTGGAAAGTAAACGCGTCCTCGACGTTTCGATGCCGATGTCGCGCTGATGGGGAACCTGTCGAAAGGGGGGTAGGAAGGAATGGTGCGGAGGACGTCGTGCGTAAATGTTTCGGACGAATCGTTTCGTACGATGGTTTCGTACGATGGTTCCGTACGACGTTTCGTACGACGTTTCGTATGATGTTTCGTATGCGACCGTTCAATTTGCGCAAGACTGGCGCGACCTCACAGCGACAATCTCACCCCGTTGTTCCGCGGTTTCAGTGAAATCGGCGAGAAACGCGACTCTGCGCTGTCCTTCGATCATTATTGCGCGGATCCGACGTGCGCTTCGAAGCCTGGCTGCGACGGAGTTTCCTTCTATTCTAACGGTAGAAAGGTTGTTGAGTAAGATGCACAATTGAAATTAATAGAGATTATGTACCTTATATATATATATTTAAAAAAATTAAAGAATGTTAAAAAAATTGGGACGGCTCTTACGCAGGAAACCACTTCATCCAAACCCGTGTACATTATAATGTTTAGAATATATATACAAATATATGTATATTTGGTGTGAAGTGGTTTCCTGCTTAAGCGCCGTTCGAAATTCTTGTAATTTGCGGCGACACTTTTTCTCTTGACACTATGAACGGTTTTTTGGCCGCTTTTTTTGGGACCAAGTATATGTGACAAGTTGAGACAAACGATGTCCTCCTCGATCGTAATTATGACCCAGACGACATTATATTTTATCCTGTCCGAGTTGGCGGCGAGGAAGGACCGACGATTAAATTGCACTTCCTGGTTGCGCGCAGATGATGATAAAACCTCGTCGAAAAACTCTCACCTACGAGATTCGATGGTTGACATTTTAAAGGCCGGACGCGGGTCAAGTTATATCATGTCGGCTAAGACCGGCGAAAATAAGTCATTATACAACGAGTAGTGTTTAATGACCGCTTCATTGTGTGATCCCTGTCGGATGTTCTAAAACCGACGGTGACCATTGTGGCGAGCGACCTGCACCTTCGGCAAACTTTGCGGTCGTACGTGCAAATTCGCAGGAGATGACAGTTTGCCATCATCTCGGCACACACCGCATTGACTGCCTTATTTGCCAAATACGACTCGAAGATTAATTCCCATCTTTTCGCTCGTAACACCGATTTCATAGCCTTTCCACACGTGTCCCATCTTGAGCGTAGCGAATCTATCGATGCATTATAAGCTTTAACCCAGTCAAGCAACTTTCGATTTTTACTCAAAATTCGCCTATTACTCCTCTCCGTATCCATGTTACTCAACTTCTAATGAAAGCAGCGTTTCGCGCCGAGAAATCTAGCCGTGGTTTATGGCTCATATCCGCGATCGACGATGCCAGCTTGCGCGATTTCACTTCATCCCGGCGTTCGTTTCGTGTGTCCAAATCGAGCCTGTGACCGCTTCGAGCGTCGTCAACGGTCATCAGCTCGGGCGTCAAAGGTTCTTCATGGTCGGCATGGCTAACGAGAGCTTGCGGCAGATTCGTTATGCCGCGACAGCTCCGAAACACGTTCGTGGACTTTGGCCGAAGCGCGCGCACTTCTCGAGTATGCGTAAACGTACGATACGTACGAAACGTACGGAAACCTACAGAAACGTACGAAATGACCGTTACAGAAGACGTAACTCTTTCGAACGAGCCTACGTTCGGCATCCGGCATGCGTAACGCGAGCTTGCTTCTTTGCCGGCAAGAACTCAATCCCCCCCCGCCATTATGCAACTGCTTTCCACCTTCGAATCAAAAATTCTCATCCCGCCGGACGTTCCGAGTACTCGGACTTTCGGACGCCTGCGACTACGTCGGAATTACATAAATTGACGACATTCCCAAAGTGATGAATATTTTAACTACGGCCCAGGCGCTCGAAGGTATTTTGGCCCGTAAGCGTAGAAAGGGTGAAGGTACGAACCGGCAAAAAGATAATGACGTTAACTAGCTCAAATTCTGAGACTGGAATCTCGTACTTGCGCTTTCTTTCGCAATACCTCCCGATTTGCGGTCGTAGGTTTACAATTTCGCACCTTTGGCCCGTAAGCATGCCGAAGGTGAAGGTACGAACCAACAAAAAGGTAATGAACTTAACCAGCTCAAATTCTGAGACCGGAATCTCGTACTTGCGCTTTCTTTCGCAATACGTCCCAATTTGCGGTCGTAGGTTTACGATTTCGCACCTTTGGCCCGCAAGCGTGCCAAGGGTGAAGGTACGAACCAACAAAAAGGTAATGAACTTAACCAGCTCAAATTCTGAGACCGGAATCTCGTACTTGCGCTTTCTTTCGCAATACGTCCCAATTTGCGGTCGTAGGTTTACGACTTTGCACCTTTGGCCCGTAAGCGTGCCAAGGGTGAAGGTACGAGCCAACAAAAAGGTAATGAACTTAACCAGCTCAAATTCTGAGACCGGAATCTCGTACTTGCGCTTTCTTTCGCAATACGTCCCAATTTGCGGTCGTAGGTTTACGATTTCGCACCTTTGGCCCGCAAGCGTGCCAAGGGTGAAGGTACGAGCCAACAAAAAGGTAATGAACTTAACTAGCTCAAATTCTGAGACCGGAATCTCGTACTTGCGCTTTCTTTCGCAATACGTCCCAATTTGCGGTCGTACGTTTACGATTTCGCACCTTTGGCCCGTAAGCGTGCCAAGGGTGAAGGTACGAGCCAACAAAAAGGTAATGAACTTAACTAGCTCAAATTCTGAGACCGGAATCTCGTACTTGCGCTTTCTTTCGCAATACCTCCCGATTTGCGGTCCTAGGTTTACGATTTCGCACCTTTGGCCCGTAAGCGTGCCAAGGGTGAAGGTACGAGCCAACAAAAAGGTAATGAACTTAACTAGCTCAAATTCTGAGACCGGAATCTCGTACTTGCGCTTTCTTTCGCAATACGTCCCAATTTGCGGTCGTACGTTTACGACATTGCACCTGTTCATTCTGTTCGGCCCGAACGAAAGATTCCTCTCGCGGGTTGTTTGGGATGAAACTGTAGCAGGCGGCTAACGAACCGGTGAACTTTGTGCGCGGGTTACGTCGCCGCCGAATTCGCCGTGAATGTCAAATATGTATGAAACCCGAAGGCGGCCGGGCGGCTGAATAATTCATGAGCTCCGGCCGAGAGAGATGGAAAGACCAAGGATTCCAACGAGTTCTTTCGCGAGCCACGCTTAATTATGCTCGATACACAATTGCCGTCGTAAATCTTGCCCGCGAGGCGAGCATAACTTTTCTAACTCTTTTCTCGCACTTCGATGGGCGGCGTTCGGTTGGCAAGATTGCGTTTCAGGCGTGGGACACGTGACGGGGAACATTACCGGTTCGCTTCAGGAACTCGGCACCTGCGAGAACGCTTCGTCTGACTGCAGAATACGAACGGAACAGAAATGGGAGATTAATGGAGCTGACAGTCCGCGCATTTTTTCGTGAAATTAACACGAGGAAGTAGACCCGATGAAATCTGTCGACAAGACGTTACGCACGTACTCGAACGATTCCTATATTGCAATTCGATCCACTCGCGTAACGATAAAGCCAACCTTGCCGGTAGTAAACCGTCTACTCGGTTTTCCGATAGTCATGAGTGCAGTCATGAGTACGTAGCATGGGAAATGTACTTGTCAATTTCGGCGTAATCAGCGGCTGACGCCGCTGGGAGCGCACCTTTCACCGAAAAACTCGTTCCACGTGCTCGGGCTCGAATTACATTTCGAGCCGTCGCTTTCTGTCCGGCGAAGCCGCGTTTGTTTTCATTAGGACGTAAGAGGCGGCGCGCTAAATCGCATCTCACGTGAAAGCGCTCGCATAACAGCTGTAATGCGACGAGTGTGCGTGCGAGTATCAATATCTCCGAACGTGCCGTTACGTCATCGATGGGGCTCACTACATGCTCGCCGGCCTAACGTTACAGAGAGCGTTGCAGAGAACGTTACAGAGAGCGTTACAGAGAGCGTTACAGAGAGCGTTACAATTTCTTACCCCGTGTTTCTTTCGGCTCGTCGCACGTTTGCTCCTGCTGTTCCGTAACGCGTCTGGAATGCTTTTTCAGCGAGTGGTTCACAGCAATGAGATAATGCCGAGTACGGGGAAAAAAGAAAGCATTCATAAAAAATATATATTTCTCTCTTAACAATGACGGGATTAGGTCGTATGGTACAAGAATCGCTGCAGGGTTTACGTTGGATTCCTGTTAGCGGGTAATACTGACGGTAAAATCAACCTTTTAACGGCTCAATCCTTACGGTTTGAACCGATTCTTTCTTCATGTCGAAGTATTTTATAACTCGCTCCATCAGAAGTATGAACGGCGTTTCCATCATCACGTGGAGCATGTAAGCGAATATGTAAGACATCGCCAGGTTTCCGTAGAACAGCTTAAACTGGAAAGTGGCGACAACATATCGGTAGTGTTTTTCATTTCTATGAATCCATTCGTTATAATCGTATTACTTACGGTTGACCAGAAGTCAACGTGAACGGCCGCTTCGCCGTACAATTGTGTCGTTGATATGATAATCGGATTCAAGAGATAAGCGCAGTAAGTTAATTTGCTGAGAGGGACCCAGGATTTCCATGAAAATAAATGCTGAAGGGTACCTGAAATCAGATTCGTTTCGAGGCGTATAGAGATGCGTGTCTTATTGATTCGCGAAATGCGTATTTAAATGAACTGTATAATCACCGCCTCTGTTGGTTCGACACACGATCAATAGCCACGCAATACCAATGGCCCAGACCGTTCTGCCGAGAGCAACGTAAATGGCCGTTGACAAGACGGACATGCGCCTGTCATACAGGCCGAAGAGGACGAATAAATTGCAGAACGTTGCGAGGTATCCGCAGATACTTATAGTTCTCTGTGGACGAAGATATTTTTAGGAACCTTGTAAATTATTGTAATTTATATTTCTATGGATTTTTATACCTTGCTTAGCGGCAAGTTTCCGTCTAATTTTATGACGATGTACGCCGTTACCATTCCTACGAGGTAAGGGCCAATTCTGACCCACGGCGGATCGTACAATTCGTGCACAAGACGATACATTTCGTCCAATCTGTAATAGTATGTTATGTAGTCCGCCGATTATCGTATTTGCCGGGCAGTTACTTACGTAGGTTGATACTCGAGAACGTATGATATGTATCCCGATATGAAGAGAGAGCCTATTAAGAGGCTGAACAATGAAGCGGCGCCAGCGATCAAATTCCTTAAATTACAATTTTTATGGTTATCGGGAATAGGCACTAATCGAACTTTCTTACCTTGCGGAAATCATGAGAATGATATTTCCGATGATAAAGAACTGCATGTCATTTGACAGGTACCAACTCCATGAAAGGCACTAGAATAAATTCTTACTCGTAATTATCGTTTATAGCTTTGTCTTTTGAATGATTTTTGCAATAGTACGTACCATTGTATCCCGACTTAACAAATTGTTGATATACAATGCGTTGGCCCACCAAGAATTAGCGCACAATTCGTGATGTCTCTCAGTCATGTGAAATTGCGAGGACCTTTGCCACCAACCGGAATTTAATTCGGCAAATCCTATTGTCATCACGTAAGCCGGCGTAAGCCTTGAAATATTACACGCTGCGTTTCATGCCACCGTGTCAACGTATGCAAATTGCCTTATGCCTGCGACTGATTTTACCTAATATATCGTTTTACGAGTTTTACACAGAATTCTCTCAGCTGAGAGCTCCAGGTGACGGTCCCGTGTCCGTTTTTGCCCATATTTGTGCTGATATGACGGTACGTCAGAAGAAATCCGCCGAGACAAAAAAATGTGTCCACTGCTAAATGGGCGTTTGTCAATCCTTGGGTAAAGAATCGTTCTGTCACCCGCGAGACCCAAGCTTTGTTGTCTGTACGGACATAATAGGATGCAAAGGCTGAAGTACAACAACGCTCATTTATTTGTCAACAATCACTTACCGGTGTAGTCGCATATAAAGTACGAAGTGTGGAGTGCTATGAGCCAAACCATTGACAGAAATTTTAATCCGTGAATTTCCAAAACAGTGTCTGGCGTTATCCTTGCATAAAACAGGGATTTTGTGTTGGCGGACACGGAGAAGCACAGCAGAAAACTGCCGATGTTGCTTTGTTCCATTGTCGAGAGAGTTTTCGAATTTGAATCTGTTCCTAAGATAAATGGTTTTTCGTTATAGATTTAATTAGACATTTGTTCGAGAACGTACCATTAACCATCTCCTCATTGTTGTTATAAGTCAACGATTTCTTCTTTGTGTTTCGACGTTCGTCGCGGATTCGTTTATCGTAAATCGTTCCGGCAACCATTAAACTCACTATTAAGAATATTACACATCTACGAAAACAATGCAACATCTTTAATCAGAATTATTGACAATTTTTGATTATATTATATCCGCTCGTTGTTGCATACCCCAGAAACATCATTTTTGGGGTCAAAAACCATTTATAACCGTTCCGCAGATCTCTGACTTCCACGAGACGAAAATCGACGGAATAAAGCTCATTCACCAAAAAATTTGTTTCACTGACCACATTCTCCAAAATTAGACCAATTTCATCGGACGTACATGACGCTGGCAAACAAAGGCCAAGAACGAGCATATCCTAGAATCAATAATTTTCTACAGCACGTAAATAAAAAATAGTACTCGCTTCGCGAACCATAAACTAAAATGTATCAAAACGGAACGTATCAAACGTTTACCTCGTCAAGCAAACCGATGTGGTACTGCAACGTGCTATTGTGCCGAAAATGGGCAGCAAAGTAATGGACTCCAAACGGCGGAAACTCGTCGTCCGGATTTCGAAACATCGTGTTGTTAAGCTGCTTTCTGCGGGCCACAGCGAATGGATTACGATTCGACGCATCGTGACATTGACTTTTAATGCCGAGCCAATAATTATTTCCGTAAATGAAGCCAGGCTTCGGCTCGCCACTGGCATCCAACACTGAACGAAAGTGAGATCAGGATCGATTATCAAAAATTGCCTAACAATGGCTCGTCCCGGAAAAAGTAAAACTGACCTTTCAAAGCCCATAATATTCTGTTGTCGACTGCCACCCGAAAATCGTACAAATCCTTTTGACACTGCGTGTTCTTATCGAGGTTCGCACCGTCCGCAACAGCGTAAGCTGGCATGGTTTTCTTCATCACCAGATCATTGTAGTCCAATCGAGCAATCGCTCCTGCGGAAAGTACGTGGAAGAACAATACTCCGCACAGTAACTCGGCGACAGTCATTTTCGACATAAGTTGAAGTAAGTTGAAAGGACACTGTTCTTAGATCTTATCTGACATTACACTGATCTAAAACTGAACTACGTTACGCGTCGATATTCAATGACTTCTTAACAGCGATAGGATGTTTAGCATCCGACGCCGTCGCGTTCCGACTTCCGCACCGAAGGAAACTGTTTGCGATCCGGACGATTTTAGACCGGTCTTCTTCCTAGGAGACCGACATGTACTCTGATCGCGGAGACCGCTATCTAAGATACTACTGTCACAGATTCAAGGTGAAAAAAAAATGGTGCGTCCACCGTGTTAAATGTCAATGTCGCCGTTGAACCTTGCAAGAGTGCATGATATAAGTCAGCTTCTGTAAGCGGTCGCGTTAATGTATGCGATTACTGTGTGGGTCCGATTTTTCACCCGGCATTTCTTGCCTTTTTCCCCAAATTAGGTAAACATTCTCGTTCGACGGTGGCCAGATAACAGGACCGTAGACCCGAAGACGCGGCGAGCCTAAGTGTTTTACGCCTAATCAGCCTAAAGCCTAATCAGTTTCGTGAGAAGATACGTTCACTGTACTATCGGAAACAAACTAAAAAAGATTGTTGCGGGGAAAATAGTTAACCCGCGCACGTGCTTTGTTGTGATTGCATACTTATGATTCAGAGCGTGCGATTGAAGAATGGACCGGTTTTTTTCTGGGTTTGTACAGATATGGCGCAAAAAAATTGTAAATCAAGGGGAAAGAGACCACTCGTTTGATTCCGTTCAGAAACTTTAATGGGAGCCTGTTAGCCGAAAAACCAGTTGGCATTATTGTCCTTTAGAGGCCAAAAATTGCTACACTGGTCGACAATGGAAATATGTAAATGCATTCGACCTTTGAAAGGTAGTGTAATTGTTTTACGGAACTGTGCGATTGATTGAGGTTTCCGATGGATAAACAAGACGATTGACAGATATTGAAATACTTATACAATAATTAGAGTGCACTTTTTTTGTGGTAGTCACGTTCACGATTGTGGTTTTGCCTTATATTTCAAGGATGCCGATTACGGGATTTGTTACAGACGTAAAAGGTAGTAGGCTAGTCCAATCTCGCGGTAAAGTGTTGGCATAACGTCAACAATGTAACAGAGGTTGCTCGCGTTTCAGTATCTGGGAACAGCGGTTACAGCATAGAGAGAATGTAATAATGTTAATCACCCTACGCTGCTGTTAGGGCAAGCAAGGTGAACCTCTTCCTGATCCTTATAGAATTCTGTCCGCCGCTCACTGGACATGCGACTAACAACGCTGCTTTCAAAACACCGGCACTACTAATACAGTACATGTTTCTCAGAATTTCATGGTCCAAGGCTTCCAACATCGCGAAATTACATCAAAAAGTGAAACTTGTGAATACATACCTTGCGCGCGATGCGATCTTGACTTTGAAAAGTGACAAAATAATTGGCGGAACGTGGCGATCAGGTTGAGCAACGTATTCATCGATGTGTCAAGCTTGAAAAGCGCGTTACGTAAGTGAGAGTTTTTAGGAAAGATTCAAAATTTCACTTACGCCCTCAGCTAAGACTGAGGACACTCAGAAATATCGAACGGTTCGGACTCTACGGAGTGAGAGTTACGCTCTTATCTCGATGTCATCATCGTCGCTGTCATTCGAGAATTCGACAGTCAAAGCTGTCCCGATGCTGAAGTCGGTCCCGTTGACACAAGTCGCCAATATGCAAATCGAGCCTTGCAGAAAAACTTTCCATCATTCGCGGTATCATTTACTATTATGCAACCTGGCCAGAGCTAAGAGAAAAAGTTCTCTAAATAAACGAACGGAGTTCAGTAGGCATAGACGCGACGAGAATAGGTTTATAGTCTAATTCTTAACATTCTAACATAGTCCAGCTTGCGTGACCTTCTGCGATCTACGTCTCATAACTGGAGTTTACGCGAAACATTAGTTTGTTCAAAGTGTACGAGCTATTCTCGCCAGTTAATGCATAAGACAACGTAGAACGGTATAAGACAGAAATAAACGCTAATCATCCCTTCGAACTGTTTTGCATCCTGCTTACGAAGGAGATCAGGTACGCGACAATATAATTATCTCCTCCAATAACTACGGTTCAATCGGATCAGAACTACTTCCGACAAGTGTGAACAGCGTCCTCGACGCACAACTCGAACCAGGAACAAAGTTCCGTCCGCGCTACATGGACAATGTGGGAATCGCAGAAAAAGGACAACATCTCTCGTTTTCCAAGATCTTATTATCAGCACATGGAAGTGTTCGCGTCCATTTCACAAAAAAAAAAGAAGAGAAGAGAACGCAAAGGGCGATTCGGACGACGGTCGAAACGTGTAAATCGATTAAATCGGGGCAGAACGAAGAAACAAAAACGAACAAAAAAAAAAGAAGAATGAACGGACAATTGTACAACGCGAATCGGTTTACGTTTTTGTCGGCGATCGCCGAATGCGATGCGCCCTCGTCGCCGGCCGAAGTAAAAGTCAGAAAAAAAAAAGAAACGTTTATAATACAATGGGATAATACAGGCATCGATAACGGGCGCGCGCTATATCGTTACAATATTGTAAAATATCACAACATTAATATCTCCGTTCGGGCGCCGAGACATAACGAAAGGACACCACCCTCGCGTTCGTCGGGCAACGCCTCCAGGAGGGGAGGATCCGCCACAATTTCAACCCCCCCTCCTCAGACGTTCGCCCTTCTATGACTTAGACCCTTCAAGCACACTGCCTCGCCTCGTGAATTAAAAAAAAAAGAAAAAAAGAGGAGAACGCGCCGGACGCTACGGGCCGAGGACAAAGACCTTTTCCAACCTCAGGTCGGAAAATTTTGCTTTTCCTCGCGACCGCTCCCGGCGTCAATTACGCAAATAATCGCCTCGATCGCAAATCTCGCTAAGGCCTGCCGAGTTGATCATCCCCGCGATCGTCGCACACATCGTCTCGGCGAACCTGGGGGGCTTACAACGATCGCGTTACATCGTCCTCGAGGGCTCGAGCGTGGGCCGAGCGGTCGGGTTATAAATAAAAATCTTGCGACGCGTTGAAAAAATAGTACCCGACCGCTTGGCGAACGTTGCGAACCGTCCGGACGACGTCGCGCTCGACTGTCTCGCGAATGTCAGTCGGAGAATCGTGGTTTTTCGGTAGAGCAGAGGTTGCGCACAGTGTCCAGGTCGGACCACGCCAGATATAGTTCTATATAGATTCTGCTTATAGTCTCACGACCGGGCTAATTTTTGCGGTTTCGCCTGCGGAACCTGCGACATTTATGGACGTTGCTGGTTGTTAGATGTACGGCGGAACGTACAGCTGCTATAGGAGCGACCTTGAAATCCTAGACGACTGTATGTCTGGGCTGTATGCCCAGCACGGTTAAGTGAAGTGGATATCCGGATAGGCGTCTAGGGACGCATGCAATATTCATAATTGTCGCAGGATGGATCTTTGACCGCAGTTCGTTTCAAGACTGAACGTAGATATAGCCGAGGAAGTTGACGTCGTTCAGGCTTGGACACTGTGCCAACGTGTCGGGAACAGACGGGAAGAGAAGTTCGTGAAGTAAGGCCAGGGGAGGGGTGGAGAGGGCTATAGCAATTGCAGGAGATCGAAAGGAAAGTCCGTGAAGTAAAGCGACAGAGAGGACACGGGCGAAAGAGAAGGAACGAATGCAATCTCAAAGTAAATTGGGTCGCGCGAATACTGTTTTCTCTCTAGTTGGCGGCACTGAGACTCATTGGCGAGACTCGGGTGGTAAGCGGGGGGTAGAAGAAGCTGAATCGACGGATCGGGAATGCAGAAGCAATTTCCTGGCGTCGAAGAAAGGGTTAGGCTGAAAGTGGGGGAGGGAGCTCACGGTTTGGGAAATGGATCGTGGACAATCTGCCGTGTTTTAACATTTAACTGCCGCTAAACTTTCTCGAAATATTGCCAGGCACACCCGTATCATCGTCTTATGTACAGACCGCGCACGGTCCTCCGCGTCGGTTCCTCCCTTTTTTGTTCCTTCCTCGAAATACTATTTTTCGCACAACACCCCGCACGCATCTCAGTCAATCTCGCACGCACGCACTTAACGGACACACATACACATACGCGCACAACACAGATTCTCGCTCGCACTCGCTCTTGCCCACGAAAAAAAAAAAATGTTACACACCGTACGCTAGTATCAATAGTTTACAGGTAATTCGAATACGGAGAGAGAGAATGTATGTAATATGTAACACCAGCCATTTAGCTACGTAACAATTATCATTCTACCCGCTATATATACAAATCACTAATGAGTAGCCGGCCGCCACGCGCCAAATCCGAGAATTGTCACGGGACGCGACGCGTCTTTCCCCGTCGTCGTCTCAGAGTGGGAGAGAGTGAGGGAGAGAGAGAGAGAGCGAGAAGCCGTTCGTGTCGGGAAGCTGGAAACCGAGCTCCGAATTATTCGGTCATTTTCTTCGGCCATTTCGGTCGTCCAGCCACGATTTGATTCGGATCAGCCTCGGCGATCGAGTCGGAAGTCCGTAAAAGAGAATGAACTCGGTACATACGAGACAGTAGGTCCAATTTGTAGATTGAATCGGGTCTACCTCATCAATTTCTCATTCTCGCCCGTCGCTTCTCTCTTTAAAACAAAAAGAAGAAAAAAATCCGCGCGTGGCCAAACTCTCGCGTCCGCTCGTCTCGCCCAACTCTCTATTGACTACAAAACGACGCACCGCTCGCATCTGAAGCACGCTCGACGAGAGTGTATCATTGTGCTTAGGGTTCCACGGAAGAAAATAGTTGTATCTCTCTTTGAGTTATTGTTCCAAACGGCGCTCCACGCGAGCCCAACCACGCCGAGGTTCGACGCCATGTACAAATCATCCTCGACGGCCATTCGGCCTGTGCAACGTTCACGCAACTCGTCACCCAATCCTCTACAAAATCGTAACGACGTTGGAGTCAGCCGACGGATGTCCAAGAACGTCTGGGACTCGAACGACGCTCTGAATCGATTCCGATCCGAGGAGAGACTCCACTCGACGAACTTCATTTCAAACAGCGGCTCGTTCGCGCGCACTTTCGAAAACAACAGAGATATATATATATAATATATAATATGTATATGTATATATCCTAATCGATCTAGGTAACAGGCGTTTTGTCGCGCTTCTGCCTCTCGTCTCCTGCTCCCCTCCTGGCCTGACTGTTCCTCCTCCTCCTCGCCCACCTGGCGACGATTCCCTCGTCCAGTCTCTGGCTCGTCCGGACTCTCGCGTCGCTCCCGTAAAGCTACCGTGGCTCGTAGGCCTCGTAAACGAGTTCCGGGACAAGGGCCAACGAGAACGTGGCGCTCGTCTGCTGTCTACCCATTCCTCCCGCTGAGTGATGCTGCTGCTGTTGTTGCTGCTGCTGCTGTTGCTGCTGCTGTCGTCTCAACGACGACGTGCAGATGGCTTCGTGTTACCTGTTGTTCTCCTCCATCACCACCTGCTTAAACACGCCTGCCGGCATTTGGCTCTTCACCTCGTGACTTCCTAACGCCGTGGTGCCGTCCTTGGCGATGAACAGCTGGAGCCCCGTCGCTGTGGCAAAAAGGGGTTTGCATTCAGTTAGGACTCTTCAGGACCATTATCGGATCATAATTGCGCGATACGTGTCCGGGATGGATGGTATCGATTATCGCGTTTCTTTACAATTGGAAGCTTTCGGATAGAGGCGAGTGGATTGGATGTGGGTGTGTGGGTGATGTGATTTGCGGATGGGTAACGATGCAGGTGGAAGGAGTCTCTTTTGGACACCTTCGGGCGTCGCATTGTGAATTGAAAATGCATACTCTCAGAGCTCTCGAGGTCCGACTGTTCCAAATTCGTCGCTTTGAGGAGCTCATCGATCAGCGAGTCCGGATTCGGTCTCGTGACCTCGACTCGGCAGAGGACAGGATTTCCGGTGCTGTCTTCGGCCTTCTTTCTGCGCTCGAGTGCCGCCTTCGCTCGATCCAGGGAGCCGGTCTCGCTCAGGCCTGAACCGCCGGAAGGATTCCTGCGAACGAATTACGGACAATCGGTCAGTTAACGCGATCCTTCGGCCTTGACAACGTATCATCTTCGTCGAACATTGGCGTAGAACTTATAATACACTTAAATACCCCCTTAATAAACCTATGCCAAACCGAATGCACCGATATGGAAAAAAGAACAATTGCTTATTGCTTCTTGGAATGATGTCCTTGGACAGTTTTTCTGATTCGTTTCGATAACGGAAACTGACTATTCTGCCTGCGCCAATGTTCGACGACGGATCGATGAGAGTATTCGTCGCATGTGAGGAACATGAAGTGAAACAGTGTACAAGTGCAGCGTGAAAAACTGGATGCACAGTGTGGAGGAAGTCAGTTTGTACAGAGGCGGGTCGTGTTGTGCTTGTACGTGAACGCTAATCTTTGACTCGTTGTACTCGTAACAATTAACACTCGCGCAAACACTGGATAATTACAAAAAATACAAAGTAGAAGAGAGACAGAGAGGACAGTGAGAAACTTGCGAGAGAGATAAAAAGAGAGAGAGAGAGAGAGAGTGTGAACGAGGTTAAAGCAGACGAGCTGCACCGTGATCGAACAGCAGTTCGAAAAGAGACAAACAAAATAAAGAACAGCTCAATCTTCGTCCTGGGAGATTTTCGTCTGCGACGATCGTGCGATTCTCATGCGACAAGCTCGAAAGATTCGTAATGCTGTGACGGAGAGCAAACAGAGAGTAAAGAGAAAGAAAGTAGCTGGCAGGTAGGCAGAATGCGTGCAAAGAAAGTGAACGAGAACGCAGGCCAAGCTTCTGGGACAATTAGCGTGTGCTTGTCTGAGAGAGGGATGCAGAAATCGATTTGGACAAGCGTCGTCGATCGAACTTCCGCAAGAAATCCTCTTCGCGCATCGGACACTTCCGGCTCCGCAAAGCGCGGAGAAGGTTGGAAAATCGTCGGCAAACGACGTTTTTCGTACGCCAATTTCGTCCAAGGTTGGGGTGGGCACGCGTCGGAGGATTTATTACGGAAGCTTCCACGGCGGAAGCCGAGCAATTTTCAGCCCCTGGAATGCGGCAATGGCATCCGGCTTTCGGTAAAGCGTGCGCACAGTGTAAATTCGTTCTCTGTCGCGGAGCGAATCTCGCTCAGGCGTAGATGTAAGGTAATTCGTAACTGGCCAACGTAAAGCCCCCGGTGGTGGCTCGGTCGCAAATTCCGAGCTGCGTTAACGAGGTGGGGGAGGGAGATGGATAGTAAGAGGAAGAGGGGGGAGAGAGAAAGGGAGAGGATTTTCGCGTCGCGAGCCTAACTTCGCAATCTGCCGATGTGTAACCCGGTATGTAACCCAGACGGAAACGAGTTGCGTCTCGCGGGGCGTGAAATTATGGGCTTGAATTTTTATTACGGCAATATGGTAATTCTTCCCTCTCTGTTCCTGTGCCGAATAGTGGGATGCGCATTGTGTCGTTAGTCGATAAGCAACGTTCGGTAACGAGCGTCCGACCGGTACTTTTTTGCAGACTGATAGTTGGCCACGTCGAGAACGTAATGAGAGTTCTGTAACTGGATAGGTCGGGCACGTATGAGTGGCGGTAGCGATACGTTAGACCTGTAACGCGGTAGCTGGCTCTTATTAACGCGGCACGATCCTGCTCCTGGAGACGGTAATAAGATTACACCGTAATTACGAGCACGGCGACAGCATTATCCGGCCCTTATAGTCTTTCAATTATGCGCGCTAAGTGTACGCTCCTCGTTACGGGCCAGGCACGCGTGCCGGGGTACCGATCGTATCACCTTACATCTCGCCTGTGAAGAGTTACATTCGTTCTTGCGGATTCGTCCGACTAAAGACCAGTGGCGAGTCAGCTTGTCGGAGCGGACCATCTTACGGGGTAAGTGTCAGCGTCCTTGAACATCAGCCGCTTCTTTTTCAGACGAATTCGTAAGGATTCGACTGTGAAGAGTTGCATCCATGCTTGCGAATTTGTCCGAGTAAAGGCCAGTGGAAAGCTTGTCAGAGCAAAGACTATCTTACGGGTTAACTGTACGTGTCCTTGAATTTCAGCCGCTTCTTTTTCGGACGAATTCGTAAGGATTCGACTGTGAAGAGTTGCATCCATGCTTGCGAATTTGTCCGAGTAAAGGCCAGTGGAAAGCTTGTCAGAGCAAAGACTATATTTCGGGTTAACTGAACGTGTCCTTGACACTGTCCTTGAATTTCAGCCTCTTTTTCGGACGAATTCGTAAGGGTGTTAGGACTGATGTGTGCGCGTGTGTGAAAAGGCAGTGCGAGCAGGGATGGAACACGATAAGACGAAAGCATGGACTGACGGTGGGGTTATGCTGTTTCGGTGCTGCGAGCTCGGTGGAGCGACTTCCGGTACCCCCAAGGAGGACTCCTCGGAGTCCGCTGGGCTGGTGGCGACCGTAGCCAGCTTGCCCCCCGCCCCGTCCAGCAACTTCCGGTGACCGCCGCCAATACCCCTGCAAGGATTCACAAAGCCATCCAAAACTGGAAGCAAAGCCCTTCCGTCCTTCGCTTTCTCCCCATTTCAGCGAAGGGGACGCCGCGCATCGCCCGCCATGACACTCGGCGTCGAGTCCTCGCCAGACTCTCCTGACGATTACGCGGGAGCAGGAGGACAGCCCTCTGACCTACTTTCCTCGGCCGATCGACGTTTCGAGCGTCGTCGCTTTGGCAGAATTCGCGTGCGCGGCTCGAGAGTCCGACGGCGGAAAAGTTAGGTTAGAATCTCGAGCGCTCGAAAGGACGAATTTTCGAGCAGGACGTCTTTCCGAGTTCCTCGCGATAGGGTCGTACTTCGATCAGCCGGAAACCGTACGCTAGCCGGAAATATTCTCCGCGCTGATCCCACCTGGCAAGCTGCCAGTTCGATTGCTGGGAGGGCTTTTGGGCGGATGGTAGCTACTGTTCATGCTGTATCAGTCGCACACACGGGCAAAAAACGGCGTCTCTGGGCTGCTTGGCACATTGACTTACTGATGCTAGCGGATCGTTGATAGGGTTCATGTTTGTCGGGCAGCGTCGACCTACTATGGCTATGGTCAAGACGTGAGTCTTATGTCATTTAGAATGTTGATGTGTCAATGTATTAAATGTACCGCGAAGTGCATCGGGGATAATTGGTCGGTTCTTTAAGTTTTCGCGAGCACTGGCTACTGGTAGGTGAATTCGATGCACTCGAGGTTGTCATTGACGGCAGTTTCGCCCTGGTTCCGCTGCATTGGTCAGGCGTCAGTTAGATGTCGATGGGCTGAATGGAGAGACCTTGAGCTACACTCGTGATACGCGATAAGCAAAGCGGCATGAGCTGTACTCTTGAGACGATGACATGTTATCATTGGCGTACCTAAGGGGGCCAGGGGGGTAGAGAAAGTGTCGTCCGACGCTTTCTTTATCTACATGATCCTTATCATCACACGATCGACCGATTCTCTTTTCCAACGCACCGTCGCTCTATTTTTTCTCAATTCTCATCCAGAACAAATCCACGTTCACAGAAGCCCATAAAACAAGGGACAAAACCAACATAAAGAAGACAGAGGAAACTCAGATAGGAAGATGAAGATGAACATGAAGAAGGAACCTGGAGTAAGGAGGTCAAACACGTCAACCGCTATGATGAACCCTCGCTAAGAACGCAGAATGACAAAACGAACAGATCGCGAACAATACAGGGTGAAACAACCAAGTCAACCATTCAATCATCTAATCATCTCCCTTACCCACCGTTCAACCACTGCTACACAAACCAAATTCCAAGCACACCCTCCACCAGCGCACCCCATCAAGCACCTGGTCAGTTCACCCCAGCCTCGGTGAAGGTGAAATAAAGAGTCGCGCAAGATACAGGACGAGAAGAAAGAGCAGACTCGCGAATAGAGGCATGAGCGGATCGAAAGACGCTGATGATCGCTGATGAGACCTACCTGAGGGTCTGAGCCGTCGTCTGAGCGGAACGTAGCGAGGCTCTGGGGTTATCGGGCCTGTGGAGAGGATCGGGTGAGGATACGGCCCTGGCCTGATCGACGAGCCTCAGGACCGGGCTGGTCTTGCCCTTCTCGATGCAGTCGCAGGTTTTCGAGAAGCCGCGCCAGCCGGCCTGGCCGATTCTCGGCTTCGACGCGGGCACCTTGACGCTCGACCTGAGGACGACCGACGACAGGTCGTCGTCGTCGTCGCCGGCGCCGGCGCCGCCCTTGCCGACGGCGCTCTTGTCGTGATTGGTCCGCGAGCGTCGAGGTGCCTCGCGCGAGGGTACCTTGAAGACCTGCTCGTTCCTCGGGACCAGCCCGGCACCGTTTCGCCTCGACTCCCGGTGCAATTCCGAACCCGACGAGTCCACCGTCGACGCGCGCGCGACGACCGCCGACTTGGCCAACCTGGACGACGTGCGCGAGGACAGCGGACTCGAGGCTAACCAGAATCGATTTCGAGGATCCATTAACAGCAGGGTCGCGGAGGATGGCGGAGAGAGGGGCTCGTGACACGTCTCCGGCCTGTTGTTGACGTTGTTGTTTGCGGTGGTGGGGTGCTGGTGGTAGAGGTGGTTTAGGTGATTGTGGTGGGCTTGGGATACGTGGTTCGGGATAATGCGCGGAGCCCATACCGGCCAGGAGGGTGACCTACAAAGATATCAACAACGAAAAATGTTCAGGCATGCAAAAATCATAAAACCTCCGGATTAACACTTGTGTTCGGATAGCGCGCGTGGGCGGAGGGGAGAGGGTTGTCATTTAGGTGAGCACGGCTGCGATGTTAGAGAGAGAAGGAGAGACAGAGAAAGACGGAGAAAGACAGATAGAAAGAGAGAGAGAGAGAGAGGCACGATGTGCGGATAAAAAGTGAAGTGCGCAGAGAGAGGATAAAAGTAAAAGTAACGTGTAAATAATGTGCTATCGAACGAGAGCGTGGGAGAGCCGCCTTCTTCTGCGCCGCTGCTGAACGAATAGATAATTGGCTTCGAGCATGAGATCGCGAACGATGCCTCGATATCGACAGCTCCTTCCCATCTACGATTTTTCACGAGGCGAGCTCGCCTCGGCCGCAGATGCGATCGCGTCGATACGACGATGCATCGCTCGCGTAATGAACTGCGCAAAAAGGAGTAGGAGTAGGAGAAGGTGGAGGTGGAGGAGGAGGAGGAGGAGGTGGTGGAGGGCAGCGGCGAAGTTAACGATCCTCGCAGCGACTGGTGGCTAATCGCAGGCGTTTAATTGCAGGGTTTGCAACCGTTCTCGCTGGTTCGTAGGAGAGGGGTGGGGTGGGGGGGTGTCCGATCGATTCGGCACGCTAAGAGTTTCCGACTGCGAATCGAACGAACTCGCGCGACTCTAATGGTATTTAGATGTACCGTCGGCGAACGATCCGCCCACGAATGACAGTTTTTGGCCCGGCACGACGTCTAGACGCGGACGTCATCGCGGCCGCCGCGCCTGGCAAAAAAAAAAAAATTGATCGGGGCGGTAGAAACGGGTGGGGGGAACAATTAAGGGTCCATTGAAAACTTGTCATTCGCAGAGGGAAGAGCGTCGTCCGAGGCCGGAGGCATTGTACAGCTGTAGTGCGCAATTAAGTCGTAACAATGAAGGCAAGTTTGCGCCGTCGGCAATTTGAAAATTCCGTCGAGGAATCGCGCGGCACGCGGCGGCGTCGCGACGTCGAAAGCGGATCGCGAATCGAAGTCGGATTCGTCGGTTAGTCGAACGATGTTCATTCCCAAGCGTATAGGCGAGAGGGGGGGGTGTGAGAAGGGGGTGGGAGGTTACTGAGTGGACTCCTCCGGAAAAGAAATTAGTTGAAAATTTCGTAAGCGTAATGAGGTTAGAACGAGAGGCGACTTCTTGTTAATCACAGCCTCGTTAAAGGGGTGGGGCGGATAAAGGTTAACGAGAATTCCGTGGAAATTGCGGAAAAGTTTTCCGGAGAAAGCGTGCGGACGAATTACGCTGGCTGTCGGGAGGGGGAAAGCGTACGCTCTCCGTTCTTTTTCTTTCTTCACCGATCTTCCGTACGGACTCCGGTCGAAAGCCAAAGAGAGTGACGTTCGAGCTCGAATCTGAATTGTCGCACGTCTCGCGGTTACGTATTCTCGCTTTTAATCGCAATTCGAACGCGCTAGCTTAAAACCTAAACTTCGGTCATCGAGTTTACACTCTAGCTGGAAAAACATCGTCGATCAATGTTACTCTAATCGCGCGTCGGTCGTCCTATGTCAATGACCTTTTGCCAGAGATGGGTCGAGAGAGACCGTCTGAATAAGAATACGTCGTACGCAAATTGCGGTAGAGGAAAGAGTCGTCAAGGTCGTTCCCCATCTCCGGTGGCCATCGATAAGGACCTTACCTAATGTGGCCACTGTCACCGCTACTGCTCTGCCTACTGTGCTGACTGTGTGAATTGAGCGAACCGTATCCGGAACCCTTGCTCAGCTGGCTGGTGTTGCTGCTGTTCCGCGAGTGTCCGGACTCTGTGTGCGCTTCAGCCAAATTCTCGACCGGCAGTGCCGAGGGTACGATCTCGCTGAGGCTCATCGGATCGTAGGACTCCGTGCCGCTCAGCAGCTCTGGAAAACGAGATGCCGGGAATGAGAATGGCACGGACGATCCTCGGTAGGTGACTAGGACCGTTGGAGTAGACAGAATTGTCGTGGCATCAGTGAGCGATCCGGCATTGAAAAACCAATTTGCAGATCGGTATTACGGTCTGAAACGGATTCAAGGACAGTTTGGACCCGACAGACCTGGAATCAGGAAAATTTGATCCTTATCCCAGACCGACGACCATATCTGAAAAGCGGTCGAAACGCCGAATCGACCATTGCCAAGGACAAATCCGCGTGTGCGTCCCCTAATAAAGTCACCGTGGCGTGAGTCAAAAAGGCAGCCTGGTGTGCTAGGGTTGAGAAAGGGACTCTGTCTCTTTAGGTGTCGCGCGTGGGGGCTACAGGTCGTCCCCAGGTATACGGACCAGGAAGCAAAAGATTTACCCGAAGAGAAGAGTGCAGGCCTCTTTTTGGGAAGACTACCGAAACCACTGCTGGCACTAGCTATGCTACCTGCCAACGAGCCACTGGAGACATAATCCTCCCGGTTGCTGCACCTCTCCGGGCCGGTCACCTCGTCGCTCGTCACGCCAGGGACCCCGGGCACTCCAGGAACGGCCAGCTGGGTCTGCTTCAGCGACGGCGATGGTCTGCGGAAGGACACAGGGTCAGTCGTCCGATCGCTTCCTCACGGCCTACGACTACCTAACCTCTCTCTGCCAGCTTAGCCTACCCTGGCCTACTCTCATTACCCAAGCCGACATCGAACTTCCTACCCATCCGTCGTCAGCAGGGCAAATTTCCCGTTTAATGTCAATTTCATTCTCTTTCTCTCTCTCTCTCTCTGTCTCTCTTCTTCTTACGTCGAGGTAGGTGGACGACTACTCACACTTTGAAGAGTATGTCACCGGAGAGCATGTTCATCTTGATGGCCACGCGCAGCATGGAGTTGTCCTGCCGATGCCTAGCGTCGTATCCCTCCAGCAGGCATCTTCGCCTGCAGATGCCGGCTCCGGCGAACTCGGCGAGGTTCAGGTCGGTAAAGCCGAGCTTCTGGAAGGACCTGCCTCCCTTCAATTCCTGCGAAGAAAAAATTCGATATCGCAGCCTTCGTCAATTGGAAGGCGATGAGAGATGAAAGGGCGCGGGCGAGAATTTATTCTACGACTCCGCCTACCCGGAGGGAGGAAATTGAAGGTGGATGGAGAGGGAAGAAGTTCGAAGGAGAGGAAAGGGAGAGGGGGGAAGGGAGCCAGGGAGAAGCCGGCGTCTCTTAAGAGGATCGTGCCTGCCTTAACCTTAGTTCTCGCTCTCTCTACGTGCGCGAACGGGGTCAAATGCACTCCCGCGTTAACGCACTCGCGGGCAAAGCAAATGGAAAGGGAGAAGAGGGCCGTCGGCCAGTTCCACGTCGAGGGCCGACGATTTTAATTCGCTCGACGGAAAGAGGACGGTATCGTATCCCAGTGGAACTTACCTGACAAGAAGTTGACGCGAAGGTGAATTATCGAGCCCGCGCTAACTGATAGAATCAATGCTACTGGCGTCGGTCAAATTCTCGACAGACGAAGTAAGACGATCAGAGGCAAAAATAGAATTTTGAACGCGTCAAAGGTGTCGAGCGACGAATGCTCGCCGGCGAGCGGCCTTCATTTCCGGCCACCCGCTAGACGGAACGTTAAACGCTGGAAAGGAAGATGCGGGGGAGCGGATAACCAGGATCTCGTGAAGCCATTCTTCAGGAACGGGGTGCATACACATCATCCCGGGGGTTGGACATCATGCGGCGTAATTATCTTCCAGGCCGAAGGAGTGTGGCGAGCGAGTAGACGGCTCGGAAAGAAAAAGGAGGCCATAATTTCCCTTCCGAATTACACCCCCACCCCCCTCTCGCTCTCTCTCACTTTCTCTCTCTCGTCTAGCCACACTGCCGACGACCATTTCTAACCGGAGAGCTCGCTGGCCGTCCGGATGAGAATTTTACTCTCCGCGCTTTTGTGAACGAGGCTTCTATCTTTCTTTCTTTCTTTCTCTCTTTCTCTCTCTCACCTTTCTCACGGATATCCTCAAAATGCATGGATCGAGGACGCCGGTGGACGCGTTGGCGCTCATCTTGCAAAGAAACTCGAACTTGGCGTTCCACCTGACTGTGTGCTCCTGCACCTCCTCCCTGGAATCAGAAGAGAGCGGACGGTCGTGAGGCAAGAGTGGACACTCGTGATCCGTGAACGAATTTTTCGGATGGGATGAGTTTGCTCCGTCGTACGGTAATCACTTTGTACGACTGCAAGTGTCATTTTTATGTACAATGAAATCTTTTTCGAAGAATGGAAAATGCGATTTGTGTCAGGTTAATAACTTTCTTCCAACGATTATCATCAGAATTGTCATAACACCCTTGTAAGTCACATAATCGATTATACCGTTTAAATATTTCCATTCCAAATCGTTCAATAAAAATGCAGAGATTTGATTCTCACTGTAAATCAGGTTAGCGATAAAGTAATTTCGTACTGTGAAATGAAACTCATATTTCCATACGAAAAATAAACTTTAATCGACATTCGTTCGATGACCCTTTGCCATCCATCCACAAGCTTCATAATTGCGTCGAGTATATTCGAGCGCGCCAAACAGGCCAAACTGTGCACGCTCGAGATAATTCGAGCGACGTTGTATTTGATGTTGCTACAATTTTTCACCCTCGAATATAATCAAAAATTGAAAATAACAATGTGAAAGCTAAGAAGAAAAATCGTTTTATTGATACTTATCATTTACATACGATTGTAAGCTATAACACATGATTATTTCAAAGAAACTGTGCGTTGAGGAGTTAACTCAGCCGTGGATATTTACTACGATCGCGTCGACCGCACGCCGAGTCCTTTCGCGAACAATCCGCAGTTAATCCGTCGGCCGATGAGCGTCCGCGCTTAACGCGTAATCTCATTGCCGCGATAAATGAACGTGTGACTTTCGTGTCGCGGCCGCGGCGCAGGGCCGATGCATGCTTTTCCCAGATAATGTTGGCCTGCTTCTGCGCGCGGGCGCGCTCTACGCAACCGGGTCGGGCTGTTAATCTCGTTAAGGGCGGCAGCGACGATGAAATTCACTCTAAAGCATTCTGCGAAGTTCTGATCGCAGAACGAGAACGCCGGCGCAAAGTGTTCGTTCAAAGCATGCGAGGTCGCGAACATTTTCGCCGCACATCTTTTCGGTAAATGAAATCGAGGGTGGCACGTCCTGTCGGCGAGATTGTCGGAACGGACGATAGTGGGTCAGAAGAACAGGACGCGCCGGATGACGTGGCCCCGTCTGGTCTGATAAGGTACACGCGGCACCGTTATGCGTGTCGCGTGGGTCGATAATGAAAAGGAAAACGATTATCTTCCGCCGTACGTAGGTACGTATTGTACGAGGTTGGCCGTATTTTCTCTCCGAAGGCGGAATCAGGTAAGGTCCGTCGAAAAAGTTCCGATAACGACTGCTGGTGAGATTAAATCCCACTCGGGCAGGTTCTATCTGTACTTATATCGCGGAACCATTTTCCGCCTGCGTCGCGACGTCGATGTAATTGGCATAACTCGAAGGGGGAGTAATTACTCGGCGAACTTTGGGGAATTAAAGTCGGGCGTCGGAGGAAAGAAATTACGGCGGTTGGAATGTACGTGAGACTGCATCGACTTGGCGAATTAACACTGGAGGAAGTGGCTCTGGGGAAGGAAGAAGGAGATGAAGACGTCCCTCGCTCCGGTGCCGATACGAGACTCGAGTTTCATCCTGTCTCATTCTCACGGCGCCGTTTCAGCGGACCTGAATGAGGAACGCTCGATCTCGGGCCGTGGCAGGCCACTGTTCCGGCATGAATAGCGGTTTGAATATGAACGACCGCCCCCGCCGGCCGACGTGGGCTTTTGGGCGGTCTTCGCCTAATTTGCCTTACAATATACATCGCCAGCCAGCCGTGCGACGTAATGCGCGCATAGATATTTACCGGGCACGATTGCGACCGGATCGAATATTCAAATGGTCGTAAACTCTGGCCTTCTCGCGTTTGAGCACGTTCTCTTATCTTCTGTGCTCCTTCTTCTTCTTCTTCTGCTTCTGCCTCTTCTTCTTCTGCTTCTCTAGCACGTTACGAAGGATGAGTCCTGAATGGGGTACTGTGCTCTTTCTTCCATTGCTTCTGCTTCTTCTTTTCCTTCTGCCTCTTCTTCTCTAGCCCGTCACGAAGGATAATGAGTCCGTATACGTATACGGTCGCAGGTATCCCTCCGATCTGGCCATTCGAACGTCTAGACGCTCGAGTGCCATTAAATTCACGGTGCCCTGACGTTTATACGAGGCAGACGCGTCGGGGTCCCTCGTGGACCAGGCACCGGCTGTCGGCGCTGCGACTGACACCGGCCAGAGGCCAGGAGGACCTCGTCGTGCGGCCAACGAAAGGAGGAGGTTTCGAGCTTAATGAAACGATAGGTGGGATACGGTCAATTGTTTATCCGGCGCGCGGCCGTAAATGGAGCTCGGGCCACGGGAGAGGGCCTGGCCGGGAAAGTTTCGACCGTTTCGACCGTTTCCCCCCTCGCGATGAGCCAATTAACGTGGAAACCGGGCCAGCGCCGGACGAAAGCTCCGAAATCCGGGACTGCGAGGAGCTCGACGCTACTGGATTTCGACGTTCCTACACATATCCGACGTGTCTACACATTTTTCGCCGATCGATGCCCACCGAATGACACGGGATCGCTTCCTGACGAGTTCGATGAATCGAACGTCGCTTCACGGGAGACACGAAAGTTTCAACGTGTAACGTACGAATCGAATCTATTACGGAAACTGAGAGGAATCAAAAACCTATCGCTGAGTGAAAACAAGAAACTTTTCACCTGTTAAGAGAGTTACTGACTTTATCTACTATCAATTATTATCGATCTGATTGCAGCACCTTATATCATCGTTAAATGCAATGGCAAACAGAGTTTTCCTTACAGTCCGATCGCGATCGGTACTACTGTAAAAACAGAAACGAAGTTTCAGCATCCGATCGCATCAGGAACTCAACCTAGCGTTGCCGAACGGCAATTAAGCTTTATCGCCGCATCGAAACGGCGCTTAAAATCGCATCAGCCCCACAGACGATCTTCAACGAAGGCAAAGTTCTGGGAGGAAAAGATCGCGACTCCCGAAACGCGAGTCCGTAATCACACTCGCGAAGTTCAATGAATTACTGCCGCCGGCGAAACTTTTCGCATTAGATCATGCCCGCGCCGGCCATAATGATCGGTTCGCCGCTCGTGGCGGCCACGTCGAAGGGCAGTCTGTTAGCTGGCCGTCTGGTCGGCCGTAGGGAGAGACACTTTAAACTGGGCCCGAATGCAAAATCGGCTAATCGATATTCGGTACCTGGCCCTTTCGCCCTCGACCCTACGCGTGTCGGGCAACACGTCGAATCTAGTTCATTTCAGAGTCAATCCGAGGGGCCGCTCGTGTCTCGTGGCAACGAACTAACCAACAAAAGCCTCCTCTTCCTCACTCTCTCTCTCTCTCTCTTTTCCTCTCCCCCTCTATCACTATCTCTCTCCCTCCCTATCCAGCCGCGTAACACTTTGCGAGGGAAAGAAGAAAAGTTATCGATTCATCAATGGCAGACGCGTGTCACTGTCTGCGAAGGCCGGAAGTCTCATTAATGAAGCAGCGCGCATATATTCGTCTATGAATATGCGACGGGCCGACGGTGTCAACGGTACATTCTCTCTGTCGGCCGTCGCGCGCGCGCGGATCGGACAACTTCGTTTATTCCCTTCGCAAGGTGCACACGCCTGGCTAGGCTTCCCTGGTGTACCCCAGTGCACCCCCTCCTCCTTCTCCACCACCTCCTCCTCCCCCGGGCTGCCCTCGTCTTAGGCACGTGCCGACTTCCAAGTGTAACGCTTTATTTCTACCCGAGCCGGGCTGAACGTGAGCCGAGTTGCAAAACAAGGAAACCGGATTAGAACAAATGCCGGTCGGTCGGGCCGCACTTTAAAGCGGATGTCGCCGAAGGTGCACGCGCTTAGTTTCCGAGTTGCTTAGTTGTTTAGTGCTTAGTGTGCACGCTTCGCCTCGGGCCAAATATTTTCGCCGACGGTCTTCCCTGTCTTTACGACGCGAAGTCACGCGCCGAAGACTGGGACGCGTAAAACTGGTCCAGCGATCGTCGACTCAGGGCGGGGATCTCGGGTTAGAGTGTGGGTAGGAGGGTGTAATTTGACGGGAATGCGAGCTGTCATTTCGAGGAAGGTGCTCGCGTGTTCGCGACAAGTCACGCCGCCTCGCCTCTTTTCTGGCCAAGTGAGCCAGAAAGAGAGGGTGCGGCGAAGAGTAGGAATTGGGACGCGTACCGACGGGGAGGTGAGGGGGGTGGTTGAATTTTCGAACGTGATGACGTAAATGGCGTCATGAAGATGGGCAAAAAATGGGCGGCTTGAAAAGGAGCGTGCGCGGGGAGAAAAACGGATCGTGGTGAGAAGGAGGGAGAGGGTGAAATCGGAAGTAGAGAATGAGGGATGACCACTGCAGCGCTCCGATGCAGCTCGTCTCGCCGTTCCAAATGTGTTCCACAGTTGCGTGCTAGAGGGAGAGATAGAGATGGAGCTGGAGAAAAAACAACACCGATAGGAAAAGAGAGAGCGAGCAGCGGAAAAAGAGACAAAACGCACCGCACGGAATGAGAGTGAACGAGAGAGGGAGAAGAACGGGATGCCGACGTGGGACGTCTCGACGCCGAAACGGCGATAATTTCTGTCCAACGAGGGTGATGTAGATCGCGAACAGGGAAGCTTCCCTCGAAATCTTCCGCAGGACGCTCGGCGTCGGTCGCATTTCACAGGGCAGGTAGGAAGAAAAGCTGGGAAAATGGCCGAAGCGCTCAAACGATCGACGTCGAAAACCATCCCTCTCTCCTTCTCCCTCTCCTACCGCTGCCGCGCTTTCATTAACAGCCGCCGTTGTAAGCTGTTTTTTGAAAGGCCCGATACAATGCGCCCACGGTTCGACGCCGGGATTCAGAGAGTCCACAGACCGACGCTCTCGTTCGCTCCCGGGCTCGGATATGAATTTACACACGCCTATAGGCAGACTGCTCATACATCCCACCGTTCTCATTGAAAAGCTTCGCGGAAAGATCGAAGATTCAATTTTTACGAAAAAAATTCATGGGCAAGCGCCACGTGGAACGATCGGACTGCGCGGATTCTCGAATCTGGCTAAGGTCAGGCCGAAAGCGCGATAATGAGCTTGACGAGGCGTTATTAGCGTCCGTCTAAACGGTAACGGGGACGCTGATCAGCGAGGTTTCCGTCAATTTGACGGGCGCGTCTGTCCGTCGCGACGGCCGGGCGACGGACGCGAGATTCCGCGTCTATTTCCGCGGTGTGTACGATCGGTATCGGGAAAATTCTAATTCGGTGGAGCTGCACGCGGCGTCGGGGCGCGAATTTCGTCGGCTGTAGGTCGCTTTGGCCCGATGACAATTTATCGACTCCGACGGGAGAGCGAGAGAGACGGAGAGAAGACCATCGAATTTATCGGCTGCCTTGAACCTATCAGGGGCTATTTTCGAAGAGGACGCCTTCCGTCGGCGCGCTCGGCGTCGAAAGCGGCACTCCGGGGTGAAAGTGGCCGAAATGGGTGAGGATCGAATCGAATTCTGCGACCTCTCCACCATCCGCGGATTCTCTAGCGGCCGAAAGTTAGGCGGTCCCGTCTCTATCGAGAACCGTGACATTTCGCGGACTCGAACCTGTTCACGGTTACGTAATGCGAACCGTTGTCCGACGCGAATTTGCATAATCTGGCCCAGTGTCTCTATCGAAACTCTGGCGCGCACCTGCGACGAGAATCCGCGGCACGCCGAAACAGCAGAGCGACTCGCTTATCGGCACCCCACACACGCCCGCGTGTGCACGTACCGTACACGTGTGGTTACACGTACGAGTGCCAGCGGCCTTACTCTCGCGGCTAAAAGGTATGTATAAGGTTATTTTTGTAAAATCGTATCGATCAACTGACCGTTCTATATTTACGACGCCCGCGCCGCGACGCCAAGGAGTCGACGACGGGCAGCCGACGCTTTTATCACTGAGTGAAAGGAGTTACAGGGTGCTCGATGTAATTCGAGTTAACGAGCATCGGCTGCCGAGGGGCGACTTTCGACGGCCGATGAAAATTGCGAACGAGCGTAATCGGGCGTCGGGCACTTTTTCGACGCTCCAGGTAGAAAGTGCTCGATCGACGATCCTCGATCAACGATCATCCTTCGCCGTGAGAAAGCGAGTGCGGAGAAAACTGCGGCATCTTCGGACGTCGATTAACAATGTTGGACGCCGGACGCAATTCCGTCCGGGACAATGCTCGTTAGCGGACGGCGAACGCTTGGGATCCAAGAAGCGAGATCTTAGGATCGAGATCGACAGTGGCGACACGCGATCTGCGATCATCGCACTTTCACCTGGCGGAGCGGTCCGGGGGGGACACCCGGTATATCGGGCCGAGAGAGCGGTTGCATTAGCCGTGGGCAAGGCTGTATCCAAGGCTGTCCGGATTATGTGTCATTTGCAGTTTTGCAATCGCGAGCCCGGATGAAAACAGAGAGGGGTCCCATCGGGCCCGCTGGCGGGCCGTATCGCGGCCAGCTACGAATGTGTAACGTCGAACGTGTAAGGACGTGTAAGAAACGTGTAAGAACGTGGTAACCGCCGACTGTGTTCTCCCTTCGACGCCCCGCGCGTCGACCGGTTCCGTCGGCGCGTTGCATAATTGGGCCGAAAAGTTCGCCGCGAGTGAGAGAGAGTTGCGTACGGGCCGAAAATGCTTTCCTTTCGGACGGCGCGAGAGCGCGGGAATGTGTTATTAATTGAGCGCGGCTCGGAACGTATGGGACTCTTGCTCGGTGCGTACGTGCGAGTACGCGCGTCGAACAAGCTGCGTTTAAGGTCATTAGTATGATCGTTCGACGGATCCATGTGCGGGAAGCCTCTGTAACGCAACATTGTCCTTTTTTTCGGAATGAAAGAGGATATCTGAATAAGATGGTCAAGTGGCCCTAAACGGATTGAAATTCTGAATGAAGTATTTGATAGCTGAAAAGAGAAGCATTTGTGTGAATTTTCAACTTTTACATGGACCGTGGGGTGTGGGAAAGGGTAAAATGTACTGTCTGGTTCTCTCATTACACTTTCGGAATCTAGTGGATACGTAAATGTGAAAGAAATCAGATATATTTGACAATGGTGCGTGTATTTCAGATTCTTTTTTCACGTTTTAACTGAATGTTATTTTATTTTGTCTAACTTTTACTGTGACGGCCTCAAGCAGTTAATTCCGCAGATCTATACTCGAGTGCACGCGTTCGGACATGGCAAGTGCTAAGCACCCGTAATGGAAGAGCAAGATTCTCCTTACGGGGCCAGGCTCCGGTGAAATTGAGGTGCTTGCGATCTCGCTTCTGTCGTCGATCGTTCGAGTCGGCCGATCCACTCTCGATCAGTCTCTACCTGGCAAACGCACCTGCTCGACTCGGCGTGCGCTAAATCGCGACAATGCCGAGTTCCTCGTTCGACGAGGATGGCGATAAACAGGCTAGGCGGGCTAGGCAGGCTAGGCAGGCTGGCCAATCGATAGGACACACACCCTCGCTATCCGACTATCGCCGGCCTCGTCGAGACCCGGACCCTACCCCCCCTCCCACCCGATTACTCCTTAACGACCATCTAAACGCAACATGGAGACGTTGAAATCGAACGCGGTGTCGTCAATCAAAGGCACGGCCGGCGGGACGTCGATAATTCCGGCTAATGTCAGATCCTTCGGAGGGAAAGTGACGCAGCGTTTGGACCGAGCATGGTAACGGTACCCAATTTTATGTTCTCAAATTCATATCGGTAATTATCGAAATTAAATGTTTTGGAAATACTGTAAAGTTAGTATTGAAAGTTTCAAAGAATAAATTTGAAACATATAATTATGACAGCCCCCGTTATACGTTTGGTAATAAAAGAATTTAATCAATTTTCTGGAACTTGAAAAATCTTAGAAAGGAGAATGTCTCATTCGTCGCATTCAATTTGTAAAATGGCCACTCGATCGTAGATACAGTTATCCTTTCCGATACCGAATTATACATACCCAACAAGTGCAGGATAGCCCACTTTCCTTCGGGCTCAGGAATAATTGAACCCTCTCGCTTACGAAATTCCCTCCCTCGAGAGTGAAGGTACGTTGACACACCCGTAACCGTAAAATCCCTATTTTCGGCTTCTGCCCCCGATCCGATCGAACGGACATACGCCCACTCCCGACGCAATAACAAAGTTACGTCCTACGCGAAGTCCTCAGCCAGGACGTCGGAAGGACCTCTAAAGCCTGGGCGTCGGGATGCAACGGGCGTCCATACAGTCGGCGTCCCTGCATTACGTATACGTATTCCACGTTGCGACATTTTTTCCTTTACTGATCGAACACGCTCGAACGTACGTGTCCTTTCACGAGCAAACTCTCGCGGAAAGCCGACGCAGGTTCACTGAGGGGGGGAGGGGGGGGGGAATGAATTCTTTGTCCGCCTCCTTTTTTTTCCCCTCGCCAAATGACGCGCCGACACGTTCTCGCGGATTGCCGGCGTCGTTAGGCGTTGACAGTTCGACTCGTTCTCGGTTTCGTTTCTCGGCTCGTTGTCAGTTCGAAACTCGATCGAAGAACGGGGCCGGAGGGGGCCCGCTTCAGAGAAAAACCGTTTTGTAACCGGAGAATAATGCCGGTAACTGTAAACGAGCCGACGACGTTCGACGTTCGACGTTCGACGGACGTGGCTCGTATCGGGAATTCGACGGAGGCGAGTTTCTCAATTTTGTTTTCCGTACCGCTACCGGAGCATTCCGATGTCTATCTATAGGCTTCGCCCGAGATCCGTGCATCCAAAAAGGTGAACGACCCGGGCCGGCCCGCGCATACGTTTGATCCGGATCCAGCGGCTGGGGCAGGGATTCGATCATCTTGAGTAGTTCGTATATTTTGCTAGCGAAATTATTCGGAGGAATCGTCGGAAGATTGAACAGTCTGAAGACTCGGAAAACTCGAAAGATTCGAAAGACCCTGAAGACAGTGTAGACTCTGTAGACTCTCAAGACTGTGAAGACTCTGAAGACTCTGAAGACTCTGAAGACTTAGAAGACTCGGAAAACTCTGAAGATTCGGAAGATTCGAAAGATTCGGAAGATTCGGAAGATTCGGAAGATTCGGAAGGTTCGGAAGGTTCGGAAGGTTCGGAAGACTCGGAAGACTCGGAAGACTCTGAAGGTTCTGAAGGCTCGGAAGATTCTGAAGGTTCTGAAGGTTCTGAAGGCTCGCAAACGTCGAGAGGTAAAAAAAGTGCTCAAGCCTCGAGGGCGATCGACTCTCGCTGCTCGACTCACGACTCTCGGGGAGGCACTCGATCGTGGCGTTACGTAATTAGCTGTTTCACTTTTGCGATCATCCGTTTAGCTCCGGTCGGAAGGCGCGGGAGTGGGGTCGGCGGATACTCGACGTAACCCGAATTTACATTAATCGCTCAAGCGCCGAGCTCTGAATCTAGCTCTCCCGATGGCTCGACGCACCGTGGCGAGAAGATATCGGGCCTGATTCGCGGAATCGAGAGTGCTTGCGCGCATCGCAAGGCACGGAACGTTAATGCGTCCCGGTGGCGGCTAATTAATGCATCCCGTTTCGTTTGAAGACCGATAGTCTGCCTTCGCCTGATTTATCGCCGACCCGCATTTTCAACGATTTACGTCCGAGGCGACGGCTCGAAGACCACACCATGGACGCGCGTCGCTCTCGGCCGACCCACGTAGCACTTTGCATCGCCGATCCACGTATCCTTCTTCTTAATAAGGCCCCCGTTATAAGCGACAATCAAATCGGCCCCAGCGACGATCGTGTGCCGATGATAAATCTCCATTACGGGCGCCGTTTGCATTCCGTGTCTGAGCCTATCTGCAGCGACGTCGTCCGTGTGAGACTGTATCTGTATATATATGTCTGTACATATATGTGTTACGGGTGGCTTACGACGACGGTGGCCGAGCGTGGATCAATTATGCAAAGTGACATAATGATGTCAATCGTAGCTTCGCGCCTCATAGGGAGGTTCACGGCCAGCCGCGAGGACTCGGATCCAGGATCCAAGGGATCCAGGGCATCCAGGGATCCGACCGGGGGGTCCCCGGGATGCCCGAGAGGTCCCAATTTACGAGCGGCTCATGCGTACATTGCGGTCGGGACGAAATTGCTGTCGGCGAATCGCGCAGTTCGTTCGCGCTCCGTAATCGCGTCGATGCCAATTGGACTACTCGATTCAGGGCCAATTCAGCTCGGCACCCGAAATTCCCGAACTTTTCCATTTTCCGTCGGGCCGCGAGCGAACGGCGCTGGGGGCAAATGAAATTGAGTTCGGCTAAACGCTGTCACGATTAAGCGTCTCGAGCGGCGACTATATAGTTGGCAGCCATGTCAGCCTCCGGTGGCGATGATCTCTGCAAGGCTTTCAGTCAATTAAGTGTAGCGGCCTTTTCTCAGAGCAGCCCCCAATTTGTTTTATTTCGTTTTTATCTCTAAAGATTCTAAACATATTGAAATTTCCGAATATATTTTTCTTTCCACTGGGAATAGAGTTTAAATAGTAAAAGTAACTGTATTCTACGCATGACGAATATAGTCGTCAAACACAGTTAACCCGTTAACGTCGGCCTGGAGACGATTAACGTACTCTTCGTCCATTTTGTCACAGTAACTCAGTGTGCAAAGTAAAATCGTAAAACAATCTCATCAATCTCCACGCGAAACGCGGAAAATTGCGAGAAAATTCGCCGAAAGATCAAATCCGTCATCCCGAAGAGTTCAGTTGCTATTGTTAGCAGCAAAAATAAACACGTTCAATCTCTCGTTCAAAATCGCCCCCAACTTCCAAACATCGACATAAATCAAGCGCTGAACGCGAGTGCGTTACATCGATGGAAGCTGGAAGCCATCAATCCGCGAAGCAGTCTATTAATTAACATCATCGAGAATTCGGTTCGCTGCATGAGATCATAGCGAAGCCGCGGTCTTACATCATTTCTGTTTTTCGACGCTCCCCGCCACTCCCCCCTTCCTCCGCCCCTTCCTTCCTCCTCTCACTCTTCCGTAAGCGTAGCGCGTCATCGGTCTCTAGCTGGAAATAAATCCAGAAGCTCGCCAACGTCTGCGGAGATAATTAACGCGAGCGTCTTCAGGCCTGGCCGCCTTCCGCGGCCGATTTAACCTCTCAAACAGATCAGCCTCAATCTCGGAACATTCGCGAACCATCCATGGGATTTTCCTCGACGAACTGTGCAGCCTCGAAAACACGCAGACTCCGAAACTCGGTCTTCGAATCCGTCATCGCCAAAAGGACTCAGCTCGAATTTTATCTCGAAGCGGAGCGCAGTGGAAGCTTCGGTTGGAAACGACGTCCACTTTCTCGCGCATCCGCCGGGCAAAAGGGAGAAAAGGAGGATGCTGAAGAGCGAGCGGAAACTTTCTCGCGAGAGAGCATTCTCCGATGTAATCTTCTCGGATTTTCTCATTTGCCTCTTCTCCTTCACTCGCTCGGCCGGCAGTCTCGACGGCGAAGGTCGGCGTCGAAAAATTCGAGCCTCTTCACGGTCGCCACTTTCTCGCGGCTGGAAGCATGAGGCCGGGGAGAGACCGCGAAGATAATCGGCGAGAGCGCTGCTCCGATTCCGATCTCGCAAGGGCCGAAAGAGTTCGCGGAGCGGCAAGTGTCAAAGGGGGGCCCCCCGATTATCGTGTTGAGTTAAATCGAATCGCAGCCTGTCTGAATTGTCGAACGGAAACGCCCCGTACGAGAACAACCGTTACGGCTGGCGCCGTTGGAGGAGAAGCGGAGGACAAGGCAAAGGAGAAGCGGAGGAGGGTCTCTTCGTGGCCGAACGGTAAGTGGCAAGGTTCGTACGGACCTACTCACGAACCACTGAGATGAGGGCGAGCGGAGATGAACCTTCAAGCGTCGAAAAATTCGACGAACAAAAGAATCTCTCCCTCTCTCTCTCTCTCTTTGAAGCTTCTACTCGCAATTAGCTAACAGGCCGGCGGGATCAGTGGACGGAGTTCTCGGTCGATGTACTCTCGGTGCAGGTCGTGGAAAAAAGGGATGGAATTTGCGGCGCGAAAGCGAACGCGTGCGGCGCAGTAATTCTCCGGCGAGCGAATTATTTGCGAATTACTCGCGCATCGTACGCTCGGAATACTCTCGCACGCTTCGGTCATTAGCGGCTATCGGTCGCGCATAGTCGTCGCAATCATTGTTCGACATCGATCGCGTGGGCTCCAGGGTGTCCGACGATGTCGAAAAAGTTGTCACGATAGTCGTCGGCAAGCTTGGAAGGTATATGTATACGTACGATGCACGCTGAACTAGAAACTACGGTTAGCTCGGAGTCGGCGCACGTAACGGAGGGGTGGAGGAGGTGGAAGAGGAGGAGAGGAGGAGGAGGAGGAGGAGGGGAAGGAAAAAGAGCAGAGTGCGAGGCGTCGACTTCCGGCAGAAAAGCGTGCGCGGACGTGCGAGCGGGAGATGGCGAACGCACGTGCGTCGTTATGCTTCTAATTATGAAACGTTTATTAACTCCCTTTACGTCGGAGCCCGCCGAGCTAAGAATATCGAGGCGAGGAATTTCTGTAATGCCCTCCAACGGGCGGATGTTGGCCGGGTGTACGTAGCCGGCACGACCGACGCGTTCTCCAAAATGGAGGTTGTTTTCGAAGCGGCCCGGCATGCGGAACAGTATCAACTGATATATGCCGACGTTTCTTCCTTTTATTCGCATCGGGTTGTGTAATTTTAGTTTCGAACGGCCGGATACGATCACGGAGTACGAGCGAGGAAAACAGTACATGAATTGCAGAGTGACGTCATCTTTTCGATTGTTTTAAGTCAAGTATGCAATTTTGGCTCTAATTGCTTAATTATAATTACGAAGCATAAATGTGAAAAATAATTCTATATCTTCATTTTGTTCGATTCTTCCGGCCTTAACTAAGCTCGAACGATCCAGTCACCGTTACTGTACGGTGGCGATCAAATTTTACCGCGCCTTGACATTTCCTCAAGTTCGATTACCAACGCGCAAGTTCACCGCGTAAGGTATATCGACAAAAGCTCTATGCTGCACAGGCCGACATTTCGATAAAAGAGAATCGGATGAGCCTGGCGCCCGCTAACCTTCTTAGTTTTCGGTTGAGCTGCCACGTTTTTCAACGCGCCGCAAGGTGTAAGCGAACGGCTGACATTTTCATGGGATGGAAGAGGTAGGCGTGCTGGGAGGTTAACAGGAGCTGGACGTTGAATACCGAGGAGGTGTTCGTACTCGGAGAAGGAGGGCGACGCGAGGATGTCTGGAAGTTCGACGACGTCTGAGACGATTAAGACGCCTGCGATCGGGAGTAGGGAGGAGGTGGAGGCAGAAGGTGGGAGGATTAGACGTTCGATCAGACACGGATGAAAGGAGACGAGAGTTAGCGGGACAGGAGTGTAGGTTAAACTGCTCGCTGTAATTGAAACGTATCGGGAGCGCGAATTTCTACTCGGCACACCTCCTCCCCTCATCCTCCTCGTCTGGCTACTCTCCTCCGTTTCTGCGCGATAACTGCCTCTCAACCGTACAATAATTCCGAAGGAAACACTGCCGATATTAACCCGGAGCAATTACAAGCCGTATTACTTTGTTGCATTAATGTTACTGAGGCTATCAATATTTCATGTCGCGGACGGTCGGCGTGCGTGACCGTCACGGTCGACCGAGTGTAATATGCACTTTTTTCTGCATCGATCGCTAAGCTTTAATGGGTTCAGCCGTGTCGTCGGTTTTAATCGATTCCTCGCTTCGCAGGACTCGTTTCAATGAACGGAATCGGCCGAGAACAATGGCCGATCGCGGTCGAAGGAAGCGGACTGTAAGTAAATCGATGCTGGACGATGATCGCGGAAAAGGATACGAAGGAGGTGAGAGAGGGAACCGCTTATCGCGCGAGCACGCGTAATGTTCACGTGCGCGGCCTCTGTTATCGTCGGTCCTTATCGGCGGCCACGCAAGCGGCGCCAATTATCGGCAATAAGCGAACGTAACCAGATATTTAGATGGCCGATTGTCGGCCAATTGTGTCCGAACGGGTACCTGTATTCGAACGCATGCAGTTTCACGTGCGTTCAGACGGTTGCGTTCAGACGATGCGTTCAGACGACGGATCTGTCATCCGAAGATCAACGATATCGCTATCGCGATCCTTATCTGCGTCTGACGCAACGCGACGTAAGTATTGCCGGCGTTCGAATATCAAATTTCAGAGGACAACGCGGTCCTTGCTTCCTGAGGCACGCTCGTTATCCGACTCCTTATCTTACCGGCCCGCTCTCGGGGGCCAATTATCGGCAATGGCCGGAGCGCGCGCGCGCGCGCGAGCCCAGGCGTCGGCAACGGGCATTTCCGCGTCGCATTGTCGAACCGGGCAATAATTAGCCGCCACTTAAGGCGGCCATTATCGGCCGTCGCGGATTACGCACGCGTTATTAACGCTCGATCGATCGTTCCGTGGGACTTGGCGACCGAAATAGTTCGCACAATGGCGCCTGCCGCCGCGGCGCTTCGGCCGAATCGATCTCAATTGATAAACTCGGCCGGCCGACGGCGTCCGATTTTGACGTCGGTTGAAGACCCCGACGTCGGTCGACGTCCAGGCGTGGAAGGCGAAGGACCGTTAAAAAATCGTGCGTCGGGAATCGATCGCACCTGCGTTCTGTCTCCCGACGAAGACGCTATCGATTCGACGTCGTATTCCATGCGTCGGTCACGTGCGTGAACGTCCGTTATCACGCACTCGGGCTCGATTGCCGACTTTGGCTGCGCTCGCTGCTTTTATTGCAGGCTATATACCATCTTGCAGTTCGTCGCGACGTAAGGTCGCCGGGAGGACGTTAAATTTTCATCGTCCGTCTGTCCCTTCCTCCGCGTTCGATCGTTCACCTTTGAGATGCAAATTTTTTCTTTTACTACGTCCTCACTTTTCGTTTTCAATTTTGCGGTCAATTCTCGACTCGCCGGAAGTGGCGGGTAATTAACGCCGACCGGTCGGTCTGCCGATCCTCGTTGGCCGGTTTGCATTGATAAGCGAAGGCAAGGATTGCTCGTCTGTTTTTCCCGAAACTTCGGCCGAGACCGTTATGCCCATTAGCGAATGAAGTCTGACGGACGGCATTCCGCAAACTTTTTTCTCTCCGCTGGCATCTTCTCTCCCTCCCCTCTCTCTCTCGAAACTTTTCGGGTCCGTACTTTTTGCGAGGATAGTGCCGTTACGTGCGACTTGCACGCAATTGCCTGGCGCGGCGAGTATACGTCTGCTAATTGTACAGTCTCTGCGGAGACGGGTCTCGAATTTTACGGATATTTCATATTCTCACGCACGTAAACGGAAAACAATTTTAAAGAATATTTCGGATGAAAAATAGAATCTGACGATTCTTCGGACAAGGTTGAGGATTTGAGAAGTTGATCGTTTCAACTTAGGTTTCAAAGAAATTTTCGGATGAAAAATAGAATCTAACGATTCTTCGAACAAGGTTGAGGATCTGAGAAGTTGATCGTTTCAACTGAGGTCTCAAACAAATTTTCGGATGTAAAGTAAAATCTAACGATTCTTCGGACAAGGTTGAAGATTCGAGAAGTTGATCGTTTCAACTTAGGTTCTGCGTCGCCGACGAGCTCGTCTCGGCTAACGCCGTGGCAGCCTTGATTAGAATGTCAGGAGGAGGCTCTCTCTGGCATTGGTCCCAAAGTCAGTTACTGATTTGTATTGCTTTCATGCGCCTCGAGCGCCGTGACCCCACGCCGTTCCGCGAGTAATTTATACGACACTGCCCTCGACTCCGGCCCATGCTTTCGGGCGCCAAAGAGAACTCGCCTTCCTGCTGTCCTCTCGCCGACAGCCTCGCCTGTCATTCGGAACGAATCGCGAGGAAAACGATCCAAGTCGCATAAAATCCTCGCTGCAGTTCAACTCACCCTACATTCACCAAGCCTTAACATCTCACATCCGTCCACTGATCTTCAGTGATAGCCTAAGCTCCGACTGCCATTCCTCTGCAGATAAAAGTCTGCCAACCCTTTCGTCCCCGCGTCATCAGCTGACAACATGACTTTTCACCGTCTTATTTCAAGTCTTTATTTATCATAATCATAATTTTATATGCCTTTATGTCTCCGAGTTACCACGTCGTAATTTGACATGTGGCTACACGCGATGGAGGTGAGTAGAACCATACCGACGATGCCAAATGATTAAAAAGAGAACTAAATATTTAATAAACAAGAAATGGGATTTTTCTATCAAAGAATAATAATTCGAGACTGAAAGGGCTGAACGACGGGAAACTCGGCCGACTACGAAGGTCGCGGACCGTTTCGACTCTCAACTTCGAGTGCCGAAATAATGAACGCCTCAATGGTGTACATTGTTCGATTCCACGCACGTAGCCTACGTAATACCGTCGACACCTAAACTGACTTTTAAATTCGCAGCGTCCGCATCATTCGAATGGCGAAGATCCGTGCCGAGGATCGACATCGCGAGCGTATCATTCTCTCGCCCACGTTGGACAACTGTTCGTAGCACGCGTGTCATCGGTTAACGGGACGAGGGCGTGTGCGTGCGTGCGTGCGTGCGATACGCATATGCCTGTCTGCCTGCTCGCTTGTGTGCTCTCTTGTCTACTTGCTTGCTCGCCTTGTCGAGGGCCATCGGTTTCGCCGACGATCCTCGGCGCGAAAATGATCCGACTTGATTCAATTACGATCCAATTAAGCGTCAATTACGCCTTGGCCCCGCATAAAATGCAGCCGGCCCACTCGCCGCTTCCTGGTTCGTCGCCGGCGAAGAATGCTTTACGACCGTCGACCGGGATGACAAAGGTCGTTATCGATGAACGGCGGCCGAAGCTAACGGGTGGCTAACACGCATCTGGGATCGATATGCCGAGAGCCGCGGAACGACGCCGAGCGTCGAGCGTCTCTACGCATGGAAGATCGCGTTTCGACGAGCGCTAATTATAGAATTAGATTCATCGAGCTGCGGGGCACAATAACGATAACGTCCCACGCGCGATGACAATCGACGATAATGCACGGCCACGGGGAGCCGGAGAGCGTTAAGCTGAATAAGAAGTTTCGATCCAGTTTTCGAGGAAAATCGTTTTCCACCTACGCGCCGCGGGGGTGGAGAAAATGAGTTTCATTTTCACGGAATTCGTCAGTGGAGAGCGGTAGAGTAGGTTAGGTTGCGGAGAGTCGCACGTTTTCTTTAAACTCGAGACGCTGATTATAATAGACAATCGTGTAATGCGTCTTAGGTGCTGTAAGCAGCGGTGTCATAGGAAGCCGTGTCGTACGAGTACTTTCCTCGTACGGACAATGTAAATTGGCGTGTCTCGAGTGATCACTGCCGTGTCGACTGTCAATATCCCACGATTCATCGGGTAAGATTAGTTACACAAATTACGCCAAGTCCAGCATATGTCCGCTATTGACTCAGATAAGAAAAAAATATATATTACCATTGTATGTACGGTGTCGTGATACGAAAGATATCGGAAACGATACAATCAGTATTACAGTGCAGAGGATCTTCAAACAGGGAAAATTCCGTATACAATGTCAGCTCGCTATGATGACATCCCTGAAAATATACCCGCTCGCGTGTTCTTCGGACGCGCGAGCCGCAGAATCCTGATGAACGTTCTAACGTTAGCCACGATTCAACGTTGGACCGACTCTCGTCGTTCAAAGTAGCGAAATGACATGCCGCTTTCAAAACAACCGGCACGTACGAACTGTGCCGCCGTAGGACGTTCTATCATCGTGCGCCCGAGTGTGTCCGAAGCGACGTTTAAGAGGCCGAGCCGTACAATTATCCCGACGGAGCGCACGCAATGCGACGAGTGAATTCCAAACAGTGTCAGTGGGGCCCCCTCTTTGTGTTCGGCTCGGTCCCGGCGAAGTTTCGAATTATCTCGGCGAAGTAGGTGAGACGTCGGCAGGACGAAACTCGCCGACGACGCAAGGATAACAGTCGACTCTCTCGAAATTCGCTGGCGCGCTCGCGAGAAAATGAAATCGTCTCGCAACTCGTCCGTATCCGGAACGCGGCCGGAATGCGCGCGTTTTCGAACGCGCCGAAAATCCACAGGCCAAAAGCGGACGCTCGGCGAAGAGGGGGGGTCGAGATAAGGAAACTCTGATAGCAAGGACGGGTCGAGGAAGCCAGGATAATTGGGGGTCTAATGGCCCTGACGGAACTCGGTCGAAAGGATTCCTGGCGAACTTTTTTTCGCGTGATGTCATTTTCTCGCATCGTCACGGCACGACATTGAATTCACTCGTCGGCCTTGACTCGCAATACGTAGAGTACCCATCGCAAGATGGCAGGGAGGGAAAGAGGGAGAGGGAGAGAGATAGAGAGACGTGTTACGATCGGACTTCGGATCGCGACCTCAGATGCGTGGCTGGCGCATAATGCGGGTAATTCAGGCATCGATATCTCGTGGCATGTTCGCGTGTGGAGTGTCGGCGAAAGGTTGCCAAAAGGAGTCGAAGGGGTCACTTTTTAGAAACGGTACCGTAATGACGCGAATATGCGGACTCCACAGCGTGAGTTAGCCGCAATTTGCTTGGCATTAGTTCTGATAGCGACGCATGCATCTTCCATCTGCGTCCCACTGTATTTCCCTGGCTCACGGTCTCTCGGATTTCAGCAAAGGTCAATGCCGAGAGCCTCCGCCCGCGGAACTTAATTCCCAATTTCACCGGTACGTAGCGAGAGAACAATCGCAGCGGCGAACGTGACGCTGAATTCATCGGCCTGATCCTCGAGATGGCAATTTACCGGAGCCTTCCAGAAGCGCGTAGCGGCGTGCACCAATTTGCATTTCTATGGACCTAACCAAGGCTTGCTTTTTCCTCGCGACAGCCAAGATTCACTTTGAGTCCGAGAAATATCGAGCAAAGCCGCTCGACGAGCAGCCTGCGAGGCCGGAAAGGAAACTAATCGCGTCCGGCCGATTTTAGATGCACGACTCTCGGATCTGAGAACGTTCGCGAAAGAAGATAATCGAATCGGGAAGTTTCAGTTTTATCGTCTGGACGATGATTTGCATGGATGCGGATAGTGCGAGCAAAGTCTTCCAGTGGGAGAAACTCGGGTGAAAAAGTGCGGACAGAGTCTGTTTCCTTTCTTGCGAGATGCTCTTTTGTCTCGGATCGTTCCTGAGATACAGGCAGAGGCTGTTAGCGGGATGTAATTAAACTCATTAGAGGCGCTCGGCGGACGGCTTCGACTATGATCGCTCGTGCCGAGAGAAAAAGAGGGGGAAAAAGTGGACGGCTTGGGAGTGCGACGATGAAGGTGACGAGAGTGCGGAGGAGCGATTGTGTACAGGATTAGAGTCCATGGGCATAGTGAGATAAGATGGTCGAAAGTGTTCCTAAACAGATTGAAATTTTGAAGGGGTCGATAGTCTATCACTCCTTCTCATTTTTGCGAAAAATCGAAGGTCGGCGGATCGGATCGCCCTTTTGCTACCTTAGGGGGTCAAAAATAACTCAGAGAGTAGTTTGCCGTTTATCGAAATTCGCATTTGTTTTCGAGTTACAGCCAAGAAACCATCGAAAAATGGGTAAAAATTAAAAGTCTTTCGATCGACTTGTGGTTATGCAGAGTGATAGAGGATCAAACGTAGATCACAAATATCGCACCCGGACCCTTCTAAGTGCAATAGTTTTGGAGATACGGTCAAACAAAGATGAAAAGATTTTGAAAAAATCGATATTTTACTGGCCCTGTGGCGTGATTGGAATTTCAACAGAAATTCAATGGGATTAGGGACACTTTTGACCATCTCATTCCTCTATGACCTTTTTATCAACCTTGGTCACTGGTTCACGTACCTTACACTGTGCGCGTTGTGAAACGTTAGCGTGGAACATCTGGTCGGCATAAACGTAATTCCGTCCCGACGCGTAACGAACGTCAAACATTGCGCCGATGTCGGAGAGGATTTTACACTCGGCGAGAAGTCGGCATTAAAGTTTTTCTTGCCCATCAACGTTTATCGCCGCACGAACGGCACGTGCCGCTTAATGAGATCGAAGATGAAAATGGCTGGCCGCGGTCCGCGGAGCCAATCGTATTTCCTCGAACGACGCCGAATGATTTAAAGCAAATTATTCGCTCGTAAAGTTAACCCGCTCTTCGAAGAATAATTGCGAATTTAGTAAGTGCCTGTTGAGATTTGCATACTCGGGGGAGGTAAGCGCCGAGGAAAATAGAAGAGTTGCCTTCGGCGGCAAAAACGCAATATTTGAGTAAGTGCTCATCAAAATTTGCATACTCGGCGGATGGCGGGCAAACTTTGCGCTACAATGTCGCGCGGCGTTTCATTCCTTTGTTTCGCGATCTTCGCCATTTTCGGCCATCGCCGATCGCGACGGCGGAAGGAATTCCAACGCAATTGTGTCAAGCGCGCGCGACAATGTGCGCGTCAGCCGTCAAGAATATAGACAACGCCCGCATCCATGAAACTAATCATCCGCACCAGGGCCATCGTAAGAGCTCTCGTCATCATTCGAATCCGAACTAATGACGCCGTTAATTCTCTTGTTATTCCAGGATCTTTCGCAATCGTCGCGAACAAAAATGTCGAAGTCTCTTACCGCCTGCTCTTATCAAGATCTAAGAAAACAAACTGAACGTGAATGGGATAGGACCAAGAGCCCATCTTTGATTTTTTCGATTTCTGGCAAGAATAAATAACAACAGATCAGATAATCAACCTTTCAGCTGTCTCGAATCTTTATTTGGTAAAGAATGCTCTCGGATCGAATGAGGCTCCGAATGCGGAAGAGAGAAGCATGTCTCGCGGTCCTTCTTAGCACTCCGAGCAGCGGACATTACTGTCTGCGAGGATCGATAAATCGACTAGCTTCTAAAAGCGTTCCGTCGGGCACGTGCTCGCGTGATTCGTCGTAGGCGATGCACACAGAGTCTCTGTGTGCGGAGGCAAAGAGGTGCAACAAGTGCAACCGCCAATGGCTCGGAAGTTTCGCGCGGGCGAGGAAGAAGAGGGTCCCTGAAGAGGGCGAGGGCGAGAAGAGGCGTAAGAAGGCGGAAGGGAGAGATTAGCTAAGGTCGAGCAGGCGGGGAAGGAATCGTAGGCTTCTTTCGGGGAAGCTTCACGCTTATTTGCCTACCGCCGACACCGTTCTCGAGAGGAAAAAATCCGGAAAAGTATCCGCTAAGTCTAACCGTCGACCTTGAGACGCCTCAGAACTTTCCACTGCCAACCTCGCAGCCGAATTCACGTACCAAAATTCGATAAGTACAATATAGAACATGCCCTATACGACCCTTTGTCAAATATGTCTGTAGGAATCCGTACATATACGTCCACAGGAATCCTCTGTCCGAGATAAAACGGATTCGACAGCTGTGAACGTCAAATGTATACATTTTTGATATCGATACAGAGCAAAGTCATTGAATTCGTGATATGCGTGGGGTTTCCCGCACCGAGTCCCGCCAGTAAATAGTATCTCGAATTCGGCCGATTAAGCAATGCGCGCCGTTATCCGCTCCCGCTCGCTTTACGACCTAAGTTTTCCACGGTACACGGCTGGCGTGTCGGTGCGTGAGCGTGCGTGGGAGTAATCAATAAGTCCCTGCCGACTGTGGCGTAAACAATGCCCGCTAGACGCTGGCGAACGCTGTCCCAACCACTTTCGTTTATTCGCGTTTCGTTCTGCACTCCTTTCGCACTTTCTTTCCACTCGTCTTTCTTCGACTTTGTTCGCCCACTGCGCATCCACGATCGTTCTTCAAAAGAGACAAAATTCTGAAGCCCCGGTCAAAGAGAGCATCGCGTAACGACTCCGGCCCCGGAATCGAATCTGACTCGAGAGATGACAAAGTCGCCAGGTTCGGCGAGCGTGAAAATTGAAACTGCAGGATCGAAGGATAATCCTGACGTCATCGTCGACGAAGGTAGCATTCAAAGACCCTGCCCGCTATTGAGACTCACGGCTGTGGGTGTCGGCGGGTGGAAAGAAGAGCGACTCGGGCCTCTGTCATAACGTTGCGCAAATGAAAGAAGTCGAGACTGGAATAGGAAGAAGAGGACGTCGAAAAAGAAGAAGAAGAAGAAGAAGACGCGTTTTGCGAGCGTTAACGAGACCGCGCGAGGTGAGAGTGTCTGGCAGGCTATTTTTACATCTGCGAACTGGTAAACGCGGCTACGTAACGCTCGCGTTTGACAAATTCGACGTTCCGCAGTGCTCGATAAGAGAGAGAGAGAAAAAGAGAGGAATCGTCGAGAGCGCGAGAATCGTCGATAAAGCCAACCTTTTCCCGAGCTCGCCCGCCGACAAAAGAATAAATCAGCGGAAATCTCGAACGACCGCACGCGGCACACTCTCTGTACGATCCTGCCTTTCCTTTTTCCACCGAACTCGCCCGTAAACCAACCCCTCCGCGCGCTCTCCTACGTGCTCGTGTTTGTAAACGTGGGACACGCGCGCGTTCGCCTGTGCGAACCGACGATGGAAATGTGGAGTGCGGACCTCGCTTTTGTTCGTAGTCTGGCAAAAGCGGAGAGGAAGTGAGAGAGAGAGAGAGAGAGAGAGAGAGAGAGAGAGAGAGTTCGCGGATAGTTGAGAAATTCGTATCGCTCGAGTGGACCAGCGGGATGGACTGGAAGAGGATATCTCAAGGTCACCGGGAAATGGAAGCGTCGACAGTCAAGGCCAAGGCCGAGCAATCGATGCTGGAAATCCTCGTGGCCCAAAACTCCCACGACCCATCCCTCTGCCACCCCCTCAATTTGGCAGCGGGCCCTGGCGCACTTTATGACGGACACGCGTGCGGTAGTTTTGACGTTTTTTTTTCCTTACTAGTATTTGGAACGTCGAATAAGATCGGATTCGGTCGAAAAATGGATATGGACAAGAACGGACCACCCTCCGGTACAAAGTGCGCGTAAGGGGTGGTAACAGAATTTTTCCTCCTCTACGCATACGTGACTCAACTGTCCGCGGTTCTACCTTAGTTCACCGCCGTACGGTAAAATGCAATTATGTGCAAATATAAATTGTGACCTTTCCCAGCATTTTCCTCCGTTAATTGCGCTCTCGAACTGGCTGGTAATTAACGGCGGAAAATAGCCGATAAGAAGCTGAATGGGATCGTTCCCAGGAGCGCAATACACGGACACGCTCGCAACTCCCTCCTCGCAAGGCAAACAGACCGTCCTAACACATTGCATCCAGCTTCGCGGTGGTCAATTCCAGGGCCAGTATCTCCTTCCTAGAACCGAGAGACCGTAATCGGCCGACGTGGGCGTAATTTCCAATAAAGTGGCTCCCACGAAAACGATGCAATGCCCTTCGTGGACCCGATAAAGTATCGGGTCTTAAGTTAATCTCGCCGCAGATGCGGTCGGCGGAGGGGACAGTGGATAGGGAGTGCGAACCTGACACATTCGCTTTAATCGTTCTACATCCCTCTGGGAGTGGGGGTGGCTTCGGTGAATTCTGGCGATAAAGTTTCGAGGGCGAACAATCGATGGAAGCGACAAATCGTTGAGTTCCATTGAAGTCTGACTATCTCTGTCTCTATTTCTGTTTTTGAATATAGAGAGAGCGAGCGAGAGAGAGAGAGAGAGGACAAGGCGTATTCCAATCTTCATCCGAGTCTCTCGTGACGCCGAGGTGGCCCTGATGAATATTCACGCCGGATCCTTCAGCGAAATGGACGTACTCGAGAGAGACGCACACCCCCCGAAGCTCCCCAACTAGGCAGCCGGCCGTTTTCAAGGCTGATCGAGCGGGGAGGAATCGATAATCGGACTCGGAAGTGTATCGAGCTCGCTCGCACGGAATGCCTATATTGACGGCGTCCGCGAAGATTGTACTCTCCAAGTTTCCGATCGGCGCGTCCCGGTGCCGACGCGAGTCGGACGATAACATCAATGGAATAACTGCCAACCGGAATTGTCGTCTGGTTCGCTTCCGCGTCGCGAGGACGCCCGTTTGCCGACGAAGGGATAAGCTTGATTTACTCGAATGGCAGCGCGGAATGGAGGGCTGCCGGCAACAAAAAATGTAGGATCGAGGTTCCGCCCTTACGCGAGGTCGGCCAGGAATTTCCATATTGGCGGCCGCTCGGGTAAAACTGGCAAGAAGCGACAAGATATATTGATGCGGGAGCTGGGAAGCTGAGGGAAAGAGTTGGGGAGGGGCATTGAGCGAGGAAAAAAGGTAGAAGCTCCGAGGGGTGGCGAAAAAGTGGGGTAACAGGTTCTCGGCGCGTATCTCGTGCAGAGTACGCACGGCGAACGGATAGGATAGGTGACAAGGAAAAAAATGTTTCGCGGACAAGAATATCGGCGACGTACGAGATCTCGGTGATGAGTGTTCGAGGAAGCAGTCGTTCATTTGTGAACGCGCGCCGAGTCAAACGGAAGATGAACAGAGGTCTGGGAGGTAGAACGCAATCATTTTCTTTGCCGATTGCTCATCAGAGGAGCGTAAGCTCCCCCGTCGATTCTCTCGATTATCGTCGCCTCATCCTCTCCTCTCGAAAATTGCATTCTCAGATCTCGGCAATCGATCAATCCGACAGCGTATCTCGATGTTCATCTCTCACCCTATCTCACCCTATCTCTCTCTCCTGCCCTCGATTTTTCTCCCGGCCCTCCCCGGAATCGAGGCGCGGCTAATTCGCGCCGGAATACGAAACTTTCTGCCGACTCGTCGGAATAATCGTGCGATCGTTGATGGGAGGGGGGGAAATGTAGGGTAAAAGCCGACTCGAAGCGTCGGGCGCCTACACGCTCTCTGCCGAGTCTGAGAACGTCAGAGGCGCCGGTCGGCTCGATTCTACGAACCCTCTCGCCGCCCACAGCCACCCCACAAACACCCCTCAGCCCTCCCCTCTCTCCCAGCCACCCTCGGCATTACGATTCCACGCCGAGAGAGCCCGGTTCGGCGGAAAAGCTGAATGGGCGAGGAAAAAGGAGTCCGTCTTTCGGGAGCGCGCAGTCGCCCGGAATTTCGAACGATCGAAAGGCCACCCCCTCCGCAGCTCACGCAAACATGCGCGCAGCAACCCTCGCCGAACGCCCGCCAGGCGCAAGACCCTTTTTCCGTGCCAGGAGAGTCGAGGAGTCACGTGATATCCCGACGACAATTGTTTCGTGCGAACCGCACTAACCGCACTAGCGCCCGGACCTCTCTCATCGGACATGACGAATTATTATGAATTAAGCCGCCCTAACGGCAATATCTGTCGGCCGGGCCCTTCCTGGGCGACGACGGGGTCCCCGATTCTACGCGCCATCCTATCTACCCGCCCTATCGCCGCAACTGCCCTCCCCCTCCCTTTTTCGGCAATGAATTCGACGCTGGACACGCTAAATAGGCGGCAAGGGCTCCCGGCGAGAGAGTGCGCGAGGGCAGAAATTGATATTAACGCCCGTGGCTGGACACTCGTTTCCGGGCAAGTCGGCAATGAACTTGACAACTTGGTAGGCGCACCTTGGCAAACACGAGGTTCGGGGGACACCTTCCGCGGGACATTGATGACTCGGCAGTGAAACTAATTTGCGCTCTTTGGACAAGAAACGCCCGCGATGAGAATCGGGGAGCCCTGTAGGTCAGCCAAGGTCGCCGTAGTCGATGCGTAGGGCGCGCGCGTGCCGGAGGATTCGAGTCGAAGTTAATTTACGAGCCTCGACATTCGACTGCCCTGGGCATCGTGTAATCCGGAGATATTGCGCAATATCCTCCGGAGTCGTTTGCCTCCTTTCCTCTACCCACGCCTAGACCTTTCTCGTTGCTCTTCCGTTTCTAGCGTCAGCCTCCCAGGCAAGCCCAGGCCAGACTCGACCACGAGGACAGGAGTCTTCCGAAGATTTCCTTGACGTTAAAAAAAAAAAAAAGCCAGAATCGACTAGGCCAGAAGTCTTCCGAAGATTTCCTTGACGTTAAAAAAAAAAGGCCAGAGTCGACTTCCTCGGCTTCGAATCCTCGCGTGCTCTTACGTCCGACAGCGGGAGCCGTGTCACACGAATTATTATGATTGAGTGGCCCCAGGGGGAACGTCCCGGTCTCCTGATTACAACTCATGCGCCGCGATACGCGTTACAACGACTCGTCATCGTCCTCTGGCAATGCAAATAGTAATCATGGGGCAGTGATCGGGTTGGCCGTCGTCGGTCGCGGCGGACGAGGCTCGAGGATGAGCGGGAGAGGGGGAGGGGGAGGGGCTGGGAGGGAAGATAAAAATCTCGCAATCGCACTTCCGATCGCCGGATCGTCGGCCTGCCCGTTATAAGCGTCAAGGATAGCGTGGCAGCCAGCTACTTGCCAAATGCCGCGCACCATTTGACTTACGACCGGCACGCAATTTAAAGGGCATTTATAAACGTTGCGCGCGCCTATTCTCTGCCGAGCGACGATAGCTTATGAGAGTGTGCGTGAGAGAGTGTGCGAGAGCGTGGCTGAGCGTGTGTGCCACTATGAGAATGGTTTACTGAAAATTGGAGAAGTTGAAGCGATCGGCGGTCACCTATGTCTGAAGCTGCGAGAAAATGAGACTGTCAAATCAGATGTCATAGTTTTGGAAATGTTTCTTAGAGCGCGATGACATTACGTTTGTCATCAATTGAAATTGGTGAGAATTAGATGAAAACGTGATACAGTGTCACAGCAATTTTTGTTCGTGACTGTAAGTTTTGGATCGATGTCAGAATAGACAGCGGTGACGCGAACATGTCAAGAGAGCTGGGTGGATGTAATGGCAGACGAGACGGGAAGCCTGGATGTTACATTTTTCTCGAATAATGAACGAACGCGGATGACGTCTGCGCATCGAATGCAAATATTGGCCGACCGCGTTTCTTTCCTCGCACATTTCGATGCGCCATGCATACACACACGGTGGATGCATATACGGTACACGCGCACGTGAATTCTTCCATGGCCGAATGAACGCCTCCTCTCATTCAAACGTCGATCGCCGCGAACAATCGTGACGTCTCGGCCATAGAGCTCTCGGCGAAACGTCGATACGCGTCGCGACGCCCGACTGGGACGCTGCCAGAGTCCGGACGAAATGGGATAAGGAGCGAGGGGGGGCGGGAGAAAAAAAAGTCGACGACGCCCATTCACACGGCGGAGAATGCGAAAAAGTTCGCCATGATCAAGCGGGAGAGAGTTCCAAATCCCTGACCCGCCCACGAGTTTCTTACATTACGATCACTTTTTTTCCCTTCTTTTTTGCCCTCTCGTACTTTCTTGCACGTCTTTCCCAATCTCTCCTGCCGCCGCCCCCGCAGAAAATACATCGCGTGATTGGACAAGATACCGAGTCCCGAAGGTCAACGACGACGACGACTTCGGGCTCATCGGGGCGGAAATAGCTTCCCTGCATTTTGCCAAATTAGGAATTTTGCCGAGGCGGCCCCCGTTACGGCCCATTGTGTACGGCAGGGCGCTTCGTCGTTGCGGGGCGTCGAAATTTGCCGGCACGTGGGAGGACAAATGCCAGATGCGCCCTCGGAAATATTCCTGCGGATTCGGGGGATTATCGAACGATATCGCGCGCGTTTCGAACGTTCGGCGAGCCATTATCGTCGGAAGCGCAGCCTAAACTCATACTCCGACCACCTACCTGGTTATACAGTACGCGAACATGATTCATATGTTACGCGTCGCGCAAAAATATCGCCGGTACAATCATGTAAACGAGTTGGAAATGACTAGCTGTACTCCGTTTCAAGTTTTTAAAAAGAAAACGTGTCACCGACACAGGTATATAGACTGTCTATTTAAAAGTAGTGAGTCTTTTTTTTAAGGTAAATGCCACGTAAATCTGTATAATTTTCTTTAAATGCACGCCACTTTGAAACTGTCCGTGTATAGAATTATAAGACATAAACTGTTTATGTATAGAATTATAAGACGAACTGTTTATGTATAGAATTATAAGACTTAAACCGTCCACGTATAGAATTATAAGACTTAAACTGTCCATATATAGAATTATAAAACATAAACTGTCCATGTAAAGAATTACGTCCGAAACAGAAACGAACAGCTGAGAAAAATTTCAAGTAATTCCTACATTTTTCTCGCACGCATCAGACGCGAAAAGTAGCGTCTTGACGTCTTACAGGCGGCCGTAACTCTCGTTAGACAAATGCCTGCCGCGTCTGTTCCTCCCTCGTTCTCTCGCGCCTCGCAATTATGCAACGCTTCGTAACGAACAACGGAGAACACAGAGAGTGCACACACGTCGCCACACAGCCTTCCGCCGCCTGCTCCCCTTTCATCCACGCGCTGCGTACAAATCGATTGCATTGCGGCTGCCATCGCGAAGGAAGGTCCGCGCGCGTCCGGCGAAAAGCGGTGGAAAAGCGGCGGTAAAGCTCGCCTTTGGCAACCTACCCCGGGCACGCTCGAAATTTATTAACGGTATCGGCCGCGGATACCAGAGCGAACTTGGCCCGGCACACATGTGGCCCACATATGGCGGCCAGCGTCGGTCCGCGTCTCGTGACGCGAGAACAGACGCACGATTATGACGACGATGGACTAAGCTGGAAGAATCGGAGAGATCGGAGGGATCGGAGGTTGGAAATGTGAGGCTGGTAAAGCCTTGGGAGAGAGCAGGGAAACGGTAATTAATCGAATGCAACGTAGGCCGAGGGGAGCCCACGGCGAGAACGTAATCAGATCAAGATAAGTGTTTCAATTTAAGCGACGACGTCCGACGTGGGCCGCGCCCGATTCTCGCCAACTCCTTCGCCTTGAACCATGACCTTCCTTCCCTCGCAAGCTTTTTCGATGTTCCCGGGAGCGAGGAATGGGATTCTCATGCCAGCCAGGATGAATCATATCGGGTCCGGGCGAGGATCGGCGGATCGGCGATGTATCGACCTGGGGAACACCGGCGAGGAAACTTTGTCCTATCGATACGTTTGTGAAGTGTCGTGAGAGAGAAGGCAGACTCGAGAGGATCCGATGAAGACCGATCCTGAGTCGATTGAATTGTCGGTAGCCATAAAGCTATTTTAATTAGGATTCAGGATTGTTTAACGAAGAACTGTGATTAACGTGTGGAGTTATCTGGAGAATTTTTCAAAAGTGACCCTGCGAATGTTGAGATGAAGATGGTGTGGAAGGCTAGTTTCCTTCACCTCTAACCCTGACTTTGTACCTGGCCGTTAATTTCCCACGTGACGGCCGCGGAAGGAAGCCAAACGACGGTCGGCGTCGAGACACACTTACGGCAGGCGGCTATCACGCGCGCGACAGACGTCGGGAGACGCCGGGAGAGGAAGAAGGATAGCGGACGCCGAGATAATGGACAATGTCCTGTGTGTGTCAACGCCGGCGTGTTCCCGTGCGACTCGAAGAGCAGGAGGATCCGATAAGGTCAATTGTCCAGTGGATTGAGCACAGTCGACATTTTCATAAAAATAAGTCGCTCAAAAATAATCAACATTAAAATCACGATATGCGTACTGTATATTATTGTAAACGAACTGTTTCGTAATGGAAGTGCTACCACAGGATTTCGGTAATAAAGATACCGTTAATCAAAAATCCGATATAGAATTGACGGAAATTAATGCGATCAATGTGCGAACAATATATTTCCGATAAACGATTGGAAATATTCAACGAACGAGATATCGTTTCTGAAGAACGCTATCTCTCGTCTCTATCAATTGTCCACTTGCATTCCTCACACCTAGCAACTGTTGCATTGTCGAAGGTAGCCTCGCATAAACACAATGCAACGTCACACGGCCCATAGATAAGAAACAGTTTCATACGTACGTCGTCGATCTCGATCGAAACCGGTCGAACAAAGTAGCGGGACGACAATTTTTTCGTGCAACGCGAAAAGTGTTCGGTGTCATCGGGGGAGGGATGTTCACCGGTACGTTCACCCTACCGAGTTGAACGGCGGTGCCATGATGAGGAAACGCCCGATTACAACAAACGGCAGGCGCGCGATGATATTCGAGGCGTACCTAACATTGCCCGGGTGACGACTGTCAAGCATAACCAGGCCAGATCGTGTTCCCGCGAGCCTGTTTACGCCTGGGGTGGGAGGACCAGTCGTTGCCCCGGGATCCGAGAGATCCAAGGGATCCAGGGGATCCAGGGGATCGACGGATTGCCCCGAGTCTGATTTCCGAGCGTCCGGGGGACGTTCCGGATCGTTCACAGCTTTATTTCTCCCAGATTCGATCTTCCCGCCGGCAGACAGATTGACTCTGGCTCGGATATAGGAGGTCGTACGTAGTGAAGGTTGACTGAGGAGAGCTATTTGCTTATGCGAGGAATGAAGATACGACTCTCAGCTTTACCTCTACTATACTCGATCTCCGGCGGACTGAATGTACGACCCTGTCGTCGGTGCTACATATATACGTTGTACATACAACGCTGGGGACTCTCATAGAAAACATTGGACAGTCGTTGACAACTTCATAATACTTGCTTGACTTATAGTCAACTCTGGACAGTTCAAGTGAAAGCATGAAAGACTACCTTACGCGAACAATTACGGAATCGTTCACTTGTATGTATGCCAAATCCTTCGATTGAGTGTTTAATGGGGCGTGGGATCCTGTCGTTTACGATGGACGCTTGTAGCGTACACTGTTCGGACAGGGGATGCAAATGAAGGGGAGGCCATTATCTTATACGAGGGATTACGGTATCGGCCGACGAGCGGATCAATGGAAACCGAGTAAGAGCCAGCTCTCTGCGGCCGAGTCTTGTTTTGCTCTAACCGCGCCGCTGCTCCACTTTTCCCGCTGTTGAAGGTTCTTCCGCGAAGGTCGCGACACGGTTTATACTTACGTAGAGGATAGCATGGCGCGCGAGCGCGTCGGCGAGAAGTTTCGAATCCCCGTGCGGGAGCTTCTACCTTTTTCGAGAAAAGCCACTTTCCACGTTCGGGCGGAAAGTGCGAATTTAGCTTGGAAAGGTCGGAGGGTACCAGGAGGGAAGGGAGCCGCGAACTGCTCTGAACTACGGCGAGAACTCGAATCGAATGCTGGAACTCTAACTCCTGACGATCGAAAGTTGAGATGCCAGAAATAAAATTGCATCGATCGTTTAGCGCGGATGGCCGAAAGGCGAGAGTCCTGGAAGGAGAATGCTGCCCGTAAAGGATTCGCTCCGCTGAAGGTGGAAAATTTGCCGTTTCGAGGAACGTCGTCGGGGGAAACGGGTTTCGGGTCGAAGGTGGGAGGCGTCCGTTGATCGGGAACGATACGATTTTTCGAAAGGTCCGTCCGCGAGAAAGCCGTCCTGGCGTCGAGCCAATGGCCCACACTCGGGACTTCCAGTAAAAAGACGAAATACTCCAAAGAGAGCCGGAAACGATTTGCAAGACCCACGCGTAGTTCCCCAACGGTGATATGCAAAAAGAGGAAATAAAAAAAGAAAAAGACCTCTACTCGCCAGTGTTTATCGCGAATGACAATGTTCGAACGAACGTTCGCGTAATCTCGCGCAGTCACGTGCGTTTCGGACGGATGATAAACTTTTCCAAGTGTCCGTGGAAAAGGTCGCGGTCGTTTCGGCCGTTTCGCAGAATCGCGAGGACGCACGCGAAGTTGATCCAAGTGGCGAGAGAGGCCAGGCAGAGAAGCGCGAGTCGGTTCGACGCATAGAGGGATTACACGATTCCTGGCATGGCAGAAAGAAGGCGGGCGGAATTCGCGGAATGCGCGTATCGGGAATGGCCAATGCGCTTAACACGTTCCGTGCCGCGTGGGGCGTATGCGACCCCCGCTGAATTTTCCGCTCAGACCGCTTGCAACTCATGCGGTAGAGTAAACGTTCGACCATGCGCTTGATAAAATAATTCCTTAATAATTAAACGGACTGCTTTGTCATCTAATGCATATTAAAATTTATACCCTTTTCTTGCCGAGTATGACTTTGTACTCAAAATTGTAAGGCGTACGTCAAAAACGAGTTTATTTAATTATAAAAGTGTTATATATGTATTATATAATGTATATATTTCGTACACGGCGCACGCGGCCCGAATGAAAAGTCTTCGAAAATCGTTCCGGCACGGAACGCGTTAAAGGGTCGAACGCGACACGTGCGCAGACTCGATGCGGGCGAATGTTGGCTGGCGACGAATCGCGAGGTCGGCCCGCGATAAGGCGACAAAGGGTGCATTTAACGCGATGAGACGCATTCCGCTATCGGGAAAGAGCGTTCGGTTGCGTCAGCAGCAGTGCAAAATGTGGGCAAATATACGCTGCTTCGTTCCCGCGTCCGTTCTAGTTCGCACGTCGTCAGCGGCGCGTGCGGCTAATGAGCGCGATTAATAACTTTTTTTGCACCCCCCCACCCAGTATTCGCCTTTCCATCCCTTCCGCCTCGTCGCGCTCGCGAGCGCGCGCCGCTTTCAAGTTTATCCGCTGGGCCGACGGGCATTCGGGAAGCGTTTCGGCGGCCAAAAATACATTTTCCGGCTATTTTCGGCCGTATCGTACCGAACTATTGCGAATTTCGTGCCTGCGACTCGCGCCGGCTGTCGCTATTTTTACCCCATCTTCGTAAATAGAAATAAGAGTTCGTAGGGGCATGCACGAGGGAGGGATCGCAGTTACGAAACGTTTTGTCTCCTCTAGCGCACCTATAACTCAAACTTCGACTGCTCTCTACGCGATGAAACGTTTCGTCATTCCTGAAACTCGGACCAACTTTGCCTATCTTCAAAGCACACTTAGCAGAGTGGACACAGCGCACGCACCGCATTACGGAATCCCACGCGCAAGTTATGAAATGCCGCGGGGAGGACCGTGCATTAAATCAAGATTGCATCGCGTCAATTCGAAATAGCGCTCGCCCGAGAACATTCTTATCGTTTCCAACTTCCAAGGGTGGAAACACTCTCCATATATAACTTTCCCGGAGCGCGTCCGTGTCCCGTCTCTTATTCCGCTGAATGAAGACACTGGCAAAAGCGCATCTCGCATGTACCAACCCCCCCCCCCCCCCCCCCACTCCTACCCTTTTCAGCCAAAGACATTGTAACACACTGGCGACCGCGCGCTCTCTTGCATAACATTGCGGACGGTCTCGACGGATTGACATGAAGCCAGCCGGAGAGTACAGAGACGTGTGAAAGTTCTCGGAAATTTTTTGGCAAAAAACAAACGCCCTCACGTAGACGACACTTTGTACGTGTCACACGGCGTAATTTCGGCCGCACGATGAGTCGCCCCATTGTTTTGTTCGAAAAAGCCTTTCTAGGAACGACTCATCCGAAGCCAGGGAGCGAAGACAAGAGGGATGGGAGGAAAAAAAAATCAGAGTCCAAGACAGGTGCACCGCCCACGACGAAAGCCATGGATCACGGACGATCGGCGGGGAAGCGTGTTCGAGGCGTGTACCGAGAATTTTCCGGACTCCCTGCCAGCGGAGTCTGGCTAGCTGGAAAATCCTGGCCCCGGATTTCCAGGAAGATCCCTCATGGACGAGGCGCGGAACACCGCCAGGATCATGTTTACGGGCGCATGCCTCATTCATAAGCTAGAGCGCGAGCGAACTCGGGCAGAACGAATCTATGTTTGCGGTGCCTGCAAAATTTCAGCCCCGAACCTCCACCGTCCCTCTCTTAATCCCGTAGGAAAATCGTAGAGGACATATACTCGCGAGAATCCAATAATTATGCGTTATTATATGCATTATATGTATATTATTTATAATATATTATAATATAATATAATAGTAAAATATAATATAATAAATATAATATATAATATAGGAAGGCGACAAATATTATTGGTACGCATTGTATTCAGATGGTTTTGTTCGAACTGAACAATTTCGAAATAAGTCAAACGAATAGGAGCTGTTCGTCTTCGAGAAAATCCGAGAGCGGGAGCGGATAAAGAATTAAGCGTCGACTTTCGGCGCGCACCGCATTCGAATCGGGCGCGCGATTAAATATGCATTGGACTCGGCCAGGTCGGATATAGAGGACGCGGAAAAGACGGCGGTGAAGGGTTCCGCTCGGTTCGTGCCGAAAGCGGCGGGACGTGAATGGATTTTAAGGGACGCCGGTTACGTAAGAGGTCTGCGGAATGGGCCTTATCCGCGGCGCAAGGCCTCGTTACCGAATTTTCATGCGACGGATTAATCGGATAGACTCGAGGGGGCCGGAGATTCCATTATGCATATCGTATCGGATCTCATAAGCGGCTGGCGTAGGAAACTCCACTTTGCAAATTTCGCGGAATCGAGCCAACCTTCTCTTCTACGACCGACGGCTATTGGCATCAAATGAAATAGTGCCTCCTCTATTTTTCCCGTACGCTCGCGTCTACGTGTCTGTTCCGAACGCTCGACGGCGACAGTCTGGCCTCGAGTCCGAGGGAGCTCGGAGGAATCAAGTTTGTAACTTCGTAAACTCGCTCCGAGTTCCGGCGAGGAATATCGGTAGAACTAGATCAGCGCTGGCAGTAATGTTCGAAGTAAATTGGAAATGAATTGGAGATAAATTCGAAATAAATCCGAAATAAAAGCGAAACAAATCTAAAATAAATCCGAAATCTATAATGTCATTGAGACCGCATATGGATTCTAATCGAACGTTTCGTCCGACTCAGGCCGAGCAACGTTACCGCGCGCGCTGAGAAGCGTAGCCGAGGATGGCAAAATTCGTACTGCAACGACGCCGGAGTCGAATATAGCCCCGACGATCGTTTATTTCCTCCGAAGCGCTCTATTTCCAGCCGCCCACGCTGAAAAGAGTCCAGAACTCGCGGCGGCGAGAGTCGGAATCGATCCTCTCTCGTGGGAACCGTGCCGAAAGTTTTGCCCCGATAGAGTGGCCGCGATAAACGCTATCAAACCCGTCGGGATAATTAAGCCGGAACGGAGAAGCGAGACGGCCGAGCAATCTCGACGGAGACAGTCGACTCTCTGTCGGGACTATCTTTCCGCTCAGGAAAGTGACCGACTCCCACGCTGCCAAAAATTTCGTCCCCCGGAACGGAGCTAACGGCTCGCTTTGTTTCGCGCGGGCAAAAGTGGCACACATTCCCTTTCCTAAATTCGCGAATCCGCCCGAAGTCATTTGTCCGCATCAGGCGGCGACGCGCATTTAAGGATAGCACTTAAATAGTCTGGCTGGCTTTGCTCGGCGTGAGAAGCACGTTTTCGCGCGAATATCCTTCCCCTTGGAAGGCTATCGCGAGCAATTTGGCAAGGATGCCGGACAAATTGAAAAATGAAATAAAGCGTCGACTCACCGTGTCGAGTGATCGACGAAGGAGCCACCGTCCAGCAGTCGGAGCTTGGCAAAGAGTACGGCACTGACGAAGGGCACCGCGGTGAGTTCCTCGAGGTCGACCTCTACCGAGAATTTGTACTTCTTCTTCTTCATCATGAAGGCCATCTCACCGAGGCCGGGACACTTCACTTTGATCGCGCGCGCGCAAAGCCTCGTCCTCGTTGTCGTTTCTCCTCCACTCCCTCCCCCACTTCGTTTCACCCGTTCCTCACAGTCCCTCACCGTCCCTCACCGAGCACTCCTATCCTTTTTTCCCTTCCTCTGTCCACCGTCGACCCACCACCACCACCACCACCACCTTTTATCTCTCCCCGGTATCTCGACCTCTGCCCTCCTCGCGACCCTCGACGTCGCCAAATGGAAAACTGGATCTACACAGAGCTTTGCAAAGCTCTCTCTCTTTCTCCCCTCTCCCTCCTTCTCTCTCTCTCTGGCTCTCGGTGTGTAACTCTCGAGAAATCCCGTTTCCCGCCTCGGAAAGAGCCCTCTTCGAGTCCTTCTGCGCTTCTCTCCTTTCTCGCTCCCTCTTTCTCTCGCTTCGCCTAGGACGGCCTGCGACCTTGAGAATCGCGCGTCGTTATCGGGCTGACGATGAAAATGGCGGCACCTGGGGGTGGCTGCTGACACGATACACTCGCCATCGACGTCATAATGCTTCTTCTCCCTCACTTTCACGTACTCCTGCCGAGATCAAGCCAATCCGGAAACGCTGCTTGGACCCTCCTCGCTTCCGGTCCCCATCGTCGACGCACGATCTTGGTCAACCTGCAATCGACAAGCGAAAGAATCTCAATCCTCTGCTAATCCTCCCCTGTCTACGTGTGCATGTGTATATATGTATTGTCCGAGAAAGCCCAGTGGCCTCTCTCACGCCTTGAGAGAGCCACCGATGATTCAACGACTAGTACATCGATCAACATCGGTTATCTTTCTCTCCCTCTCTCTCTCTCTCTCTGCCTTTCTCTCTGACGCGAAACAACAGCCAGCAGCCGATGCCGAATCGATATCGCCCGGTTTACCAATATAACCGTGAAATAAACGTTATCGCCCGAGCACCTCCAGGCTTCCAGAGGTGCAACAATGGCTGGCGATGGCGAGCCTAACGGCGTCGGCAGTTTCAGCCTCGCTTTCGAGGCGCGACAAAACTCGCCCGATCTCGGCAAGCGAAATCGAACATTCTCGCACAGTTCCTGGCGATGAAAATCGCAGGCTTCCTCGACAACGCACTACCGCCTACGGATATAAAGCGCGTATTGCCATCGTTCTCGGCGGCTTTACGTATTACGGAGAGAGTGTTCTCTCGAACGGCGGCGTGCATAGTTCATGAAATTCACGGCATTCCGTAAAGCGGGGGCGGTCCTTGTGCCGGGTCGTTTCTTAAAGAACTTCCAAGAAGCCAGTGGCAGCAGTTGGCACTTCGCTGGGGCCGCACTCGGCGAACGAGAGGCTCGAGGGAGGACAAACGGCCTGTCGCCAATTAAAGGTACGCGCGAGCGCGCGTGGGGGGGGGGGGGGGAGGAGGATGGCGAGCCTAGAGAGTTTGTTTTGAAAATGCTAATTGCGGAACGTGGCGGGGAAATATGAACGGCTGGCTGAGCGAAAACGAAGCGGCTCTTCCTGGCGCTCGCGTTTCAACCTGCAAAGTAGGTGAACGCTGGATAGACTGACAGTGACGTAACGCGGACGGCGTGGTTGAGGAGGAGGAGGAGGAGGAGGAGGAAGAGGGGCAGGGGGGTTGGCGGGGCTATACAATTTCAGTGCATGGCACAATGACGCCCAAGGAAGGAGGAAGGAAAGCGGATGCGGAGGGAACGGAAAAATGAAGGCGGACGATGAGAAGCGAACGGAGATAAACGGGAGTAAACAGAAGTCGGCTGAGGCTGGCTGGGAAGTTTTACCCGTCGGCAGAGAGAGAGAGAGAGAGAGAGAGAGAGAGAGAGAGAGAGAGAAAGAGAGAGAGAGAGAGAAAGAGTCAGAGCTCGTCGTGTGCGGCAATTCCATGATAGGCCGGTAGGAAGCGAGGGCTCGTAAAAGAAGCCATGAACGGGCAGGATTCATTATTGTTCCCTAACACGCCGTCCGGATTCAGGCCAGAATGGCTGAACGCTAGCGTGAGCCCGCGCGCGCGCGCGCGCGCCTTCTTCAAACGAGTGCGCGCCGATTAATTTCAAGTTTATTTACCTCCCCACCACCCTCGACGGCCGACTTCGTCGTCGAAGGCAGCCGCAGCACCGTGTGTACACGCTTCTGTGCGCGCATCGATAAGATTACGGACACGGCCCGCTGCCTTTGGATATTGCCAAATTGGTGTCGGCTATTTATCCTAGCCGCGGTGTAAGCGAAAGCTGTGCAGGAAGAGGGGGGCGGGGGAGAATGGTCGGAAGGGGGGGTGGGGGTGTAGAGGAAGAGAATGCGAGTGCGAATGAGATACGATAGAAACCGCGACGTACGTCCCCGAACTCGGGAACGCCCATTGTCATGGGATTAGCCCACTTGTCAAGTGTCATTGACACGGAATCGTTTTAACCACTTTAAAAAGAGCCTGCCTGCCAGAAAACCTCGCGGACGGCACAATACGGCCTTTTTCCGCAAACAGAGGCGGCGTGGAAAGGGGGAGGGGGAAGCGTATAAAAACCTGGACCGTTTTTACAACTGTTCCGCTACGGGAGAGCGTCGCGAATAAAAGAGGCTCGCGCGCTAAGTCTCCGGCGTTTAATCCGTCGGACGTTAAAGCTATGGCCGCGGTGCAATCATCATGAGCTCCTCTGTCACGAACGTCGCTCCGACGCAGCTCGTGTCACAATCTGTCGTCTACGGAGTCTTCCCCCCTCCTCCTTGCCGCCACCTGCCACGGAACGTCCGTGTTTTGAGGACAATCAGGCGGATACTTCCTACCGCTCGTCGGCCGGTGGCAAAACGTTCGAGAGCTCGGGGACAAAAAAAAGTGTACGGTGATAGAAGAGAGTAACGAGTGAACCTGGATGGAAATCGTTCGTTGAACGTGGTCTTCGATTCTCGACCTGGAGGCTCGATACACCGAACATCGCCGTGGACGGAAAAAGTGGCCGGACCCGCGATGCCGTAACAGCGCGCGGGCAAAATGCATACCCCGCCGTTCGTCACTTTCGAAATTGATAGGTTCCACGATAACGGTATAACGTTGCAGTTACATAAAGCAGCCTCTACCCGACGTCCGCCAATTCCTTCCCTCCCCTCTCTGTCTCTCTCTCTCTCTCTCTCTCTCTCTCTCTTCTGCGCGCCGCGTTGGAGGAACATTTCTCCGGCGCGCAACGCGTGCCACGATGAGACGAGGATAGGTAAGGTAAGTGAAGGCATTATCGGGGGGCAGGGGGGCGCTCATGAATTGTCGAAGATAACGGCGCAAACACGTATGCGCTTGTGCGAAGATTGCGATAATGTTGACGGTAATTCACTGGCATCCTTCTTTGGGGACCGAAACCGACGACGACGACGACGAGAGGGTCATCGAAAAGAATGACGATCGGCACCCCGGCTTGACAATAAGAACGAACGGCCCACTGCCAAGAATCACGCGCACCCGTCGACGACCTGCCAAAATTAGTTCTACACGTGCCTGCGGGCCACGTGTTTTTGCAATGACGAGGATAGACTATACGAGGATAGGTGTCGGTAGAGGGGGGACTGGAAGGCTGAAGACGGCGGTGGGTGACATCGTCGGCGTGTCTGATAAGTCTGGCCAGGTAACGTTGACGGGAAGTGCTCGAAGAATCGATTTAATCGCCGCGACGGCCGACGCAAGAAATTGCCGATGTCGTTTACACTCGCGAATGGCATTGAACGTGGCCGAAACGTTTATCGGAAATCGGTATTTAAGCGCTCACCGCGTCCGGCCCAGCCGGTGTCAATGAACAATTTCGACGAAAGTTTTGCGTTACGGGAGGACGTTCGCGCCACGAGTATTGGCGAATGTGTAACCAACTAGATAAGTAGGCAGCCACTTATCTATGAGTTGGTGCACAGCTGGTTCGAGAATGTGACAATTTGAACGCGTCAATGACTGAACCTGAGGCCTCGCTGGGTATCTTACACGTTATGTATGCACGTGTATAGAAGTGTGCGTGTCTGTGTGTTTGTGCGTGCGTGTGTTGGTGCGCTTCGCTGGCGCGGCCAGACTCTCTTTTCTACTTTAAATCGACTTCCGAGACATGGGCACGTGTCTACTTTGCATACCGAGGCTTACGTAATGCGGACGAGTGATAGCGGCTTCTGCGGCAATTTCGAACGTATCATTAATTAACTCACCTCCCGTCTCTGTTATTACACCGGCATTTTTTTTTCGCTACCTCGCTCCCGGTCGAATCACACCATTTAAATACCGCCGCCGTCCGTCAACTCGGCGACAGGTCGCCCCGGACGTTCCGACAAAAAAGGAATGAAAAAGATGAGGCGGAGGCTTGCGTAAAGGCGCAAAGTGCGTTTTCGCAACGCAAAGCTGAGGGAACCAGCCGGAGGTGGTGCTGTCCCTCGACAGAAGGCGAGAAAAATTGTCCGCCCCCGCGCGAATTGAATCCAGCAGCGTATCGCGCCACCGACAAAACAGTCGAGTCAAATTAGCGACGTTGCATGGAAGCTGGACGAGCGCGAGATATCAGTGTGCTCGGCCGTTAACAGGATAACATTTCGCCTATACCGTATTACCGGTCCTGCTCGAGGAGCCCAAGGACTTCGAACCGAGTCTCGACATGCACACACGACGGGTCACATTCTTGCTCCAGAACCTGACTCGATGAATTAAACGAGAGAATACGGTTTCCGCTCCTCGTGTAGCGTACGTGTCCAGCCTCCGCACACAGATGCAAGCAAGAAGATGAAGAGAGAGTGAGAGGGAGAGAGAGAGAACGAGAAAAAAAAGCGCGATCCCGTTCGGCTGTTTTTCAAACATGACCAGAGTGAGAGAGGAAGACAGATGAAGAGCGGACAGGTACGCTGCAGCGTCAGTCTTGAGATTCACGCGCACTTCATGGCGATTAGCTGGAGATCACTGGGTCCAAAACAAGCGGCGAGCTGCGTCTCGGGGACGTTAGCAGATGTCGATAAGTTCGGCGAGGCCGTGAACGCGAGCCGTGTACCAATGATGGCAGGTGCAGGAAGAATTTCCGTCCTCTCTGGCATTTATAACCTCTCTCCCTCCCTGTCGTCCTCCTCTACGTGTCTCTCCGTCTCCCTCGCGCCAGCTTCGACACTCCACTGTCAATGACGTTCAGCGAGCGAATTCCACGCTGTTTACCTTGCCGTGTGTGTGCGCGCCGCTGGAAGGGCGGACTTGACAGGATGAACAGGATGGACAGTCCGTCGAACGACCGCACGCTAGCCAGAGGTCGAGATGGCCAGGCTTTTCTTCTGGGCGAAGAGACGATGCTAGATGCACGCCGAAGAGGGTACCAACGACGACGGAGAGAGAGAGAGAGGGAGAGAGAGCGGAGACGGAAAGCGAGCGCGAGAGAGTTGCGTGTGTGCCTGAGTTAAACTTACCCGTTCTTCCTCTCGCAGCGACCAGCCTCGAATGCAAGTTTCTCTCGTCCTGTCGCCCGTGGCTCGCGGTCACGCACGTTTCCAGCCCCGACTTCCCTTTCCTCGCGCCCCTGCTGCTAGCCGACCTCGAGCACTATCGCACTTTTCATGATCACGAACGCGCCCGCCAGATACGCGGATCGTTACGACGTTTGCGAGACCTGCGACGCGAATGGGACGAGCGGAGCGAGTTTTCGGTCGTGTGAAAAAGCTATGTCAGATCAGACAGAACGGAGGCCGTCTGTGAACTGACGCGTCTCCGAGACGTAGTCGGGAGAGTTGACGGCCGCGACACCTGACGGTCGGGCGGGGAGAGTTAGAGGTTATGTTCGGCCTGGTTCGGCCGGACTTGTCCAGTTCGCGGCGATTCTCATTGGTCGGGGCGCGCTGGCGTGGTTCGTTCTGAAAGTCAAAAGAGGAATGTTTTTGTTGTTGAGGAAGTGTCGTTTTGAGTGTGAGGTAACGAGGGAAAGGGTGAATCGTAATTATTGGACAGAAAGAGACGGTTGTAATGGGGGAGTGTTGATGATGTGGAATTGTGATGCGTTGCCGAACACGGGGAAAGTTTAAGGCTACGCCAATGGATTAGAGATGTTGTAAGTGATTGTTACGATTAAAAGATATTGAAATTATGTCATGAATGTTTATATTACCTGGGTGTTTTGATTTAATGTTCCTTTATTTTTGGACTTCGGTAATTAGTTTGACTTGACGATTTTTAGTTGAATGGAGAGGTGTTCGGAGCTCTATCGTGATGCTCTCGAGAGACTGCGGACGTGCATCCTGATTGGTGGATAACCTACCTAAAACGCACGTGATTCACGAAAATGTACAATTGTTATCGCTTTCCGTCGACTTTACAAAAACGAAACAAATTTCCCACTTTCCCCTCCCCAAACTTAAAAATCTCATCTCCAAATATGCGAACTCGACAGTAGACACCGTTAAAATGCAATAAAGCAAAAATATCCCACATCATCAATTTCCAAATCAATGTCACCGATCACTCAAACGTTACCGTACTGTCATCCAAAATACCTTCTCAATAATAACCTCCGGTCCGCAGCTGGAGCCCGTTCGTAATTGCGGCCGAACGAACCATTACGCGAGTTCCGGGCTGCGGACAGGCGAAAAATAATCAATGTTCCTATGGTTATCGTAACTATTACGAGGACACGGCTTTCAGCGAGAAAGGTACTCGCGCGATGCTGACACAATTTTCAAAGTGCGCTTGACACCGACCTTATCGCTCGGCTCCGATCTTTATCACGAACACGCACGAGAACGACACGCTCTCATACCTGATCGCCTGCCTTCTCTTCGCACGTTTGTCCCGTCGATCCACAGTCAATTGCCAACGCTGGCCAGTCGCACCGGATGGAAGTCCGTCATCGGATTCAAAGCGTTTTTCGCGCTCGCGGATCGAGTCGTCGTCGTCCGTCAGGCTACGGCAGACTTCCGGGGAGGGGGGAGCTCAGTGCACGAATGGCCGACTCCGCAGTTGTCGTCGCTGTCAAGCGTAATTGAACGGCATTGCTGGGAAACATGTAAATAATCGGTCGGGCGGCGAGAAGACGTGCGCGAACGGTGTCGTGTATGCGTGATAATTCGCCGATAGTCGTCTGTACGTGGCTTTAATGAACGGTTACAGGAGGAGCAGCACCGGTGTCCCCGCAAGTTTTGGATCCACCGAGAAGGTAATCCCCGTACGTTTCGTACGCGTTCGGCGAGCACCGCTCGAGACCTTGCCGAATTGCCGCGCCCGATAGTGATCTTCGTAAGTTTCGCACGCGTTTCCCGTACCGTCCGGGGCGCGTCATTTGATAATCGTGCGGATCGTAACGGGCTGTACGGACTTTATACGCGCGAGACTTGTTTTGCTCGGCTTCCACTGGCAGTCAGCTGGATTATTTTCCTCTCCGTTTCGGATTGGACGCGCTGATAAATCAGGGGAACGGGTTGCGATTGTTCGCAGAGGCTGGGGGAGACCGTGTTGCTCTCTGTGCATGCCTTGCCAACAGCGTGTTGATACTGAGAACAGGCAATGCTTGTGACGAGATTGTTGTAGCAGGAGACTTGGCTGTAGGAGGGTAGGGTGGGTTCGTAGGCGTAAATTGTGCTGGAAGGTATTGTTACTTTGAGCGTTGTAAGGGGATCTGTCAATGCAGGCATAATGACCTATTAAAGCTCGTGTTTTTTTATGCTGGCAAGTGGCAAGGCTTAAGCTGCGAGCATTTATGTTCTTGGAAGGGCGGTGTTCAATGGATATATTTGACAATTCGCAGACTTAGTTATGGAGGATAGCATGAGCGTTAAATCTATGGAATCAGTGGCCACCAGTGACGAATATGAATTTGTAAATGATAAGGGTAACAGTAAGCAGCAACAGCCCTTGCTAGAACCGCCAACGTTGAAAATTGCCAACAATGGCAACCTAGAGGATCTGCAGAACAATCTTAGAGAGGTTTGTATATCAGTTGCAGTATAAGAAAGGAATTAGAGTGGACTGTAAATTCTTCTTTCCCTGTTCTTTCCGCTGATGGGGCTGCAGGTGCTAACGGAAGACTCGAAAATGGAAGGCGGAGACTTTAAGATAACAAACACTGGCCCTCAGAACAATCAGAAGACGAAGAAAGTAGGGCAGAGCAAGTTTTATGACGTATCCGAAGTGCAAGACATTATGAAACCTGATGACTACATTGACGAAGGTAAATAGTACAAAAAGCTAACCGGAAAATATCAAGACCATAGAAAAAAGGTTTTCTCGTCGTAGAAATAAACACGTTGTCGCACGTGCAACAAGAGTGTACGATCTTCAATGGGGTCACCTACTTGGGCGCGGCAGCGATAAACGCCCCGAAATCGGAGTGCGAAATACAGCGCAACATGAACATATTAAACGCGGAGCAGACCCTCAACCTGGGCATAAAGGTCTCGGTCTCTGTGCCCAGCAGCTCGCAAGGCTCCGTCGTGTGAGTGTCATGTTCACGTTCGATCAAGTTCCATTGAAATCGAATAACAACCATTGTTCTCGATGCGATTAAGAAATATTATCTTCGCAGCTTATACGACGCCGGGACGCAGCAGGCTATTGCGCATTACGAAGTTCAGCGTATTTTGTTTTATGCCCGCGGAGAGAGCACTGGCCTATGCGCAGCCTGCTTCGCCTTCACGTGGTCCCATGGTGATACGCTTGAGTCCGCCATTTATCAGTGTCACGTTTTCCGCTGTGACATACCAGAAGCGGTGCGTTTCCTATCTAAAAATAGCCCTGACGCGGCCGGGCAAGTTTAATTGACAAAATTACTGATATAAGAAGCGGCCGGCATGCCGAATCTCAATTTCTATGCTTTCGCACGTTTAGGTCGGGCAAGTGTCGGCCTGCTTCTCAAAAGCCTTCCATAGGATACCGCGATCGATGACGAGTTCGTTGACCGGCAGCGACTTCAACGGTTTCAACTCCGGCACCGAGAAGGTCAATTCGAGGATGTTCATATTCGAAGTTACCATGGAGGTGAAGGAGGAGGACGGTAAGGGTGGTTTTAGCATTGTACCGAAGGACAGGAACTGTTTCAAGCTCCGGAGTAACGTTGCGAAGCAAGTCTGCATGAGTATACAGCAGGTGTCCAGCAAAGAAGGCGGAATAACTCTTGAGGTTGAAAGGTGCTTCGGCGTCCTTGTCAGTCCGGGCCGCAATGTCAAGCACAGTGACATGAGGTTACTGGAAATGGTAAGATTATCTCTGTTTTCGTCGCTCATGTGTTTACTAAACCGTGACGCCGTGAGGACTCGTTCTACGCCAATTCTTCTTTTTCCTTGTCAATTGTAGCAAGTCAGTACCGGACCTGTAGTTCAAGATAAACAATGTTATAATATATGTGGACGATGGGATCCAGCTGATCCGGCTCTCGAAACCTTAAATATTGAGACTCCGCGAGAAGGGAAAATTTTTATGACAGTGGCCGTCGATTTGGTCATTCGTGACATTCGAGAGCCTGTAAGATTCGTAATTGAAACCTCGGTAAAGGTATACCCGCAGAATGAACGATTTTGGTACTTCAATAAGAAGAACCTTGTACAACAGTTTTACCTCAATTCCAAAGAGGTATGATGATACACGTTAGAATGTTATACATTGTTAATACCAAAGACTCGGAGTTGGGAAAGATTTATTTCTTAATTATAGATAATATCTGGGGATGGTACGGAAGTTCATTATGAAGTACAAAGTATAGAGACGTCTGGAGAACTGGATAGAAATAGGTTGAACCTCGCTCTCAATTTGGCGTCCCTAATCAGATCTCCTTCTCTGACCAGTATCGATACACTCACGCCCAAAGAAGAAATAGATTCAGGTGATTATCAGAATGAATAATACGATGATTTCTATGAAGAGGGGGGTCATAATAATTGGGATTAAACTTAACAAACAGATGGTGATGAACCGATGTTAAGCGGTACCGGTGAAGTCTCGAAAGATTGCTCGGCAGACGAATTAGCCAGCTGGGCCGAGGTGCTTGATAGTTGGCAGGTGAACGAGCAACGTCCAAAGCTCCTTATTAAACTGACAAAGCAGGGTATTCCGGAAGCGCTGCGCGGCGAAGTATGGCAACGGCTGAGCAATTGTGACAATTCCCAAGAGATGATGAACAAATACAAAACACTGATCACGAAGGTGACTCCCATCATCCAGTCATGCACGTCAGCCCCTCTGTAAGAAATATTAATTAATACCTTTACTGCGCAATCAGGAAAGCAGTTGCGAGAGCGTAATATTGCGGGACATCAACAGAACATTTCCGGCGCATGATTATTTCAAAGAAACAGGTGGTTTAGGGCAGGATTCCCTGTACAGGATTAGTAAAGCGTATGCCGTTCACGACGAAGAGGTCGGATACTGTCAGGGACTTAGCTTTTTAGTTGCCAGTCTATTGTTGCACGTAAGTGATCATCCCCTCCACGTATGCGAAAAAATTCGTCTGCCTAGTTGCCCGGCCTATATTAACGTAAGGTTACCGCGGTAGTCACTTGTAGATGCCTTTAATGACAAAAGAACGACATTAGGTATTTCTTGTAGATGCCGGAAGAGCAAGCTTTCTGCGTTCTGGTCAAATTGATGTACGATTATGGCCTGCGCGACTTGTACAAGGACAGATTTGACAACCTCCACATGCGATTTTATCAGCTGAATCGCCTGATAGAGGTCAGTCTCCAACGGTCTCGAGTTGCCCGGCAATGTTATCGCGGCTTACGGTATATTAATCAATCAACAATTTATTGCCCCCCCGCAGGATCAACTGCCGGAACTTTATAAGCATTTCTGTGATCGCGGCGTGGAGACGCACATGTTCGCCGCACAATGGTTTCTAACGCTCTTTACAGCCAGATTTCCCTTGTATCTCGTTTTCCACATCCTGGACGTGTTCCTCCTGCAAGGACTCGACACGTTGTTTCAAGTCGCCCTCGCGTTGTTAATGGTAAGTTGATCACCCTGCCGGAACGAACGATATCTGGCACCCCCGTTTAACCTGCCTAAAAAAAACTGTTTGCCTCCAGTTGTGTAAGAAAGAGTTGCTCCAGCTGGACTTCGAAAGCATTTTAAAGTATTTCCGGGTTCACTTGCCGAAGCGTTGCCGGAACGAGGAGGTGTCTCGTTACGTTATGAAACTCGCCTGCTCGGTCACGTTAAAGAAACTGAAGAAGTACGAGGCCGAATTTATGACGTTCAAAGGTAATTTCATATTTTACGTTTGACACACGTCTCCCCCGATTCCGGGCCGCGAACGAGATACACGCCCATGCATCGTCGCACATTCGATTCACAGTCAGAGTTGTCCCGTTTCCACGCGAAACGGACAAAGTAATATAGAGATCGAGTGAGTACGAGTAATTGCGTAACGCGTTGCGCAATGTTCGTAGCTATTTTCTTTTCCCGATGAGAGGGAGTACTTAGATGACGGGCCATCCTTCCCGAACTAGTCTTGGATTTTACTAATAAATCAATTACGTTGCATGATACAGAATTCCATGCTTACGCACTAAAGCACCACGAAAACCGTTTAGTATGCTCTGCCGAATTGCAAACGTTCGATAACGCATTTAATGTACCTGCAATTTTCACGCATACGACTGAGTAATTTTACGTTCGAGAACGCCAGCTCGCCTTGTGCCAAATATGTATGTACATCACAGCGGGTGCGACAGTAAGTATTCTGTATCATGATTTGCATCGGAGTTAGGTGGCGGTTGCTTTGCTGTGCACCTTTGCAAAACGTTTGTCGAGAACAATGACTCGAGCTGTGATCATATTTTTTTTTTCTTCTTAGGATATAGTATCTACGGTGGTTATAAACCTATCTGATTGTGATGATCACTTGCCCAGTCTAATCATGACAATTTTTTTTTTTTACGTTTACACGGGTATCATTGTTGTTTGCAGATGTAGTGTCGTCATTAACCGTAGCTCTCTCTATATATATATTTTAAGTAACGTCAATGCAAAAAAAGTTATCGCGTGACGTGAATAACAATGATGCCCGTTAAACTTTACTCCCAGATGCACTAATTTTTGTATTAAAATACTACAAATATGTGTACCGTATTTGTTACGTGTTGTGAGAGCAATTGTTCGTAATTGTTGTTAGTCGTTACGGCATATTAAAAGAAAAAAAGAAGACATCACGCTACATTAAGTTCATTTTCAACTATAACGTGATACACTTTGAAATTATTATTTATTCCACCTTGGCTGTAATTCGGAAATAAAAATGAATTTCTGTGTATAGTTTTCACGCTTTATATCCAGCTGTATTTCCTTTGTACACGACCTGTACCGCTTCTTATTTATAAATTATTTATTACTGCTTTACTGGAAATAAATCGTCCTTTTTTATGGTATTTACTTTAGTTCGATCAATTTACCTATTCTGTTCTACCCCTGTGTCTGTGTGCGTGTGTGTGTTGTGTATTGCGTGTCGGCGGTATCCTTATCTCGTAATCCCGATCCTTGATGGTACAACGTTCTGTCGCTACTTTGTACATTGGGGAATGCATGATGCATCATGGTAGTTTAGAATGAAATCCCTCACTTGACTAACAACCGTGCGATCCTCTCGACGGCGGCTCCCTTAATGTCGAGAGCGTCTGACGCATGCATGAAAACGATATCCGTAACTGCTGTTACCGCTGCGAGCGTAGTGCATGTTGAATCGCCATAATCAATTGGGACACGCGAACCGTTATCGCCCGATGAGCCGCTGCGGTCCCCGACGATAATTAAATTATTGACCGAACGGTACCCGTGCATGCGATTTCTCTGTCACGATCGCTGTCAACGTTAGCGAACGCTATACCACGCGCATGTAACGCACTTATCAAAAATGTAGCCATGTGCCGTCGCGTCAGCGAGCTGACACACGCTTTTAGTTTTGCACGAAATCCGTGCGTTGAGAATCGGCGACGTTGACGTGTAACGTGCTATGTCGCGTAAAGCTGTCGACATCTTTCCGTTTTCAATACCGGTCGGCCAGTGGCGAGCATGAGTCAAGCGGTGAAGGAGTTGATAAAGAGTAAGAGCGTTACGACCGCGCTGTATCTTGTCAGGTTTTATGTAATCGCACTTGACATCCTCTCGAATCGCTCGGCGAACAATAAAACAATTTGCACACGCCAATATGGCATGTCCCGAGTGCTGTGCGAAACATATGGCCGAAAATCGTGCCAAGTGTGTACATTCTCGTCTGGGTATGACGCGCCAGACGCGAATCCGCAGATTGGGGAGGATACGGAGGGAGGTGGGCTGATAAAGGGAAGATCGTTATCGAATTACCAATCTGTTCTTTATGCAGAGGCTCAAGAGAATGCGGACGAGTACAGTAACGAGGTGGAACAGCTACGCGGCACGGTGGCGAGGAACGAGGAGGAGAAGCAGAGACTGGAGACGGAACTTGCTCAAGTTAAGGAGATGTTGAAACGGGAAGTGATACGATCTGACGCCGAGAGCCGAAGGAGCGCTGTTATAATCGCCGAGTACAAGCAGGTAGTGTTGTTACTCCCCTACCGTATCGAACCCGACTCTAGTATGATGTAACGATACTGAATTTACGCCGACAGATCTGTCAGCGTTTAGAGGATGACTATAACGCTGCCAAGACTACTCTGAGCGAACTACGGGTAAGTCATCTGTCGGTTGTAAAAATTAGAATGCTCTGTAAGGACATTCATTAACACTTTCCGTTTGTTGACAGTCGAAAGTGTCCAAATGCGAGAAATGCCGAAGCTGCATAATGGACTCGTCCAACATCTTGGCAGACATAGCCCACCCGCTCGAGAATCGAATAGGATTGCACAGAGTTCAAGAGAGAGTGCGCGAGTTGGAATTGGAATTGGCCCAGACGAAGCTGGCCCACGTCGAGGCCGAGTGCAGAAATCAGGTAAGCTATAGCCCCGGCGACCGTATAAAGAGCAAAGACCGAACGACTCAGAACCACCTTTCCAGCGGATATAAAGAATCTCATTACGCGGACTATTTGCGCAGGACCTGACGCATCAATTGCATGCGACCGCCTCTGAGTTGCAAGCGGCGCGAAATAGCTGGCCGTGGCTGAGCAAAACGTTGTCCAGTATAAAAGAGGCCGCTAACAAGCGGGAAGCGATGGCCTCGTCCACGCTGCGAGATTTGAGGCGCGACAGTGCACCATCAGGAGGCGACATGCATCATCTGATTCATTCCCGGAGTCGCGAGTCACGGGACAATTTGAAGGAGGTGGTGTGATGTGGCCGGTGACCGATTGCCGTAATCGATCGTTCGACTAAAGGTATACTTAACATACACCCAGCTCGATCGAGGTGCTAGATTTCAACGCTGTCCTATGAAAATGAAAAAGAAACAAAAAAAAAACCGTATTGAATCTCACACGCATTAGGTCCGGCGCCGGAGTGTATTGTGAGAGAGAGAGAGTGAGAGAGAGAGAGGGAGAGAGAGAGAGAGAGAAAGGGAGAGGGAGAAAGAGAGAGCGTTTAAGAAACGAACGTGAAATCGGCTCACCAGACACAAATATCGCGTACACGTTACATGTTTCCATAGGTGCATATCGCGCATGAATTCGGGCTCGATAAATGAGCCCCGATATGCACAGAGTATCGTCACGCTCTAATATGCGCACTCCCCCCCCATGCATACATCGAGAGCATTTTCGATCGGAGCAACTCCATATTCATCACCATCTGATATTATTATTACGTATTGACCTTGTTACGTTTTCTTTGCTAATATAATCGTTTATTGCCGTACCGATATGTTAACGAATGTAAACCAGCCAATTTGTTATTTACCTTTTAGATTTGTATCGTATTTGTTTTTTTTCTCTTCCGTTTCCGCGAACGCCACTTCGCCTGGGCGGAATGTTTGCGGAAAAAACTAAGAAATTTCGACGCGAGACCCGGGGAGAGCTGCCAACGGAGAGGTATCGAATTGTAATCCAGTTGCACGTCGTGACGAGTGCGAGGACTTCCGGGATCGGTGACGCTGTCGTCTTGAGGAGATCGCGTTCTTTTTCTCTTACCGCGGGTTGGGAGGATTTTTAGGCATACATTTTTTCCACAACTCTACGACTAAATACTCACTACATTTTTTACTCTCCAAGCCGTTTCGATACGCGGATAGGAGTCGATTCCTTTTGATGACAGTACGGCAATTCGATCCCGGGCGCGTTCTCCATGACACGGTGAGAACTGAACGTTTGCTCCCAGTACTAGACGATAGACGTTAAGATTTCACACGCCGTACGTTTTGTATTAAAAAAAAAGAAAACAAAAATGGAACAGCAGCAGCAAAAGTATAACATAACTAGTATAAGATTTCCAACGGTGAAAATGCTACGGAAGAACTTCTACTGTATATATATATATAGTATATAAAATATATATATATATATGCAGTGCTCTCCTACGACGTTAATGAGTATTACTGGATGCATGCTTGTGAATTAAAAAAAAAAAACGAAAGATGTTCCACATGTCTAGCCAGTTACGGGGAAACTAATTAAGATTAACATTTTGTTCATTATTTCGAATAAACGTCCATGTCTGTGAATTTCATATGATACATTCCAAAGAAGATGCAAACGCATGCCTCGTTAATACGTATTATCACTTTGTTAAGTCTATCGTTTGCGTGTAAACCGTCTTAGATTTAATGAGTCGAAAATGTGCGAAACGCGGAATAATTACCACCGCGGCGTAAAACCACCGCTCGACTAGATACGAATTCGATGATATTTTACATGACTTAATTTTTATATCAATGCATGTACACGAAACGTGTAACAATCATTCGGCTTAGTGGCTCGTGTCTCATCGAACAGCAACGGTCGACAGTCGTTTAAGAGAATGTAAAAGTGTACAAGAATTATACCGTTCCATCGCGTTGTGTTGATACAATAAGAAAGAGGAGAGAGCCGCTTTTTTGCTCGTCAAGACTTTCGACTTAATAGAGGCGTGTTTGTAAAATGTCAGAATTGCGCACGGGCAAACGTCATGACACTCGTAGAGCTCGGATGCGCTGTCTTGCACCAAATTGTCATTATTGTTGTTCGAAACGAAGGGAAGGCGTGACAGAGGGTAAGACTCTGAGATCATCCGCGAATGAATGTCGCCAAAAGGCACTACTTAAAGAGGCATCGTCATATCTGTATTGCGATTACACGAAAGATGTCTCAGCGCTCTCTGCAGAACCGCAAACTTATAAACAATACATCAGTTAACACTCCATCGACTGCAAACTTCGCTTTGTAATTTGTGCCACTAGCTTTTACGAATAGTTACGTGTATAATTTTTGCGAAAAGGTACTTGCGTTTAATAGCGCGATGTGTAGACTGTGTGCCATTAATCGCGTTAGTCGTACTCGCGTGTAAAGAGAATGGGACAATAATGTTTGCGTTATATCGCTTGAGAAGGAAAATTCCTCGTCCATAGATCGCTGTGGCAGAATTATTTTCGTGAGAAATTCTTCGTCGCTGTGCGGAATAAGACCTGAACATGCGCACGATTAAAAGCAAAGTTTATGGTCAATTTAGATGATGTGCACTCGTAGCCAGTAACTATATATTTCTCTTGAAATGGCAGATTATATACTTTCTGTACATACTAAAGTGAACACGTAAAATAGACTAACGGATCGTGTAAAGTCTTAGGATTACTCAAATATGTATCGCTATACACCCTGTAATTTCATTCCACGGTTATTGAAATAAAGAAAGATACCATATCTCTGTACATTGTGGCGTACATATTAATTATGCGCTCAGAGGCGCAAAGGCGAACAGACAAGGAAATGAAAGTCCATGTGGTTAATGTTTTAAGTACACAGGCTGTCCATATACTGTTGTTTATTTGTCCTAAATCTTTCCATGTTACTGAGAAAGCAGAACGATATGCGGCTTCAGTCTTGTGTCAAATATTTCAACAGGGTACACTAACGTAGCTATAACTTAACGTATCACATTCGATCTGTTGCTTTTGACTAAATGACTTAGACATACCAAAAACTATAACGCATCAATAAACCTTTACGAGCTTTGTAAAATGTGTAGCCGTTGGAATAGAGCACACTTATCACGATGAAATAAACAAATGCAGCAAAAGGCCCACGTTGTGTATGAAAATATAATTTACGGGTTAATCGCTCACATGGCAACGTATCTTTCTATTAATACAAAACTTACAAAAAAAGGGGGGGACCTAGAATAATGCGGAAGATTACTTAAACATCACCATTACGAGTTTCAAATAAAACTAGAGCAATTTGGAAAATATACCTATACTAACGCATGCCGCTGGAGCATGGTAAAACATTAATTGGTAGGAACAAAGACAAAACGGTGGAACAAGTAGAGCAGTAACAAAAATGTGGCACTCGACAGATGTTTAAGCTTGATTATAAAAATAAAAAAAAATAAAAATAAAGTATTACTTTTGATTTAACTAACTCTCGGAATCACATAAAGATCTACATTGATCTTAAAGAAACGGAACAATTGTCATGAATGATTTACACAGAAAATAAATTTTGAACAACGGTGATGTATCACAAACATCGTACATCTCCATGTCTCCGGTATGTGATCTATCATAATGGAGAACTGAAAACTCTGTAAAGTACCTGGCTCAACTATCTCACGTACTGCCCATGCATTACATCCGTCTTTCTTACTGAATCCAGTGAGCTGAGCCACGGGCATCTTCAGTTTTGTTGATCTTGTTCCCATGTGTATACCTCGCTCTCATACTCGTCATCACCATCGTCACCGTCGTCATCGGTATCCTGATCGTCCTGCGTGTTCTCGACATTGTCGTCATCGTCGTTACTGAAATCATTTTGCATCACGTGGTCATCGTCAGATTTGTTTCCACCGTCCTGATCGTCCTGATCGTTCTGCGCGTTGTCAGCATTGTCAACGTCGTCGTTACTGAAATCATTCAGCATCCGGTAGTTGTGAGATTCGTTTCCACCGTCCAAGGTGCTGCTACTGTCGAAACCTTCATCGGCGCGCGCAAACGCACGTTCCCTACCTATTTCAAGGAATAATGTAAATTCTTATTCATTTGCCATATCTATGAGTGAATGAATTTGTAAGAAGAAGCTGGTTTCTCGCTCTTACCAGCAGCAACATTTCGATGTTGAAGTTGCTCAAGGTTACGGTAAGCTTGTTCCTGCATATCATCCTCGTGATTTGGATTTGGTACATCGAGTAACCTGTGCAAGCAAAGCGGAAACTGATTTTCCAACGCGTTAATATTGTTCTCGTTTTCGATATTGTTCTCCATGTTGTCTATCAAGGGCTGTAAATCATGGATATCATCGATCCCCGCCTCAGGATTCACATTATTGCGTTCGTTGTTTCTGTTATTGTTTACGAAATCATCAGTTTCCGCCTTGTCCAATTTCACTCGCGGTACCTCGTCTCCGCTCGAAGATTCAGAGTCAGAAATCTGATCTTGTGCTATGCTGGACAAGTCACATTCTGGCGTGATATCCTGCGCAGATGCTGAATTAGGGTATCCCGAGTCACCGATTTCGGGAGACCAGCAACTTGCTGACGTCTCTAAATTTTCTGGAGATGGCAGCTTTATTTCGAGTCCTTGTGTTTCTGGCTTTGTGATCGGACCTAAACTAACTGTTTGAAGATCACGCTCGTTTATTTGTGCTTTTTCAGATAGTGAGGAACTATCGCTATGACTCAATGGATTTGCCTGTTTGCTTAGTGTGCTATTTGCTGGATCATTTTTTTCTTTGGCACTGTAAAGAGCAAAGGATTTAGTATTGTCTGAATGTTGCCTTTCTCTTCTCAGAAATTCAGATCCCATTTCCTGCTTATTGATATGTTCTGCGTATGATATAGCGAAAGATTGTTGAATGTGCGATGTATCCTTGGTAGACGGTACATTAGCCGTGTTTACTTTGACACAGGTTTGTGGCTTGCCGACAATGACATGATCGTCGTCCGTTTGTTGCTCTCCTACTGTAACAGATTTATTCTGTACGCTGGTGGCACTGTTTTCACGTTCGAGAACAGCAGGTCTGTTTAATTGTTGTACTGACAGTGGTAATGTTAACTCAGAAGCACTGTCGGTTCGAGATGCATTTGTTGCATCCTTTTCGGTCTTTACCTCAACCAAATTCGTGTCGTGCTTTATGTTCTCATCGCCTGGGCACCATGTTCCAATCACGAAGGGACTGTCAACGGATGAAGACGACATGTTGCTACAACTTTGAAAAGACGACTGACTAGTACTGCTCAACTGATTAATGGCACTGTTTCTGCCTGTATCATTTCGTCTCCTCGCTCTTAAAATGCCCCTTCCTGTACCTCTTCTCGCCGTGACTCTTGGCGAGCTTGTATATTGCGGACGACTATCCGACATGCAGTTATTAGTATTGATCAACGAGGTGGAATCCGTATGTTGATCAGCTGACAAGGTCCCGTCAGTACTTTGGCATCCGCTTTTTTCTATTGTATTAAAGGTATCGAATTCTTTGGTTTCGAGCGATTCTGATAAGTATTCATCGGTTTTATCTAAAACGACGATGTCGCAATGGCGAAAAGTGTTGTTCATCATTGAGTCGTCACTTTCCTCTATGCCGTTAAATGACAATTCATTGAAATAGAGAGATTGTGCCAGCGGCGGTGGTGACGTTGATGCTCGAGAAACAGACATTTGGGCACGATAGTCTAATGCACGGTTGGCCCCCGGCGCGTACCTTAATTCTATGCTATCTTTTTGTGGCGTGCTCGTATGATCCGCAATGTCACACCAAGGTAAGTCGCTTACTGGATTCCGCGGTCGTTCGGAGAAATTCGTTAATACGGCCGACGTCATTGTAGCAGAATTTTGAGAACCGTCCAGATCGTCTGATGTCATTTGCGTTGAACTGCGTGGCGTGTCAGGATTGGAGCTGTCTATATCTGTCCGAAGCGACAGCCCGATCTCTGTTTCCAGCTCTAAAGCATTCAGACTCTCAATGTGCTCAATATCTTGATCTCCATCGAAGAAATACGAATTGTCCTCATGAATTGACCGATTCTCGGGTATGATTATGCTCGGTTCTGCGTCCCAGCTGTCAGTATTCATATTGGGTGGAACGTAGACGATATCCATAAGACCCAGGTCGTCATTCCATCCATCATCGTTACCCATGCTGTCGTTGTATGAAATGTCACTGTGCGTACCCTCGTCGTCCGTCCAAGTTTCATCCAGTGAAATGTCAGAATGTGATGACGGTTGTGTAACTACTACAACTGGGCCAGAGTTACCTTCCACTACAGCCCATCCGGCTTCTTCCAAGATCGTTTTCAATGCTGACAATGTTACTGAGAACTTCGTCAAGTACTGTAGCAATCGCTCCAATGGTACCTCTTCACGCGGATCAGATCGTCCGTAAGATAACTGGTGTATGTAATACGCAGCTTCATCGACAATCTTCTGTTCATCTGAGCGATTGTCTACACGATATGGATACTCGTAGGAGGAGACAAGTTTGAACAAATTGTCTATGCCTACAGGATAAGCTGCAGGTTGTTCTTCCTCACGGTGAAAAATCGCCATCTGCGTACAAGCACCTAAATGTTCCGATCCAGGAGGACCCTTACAAATGCCTTGAAATGTAACCGAGTAATCAGGGTACCGTAAAACAATATTTTCTGCCCTGTTGTAACAAAGAAGTAGTTAAAAATGATGCGACACGAGTTAGTTTGACAATGAACTAAATATTAGGATGGCAAGAAATTCCATTTTGTTCCGTAACTTAAATGTGACTAATGTCAAATGCTGGAACTAAAGTATTGCGACACTGACAAGTTCTTTGAAAAGATTGTAATGGTATCTATGTTTTAAAACTGAAGATACTTTGTTGCCAACCCAATAACATTGATCAGGGTGATATTTACCAATTTTGAAACTGCTCCCTGGTCCATTCAAATTTGTGATCTGCATGTCTGAACCCTCTTAAGTTTGGAAACAGTACATTAAAATCTGCGTTCGGTGTTGTAACGATAGCTACCTTTGGTTTAATATATCCAAAAACGTTGATGGGAAACTCTGTCAAAGTATCTGGATACAGGTGCTCTATTCTGTAGTACAGAGATGTATTAGAATCCCTTGCAAGGGAAATTCAATACTTTCATTTGTGTAATGACAACCTACAGTTCTATGCATATTACGGCATCAGTCTTCTCCAATACTTTGTCTCTGTCTGCAACGCTACCCTCATAAACTGATATAACAAGGGGTGCAATACGGCAGTGCAAATATTCAGAAACCAAAGGTACTGTTTTCTCTGTATTGCTTTCTAACACTGTTCTGTCAATGTCAACACACAATATCTCTTCTATCCCTGGTGTATTTTTCAAATACAATAAGAAGCCAAATTCCGAGCACCCAAAATCAACCACCTAATGGATCGAAAGCAATAATTATGGCATAGCTGAGGGTGAATATTATAAGATACACTTTATACAAATCTGTGACAAGCAAACGCCTAGGTAATATAGGTGTTATTGGCAATATTGTAACTGTACACATATACAATATATAGGCAGGTATGGTGCTTTATTCAAAAGATTGCGCTTTAATGAGATAGGGATTAAAATAACATGTACGTATCATGTTGGGAGGAAGTAGACAGGTTAAAAGTAATAAACAACGATAATACCTTCCGCAATTTTCCTTGGTACTTTGCATCATTGAGTACATCCTGCACTGCGACATATCTTTGTATGTACGCCGGCGGTGAGAATCGTATATCCGGTTTCGTATCTTCTTCGTCATCCCACATTGAGTCGATATCTATTCGTTTATAGTCTTGCAAGGAAATAGTAAGATGTTCCGGCGTATCGGTATGGTCTGGGACATCATTCGTGTCCTTTCGTTTGTTGACTTGATATTTTTGATAAACAAACTTGCCGACGAGATACAAAACGTGAAACAGTACTATGATCATTGTCACGCAGTATATAAAGTATCAAAAATGTTTACCCCCTTACGACACATGCATCATTGTCTACCTTCTTCGCAAAGATACGCGGCCATACTGTTTTGCTTGGTTGGCGGTCTGTACCGTGGCGCCCCATTCGTCGCCATTATTTGAAATGAGCCAACCAAAATCGATTATTATTCGCGACTATGAGATTTGGCGGCGTTCGGCAGAAACTCATTTGAAAAGTCAGTCATCTAACGTAACGCGCGGGAGTGAGAGAATGTCATTTTTAAGCGGCGGTTTAGTTCGGTTAAGTGGACGTTTCCAGTGCATATATTAGTGTAGTTTCGATGCGAAGGACGCCATCCAAGTGCAAATTAGTGTAAATCATAATCCAGCTGGAGTTGCGTGCATCGTTATCCTGAGATGAAAGGAAAAGCCAAGGGTACATCAACGAGGATGGCCAGGAAGACGCTGGGGCAAAGGTAGGTGACGTCATTGCATTGGTCTGATATCATAATTTATTTGAGGTTTAATAATAATTGAAATAATAATACGGTAGTTATTAATATTGGTAGCAGTCTACTGATTTTCCTAATAAAGCAACAGTATACACGTTATACGGTTTTTACATAAATTAAAATAATTATTGACTGGTCTTTTTTTGTCGTTTTTTTTCTTCTACTCGTTCCATCGTAGGTGACGTAATCATTTTCGCGTGTATACTTACATTATAAAAGGCCAATGTGACGGAATTTCACAATGGTTAAATCTACATAATCCAATGCTCATTCGTTTGTGTTCTCGATCATTAGTAGACTTGAATACATTAGCTTCTCTTTATAATAATGATATTAATTGTTTGACAATAGTAATAATAGTTATAATAATATTAATAATAATAGCAATAATAATATATTCATTTATTTATATATTTATTATGTATATGCATTTATCAGCGCGCGCGCAATTTATATTATTTGCACGAGATCTCTCGATGGCTTTTGCTTAGCCCACAGGAACATAAAACTCAATTTTTTTTTTATCTCTCGCTATTTATTACAAACGTCTCGCCGGTGAGCGGGTCATCGGTCGCTACTTATACGCAACTATCTTGAATGATGATCCGTTAAATTAAACATTATACCTAAGCATCAGTTATTTACAGTAAGGAAAGGAGAGAAAGAAACGGTGGAAAGATATACATCCTTTCTGCCTTCTTTTCTTTTCACATTATAACCTCAAAGATTGCGGATTGTCAATAGCTTTTCTTGTACTCCTTCTCATGGGAGGCGTAAAACTTGCTTCGCGGTCTGAGACCCGACATTTTTTTTCGTTTAACGAGAGGGATGTGCAAGAAGTAACGCGTAGGCTTTCTCCACTGCCACAATTGGTGAGTTTCGAGAATGAAGCTCGTTTCGTTATGAAAATAGTGTTCGTAAGGATGCGAGCGCGTCTCGGCGCGTAGCGTTTCTTTTTAGGTTACGGGATCTTTGACCCAATTCGTTACGTTCCTTCGCGCAAATTCGGCCAATAGCGTGCTCGATCGAAAATGATTGTCGCGGGATCGATTGTTTTCACGGTAAAACAGGCAAATTTTCCACAATGTCGCCAATAGAGATTTGTTAAGATTTTTTTTTGTTCCGATTTACGCCACACTCTTTGTTTCTCGGTTGCCGGCACTGTCCCTGATTAAAAACGTATTCGGTCCAACGTCGAGTCACGAATCGGGACAAGCTCGACGGAACAATCGAAACGGAAAGGATTACAATACTAATTCGGTACACACATCCGTACTTTCGAACGTCGTTCCGCACTATAACAATTCGACAAGCCGAGCACTCTCCACGCACTCGAAACATTCGCAACGACTCTGGACTCGATCAGGCCAGTTTTTAGTCAACGTTACAGGGGGACGCGCTGTATAAAGACAGTAAAAAAATTGTTGCCTTCATCTTTTGCATCGCATGACCTCGAACCTCTACATACTCCTCTCTCAATCCCGGAGTACCGATGTACACTTCGCAAGTTACGTATTTATACGTATCATATATATGTATACATTTATATATATATATATATTATTATTATTAATATTATTATTATTAATATTATACATCCTCGCAGGGCAACAGTAAGTTTAAGGTACTACATAGACTTTGTACGGGCACATAGATAATCGCACTTTCACGTTTCGAGGAAGTTTGAAGCGGAGAATCGGGCGTGTGTAGCTTCCGGTAGCAGTGATCTTCCTTTCTCATATATCATTGGCAACGAAGGGTTGTAGCGCGAGTACAGGCGTCGGACCGAAAATTGAACTTGGCTTCTCGGGAACGAGACATGAACGTCGGGAAGGCTGAGCAGCGATTTGGGGGCGGGGGGTGAGACAAAAAAAAAACAAGAAGTAGTTGCGCGACGTCAAGAGTCAAATGCGAACGATAATAATTGACAAAAGGGAATTAGTCGCCGGGTTACGACTTGAGTCAAGTTTTCGGCGGGAAGCTGAAGAAGGCTCGCCCCGTATAACTCCACGCCATCTCGCACGAGCGTGTTTATCTACAAGTGTTTGTCGGGCGAGCTGAGACGAGGAGGACGCCACCGCTCGCTTATTTCGTGCTCGCGGCGAAAGATGCGTTGCAAAATGTTTGCCGGAGAAAAGTGACTCTCGAGCGGTATGCGGAGTGAGCGCGATTTATGTACATCGTGCGAACGATATAAAGCGAGAACGAAGAGGGGGGTGCACGCGAGGGTTGGCGAGGGGGGCGGAAGAGGAGAACGGGGAAAGAACGCACTCGAAATGTTTGAGCACTCGAAGCGTCGAGTGCGCTCGATGGAGATGATCGATCGATTACACCCCCCTCCCCCACCCCTCTTATCACTGCGCCGACAATCAATCGAGCTCGCGACTCGTTCCTCGCCGCCATTTGTTTTTTTTTTCGACGATCACTCGCGGAGTCGCATTAGGACAGTCCTTGTCGGATGGTCGGTTTTTTTTTTTTTCGTTCGTATGTTCCGCCTTTCTGTCGTCGTTATCATCGTGTGGCTACGTAACTACAGTATAATAAAATCATATCACAAGTCTTGAAATCGTTCGCTCGTAACACTTTAGATTCTAGAGGTGCGTAGTCTCGTAATCGTCAACGGTCACTACAGTAAATATCACATGGAGCAATGAAAAGTTCAATTGTAGGGCGCGTCATCGTGGATTGTTCGTCCGAGGTAGAATTCGATTCGCAGATCGAACTTTCGTCGGACGGGACGAGCGACGCGCATTTTCGCACTGAGGAAGAGAGAGAAAGAGAGAGAGAGGAAAGACAGAGATATAGAAATGGAGAAATAGAGAGAGAGAGTTAGAGGAGGGGAAACGAGAGAGTAGAGCAATAATTTATGTACTTTCAGGAGGCTCGTCTCAGGCGTACGATTGATCCAGCGATATAGCTATCTTGTTCCCCTTCTCAACCCAGTTCTTGAGCGTACCCATGAGCTCCTCGAGACTCTTGGATTTGGCCTTGTTTATCCTCTTGTACTTAACGTCTTTTGGCTTCGTCACCGACCTGTGATTGCTCATTACCCTATTGTACGTCACCTGGAAAGCATAGCCATTCAATGTAACACACCGCACGTAGAATTCGTCGTTCGATCGAGGGAAACGTCGAACGTCACGGAATAGGATCGATCGTTCACGACGTTGCGAATTAGGTTGAATTAGATTGAATTAGGTTGAATTAGTTTGGATTACCTGTGCCTGTTGACATTCGTCCCTCGGTCTCTCGCTGGGCGGCGAGTCCGCCTCCTGGGCGAGCCTCTCGAAGCTCCCGTAAAGATCCTGTAACCTGCCCTTCCCGTTGCCGAAATTCTTCGGGCCCCTACGGTCCTCGCACTCGGAGTTCTCCGTCGACTCCGACGGGTCCTGATTGTTCTCGCTGTCGCCGTCCTCCTCGACGGAGTAGACCGTCTCCAGGATCTCGGGCCTCCGCAGGAACCCGTTGCACCTTCGCATCGACGAATACTTGCTCGAGGGCTCCACGGCGTCGGAGACGGATCGGATGACGGTCACGTCGGTGATGTTCGATCGAAATCTAGTCAATTCGAAAACGTACATTGATAACATGGCACTTTTTCTAACGATTAAGCGTACTAAAGCACAAAAGTCGTAACGCGACAATGCAGTCTATTTCGAAAACCGTTTATTTTGACATCCTGACACCGAAATAAATCGTTTACACTACATTAATTATAAGTTATATCTTATTTTTTTTAAGTATGAGAAAAACGGTTTATTTACGTGATATTTCATTTTATTTTAATAAACAGTTTACAGTACGTTAGTCATAAATTATATATCTGATTTTTTTTAATATGAACACAAAAACAGTTTATTTACGTGATATTCATTTTCATTTTAAATTGGGCTTACACCACTCTCAAAGTAAACGGTCCGTTCGACGAGAAAAACTCGGATCCCGCAGTGAATGAACGGACTCATTGCGCCGGAAGTTAGCGATCGTTCGGTCGGAATCGAACCGCGCGGGTTCGCGTACGACGAAGGCCAATTAGCTCAGGGGGGTTCGGGGTCGTTACCTCGGCGGCGCGGGATCGTCGGCAGCTTCCTCGAGGACGACGGCGCTATCGCTGTCGCCGAGACTGTCCAATCTGTCGAGAGCGTCGCACGGCGGCGAGTCTCTTGTGCCCGTACTCCTCTCGGCCAGCCGATTCTGCAACTGTCGAATGACCCTCTGCTGCCGGAGGATAATCGACTCGCGCTGAGCAAGGCTGGCCTCGATCTCCTTCTGCTTCCGACAGAGTCTCGACTCGAACAGTAGAAGTTGCGACGACAGTGTTCGCAGCTGTTCGGCCTTCTCGCGCGTCAGTCGGGCGACCAGGTCCTCCTGGAAACAAGAAGCGGGAAATTCGAGATTTGAGGCTTTCGCGGTCATTATTGTTGAAAGCATAGGCTTCCGGCTTAGCTGCTTGCCGACGTTTCGCAAACGTTTCAGTTTGCATCAGATATAAGGAAATCCTGGAGTTAGGAAGCTTCAATATCAGAGCAACCTGACCTGGTGATGCAAACTGTAACGTTTGCGAAACGTCGGCAAGCAGCCGATCCCAAACGCGACGACCATCCGGAAGCCTGTACTTTCAGAAGCGGGAAAGTTGGGATGGTTAGCTTTGGCTCTCGCGAGGGACGGACGCTTGCCACCGCGACGCGCGGCGCCGATTGATCGAATAATCGATTTCGCGATTCCGCCGTTAATAGTGGCCGGCATGCTTGCGGTTTCGAGGCGCGTTAGCGGTCAGCCGAGGGATTCGGAGAATGCGGGGACCGGAGTTGCGTCAAAGTGCGAGAATTACTCGACGCCGGGCGTCGGGTCAGCTTTGATGTCCGCGCGTAGGACGAAAGCTGACTCGCGCACGCTTCGATGCTCGCCAAGCGTGGACCGATTCTCAAAGAACAGTGTGATGATCACGGTTGAAAACGCATGACCTATAGTGAGAGTGTATGCACGTGACGGATCTGAGCATAGACTCCGCCAGAACTGAAGGGAAACAGATGATTCTAGCGCGATAATATTGATTCTGATCCCAAACGCGGCGACCATCCGGAAGCCTATACTTTCAATAATAATGGCCGCGAATGCCTTAAATCTCGAATATTGATTCTGCTTACCGAATGATCGATACACGATGTTTACGTTTCTATGGCCGAACAGTACGCGCGTTTTTCACCGGAATTAGGCGAACTACACGGGTAAATCGATATATCCTCGTTGGACAGGGATTCGAGTTACGCTCACAGTCGTTCCGCTAATGAGTTTCCAATTCCGACCCCGAGCTCTCGCCGAAACTGCATTAGCGGTCACGCACGCAACGAACGATCCGCAGCTTGACGATCTCGCCCCTACCTAGCCCGCAATTCTCCGACTTCCCCAGAGAAAAGAGAACAAGACTCGAAGCGACCATCCCTCAGCCCCTCTACCGAAAATTAATTAAAACCGACTCGAGTGATCGCCGACGCTAATGACCGCCGCGGTCTTCCCTCGACCGCGAAAATTCGCATAAATCCGCCATCCTCTCCCGTTCTACCCCGTAATCGGCTACTAATTCGGAGGGCCCAAGACTCCACTCGCATTAGCGGTCAGCGAATAGGGCGACGTACCGTGGAAACTCTCCTGTCGGCCAGCTTCGAACTGCCGCTGTTTCTCAGAAATTTTCTACGGTCGCGTAATTGAATTTCCTGTTCGGGACGCGGACGGACGAAGGGCGCCGACGTTTGACAGCCTGGCTCGAGGGTAATTGGATGCACGAGCGTGGCTCGCGACAAGTCGCTAAGTGACCAGGTACAGATATTAATCCGCGCCTATCGATTGTTCCACCAGGCCGGCACAGCGTTGTCTCTGGCGAGTCGACGATTTCGACCGGTAATGAGCTGTTAATTCGGACCTCTCGGGATCTGCCTGACTGATTAGAGGTGGGAGGAGAGGGTGGAGAGAGGTGGAAAGAGGATAGGAGGTGGCCAGGATCGATGCGTGCATCGTTATGCGTCGCGGAACGCGGAGCGTATCCGGTCTGCTTTGCATGAGCTCGTGCCGGGCCTCTTCCTTCCTTCCTTCCGTCCTTCCTACCTACGAGGACGATCCATTACGCCCGGCATTGTCTCGCGCGAATGGCGGGAGAGGGTACGTGTTAAGCAGTCTTCGACTACTGCGCGTCACTGTTACTGTTTTCGAACGCAGATCTTTCTCCGGTTCGCATACGGTGAACTGTCAAGGTTTTCGGCCAGTCACGAAGGTTCCGGTAAAAATGATCCTTATCCTTTGACGTTGATACATTTACGTCTCGAAAAGATTTTTTGATATCGTTTCACTCGTGACGAAGTTAGGCCGCTGGAAGTTGATACTTTTACAGGATGAGTTCTACCGAGTTTCGCTAACATTTTCGGTTAGTACCGTTTGGTATCGACGAAGTTAGAAGTCGGCGTCTTCGGCTCTCGGATAGTCGGAAAAGTTCTACTAACAGCATTTTCCCTTAATAACATCCGACGTCGATAAGGTTACGAATCCGGAAGCTGGCACCTCGGAATCCGAGTCGTTAGTATCGATGGTCCCGTCCTCCGACACCGATAAAGTTACCCGGCCAATCTATGAGCATACCTACTTTCTTCGCACTTCGCACACTTATCATTGTACGCATCTCGAACGCGTGCTGCCGTGCGCACGCGTTCCAGTCGCAACTCTTTCGACCGGGCACGAGGTCCGTTCTCGCCGCGAACATAATTACAGCGCGGTCGGCATTAAGCAGAGGTTGTTTTGCCGACCATTTGATTACCGTAATAACCCCCGAGTTCCCTCGCGCTTCCATCACAATGCTCGAATGCCGGCCGATTCGCGAAAGGAGTAGAAGGGTGGGGGGGAGCCAAACTCGGAGCCATTACGCGTCCCGAATACATAAAGCCCCCGCAGCCGCCCACGCCTCTGCCACGCATGGGAGACGAGCAGACCTTACCCACGTAGACACGTGATCCTTCTAATAATCTAAAAGCTCTAATCTTCCACGTCCGTTAGTCTAGCCAGAGTCGAAACCTTCGTTCTCGCGTTACAACGACCCAGCGTCGTTCCCGGCCAATTACCACCACCCCTCTCCTCCTCGGGCAAACCTCTAAATTCAGTGGAACCGCTCGCCGAATCACGGGGTGCCTCCTCCCTCCGCCCTCTTTATTCTTTTTCGCGGCGCACTGCGCAGGCAATCGTCGGCGGTCACGCGATATCCAGGAACGAAATCGCAGTCACGTGAGAGTTTTCGGGACCAATTTGCGTAGGCGCGTCCGCGGAAGCCCGACTGTTTTGTTCGCCTTTAAACTTTCGTCCGGCGAGGGGAAGGGATGGGGTGGCGGATAATGCCTTAAATTTGCGGCTACGTCGGCGGTATAAATTTTCCTAGCGGGCCGGGCGATATTTCAATAAGATATTCCGGTGGGACTCTCGGCCGGCGAATCTAGAATAAAATTTCTGGCGTAATGGTCCTCGTAAAGAGTGAGAACTCGGTCGTAACTCCGTTTAGAACGGCCGGGTTCCAAGGTTCGAGGTCGCGATTGCGTGTCGTGAATGGTGGGCAAGAGCGTGCGTCGTCGTTGCTTTCCGGCGCGGATATTAAAAGTGCGGGCGGTTCGACGCTTTCGTAATTCCGGTTGTCCAGGTAAGGATTCGGCTGATTCGGCCGATGTTCGAGAGTTCGCGGTATCGATCGGTCTAGGTTCCGTTCGGGACTTGCCGGGGTATAATTAGCGTACCCACCTGCAATTTTAGGGTTCTCCGCCATGCGAGCATCTGATGGGCCTGCGCCCGTTGCCTGGCTCTCAGGGCGGCTATCACTGACTTGGCCTCCTCCAGTGACGTCACTTCCACCTCGTTCCCGTCCTTCGCCGTCGACTCGCCGACGGACGAGTCGCCGATCCTCCCGTCGACGATGCCCGTCAATGGGCAGCCGATGTCCATCGACGTCTCGTCGAAGCTGAAAAGATCGAAAAAGATAGCTCTTTAATCGTCGCTCTCTCGACAAGACGATGAATGAAATGCTTTGTCAACTTGGCTACTTAACTTAAGAAGTCTTATAGGTATAATGTATAAACCTTGGAGTGTGGTCGTTGTTCCGACAGGACGGAATCAGTCTAATTTCGAAAGTTAGCCCCATGAGAAGCGGATTCATTCATTCGTATAATGTTTTAATAATGGACGATTTGATTACGCGCGCGCGGGAAATTGGCGCAGCAGCAGTCGTGGATGTATGGCAAAGTTGAATAATGTAGCGTAAGCTAAATGCAGTACTTGATGCGAGTTCCTTCGCATTCTCGTTCACGCCGCGAGCAGCGTCGAAGAACATTTCGGGCAAACGAGGTGCCGTCGGGACGCTTTGCGAACTGTTCGCGCGCAGATCGCAGTCTACTGTTGGGGAAATTGAGCGACGAGGCAAATTTTCCGGGGCGGCGGGGGTCGGCCGAGTTGCGAGTTGCTGAAACCAGAGGTTCCCAAACAGGCGTGTCTCCCCTTCTTCGGATAAGATCATTTACTCCCCCCGAATTCTCTCTGATGGCGTACGCCATTAGTGTGACTATATCATACAACAAACGTATGGAACCTTTATTTTTGAAGTAGTGTAAGTCCATATTTAAAAAGAAATGAGATATCATATACCTACTTAATTCATTATTAACGAGGTATAAAGGATTTATTTATGTGACATTTAATAATGAATTTCAGAATGAACGGTCTATATACAATCGATTGCTCAGCATTTTCATATTCCTTTCAATTTGAGTTAAGCTCGTCGACTACGAATTCATGCGTTAAGTAAGCTCTATACACGAACGATCATTCTCACCCTTTCCTCGAACGCTGATTCTTTACTCCGACACTAAGCTACTTTCATCGAATCCAATTGCACCCCGTAACCGCCGGTCATCAGGCGCGGAAAGTTCCGGCGGCCACTTTGGGAGGCACTGGCTCGAGCCGTGCATATTTTCCGGCCGATTAGGCCGCATTAACTCTCTCTCGCGCGAACGTCGGCAGTTCGAAGTTGGCGCGCGTCCGAGCTTGCCCGGGGAAACTTCGCGGCGGCCGACTCATTTCGCCGACCGTCCCGACTTCCTGCCGATCCGCCTTCGTCGTTCGCGGCGAACCGCCGACGGTCGGTGAACGCTGGACCGACGGCGACGACGCTATATATAAGTGAAATTTAATAAGAACCGCAAGGATCCGCGACCGCACGCTTTCGTCGCAGGTAACCGAGCGTATTGAATGTCTTCGGGACGGCTCGACCGGACGCAGACTTCTGCGACCTCGGCTTCGATCAGCGGCTCGATCCGCTCGATCCGCTCGATCCGCTCGATCTCCACTCCGTCTCCAGGATCAATAATATAACACCGATTCCTGCCACGACCCATTAGAGGACGAGCGGAAACGCCGGGCTCGATTTCCGACTCGCGCGCAAGATTCGGATTGCAGTCGCGTCGAATACAATTACGAACCTCGCCACTTCCGTTAATCCGACAGCAGTGTCTCGAAGCTGGGCAGGATCGCCGGACGCAATGTCCGAGGTCATTGTACGATAATGATACATATTAATCGCGCTATTCGGAGGATACGTCCACCGTGTCGGCGTCTGAAATCCCGCGACGCTCCTCTTTCGCCACTTTCGGTGTGATTCGAATACGATCAATAAGAAACTCGTCCGTTCCGCCGAGCCGGGCAGTTCCATGCTAATTAAGTCGGCATAAATATTGCATTAATCAGAGAGTATGACTCACGCCGCGTCTCGGCACCTTGACATTTCCTTCCCTCCGTCCGTTCTGCTATCCTACGCTTCGCCCCCCTTCCCCCCTGCTCACTCATCGACCCACCCAACCACCCACCCACCCCTGGCTAGCCCGAGGGTTGCGTCGGACAGTGCGTGCGTGGCCGTGCGTGCGAGTTCTCGTTCTGTTGCAGATAACGCGCCCAGTCAGCGGGCCGCGTACGCAACGCATGCATATGCACGCGAGGCACGCACGCACGCACGCACGCACGCACGCACGCCAGTGTCCGTTTCAGACGATGTTTCCCATTAGCCAGACGCTACACGCCTCCCTGTGTATACCTTGTACACCTTTATGTCGGCCGTAGACGTACGCACACTGGCATTGGCGAGCCGGCAGAAATGCCGGGAACACGGGAAGCGGGAATAATGTCCGATAGGAATTACGGTCAGATGGCGTCAAAGGAGGGTTCTCATCTATTCGCGGACCCCTCGCTCGTCCTTCGAGTGCGACTCCTGCGCCTTCCGTTCGCTTCTGCGCTCTGCGTTCGTTCTGCGTTCGTTACGGTGCGGTTGCGAAACCGCAGATGGCCCTTTAGCGTCGATCGTCCGCGATCCGTCGACCGTAGGCTGTGGAAACGTGCAAAGATACGTACAGAAAGACAGAGAGGGGGGAGAGGAGAGACGTCGGGAGAGACGTCGAGCGTGGCCAGCTGCTCGAACGACGGAACGATCGGCTCTTATTCCCTCGTTTCGCTCGCCTTCGAGACTGCAGAATAGTACTTTGTCCCGAACGCTAACCTGCCAGGTGCTTCCAACGATTATTTCCCCTTTCACCGGAGCAAGAAATAGTTAGCGGAATAATTAATGCGACGCGCGCGCGTATGTGTGCGGACGCGGCGAATGGGCGGTGGGCGCCTATATTTGCCTATGATTATGGTTGGCGCTCGTAGCTGTGTGCGTTTGTCTGCGGTAGACGCACCGTTCGAGAGTACTTTAGGACGCCATGTAAGTCTGCTCGCCGCTCTTAACGCTGATCGGCGTTAGCACCTACGCGGCCGTCCGTTTTCTAAATGATTTAATATGCGGGGTCCCTGACCGGCGGAATTGAATCGGGACTGGCCTGGGTTAGGTCTGGCCAGGTAAAAAGAGAGGCCCTCGTGAGTAGGCACGATTCATCATGCGTTATCGGCCGATAGCGGCCGGGACCCGGAGGGCAGCGTGAAATTTATCGGAGTGACAGGCGCCGGCCTAGGAGTTCTCCCGGATTCATTCGACGTGTTTTTCGACGGCCACATACGGCGCGCGCGGCCATGTTAAATGGCGGACCGGCTTTATACAAGTATCGCGTACGGAAAACCGAGCGCGGGGCGTAATCGTGACTTTTTCTCTCCGGCCTTCCTTTTTCTACGCGACGGCCGCGACGCTGTCGGACAAATCGGCTCGGACACGCTCCGACAGACGAATGCGTGTTCTGCGTCCGCCGTCTAACCGGGTAGCTCGTACACGCGATCGGAGGGTAATAAATTTGGTCCCGAATATACCTACGTTGTAACGTCGGCGGTCGATCATTGGAGTGGAGCCTCGATCGTCGATAGAGAGTTTGACGAAGAAATGTGTGGCTAAATGTAATCATGCGGCAGAAGAGAGAGAGAGAGAGAGAGAGAGAGAGTAAAATGACGTGACCAATAAGTCACGCCATTGAAACCGCTGGCGATTCAGCCGGGAATTTTGCATAATAATTTTAACTAGCGACTCTGCCGGAAGTGATAGCGGCTGACAGTGGCCGGTGTAACCCTCGGCTTCCGTACGCGAATGTTGTGTCCATGCCAGGCGCGATGATTGTACAGGTTCGGTGTACGGGGCAAAATCGTTCTCGGTGTCGACGCGTACGTGTATAAATTCGCGGGACATGCAAGTTTGTCCGGCAGATAGGCGAAGGTTATCGCCAGCGCCAGCGATTGCAGTGCAATTACCGTCGCCATTCCCGAGGGGCCCCGATCCGAAGGAGAGATAGGACGAGGGGCACCTACCTACCTACCTACCTACCGATGTCTACCGACGTCCGCCGACGTGGGACTGCTAATTTATCGCGCGTGGCGGCTGACCTCATTTCCGGTTCCAGCGCCCTACCCTTCTTCACCTGCGCATGGGCCCCATGTTCGCCTCCCCCCTTTACCTGCCTTCCCTTTTACGCAGATCATTAACATCTGATGCACCTTTAACGGCTTTGTAAACTTCCTTTTTTCTTTACGCACTGCATTATGGTCGATTGCGTTAGACGATGGTTTTTAATAGTGGTTGATGCCAATTTTCTTCTCATATTAAGTTTTATCTGCAGAATGGTATCTCGTTCTACAGTCAATTGTTGGTACTGATATACCGTTTGAAGATGCAAAAAGGACCAATTAGTAATTAGAGGTTCTTTGTCGCAGAGGTTTCGGTAAATCTGTTATGTTCGTCGTTGATTTGACCGTAAAATTAGTAAAAGGCGTTCGGATTTTGTTTGCGAACAGACGACGCTTCTTTTTCATCGGACGCATGATAAAGCGTCGAACGTTCGATTTTCATTTCGCCTCGGTAATGCTCGCTACAGTTTGCGCCCGAAGCAATTAGTCCCCGGCTCCGCGCACATGCTCACCTACCGAAGCCAACCTCCGCCGTTGACCTTTCAATTTCAGCGCGCATCGTAAACCAACCGTTTACGCGACGTAAGTCAATACACGCTCGAAATTCGGATCCTGCGTCGAACGCTCGCGATCGAAATATTCTGAACCGATCGTTCATCGATCTCTACCGAAGACAACGAACGTTCTCGGCAGCTTACGGGTCTATTTCGCCGAGTTGAACGTACGTTCAACGTACGCGAACGTACGCGAACGTAGGCTCAAACTTTCCCGAGTATCAAAACTCGGACACGATACGAGAATCTTATCCGAGACACTCGATCTCGTCCGAACGAACCGTGAAAACAGTCTGCCCGACAAGTCAGGATCTCGCAATTACCCCCCTCCCACCTTCCTCTACTATTGCCTCGCTCATTCCCTACACCCACATAGAACACTCAGCCACCCCCGCCCGCCCACCTCGTCGCTCGACCGTGAAGATCCGAACAAAGGAAGACGCGGGCGACGGAGTCGGCCTCCGATTGGTCGCGAGGAACCTGGAGGGAGGTGGATGATGGTACCTGCACCCTTCCGGTTTCGGGAATTACACCCGGAACGGACAGCCTGGCCGACTTCCGGACGCCGATCGCGAGGCTCGAATGATCCTCGACTTGGCGAGCCGCTGGACATCTGCCGGCCAATTACGGATCGTCCGATTTCCGCGGGAAAGAATCATCCCCCCTCCCAATTCCCGGAACCGGATCGTGAGCCTTCTTCCCGCGAAAGAATAATCGCTCGAGCTCGTAGACGCTCGAGCGGGCTAGTTTTCGGAGTCGGGATCTGAGTAATTCACTCGCGCGCGATGGGAACAAAGTAACGAGGAGTTCGATTGTGCTCGGGATTGGATTACGGTTCCGGAGCTGAACGGGGAGGGTGAAGAGGGGGGGGGGGGAGTCAAGTCGGGGCGTATAAGTAATGGCAGTTCTTCGATCCGCGGAACGGCGTGTCTGAGAAGTGCGAAGTTCGCGAAGGCGAGCATCGGCATTGTGCGATGGATCTGGCCGACTATTATATACATCCTGGTGAGGGGAGGGGAAGGGAGGGGAAGGGAGGGGAAGGGCCCGCGATGCGAGGAAGGTTTGCCGAACGATTAAGGCATCGACTGATTCCCGTGCCAATGGCCGGTTCACGCTCGTACGGTCGTCAATCGATGATCGTCGCGAATGAAGACAGAGAAAGAGAGAGAGAGAGAGAGACAGAGAGTGATAGGGAAAGAACAGAACGCGATCGTTCCGTCCGCCATTGAGGGGAAGAAGAGAGAGAGAAACTGCATCCTCGGCTTCGTGCCAATGAACTCGTTTGTACGGCCGGCTATTAGCTTTCCTCGAGTGCGACTTTTCACTTTCCAACTCGTAACCGCCCCTCCGAATAAAAGGCTGTCCGTCTCTGTCGCTCGCTCTCGCGAAGCTTTCGACGTTTTCAACCCCCTTTGCCCGCCCTTTTTTTCTCCTTGCCCTAAGCTCATTCGACGGCGGCAATGCGTCCGAGTCGTCGACGTTCAGTTCCGTTCCAAGCTCGATTATGATACGGCCTGAGTGTGCGTCAGTCGTTCGCTTCTTGTCTGCCAACCGACGAAAGCTGATCGCGCGCGCGGATTGGGAAGATTCGGTCCGCGGAAAGTGGGATGATATAGGCGGTCATGCAAGTCGCAGACATCGGGAATCGATTAGATTCCCTGTCCCAATCCAACCCCCGTCGGCCGCGAAGCTCAACCCCTTCGTACGTCGCATGCAAGCCCTCGTCCCACCAGTCTCTTAGCAACAATTCGCGAATCGCGACACATCGATCTATCAAAAGGTATACTCATCTGTTCATCGCCGGCTTTCGGCGCTTTCAGCGTTTCGGCGCTTCGGCCAATCCCGGATGCCGTTCACGGAACGGAATCATCGGCTTTTCCCACAGCGACTCACGCGCGATACTTCGCCCACGTTTTCCTTTCGTCTTTGTTCCTTTTGCCGATCGGCCGCTGGCCCATATGCGCGGGGAAGGGGATAGAGTTCGATATGGGCACGCTATTGTGGGATGTGGGGAAACGATTGTCTCTTTCTCACGAGCACTGCCCAAGCTGGAGGCCACTCACTTTTTTTCCGCGCGCGCAAAGATCGCATCGAGGAGTTATTGTTCCACGGAGAGACGCGCATGTGTTCTCAGGTTGCCGAGATTTTCCGCGAGCGTGACGCAACGGTCCTTTGATGGGCAGCCGATTGGCCACGGATTCTGAGAACCGACCCGCTTCCGTGTAGAAACACTTTCCTTCGCTTCTCATTCTACGATAGAAGAAGCGAGCGACTAGCCGGACGTGAATGAAGCTGACGAACGGTCGTCCTTGAAAGCGTCAGTCTCCGGTTTCTTATGAGTACTCATGTAACAAACGAATACAACCCCTTATCTCTCTGTAATTTGCGTCACTCTCGAAACAAACGAATTTTTAACTCTTTATCCCGAGTTTCTCGACTTTATGGTTCTCGGATTCGACTCGACGTTTCGCAAAAATTTCGCTCTTGCACGCGCGTCGTCCGTCGACGGAGGAGGATCGCGACGAACCGTTTCAGAATTCAGATTATGTTTCAATCCGTACATACTCGTATTACAAATGAATGCAACCCTTAATCTTTCTGTAATTCGCGTCACTCTCGAAACAAACGAATTTTTAACTCTTTATCCCGAGTTTCTCGACTTTATCGGTCCTCAGCTTCGACTCGAATGTTTTGCCAAAAATTGTCTGTCACGCGCGTCGTCCGACGTCGACGGAGGAGGTCCGCGCCGAACCGTTTCGGCGGACGCGCAAAATGCAACTGTGCCGGCCGCCAGAATTCGCGCACTCCCGCTGCACGGGCGGTGCACATGCCTGCGAGGTTGGCCACGTGTCAGGTAGGCAGGGTGGTGGCGAAAAAAGCTGGGGGCTGGAGGGGGGCGGATCGGTAGCGCGGGTAGTTTTCGATGCGAGGGAGAGTAGAGACGATTTAACCGGCGGCGTATGCGCGCGCGCACGCGCGCGAATATTCTCACGGCTTCATAATGGATGAATGCGAGGCGGAAGAGAAAGAGAATTAGTAGGTATCCGATCGAGGCAAATATTTCATATCGGCACTCGCTGCCCGACGAATATTCCACCCCCCCTGCGTACAGCCCATATTCATCCAGCTGCCTCGTATATCTACCAACGGCCGCCCGCACTCTCATTCCACGCTCGCGTCCGGCGTCGAACAATGTACAGCCGCTTTTTTCGACGCTCCAGATACTTATCGCTATCTACCTCGGCTAACAGTTCTTTATCGCTGGATGCTTTCGTTGTCGCGCGCTTTGGTAAGAAGAGGGGTAGACGTGATTTGTGCACTTTTTCGCATGCGGTTCGTTTGCCTGCTTCGACGATCGTATGGATTGGGAAGAGGATGGAACTGCGATCTTGAAGAAGCGGAGGGGGGGAGGATAATGTCGGATAGCCGGAGTGCAATAAGCTTAACAACTGCGATGGGCAGTACTGGGTATATCCGCGGAGAGGCGAATTCTTTCTTGCGGGAGAGTCTAACGTTACAGAGGGAGCATTGTTGCCGGAAGTGTAACAGGCACTTGTCCATTCCCGTTCTTACAGAATCTCTCGAACGTCTGCTAACTTCTCCACGAGCGGAATCTGCGTTCCGGAAAATTCTCTTCCTTAAATGTGTCTATGATGAACTTGTATAGCAAAGTTTCGATGTGAACGGCTAAAATGTATTGACGAGGCTGGAGAGATACTCGATGTGGTTTGCAATGTATTTGTCAAATCCGTCTCACGCCGTTCTTATTTCGTTCGTCTGGGCTGCGCGCTGGATTGCATCGACGTCTGGCCAAATGCGTCGGAAGAAAGGAGCGCGTACGAAAATACTCGAGGTCGAATTGAAATCCCGGGACGCATCTGCGCTTCCCGTCCGTGTCCTTTCACTTCCGCCTTGTCCGGGACATGGCCCTCTCTCGCACGCATACACAGGCACGTGCAGTACGCCGTTCGCGTACACGACACGAATATTTTCCCCACCAATTACGCTCGCGCGCACGCCGCGAAATGACAAAACGGCCCCTCCGCCTCCCGTCCCTGCCTCTTTCGGGACCCATCCTCTCCAATTCGCAGCCCGTATCGGCCAAGTCTCTTCCCCGCACTTGTCACGTCGCGTTCGATTCGCTTTAACATCGACCCGCTACGCATATCGATCCACGAACTGCCTGAGACTTACTCAGACAGGAGATGGGAAAATATTACGACAGACTCGTCAGGTAAAAGCTGCTCCCAGGAATGTTCGGATAGTCATCATTGGGGGGGGGGATGAATCGCATGACGTGGCATATGATGAAATGTAGGGAAAGAACGTCTAAAAATGTTCACGCGATCCATTTCGATCAACAAAGCTCAACTCTTCCAACGTTCATAATCTGACATGTCTAATGCCTCCGGCAAATATGAAAAATATGTTTGTACGAAATTCTCAAAGTGACCTAACCGACTCAATATCTACGCCTAGTTCATGTATTTGAACCGGGGTCGTGCATTATGAGTTTGCCGGCATCTTGCAGGAAGATTTCGCTCATCAGGCCTCGTTCCAGAAACAGTTTCACTTTGCGCTTCGCCGGCAGACGCCCGGAGCGCATCGGGTCGCATTGTTAAAGCGAATTTAATTACGATTTCCGGCGTATTTGGCCGTGTTTACACGGGAAGTCCCGGAGTTCGGAGGAGTGTATGCCGAAATTCTGCGGCCTGTCTCGCCGAGAGTCTCCGGAATAATTTACTCCCGTCTGTCATGAGCCGCAGGAACAGAAGGAACACTTTGACTCCTCCGGTTCGAAGGCAGGAAACGGCCGAGGATCCAAATATATTCCTCGTATGAACGCGACTGTGAACCAGCGCTTGTGAACGTCACGTGTACGCAGTTCTGATCCTACGTAATCTGTGTAGTCTATGTGGTCTATGTCGTCTATGTTAGCTACATTCGCGGGATAAGGTGTACGTGAAACGAAACGCACGTGTTCGTACTTCGAAGGTTGTTCCGCTCTGGTCTCGAGAGTCAAATCTCGACGATAAGCACGCGCGCGAGCGCACATTTTCGTGAGAGGCGAGAACGACTATCGTGACCGGAATACTTTAAGTCGGCGTCGAGTCGTGAGACCGTACGTTCGAAACGTCTCGATGATGGTCCCGTGTGTGCCCGGGTGTCTCCCGGAGTGTGGAGTATGCGATCTGACGGGGTAAGCTCGCGGGACGTCAGTCGGAATACGAATTTCGTGGCACTGGCTTGATGCGAATCGATGCAAACTTAAGTCCTTTCGACGGAGTAGGTGCCTTGCCGCTTCGAATTTCTGACAGTTTGAGTCTCGATTATACCATCTGTTTTTAACCGACACGACGTATAACGCCAAACCTTAACAAAATCGAAGGTTGAAACAGTTTCATAATGGACCTTCGCTCTTAAAAAGTTTCATTCCTCAAAATATTGTCAGTCAGCGAGATAGATAGTTAATCAAATAAAACCACGTGCACGATTCAAGAGTTCCAGTATGAAGCAAAACTGACGCACGAATATGCGTCGCGGAATGTTTAAGTAAGCATTCGGATTCACGGCGCGTACGGCGTCCGGCCAAAAACGAGAGAGAGCAAAAGCCGCGGATTCCGAAAAGTCAAAGCGACGGCATTTCGGCGAGTGCAACAGCTTGCTCGAATCGGGATGGAGAGCAGGAGCAAAACGATTACGGTCTGTTGGCCGAACGGGAGAAGGACGGAATTATAGCGAGAAGACATGTTCGAGAGGATGAAAGAGAAGGATGGAGAGAGACAGAGGATAGAAAGCCGACAATGATCTCTCGCCAGTCTGGCCGCAGACTCTTCCTGCCTAATCTCCGATCTTAATCCGGTCGCGCTACAGGCTCATTCACGTTCGGGCGAGGCAATGGACGTGGCCCGACCGCCGTTAGACAAAGCTGGCCGCACGGCCAGGAGTACTTTCGACAACTTCCCGGCCCTGGGTTAGGTTGGGACACGCAGGCTATCCGCGATATGGAGAATTTGCTGCCGAGACTCAGACTCGTCCGCTGGGAAACATTTCGCGGCTCGGAATATGCCCTCGGACGCGTCGGAAGCGTCCGTGCAGCTTCCGGAACGTCTCATCTGATCGTCGCGGTAGAAGACTTCGGCTTCATGCCGTCTGCGTCCTGACGCAAACGACACCCGGGAAACCGTTACGCGAATTAAGGCGGACCGAGCGACGTAATCAAATAACTGCCGGTAAGAGTCTGCTGATTACATGAGACAACGCTGCTCGATCCTTATAACGTTGCTTGTGAGTGTTAGGAAATAGTCTAACATTTGGCAAAATCGAATTTTCACGAAAGTCTGTTCAGACTCAGACTCGTATCAGAGCACATTTCACTGACAAACGAACAATTCCTGGCGTATCGTTAAAATAATTGATCGATTGAAATTTTGACTCTTAGTCTCGTGGAAACCTATTTTCACTATGAACGTCTATAATGACGTTATGAAAAGCGTGGGGGTCTAGGGTAAGAAAAGGAAAACGGATACTTTCCGCGCGTTTGAAGTTACATGTCGACCCCACGACTGGCAATTTCGCATGTCGACGTATAATACGGAACCGGATAATTTTGGGCGTCTGCCTCGGCGGACGTTCGGCGCGCAACTGCCGCGAGCGAATATTCCGCAGTGCGAGGGAGAGCAGGAGGACGAACCGGAAGGACAAGTGAGGAGGACGAGCAGGACGAAGAGCAGGATGAGGAGCAGGACGAAGAGCAGGACGAAGAGCAGGACGAAGAGCAGGACGAAGAGCAGGACGAATAGCAGGACTCGATGCGAGCGTGTTAGCGCGTGTTTGCTCGCTTTCAAGCGTGGGCGTGCATGTTCGCGGCACGCACGGCCGTGCGTGCTTCCAGGTAAAAGGGTCGGAGCACTCGAATAGACGAACTCGACCAGACGGTCCTTCTTCGACACTCGATAAACATTTCATCTTCGCCGACTGTAGGCATTCCTTTGTCCGAACGACTCGCTGCTGCTTTTCCGCTGATTTCTCTGACTTTTGTGTCTGAAGTATTTGCGAAATTTCAAAGCTTCGACCATTTGCGTAATTGATCGGATCATTTCGCGATAGGTTTATGATTAGGGTGCAATTTGGGTCTTCGTTAGTGACGGTGGATAAATAGGAATATTGAAGGATAGTGTCTTATAAGGTGTTAATTTCGATTCCTCTCGAAAAGTAAGTCCTCGATCTAACTGCGTCGCAGACGCGTGAGGCTCATTTCTCGGGCGAGTAGTCCTGTTTTCCTTAAACTCCCCCGTGTCGCAGGGGCCAGACGCATTGTCCGCAAATCGTGCGTATCTAAACAGTCGTTAGCTCGATCGTTGGACCGTGTCGGGCCGTACGTCCGACTCCCGCAGGATCTCCTAATTGCACGAGTGTCTGCGCGGATCCTCTCTCTGGGATTTCGAAGGATCCGAAGGATCCAAAGGATCCAAAGGATTCAAAGGACGACGACTCCGTCTCTCTTCCCGGAAAGTCTCGACTCCCATTTCGACACTCGCCGAATTCACACCCTCTCTTCGGCCCCCTCGTCCTTCTTCCTTCTTTCTTCTTGTTCCTCCCCCCTCCCCGTCTCCCGAGCAGACGCGATGCACCTTGCATTATTCACCGAGCTCGCCGACGCGGAAGGGATAATATTAACGCGGTCGAACGCTGCCCGGCGCGGTGGCCAAATTCTTGTGATTTACGACGCCTCCGCGGAATGAAGGATTAGGCGGGCGAACAAAGTGGGGAAATTGGAATGGCCGATGTAGCCCAGGCAACATCGCGCGCAGGCTTCCCGTCCCGGAAATCGATCAATTTCGCGGCCTTCTCGCGTCAGGCGAGTTCGTTCATAGGCACACGTAGGCCTCCATATTTTAAGCCGGCCAATCGCGGGTGGATAGAAATAGTCGTACGCGGACCGGACGTGTTCATTATTGAATAGCGATATCGCATCTCTGTTGGGAAATCAACGGATGACAGGGATGCTGGAGTTGGGATGGGGTTAGGGATCCGATGTCGTTTGCTGACGCTGATGTCGTTTATGGTTATTTCGATGCCCGTTAGCTGGCATTAAGCTGAGGATGTCCTACGAACGCTGTTAAGGATCGAGACACGGGATTAGGAAGGAATGGCTGTATGTGTGTTTGTGTGTGTGTATGTGTACGTGGGAGTGTATTGGCGTACGAGGGAAGAAGGAAAGAATGCTCGGAGAGGATGGGGGTGCCATTAGGCTATGGCTCCCGACAATGGGACGCGCAATTTGTCGGACGTATCCGCTTTATGATCTTGCAGGTGAAATGAAATGCGTCCATTATTGCCGTTCGCGCGAAGGTGCCGGGCGTCTAATCGGTCAGAATGGCGCACGAGGTACGTGCCGCTCGCCGGATCGCGAATTCCGCGGAATCGATCGAGCGCGGGGAGAATGTCGGGACGGGAACGCATTAGACGCAAAGAGCGATGCTAATTGAGGAGGCCGTGGGACTGAAACTTTCAGCGCGCTCAGACTTATCGTCACTTTATAACTAAATATATAGATGATAAAAAGATAAAAGACAGTTACAAAAATCGCAACCGCAACCTCCTAAGTACGATACATTCGTAGATACGACTGAAAAACATGCGACGAAACGAGCAAAAGGACAGTCGTCATTCCTGAAAGACGGCAATAAATCCCCGACACCCCAATAAATCAGCCCGCAACCACTCTGTACGGTACACGCGTACGTCGCACACGTCAAGGTACTCACACGAGTCAGCCAGAAGCTCCGTACGACCTAACGGAAACGCACGAAATTCCGCGATATCGAAAGGCGCCACCGGCGAACCGAAGGACATTTTTCCGATACCGCCGAGTCCTTGCGCTGCCAAGGAATACCTCTAAGCACCTGCATAGAGATCGCTCGTGCAAGATTATCGCCGCCGATCGTCCCGCGCAAGGTGTTCGAACAGCGCGGCGCGCACGCGAGGCACGCGAGAGAATTCTTCCGAAGCTAGAAACGAACGGAATCCCACGAAAGACCAACGCTCGCAAAGTACGAAAATTCCCTCGACGCGATTGCCAACCGCCGAAATCGAATTGTAGCGACCGTACTGCTGCAAATTGCAACGAGTATATGCAATAATCGTCCGGTCCTAAACCTCCCGTATCGTAATCCTTCCTCAATAGGTCATCCCACGATATACATTTGTCCAATTCCGTCCGATGCGTCACCACCTTAACAATAAACATTTCGTCCTGTCTCCTCCAACCAGAAATTTGGCAACTGCCACTGGTCGTTCCCTTCCGTTCCTCCCGAGTTACAAGCCCACGATGGGCCAGTTACGACGAGACCGCAAGGAGTCGAAGTACTACTAAAGAGTCGCGACAAAACGACCAACGATTTCTGAGAATTCAGTCTTCCAGCAGCTCACCCAATCATCCGTTCACCCATCCGTTCACCCATCCGCTTGATCTCCCGAACTCTCGAACTTGACCCGCACTCGCGTCGAAAGTAGCGCGTGTCAACCGCAGGCCCGGCATTCTGGCCCGACCGGCTGAAAAAAGGGCAAGTGCGAAAGTCGGGCGGCTCGAGGCTGAAGGGAGGGGAGGAAAGCGGAGGGATGTGAGGGATATGAAACAGGTTTGTTCTCGATCCGAGCCAGTGGTAGGTTGACACTATCATTCGCCGTCGATTAACCTCCGGCAGGAAAAGAGTCAACTGCCGCGGCTGACAAAAAGGGGTCCAACAGTGGCTGGCACGGGCATAGCTTATGTACAGGGTGGCCTCCGCGGAGAGCGTCGCGTCGGCGGGCGTCAGGACTCGCGGTACGGTCGGCCGAACAAAGGGGGCCGGCGCGAAAAGGGTGGGATTATCACAATGGCAATCTCGGAAGCGACACGTTCGCGGACGCGTAGCGCAATTGTGTACTCGATCGACGGGCCAGCCCTGACAATGGGGCTACGGCCGGCGGGGGTGATCGATCGATAAGCGCGACGGGGGCGAGCGCTTAAATTACGCCGTGAGAGCCTTTTTCTTCGCGCCGAGTGTCTCCGCCGGTGAGATATTGCCACTGCCGAGCTGTAAGTGTGAGGGAAGTAGGAGGTGGTGAGAGGAGGTAGGAGGAAGTACGGTGTTGAACGGTGCGCGGACGGGAGCGTCGATAAATCCTTGATGAGAGAGAGAGAGAGAGAGAGAGGGGGTGATATCTGAATAACGTTACCTCGAAGACTCACGTGGCAGGAGTCCAAATGTTTTCCGTAACCGTTCCCGAGGTCTGTCCGGCTTTCGACTTTCCACACGGGCAACGTTCCGTGGGAAATTCAAGTTTCGCTGAGCTGAAGGTTCCTGAGTCGGTTGAAGGGGGGGCAGGATGGGTTGTACAGATACTCGGGATACGTTTAGTCACTCGTGCGCTGCCGTTCGCAGGATTCGTTCCGATGCTCGTGACACCGGGCCGCACGACGTACGAACGGATCGGATGGGTATATGCACGTAAGCGCACACATGTCATCGACGCGACGATCTCCCTGATTGGATATCGGGGTAGCGTCGTAAATTCACGTAACGGCGGCGCATCGGGACTCTGAGAACAATGCAGGATCGCCGCGGTACGATCCATTACCCGCGGACGTCACCGATGCCTAGCTGTTATTACCTGCCGGCGAAGTGGCCCGTGTGTGTACGTTACCAGTGGCCAGCGGACGTTACTACGGCTCTTAACATCGGTCGTGTTATCGTGAACTACCGACGTTCACGTTCCGACGGTTCTATTCTGGGAAATCCGCAAAGTCGAGGTCCTCTTCGATTCTCCGACAATTCGCGTTTCGACCTCTATTTTTAGTACAGAGTGGAATACAGCTTTGTTGGCTTTTCGCAGAATTGCTCCTGTTTATATTTAATTTTTCTCTTACTCGAGTATATTTCTGTAATGGAACGTGTGTACTCCGTTCAATATGAGGACATTCATAATATTGCTACTTTGCTTCATAACAGTTTTTTCGCTCTCTTTCGTTGTGAGTAGGATGGATAATTTTTGTTTTATTTTGCTGTTTTCATCTTCTCGAATACACTCTTGCAACGGAGAGTTCGTTAGAACTGGCTTCGATGGCAACTAATGTAGAAGATACGGGCGGCGACACGGCCGTACGATCATCCGAGAGCACACGTCGATGCGAATTAATTATCCTCGCGTCCTACCGCAGGACATCCACCGCTCCTTTCGCCGCTCTCCCCCCCCCCCCCTTCCCGCGTGAAGTGCGACGGCGACGATGTCAAGTTGAATTTCCAAGCTGGCAAATCGCGAGAATGCACGACCCACGTCGACGCACGCAGCGTCCGCTCGCGCCACATTCTCTGCCCCGTTGGGGAGCAAAGGTTCCTCTGATTTATGAGATCAAGGACACGATGACCGGCGCCATAGATCAGAGACGGGAATGCGGCGTCGACCCGCAAGAATTCGACCCGTCCTCAAAAAACGGCCGACCGAAATATCGATGTCTCCTCTCGCTCGGCTCGCAAAGTTCTCGAGTATGTAAACGTAACGATCGTGTAATACGAATCCGTGTTGTATGGAAACCAGTGCTAAGAGAAACGTATTCCTGCAGCGAAATCTTAGACAAAGACGTTCAGATCGTATTAACTAGTCAGCTGTCTTTGAGGACTATCAGTCATACGTAAAATACAGTTACTTTTGCTATTTAAACTGTAATTTTAGTGGAAACTAAAATATACTCGTAAAATCCAATTTCGTTAAAGACAAATAAAAAAGTGCGAGCTGCTCTGAGAAGAGGCCGCCACAACTGTCCGGTTAAGAGTCTCTCAACATACCGTATTATACCGAAGCTGCTGCACTTTCCAGATCTTGGAAAATAGTATTTCCAGAGCACCGCGTTGTAAGAGGATGACCGCTACGTCCGTTGCAAGAGAAATACGTCTTTCGACGGAACATTTTCTGACTCGTCCGCAAAATTAACGCCACCGAGCGAAACGCGGAGGCCGCCATCCGTCATTCGTGATCGATGTTCGTCGGAGACTGTTAATCATGCGCGAATTATTTCGATTAATAGCGCGTACGTCGGCGAGCCAGCGTCGGCTTCGGGACACTTTATATTGCCAAATTATTCCGCCGGAACGGGCCGAATGAATCCAATGGAAATCTGTCAAATTAATCGGGCATGACGTATTATCGCGCGTCTCGCACACGGACGCCGGACGAAGCGATTTGGCGCTGGACGCGCAGGCGTGCGTCCGTCGATGAACGCTCGGCCACTGGGCGCAATTTAGAATTTGACGTTTGCGTCGCGGCGCGCAAGTTTGCGACGGGCCATCGAGCGGATTATCGATCGAAGCGGAAAACCGTTAAACACATCGAATTACGAGGGATAATCGAGTAGCGTCATGACAAATGAGTTGCTCATTGGCTTAATCGACTGCAGAGGACGCGAAGCGATGCGGATATGAATTTTCGAGATCTTTTTCTACGGTTAATGGAATAAACAGTATACGTTTTTTAAGTCATGCATTACGATTTACTGGGAATGCTGTAATGGTTACTATTTCGTTAATAATAGTATAGGACTGTATATATTGAACTGTACGACAAAAATTGAAAGTATTTTAAAGTTCATCAGTAACCTAATTACTGTAATTGACTCTAAACTAAAATAACTTTCTTCTACTCCTAAAAAATTGAACCCTACAACAGTAAACCGTTCGATGTTAACATTTGAAAAAGATCAGAAAGCACAGTTAACAAAGCTCACGTACCGGTCAAATAACAGCTCGCACAATGGTGTACAACCCTCGATAAGGGTCCTTCATACCTCGGCCGTTGACATTACACAGGACGAGCCCTTCGACAAACAGTCGACACTTTGTTTGCCGATTCTTCGCGACCCCTCTCGACGCGGCGGTCGACAGTCAATTTTTGGACGATCGCCCGGAATTAAATGCACTGCGAACGACGTACTCGGCCGCAAAATACGTTTTCTCGAAACGATTAAGGTATACAGCGCAAATCGTGGATGCGTACCATTCGTTTCGAGCGAGTCGAAGAATGTGGGCCAGCGGAAGCTATGGCGTCGGGTGCAAGTTCAGATACGTGCGCGTATGCGTTCTGGGGCACACTATCTGCTCGTGACTGGAATTCATTTCGGGCCGCTTCGAGCCGCGTCCTCCGGGAGTACGAGGACTTTCGAATATTTTTACATTCGTCTACTAGCAACGTGCTTCGGGGTGGAAACGCTAGAAATTGGCTGCCGTTCGTTAGTCGTTCCGACGAAAAACTTAATCGCCTCTTGTATTGTATTTGTACTGTATTTATTCTTTAATTTATTTTTTAACCCTGTCGGTTGCATTTATTTGTCTCTCGCAACTCTGTACTCTTAATCCTGAAACTACCGGCGATTTATGGGCTTTTATGAAGATTGCCATGACGCTGGCTTGTGTAAACGTGTCGTGCGGAGAGCGATTAATGAGAACGCTAGGACAGGTCAAACCAGTAATTTTAACAGGTTCGGCGGATTCGCTGTTAAGGAATAAGTTCCGACGTAAGCTGAACCGAAAAGTTCTCCGCCAGCAAATTACCGCGATGCGCCCTGAATATTTCTTCGGAAAGATCAACGATATTCAAATTGCGCTCGCCCCGCTCTCTGCCGCCCCGCCGTTTTCTCAGGTCAGATCCGCAGGGTAATAACTAATATAACGGAGCAAACTTGCCGAACTATATACGATATCCGGCAGCCTTTATTCTCCAAACAAGCCCCGCGCAACCTAATCGGGACGAGCCGGAGGTAATCAGAGCGACGTGCTCTTTTCGAATTTCTAATCCTCATCTTTCGCGTTCGTTAAATTAATATCGTTTGCTCAGTGGGCTCAGCTTTTGTCGTTAATTAAAATCGTTCAGATTTCGCCTTTTCTCTCTCTCTCTCTCTCTCTCTTGTTCGCTGAATCACTGAAGGCTCCCCTATTCGACGGCGTCCGCAAATTATTTCCGCGCTCTCGTCGTCCATACAAGGCTAAAATGCGGAAAATACACATACTGCTTCCAGCACGCTGACGTACAAGGACGCAATCACGTGCGCACGCATGTGCGCACGATCACGTAACTCTATCCGTATTCATATACGTGTGGCGTAAAGAACTCATGCACAGATGCACGACGGGGGGTCCACCGAAGTCGTATTAATTACTGGAGTACGTCGATTGTTTCATATCTGGGTGTAGGGACAGCCAGCTGGCTTCGTGTGACAGGCCGCGTTCCTAGGGTGCATTCACGTGCGAAACGCACGCGTGCCCGACCACCCTGATAGCGCTCGTGTCACCAGTCTGGAGTATGATAGTACAGGTTGATCGCTAGCAATAGCCGAAAATCGCAGTAATCTATGCATCTCATTCAGTAGAATAGATTCGGTCTCTAGAATAAAACGGTCATTAATCACGTAATTACACATCATTGTCTATCACGCGACCTGTTAATGAACGCAATGCTTCACGTGTAACTTATCATAGCAGAGATTCGTGTCACGAGTGTGCAGTGGAAAAGTACAGATACTTTGCAAGCCGAAAATCTTAGCTGGCCTTCTTCGCCTACAATGTAGCTCGCGAAAAAAGGATTTAGTTTCTAGAATAAAACGGTCATTAATCACGTAATTACACATCATTGTCTATCACGCGACTTGTTAATGAAAGCATTGCTTTACGTGTAGCTTATCATATAACGTAGATTCGTGTCACGAGTGTGCAGTAGAAAAGTACAGATATCTTGCAAGCCGATAATCTTAGCTAATCTTCGCCTACAATGTAGCTCGCGAAAAAAAGGATTTAGTTTCTAGAATAAAACACTTATTAATCCAGTAATTAGACACGGTTATCTATCACGCGACCTGTTAATGAACACAATGCTTCACGTGTAGCTTATCACGTAGCTTCGTGTACAGTGGAAAAGTACAGATAGGCCGCAGGCCGAAAATCTTAGCTGGCCTCCTCCTTCGCCTACATCGTGGCTCGCGAAAAAAGTATCAGTCTCCGGAATGAAACGGCCATTAACGACATAATTAGCCGTCATTGTCTATCACGCGAGCGGCGTTTGAACGCAATGCTGCACGTGCCCTTGTTAGCCGCTTCTGCCTGCGCTCGTATTCTCTCCACGCTCGCGATAATCGCGTAATTACCCTCGCAAGACTGCCAGAGCCAAGTAGTCGCTCCAGGACGTATGATTCCGATTTGCCTCGTGCCCCCGTGCCTCCTCTCATTACCGTAATCTACGCGTCCCCTTCCGTCCATTCTCCCGCGATCGCTACGCAGAGATATCCTCATTCTATTTCGCACGTTTCGTACGTCCGTGCCTGAAGTTGACTCAGTTTGCCTCGGCAATCGGCCGGACAGATGCATCGAGGACGCCATTACCCCTTTTTTTCCGGAACGGGAGAACGCGACGGGAAGATCTTTCCTGCGATTAGCGATTACAGTGCTCTCTTACGAGGCTACGTGAGACAAGTCGCATAATTGGGTCATGCGTTACGTGTGCGATGGGAGAAAGAATGAAGACGAAGGTGCTTCGCGAATGAGAAGCATCGTATTAGACGTTCAATGACTACCGTCAGGAGGACGTAAAGTTGCGGAAGGTGACGTAACAATGCTAATGGCCATTAGACATTCTTTGTTAAGTGGAAAATCGAATGAGAGTTCTGGAACGTGTGTAACGTAGCAAATTCTCGGTGTTATTTAGTTATTTTTCGGGTATGTCGGGTCACTTTGTATCTAAACATTCTGTATTATTTTGTCAATACTTTACACTACTTTTAGACTCTTATATTGTATACCTAATTGTTAGTTATTTGGAGTTTTTGAAGTATTTTAACTGTCAAAGCGACCATTCATCCCCAATTTGGAGTATGTTTGACCACCTTAACCGTTGTTCACATTTGATTAGTTAAGTCAATCGCTTTGTCATCGTCGACGAATCCGGCGTAATTTCCGAACGATCCGCGAGAGAGTCCGTTAGGCGCGGCCGATATTAATACCAGTCGGCCGAACGAAGTTAGATCACTTAAGAGCGGAGTCGGCGAACGACCTTGCCTCGCGATCGCGAGCGTAATAAACGACGTACAACGACGTACGAGAACGCGTGGCGGGAACGATAGGATAGCGGATAGCTCGTAAAATCACGCGTCCACGCTCTCCCGGGAGAGTATGAAGAAGTAACTGTCTGCCCGCCAGCGGCAGCACGGTCGGCCTCTTATTCGCTGGAATTCCGGCTACTCGCGGAATTGGGTTTGCAACAATTACCGTAACCGTGCTCTCTTTCTGCCGGCAAATGGCGAGCGCGTCCTCCGGCCGAGTCGAAGGATTCTAAGTGAGATTCGATTCTCTTACTGTCCTTCGATTCTCCGATTCTCCGATTCTCCTTCCTTCTCTCTCTTTCTCTCTCTGAACTCTCTTTTAGTCTTTAGACTCGTCGACCGATCCTGCGCGTCCTTTACGATCGTCGAGAAAGGTTCGTTACGTTAGCGTCAGCAAGAAGTTGGCTAATTTCAATCGGCTGAGTGCATACGGTTCTTTGCCGATTTCAATGCTCATATATATTTATTGGTCATTAAGTGGTCGGGAAGGTCAGACTTCTTCGCCACCCACGGCGAGTTTTTCAGTATAGATTTCAATTAATATCGGGTTTTCGCACGGTTGCGAGCCAAGGGTCTTCCTCTCTTGTCTGTGAGCAGTTACGCAAGCGTGTTTTAGTGTCGATGTACACCGAGCGTCGGGGGAGGTGTACGTTGCTGGGCAGTAATAGGAGTTCACGGCTAATTGAATTAAGCGTAACCCGAAATGGTCTGCTCAGTATGTACCCGAAGAGTACGGAACATTCTCATCTGTTTATGCAAATTCGTCTATCGGATAGAAGAGAATCCAGCTACGATCGTAACGCAAAACACAGGAAAGTGAGCCGCTTAGAAATCTAGGTACGCGCAAAGTCGAACGATTAGAAACCCGAGCTACATTAAAAACCCATAGAAAACGCATAGAAATTCCTTCAACTCATCCTCGCGATTCTCGATGCGCAGAAGGCAGCGTAATTCACGATCTATCTGCAAACATTATCATAAAAATTCCAGCCTTTTCCCAAACCCAAATGCAACGAAAAACTGACGATCCCTATTCATGTTTCAATGAAAAGTATCTAGAAACCGCAACCTTCTGAATTCCTCGCACCGACCTTCTCCCCATCAAACCCGCGCGAAGCCATAAGGTCCTGCCACCTGAAACGTCGGTCGAAATATTTCGACAAACCGACTCCTGGCGCCATCTGCGACTTTTCGGAGAAGCCGGAGGCGTACCGACCCGACGCCCGGCGTCGTCGGCGTCCCGTTGGCAGGGGACGCCTCGCGTCGCAGTAACCTCCTGCCTGTCGGCGGCGAGCCGGAAGGCAGGCATTGAGCGCATCAACGCTTCCGGGCCTCGGTCGGTCGCCATGGTTTCCGGTCCGTTATGCGCGCCTACGTTGTAGAGCGGAAAACACGAGTCCCGCTGTAAAAATATGCTCGCGCACACACCTACATACACACACATGTACACATACCGCAGCCATCAGTGGGCTTATCTACTTGCGCCTGCACTTTACCGCGTGCGTGCGTGCGTGCGCGCGCGCGCGGCTGCGTGAACGGCGCGTGCGTCCTGATGCGTGCAAAAAGGAGCGTAGCGCGCAGAGCAGAAATTAGAGCAGCCACCTGTCCGCTCGTCGGATCTACCTGATGCTTCTTGTCGGCGTGGGCGCCGTCGTTCGGACGACTCCTGTCGATAAAGTTTGACCCCGAATGGATTCCCCAATGCTTCGGGCAGGACCGTGGGAACGGCAGACGTAAGGTGCGTAGGCAACGTAACGTGGATGTAACGCTCGGTTCGATGTACGCCCGATGAAGTTTACTCGCCGTAACGAATGTAGTCCGGAGTCGGTCGAACGATGGAAAACGGCGAGTACGCGAGCGTCGATGCTCGCACGTAGGCAGGAAGATGGTATCTTCGTACGGACTTATTCGACTCGGTCTCGGTAAAGTTCGAACGAAGGCGACAGGCAGTCGGACTGTAGGCTTCTTTCGATTCGGAAGGAAATAACTTCCAGTCAAGGAAAGTAGAGGGGAATGGCGGAAATGCGCGGCGAGCGATGGAAGCAGGCATTCGATTTTGTAAGAAATTATTATTTAATTTCTTTTAATTAAGAAATACTTTTATAGTATATATTATATATTATATTTATGGTATAGTATATTTATAATATATTAAGAAATATATAAAATACTTTTATATATAATTATTAGAAATATTTTGTAACAAATTATTATTTAATTTCTTACAAAATCGAATGTCTGCTTCCAGCCCTAAGAGCTTATAAGAATTTCTTACAAAATATTAATACACGGTTGAAAGTAAGTAGTGAAGGTAAAGCAGGGCATTTTTGGAAACGACGCGCGGAGGTAAAATATTTGACTCCGACCGAGCTCGGCTCAGGGCACGTTTCTCAAACATGAGCAGGTCGCCGAGACGCGTGCGCATGCCAGAATTCTTCGCTTCGGCTGATAAAGGAAGACGGAGTGGAATGACGGGGAGGCGGAATGTAAACACGCGAGCTTCCATTAAGAGCGCACTCGACGATGCGAGGAGAGTCGGTACCGGTAGTAAAGCGGTACCGGCAAACGTCCGAGTCCTTACCCATCCTCGATGGGAAGGATCGTGCCTCGAGTGGCTAAGGACAACGAGGAATTATGCTCCCGATAACTCCACTATCGTCCTCTGCCCCCCCCTGCGGAAGGAGGGGGGTCGATTACGTGAGAGCGCGAAATGAAAAAATTTCTACTTAGAACACGTCGCTGACTCTGAGTTTTCCGGTAGCCTTCCGCGCATTTTGCCGCATATATATAGTAATTGAAATTATTTTTACTTTGTTCACAACGTTGATGCAAGCTTAGCGATTTTACTGCATTTTGATTCCGTGCGTTTCACTTTTTTTTTAAACAGCTGCTTGTTCAGTGGGAGTCGTAAAGGAGTACTTTCTTAAAGTAGAATATTTTCTCAATTTTGTTAACTGCCTTCGGTTTAGTCTGTTCGGCGGGTCTGAAGATACTAACAGATGGAGTTAGTTCGACGATCGAAAGGAGAGTCGGCTAGGCATAAATATCAGTTAAACGCGTACCGTCCGCCGTGTTTTTCGGGATCGCGCGGCCCGCAAAAATAAAGAGCGAAATGTCAGGTCGGTTTGTTTCTTTTCAATGAAATCCTCGCGAGCGGCGGTCGGGGAGGAGAGACCGTGAAACGACCCTGACACGCTTCTAAAATTCCATCTAACTTCTCCTGCTACACTTACGTGCGGCGCTCGGCACACGTACGCGTGGCCAGAAAGGAACGGCGGCACAGAAGGACAGACAAGGGGCAGAGGGAGGGGGAGGGGGGGAGGAGGTGGGATGGTTGGTCTCGTCGCATCGGTTTATTTCATTTTCTTTAATTACACGCCCGGCTCACTTCAATCGGGACGGCACTCCAATTTTCTTGGACTCCGTAGTCGAGCAGCGCAATTTTTTCGCACCGAAGCGAAGCGCGCACCGATGCAAATGCGGTTGCAGAGAGAATATTTCACTGTCGTCCGGTCACTCGCAAGGATCCCGCATCCTGTGGCATTCCCCAAGGAGCAGGGCAGTCCTTGGGAAAAGCATCGATTGCAATTCATTCGAATTAGCCTGACACGTTTCGATCTGACAGCCGAGAGTACGAGTACGCGCGCGCGCGCGGGCTCGATACGCGACCGGCTCTGCACTGCGGATAACATAAATGGGAATCAGGTAAGGCCGCGTTCCAATTCGCGCGACGCATTGAAAATATCTTCCTTCCTCCACCGCCGTCCGCCGCCCCGGCCTGGCCGGCTCTCGTGATCGAGTATCGATACTTATCGGCCGCCGCTTCGGCCGGCAGTCCTACACGTACGGATCTCGCTCCGGTTTATAATCCGACCTTGCCGACTCTTTTCAGACCTCGCTCCAAAATCGGATACTCCAATTCCCGCCTCGCGCGATACCACCTGTCACTTCCACGCGGATTCGAGCGTAAACTTTACCTCCTGCTCTTTTTCATCGCCGATTGATACAAAGAGTCTTCGCGAATGGGATTCGTTCGTTCGATGTTCGAACTTTTTGGCCGTTCGGCTAACTGTCCTGCGTCACGGTAGACGGTCCCGATCCGCGAGAAGCGGAATACGCTCGACGACCATCGTCCTCATCCTGAGGTCCGAGAGGATGCCTAGCGAACAAAATGCGCCAAAGCCGGCTAGGCTGCGAAGGTAGCGAAGAGTGCCACAGCCGGCGGCTAGGCCGTTCCGCGACCTTGCCGAGCGGGATTCCTCGGACTCCGAAGAAGTTGGCCATTTTTATCCGCCTCGCTTCCTTCATACTTCCCCTTTTTCCGCTCGCCCGGCCGAGATCAATCGCCGCCTCCTTACTCGGGGCGCGGAACTACGGCTCACGCGGGAATGAACGGACCGAATTCTGCTGCCGGCATGCGGCGAGCGAGATTGCTCGGGCCGACGGAACGTTATGCGGTCGTCTTTTACCGTAGACTCGCCGCTGACCGTTAAATAAATGCACTTTCGAGGCGCCTTTCCAAGGAAATCCGGCGCGCAACGATTAAAGTTTCTCGATCCGCGATGGCGAGCTGAGAGCTGCGAAGATGGCTTGCAGGAATGAGGATCGTTCATTGTTCGATAGTTGTTGGAGATAGTCGAAAATTGAGGGTGGGGGGAGGGAAGGGGGACTGTTCTTGTTACGTCTCAACCGTATGTAGACTCTGCCAGACTCGTGCCAGTTTCGAAGTTCCGACCGTACGAAGATATCAAGCGGTGTAATTTAGTAATGGACCGGCTTTACGACCGTTGCGCGCTTGAGGTAAATAGCGTTATCGGTAGGCACATTAATTACGGCCATTATGCAGCGAGAAGTGGTCGAGGGGTCGACCGTGTCAGGATACTTCTGTGGCCGCAGGTGCGGATTTCGCAGTGTGTACACATCGCGTCTGGCATGCTTTCCGCTTTTTCCACTGTTTTCGCGAACTGCGTCGCGGGATAATTCAATTTCGCCCTGCCGCCCGACGACCCTCGCCACGGTATCCGGTTCCGTTTCTCTCTCTCTCTCTCTCTCTCTCTCTCTCTCTCTCTCTCTCTCTCTCTCTCTCTCTGTGTTCTCGCCATGGCTGGCCATTTTTATCCGGCCACGTCGGTAAGCGCACGAAATGACAATATTAGTACGACGCCGGGTTCGAAATTCAGCCCGACACCGAGCCAAAGTCAATACGGACCCGTGCTTCTGCATTCTATCGCGGCACTCTCCGAGAGCTCTCGAAGGCAGTCTTCCGAGGATTTCTGTTTTATGGAACGATTCGGTCTCGCGTTATCCGAGCCCGGGAGCCGGCGAGCAAATAAGTAACGCTCGCGCATTCCGACTGTCCGCGGCACAGAACTTATAATTTCCCGTACAGAACTCTCGTACAGTACTCTCGTTCATGAATAATGACCGTTCCCCAAACGTCCCGTCTTTCGAGAGTTTGCTCAACAGCCCATGAGATACGACTAATCTCGTCCGATATGCGTCGGCTTACGTCATCGCGATAACCGGGACTAAAAAGTACGTACTCGGGAATGATTAACGGAAACGATTAAACATTTAGATTCACTCGTCAGCCCCGTAAACGGTCGCCACACTCTTCAAGTTCTGCCCTCGATCATCCGCCGGCCGGCGCCATCGGCCGTTATCGCGTGATTATCAGTGCTAAAGGGGGCTCCATAAAATGTACGGTACGCGCCATTAATCACCGATCGCCATAGATATGCGAGAGGCGCACTCGCGCACGCTTCGAGTTCGCAAACAGCGGCGTCTAAGAGCGAGGCGAATTAAATCTGAGAATTCGTGACGCTTCCTAGTCGCGCACGCGAATGATCGTAGGCACACGATCTCACGCACGATCTCACGCACGATCTCACGCACGGCCTCATACACGATCCCACACACGATCTCACGCACGATCCCGCACACGATCTCACGAACCTTTCCGCACAACGTAACGCACACATCCGCCGATCGAGCGTGCAAGCCGCGATCGTACGTGCGTCGTCGATTTTACGATTCTAATCACGCGCCTTGCCCGAGATATACGATCGCCGATCTGAAAGGGAAATCGAGCGTGCGACACGCATCCGACAGATTGCCGATCGGTCGACGAGGCGGTTTTGCCCGGTGCGCGATCCGAAACCGCGACGCGAACGATCCCGGGGAGAACGATCGAGCGATCGGCGGGTAGGTGCCGATCCGGTATCCTCGCTTCCCCGGCCACTGTTTCTACATTATTTACGAGGAACAAATTGCCTTACACCGCGAGGCGGCAGAAAAACATCGATTCGACCCGTGCTCGCCGATCGGCGAAGCCGGTCCTTCCGACCGCAGAGGATGATTGCTTCCCGACCGAGATGTCCCAGATTCGGTGGCCGAGTCGAAAAATTCGATCCTCGGACCCCTATTCTCGATGCGGGAGTGCGAGTTACGCACGTCGACTTTCGAAACGGCCCAGATTTAATGTTACGTTGAAAAAGAAACGCCGATACTTCCACCTGCAGTTCAAAGCTGTCCCAAATTCTGAGAGTTCAGCGAATTTGCGCGTCGCTGCCTCGGCCTGACAGCGGTTGCTTGTATCTGAACGGAAGAAAGAGAGAGAGAGAGAGAGTGAGAAAGAAAGGTGGAAAGTACAATGGTTGCAAAGAGAGAATAGAGCAGACGAGTAGAGACTGATAGAGATACGAAATGAATGCTAGATTGACAGAGACGTTGTGCCGCAAGAGAGAAAGAGAAAGAGAGAGAGCCAGAGAGAATCACAGGCCAGCTCAGCGAAGTCTCCATTTGTGCAGTAACCGCGGATGCAAGACCGCCGCTGGGAAAGCCAGCGCCGCTTTTTTCGCCGCCCGCTCGTGAGAGCGAGGCGCATAATTCGGCTGCCGTGTTATTTTATTATTCGGCGTGGAAATGCAACCGCTGTTAGGGCGCCGGGGAGTGCAGCTATTTATATAAAACCAGATCCCGGCACAATAGCAACTTTCTACTCCTACACGGCCGGGCAGTGGGGTCGACGCGAGCGTGTGCGTGTCCTGCACTCGCACGCTCGCTCCTTCACTCACACCTTACTCCGCGCTTGTTCTTTCACTCGGCCGACGCGAGCGTGCGCGCGCGCGCTCACCGGGGCACAATGAACGGAGAGGCTTACGTGCAACGGATAGCGGCCGCTTACGACATTACGTTATATAGCGGGGAGGAGAGAACGAGTTCCTCGCGGGGCGAGGCACGGGGCGTAAACGTGCGGCTCACGGGAAGTTCACGGCACGTAAAATTTCCCTACGAGCGTACGCGACGCGAGGTCGAAATTCGCTCGCTCTGTCCGCCGGGTAGAGAAGCGGGCGGAGGAGGGGCGAGCTATTAGTCGTTGGGAAACGCGAAGGATTAAAATCGTCGGGTTTACCCCTCTTGGGCAAACAGCGATAAAAAGTCGGCGAGAAGTTTCTTTACGGCCCGGCAGCGGGACGGCTTGTAATAGTTTATTTTTGCGCAGACGCTCTCGCTGCCTCGACTATTCTTCTTTCTTTCTTTCTCTTCCTTTTTTTCATTGCGGGGGGACATTAATCTCTCGGTAAGAGGATTCTACGGCGATGAACGAGAGGTTTGATCTACGAATATGCTCGTGGCAAGTTTGGCTGACGACGCTCGCGAGAGAAGTGACGCCTATAGGCACGCGCGTGCGTGTATCTCACGGTACGCGAACGTTCTCGCGTGAAACAACCGCTTTTCGCCGACTCTCGCCGGACGATTGCGTAACTGGCCCGTAAAACACGCACGTCTCTCGGAGAGTGCCTAGCGAGGGGAGGATAAAAAATGGCTCGATTCGTGTCGGCCGATGCATTGAGAATCGATTCGCTCTACGGTCTAGATCATCGACGCTTTCAATTTCCGCTGAAAAAACAGGCCGATATCTCGAATAAACAGCGCCGCCCGCGCGCGCGTTAATCGGTTCAGGTTTGAAACGTTCGTCGGCGATAATGGTGCTAGATAGTAGAAGTAGTGGTAGTGGCAGGGTATAGTGGTGGAGAGGCAGTGGTAGTGGTAGATGCAAGTAGGTAAGCCGGTGGTGGTAGGTTCTCGAATAAACGAACGATTAAATCCTTATCGAGCCGTACGTGGCAGCCTTCTCATGTCGCACGCAAGTACCATAACGTCGGACGTTAGGCGCATCCAGGCACGTACCGAACACCCTACAGCGATGACTGGCGAATGCAACATTCATGCCGACCGCGCGGCCCGGCTCCGCGCGCATTATGCTCCGAGCGGAAAGAAGCAGGCGGAAGACACGAAAATAAGTTTCATGCGCGCAGTCACGGTATAGCGTTCGCGTATGACGCACATCGCGGTGCCGAGTCCTCGCTGCCTTCGGGCTCTATCTAACAAGGAAGATGCCAGCAGGAGAGTGCCATTATGCCCTCGCATTATCAGCGAGCGCGTCTCTTTCGTATTTACTGCCCCCCCCCCCCCCCCCTGCCCACCTCATTTCTCTCTATCTCTTCTCTTCTTCTGCCACTCGACTGCTTCGGCCATTTTCCGTCGCCGCCTATCAGGGACTCCCTTCATCTCCTGTTCTTTGTCGCTTTCGTCGTGCAACTGATTTACCGTAACCGGCGACCCAGAAGGTCGGCCCACTGTTGTACCTGGGATCGAAGCGACCCAGGCCGATACGGCCGCGGTAATTGAGAAGTTGATACGAGACCTGCCCTGCCATCGACGAAGTATGCCGATTGCGACTGACGCGAGGGAGGCCGCGGAGTGAGAGAGAGAGAGAGAGAGGGAGAGAGATGGAGAGAACTGAGAGGTCAAGAGAAAGACGGGACCGACGGGAAATTAGCCCCGCGTTAAGGTTTTAACCGCTCATCGGTCTATAAATCAGACGTCTCGTTTCATTGCCGACGATCAGTGTCGAATTTCTGAAAAGTAATCAGCCGGCCACCTCACTCGGCGAAGTTAAGGGACGTCGGCAAAAAGGCCGCGTTAAACGGTGCCGGCCGGAGGCAGAGGTAAAGACGATCGTAAAACCCGATTCTACCCGCCCGTTATACCGGGCGGGCGTCGTTCTCTATTTTCATGCAAAACGACCGGTAGACCATCGGCCGCGTCATCGCATGCAAATCGGAGTCGCTTCCTCGTGCGTCGCGAGGCCTACCTCCTAAACAGACGCGCGCGCGCGCGGGTAGGCGCATGGCCGAGACGCGAGATATGGGCAAACGTTGGCCTGTCGATGCTCGACAACCAGTCGTCCCTGAATTGTCCCGGAATCGTCCGCGAATTATCCCGGAATTATCGGACAAATTTACGGGCCCATTTCGATATCAGACGCCAGATAGGAAGCAGAAAACTGACCGTTCGACGTTTGTAGCGCCCGTTGCGCTATTAAGTCCACTGAGAGGATCGCGTGTACGGTAAATATCGATTGTCCACATGTACTCGAAGCGTCCGAGACGTAACGCGCACGTTCCAGCGTCCGAATCCATTCTCGCAGATGTGAGCCAACGGAACCAGCCTTTGTCGAAGTTTGCGCAGTGCCGAACTGACAGAGGTATTAATTTGGCAGGAAGTTGCCAAGTATGCCCGGGTAGTATCGGTTCCCCCCTCCAGACTCCTCTCGATGCAAGTTCGGCGGATATTCGCTAGCTGGCCCATTCGCGAAACAATTGGCCGCGATAAGCGTCGCTCGCCAACAATTTCCCCCAACTATTCGCGCGTGGGCGAAATATCGAGCTCAGACGAGCCCGAACCGGGTGTCCGAATACTTACGGCTCGCATCGGATGCACGTAGCAACGCCGGGGTGGAGGAAGACGTCGCTCGCGGGCAAAGCCGGCAGGCCTGGCAATAACATTCTTTATGCGCATTTCATTAGGCGGAAAAACGAGGATAATTTCTGGCCGGAAGAGAGGCCTGGGCGGCAGGCTCGGCATCCATTCATGGGACTCCGTTTTCCCTCCTGCCTCGAGCCTCTTATTCAACCACCCGCTCCCACCCTCCCTCCTCTTCCCTCCTGCAGAATCCAGCCTCGACTGTCATTAAGTTTTCGCCCGCGAATCCTCGCGGTAGTTTCCGTCTCCGGAACGCCGCCGTTTTCCCTCGCACTTTCTCGCCCGACTCGCCTCTCATTTTCTGCTCCTTTTCTCCCCTCCCCTGCCCTCCCCTCCTCCTTTCACCTCTTTATCCTTTTTTATCGCCTCCGCAGGCCCGTTCAGTCGGGCGGCGGAAAGTCGACGGTGCGTGACAAGCGGATCGAAAAACGGCCCAGGCGAGCTATACGTTTCCAGTCTCGGCGACCGAAAGCCGTTAGGTAAATTGCGCGCGAAGGATAAAGCGCGCGTGGACCCGTTTTAACGAAGTGGTGCGCGCGCGCGCGCGCGGGCGAGACGTGCGCGAGGCCCCGAAGGGATCTGCGACGTTCGGCCTGCCTCTCCGGTCGGCAATTAATGCGCCACTTTGTTACTCGCGACGACTCGAGCCACTTCTCTGTTGAAGAGGAGGGCTCCTGGTTTTCGAAGGCTTCCTCTCGGGAGGGGTGGGGGTTGGCCGGGGGTGGGAGGCTTCGTGCGGGGCGTGCGTTTGCCGAAGATCGAGTGGCCAAGCGTTAACTGCGCAGCTTGACTAAAGTTTCAGTTTCCTCTCTATTTTCGGATGCCTTTGCAACCGCTTGCACCGAATGATTATTTCGCTTGGAATTTTAAGCGTTCCGCAGAACCACGTGATTCGTCAGATTTTACATGTCTGTATATAATCGGCAATCTCGGTCACTAAGCGATGAAATCGAAATATTCAGCGAAATTAAGTTGTTAACTTACGGTTTCTTTCAAATAAACCGGCCACAAAAAAAGCAATTTTTCGACATTGTCTTGGCAAAGACATAAAAAGAATACAAAATTAATCAAAATTTTCATTTTAATTTTAGCAGCATCAAGTACAACGCCGCTCGAATATACTCGAGCGTGCACGTTAAATGGTTAAACGAAGATTCATTCATTCGCTTTGACTAATTCGTTGGACTTAGCGCTCAATGAGCAAACCTCGCCGGAAACGAACACGTTTCGGATGTCTGGGAAGTTTAATTCGCGGTTACGTCGCGTACAATGATCGCTCGGAACGAATGTACCGTCTTTCGCCGGAGACAGCGAACTCCGGGCACTCTCGGAAGCGAGAGTGCGCGACGGCTGGGAACGGGCCACGGGAGTCGGGGAATAAATCTTCGATGTCAACGACACCCGCACAGAAATTTTTCCGGACCCGCGACTTTTCCATCCTTCGCTCGGCGCTCGCCCGGTGCGCGCGAGCGCAATTGCTTGCGGTCTCATTAGGATAATGGAAGCGTAATTTAAAAACACCGTTACGCCGGCAAGCCTCGAACTCGTCGCACGATCGTACCCCTCCCCCCTCTCTCCTCCCCTTCCCCCTCCTACCCCCTTCGTAATTGAAAGCGATTTATTAATTCGACGTCGATCAATTTCATTCGTCTCTCTGAAAAGTGCCGTTAGCCGGGCGGGGAGGAAATTAATAATCGAAACGAATCGCGTGATAATCCCGTTTACGTTAATGGGGAGTCCCACAAAGTTGGAAAACTTAATGAGTCCACGATTCACGTTCCCACGCGCCGAACGTAAGTGCGTAATTGGAGTGCGACGAATTGAGTGTACCATTGGAGTGAACTTTTTCGCGCGCTGACCAACGTATCAATTTTTTCGAAATATCGATTGCTGAAGACAGTTGCCGCGAGGGATGAAGAGGAGACGTCGAGGGCCAAAAATTTCGCCGTCAGCCTCCCGGAGCAGCGTCGCTCGATAATAATTACTTCGCTCCATTAACGGCATTGCCCATCCGCCGCAGTGCGGCGACCGAAACTTTATTGTTCCTGGAAACACCGTAATTTTCGCTTCGGCCCTTAAGCCGTCCCACGGAAACTCGAGGTGACTCGATTTACCGTTCGCCCCCACTCTCCCTTCGTCCGGCTTAATAGTTCAGCCGCTCCGATCCCTCCTCCGAGGTTTAGGTAATCGAATCTTCCCGCCAAGAATCGCCCGTACGTCCGACAATTATCAGCCGCGTCTGTCTGCAATTTTTCCGTATTTTTTCTTCGTACATTTCGTAGTAGTAATTCTTTTTCCTTTTCATCGTTTCTTCGCAAACGCTTCGAGTGCCAACGTACGTTTCGATCGAAGCTATGGAAGTTCGTATGCGTCTAATGGTGCGGCAAAGTCGAAAAATCTGAACAGATACCGTCTGCCAGAGAAGAATTATTAACGTGCCGGAACAGTGGCCGGAGTTTTGCCCGCGGGGGCCGCTTCAGTCGCGAAAAAGTCTCCGGCTAGGCTGGCCAAGTAAGAGGAGAGTAGTTCCGCGAATCGATTGATCTTCGCGGCGGCGGCGGCGGCGGCGGCCCGATAGAATCCTTGACAGGATCGGGCTCCTGCCGAGCTCTCGTTACCGTGCATTAACGTTTCATAAATATTTATGGAAATCGAGATGACGCCCGATGCGGATGTGGACCGGTGACCTTAACCCACTAACAGTCCTCCCCCTCCTCCTCCACCTCCTTCTCCTCCCCCTCCTCCTCCTCCACCTCCTCCCGCTTCTGCGTCCAGCGTCTCTTTTCTCCTCTCTTCATTTCTCCTTCTCCCGCGCACGTTCACCGGCGCAAATAGCGAGCGTGCATGTACGCACTCGAGAACTCATACACGGAGGAGCGTACTCACGGGCGTGTACACGCGCGGATGACCCTTCTCGCTCGAGCAATCCACGAAATTCGTATTCTCCCCGCCTGGCGCGTTTCATACTTTGCCGAGGGTCCTTCAACGTTTCGAGCTCACCCTGCCAATGCCGTCGGTAAATTGCCTAACTATTGAGCTGCCACGTTTCGGAATTCTTCCTCCGTCCCTTTGTCGGCGAGGTCGACATTTTCAGATCGGATTAAACTTCGAATTTATGGGTAGTAGCAGGGGTATGCGCGCGCGCGCGCGCTCGCGTCGGTGGGAGGATTGAATTTTGTGCGCGCCTTTTGTTTTTGGCCTCGCTTCCTCTGGGCCGAATCGCGAGCCGATCGATCATAATCTGCGCGTTGAGCGACGTTATCTCGCCCAGCACGCACGCTGGACGAAGATTCGTTGCCGATAACGCGGTCTGTGCTCGATAGAAACTGCGTGGGAACGCGCGGTCCCGAATGTGGAACGGGCGAACGACGCGCGCGAGAGAATGAAAGTACGATTTGAAATTTAAGGTGTTACGAAATTTCCTGCCGAGTCTCTTACTTTGCTCGGCATGCACAAAGTTTTGAGCGAGCGCCAATTACGGCCTGGAGTCCGAGAGTCAGCTATCGCTGCGCCGGAGTTCGCACGAATTACGAATTGCGACTGAATTCGAACTTAATAACGCCGCAAAACTTGTACTCCGACAATGCCGTAAAGTTCGTCGAAGCATTGCATCACGCTTGAAATTGATCCAAAGTTGTCGCATTCTCGCAATTCCGACAAATAGAATCGTCCGAATAACGCAATATTCCGCCAGTTATCGCCCTAAACTCGAATTCTGACCGCGGGAAAACATATTTTCACACCTCTCGCAGGCCGAAAAATGCCCCGCACCGCAGGCTGTCCAGAATCCTCGACCGCCGAAAAAGTTCGACGTATTCCCACGATCATCGACGGTAGTCGCTCGTCCTCTCTCTCTCTCTCTCTCTCTCTCTATATATATATATATTTTTTTTTTCGTTCGCGTCCAGGTCCCGGGAACAGCGACCGTCCGAGCCGGATGATTTTCAAGCGAATCCGGCCGCGGGCAAAAAATTGCGGATTTAAAATAATTCCCCCGGATCGCTTCCTCGTTCTGCCCTACCCTCCCTCGCTCCCCTCCCGTGAGCGTGGAACATCCACGTGCTGGCCGTCGATATTTCTCCGCGCGACGTCGTCGTCGATCGTCTTTAAAAGTCGGCGAGGACCGTCCCTTCCGAGATGGAGGAAGAAACGGTAGGAAAAAAAGAGCGGCAGGAGGTGGCTACTCCCGGGTTGGGCAAGAAACCCGATGAACTGGTTCTTCCGTTTGCCCTCTTCCTCTTTCTTTCCATCCTCGGGCCGCCCCTCCCTCGCCGCCCTCTTCTTCTTTCTGCCTCACTCTCTCCCCCTGGCCCGACTCTCGGCCGTGCCGGCCGTTTTTTTCTTCCGCGGCTCGAAGGCGCGGGAGACTACCTTTCAGGGAAGGTCTCTCTGTTTGCTCGAATTTTAATAGGACGGCCTCTTCGAGCTCTCCTTCGGGCTCTCTTTCGGGCTCTCTTTCGGACTCTCTTTCGGACTCTCTTTCGAGCTCTCTTTCCGGCTCTCCTCCCGACTCCCTCTCACTCTACGATCGGGGACACCTTTTTCGGGAAGGGACCAGTAGCCGAAAGCCGCCAGTTTACGAACCTTTCCTCCCCACCTCAGAATCGATCACTCTCCATGACAACACTCCGAATTTCCACTCTCCGTACGATGATCCCGATAAAATGAAACGGTAAACCGGGGGCAGGCATGCCGACGATGTCGTTTTGCATCGATTTCATACTCTTTCGCGTCGATAAATAAACGGCGCGCCACGGTAGGTAGGTTGGTAGGTGGGTAGGTAGTAATGGCTCGGTTAGGTGGGAGGCGGAGGTCGGACCGGAGCGTACGGTTCGAGTGAGGTAAATAAAGAGGTTCGTTATTTTTTCACGCTCGATTTTGCGCACCGCGCGCGCGCGCGCTCATCGGCGCGGACGGCGGTGTTTACGGCGAGGAAACGATGTCCGTACAGTTTTAATGGAATTCGAGCGTTCGCAGATTCGAGACCGGTCGCACGAAAATGGCCGCCGAGAAGTCTACGTTACGTATTCGAGTACGTACTCGCGATCGTCGGGAATGAAATTGGTTCGATTTATTCATTCCACTCTCGTCTTTGTCAGCTCGGGCGATGCTCGAATTCCCTTGCCTTTCGTTCGTAGTTCGTTCGTACCAACCCAGCGTAGGGAAGGGTAGGTAGGTAGGTGGCTGTACTCCGGCGCATCGTTACGGATGGAAACTTTGTAGCTCGTAAAGTGGGGCTGTTCCTGAATTTCCCAGACGGCGCGAGGCTGCGCTGAAAAATTCAGGAACCCAAGCCCTTTTAGCCGAGAGATCGGCCGGCTAAGTTCTAAATCTAGCCACGGGATACCTTGCGCGCGCGAGCACTGGAAGCAAGTGAGTAACGAATTCGCGAACGTTTCCGGATGATCTCAGAAGTTCCTTTAACATTTCTCTAGTCATGGAAAACGCTGGAAAATTCTACGGACCGTTGTCGCGCACACTTTCGCGAGTCGGCCAACGTCGTACGTCCCAATTATGGACGCGCCCGATAATTGGTCGCATTAAACGCATTAGTCGCTAATAAACCTAATCGAGTCGCGAACGGTCGGGAAGCTGGTAACGAACGTCTCGTTAAATACTCTCCGCGAGCGCGTAATGCAACGATCTCCGGCCGAACGTATTAAAGCTCGGAAAATACTGGCCGCAGTTCCAATTTCACGTTGCATTATGCGCCAACGTGTGTAGGTATGTGGATGCGTGTACATGGGAGACGGCATGTCGAGGCCAGGCTTCGGACATGTATTCCGTGACGCTGGCCACTCTGTGAGCGACTGCCAATTAGTCAGCTTTTAGGCTTTCAACGGGGGGTTCAACTTGAACAGGTTGTTGCTGTCCGCGGCACCTGATAACGGCTGACATCTTTTAACTCGCACTGTTACGCTGTCAACTACGGCGTACGTTTCGTTCCTGGCAAACTTCTAACGTAATCGACATACGTCATTCGCAAGAAGTAACGGAAGAAGGTGCGAGTAAAGAGTGAAATACGCGACGAGCGTTAAACTGTCATTTTTCTCCCCATTTATCAATTTTCCAAAATAAACTGACGCGCAGCAAGCACACAGCAATCACAGCGCACAAATTAACGTTTCACCCACACTCCATTCGGCAGCGACGCAAATTTCCATCCCCGTATAAACAGGAAAGCATTCCGCGCAATCGGCGGCGAGCATGCGTTAAATGGGAATTTCATCGAACACGGAAATTGTTTTATTCCATTTCTGCCCCCTTCAACTCTCCCCCTCTCTATCTCTTTTTTGTTTCACCTAACCGCCGCGCCAACGTGTAATTTCGCGATCAGGCGCAAACGCTGGCGAGCATTAGACGGAAAAATCGCGGACCGTTGAACTTTGATAGCCACACGAAGCTGCCTTTTTTTCTCTCTCCCACCCCTCAGGTGTGTTGCGTGCGTGTCGGCCGTTAAAACGACGGCGTATAAGTCACGGCGTTGCGCTCGGCGCTCGAAAATGATGACGCAGGCATTCGGGCCGAGTCGATCGAGGGCTCGGCTCGATTAAGCGATTTAATTGTAGCACCGCGACCGTATCGTTTCGGGAACGGCTCGTAAATGTTTAATTGTTATCGACACCGGGGGATAGGGAGGGCATCGGTATCAACATCGGCCGCGAGAATTGACGCGGACGTTAATGGCCATGGCACTGGCCAGCTGGACGTAAACGATCCGCGGGGATGAAATATGCAGCTCGGGGAGGAAAGATTTATTTATTTATTATTTATCGGAGCTCTCGATCAATTTTACCTACGATTTATTTTTACCTCATCGGACGCCACTTCCGGAATAATTACGGACGCGTACAGGATCATCGCACAGGATGTACGGTGCATTAGTGAGCTTCGGGGGTGGCCTGAAGAATCTGTCGGGGTGGAGGTGGGTGTTGAGAGCATTTTTCGTGTGGAGGATGAGGTGGGGGATGAAAATTTGAGAGAGGAAACGGCCTCAGGACACCGAAGTCACGTTCGGCCACCTGTCGAGCTCATCGAGTGCACTTCCGCTTTCTCGCACGATACCGCTCTCGCATTTCCGGCCTGACTCTCAGCTGACTCGGGGCTTCCAGCGTCCGGGAAGAAGCCTTTGTCGGATATTTGCCGATGTCCTCTCGGATATCCTCCTCTCCTCTTTTATTTACCTCCGTCCCTCGGCGGAGTATCGTCGCTGCTCGCGTTGACTCGCTTTGGACCCGCTGTCAGTTCTGTGCGTTCTATTTCATTCCGATTATCGACGATTAAATCGTAACGGTGAAACGCTCGTTCTTTACGACGTAAATAAACGACTGGCTCGAGTCACAGAGCGCTTCTGTCACAAAAGTGTCGCTTGCGGAAGCGGATCGAGTAAAGAATTGAAGAATTCGAAACGTTGCCTCAAGTCATCGATACAAATAATTATATCATGCTGTTCATGATTCAAGTATGATCAAAAGCACAGAATGAACGTAAGAATAAGTTCTCAGGAGAAATGTCTATCATAACGCTATAACGTGTTACGCAAGCAAAGGAATTCAATCTATCGATTCAACATACGGTACCCTCCGTATCCTGCTTCCGAATATTCCGTGTCATCAAATTTCGACGTAATCTCTCCTCGACTCGCCCCTCGCACACTCTCAGACGTACGACAGTCTCGGTATCAAAGGACACGCCAGGCAAGTTCAATCTCGGCGGGCAGAGTGTCGAGGACCCGTGCCGAATTTGAGAGTACACACTGCCGACAAGGATCGAGGAGTCCTGCACAGGGATCACTGAATCCTGCACAAGGATCGAGGAATCCTGCACGCTCGACCTCCTTGCGGCACAGGTGAGAAGCCGACGTCACTGCCGAAGGGTCTCCGACGCACACTCCCCCTCCCCCAATGCTCGCCTTTAATCCGCCGAACTTCGATCCTTTCACCGGAAAGTCCGGGACAAAATTTTGGCCACGTAGAAAGCGAAGTGGAATGCATCGCGCGTACAAACAAATTTCACGCAACGCTCGCGGCCAACCGTGCATGCGTTTATTTATACACGTATCATATACGTATTATATACGCGCGCACGTTTGTATGTTAGCCGACATACGACGGAATCGTGTCCCGAGTGCGCGTCAGGAACCGTCGCCGACGACAGTGTTTGCGCACGGCAGCGAAACGCTGTCAAAAGTAGAACGAATCAAACGAATGGTGGCTCCTTTGATCTCTGAGAGATTGAAACTTTCCGGGAGGCGCTCGTCGCGCGATCTCCTTCCGTCGGCGTCCTGTTACGGGCGTCGAGGCGCGGACTCTTCCTTTTTTTCCCCCCACCTCCCCTCTTCACTGTCCGTCGACAGAGTTGTCGCAAACAAGCGCAGTTTTACTCCGTCAGGGCCGGTCCGGCGGTCCGTGGCCTTGATGAGGACTCTGCGACGCTGGGCGGGCATTTGCATGGTATATACGGGTCTCGTGAAAGACGCGCTGAGGGTGGGGGGCAGGGGGAAGGAGGGAGGTGGACCGAGAAAGATGCCTGGCCGATATAGTATGCAGATGCGCCGGCCATTTCGGTGTGACGACGGCGATGCGATTACGTGTGACCCGAGAAAACCTGTTCCCGGATCTGTTCCGGGACGAGTTTCCGTTTCCCGACTCGGCGAAGACGACACCGTACGACCAGAAAAGTGCTTAAGCCTCTTCCACTCTCCGCCGCGCTCTTTCTCCTTACCGAGGTTCCAGCATTTCCAACTCTATCTCTGTATGTACGAACGTCTCTCTCTCTCTCTCTCTCTGATCTCCCATCTCACTAACTTATCATCCTCTCTCTCTGTTTCTGCCTCTCGCGCACTCTCACTCTCCGCATTTGCATGTCTTCATTTCCCTTCACCGTCGCTTATCTCCTCCTCACTTTCAGCTCGGATCCAGCGGCAAAGATAAAATTTCAATTATCGCGCGCGACTCCCCGCGAGACTCGACGTCGGGCCCCGAGGACGAGCAAACATCCGGGTACTCCGAGTGTAATTTCCTCGCAACGACAAAACTCGCCGCCGATTCCTCTCGGCCGTTCCCCCGACGTCGAGCCGATAGTGCCGCCATTTTTCTTTCGAATTCTCTCACGATCGCCGAAACATGATTCAAGAATCGACTGACGATCGATTGGCGATCCTGCCTCGCGAGAGCTCAAGGATTAGCTCAAGGATCCATTTCGCGGGCTTCTGAAAGCGCCTATAGCAAAGTACCGCCATTTTTCTTTCGAATTCTCTCGCGATCGCCAAAATACGCTTCAGGAATCGACTGACGATCGATTCGGGATCCTGCCTGGCGAGAGCTCAAGGATCGGCTCTAGGATCCGTTTCGCGGGGCTCCCGAAATAGAGCGCGAGGCTGTCGGCGTGCACGATACGGGCCTGAAGGCGAATAATAGACGTCAGCTTATCGCCTTCACCTTTCGCGGGCGTCCTTTCGCGGCTGGGAGAATCGCTGGGATCCACTTACCCGACAAACTCGGCGGGGACTCTAAACACTTTAGCCGCTCAGACGAGCGCCGGGCCGAGCGATAGTTAAATTAGCCAATTTAATCCCTTGATTTAATTAGCCAGCCTGACGGCGGCGACCTCGTTCAAAATTCGCCGATTGCGGCCGACTCTTTTTCGACTCTTCCACGGCGCGCCGGGTTAGCGGACGGCGGATTGGGACTGGGTTAGGCGTGCAGTCGGCGGGAGGGGGGGGAGGCCTCCGCATCCGAGGAGACCGACTTCGTTTTCTCCCGAGCGTCGCCGACGAGAGAGTGGGTGTTCGAGAGGTAGAAAAGTGAAAGCTGCGCGGCGCGCAACGATCTAAACTATATCTCGTTTTAGAGATACGAGCTGGCGAGGGCCGAAAGGGAGACTGAGAGCTCTGCGGATGAGAGAGGTGGGGAAGGAAGAGAGAGAGAGAGAGAGAGAGAGAGAGAGAGAGGGAGAGGGACAAAGAGGAGGTGGTACTCTGCACTCTTGAACTATCAGGACGAATGTAGACCACGAGAGGGTGTCGCAACGTCCGTCTCCTTCACCGCCTCCTGCTCCTCCCGCCCCGACGTCCATCGGGCTCTGCCTTTTGTTGAAACCTTCGCCGCGCGCATTAGCCTTCGGAGGCGGATTGGCCCGACCGGCCGCGTGTCCCATATTCCCTGCCCCAACGCGGAAAATATTCATTGTGATCGATTACGGGGCGCCGGGGGGGTAATATTGTCGCTTTGACGTGAGCGCAGACGTTCGATATATTTGAGGAGCCCTCCCGGGGGGCCGGCTCGTAATCTCGCCGTGAAAAAAGCTTTACCTGGAATCCATTAAGGATATGAGGCGCTAAATTGACGAACTCTTTTAAAGGAGCACTCAGGAGTCGAATTCTCCACCCGCGCATGGCGATTGGGATGTCAAGAGTCGACTTCCTCGGCCGCTAAGTTTCACGGCGAGAGGATCGTTTCGATTTCTGTAACGACGCGCGCCGACGATTGTGAAAGCCGGTCTAGGTCGCGGTTAAGGGAAAAAAATGGTGCGGCTTTAATTCTATAGAGTGGCCCGACGTCGGAACGAAACGGCCGATTCGCTTCGACCGCTTTCACAATTTTTCTTAATTAAATTTCGGTAGCCGGAATTCGCTGCACTTTCGTAATTGCCGTCCGGATGCTTCTTTAGTCTAATTGCGACGCTTTGATGAGTTGTTCGCGGAAGATAGTGTTGGATGCGGTCGGTCGTGCTTTTGCACCTTGAATGTGCTCGGTACTTGATGGACGCCGGCAAGGGTGTCGTCGACTGTCTAACGACTCGCTGGCCATATTTGTTGCATTGTTATCGGCCATCCCGGCAACGAGAGGATAGCTCGACAAGCTTAACGACGAGTCGGACGAGACTTAACGACGAATCGTTCGCGTCCCTTCGGGCGTTGCGACGCCGTGCCGGGTTCCGTGGCAAAGAGGAGAATTCGAGGAGAAGCAGCCGGACACGCACGTGCGCGTAACAAAGGAGATTCGCATGCCGCGATTACGCGTGCTCCGCTAGTTAAGGCATGCGCGCCAGGGGATAAAGCCGTTTTAACGCCGGCCAAACGCTTCCAGCGTACGCCATTTCGCGAGCAATTACAATCAGACTGCCCCCGAGACGCTCCTCAAGGTTCTCGTGCCTCGTTTACGGCGCGATCGTCGGTCTACTTTTCACGAGTTTTATTCGGTTCCGCTGAATCGTCGGATAATGGCGGACGTTCCGCGTTAATCCCTTGCGCTGATTAACGCTTATGGCACCTGTCGAATCAATGGGTTACGGTCGCAGTGCTAAATTTGCAGAGGCCATCAAAATGTTTTCTTCTGCCCAGTGTCGCATAAAAGAGATGTAATTGTTCGCCGTTAAACGAAATTAAATGGAGATACGTCTATGAATCGTCCATAAACGCGGCGTTAAACTATCGAGAGCGGAACGAGAAGGAATTGAGACCTTTAATGGGTCCATGGAATCAAGTGCGTTCGGACGAAGATTATACGATCGGCGCAGTCCCGGGGGATCGGAGATTTTGAAGGGGCGTGCCGCGGGGCAAACCCGTGCCGAAAAAATATCCCGAAGACATCGACGCCCGCACAGGCGACGCCAGTCGAAGTATAAAAATACGCTCGCGCGCGCTATTTTAATCCGGCGACCCAGTAAGCCAGCGCGCGTCGCCAGAGCGGGGGAGTAATCGCGGAATACATGGAAGTGGAGCTTAAAGAGAAACACGGGAAAGCGTCTGGCAACAAAGGAAATTCGCACGGCGGAGAAGGTGAGAGAAGAGCGAGACGGCAGTCTCGCAACAGTGACTCTCAAGTGACAGGGAGTAGAGTGTGAGAGAGAAACAGAAAGAGAGAGGAAGAAAGAGAGAGAGAGAGAGAGAGAGAGAGAGAGAGAGAGAGGCTCGAGTCAGGCAAGAAAGAAGCTGACAGCGAGATACAATGTCCGGCATCGATAAGTTGGACAACATTCAATCTCTCTTCCCGAGACTCCTTTGTTCCCGTTCAGTGCGTGACGCACGAAAAAGAATGCACGGATGGCAGCCTGCCAATGGGATTCTGCGTCAAAAATTTCATGTCAATTCGCGCACACGCCCCGAAGTAAAAGTGCACCGTTTTCAGGAATATCCCCCTTTGTCCGCGAAGACTGTGACTCCGTATAACGCGATCTTCCATAACACGCCACATGTCGCTACTAGCATACAACACTATTCCTTTTCGAAACGTTACAAGGAAAACGCTGATTGTAACCTCGCGGAAAATGAGAGTCTACGCAACGACTGTCGAACCCATTGCTTTGCCATATCCGTGTTATAGGAGACCGTAAATCGTGTGTATAGGAGACCGTACAACAGTTGATCGTTCGCGCACGGTAGTCCGACGCACAGAGACGTCAACCGACGAAAGCCGACGTCGAACGCACGGTCTACCAGTGGCTTATTAAGCCGCGCGGCGGGCCATAATTATACTAAACCGTCCGCGGGAGCGCTCGCCTATGTGGGCCGTCGCGGCGACAAAAGGGATTGTTAGCCATGGGCCGATTTCATGCAATTGCCTCCGGACTTGGCGAGCGGCAGACAGGCGCCATCGTTCCGCGCCACGCGCGCCTTCTGCAATTCGAATTTTCGAACTGGCACGTAAGCCCGCCCACGGACGCGAGCCGAACGGTCGTGACGCCGCAGAATGAAATGCATCGCACGAACGTCGGCGCCGAGCGTCGACTCTCAAAACTTTTCGGCGATCGAACGGCCCTGCACGATAAACACATCCCACTCTACGGTCCTCCTCCACCTCCTCCTCCTCCTCCTCCTCCCACCTCCTCCCTTTTCCCTTCTTCCGCGGAAGCGACAAACGGATCGTTCGGGTGAAAGTTGCCTGCGGTGGCGAGGAGGACGCGGCAGGAGGGTGGAGGAGGGAAGGAAAGAGAAGAAAAAGAGGAATCGGCCCGCCGGGAGTAAAGGAGTCCGTTCATTTTCTAGCCGGTCGCGCGATCCGCATACAAACGTATCGCGATCGCAATTAAGCGGCGTTCTCCACTCGCGCGCACACGGACGCGGGGACGCACACGCTCGCGTCGATGCGTCGAGCCGATACTCCGCCGATTTCCCTCGATGCGTTTAGCGCTCCGGCAAACCCGGTAATTAACGCCCATCTCGCGGAAGAAACAGGGGATGGGAAAAAGGTCGGCTCCCTACCCCCCCCCCCCCCCCCCACCTCCCTCCATTGGAGGAGGAAAACGGAGGCTTGAAAAAGAAGTGGAGATTTACAGCGGGGCGAGAGGGCGCTCGTTATGGGATTCGATTTTAATTCCGAGGGGGATACTTCAATCTTCGACGGACGTCGGCCCTGATCGGCTTTCGGTTAATTTCAGAGCTTAGCCCCGACGCGGCCGATCGGCAGTTCGACCTTTCGAAAAAGTCGTTTCTCATCGTTCTTGCCCGCGGCCGATTCTGCTGGAAGGTAAAGTGCGCGGTAAAAAGTAAGGAGCTCGCGGATGCTCGCGTCCGATATCGAGAAGCTCGCGTAACTTGCGGAGGGGGGCTGCAGGTAGTCTGGCCGTTTATCAAGCCGGTACCGACCTAATCGCCATTAAGGCGAGCCAGGCCGGGAGGAAGGAAAGGCAGTGAATTCCGCTGGAAGCACGCGCTGTGCGGATAAGCTGATAAGGGCGCAGCGTACAAAGGACTCCTTCCGGGCTGGGCGCAATTACGCGCGAATTAACTTTAATCGCAATTTGTCAGGTCTGGGCGAAAATTCAGGCTCCGAAGTCTGACGACGTGTTGCGCCTCGGGTTCGATTCGTTCGTACGCACTCGGAGCGGAATACACTTATCGCGTAACAGTTTCCTGCTTTCGTGCTGGCCGGAGACTGGATACAGTCAGTGGGTCGATGGAGTCAAAATTAAACGTTTAATCGCAATTTGTGAGGGCTAGACGAAAATTCAGGCTTTGGAATCCGACGATGTTCGGAACTCGGCTTCGATTCGTTCGTACGCACTCGGAGCGACATATACGTATCGCGTAACAGTTTCCTGCTTTCGTGCTGGCCGGACACTGAATACGATCGGTGGGTCGATAGAGTCAAAGTTAAACGTTTAATCGAAATTTGTCAGGTCTAGGTGAAATCTGACGACGTTCGCGTCTCGGGTTCGATACGTTCGTACGCACCCGGAGCGAAATATACTTATCGCGTAACAGTTTCCTGCTTTCGTGCTGGCCGGAGACTGGATACGGTCGGTGGGTCGATAGAGTCCCCGCAATTCAGCGGCAGCGCTCTTCGGCCGGGGAGGGAAAAAAAGGACTCGAAGTGGAACGCTTGTCCGTCTAACGGGCGTTCGGAATGGAGGAATATATCGTCCGCGTCTGGGAGGCCAGAAGTGGCACGATGATAAAGGAGATAGCGGAAGGGGTACGGAGGCTGGTATCGTTAATGAGCCGGCCGCGATTACGGGCGAATTAGCGAGCTAATTGGAGGAGGAGACGTAATAATGCTCGCCCGAGCGTCCTCGCAACGATACTCCAAGGATCTCGCACGGATTTTCCTCATCGGACGGTTAGATTCGCCGGCTGGTCTGGCCTGCGAAAATTGAAAGTAGAAAATCGGTCCGCCTACTGGGCCGCTGACCGACATTCTAAACGCATTCCGAGCGGTACGTACGCTTAATAACAACCGTCGAGCCGTCGAACGACCTTGCCTGTAAAATGTATCGCATAGGCGTCGCTACCAGGCTTACAGATTTTATCCTAACTTGACCCGTTGTCTGCGCTAGACTCCCGTATAACGCGCTCCCTGTATCACACATTCAATTAAATTCGCGTTGCACGAAAATCTTTGCCGTGCACGTCGGAGAATGTACAGTAATAATATATAATCACATCGCATTTTACGAGTACAACTAATTTTTTGCAGAAAATTGCTAAGTTCCAGAATTCCTGCATTTCGTCACACAGCGCTTGGCACGGATTGCATGAAAAATGTAGCTGCAATCTGCTTTCCGCGTGGTAGGGACACGGATTATCCAGAATTCCGCTGCGAAGGCATCTAGACGGTCGGAGTGGTGGGGTTAGAGGAAGTGTCCTAACGAGGAACGGCAGTGACGTGGCTTTTAATCATTTCGCGCTGGTCCCGCTCGAAATGTCCCGTGACAGGATCCATTGTACTTCGCGGTCGAGTCGAAATGTCGTTGGGGGGAAGTCGATCGGCGAGAGTGAGAAAGGCTCGCGAAAGTCGGGTAGCGCGCTCGTCTGAGAAAATGGTGGCGAGGGGGTGGGGGGCAGGGGAAGCGGCAAAAATTTGTACCGTGCTGAATGATCTCGGTCAGGCAGATTTCGCCCGAAAAAAAGGAAGAATCCGGGACGCGGCTAATTTCTCCTGAGAAGAGCTTGGCAGCCTTCGGCCACCCTCTCATCGCGTTTACCGTTGTATTTTACTTCCTTTCTCTCTTTTCTCTCTCTCTCTCTCTCTCTCTCTCTCTTTCCCTCTCTCTCTCTCTCTCTCTCTCTCTCTCTCTCTTTCTTACACCACAGCGTCTCTGTCAATCTAGCATTCACTTCGTATCTCTATCAGTCTCCCGTACGCTCTATTCTCTCTCTACCCACCGTTGTACTTTCCACCTTTCTCTCTCGCCTCCTCACTCTTCTTGTCTCTCTATTCCCGTCTCTGTCAAGCTAACTCCATCCCAATCAGCGTCCATCCGCATCCGTGTCTCCACCTGTCCCGTTCTCTCTCTCTCCGTCCTCCGCGGACTTCTCGCGCACCGTCGCGTTATTAATAGCGATTAACGACGATTAATGGCCGTGTCGCCGTGACCCTCGACGACGACGTCGAAAAACGGCCGGGCTCCTCGGGAATAGCGATTCGAGGTTTAATTGCGCGTTTAGCCTCCCGGCCACCCCCCCTCTGCCCCTCGCCTTGCCCTTAGCGCTGAATCGTGAGAACTCTCGCCAGAGGTCTCCTCGGATACGACCTACCTCCCCCTTTCTCCCTCCCCTCTCCCGATCGACGGATAATGAAGATCGTCGTGCGTGTAATTAGGGAAAAATCGAGGGATCGGTCGGAAGATCGTCGTTACGTAGGATAATATTGTATGATGTTATAGCGGGTACGATGAACAACACGCGTGAATGACGTCGAGATCAAGACTCGAAATCGATCGTAATATTCCGACGTATACATTCTCGCTAAGGAGGTACGAATCGACACTTACTCGCCTTACGCTAGATTCCCGGATCTTAATTGATTAGATCTTTTCTTTTTCAATGTCAAAGAAATCTTCGGAAGGCCTCTGGCCTCTTTGGGCCGAGGTCAGGGTATGTCAGACTCCTGCGGACTAAAACTCAGACGTTACTCCACAAGCAAGGGTGCTCCTGGGCAGTATTATTATATATACTCTATGTATCAAAAGCGTTTTGCCGTTAATCAAATAAATAAATAAATAAATAAATTATTCATTAGACCTCGCGCAATGTTGTAATAACATCGAATGCGGCACGAAAGACGCTGTACAGATCGAGATCGGTGGCCGACTGCCAACGCAAAGGTCACGATCGACCGAACGCGTACCGATTCCGCATAATGCGGCGATCTTTTTTTGCTCGAACGACGATCGAGGAGCCTGGCCAGGATTGGCCGAGCCCGCTGCACCCGGAAGAGGTCTGCGGTTTCGCTCTCCGTTAATTGAGGATTAATAATTCAGCGCCAGGTACCATTCTTCAGTGCGGACTCAATCTCGGCGGACGCTGTCGTAAATGCGGCGACCGTTAATAACAGGAGTCTCGAGGAAAATCCCTCGGGCAGCGGTGCGTACGAGTCTACCGTTCTGGAAGCCGGTCGGCGTCTTCCTCCAGCGAAATGGGACGGGATCGAGAATGTAGTGGATTGCGGACGACGGAGCGAATGTTTATGGAATAATGAGGCTGGATGTCGTACTAAAAAAATGTCCGCGTAACTCTGATAAGCCTTCCTCTTTTCGCTATCTTTCTCCTCGTGCCTGTCTCTCTTTCTCTTTCGATCTCTCTGTCTCTCTCTCTCTCTGTCCCTCCCTTCGTCGTTAATCCAGGTTCCTGGAACGACGAGGAGTCAGGGAAGCTTGCTCGTACGTCGATTCGCCTCGCTTCTGTCTTCACCTACCTGGCGCGCTCTTATCGTGGAAATTTCTCGGAAGTAAGATCATCCTTCCCGTAGAGACGACGGTAATAGGAATGTACGCAGCGCTGGAAAAAGATGGAGATCGAAGAGAGAGAGCGAGCGAGGCAGGAAGCGACATTGAGAGCGGAGTAAGCCGAAGGCGAGTAGAAAGAAAGAGACGGAGACTGCCGTAAGCAAAGTTCTCAGACAGGAAAAAACCTTCTCTTTTCGCTTAACCCCCCGCAGGCCCCGCAGCCCGTTACACATCGCATCCCTCTGAAAGCAGCGGGGATTTTTGCAATTTCGTGTCGGCGATGCGGAATTTTCCCTCCGTCAATGTTCCTCGCGCGCGCGCGTGGAACTCTTCTTCGGAGGAACGCAGCTTCCCGACGCTGCGTCGTTCCCCTGCGCGAAATGGAAGGCAAACAGCGGGAATGAAATCTCAACCCGACTGCATCCCTCGGACGGCTTCAATTTGCCGCGCTTCGCCTGCGATTACGAGCCGAAGAAAAGAAATCTGAAGCGCGCGCGTCTCGAATGGTATCCGTGCGAGCGCGTGGAAGCTCACAATGTGCGAATCGAATCGACGTCCGTTAAGAAAATCCACTCGCCATTCGCCGACTGCCTTCCCAGCTTTCCCACAGAACCTCTCTCATCGGAAAAATTCAGCCATTACATAAAGAAGCGTTACGGCGGAGCTTAAGGTACAGAGTTGCAGACGCAGCCTGCGCTCGGTGCGCGCGCGCTCCAAACCGCAGAACGAAAACGAGCGAGTGAAACGCGGAACGCAATAAAATGACCAATGACAAAGCTCGACCCCCGTGGCCGCATAAAAGAATCACTTTCCACGCAACAACGCGGCGAGGCGGGTAACGAGAGAAAATGAGGAGGAATGGCTCTTTCCCTGTCCGTTCGCGAAAGGAAGGGGGTGAAGCAGAATGAGAGGAGAGAGAGAGAGAGAGAGAGAGAGAGATAGAGAGAGAGAGAGAGAGAGAGAAAGAAAGAGGGAAGGGGGAGGAAAGGGACGGGCATAGATCACGTATGAGGCAGATTGCGGGGTACCGGCCAATCATGGAATCAGGTACACGTGCAGTACCAGACACAGTACACCGTAGGATACGTCTTATTATAGAACCCACAGGGTTCCACCTTGTGTTCGCGAGGAAGACCGGGGGTACCGCTGACTGCCTTAAGCCGCGGAGGGGAGCAGGTAGGAGCAGGAGGAGGGAGGAGGGGGGGAGGCCGCTCGAGAGATAAGGCGAGGAGGTGGAGAAGGAGGAGAAACGAGTATATTGCAAGGGTGTGTCTGCCGACCCACGAGGTCAACATTGTTACCTTCATTATTGGTACAGACCTGAACGCCGGTTTCCTCCCCCCTTTTCCCTCGGCCGACGTCTCTTCCCTTGCGGAACATCCTTACGTTTCCTGCCAGTTTTTCTCAGCCGTCTCTTTCTCTCAATTCCTTCTCCCCCCTCCTCCTCCTCCTCCTTCTTCATTCTCCACTCTCCTTCGTCCGAGCTCGCCATGCCTCGTCGTTCATTACACGCCCTATTACGGTTATAATTGTTGCGTTTATCAATATCGCCTCAATTTACTCCTATATCGCTTTCAATTTCGCCCCGGCTCAAATTAACCCGCGATATCTCTCTACCGCGTATTAATACGTCCCGGACGATGGTTGCGGAGAAGTCGGCTCTCAAAGGATTCCATGCCACGGGCACTCCTTTCGCCAGCGTAGCCCGCCAAGTTCCTTCCTTCCTTCCTACCTTTCTACCTACCTACCAACCTACCTACCCACCTCCCCACTCCCTCTTGGTCTTCAACGGACATCGCGACGATACGAGGACGCTGCACGAAGGGATAGGGCAGAAATAAATCCCCCCCCCCCCCCGCCCCTCTTCCCGTCCTCGTACTTTTCCCTACGTTCCATGCCGCAGCGAAACCGATACACGACCCTGACTGTTCCTGTTGGCTCGTAGGCGGCGTCCGGAGGGACGAAGGGCAAGGAGAGAGGCCGCGTTATGCGATACGCGCGAACAATATTGCCGGGAAAAATTGCGGAACGATGATATATCCCGCGACGGTGCGCGGCAATTAATTACGTCCGCGAGCTTAAGTTCTACTACGGCAACAACGGAACGGGTACGGACGATGCTCGCATGCGGCTCGATTTTTGCACCCGCGGGGCACGCATCCGTACCGTTCCCATGAGAATCGGAGAGGGAGAGAGAGACAGAGAGAGAGAGAGAGAGAGAGTAAAGAAAACAGAACCTCACGATTTATCCTCTCGAAAATGTCGATTTACGCCGCTCGCGATGACGATGCCTCGCAATTAAGTGCTCCGGGGAAAAAAAGTGAGCATCAGCGACAATCGGCGAAGAAACTCCGCGGCACTAAGAATAGTCGGAAGATGCGCTCGGGGTGGTTAGGTGAGTAGAGGGTAGGGGGGAGGGGAAGGAGGAGAAGAGATGCAGCGGCAGCAAGCGTTCATTGCCGGACGCCGCGCAGATACGAGCCTCGGATAAGGCTTAAGGGAACTAATCCAGGCTTATCTACCGTGATAGATTACGTATTTGCCGCGCCGCGAATAAATCGCAGAGGCCGAGATCGTCGGAGAGAGGCGAGTTGGGAGGGGGGGAAGGGGTAGGAGAGGAGAGGGTCTGCGTTGCAAGCTCTAAGCTGCTGCCCCGTGCCTGCGGGCAAAAAATAATTAACGACGCCCCAATGCGTCACCCTGTCCTCTACCCCTCTTCCCCCATTTCCGTCCTATCTCTATGTACTCGCTCTCCTCGTCCTGTGTCTCTCGGAGACTTACTCGCTGCGAGACGTTTTCAGTCAGAGGTTCCCAAAGCGTCGCATATACTTTGGATGAACTCTTCGGTGGCTTACTGTGGCCTAACACAATTGAAAGTTCCTAATAATTACTTCTGATTCGTCAGTTCTTATCTATTTCTGTTGCATCTACTTTGCATGAACTCTTCGGTGGCGTACTGTGGCTCAACACAGTTGAAAGTTCCTAATCATTACTTCTAATTCTTCAGTCCTTACCTATTTCTGTTCATTCGAACTAGCCCAATACCTCTGTATCATCCCTTCAGTAATATCCATCCATTCCCATGGCCAACTTTGGGAAGCACTCTTCTGAAAATCGGTCTTTACACGGATGTGCCAATCGAATTGGAAAAAAGGGGACAAGAGAAAAGAAACAGAAGAACTGATCCGAGGACACGATTAAGAGCGTGGATTAATGTCGCCGATCGATCAGTCGTCCGTGCACTCGATCGCGTCGGCTCGCGATTAATCTGTCAGCTGATCGATGCCCGGCTATCTTTCTTTTCGACAAATTTTCAGCGTTGGCAGCCTGGCAGAAGATTCTCGGCCGCTACGTCGAGCGTCGATGTTTACTCGCCGGTTCGGTCAATATTGAGCGCAGGAAGTGTGCGAGGATACTTGGCTTGTCTCTCGAGCCTTTGTATTAAAGCGGACGGAGCCCGACTGCGAGCGGCTAATAGCTGCCATAGAAACGCTCGGCGAGGTTTTAAGTCGGGTGAAAATCGAATGCATCGGACTCGAACCGTCGAAATTCTTCTCACTCCCGGTGACGATGCTAATATTTCCCATTGTCCCCGACGCCCGGCGTCGTTAGGCCGAGCGGCGCCTAATTTGCCTTTGTCGCCAGGAATTTGCGATGCGAAAAACTGACGAGCCTGCTTGGGTGGTTATTGTTCGATTTCGACCGAAAGCGTAAGACAGACCTCCGTGTAATGCGGATAATGCATGTATGAATTCGCTCAACTAAGATTTTCAGCATGAAATATGAATAATAATAGAGAACAAGGTAGGAATTATTATTTGTTATGTTAAGTTTCGTTTTCTCTTTTGCCAACCGATATAATTTTCTTTACGTAAGTTCCATATGCGTGTTACTGACATAGACCGAAAATATATTACTGACGTATGTAAATGATTAGACAAAGAAATTAGTAGCGAACGGAAGCAACAATGTCTTGATCAACTAAAGTTTTGTTTTAAAATGAGGTTGCTATTTTATTCCACAGAATGTTGTATCAGGAGCGTCTACTGTGCGCACTTGCTTAGAAACGCACATGCTTAGTAGCGCACGTTTCAGAATGCAGCGTCAATCGGGCGAGGAACGGGGCTCGATCGAACGTTAAAAAATTCATTTACGCAGCATTTGAGAAAAACAATGGACCGGAGTAGCTCGAGGCCGAGCGAGTTAATTAATTCTCGCTGTGCGAAAACGTCGGAATAATTAAGCGAGGTACGGCGGAACTGTACAGAATTTTGCCTAGAACGCTTCGACGGAAGAAGGCGCATAGGTACGTTCCTTCTTTTTTTTTCCATCGATCGTGCGTCAAATTCAATCTGCCGGCCAGGAACAATGGCCAACTTTGGCTCGGTTAATTCCGGTGCCATTGCCAAAAAATATACGTCGAATCCTTGCCCTATCTCTCGTCGCTGATCCCGCTCAATTCCTCGCGATTGGCAAAAAGTAATTAATTCTACTGCCGGGCCGAATAATCAAAGTCGGAAGCTCTCGGCTCGATCTTTAATCCTTCGAGCCAAAGATCTCGACTATCAAACGGAAATCTCCACGGGATCGACAATTACCGGGAGGCGTAATGGGGAACAAAGTTTACTCCCCGTCGATCCCACGAAGTGGGTCATGAAATTATTTCGACGCCCGTCCTACGTCGTCTCACTCAAATCCACCATGTGCAACAAGTATCGTTCCTAAAAAAATTCTCGAACAGTCAGCAGTTTTACTCGCAACACTATGACATAAATCCATATACAAATATACGTGAGAAATTATCATGCGTTAAAGTTGCAAATAATCGCTTATTGACTTATTGACACAACTAATGACGATTCGTCAGACAAAAGATTTTGTCAGAATCGTTCGGTGCATTATTGGCGGACAGAGTCGGTCAAATAAAATGGTGGGCAATCGGAAGGAAGGTGACGGTGGCTTCGGCGTCAGGTAGGCCGGTAGGTAGTCCGGCGTTTTGCGGATCTGGCGGCGGTGCGCCATGAACTTTAGTGGCTATATCGATTGTGTGTGCACCCGCGGAGCCAACCCCAGGCGCCTTCTGGTCTGTCGCCCTTGACTCCCGTTTCCAGACGACGAGACTCCGCTCGCAGAACGACTGCACTGCGCCGGGCGAAAAGGTTCCCACCCGCGGGACGAAGATAGAACGAGCGAGTCGGGAGGATTCGGCGAACGAAAGTGTCTGCCATACTTTTCTTTCTCCGTCCCGATTTAAAATGCATATTCTTAGACGTTGCCGAAGAAACAAAGCTCGGTCACAATTAACGCGCGCGACTCCGAATTCACGTTGACAGAATTTCTAGATTATTATTCAATTCCTGGTCGCGAATCGCTGTAAAGTTACTCATAGTAACGACTGACTTTCGTAGTTACAGAATTTCGTGGGACTCGAAAGCCGATCAACTTCCGAGAATGTCGATTACATCCTCCCCATCGCGAGAGTACACTACTTAAGGTAAGAATGCAAATTTTTACGATCATCCCCGCTCGCGGCGCATCCCGGACAGCTTTGTTTGTCGGAAACGATATTACGAGCGTCGGAAATTAATGGGCAATTACTTCCCCGAGAGCGCTGCCTGGCAGGACGATCCTCGGATAGGCCGCATCGTGGCAGGAGCCACTTCCATCCCTGAGGTGTGTAAGTCACACTTTGCTCGGCCGCGAGGCGGAACCGATAATGAGCGGTGTGCGCGGCTTTAAAAACGAAATCCTGAAAAGCCGCCGATCGGGTCTATTAAAAGCGTGTAACGTGCGTGTGGCACGCACGTTTTACGCGGGCGTCAGTGCCATCCCTTTTTACCCTTTACCATCCCTTCCCATCGCGTTCCATCGTTCTTCGCTCCTCTTCACCCCACTTCATCCCCCTCCATCCCTTCCTATATCCGGTCGGGCAAAAAGCGTCGTCTCACGCGGCAAAACGAAGACGCGAGATTCTTCGACGCAAAAAGAGCGGAGCACAGCTTTTAATTCGCGGCGGCGAGCGACGAAACGTGAAAGATCGACTAATGCACGCACGCCCGATCCGGACCAATTAGACAGTATTGAATGATCTCGAGCACGTACCTGAACGCTCTGGCAGCGTACGGCGTACGCACAATACGTACATGCACGTAGTGCGTAGGTATACGTACGTAGGAACGTGTAGCTGCGTTTGCCAGGCTTATTAACGAGATTACAAGAGGCGGCAGACATTATCAGCGCAATGTTCGCTCGGCAAACGAGCGATAACTCTTCCGACCCCAACTCTGCCCTTCTTAATTTTCTACCTTCGGGTCGCGTACTTTCGAGCTTGGTTCCGTCGGATCGTGAACGATGTCGGCGATCGAAAGGATAATTATCTACCGTGTCCGCTTGCATGGATACTGTGTATTTCGTCTGAAAGTCATTCGGGATTTGTCCACTTTTCGGTCTCTTTAATAGGCTACCGCGACCCGCTTTCTCGCCGCTGCGAGGGTTCCCGGTTGGCCACAATTAAAGCACGCCCACCGAAATTATTGTTCCACCTCCCGCGCGCAAGGACCGTGGAGCGGATCGTAAGCGGATCGTAAGCGGATCGCCGAACGATCGAAGATCGCCGTCCTGCCCTCGGAGACCCCTCGTCGAACGACGGAACTCGTGGGCGACTACTTATTAGCCGGACTTAACGATGCCTCTTTATTACGGGCATTAGCGACGTTAACAGTCGACGCTTTCGATACCCCGAGGGGGCCCTAACCTGCGGGTCAGCTTCAAATGACGCCGGATGGGACAGCTTCGCCCGCATGAAAGTACGGACGAATTTGCGATTCTCAACGGTCAGCTCGCGGCGGGAGGGCCGCAGCGCGAAATCGCTGCACACTTTCTACCTTTTTCCAATCTTCTGTTAATTATTAGACCCTTCGTAAGGGCGACTTTTCGCCTGCTTCCGCCTCTTTTTGCTTCATTTTAAATATAGAAGAGAAGACGGAATCTTGCCACTCTCTTCTTACTTACGTTTTCGGCCTTTAATCATTGAAGGTAAGATGGACTCTTCCCGCATTTAAGGTTTTCGAACTTTTCACAGTTGACTCTCCTGTTTATTCTTTCCTTCTTCTGTTCGATTCTTAAGCCTCGACCGGCTCGCTTGATCATTTCACTTTGTTCGCTTTCCTAAATTGTCAGACATTCGAAGCCGAGCATTTTGCGCGAAGTTCAGCCAAGATATCCGGCCAGCATCCGTGAGCCGGCCTGTATCGGCCGAGAGGAACCCGTCTCGGACACAAAGCCAGGAAGAGTGGAGGGCAGCCGGCGGATCGTCATAACTTCGCTCGTAATTCACGAGCCCGTAATGCAACGGGCGACAGATACGATCAAGCCGTCGCTCGCGGACGAGCAGGATGAGGCCCTCGTCCTCTCATCTGCCAAGGCCCGATATATAAAATCGACGTCGAAACTTTCCACGAGGTTGCCCCTCCGCGCGGAATTCATTTCCTCGCCAGCGTGTCCGGACACTTATCGAAAATGGTAGACGCCGGCATCGGTGCCTGCACTTAACCCGGCTCCTCCAGCAGCCAGATCCGACGCACACGATACGTCCGGCGATAGTTTCAGTCTAATGTACGGCTAATGGAATGGGCTCGTTCCGTCCGTGGAATCGCGAGCGCTGAAACGACGAACGATTCAATAACGCTCGAGACACCGAACGCTTACGTATTCGATTCGTGACAATTAACTTTAACGCGTCTTCATACTTTCATAACTGGGATATGTTTCACATTGTATCGAAATCGGTACAAAACGCAACGCGGTGCAAAAACGGAAGAAGTGCACAACGTGGTGCAAAAATGGAAGAAGTTTCGCACCGGCGTGACTCGCTTACGGGAAAGAAAAAAGAAAGGGTAACTAAGAAATTAAAGGCACGTCCACGCGTGACGCTCCAGTACTATTTGCGAATCAGAATCCAGCTATCACACAGTATCTCCAACAGCTAGAACGCCACCGCGCTCGCGCGCGAATCACGGAACAATTTCCACGAACTGCATCAATTTCGTAATTAAATTTGAGGAACGCTGCCTCGCAGTGTCAATTCGCGTTTCGCAAGGCAGAATCGGCGGATTGCCTCATCGCAATGGGTCGCGTCCGACTCGGGGATCGGTCTCCGGGCCGACAATGAGTCGGGCCCGATCCGCTGAAATGCAGCTGTTTGCGCAAGCGAGAGTTAATCGCAAGACGTAACGGTAAGGAGGCGGTAGGTGCAATAATGAATTTTCCCCGTCTCGTCTCCGATTCCACCATTTCGCTGACTCGCCATGCGCCAATCGGCACTTCGAGTCGCCCCCACCTCTGGCAAAAGTATGCGTCGCAATTTCATTCGGGCTCCATCGTCGTTATTGACGACATGCCGAACGGCTACCGTGTAAGTGCACCTAGCGAATGATATTACTCCGCGGCTGTCCGGCGATTAGCTTCTACTTTACGCCTGGAGAACGATCGGCCGGCAGTGGAATAAGTAATGCACGCACGGCGAACGTTTCGCGCTGCGACGGGGACACGCCACGACGAAAGGGGCAGAAACAGAAACAGAACAAGAAACAGTGGAAAGAGGATCAAAAAGGATGCTGGATAGGGCTCTGTTGGTCGACGGCTTCTCGAACCGTGGCCAGTCGGACCGAGCTATATAAGTCCTGAACGACCTTGCTGCTTTCTCAATGCAAGGACGACGTTCACTCCGCGAGGAGAGAGAAAGAGAAAGACGTAGAGGGAGGCCTTAGAGAGAGCGAGGGGGAGGGAGAGGGAGGGAGAGGGAGGGAGGGAGGGACCTTCGACGATCGTTGCAAGAAAGTCTAACCGCGTGTCCCTCCAGGACGATCGTCCGCGTAACGAACGAGCGACCTGCCAGCTGCCCTTTTGCCCTCTTGACACCGGATATACGGAGCAACCTTACCGGGGCCTCGATCGATTGCGCGTTCCACCGGCGAAAAACACAGCGAATCCGGTAAATCCGACGGAATTCGACCGATACTTCCAGAGAAACGATCGGAAACATAGTTGGCTAATAACCGCATGCCGAAGATTCGACCTAAAACAATACGATCCACCGTTGTCGCGAATAGACCGAGATAATCTTAATCGGTTTCAATTGATAACGGGCGATGTAAAAGGACTAGGAAAGAAGGTAGCTGACGAGGAGTACGAAAAACGATTCCCTCTCCGAGTTTCTATCTCGTTTCTATCTCGTTTCTATCCCGTTTCAGCTGCCGGCATAAATACATCCGAGAATATCCTAGGAATCGCGTTACGTTTTAACGAAGTGCATCGACTTTCACCCTCCCACCCGGACTGCCCTCCCAGGGCTTCCTATCCCCCCGGTTAGACCTGATATCCGATTCGCGGCGGGAAAAGTGGCAAGCGAGTCGACGGAAGATTGAAAAATTCTCCGAAGCTTCGAGCGCTCATCGCGACTCGCGGACAGGAATGTCTCGCGGGTCTGAGGGCTGCTTCCGATTGGGGGAGAAGGGGGAACTTCGAGGAAGGGAGCCTTCAGCGAAAGATCAAAGGTTAGCTCGTAAGGGCCGTCGCGGGCCGAACAAAGAATAGGCGCGATCCGCAGCCTTGGGCAGCTTCGTACGTATATGTCATCGGGACTGGTAACAAGAAGGGTTTTTTTTCCTCCGCTGGAAGGGGATGGAATGAAAGGCGGGAGGGGTACGGAGAAGGTAGGGACGGAGGTGAGAGGGAGGGAGAGTGCCTTACCCCCCCGGGACACTGGATACGAGGTCAGGTTACGGGACGGACGTCTACGGCACATCTGCGAGCGTCAGCCAGCGCCCTATATGAACCTACGAACCTACGAGACGTACGAGGCATGCATGGAAGCCGACGTCGACGCCGGAGGTTGGCCTGCCTCTCGGTTAGATAAATATTTGTCCACGAAATGGGACGGTGATTTTACGGCGTCCGCGTCTCGTGCCTTGCGACTGTTGCTCGGGATGGATTTTGCCCAAGGAACGTAATGCGTGGTGGTGGTGAGGCTTACGGTCTTCAGCGTCTCGCGAACGGAATTATGTATTTATGACCATTCTTCGGGCCGTGATCTTACGTGAGCCGCGATAAAGGGAGGATATAATGTAACGCTCGCCGTTGCCGGTACGGCGGCCGTTAACGTAATTCGTTATACGTGCTCGGCGTTTCGAGCGTGGAGGCCGTAATGGATCGTATCTGTTTTTATGAACACTTTATGTCCCTTCGCGCGTGACAATGGTGCCGGGAACATATCGGAGTATACACCGTCTCATATTTGTCCCTTCGCACTTTCTCGGATAATTGCCATGCGTGCTAATCGTTTCCAGTCTAATGGGCCCGATGGCTCTGCCTTTATGAAGATATTGAGCGTCCTCGCAATAAAAGGCATTGAACGAAACATCGAATGCTTCTTGATCTTTTTCGCGTCCCGCGTCGCGCTTCGTTACTGGAATAATCGGCTCGACTCGTAGCGAGCAATAAAGTACAAAGTACAATTGAGGGATTCCAACCTTTTACGATCTGCTCCCCCTCCCCCCTCCCACTCTCGATTGCACCATCTGCCGTAACGCGAGGCGCATATTCCTGGGTGCATTACGCTCCGTTAGAGTTGCCGCGGACTCGGCGAGAGAAGGATAATTAGAGTATGGCCAATTGATAAGAGGAACGATAACGGGAATCGTTGCAGGTCGATCGATCGCGCCCTTGACGATCGCGTTACCTCAACTTTTGTCCGGCCGTCCGCGACCAAATGCTCGGCAACCTCACGGGAAAGGTTAACGCAATGCACTGACTGTACTTTGCTCTCCGTGTCTGCGACCCGCACTCGAAGACGGCTTTAAAACGGCACGGACCAGTCCGACCTATGAAGGACTATCCACAAGCACCGTATGTCCAAAATTACGAGCAGAAGCCTTACGTCGATCGAAACCGTTGAAATTTTTAATCTGGCCAAATTTCGAGGATTTATCGTTGTTGGATAAGAAATTGTTGGACTGCGAACTGTCCGTGGGGATAGACCTCGATAGCACCCCCGAAACCGCACAAGCTCGGTGTTCTAATTAAATGAACGAATCGTTGCGTCAGATAGGCCGCGGTAAGTCGAGTACAGTGGTGCGGAGAAAGAGAGGGGGAAGGATAGAGGAGAGAGGGGATCAGGTGAGGCAGACGTAGAAAACGTGCATAAAGGCGGTCCGAATCAGATTTCTTGCATAATTAATCGAGCGGGGGGACTAGCGCGAAAAATCCTGCGCTGAACTTTTTCCCCCCCTTTCCTTCACCCTTCATGCCCGATTCCTCTTCCTAGCCATCCCCCTCCTCCTCCTCCTCCTCCTCCTCCTCCTCCTCCTCCTCCTCCTCCTCCTCCTCCTCCCTATCTCTATTCTTCTCCTCCGGCCTCGGTGCCCGACGGTACATCGGCATTAGAGCCAGAACACGTTCTCGAAGACTTGGCATTTGCCGAGGAAAAGGTGAACGTATGGTGCGCCCGCTGCACGTGATCTCGACGTGTATGTGTGTTTCCCTCCTGCCTGCCTACACTCGCTCGCGAGCCGTAAGGCTCATTCTGCCCGTACGTTGGCCGCGCATGCATGTGGATACGAGCGGTGACCGACCAATCGGCATCCTCGCGAACAGAACGAGGTGGCCGACGTGCTAGAGGAAAGAAGTGGAAGCTGTGGAAGGTAAGGACGATTAATCCTCCCGCGCTGGAGAGCGCGCGCGCGCGCGAGCGAGAACGCGGGATTATTTCGTAAAGCGAAGGACGATAAAGGTCGACTCCGACTTACATTTACTATCGGCTCGGAGAAGCCGTTGGAGAAGGCGAGCCACGGACCGTTGATTTATTCGCCGATACCGTGGTCCGCGGTTGGCTCCACTGGGAGGGAATGAGAGAAGGAGCGCGCGCGCGCGCGCCGTGTCCTGGGGCCTTTAAATTCTTAAATTAAACGATAATGATTTCTTTCGCCGCCGCGGCCCGTTTCACGCGCCGGAGAGCATGGTGAACGGATCGTGTGGAAGAATGGCGTCGGGTGGTTGGGAGGCTGTCGTTTTCTACGTGGCAGGACGTTAAATACCTTCTACACGTCAACGATATTTGATACACTTCCCTAAACTATTCAATATTCTGATTGAAGTCAAGTCAGAAGAGAACGGAATGAGTCGTGGTTCGTGTTGGTACAATGGCTATCTAATAAGACTTCTTTTTGCATTCTTAATTGAACCGAGCGTCCGTTTCCTCCCGAAAGTGAAGACAATAGGTCAATCGGATTCCGATCCGACGATAAAGCGGAACCCGTGAAATCCGTTCGGCGTCGTGCCGCCGTCGGAATGCAGACGAACGGCGCGAATTCATGAAAATCTCGTCGTCCGCCCGACCCGAAAGGCTTCGCCGTTGTCCAGAATCCGGCTATCTGGGAATCCGAGGCCGAGAGCGTGTCCCGACAACCGTGTAAACCAGATACATACATCTCGGCCGCTCCGGAATCCGGGCATTTAGATGTCTAGACACTTCCTGGCATCCCGAGCCCGGCCAACAGTCCGGCCAGTCTTCCGCGAGTATCGCTATATGGTTGACGCGAGAAAGTACAATTAACGTCCGTTTACAGATCGATGCACTCTCCTATTGCGATCTTTCCTTTCCCTTACCACCGGCCAGGCTGGTCAATTTCGTTCGTCCGAGACGCTTCACTTTTCACCGACGATCGAAATTGCCCAAAATCCTGACCGACGATCCTTCAACACCCTTAACGTGCACACTCGAGTATATTCGAGCGGCGTTGTATTTGACGCGCTGCTAAAATTAAAATAACAATTTTTATTAAATTTCTATTTGTTTTCCCAAAGCAATGTTCTGAAGTGTTTTACATAAAAAAAAATTTTTTGGCCGGTTTATTTCAAAAACACCGTACGTTAAGGGGTTAATTCCGACCTACGATTAGACGAGACTGCTATTTTTTCGGCCCACTTTCTCGCCCTGCGCCTCGACCGTGGATCCACCGGCTGAGACTGGCACCTCATTCCCGTCAGGCAGCTTGTGCGCGCAACTTGCGCCTGCCTCGGCTACCAAAGCGTCTCCGATCCCGAGGCACGACGCGCATCGTCTACATTGTAATAATCGAGGCCCCGCGCGTCCTCGGCGCATCGTTATTAATTACTTTCCGTTGAGCAACTCATCCTTTTCTGGCCGTGCGCCGGGCTCGGACAAGATGAATCACTCCTCGCCGTACGACGAATATACGGCCCTTTCTTCGTGGCCCGCGGTCATTGGCGAGCCTATTTTTCATTCGCCTCCCCCTCCCCCCTCTCCCTCCTCCTTCGTCAGGACGAAATTCTGCCTCGGCCTGCCTTCGACCGGAGGCCTGAACGGAGCTCATGGACCAATTTCCACGAACCTGTCTTTCGAACTCGGAGCATCGAACTCCTGCGGACTCTGGACTGATCAAATTCTACCCTTAGCCTATCTCGGATCGATAAGCGACGCTCTCCCTTCCGGTAGGGACGCCGGCGTGTCTCTTTACGCTCGCGAAGGGATCGGAGGTATAGGCAGTAACTCCTTCGGAGATTACCGTTCGGCCAACCCCGTTCGGCTGGGGTCCTAAGGGCGCGCTAAAATTTTTATCCCGCCTTCGCCCGATAGTTAGTATCCTTCTCACACACCTCATCTTCTCCTATACGGACTCCCCTTCTCAGTCTCTCTCTCTCTTTCTCTCTCAATCCCTTCGTCTCCCTCCGACGCACGCACACACTTTTTGCAGCCCCCAGAGGGCCGACGGCGGTTTTATGCAATTTCTTGTTTGACTTTAGCCGCCGGTCGGCGCTGCAAGAAGGTAGTAATCGCTTTACGATTCTCACAAATGAGTTCCCCGAAGTCGCAGGGGGGCCCCTGGGTTGTCTCCTTCCCTCCCCTCCCCTCCCGTGCCTCTTCAGGGCCTTTCTCCCGCTTCCCGCTCATTTCCACCTCGATCTCTACGCCGCCGTTCCCCTCGGCGTCTACTCGCGATATTCCGTCAACGGAGTGACAGAAACGGCGAGCCAGGTGCATCAGCACTCCGGGGACGTCAACGATCGACATCATTACTTTTTCTGTCACTCCTCCGAGCGGCGATTACCTTGGCTACGATTACAGACCTTCGCCAACCTCGTGTTCGTACGACGCGGCTTTCCGTAATGCGTCGCAGATGTCGAGGCTGATGAAGCACACGCGATTCTCGGTGGAACGAGCGAAGTGAGACAGAGGTATATTCGCTTTTAGGAGTCAAGATTGTGCCAATTGAGGCATCCTTGTGCTCGTTAATCTCTACCGATATCTGTCGGGTTATTATTACAGCAACAGCAATGCGTGTCTCTTAAATTAATCGCGTGTATACGTTATTTATTCAAGAAGCTTTCCTAAATAAAATTGAGGAAAGTAAGAGTAGACGATTATCCTTTCTCCTTTGCAGTATCCTTACGCCTAAATCATAGAATTGAGGAAAGTAAAAGTAGACAATTATCACTTCTTTGCATTTTCCTTATATCTATTAAACCGTGTTATACGAAACTTTGCAAGTATCGCAACAGTATAGCATATACCTATCGTCCTATCGAATTCAGTCTCTCATCTCCGCTGTTCACACCTCCCCCACACCCCGCAATCCACCCAGTCCATCCGCTCCCATTGCAGGCACGGTACCTTGACCCCATAATCGGCGAGCGCGGATTCCGGCGCCCGGGAACAGTTTTCGAACAATTTCCGCGCCAAGTTTCATAAGTTCAGTGAAAGTTGCCTTCGCTCATAGGCATCCTAAGTGAGGGCAGGCCCGAGCGAGACAAGGTAGGCAGGCAACCGTCTACGGGCAACCCCGGCGACACCATTCACACTGTCCGGTGTACAGCGCGCTCGTCCGACTTGCGTGGCTCGAAAGCGGGACGCGTGACCGACGAATGCTAATGAAGAGGAGAAGAAGGTGGCGGAGGCGGAGGTGGAGGAGGAGGAGGAGGAGGAGGAGGAGGTGGGGAGCCCGAAGGTGATAAAGAGCATAGTCGAACGGGGCCGAGGGTCAAGGTGGAGGTCCACCCGCGAGCGGAGAAGAAACGAGCCGTCGAACAATGAAAGCTCGGCCCGAAGAAAGTTTCGATCCTCCTCGTCGTCTGGCGCGTCTCGAGGAGAGAGAAAACAATCTCGACTGGCACAATGTGCGAATCCGTCGCTTCTGTCAAGGGGCGGACGGGAGGGGTGCAGGGGGAGGGGAGGAGGAGGGATCGACAATGGCGACTGCTAACGAAGACGGAGAGGCGGGCTGAGCGAGGGGGAGCTAGAAGAAAGGCTGAAGGAGGATGGGTAGGTAGGGAGAGGAATACGAGGGGGGGGGGAGTGAAAGTGTCCCGAAGACATCCGCTAAAGAGCCTCGGCACGAAACAGATGTTGCTCGGCGTCCTTCGCTCTCGTCGATAAGAAATTATGCGTCTCTCACGTGCACCTGCTCTATAAACCCGCGCGCGCGAGGTCAGGATAAAACCGGCCGGTCTATCGGGCCGAGACGGTGAAACTCCGTCATATCGTGAGGAGGACGACTCGGTAAAAAGGCGGGAGGGAAAGTGAAAGGAGCGGGACGAGGGAGGGAAGAGGGAGGTAAGCGGACGAAGTAGGGAAGGAAGGAGGAGAGAAGCGAGCGAGATGGTATGTCGGATTGAAAGAAAGAGAGAGGGAGAGAGAGAGAGAGAGAGAAAGAGAGAAAGAGAGAAAGAGAGAAAGATAGCAAGGGGGTTGGCAGTCAGTAAGTTACGGTAATGGCGAGTCATCCGGTGAGTTATGTCAGGAAGATGCGAAGGACGGTGGGAAGGGAGGAAGAAAGGAGAGGAATGGGATAGACGACGACGAGGAAGAACCGGACTCGGATAGATGGGATCGATGAGGATCCGGTCGGGGGAAGGCCGACGGGGCCGGAGAGACGCGATGGAAGAGAAATCGGCGGAAAATCGAGACGAAAGGGTGTCGCAGCTCGGTGGAAGCCTCGAAGCGTCGAGAACGACCGCACGGCTTGAGAAGGCGCGCGCGCGCGAGCGATAGGAATGGCAGAAGCGAGGATCGCGGTCGTCTTTATTAGTGCCGCGGAAAGCCGAGGGAAAATTCTGCGGTTTCGAGAAAGTGTTCGTCGGGAGAAGGCTAGGCTAGGTTCGTTGGCTGACGACCGCGTTGCCAACATTCGATCCTCCGCAATGGCATTCGAGCACTTCTTCGAACGAGAAGCGAAACGTTCGATTCAGGCATGCGATGAAGGTTCGGACTGCATACGGCGAAGGTTGCGCGCTTTTCAGCTAGCCAAGAAACCGGACATCCGCAGAACGGTGTACACTCTCGATCTCTCCGGGCTCTCGGACGATTCGAACTTCGGCGAGCTTTTACTTTCCTCCGCCGGACGATGCTGCGGCGGGGATGGGGGAAGATCGATACCGGGCCGCTCAAGGTCACGGGCCAATCCTCCGCCTCCCCTTTCTTCCCTTCCACCTACGGCGCGCCGTTAGGAGTCGTATGAAAAATGAATCCGGCCGCAAACAGTCGTAAGACGAAAATCGGGAGAGAGAGAGAGAGAGAGAGAGAGAGAGGGGGATGACACTCGATCGACTCTTTGTCTCTCGATTTGACGCTTTATTCTTGCCTGGCTGAGATTAGACTCTACGTCTTTCTTGTCTGACCGTGATTAGACTCCAGGTCTTTCTTGCCTGACTCAGATTAGACTCCTCGTCTTTCTTGCCTGACTGAGATTAGACGAACGACGCTGGAAATGAGGCGGAGGTAAGTTGGACTCGTCGCTGGCCGACGACGTGGAAAGAGGGCGAGGGGGGCAAAAAGTATGGCAAATGTGCAACGATGACGTTGCAAACGTCCGGGCATCCGATCGGCTCGTTGGCAGTACATCGCCAATCGCGAGTTTCTCTCTTGCGAAGTCATCGTTGCGTGCGCGATGATCGATCGACATCGCTTGTTCCGCGTCTGCCGACGATGACGGCGTGGAGGAGGAGGAGGAGGGAGGAGGGGGGCTGGGGGTGGGTAATGTTTTTAGCGACGGAGGTGGAGAAAGTCTCTCGCGTGTAATCGTCGTTGCCAGCGCGGAAGAACGGCAACTATGAGATAAAAGAGACGCGAGTGGATTGTCAGAGCTCGTAGCTTTCCTGCTGAGCTGTCCACCGACGCACTCGCGTTGAAGGCAAAAAAGTGGGATAGGCACTGACGAATATGAAAGTAACGTAAGAAGGAAATTCATGAGAATTTAGGATTAACGCTAGAACTATCTGTCAAGGAAAAGTATTCCTTAATAATGATTCAGGAAAACATTCTACTTTGCAGAATTTAGTATGACCAAGGAAGTAAATTAAATGTTCATTACGCAAAAATGTTGCTTAATAATGAATCTGAGAACATTCCACTTTGCAGAATTTACTATAACGACCAAAAAGACACAATTAAACATTCGATACGTTGATACATACTAACTTACAGAAATTCAAAAAGTACGTCTACGAATCTTCGGTAACTCTGGGGTTAAGAAATTGTATAATTTCATTCCAGACCCCTTTCATAATCACGCGCCTCTTGAGAACGGTAACGACGCGCATTTAAACATCGAAGGTTAAAAGCGCAGGATTGCGGGGAGGCGGGGCGGTCGGGAAAGTGGGTGGAAACGCTGCGGGGTGAAAATTTGAATAATTCCTCGTTCGACGAATGCCGTGGGCCGCCGACACGTATCCGCGGCTCCGATTGTAAAAGCCCCGCGATTGACCCAGCTTGCATCCGTGTGCGCCGAATGACGCGGGACACTCGACGCCGACTGACGTCAGCCGCTCAATGAAACGAAAGGAAGAAGTTCCCCTGATTAGTAAGGGTACCCGCCGATTACGGAAAAAACAAGTTTCGCGAAACGAGCCGCGGCCTCAAGCCAAGCTCGATTCCTCTCTCGTTCCGAATTCACAGCCTCCTCACGCGGATAGGAATGAAGCTAGTCGGGGCAGAATTTCATCTCTCACAATGGATGTACTATAAAACTATAAATTCGAACCCGCCGACCCTCTCTCCGCCACCTTTAAGGCGTGAAACGCTCGGCTCACGAACGAAATAATCTCGCTTCATGTCCTGAGATCGCCTGCGAGCTTCATCTCGCGCTTTACGACCCTCCTTCGACATCAATGTTGCATTAAAGAGACGCCGTAAAAGGCCGAAGCCCGAATTTTAGCCGCATACCTTCGAATTCAGCTCGTTCCACTGTGCGCACCCTTTGCGTTTTATGGGAAATTATTCGCGCGACGTTAAGCAGAGAGAAAGTGAACGTTCTCGTACTTCGTTTAGTAAGTTCTAAGTCCATCTTTAACAAAGGATGAGATATATAATTTATGATTAACGCGGTGTGAACGGTTTATTTATGTGATATTTAATTTTTTTTTAAATCGACTTACACCACTCTCGAAATTAAGCAGAGGGAAAGTGAACGTTTTCGTACTTTGTTTAGTAAGTTCTAAGTCCATCTTTGACAAAGGATGTGATGTCATATAATTTATGATTAACGCGGTGTAAAAGGTTTATTTATGTGATATTCAATTTTTTTTTAAATTGACTTACATCGCTTTCGAAACAAACGATCCATATTAAGCGGCTTGTGTATTTTTATACGAGTTGCATACGGATTTTGTGGAGTAATCTCGGTATTCGTTACCTTGTTAATTCGGCGCAAATTGCGTCAGACTTTGAATTCCCGACTCTGGAAGCATTGCGGAGGGTGGGTAGAAGGTACGGTCACGTGTCAGGCTGCGAACGAGCGCGCCGACGTATATCCGTTGATACGCGCCATTTACATATAAATGCGAGGCTGCTTAGAAGACAGTCTCGCGCCGGATACAATGAAAGACGCGCGAGTCTTTCGCCGACGATATTGGGATGGAGACCCCTGGAAGGAATTTACGAGCTCGGGAAAACGATGTCGTCGACCAATTTTCCTTAACCCTCCGCCCACGTGACTTTCAACTCACCGACACGTCGATCCCATTCCGCGTTACATGCATCTCGTTGCATACTGACGACCCGCCAAGATTGTTTCCCAACAATTTCCCGCGCCCGAAGACAGATGAAAAATTCAGCGGAAAATTCGAGATGCATCGTTAATTAGTAAGTCCACGTCCGTCGATTTCGCCCTCCAGAACTTTGTATTCGAACTCCGCGAGCTCGAACGGCCGTCTCTAGGCAACGCACTTGAAGAAATATCGTTTCAATGGCCTCCTTCAATGCTTCCTCCTCAGTGGCCCTCGAAAGAAGTCGAGTCACTCCTAAGATCCTCCCGTCCCTCCCATTCATTCCTTCGGACGCCGACCGCAAAGAGGATCGGGGCGGAAAAAAAATTGTGGAGCGCGTGCCGGTGGGACGATCGAGAGTCGAAAAAAGGTCGCGTCAGGAGCCAAGGTCGTGCGGCTAGGTGGGAGGAGGTACTCGGATGGAAGGCTCGGATGTCGCAGGGGGTGGGAGGGGAGAGTAGGGGGAGGAAGACGATGAGGGCGAATAAGAAGGCGGCGGCGACTCTGCGGCTGCGGCTCTCGCCGAAGTGCAATTAAAAGCAATTCCTTCTGGCTGTATATCACTCTTACGTGCTCGCCGACCCTGGCTCCCCATTAAGATCGACCTTCGACTCCACCCCGGCAGCGCGACCGGCGAACTCTCCACGCTAATCTCTCTGTCTCTCCGACCGACCACCCTTCCTATCCCTCCCGCCGCTTTCTTCGAAGCGCGCCGATTTTCGACACGGAAAAAGATTTACTTCCACGATCGAGAGTTCCCTCTCTTCAACGTTCGAATCCGAAGAAAGTGAATTCGATATCTGCCAATGATCTGGCAAATCGGTCGAGTTTCGTTAATTTCATCGTCGAATCGCTCGATCGACTCTCGAGCTTCTATGAAGAAATAAGAACTCCGCTATTTTATGCATTTCACGGTCCATTAAGTGACAGCTACAGACGTAAAAAGCAGACTACGCGGGCACTTATCGGATACTCTATCGGTAAATGAAGTATGCAGTGCAAACTTTCCGTTCGCCTAACGGCGCTATGGGCAGTTTCTGAAATTTTGAAGGCCCGGCGGCCATGATTTATCGGTCGCCCTCGCGGCCTAATTACGGCTCGGTCAACGTCAGAATAATGACCGTTTAGCTCGACAACGCGATTACCGGCAACAATGGCCACCCGCCAAGGGGACCGAGACGGTCAGGAACGGAGCGGCCGAAGGGAGGAGGGAGGGGAGGGGGAGGTAGACGACGTCTGAGACGATACTGGCCGGCAAAATCGATATTTGCCCATCTCCGATGCCACTCCGGGCGATTCTCGATTTTCGCCCGGAGTCGTTGGCAGCCCGGTGAAACCGAACGAAAGCCGATCTCCTGCGGCCGGCAGCCATTTTTCACTTGGCAAAATCTTGTATTCCCCGCCAGCCAGTCTCGGCAGAAAGTGCGCGGAGCCGGAGTGTGCACACTCGACTGCACCGACTCCAACCGACTCGGCATTGGCATCGCGTTTGCCTCGCGCGCTCACTTTACATTTTGCCCGATTGCGCCTGATTTGAATATGTACATAAATCGGCCGCCGGATCGTAATTTCATAGGGATCGTAACTATGTGACGAATAAACGTAAATCGAAGGAGAGTCTGGGCAGCGTGCAGGCGCACGGTCGTAGATGAGGGAGAGGAGGCAGGTGAGGGCAGGGGAGGGTTGAAGGGGGGGGGCAGGAGAAGGTACCCTGGGAGTCTTCTGGCCGATGCCGACGGGGAGGTGGCGGCGAAGGGCGAGGAGGAGGAAGTACGTGGAAGTTTACAGAGGCACGCGGATGCACGTGGGAGATTTCTACGTATTTAAATTGTAGATGATCCCCCCCACCAGGCGCAAAGCTCTTAGAGGGAGGCTGGACGAGGGAGAAGAGAATTTTGCCTTCGGGCTGCACTTCCCTCTTTCTCTCTCTTTCTCTATCTTTCGCTTCCTCTCTCTTTCACCGGCGCAGTTTCCTCGTTCGAAACTCCCGACGTCGATCGTACGGGTTCTTTTCGTGATTACGGGAAAAAAGGAGCCGCAAGAAGGTGGATATGACCCGCGGCGCCCCTGGATGCGGAGAATTTTGATCGAGGTGTAGTGTCGCGCGAGCATCATCCTGCTCGTTGAAGGCATCCATCGGAATCCATGAAGGATTCCGCCGGAAAGGGCCGATCCGCTCTATAAACGTTTCGTGAATCGAAATGACGAATTCAACCGTCTGCCTCTTTGCCGTCAGACGTCGCGCACTTCTTCGGGGGGAGAGGTTTCATTTCCCAAAGTCTGTCAGGGCAGATGAATTTTGCATGGCGAATGCCTTCGGCCGTCCGCATAGACGGAACGCGAAATGTGGCGCGGCAGAAAATCTGACTCGATATCCCGAGCCATTACGACGCTCATATCCTCGCCGATGCGTCGGAGACAAATACAGGATATTATTCCCGTGGCAGGAGAGGGCGGAAGAGCAGAAATATCAGCGACGTTTCAGGGATGAGTCGGATTTCGCGCGAATCCTGCCAGACGCGCGAGGCTTGCCTGGTCAGAATTTTGCGTGACTGCTACGAGAGGTTCTCGTCAAAATTTGTGGGAAGAGCACTATTGGAAAAGGACACCCCGTGATAACACAAGTTCCTGAACTCAATTGAGAATATTTTGCACTCAACGTTCGCATATAACATGCGAAGATTTATATAATTAAATCGCAGTCGAGCATTCTAGTTCTAGAATTCCATTCCTTCTTTGTTAGAATTCTCTACGTACAGCTATACTATAATCGTAATTTTTTTTCAAGTCAGTAGTTACATGTATGGCTTCTCGGCCAGTTTGATCAAACAAAACATTAAACAAGAAAAATTAAAGATAAAAAAATCATCGTTTCGTATATGATTATTTTAACGTTTGGCCGATAAAACGGTTTTTCAAACCCACATTATCAATAGTCACTTATTAAATAAGAACAAACCCAACGAATAAAACCTAGAAAGTTCAGCGTCAACACGCTAACCATTCCAAGCATGTTACTGAACGTCATTCGCGTTACCGGAGGCAAACTTCCGTACAACACGGTTTCCCGCAACAACAGCATCCGCAACGCGTGCCATACTAGCCACGTCACACTTCTACTCGCCGTATAGCCGGTGACGATAATGCGATCGGGCAGACACGAGAGGGACAGAGGGATCGAGTCCGCGGCCAAAGTTTCGCGACAGAGGGCAGAAAAAGTGGCAGGCTGCGGGCGAAGGTCGACGAGGGAAAGAAGAAGCGCGACGGTCCGCGTGCCTTTTCGACCCAGATTAAATTCGGAAACTCGTTCAAAGTCGTAACAAGGCGATCCTCGAACGTAGCCGGCCTTCGCAGAAGAGCCGAGAGAAAGAGAGACAGAGGGAGAAGAGTCCGGAACTTTCGATGAGAATTTCGCGAGCGCACGAACGTCGAAGCTTCGGAAGCCGGCTTAAGAAGTCCGCGCGGATTACTACTCGCGTTTCCTTGTTAAACGTCCCGATAACGATCTACCCCTTCCCCCTTTCCCCCCTTGGCCTCCCCCCTTCGCCATCGTCAGCCGAAGACTTCGGATTAGGCTGATCGCGATGCGCGAAGCGTACGTATTGACGATGTTGCCCGTGTAAGTAGCCTCTAGTGTACCCGAGACGCTCGAGGCACTTGTAATATGAATATGTAAGTGGATAATTGATACTTTTTAAGCCGGGACCATTGTCGAGCACGCTTACGACGCTAGTACTGGGCTTCGAGCTTTCCGCGCGCGAGTGGATATTAGCGGACGTTTGAACGTTCCCAGTAATTGATACTTCTTCTGTGAGAATATTCTTCTCGGGTGCGGACACAATGCAGGCATTAGATTGCGAGTTCCGCAAATTCTATGTACGTAGATATATTCGCGATGCCACGGGGTATATTAACATTTATGATAATTGATACTTTTTACGTCAGAATGGTTGGCGAGCGTATAATGGAGCTTGCTTTCGAATTCTTCAACGGTGCATGTATGTGTACCTGTGTACCCTGGTATGTGTACTTGCGATTCTCGAGACATTGTGAAGATTTGCACCGCGTTAAGTGGATAATTGATCTATTTAAGCGCGGTATTAGCGGGCGCATGCTCTGTGCCTCGAAGAGAGGCGGTTCTGTTTATCCGTGGCGGGAAATTGCTGCGTTTCATTTTTATTTAGCCCCACGTATACAGACCCACGTATGCAGCCCGCGTTCCGCCGGCCAGCCTCCCCAGGAGGCCAAGGTATTGTTCGCCAAGTGAAACCTGAAAACTACGGCAGCCGCGGCCTGGCTTTCGAGTGGAATCGATCGATGCGCCGGAATTTCGCCCCGACTGGAAACTTCTCTTTCTCTCCGCATCCGACCTATCCTCCTCCGTCCTCTCATCTTAAAGCGCACGAGGATAGCGAACTATCGTCCAACTAGTACGTATTAATATTTGCGGACGCCCGTCCGTCGAGCTACCAGATGAAACTTCGGAGTTCCAGGCATATTTTTGTTCAAGTTCGAACGATAACATACTCTAATGCTTGTGGAAGATAATCGTGTATTACGTAGTGTGTCAAAACCAAGAAATGTAAATGTTCAGTGAAAATGACTAAATCAGTGTTAGACTTCGTCCATTGGAAATATGGTGTTCGCGGAACGCTGAAGAAAAGCTGAACGAACGTGATTGACAAAGATTGCTAAGACAAGCGAAAGAGATACAAATTCGACGAGCGCGACATGGCTAGTGTCGAAATCCGTTATTCAGCGCAGGGAAACGTAATCGAATGAAACGAAAACTGGAAAGGCTCGCGAATGAAGCGACTCGAGGGAAGCCAATTCGAAGCCAGAAAAGGACGTCCGTCCGGGGCCAAATCCTGTTCCACGATATTCGACTCACGCGCCGCCGAGCGCGGGAAACGTGAGCGTGCCAATTTTTTTCCACCGTCTCTTTCCTGCGGACAGAGGCCAGGACCATCGAATTAAATTCGAATCGGACCGCTCGAACGGACTCCTACGGAGTTTATTTATTTTTTTCTCCGAGCTGTTGTTACATACTGGAAAAGCCGCGACTATCTGCCACGCACTTAACGGAACTCGAACGGACTTCTACGGAGTTTATTTATTTTTTTCAGAGCTCTCTCTACATACTATTGTGGAGGCCACAAATATAATATCTGCCACGCACTTAACGGCGGTGTAATTTTTCGTCGATCAACAGGACATAATCGAGGCGCGTGAAATGGCCAAAGCGACCTTTCCTGGATTTTCTCTCGCCGACGTGCTTTTCTTCGTGAGCGAGACGCCCTCTCTCGAGCGTAACAGCACGCGACGTAATGCTTTTTATTTCCTGAAACCCTTTACCCTCGCGCATCGGGGTGTGCACGTATAGTTAACTGTCGGGGCGGCCCGATCGATGGGGGAAAAACGACCCTTCGACCCTCCGCCACCGTCTTGTTCACCGGTCAGTGGTCTGTTATCGGCAAACGATATCGCTTCACGCACGATTATTTACTCGGAGCCCGGAGTCTCAGACGGAGGAAACATGCGCAGTGAGAAGGTGCTTGTTGTTGGAATGACGGTGGGTCCGGGGAAGTAATTGTTTTCGTTCTCTGCAGCGCGAAGTTTCATTGGGACTGTAAGAGAACAATGAGTCACTCAGGCTGAATACAAATTTTGAACTCTGGCCTATTCTTATATCTCGAAGGTCTGTCTTAACGACAGTTTTTCGAAGGGAAAACAATTTCGAGAAAATACCGACTACACTTAACAAGTTCTCAGATGAAAAACAATTTTAGGATGTCTACTACACTTGACAAGTTCTCAAATGAAAAACAATTTTGGGATAATATCTACTACACTTGACGGGTTCCGAAATGAAAAACAATTTTGGGATAATGTCTACTACACTTGACAGGTTCTCAAGTGAAAAACTATTTCGACTAAGTGCCTGCTAATCTTAGCAGTTCTTAGTCCACTTATGACAAATTCATCCATTGGGTCAGGCATGTGTCCATGCAGGCTCGATATCGGCCACCGTTGCTTCCGAGGCTGAAAACGGAACGGACGGTAGCCAAGGAGCGAATCGACGAACAATCGTCGAGGAATGACAGCGGAAAAGAGAGCAGTACGAGCCAAAGGGGCCCTGAAGAGGAACCTCTAAAGGCCTTTCCGCGGCGCGCAAAAAGTCGACCAGCCGCAGGTGGTAAACCAATCAGCCGGCAGCGCATCTCGCACGCGCACTTATGCCGCACTTATGCCGCGGCCTAATGCATCGCCGGGCATAAAATATCAGAGTGTTCTGCCGTCCACCGATCCTCGAACGCGCCTGGCCCCCCCTCGGACCCATCTTCGACCGCCAGGGTCCCTCCTATTCGTCATCCGCCAATTACTGCCGACCGAGTCCGCGATAAGTAAATCGACTCGATAAAATCTTCATTCTGACCTCCGATGACGCGTCAAAAGTCCGCTGATGACGCTGATGAGCTTTCGGATCCTCTGTCGGTCCTTTACAGACGCGTGAGACTTCAAAGTTAGGGACATGTCGACTTTATGGTCGTTTCAATTTCAGGTAAAGACCGACGCATGTTTAATACTTATTTATGGGACGTTTATTAGACTGGTCATTTTCCACTTTACCGGAGAGTGCTTTCCCTTTTCTGAACAGTTTGTCGAGTTGTCTTCGAAGAGTCGCTACCGAATTCGTTTACAGCCTCCATAAAGATTCGGGCCTTTCGAGAATTCTCGATCGTCCACACGGTAACTGGAGCTTCGGGGTAAGAATCGGAAGGTGCGAAAATTTGGCAGATGTGCGGTCGTGCGAAAGTGGGTGACGACGGCGTCAGTCGCGCGTCCGCCTTTCACGGGTCCTTCTCGTTTTCGAGCCGACGTAAACGTCAAAATTTGAAAGTGAATAAAGGCGGAGCGCGCCGGGGTCGGCAATAAACTTCGGAGTCCGAAGCGAGCAGAAATCTTATACGATCGGCGGGGCCTTTTTTTTTAAAGGCCGCTTAACGGGCGCCCGCCTTTCGCAATTTCGCTTCGATCGTTAAGCGGTCGCCGCGCATTTTCGCCATGCGCAGAAATTGTCTTCTGCGTGCGGGGCACCGATGTCCACCGGAGACCCGGCGTCCGGTTGGAAACGGGATCGGTGGAAAGAAACGCGCGACTGCCGGGCTAATAAGAGCGCGTATTGTTTATATAACGAACACAGCTGCGTCGGCCGACTCGGCGCGGCCTTTAAGTGCACCGGTACCGGTAATTAAACCCATAGAAAGTTTAACCCGCGCTGATCGAATCGTTATTATTACCCATTTCCTTATACATTATTGACGCTAGGCCTGCCGAACAGTCAAAATTACCGGGCCGACCGTAGCGCAATAATGATTTTTCTTTCATGAACAATTTATTGAAATATTTCTTAGTTCTCAGAGTAACAGGTGAATAATCGATTGTGTTTGTCTTGCATTATTCCGGAAATTAAAAATACGAATAGAAATTGTTCATACGAATCACTATTCGTACGTTTGATTTTTTCATATTTCGCAAGTGTAATGAAGGAAAGCGTAGGCTAATGGGATCGCGAAGCATTAGTTGATATACGTCATTGTTCCAAGCGGAACTGGAACAAATCTATGCGTCGTTATTCCCGACTAAAGTACTTTAAGCTGACTTGTTACTCGGCATCAATCCTCGGAGTTCCGCTCCCACAATTTATCGGATGCTCGACGCCGAGGCGGGTAATTCCGACAAACGACGCTAAAAGGAGAGAGCTCGGGACAAAATTGAGTGGGGCAGCAGAAAAGGGGAGGAAATGGAGGAGAAGTCGGTCTCCCGTCGATTGATCTCGCCGAATCGCTGGTCGAGCTGCCTAGGCGCCTAATATGCATCCCACCCGCGCAGACAGGCGTGTTGTACTCGGCCCTGACTCGAGACAAAAGACTCTCCGGGCAGTATCCGAAGAGCAGAGAGAGAGAGAGAGAGAGAGAGAGAAGGAGAGAGAGGAGAAGATCCGACTGGCAGCCCGGTAATTACTGCCGGCTTGAAAATTCTAAACAAGAGACTGCCGGGTACCCTATCTATACTGACGATCGAGTGCCTTTCAGAGTCCGGTCTCGAATTTCGAGCTGGGCGGATCCCTTCGGGGGAGGCTGAAGGATCGAAGACGCGTGGAGCGGCAACAATAAGTGGACGATCATTGAACTTTCAACGGTGGGGGGGAACAATGTTCGCTCACCGTCCGAAAGGTGATCCAATTTGAGCGCCCGCAACGAGAATGCACTCACGGCGGTGTTTGCCTTATCTTCGGTTACAGAGCACGGTGTCTGCGCATAGGGTACTTATGTTGATGTAATATATACTGTATATAGAACCCTCGGTGCTGTCCAAAGATAAAATCAAAGATCGCTCAATCTTGTCCGATGACTTGAGAATAATGATATTGAAACCTGCTTTAAATCCAGTGTAAGGTTGACTTAAAAGGTTTCCATTCAGTTCCTATTAGTTCGCGTTTTACATTCTGATCAACTGTGTGCCATTTGTAAACGTTAAATCTGTTAAAAAGAAAATTTTACTCTAACAACAAACTGGGATGTCCCACAGGTGCTTCGTCGATCGAGTGGAATAGAACAAAAAAGTCGAACGATTCGACGAATGAGCAGTTAAGTCGCTTCTCGATTGCCGGTGTCAGCAGTCTCATTAGCGACTAGACAAATCGCTTCTAAGACCATCGATCGACATCCGGCGCGAGGGATGATCCCCAGGGGTGATTGTACGAGTCCTGTCTGTCGTTCGAGTTCGATTGCACACCCCCGCTGGCACATAAAGCGCGCGTAATGTTAATCGGCGACCGGAACACTTGACATCCGCGCAGCTGCGCTCGTACGCAGGAACCTGGCCGAGCCAGACGCTTAGAAAGCCCGATTGGCCCCGCGTATCTAATCTGAGCCCCGCTACCCTTATCATCTGCCCCCGTTACATGAATTTTCCGTCGGGCCAGCTTTCACCGACTATCCGCCTATCCTCCATTCTCCGCCATTCTCCGGCACGCTTGCCGCGCCGTCAAATCCGAACGAGCCTTATCAAATGTGCGCCTACCCACACACAGACACACACACTCTGTCTCTCTATTTCTCTCTATTTCTCTCTCTCTCTTCAACTCTGAATTCATCCGAACCCGCTGTTCGGCACAATAATTGTGCGAGCGCGATAGCGAGCAGTTTTTTGCCCGAATGCAACAGGATGCACGGCTAATGGAAACAATAATCTCCGATACCGCAGGATGCGCCATTAAATGCGCGGAGCGTGTGTGCGTGTCTGCGTGTGGACAGCAAAAGGAGGATTGTTTTTTGCAAATCGCTGCGCTCGTCATACGCTCGGCCGAGTCAGGAAGCACGTCCTGAGGTACAATATACACACTCGTGCTCGGAACGATGTGTAAGCTTACGCCGGAGTATACGTGCCACGAACGTGCCTATCAGCCTGCATCCGTGTATACGTACACGGCGGTAGAAATCGATCGTCGGCGACGACTGACGTCACCGTATAATTTCGAGATTTTCCTCGCGTGCGCGCACACTTGCACGCCGCGTCCGCGTACAATGGCGCGGAGTGAAAGGAGGGAAAAAAGCGGCCAGGCTTACGAAGCGTCCCGAGGAGGTCTGGTCGAAAATGAAGAGGGGCTCATTTTCATCTGCTGAACCAGAAGGTGGAAGGGTGGCCGACAAAAGTCGTTCAAACGATCGCAGTGCAATTGCCACGGTGGATCGAGTGACGGAATGAGAAGAGCGGCCGAAATTTTTGAACCGTGCCCTGTCCGGCCATAGCAGGATATTGAGGGAGAATTTGATAAAAGTAAGCGCTCGTTTTTCGCCGACCGCCGATATATACCGGGTGCGATTGAGTTAGCGATCCGGGATGGGATCGTTTGGCCGCCGATTCGAACGCGACGATGATGGTTACGATTCGCTGGCTGGACAGTCGGTCGGATTGGCCGTGGGGTAGTGAAAATAAAGCGGTCGGTATTGAACGGCACCGAACGTTATGCCGAGTTATTTCCGTATCATCAATCCGCGCGCAACTGGCGCACGTCGGCCGACGATTGAAACTGTTAATTGACACGTCGCTCAGTAAAGGCGAAGCGCGGGACGCCATTACGGAGTCGGTATAGCACTTTCATCGCGGGGGAAGGACCCAGCTTCGATACCGAATGGTCCGCTTGACAAACGCGTCGGAACACGATCAGCACTGATGAACATATGCAGACGTACCGAACGTAGAACACATTTTTGGCCCGATCTCCGAAACTATTGCAGTTAGGAGGCTCCGGTTACGATTTTTGTCGATGTTGTCTTCTTTCGTCTCTTTAAGTACTAAATTCCTTAAACTAAATACAGTGTCGTACTGCCAATCGACTCGTCCTTCCTTCGATCCTCGCATTTAGGCGCAAATCCGGACATAAACAATTAACCGTCCCAGTCAGAAGCTGCGCCGATTGCGCCATCCAATTCGGTGGCGCGCAGTTAACGAGTATGCAAATTATCCGAGCCCGAGAAGGGTGGACTTTCGACAGGGCAGAAAGGAAGAGAAGCCGGAGAAGTACACGACGCGTCGTGGGGCCGATCACGCTTACGGCAAAACGGTAACGTTCGGGCTGACCACGTAAGTTTTATTATTGCCTCCCGGGCGGCCGAGTGTGTCAAGGCTGAGTGGCAATCGAATCCGTCAGCAAGCCAGACACGCCGGTGCACGGGATACACCGACGATCACCAATACGCGTCCAGCCACTTCCGCGGAAACGCAGAAATTTCCTCGCGCGCGCACCACCGTACGCGTACGTTATATACACATACACGTACGTTAGCTGCGTGCCGCGCGGTAAGCGACACAATCTCACAGCTCGTCGAATCGCTTTAAACGCCCTCGAAATCCACTTGCTCGGGCCAATGGAGGTCGGGCATGATGCCTCGGCACCTAATCCATCGACACATTCCGCTGCGAGGATGATGCAGGATATAGGGAGGGCCAGAGTGAGCGGGCTGTAATCGGAGAGTGATAGAAAGCGGGAGAGAGAGATAGAGAGAGAGAGAGAGAGAGAGACGGAAGTACAGACAGAGAAAGGGACAGGATGAAATCGGTCGTCGAATCGTCGTTCGTCACGGACGACCGGGGGAGAGTCGATGAAAAAGGAGAAGCAGGAAGTCGTTCTGATCCGTTTCAGATTGAACAGGACGAGTGCTGTGAGAGAGAGAGAGAGAGAGAGAGAGAGAGTGAGGAGAGTGGAAAGGGCCGGCGATTACTTCACAACGGCGACGTAATTTCGCGTCGTTACTTTTTCAGAACCCACGCCCCGCAAAGCATTCGTCGGCACGTAATTCCCGTTGCCCAATTTCCTAGCCGCGTCTCGTGCCCTCCTCGCTCTCCTCTTTTTTTTCCCACCCCCAGGAGACGTTTTTGCGACAGATCGATCGGGATCGTCGATCGTCCTCGGCTCGGATCGTGATCGATGAAGGCACGTACAAGGTGCTTCGCGGTCGGTTTTATCGCATTGTCGAACGTGATTTGGGAAGAAACCGAGACGGGCCCGAGTTGGAAAAAGCTCACGTACGTGTTTTGCGGGACACGTGCGCGTGCGTGTACGCGAGGCGAGAGTTGCATAATGCGAGCGAACGCTTCGCCGAAGATCGAACGGCAGAAAAGTGCGGCGAGTCCTAGCCGACAATTTACTTTCTCCGATACGCAGTCATCGAACGTAGCAGAACGCACGCTGACGCGGATGCGCCTGGCAATTTAGTTTCGTTGCGTACGATGATTTTAGTGAGCTGTCATCGGTCGACGGTTTGCAGAAATGTCGGTGCGAGCGAGGAATGTTGGTAAACTTTCTCAATCTTTTCTCAGTTCAGGCTCACTGAGAATTACTGAGTCACGTTCGCATTTAGACTCTATGTACTTCCTTTTCTGAACACTTTTACGATGTAACATGTATCGCACATGTATAGTCAACCGTTTATTTTGAAAATAGTCTGTCATATTTTTTATAAGAGATATCATATAATTAAGAAGTTTACCACTGAATTTATTGTGTGGCATCTGATTTTAAATAAAAATTGGCTTGCACCGCCTTCAAAATAAACGGTCCGTATATCGTACGCATTGACTATAATTACGTCTTCTTTCCGCGAGTTCCGCCGAATTTGAGCACATCGAATTCGATTACCGTCGTTCGAATCCGAGGCAGCCGAACGGAAAGGAGTCAAACGACGGCCTCGCGTTATGACATAACGACGTATCTCCTTTCCCGCCTGACATTTAATCGCCGGCACCCCCCCGGCAAGCGTTGGGCGCAGAATGAAACGGGCCGCGCGTGCATAATGCAAAACAGAATACGCTCTCTCGCACCTCCCGACGCCGGGGAACAAAGTGAATTCCCGGTTCAGCAGTCGGCAGGATACCGTCGCCGATAATGGCCGCGTAATAATACGCGTACCTACGCCGCGCGATAGAGAGAGAGAGAGAGAGAGAGAGAGATCATTTTTTCCGTCGGCGGAACACGCACCGCGTTCGTTCAAAGGCAAGCTTTATCGGTCGCGCGCGCGCGCGCGATCCGCTCGCACGATTTATCGATCGGCGCCGAGAGTTGCCCTAGGACTATCGAGTGATCGATCGTTTTGTCACTGAGGCCGCGCGAACGATCGGCAGCTTCGATAGGCGATGGGCCAATGAGCGTGCGATAAACCGCGCACCGACACACGGACGGTTAAGCGTGCGTGCGTGCGAAGAAACGAGGAACCTTCGCGAGGAGAGCTCGAGCCCGCTTCGGGCCGGATACTCGATTCGATTAATCGGTCGCGCGGCCCTCTTTAGCTTCGAACGCCTCTTATTTTCCCGCCACTTTGCATACCTCGGCCTTTATGCACGGGCGAACGTCATTTTTCCTTATCTGCGGTCGTTTCTCGCCACGGCGAAGGAGGCAGATAAGCCTGCACCGCGAGATCCGCCATTTTTTTTATATCGTCACGCCGCTTATCGGCCCGTTTCCGATTACGTCAGAGGGTCAGAAATAAGAATGACTCTTTCTTCCGCTTGAAATTGTTCCGAGCTCTAATTGCGAAAGCGTTGTAAGGTATTAGGTTCAATGTCGTTCCTGGCTGATTTGAATATGAGAAGCATTTTTCGAATTTTTGGTACCTCCACGCCTTGTCTTCCGTCGACTTGTCCCTCTTGCTGGGCCCAGAGGGCATTTTCCGGCCGGCTTTTTCCGCTCGGCGAAGCGTCGCGCGGCCAAGCTGCGCCGGCGACGCTCATTATTCAGCGGCCGTCGCAGGGGCACGCGAAAATAAACGAGCCCCAGAGACGTCGGGACGTCAAGCGCCGAGGTGTTCCGCGAACGAATAGGCGATGGGAAATACGTCGCTCTTTCCATTGATCTAGACTTTTTTTCTAGGTCATCGGTAGGTGTATATAACTTCGCGCTAGACGGAATATGAGAAAACGCTATGTTTGTACATTTGAGCATCGGCGCATAAATTCAAAATTAACCGATTTTCATCAAGCAGCTATCATTAAGTACTACATTTGTGGATAACAATATCATTTGTCGAACGATAATTCTCTTTGACCCGTACCACCGAAAAGACCGGAAAGTATCGGACATAGCCGTCGATATTGAAATCGAGAAAGCGCCACGATTAAAGGCAAAGCGTTATCGACTCGATAACTGTCAAGTTTCAAAATGAGAGTCACGTGGAGGCTCGGAAAGCTATAGATCGCCGCGACCTTGCACAGTGATCGAGAAAAGCGGTCAGTCGGTGCGCGCGCGCACTCCCTCCCTCCCGCCCCTCTCTCTCTCTCTCTCTCTCATTCTCCTCAGAGATTTACGGTACTCGGGTTCGACCGTGGTCGTCGACGATGCTAATTCCGTACGAACAATCTCCCGACGATACGTGATTCTTTTTCTCGAATCCTCCTGGCCCGCAGCAATGGGCCCCGTGCGCAAGGTGACTCACCTGCGCGTGACTCACGCACGAAATCGAGACCAGGGATCGAATTTTTAAATGCCGATCACGGAGCCGAGGCCTCGCCGCGCTCCAAACAATGTTATCGCCGATTTCGAACTCGTCCACGCTCTTACGCCCGCCATTAAATCGCACTCGTTCCACGACCCGTTCGTAATTGCACTTTCTAAGCCGTGCATTAACTATGTACGCTGCTGCCAGAAAGAGAGAGAGAGAGAGAGAAGGGGCGGGGGGAGAGGGGGTGAGAGAAAAATAGCGAATCGTTCGCGCGGGAAATTTCATTTGCAAATTCCGAGATGCCGATCGGAACTCTCTCACCTGCGACCGAAGATGGATCGGTCGATTTTTCGACCGTCGAGATTGGAGCCAATCAGGGCGTGCAGTGCTGCCGCAGGAAGAAAGGATTCTCCCCGGTAAGGAACGTAGCTGGGCAAGAAGAGCTTCTCGGCCCAACGGGCAGAAGCGGAGGAAAGCCAGGTAGCTACTTTCCAGCGACGACCCGGTAGAATCCGTGTGGACAGCATATGCATATGGACCGTTTATTTTGAAGAAAGTATAAGTCCATATTTAAAAAAAATAATTAGATATATAATTTATGATCAACGTAGTGTAAACGGTTCATTCACGTGACATTTAATTTTTTTTAATGGACTTACACCACTTTCAAAACAAACGGTCCATACGTGACGGTGGACAAACTACCCTGTAATTTCTCACCCCTTGCCTTCGGCCCATACATTGTTTTACAAAAATTGCTTGTATCGACGTGTTCTTCCCCTTAAATTTTTTGCCTCAAATTCTGACTCACCTTGTACACCCTCGCGATACGGGACTTACGGGCCACTCGCAGCTTCCGAACGTACGCGAGACCGTACGTTCCCGCGGAAACAGGAATCTCGCGCATAGACTCAATTAAGGTCTACCGACCTCGGAGCGAGGCAGAAGAAAACGCGAGCCGCTTCTTTCGTGCAGATCGTCGAACGGGCAGCACACCGACATCGCGGAATCTGCTTTCTGCAATTAATCGCATTGCGAGCCCGCTTTCCACGGATCCCAGGAGAGACGTGTCTCCGTTCCAACAGTTTCACAACCGTCGTCGGCCACGCTAAGGCGGACGTAGGGGAGGGAAGGGGGGGGGGAGAAAATCCTTCGTTTCCGATGATTGGACGAGGAGTCACAATGGCGAGAGAGCGATCCTCTTAATTGAAATGCGCCTTAATTAGGCGGTATCATCGCCGACGGAGTCTCAGCGAGTTTTCCGCCTCTTCAACCACCCTTCCCCCCCCCCCCCCCCCCCTCGGCAGCCTTTCCTCCGACCTCCTCCGGTCTTCCCGTCCTCGTCATGCTCTCTAACAATCCGGTCGCCCTCGTCGGAAGACGCATAATTTTGCTTCGAAACCGGAGAAAGAAAGTTCGCGCAGAAGTCTCGCAACCGATTCGCCAACAATGAGACGCCGATTCCCGCGTTAATTAGGACCCAACGCTTAATTGGGCGTTGCGCGTCTCTTTGTTAAGGCTGCCAAGCCGGGGCGGAGGGATCCACTGCAATTTCCTGCCATTCGCGGGAAACCGAACGGTCACGTGGACCGGACGGACACTATGTGGAAGGAGAGAAAGAGAAAGGACGAAATTCAGGATAAAACCTGCTGACGCAGTTGGGTGGGAGGGGGAAAGGAGAGGAGGAGGAGGAGGAGGAGGAGAAGGAGTGAGGGGGAAGCGGATTAACCGAGCGATGCGTTTAATACGTTACTACTGTTGTCCCGACGGGGATACAAAATATCCGGGAGGGAGTTCGGGCCGAAATATTCGACCGAAAAGTGGAGCGTTTTCAATTTGGCGGTCGGCAGCGACAAGCCTTGCGATAAAGCGCAGTTCTCGCCGCTAGGAATCGAAGCTATGATTGAGTAACCGTTTACGTGCCAGGGTAACATATATACTCCGTAATCCGTAAAGCGTAGGAAACGTACAGTTAGCGCGACGATGATCGTTCCGTGCGCGTTACATTCCATCGCGTTACGCAAGGAAAATCACGCGGGAGGATTCCGTATAACGCGAGCTTATGTGGCCTAATGCACGAACCGTGTTATACGGAGGCCCAATGTGTCTCTTTCGAGCTCCAAGGCCTCGGGTCGCCGACGGTCGCAAGATCCGCAGACCTTTCCGTCGGCTTTCTATCGGCAGTTCGAAAGGATGATTTTCACGCGGCGGAAAACGGAATCCGGGTCCGATCGCAGGATCGTCGATTCCGCTCGCCATTCTGTTCTGCGGGCTTTTCCTACTTTCTATTCCCTTTATCGTTGCCCGAGAGGCCCACTTTCAGACGACTCCGCGACCGTAACGAGCCTCTTTCGTATGCAAAGTCGGCGCCGATCGGTCGGTCGAAAAAGGCGATCGAGCAGGTGCCCGACGACACATTGTGCGCTCCAGTTTTACGAGAGCTTCCTTCTTCCCACTCCCGTGGACCCCTCTGGACGCCCCTCCCTCCTGGAACGCGAACGGGACGAAAGGAAGGTCCTGGCGCGAGCGAGAGCCTTCCGCATTTGCATCTCAATTCGACGACGCAGGTGTCACGAACGACCCACCGGCGTCGTTCGTGACGCGGACGTGCTCGCGTTCGGAAAACAAGGCGGCATTAACGGCGGAAGCGTAAAATACACCGGAAGCGTCGACAAAGTGCGGCGAAGGTGGTTGCTCAAATTTTTGCGCTTTTCGGTAGTCGCGTGGCACGACGAGAAATAATGGGAAAATACGGACGGGAGAATGTTTTCAACTCTGTCGTTTAATTAGGTACGGAGGATCTATGGGAAAAAAGTAATTGGCTCGCATAGGCGGCCGAGGCTATTATTATCCGCGAGAGGGAAAAATTGTACAAAGCGAGTTCGTTCGGAGCGGAAAAGTTCGCTCGCTGGAATTGTTCGCCTCGAGGATCGATAGGCGAGACTATGAATTCGTTCGGTGTCACCGGAAGCAAAGGGGTGGGAGACGCCTAAGCTTCCCTTCTTATTCGGAACGAGAACGGAGTTGAGAATAGACGAGACGAGTGGGAACCTAAGACGAATACGCCCTTCTTTCGGAATTAGCATTTCAATTTGTCGCGCAAGTGCTTCCACGTACGAGAGTATCCACTCGCGTTTGCCCGCGATCGATTCTTCGCGTAAATTCGACTCCGTCAACCTGTCACCTGACATTTTCGATCGGCCAACAGTACGCGGCGGAAGGATGGCAGGCATGACAATTTGCATACCGGCCCGTGACGAATGCTATTCACCTATCTTATCGGCGACGGTCGGCTCTTTACCTCCTTACCGCCTTTCGACGTACCTGCTCTTAACCTCCTCCTCCTCCTCCTCCGCCCCTCTGCCACCGGCTGAGGCAAAAATTCTTTCGACGTCACCTGTCGAGCTCGTCGTTAAAATTGTTTGCGTCGTCGGCTCTTTATGCTCAGGCCCGATAACGGAAAGGAGGGCCTCGCAACGTTACATCGGGACGTTACATGGCAACGTTACATCGCTGCCACTTCGTTACGATGTAATTTATCGACGCGGCCGATTGATATTCAGCCACCGTCGCGAAAAACACCGGGGATTGATTGACGTTACGGATAGGGCAACAGGTAACGCGACCGGACGCAGATCGCAGCGTCCAACGTTATTCATCGAGACTGCGCTTCGATAACAATTCAGTTGGTCCTGGAGAATCGAGTCGAATCTTCATGATTAACAACTAACAGATTTGGAAGTGGCTTCAAAGAGGAACTGATCCTACTCGTGAAAAACACCAAGGATTGATTGACGTTACGGATAGGGCAACAGGTAACGCGAACGGACGCAGATCGCAGCGTCCAGCGTTATTCATCGAGACTGCGCTTCGATAACAATTCAGTTGGTCCTGGAGAATCGAATCGAATCTCCATGATTAACAACCGCCAGACTTGGAAGTGGCTTCAAAGAGCTGATCCTACTCAACGTTCGATCGGACGTAACTTCCAACGATTAGAATCGAAAGGCTTGACAGTAATTAACGCTCGCTAAGGAAAGCGAAAGATTCTTTCAGGACGAAGCGATTGTGCTTCAAGCGTTCGGTCGGACGTAACGACTGCGAGCGTTAACGAAATCGTCCGCTATCGATCCCCACCGATTGCGTCACGTACTCTCTTTTAACACCGGGCAATACGATATCGGCGACGTAAGTCGTAACAGATGGCAGACGCTTGACATTAATCACTCGCCGATAGGGAGGCCGCGACTCGTTGCGCAATGTTCTTGAAATTCGAACAGATGTACGCATAATTAAGCGAGGCGCGCTGGCGTTTGCTTATTGAATGTGTAAACTTGTTACCGACGATCCACGCGCGCATATACACGTTCTGTACACACATTCGGAGCGAGCGCGCGCGCGCGCGCATGGCCGAACATCGAACGTAATACGCAAAATGCGTGTGCGAAGCACACGCTCGGCAGGCCTCGGACGCGCTCGGAATTCTCCGCGGATGGCAGTTCGAATTTTGAGCCATTGTACGACCGTACCCGTAATTACAATTTCAATGCCGCCGCTTTTGCCGGATCGGTCGGCTAAATAAACAAATTCAAAGCGCGCGAGCGCGCACGTTATACGCGAGACGAATTCTCAAAGGCGGAAAGCGTCGACGATTCGGCCGACCATTATCCTCGTAATTACATCGCACTTTACCCTCCTCCCTGCAGTTCCTACAAACATTCTCGCTTACAGTCACGGACCACCGGATTCAAAGAAGTCCGCAAATCTCGAAGAAGTCCACCGGTTCAGAAATGGCATCCTCACGCGACTCAATGGACTAGGAAGAAGTCGACTATTAAGAAACAGCTGCGCTCATAACGGAGCGCGGAAGTCGAGCGAGGAACCGTACAACATCCTCCTCGTCCGTCCTGCTCACGATGCGCGCGCGAGCGCGACAATAAAACGAGCGCGCGATTACGCGCGCGACACATTTTTCAGCCGCCGCCTTCGCGCTTTCTCATTAAATCAAGGAAGCCTTTGTCAGCCGGGGGAACGTAGGGTACTGTTATCGAGCAAGCGCTTGAAAGCCGTACAACGTCCACCTCCGATGGTGCGCCCCCCCTTCCCGCCCTTCAGTCCACCCGCAATCCCCCCCCCCCCCCCCTTCGGCACGCTCTGAACTTGCCACCCACAATGCCGTACAATTACACGACGTTCGTTTGACTCCCACCGACGTCCGTCGAAGCAGACTTTCAGGAGAGCGTGCGTTTGAACGTGCATTAGCGACATGGGGGTTGAAAGTCCGGAGGAAGGGTGCCGGGGGGGTAGAAGTGATGGGGACGGTCGTCGGATTCTTCGGATGAAACGTTGAAAAAGCGGACTTTGAAAGAGACTCACCTCAGTGCTCGCTGTGTGGTCTTCATCTCTGGCGCTGCCTGGCGTTCCTTTCAGCCCTCCTCTGCTTTCCGGGTGGCGGGGTCCTCCCTCAATGGCGATCCATCGATTCGTTTCGGCGTCGGGGCCCTTTTTACGCGACACACGCGACACGCGAAGCCACGAAAGACTGGAAAGAGAGAGAGAAAGACAGACACTTTGGATCGGGCGAACAGCACAGCACTCTCTTCGGCTTTTCGAGTCGTTGATCACTTCCGCACGATTCTGCGAATTCGGAAAATTCGTCGCGACAGTCGAAGTCTCACTGAACCGACCTTTACGTCCGGGCTGGATCTGGATCTTATCGAGCGTCGGACTCTTTCGCCGGCACTGTTTTCCTTCGGCGGGAAGAGTAAACGAAGCCAGACTTCGGACGCTGCTGGAGATCGGTCCCCGATGGGGGGTTGTGCGTAAACAGAATCTTCCCAGCTGACCTTTAGACTGGCGGGTCCTTCGCCGCTGCTTTTTGGCAAAGTGTCAACGATCGGCGCCGATCACTGCGTCGCGTTACTCATCCTCGGGAAGATTCGCCGGTCGACTATCCGCACTTGGCACCGTTCGTATATTTTCCCCTTCGTCACGGCCGATTCCTGTTAAGAGGGGCTTCCTCGGGAAAGACACGTTCCTACGTGCCTCTATTATTCATCGGGAAAGCTCCGGATCTCGCGCGTGCCAGAAAACGGTCCGGCTGACGTCTGGTAAGATGAACTTTTCCGACTCTTCAGAGTCGCAATTTGTCAACGATCAACTCTTCTCGTCGGAACTGTTGATGGGACTCTTAGGAGGGTCCGATACAGGACGTGCACAAAAAACGTTGACAGCACGCGCCGCTGAGCGTCACTCCTCGGGATCGGGCTGGCGAGCAGAGGCCGATAAGGCGGGCAGATAAGTACCGTAACTTTCGGCGGCACGACAGTCGATCGACAGGCCCGCACTTTACCCCGCGCCTCTCCTATCGACTCATCGTCTCACCCTGGACAGCCTTATCGGGCCAGCCTAATTGTCCGATTATACCGACACCTCTCTTGCGAGCGGACGAGTTATAACGGTCCGAATTAGATCAGTGGGACTCTCGCGGCCGAGAAACTGATACCGCGTGCTAAGGTCGAGGAGATAGAGAGAGTGTCGGAACGGGTACGTGAAGGACGATCTTGGATAGAGAGAGAGACAGAGATAGAAAGAAAGAGAGGGGGAGAAAGAGATAGAAAGAGAGAGAGAAAGGCAAAGAAATCAACCCTGCGCAAGCCCTTGCAGGAATCGACGAGAGTCGGGACTCTTTTTCATCATTATCTGACGCGAACCAGCGAAGTGGTACTCATGGTCGAGGCTATGTGACGATGGCGGTGACTGTGGCGACGGCAACAATAGCAGCGAGTTTCGAAACCGACATGGCCGATTCCGATGTCATGCACGGGAGCACCCACGAACACTGGTGGCGCGGATGCGCCAGGTGCGCGCGCGCAGCGCGCACGCGGACGCGCACTCTCCGGTTACACTCGCGAGGAAAGGCCGGTGGGCCCGATCGGCAATGGGGCCTGATCTCAGCGGGCCGATCGTCTCTGGGACTTTGTCGGCCGACGATCGGCGCGATCGGAGTCAGCGACGATTGGTGGACACTCCGTGGCACTCATAATAATTCGCGGCGGAACCGCGGCGGGCACGGCGAACACCACCACACACTCATATGCGCCAAGCCGGACGACGCACACTCTCTCCTACTCGTTCTCACAGGTATCACGTTCGGGGCTCGCGCAAGCCTCGGTATCCAGTAATGAGAGGAGTTATCTGCAACAAGAAGCACTCTTCGCTTAATCGCGGACTCGGCGGACGAGGCTCGACATTCGCGTCACACGCATACACGCACGCACGCACACGCCTTTCCTGCCTGTAAGAGACACACCGTTGCGGATATACGTAGGACGGCTGGTAACGTACGAAGTTTTCGGAGCCGAACATGGCGGCAACAGATGTCTCGTCGCACCTGTCGGGTTAGGTGGACGGAAAACTCGCGCCAACCCTTTTGGGTGGCGTCGACTTTTCCGGCCGACGATTTCCGCGGGCAAGTGACGTATGCGGATCATGAAGGTGGCGAGAGATCGGCGCCGAACGGCGAGGGTTCCGTGCGGCGGCAGGTGCGAAAGGTGTCGGCCGAGGAGGAAGACGAGGGAAGATGAGGTTAGCGAGGAGGGGGGAGAGGGGGGGTACTCCGCTCTTGGCCATGTCCCAACCGAGATCGGTCCTGGGCACCGGGGGACTGGTTTCACGTGGATACCCGTGCTCGACCGGCCAGACTACTTCGGCCACGAAAGGAGAGCGAGGAGGAGAAGGATGGAGAGAGAGAAAGAGAGAGAGAGAGAGAGATGGGGGAGAAGGAGAAGATGAAGAGAGAGGGAAGTGAGCAGGATGAGGAGAGAGGAGAGAGAGTCGGAGAGCGGACCCGTGGAGTGTGGGTCCCGTTCGTTCGGAGAGAGACAGAGAGAGAGAGAAAGAGAGTGGAGCCGAGACGAGCCGGGGGGGAGGGAGAGAGAGAGAGGCCTGTTCCAGCGAGCGCGAGGAAGTACTGTTACTTAGACGGGGCCGTCGGGCCCCGCAACGTGCTGCAAAACGCGAGACACGGACAACGAGAGACACGGTGCATATAATCCGAGCAAATCATCTGGACGCGCGCGGGACAGACGCTGGGATACTGGGAAAATTTATGCGCCTCGATTTTTTCCCAACTTCTCTTGGAGGCTCACTGTCCGAACCCTTTTCGGGATCGGGAAGTTTCACTTTCGACAGGTTTCGAGAAGGGCCCCGATAGGACTGGGCCTTCCGACTTGCTTTCGCTCACTTTCACAGGAAGTGTGTACAGTGTAGACGGTTACATATTATGAGAATGTGGAAAATGCTCCGTCTGGGGATAGAATCATCGATACGTTCGGCACGTCGGGCGTCCGCTGTGGAGGACCGGTAAGGTCGATTCAATCTTTGATTGCGTGCCGCAGCGTCCCTCGACTGGCTATCCTCGAGGACGAGGCGGCCGACAGTGTCGACGCGGTCTTCGCAAAAGGTCCAGGCTCCTTTCTCCGCGAGGCTCCTACGCCAGCCTCGCTCGCGGACAGTCACGATCGCCGTGACATATCGCAATGCGTATTTCGGTATTGGCCAAGGACGACGCTTCCACGCAGCCTGGACGCACGTCCAAGCGGATTGGGAGCGGATTGGGAGCGGATTGGAGCGCGGACGCGTAGCGGAATGGACGCGATTCCGTTCCGAGGAAAGAAAACAGACCTACTTCGCACTCGCTGGAAGGCTGGAAGGCTGGAAGGTACGGAGGCGAACGACGGGAGGTCGCCTGGGATCGTAACTCTCGAGACGAGTTCGCGGCATTTTCGACGGGTTCGCGAAACGTTTGCAACAAGCGAAGAAACGACGTACGCGTGCGTACGTACACGCGACCCTGCGCGTTCACACACGGCCAGCGGTGGCTGGCGCACGCACGCACGTATGACACACAAACAGACGGCCGCTTCTCACCTCCTTCGGATCTCGCGCGCGCACACACCGACGTCTGCCGTGTGTGTGTGTGTGCGGTCGGGTGTGCGTATGTGTATCTCTCTGCGCTTCTCTCGGGCTTTTGCTGAGCGGCGGCTTGCCGATCGGTTGCTCAGGAAGTCTCGCGGGGCGACCTTGACCCGGGGGTCGAAAGCGGTTCCATGTCGCGCGGGCAAAAGGAGTGAGGGGCTCCTTCCTTTTGTTCTCCTCTCGGACTCGGGACGTACGCGGTACAGGGAACGTTCACCGCTCGGTGGTCGCGGCTCGACTGGACTCGCAGCCGCCTCCACACCGTTCGCCCCACGTCTCTCACACCCGTACTAAGCGATCCGGCGCCCCCCGAGCTACCATTCGCCGCGCGCACTGGCGATGGGCGCGAGCGGCTCGCGAGTCGCGCAAGAGAGCGAACAATTCTCCCGGCGCGCAGATACGTCTCAAAGCGGACGAAGGAAATTGGATTAGAACATAGATTTCAGTTTTGTAGGACCGAGGATATGTGGCAAGGGATAAAAAAAATTCTATCTATGGAAAGTCAAAAAAATAATCAGACATTTTGCAGGTTTCATTTCGTTTCTTGCAATTACGCAAGTGAATATAGTTTTGGATAGTGAAATGTTTGGTAAAAGGGGTGAAATTCATTGGTTTATATTATAGGCTACTACAGACAGACATGTTACGGGCGGGACATGTTCTATTCTGAAAAGGGATCGGGTGACGGATGTACAGATGTGGTGTCAATGGTTGATTAATTTGGTATGAAGGTGGCATAGGTCCGTCGAAAGAATGGAGTGAATTCAGTAATTAGGACTTCGGGTTCAAACGGGAGTCTTTAAATAGGCTGTCCCTCTTTTAAAGTGACGTATGGCTGGATAAGTGTTTGTAGAATATACAAAGAATGACGGTCGAGTTTCGGGAAGAATTAGTACAGGTGGAGATGTCCTGGTCTAATTGACCGTCAACTCGGCCAAAATAAACTAGCTCTACGAATTGTCACACCGTCGCCGCAGCTGGCGAGGTATAGATTCCACGGACGTGTTTCCTATAAATTCTCAAATAATTGGGTGCCTATGGATGCCGGTCGCTCCTCCGCAAACGTGTTCGTACGCCCATTTGCATATCGAGAGATCTTCAGATTATGAAGTTGTTTTCACAAATTTACGAGTATCTTATATCATACGATATACCGGTATTTGCATGTATAATCCGATACCAAACCGTGTCGAGGCCTAAGAAATATTGATACCCTTTCGAATAAAACTGGTGCTCCGGCCGTTCAATTTGAGAAATTAAGAACACCTTCCTCGTTCTTCAAACTTTTCATCGTATCAAACCCCACCATTCTCTCCATTGAAAACTTGATAACTAAGCTCTAAACTAGCTTCGAACTTAACTAAGCTCTTCTGCACTCATCTATTTTCTCCTCGAATCGGTAACGTTCGCATTTATTAAAAACAAACTGTCCCGATCACTGAAGCAGGGGAACAACGGCGATCGGAACAATGGTCGCTCGAAGCGCGTCACCTCATATTATTCCGCGGCCATATCGGCTAAATCCTCGCACAAACGAGAGTTCGCGCAACAAGTAACGTATCGACAGCGTCGCCGGAGTGGTACGACGCAGTTTCGATCGGGAGCCTCGCTCCGAATATCGGAATCGTGCCCATTGCTAGCGACGTATATCGACGTACCTGCACGTGCTCGCACGTAAACACGTACGGCCCCCTCGTATGTGCACGTGTCGTTCGGTCACGAGCGTGTTGGGCCAGCCGCGCGTGTACCGGATCGAGCGGGTGTAACCGGTTTCGCCGATTTTTTCCCGAAAAGCACTTGCGACGCTTTGTAAAATTCTACGCGCCCTTTGTCGTCGATCGACACGTACGCTCGCGCTCTGTTACGGGGCCCACGACGTTTTGCCGGATGTAGTAACGTCACTCGCCCAGGAGTAGCCCGTAACGGACGAGGATCGAAAAATCGTTCAATTATTCATGATGGACCCATCGCGGTTTACGTTATTTAGAAGTTCGGAAAGATTTCGTCGTCGCGAATAATCGCAGTTCGACACTGAACAGAATTTATTTATTTATTTATTTATATGACTAACGGCAAAACGCCTTTGATACATAGAATTTGATTGATACAGACATGACAATGAAATATGAAAAAAAAGAAAGTAAAACAGATTTAGAGTGCGTGCGGGTCACTTTTGACCCGGCGACCAGTAGTAGATTCGACCGATGATCGAGACTGGAAAGCGTGAAAGTAACCCCCGATATTCCAACTGGATCAAAGTAACATTCTTGCGAGGAAAAATTTGCTAGTTTGACGTAATTAGTTCAGTTTCGAATTTGTCGTAATTTGACGAATGCACTCCTCCCCCTTTGTTTCTCGTCCTGCTCGTCGGAAGTTTTCTGTCGGTAATTAATGTAGCCCGCCGACTCGTCTATTATTACTCCCGGTCATAATTTATGGAACGCGCGGTAGGGCAATCGGTACTTAGCGCCCGCGCGTGTCCCTTAAACTGGCCGACGTTGATGGCCAATTAATTAGCGGGAAATTGAGCGTCTTCGTTAGCGTCGATGCGACGATGCGTCGTTCGAGCCGCTTTAAAAGGCCACGTTGGGCCTGACGGCAAAAAGGCAGACGACAGTGCACGTACAAAGCGCGTACTTATACCGGACTCCCGTATAACGCGATTAATACGTTACGTGTTGCCACGAATTCGCGTTACACGAGGCGGTATGCTCGATGTAACGCGAATAATACGGCGTAACGTGTTCGGCATCTTTTGTATCTGTTCAGCCAACGGGACTGCATTTTTGTTCTAAATTGCATATGTATGCCGCTGATTATAGAAAAAAGTACGCGTTCTGCCGTAAGCAAGTACGTGTCACGCTCGACTAAAACAGATTTCCTTTCCGAGTTCGATATTTATCTCGTCTCATTACCGCGTTATACCGGGAGACCGCGTTATGCGGAATCGGTAATGTATTCGTCGGAAGAACTCGCGGTAGGCTGGGGGGTCTATATAGAATGTATGGTTATGGCGCATAGGTGGATATATGATGGCAAAGATGGACGGACGAACAATCGAGGGGTCCACACAGGAAGCGGAACGTAATTTCCTCGTCGGCGTTATCGGCGGCGGCCGCCGAATAAATAGATCGATTCATGAATACGTTATTGCGCATCGGCCAGCACAGGTCGTTAATTCGAAAATATGATACGCTCCGGCGCAAATTTGAATATTGAACGCGGCCGAGTGATTCCGACCAACCCACCGGTCGATTGTACGATACCGGAAATGAAAATGAAATCTCGATTTTTCGCCACTGGACCACGAGCAGTATGCAATCTTTTCCGTGCCGGTCAATTTTTTGTCCTCAATCTTCCATTCTCCCGGACTCATCGCCTATCTTTTTATATTACCGTTTCTTTCTCTATTTTGCATACGCGGCACCTGACATTTGTCACGCCGGATTTAATTCTATGCACGTCGCGCAGCTTTTATCCAGTTTTTACTTGGCTGCTACTTGTCTTTTCTTACGGTACTCTACTATACATCGTTTAATCTCTTATCATATTCCTCTACTTTTCTCGTTCCCGTGCTAGACCGGCTTATTCGGTTATGCTCTCAAATATCAGCGTTCGTTACAATCACAGAAAAATGACATACACAATTCACACCTATAAACCAAGAAGTACTAAACGGTAAAGCAATTCCGATAGTCAGAGTAACAATAACGTGCGCTACCAGCCATAACACGAGCAGTCTCCTTCCGACACGACGGCCACTCAATTCAGTCGCAAAGTTTCGTGACCCGTACCGTCGACTGAGAAAGACAGATCAAGAGAGAGAGAGAGAGAGAGACAGAGACAACTAGACTACCGCCAGAGCCTGCGAAAGACAGAGACGGACAGCGAGAGGCCGAGAAACGATTGTTCCGCCGTCGGCTGCGTAACGGGCGGGAATTTTTCGAAATTCCGAACGTGTAATCGTCACGCACTGGATAACGTAAGGCGACACCAAGGCAGTCCGGTCCTGAATCGAGATCCTCGAGAGATCGAACTTGCTCACCATCGCAACCAGCCTCGTTCAATTCTGTTCTACATTGCTGGCACGTACGCGCGCGCGGGACGTCCACTTTTCGACGATGAATCCCGTCGGCCAGCCAACTTCCGCACACTGTCTCACCCACACGAGCCTATCCTCACACACGTACGATCGTCCGATATATTAAAGAGTTTCTAATCGAACGCACGTGAACTCTGCATCTCGTCCGGTTCGAACAAAAATCGACCTGGATGTTGGGGCCGGAAAGTTTGCTCTCGAAATTAATGTTCGATTTTCTCCGAATCCTCCCCCTCCTCCTACTCCTCCTCCTCGTCTCACCCTCTTTCTCCATCCTCCCACCCGAGGATGCCTTTTGCCGTGCGACGGAAACGATGAACGAGCCGATTCGCCTTCCGCGCATCGACGTGCACGTTTCACGCTCGGCACGCTCGGCTCCGCTCGGATTTAGAAAACTCCGGGGCAAAACAATGGACCGCCAACCATATATTCGGCATTGTCTACGCCGCGTCCAATTCCGCGAGCCTTCCTACGACCGCGATTCTTTCCCGCGGGAGAGAATGGAGGATACTTTCCATTTAGCCCGGTTCGCATGGGAGACGTCTGATTGGAAAATTGCGGCCGACTGTCTTCTCGCCGAGGGAGGGAAGGGGCGCATATGGGGGGGAGGATGTTAAGGAAGGCGGGCAGGAGGTAGGCAGGAGGTTGGCAGGAACCGAAACATCCAAAACGTCCTGTCAAGATTCAAAAAATTCAATTTTCGGTAGAAGGATACACAGAGGTGAAAAAGGGGAAACGTTTGAGGGTGGATAAAATGGGGAGGGAGAGGGAAGAAGTCCTGGCAGGATAATCGTTGGCCCGAGCGATCTCGCTTTCCAGCCGCGGTCGCTGTGCACCTTTTTTTCCCACGATTTTGCAATTAATCGCGGGCACGAATTGGATCGCACGCCGCTCGACGACGCTAATTATACGGAATTATACGATTCACTGACTTGATTGAATTCTGCGAGCACTTTCCCCGGCCGAATCCTTCCCCCCTCGCCCCGCCGCCACCTTCTTCGGCCGTCTCTCGTCACAGTTCCGCGATCTTTCGCGGGCCGCCTGTCATTCGAATTGCGCCAGGCATCGAGCGTGGGTCCGCTCGGTCGAATAATTCGCTTAGGTCGAATTTCGCGAGCCGAGGGAAAATCTGATTACGGCGCTTCGCATCGCGATGCGTACCAACGAAACCGTAACTCCTGCTTATCGCATCCGTTCTCGGAATCGAACGTTCGCGGATCATCTCTTTTGTATCGTAATGAACCACTCGGAAACACGGGCAATGTTACGTTAGTTGGACAAATATGAAATCTACCGATAATGAAACTGTGAATGACGAGAAATGCTGCAACGTTTCCATATTTGGCTTTGAACTCTTTTGTTTACCGGTCTTTAAACTTGACGATAGCTTTTGGGATACGAGCAAAAAACCATAGAAGAGAAAAAGGATCACGATATAAAAATTACAGGATCTTGTAATTGTTTGCTCGCTGATGCACCTTATGAGAATCACAGAAAATTATGAAACAAGAAAATATCGCGTACAAAATTCAGATGCTGCCCAAAATAAGTATGACGGAACAGAGTAAAGTACAATCGTCCGAACGCAATAGAAATTATCATCCGCTAGGCTCGAAGCATTTCTGCCGGACCTCAAGTGACAGCGATGGATCTTACGTGGCGTGCCGATGCGGGCTCAGCTTGAACTTGCAGATTTTCGCTTTGACCCCTCGAGCGGAACTGTTTGAAGTGCCGATTGCGTGCATCTCGCCGGACGAGGATCGCAGGACCTTTTGAGACGCGCCGACTTAATAAACTGAGCCATTAAGAGCACGGGCAGAATGCATAACGAAAGTAATGCCCCGCGTGCTCCCCGCGTGTTTCCCATGAAGGGAGAGGGGCGGAATGAGAGGAAGAGAAACGCATCAGACTGAGAGAGCGATAGAGTGAGCGGAGAGGAGTCGACGAGTGGAGCGACTCGCTGAAAAATGAAACTCCGAGTCCGAGCGCGTTCCTCGCATTCTTTAATCCGATACGTCCGCAACGTCCGCTCCGGAGAGAATGTTCGAAGTCCTTCCGAAGATGCGTTCTTAACGATCTCGAATCGGCTCCACGCTCTCTGCTCCGCCTCGAGCCGATCGAACAGCTGCCGGATAGCGGGTCATGTTATTTCACGCTGGGATGAGCCCGATAGTTACTGTCCGGAATATGTGTCAGGTGAGCGAAGCTCTTTTACGACTGCCGTCGATGAACGGACACGATAGGCAGCATTCGAATCTTCGAAGGCTGCGAGGCTTGCGCCAGTCACGTTTCGAATCGCGATTGATCTTCGCCGATTGCGCAAGCTACGCTGAGGGGGTAGTTTTTATTCGGCCGCACTGTCGGCAATGTAGGGATCAGGTGTATCGGTCAAGTTGTGCGCGAGCAATGGTGTCAGATTTTTCTCTCCAACGCGGAACGTGTCGCCATCTACGCAAGTTTCGGCCAAGTTCCTGCGATCGTGAGGAAAATATGATGACCCTGGTCGACATGGTAATATGTTTTTTAAATATGCTAGTTTTTGCCGGGGTTAACTGGATTATAAATGTGTAAGGCACTTTGTTTGTTTTACTCGCTGTATTTGTTGAGGGACTTGTCGAAATTTATTTAAATACAATTTCTTAGATTTGTAGTTTTTTGGGATTTAGTTATTTCAGAACGCTTATGATGAGGGTATCTAATTGTTGCCATACGTTAAGCTTTGTTGTGATATGTAAAGATTGTCGTAATTTAAATAGGCGTGACCGATCAGGGATTCAATTTTCCCGCGCAATCGCTCTGTAACGTTAATCGAACTCGAATGCAGACCGTCGAGACAACTATCGCCATATTGGATGATTCGTAGTAACTTTGCGCAAACGAGGAATTCGCAATAAGACTTCGCTGACGTCTGCTATCGAACCCTTGAACGACAATAAACAAAATGTTGGTATTGTACAAATTTCGATTTCTGTAATTTCCAAAAATACTAAAATCCACCCCAAATACGAATGTGACTCGAACGTCAATTCCTTCAACGAAGAATCGAAGGCTGCTATTATGGGGTCCAAGGTCCTTTCGGGAGGACTTATGGGAAGGTCAGAAAGCGAGAGATGGCGCAAGATTCGAATCTCTGCCAGAGGTGTAATTCCAACGGCGGAAGTATTGAACTTGAACCTTCGTCGGCGAAGGTCCTTTATTGCCAGGAGCGACACACCTCACACTCGACAGCACGTGCTCCCTACATATCGAACTACTTCAACTCGAAACAGTTCTACCAAACTACTCCACTGTTCTTCAGCGTCGGATCTCGATCAACACGATACTCTGTCAAGCTGAAACTATTCTCCGCGACCTAGGGAACTTTACAATACGATCCTCCCCAGAGGCAACCGTGCTCCTAAACACATATGCAAACTTTCACTAGAGTGCACCTACACAAGGCCCTTCAAGCATATAAGCCGATGCTTAAGGACCTGAATGCCTGCCTTGGGTGCCAGCCGGAGGATGTGAAGGTTGCCAGTTCGAGTTCTGCGCTCTTTTATCCTTTCCGATCCTACATGCAGGTACCTACGTACACGCACATACGTACACGCGAAACCGGTTTCCCTTTGAAACTGGTTCCGTACGCGCTGAGAATCGGCGTGGCCATGTTGTCCGCGGTCGATCGAACCGACCAGCAGACAAAGTGGACCCGGCATCGTACAATGGCACCAGGCCCGAAGACGAAACTCGGAACCCCGCCAACCGGGGACCCACTTCCAGATTGCGAAACGTCTGAAAATCCTCCGGATCCAGTTCGCGAGCTCTCGCTTTACAAAAGGATCGACCGTTCGTTTGCACAGATTACTACCGCCGTTGATAAGGATCCGCTGGCATTCCGGTCTCGTTTTACGATGTTTGCGAGGATCGACAAGCTGTCCGGACGGTCTCCCTCTCGATCGCTGAAACTCGATCTCGATCCGAAGCGTTCTTCGATCTCGAAGCATCCTTACCGTTTACGTAAAGTCACGTTACACGTCGAATGTAACGCTCGCGTACGCAATCGGCCAATGAGGTAATCGCAGCCGAATGCGAGGAACGGGTCGGCATCCGAGAACAGATGGCCAACCTTTCACCGACTTTTTTGCCGATAATTACGGAAGTCGACGGCGGTCGCCGATTTGGCGATCGCGACCGTTTAAATGCCTAGCCGCGCGAAACTCGAAGCGTGTTCGTGTCCGCGTGTGTGCCCATCGTTACGCGAGCTACTTGTCCATTTACTTTCCCTTCGCAACGCTAATCTCGGCCGATTCCAGACCGAGGCCCAATAGCGGCCAGGCTGGCCGAAGCGGCTCGCGATGCCGATTTCGCGAACGATCGTCGAACGTGACTGCGCGCTAAATCGATGTGGAATTTCGAATCGCTCGTCTCGCACGAACGCTCCCACTGCGTATTTTCCATATTTCGTGCGCACGCGAAACGATCGCGAGATACGTGGAATAGGTACTCGCCTATGTGCATTTCGAACGTACAAGTACGCAGAATAGGTACTTGCCTATGTGCATTTCGAACCTATAAGTACCCAGAATAGGTACTCGCTTATGTCCATTTCGAACGTACATAATACGTGGAATAGGTACTCGCCTATGTGCATTTCGAACGTAGAAGTACGTAGAACAGATACTCGCCTATGCTCCTAAACGCTAAACGAGAATCGAGGGACAGTCAGGGTCAAAACTGGCCCTGACGTTCGACGTCGCTCCCGGGAACCGGAAGTGGCTCGTTTCAATCGGCCGGGGTTACGCGCAGTTCGCGAACTGTCGTTCGCACTACGACACCCACGCACGACGCACGACATACGCGCGCGCGCACTTTCTGTTATGGTCAGAGTCGAACAGCTGGAGGAAGGAGGGGAAGAGGGGAAGCCGTTCGACTGCTCCGCATTCCTGTCAATTTGGGGTCACCGTGCTTATTCCCAGACCCGCGGATTTTTGCCCCTTTACACCGCACTCTCCCGCGGCTTATTTACCTTGGCTACCGACAATCACCACCGAAAGCCCGAACTCATTCAAAAATCGCTCCCAGAGCTTAGGCAGTCGTTCTGGTAAGGCTCCGAGCGCAATCTGCGCTTATCTTATCGTCGGGCAAACTCATTTCGCGATCGGAGATATAATTACGTCGAAACCTAAGTACGTACACACAGAACCATATACGGTCGTGCGTACATCCGCGCTAGTCATTCGCACATCGGCAATATTCCCGAGAAGTTCCGGAACGGAAAGTCAAACTATCCTCCCTCAGCAGGCGACGGTTAATTTCGTACTAGTTCGTATTTGGCGCGCTTCGGGCTCCCTGAATTCGGATTTCCCGCGCAACTGATCTCGCGCTCGCCAATCGACCCTCCCCGGTGGCGACCCTCGGCCAGGCGGAGGACACGTACGCAGGTTTCGATTTCTTGCGACGAGGAGAGCCGGCCCGCTCGATAGGAGACTAACACTGACTAACGCACACTGTCGACGGGCATCGCGCGCTTCCATTCCGGCGCGGCCGCCGATGACGTCAGAGAGCGGAGCGTAGCGAGCGAGGGCAGTCGAGCAGTCGAGGACGTTCTATCGGCGGCACCGGTCGCCCGACGAGCGGAGAAGGGCGAGGAGAAGGGTGAGGAGCAGGGTGAGAGGAGAAGGTTGAGAAGGGTGCGGAGAAGGGCGAGGAGGGGGGTGGCGGATAGCAGCGGAGAGCGAGATAGGCGCCGGTGCTGCTCGAGGAGCCCAGGCGGCGAGTGGTTTCGCGGCGCATGCGAGAGGGGGCTGCAGTACGCGCCACGGAGAAAGGGGGAGAGGGAGAGAGAAAGAGAAAGAGAGCGCCAGGCCGTGGCGAGAGGGGGGGAGAGAGAGCAATCCTCCCGGCAGGAGCGGACTGCGAGCGAGCGAGCGAGGACGGGCGCGTTCGCCTTTCGTTCGAGTACGTTTCTCGCGTGCGTGCGTGCGTGCGAGTGCGTGCGAGTGCGTGAGTGCGCGGTGAGTGCCTCGCGGGGAGGACAGGTACTTTCGATTTCCATCCGATCGCGAGAGCACGGTCCCTTTCTCCCCTCTCTCTCGTTCCCTCTTCCTCTCGCGTCGGCGGAGAGGGATCCGCAGACCACGGTGACACGCCGAACGTCCGTTCGGACCGAGAGAGGCTCTAATGCTCGCGTCCGGCTGTCAATTTTCGTGGGTGTGCGCGCCGTTGTCGTTACTGCGGCTGTTATCGTTCTCGCGTGTGTGTGAATATTTCTCGCCGGATTCTGGGGCCGAAGTCGTCTAGGAGGTGGTGGTGGTGGTGGCGGCGGTGGAGGTGGAGGTGGAGGAGGGGCAGGAGGCAGATACCCACGACACACACGGCGGAGCGTGACGAGGATGAATGTCTGGCCGGATCGCGGCCCCCGGCTCAATTTCCGACGGAGAGGGACCCTCGCGAGGAAGTGATCGCTTTGCCGTTGGGGTGGAATTTCGTAGGACGGCAGCACGGACAGTTTCGCGAGACGCCGCGGCGCACGAGGGACGTCGAGAGAGGCACGGCTTCTTTTGAGAGACGCACGAGGAAGCGGAGCCTGCGAGGAGACGGATACGTACGTGGATTAGATCGACGGGAAGGAGAGAACGGGAGAGGGAAAGAGAGGGAGAGTGAGAGAGGAAGAGAGAAAGGTGGAGAGATAGAGAGAGAGAGGCAGAACCTCCCCTCCTGTCAACCTCGCTCGACCGTGGTGTACCCCCTTCGACGGTAGTGTGCACGCTCTTCGCAAATGTGTCCGTGCGCGTGTTTCCGAGTGATCGATTTTTCCAGCGCGTGTTCTCCGGCGGTCGGCCCGTTGCCACGCGAAGGGTGTCCAACTAACCGGAATATGACTCCCTCCGAAGTCGACGCAGTATCGTAACCCGCCTACTACGTCCCGAGGCCTCCCTCCCCTCCCCGGCACCCTCTCTCTGTACCAGAAGACTCGCCCGCGATATCTCAAGGCAGCGAAGAAAAGTAAAACGGCCCCCGTAATGCTCGACGCGCTGGGAGAGATCACGGGCCTGCTCGAGCGAGCGGAATAAGTCGGCTATCGTTAATCGCGAAACATCGAAGATAATCCCTCCTCCCCCTCTCATTGCCGGACGAGCCATCACTTCCCTTTCCCCCGGCTCCGGTCCGGCTCTTTCTCTCCCACCCCGGGTGGGGACCATCTGCCTATCTCCGGAGAGAGAGTAGCGTCGGATTCTCGCGGCTCGTGAGGTTCGAGAGTTCGGCGCGCGCTCCCGAACGCGCCCATCCGCGCGCGCGTGTGCTACCCAACATGGCCACGGCCAGCAACAGCGGCGAGATGGCCGGCAGCAATAGCAACGTGCCGCAGTGGAAGCGCGATCTGATTCAGCGTCGTCGCCAGCAGAGCAAGATCCTAGCGGGGAACGGTGCCGGCAAGTTCTACGCGGGTGTCATCGGCGGCGCGTCCGCCTCGGCCGACGGCGAGACGTCGGGCGCATCGTCCGGCTGTCAGCAGCAGGAACAGTGCAGTGGCGCGGGCACCGCGGGCGCTGCCTCCGCCGCTGGCTTCTCGTTGCGCGCGCAGCCGAGCGGCGGCGCCACCGTCGGCGGCACGGCGAGCAGCGGCACGGTAAGCGGTGGTGGCAGCACTGCGCCAGGCGGCAACGCTGGCCACGGCGAGTTTGCTTCGCCAGTCGCGTGCACCATGCGTCTCGAGGCGGATCTCTCGCTCTGCTCCGACTCGGAGGATGTTGTGAACGGCGGTAGTTGTGGTGGTGGTAGTGTTGTTGTTGTTGGTGGTGTCGGCTCGCCGAGCAAGTCAGCGGACGCGGAGAGGAAGTCGGAGGGCGAGGAGAGCGAAGATTCGAGGCAGGAGGGTGCCAAGCGAACGAGGACGGAGAGTCTGTTGTCCTGCGAGGATAGCGGGAGGAACAGAAGTGTTGGCGGCAGGGTCGAGAGAGACGTGATGCTGCAGGTGTCCAAGATGAAGAGCGGCAAGTTCGAGGGTGGCGAGAGCGTCAGGAGCAGGACGGCGAGCGAGGACGCCGAGAGCGACAGCTCGGAGGAGCTCCAATATGGGCCCGGGATCGTGAACAGACTGAAGAGCAAGTACCTTAACCTAACTTTGCGGGAGATGAACAAGAGCAGGGTGACGGTTCAGCGCTTTCGGCGAGCGGCCAGCTTGGAGGATCTGCTGGATTGCGACGAGGAGCCGGCGGGCGAGAAGATCGCCAGGAAGTACACGAAGCGCAACGCGGTGAACACCGCCAAGGCGGACAGATACAGGAACGCGTCCCGCGGCAACGAGTCGATGAAGCGCGCACGCAGCGTGGAGACCTTGATGAGGTACAACGCTCAGGAGGACTCGCCCCGGTCCCTGACGACGAACGGCACCCGCTCGGCGGAGCCGGTTAACGACCACATTATACTGATCGACCGGACGTCCGTGAAGATAGAGAGTCGCCTGGAGCTGGACAGGCCGAAGCCGATCAACAAGCCGAAGAGGATCAAGCCGGTGCTGGCCGAGACGGAGAGGCCGCCGCCGGATCTAGTCAAGACGACCATGCGGATCTTCGAGGGCTCGGCGAAGAAGCTCAAGCCGAAGGGCGAGGTCGCGGCGAAGGTCGCCACCTTCAAGACGATCAACGACACCTACAAGGCGCAGGCACAGAAGAAACTGCTGCCGAGACCGCCGCTTGGTCCGAAGCCCTTCGTCAACGGTAATTCCCGCTCGCCAGGCTCGCCGAAGAAGATCGTCCTGCCGCAGAAGCCCACCGCCGAGCTGATCGAGAAGCAGGACGGCCAGGAGGAGTATCACATCGACGGCGTGATAACCGAGCCCATTGTCCAGTCCGTGTCCTCCGTAGTGAGCAAATTCCAGCAGATCGAGAAGTCCCACTCGCCGTCGCCCTCTCCCGAGCCGTCGTACAAGTTGAAATTCTCGCCGGCCCCGAGCCCGGAGCCGCCGCTTAGTAAGCTGAAGACGTCGCTGGAAATAAGCGTCAAGTCGCCGCCGGTGACGCCGGTTCTGTCGCCGCGCGTCACGTCGCCGCGCGTGCAGAGTCCGCCGTCGCCGATGAAGGAGTCGGCCAGGCAGAGTCTCAGTCCCATTCACAAGGTGCCGATGCCGCCGAGTCCGTCGAAGGAGCCCTTCCGCCTGCCGCTGCGTCCGACGCAGGACAAGGAGCAGCCGAGATCGCCGCAGAACGAGCAACAGTCCAGGCACCTGGCCGAACAGAGTCCTGTCGAGCAGGAGAGGAAGGAGGATTCCAAAGAGTCGCGAGCGGACGACGAGGATCGGGATCAGGAATCGGTGGACGGAGTGTCCAAGACCATCTCGAGGATCGCCCTGGAGAACATCAGCAAGGCCGGCACCACGATGCAGTTCTCCTTCAACGACAAGCCCAGCTCGAAGAGCTACCTGCCCGGAATGAAGCTGAATGGCGAGAAGCCGCTGGATGAGACCTTGGAACCGAAGCCGTTGGACGCGAGGGGTAAATTTTTGGCCGGCATACCGATCACTTCTGGGCCCGACGTGGATTCCAGACTCAGACCGGAGCCGGAGAAGGTCGAGGAGAAGGAGGAGCAGCAGCATCAACATCAACATCAACATCAACAGCTGCAGCAAGTCGCGAAGGTGGATAGCAAGCCGATCGGGGCCATCTGCAGTTTGGGCCTGATCAAGTCCGTGACGACCACCACGTCCTATCCGCAGGTAGGGATCGACTCGAAGACGGTGAGAAGTCAGAAGGAATCGCCCTCGCCACCCCAGAAGCAGATTGGCATAATTCGGCCGCTGGTCTCGACCAAGACCCAGCACCCGCAGCAGAATCTGAGCAATCGGGAGCTGGAGAAGAATCTGATCAATCGGGTGAAGAGCATAGAGCAACCCACCAAGGTGGTGGTCAGCCTGAAGAGCGCCGACGAGATTCAGCCGGCGAAGAAGACGAGCGCCGGCAACGGCGGCAGCGGCCTCTGGGACACCAAGTCCTGGAATCAGCAGAACAACACCATGGTGTTCAACTTCAGCAATCGGAAGGACGTGCCGGATTACATCGAGAACGACGGGCTCATCATCAGGAGGAAGCGGGAGAAGCCGAAGGTAAGCGACATCATGAGAACCCATCTCTCTCGCCCCACCCTACTCGAATACCAAAAATCCTCGGATCCCTATCTAAGTCAGTAAGGATCACAATACGAAACACAATGCCAACAATGGCCGAGAAAGCCGTTGCTCGCACTGTCGTTACGGCCCGCTTCTCGTTTTCTGGGACGCCGGGGCGTATAACGGTGCGTACAACGTCGTCGAAAAATAGTCGTGAAATTCAATTAAACCTTGTTCATCGGCTTTAATTGTCCTCTCATTAGCGAACGAGAGCGAGATTAGCATGCGATCGTCGACGATCGTCCCCGACTAGGGTGGGAAGCACTTTCGCTTCGGAGTCAATAGACGAATCGCTGATTCGACAAGTTCAGAAGTAGGAGGACGGGGGGGGGGGGGGGGGAGGACAACGGGGGCGGTGATCGATATAGTTCAATAAGATCGCGGAGTAACTTTCCTTTCGCATAATACGTCGGTCGCTGTCGCCGTTTCACTTTCCTTTGTGCCATCCGGACAAAAGCCTCGCTCTTGCCGAGCCAGGACGCGTTCTTTCCGCCTGCCCACCTCCTGCCCGCCCCCTCCGTCATCCTCCACTCGGACCCTACCTCACACCAGCCAGATTGCGCGCGGAATATTAAGTGGCGCTAAACATTCGAGGCACGCCGCCGCGTTTAACGCATCCTACCCTGCGACGGACGCCTCGTCCGTTCTCGGACCCTTCCGACATTCTACGAACATCGTGTAAACGACGATGCAGAGCCCGATCATCATTCGAGAGGCTGGGGATCTCACCGATCCAGTTCGATCGCAGTATTTTCCATTACGAGAATTCCGCTCGAGAATTCTTGCCTTTCGTCCCGCAACAGAAATATCGTCCGATAACGCTCCGGCACGCGACTTTTATTTCGCGCGTAAGTGGATCTCGGGACAACATTCTACCGGTTACGGGGTAGGGGGAGAGGGCGAGGGGGGCGAAAAAGCGCAATCACGCCATTCGCGGGTGAAACGAGGTGAAACGAAGCGTACAGCGCGTATTCCGCGAGAAGCTAGAGTCGGGTCGGTGGAAAAGAATGAGGGAAATTGGGCGATCGACGAATCGTTCTGGGGGTAGAGGAGGGTGAGGGAGGAGGGAGTGCGAGGGTTCACTTTCTCGTATTAGGTAACCCCCGGAAGCTCGACATTCGCGAGTCGTCGGATATCGATCGCTCATTATCGGGCAGCCAGTGCGTTTGTAATTTGCTGCGTGAGCAAGAGTAAGTTATCCTCTTATGGACGCAATGAGATTGAAGTCACGTACGAGATATCGATTTTGTCGCTTTAATTTCTGATCACAGCCTGACATGCTGTTCCTCGGCCACTTGTTTATTGGAGTCATCTCAGTTATGAAAACGCTTTTTATTTAAATAGTTTTTGGTGCTTTAACCCATTAGCTGCCACGATGCCCATTTGAGGGCTTTGGAATTTATATAATTATTACACAACCTTTTGTACGTATATACAACTTATTTGGCAAAAGTGTCAAAAAATAAATTTGGCAGTTAATTGGTTATGACATTGGACAGTTGTTCCTGTACGATTTGTCGAGTTTTTGGATTCAGTTTTTAACTCCTGCCTCGAGATCGGCATTTGACAGTTTCCGTACGATTTCATCGAGTATTCGCTCGAAGAGGGTCAAACGCGACTCTGTTACGTCGATCCTCCGGTCCCGGGCCGTTTGACGTCTTCGTTCGACATCCTCTCCTTGCCTTATCTAATCGGCTTAACGGTTTCCACGGCCAGCCTCGCGCTGGAAGGAAAAGCTCGGCCAGCCCGCGGTCTTCAACAACTCCGCGGAACGTTCTGTCGAAAGATGATGACCGTTTCAACGAACCGGAAACTGGAACGATTCCTAGCAACGCGATTCGACAAACCGAGTAAATCGTCAGAATTCCGGCTGGCCTCCTTCTCGGCCGAAAAATTACTGACCCCGCGGAGGTCATCTTAACCGTGACGAAAGTTACGAAATTGCACGATGACACGCCGTTACGTTTCGCCTGTCCGCGCTCTCCGGCTTTCGAAAACTGAGAGACCGATATCGCCGCAGTGGGGAAGCTCGTAGAAATACCTATATCGTCGTCTTGTGTTGTTATCGTCGACCCAGAAGAGTCTTCGCACGGTAGCGCTCGCAATTAATAGAGCGGACGCGCGCGTCGACGATTACAGAAATAATTGCGATCTCTCCATCCGCTCGAGACCTTTCAATTCGGGGCACAAAAGGCGGCCCCGGATCGTGTCGCGATCGCGTGTCTCTCATGACACACGAAGGCGAAGTCACGAGTCGCACGATTTGCCTCCCCCCCCCCCCCCCCCCAACTCCCCGTCGCTCCTCATCATAATCCAGCCGCATGACGCGCGCGCGAGACTGAGGGGGGGCTGCTCTCTTTCTCGCCCGAGAGCAGTCCCTTTCTTCTCGTTGCGACTCGATGGACGAGAAAAGGTCCGACGTCCTTGGCTCGGCTTGAAAGGCCTCCGGAGTAATGAAGAAAGAGGCGAAAAAAAGAATGACGGGCCTGACTGCATGATCACCGAGCCCCACTCGCTACCGCCTCCCTTGTGTTGAAGTCAAGCTAGGCTTGAGAGAGAGGAGGGAAGAAAGGCACTAAGAAAAAGCTGTGTGAGAGAGAGAGAGAAGACGAGAAAGGCAGTAAGAAAAAGCAGAGAGAGAGAGAGAGAGAGAGAGAGAGGAAAAGAAGCTCGAGAACAGACGAGACCCACGCGTAGAATTTTTCACGTCCACCTCTAAGCCGCCTCGCAACAATTTAACCTCAGTGCGGGGGTGTGCGCCATTTTAGGATCGAGCCGCGACGATTGTCGCTCAACTTTCCACTTTGTTCGGGCCAGACATTGTGCCGCTCCCGCCGCGACAGTCAGCCAGCCGAGCAAACGGGCGGACACGTAATCATTCTACCGATGACCAATCTCTCCCTCTCTCTCTTTCTCTCTCTTTCTCTCTGCCGAGGATGACGAAAGTGCGCCGCTAAGGAGGCCCACACGTCGGAGAATTCGCGAACAGTTCTCGACCCCCGACATTTCGCTTCTCTAGACGCGCAGAAATCGGAGGCATCGGTGGAGTTGGCTGGATCAATTTTTGCGCCTCTTTCAGTCTTCACGCTTGTCAGGCTTCTGCCTAAGGGACGTAATTAAGGAGAGATTGAGACATTGAAGCTCGACGTCAGCGAAACATTAGCGACCTTCCTCCACTCCGCGCCTCGATAATCTTCGTACGTTGACTCCTCGAACGAGGCGAAAAGTGCGATCGTTCACGGCGCTGGGCAAGAAAAATGCTTTCGTACTAGACGCGGTCTCCGGCGCGGAATTAGAAGCAGATGCTCGTCAAGTCGGGAGCATTGTCTCCCCGTGCGGCGCCTGCGAAATCCCGACGGAATTTTGCCCGGCAATTAATGTGCTAACAGTCGAGATACTCATCGGGAGATGGAGAGATTGCAGTCAATCCCGCGCGCTTACGTTTCGCTCTTCGTCTCTGTTTCGAACCTATCCGCGTACAATGTCGAGTCTGGCAATCGGACTCGAGCGGATTTCGCAAGATTCGAAATTCGGCATCGAGTCTCGTCTCGTGCCGAGAGAGTCGTATCCGTCTTTCGACTCCTGTCCGCGTCGGCCGAAAAATTGCCTGACACGTTCGCGCGCGCGTGGCATTAAGCCCGAGAGCGGTGCCCGAGCCGATTATGTCATAAGCCGGTCGTCCACCGTGTTAATTAACCTTCGCAACCTGCCCGTAACGATTGCGCTCGCCGAGCGGATCGCATTCCGCTACGAGAAGGAGAATTGCGAAGCCCCATGGGAGTTCGCAGTGACGATACCGTCGATCGCAATCAGCCTACCGCGAGTCTGCATACACAGTTTCAACCCCGATAACGACGTATAACGAGCGTGTCCTTTGTACGACGTCGAAGACATTGCGACTACTCTCAAGTTTATCTCCGCTGAACACCATTGTTTACGCGCTGTAGTAATACATACTTCCTGCTCGGGCATCAACTGCGCAAAACTACGGAAGATCAACAGTCGATAATGACAACAATCGAAGAATTCCGTCATTCGGGTCGTAGGACGATTCCCGTGCGCGCCTCGTGTAACACGGATTCCGTCTACCCGTATATTTCTGACTCGGCCGCTGAATTTCGTGTTTGTCCACAACTCCAGCTCGTCCTCGTATTCCTCCGTACTCCGATGTTTTCCCCCGGCACAAAAAAGAGGCCTATCGCTCTTGGACGATGACCGGTTCTGCAACCGGACGATCTCGGCGAGTCTCGAGGCCTGTCCGGGCGGAGGACGCATAATTAGGAAGCCGGAGGAATTTAAAACTGAACCGACCAGAAGGCCCGATACGGACGACGAGCCTGTCCCTGGGTCGTCAGCTGACTCAAATCCGGACGAACGTCAATCCCACGTCCTGTTTCTGTCCAGATAGCACCGCATCCTCCTCTCGACTCGACCTCGCCTTCCCTCGCCTCGCCTCGCCTCACCTCCGATCCTCTTCCTTCCTCCTCCGGCATTTCTGCGTTCTTCCGCTGCCCACGGCATCTTTCGATTTCGACCGTTTTTCGGCCAAATCAAAGTTTCGACCGCGACAGCCCGTTCTCTCCGCCGTCTTTACATCATCCGCGTTTATTAACACAATCCGCTCGCTGACGGGCTATTACGCTTCTCGCAACGCGACGCAGAGATTGTGCAAAGCTGGGTTGGAGGGGGAGGGAGGGAGAGAGACTTCCGCCAAGGCTCTTCCCGACGAATCGTGTCAGAAGGCGAGGCTTTGCTCTTACTTTGCCCGCAAGCGTGGCTTTTACTCGGCGAACGAAAGTATTCGTTGGCGTCGGATCGATGCCCAGCCCGTCATTTGCGTTCTACGTCTTGGGAAGACACCGGGTAGATCGGTACCATAACGCGATTCGCGTCTTGTACGAATTCCTGTCCGACTGGAATTCTCGTCACGTAACGCGGATAATGTAAAGATGACGCGTCCGGAATGATTATCGTCATGTCAGCCGCTAATCTACGCTTTATCAATTACTTTTTCAACGGACGGTACTTTCGCAGGTAAAGAATTACGATACGGACATCGGAGGACAATGTTAACAGCAATAAATGTAATTTTTACGTATTATGAATTGTTGTTGTTCAGTTTAGCGAGTTAGAAAGAAAATCGTATTGTATGAAATTCTCGAAACATCTTCGACGTATCATTACGCAGGGTTTGCAATGGTTTAGCCTACGTTGAGAATCTTCGGTTGCAGAGACAATCGTTGCCAACTTCCGTCGCTGCTTCTTCCACGTCAGAAGCGTGTCAGAGGTCTACTTTTACTTCTCGACGAAAGTCACCGCGTCTCGTTCGCGAGTCAGTTCCACATCGTGGCGATTAACGCGCGCGCACAATTTGCCGTGAAAATTGACGACCACCGACTAATTGTCCGGTTCGGCTCGGGCAGGATCGATTTCGCGGGCCGTCGCATTTCGTCGTCACGATCCTCTTTCCTCTCCTCGGTCCCGTTCGCGGCTCCGGCTAAAAGGCACGTTTGCCGACGCCAGGAGGAAGCCGCGGCCGGAAGGGAGGCACGTAATGATAGAGAAGCGCCGATGCACCGTTTCGCAATGGTCAGCAGGCATGCCTCGAACTCTACATTATCATTATCGTCCCTCGCCGCACGAGGCTGGAAAGGAACGCACGCGCTCCTTTTCAGTACCTCAAGAACATATTCGAACCTCCTCGGACCTCTTCGAACCTCTTCGAACTTCTCTTTGAACCTCGTCGAACCTCTTCGAACCTCTCCGAACTTCTCTTCGAACCTCTTCGAACCTCTTCGAACCTCTCCCAACATCATCGACGCAAATTCGATTCTTTCGACGGAAATCCTCCTTAAGACGGAAGCGAAGAAATCTGTCAGATAAGGTCGATCGGATAGGGGCTATATTTAGAGCGAAGCTTCGCTGAGAGCCGCGATAAGAACTGACGCTCCCGCCGGAATCGGTCGAGGGTGAGGGACGTCGATATTTATGTCCTGGGAACTTGATTTTCGAAAGACGTCCGGCAGATCGTGGGCTGCACCCTGACGATGAGTCAGGCGGCAGTTTATCGATTGAAAATTAAGAGCCGCACGCGAACGAGAAGGAAGGAAGGCGGGCTGGCCGCTCGCTGATATCGGATATCGTGCGATGCGTCACCGGTGTTCTATTTTTTCTTCCCTCCTTCTGTCGCCGGCTCCGCCGATAAATCGTCGTTCGGCCGATAGGAGGAAAGTGGTCTAATGCCGAGAGCGAAGCGGGTGCGCAGAAGTTTAGTCGGCGCTCGTCGGCCGCCCGTTTGCAAAACTTAGCCGACTGACTCGCCTTTACGACGGCTGCCAACGGCAATTAGACCGCGCGAACGTAAACCTTCTCTCCGCGAAGTCTTACGAGTCATACGGGACGTACAAGACGTACGAGCTTTGCCGCTCGAGCTGCTGGAAAAATCCCACTTTCCCGAATTTCGAACGTCCGACGACACGCTGTGACCGACGTTTCGCGTCGTTTTCGACAAAGATGATTTTTATTTATTGATTTGTTTGATTAACGGCAAAACGTCTTTGATACATAGAATATGCTTGATACAGGTATGACAATGAAAAATGAATAAAAAAAAAGTATAACAGAAGACAGTTGCGAAATATATATTGTTAAGAGCTAAAAAATTTATATAATTCAGTCTTTAGCAGAGATTTGGTTATTGAAAACAGGTTACTTGTGGCACTGCGTTTATGTATCCTTGACCCTCCCTCCCTCCCTCGACTATAATATAGTCAATCCTAATGCTATTCCGATGTCGGTAATTTGGAACGGGAAGAATCAGCTTCGGCACTCTCACGGTTCCCGATCTGGACCCGATCGAAGCTTCGACGAACTCTCGATCGCGGATCTAATCGATCGATAGATCTCAATCTTATATGCCGCGACAATGCATCGCACTCCGGTGCCTGAAAACGTTTTGCTCTCTCCGTGCCAGCGCTGTCCTCCTGTCCTATCACCGCCGCGCGCGCGCGCGCGTTAGAGCGTAACTGTTCGAGAACCGTTAGACAGGCCGGTGGAAAAAATGTTGCTACTGCACCGCTGCATAAACAACGTCTTGTACAACAGCGCGTTACGCCACTCTCTTCCCGGCGCCATTGTGCGACGTTCGGCGGACTCGCAATTCCGTGCGAACGCTTTTCATAAGCTCGGTGAACAAATCATCTCTAATCCTTTAAAATCTGCCCGCCAAACGTGTACAAGTCTGCGACACCCTGTATACGCTCGCCAATTTAGTTCCGAGAATTTCACTCGTTAACCTCAGCCCAATTTAGACGGGGGAAAAAAAGCCGGCCATCCTGAGATTAGAACCGATCCAATTCCGCAATGGCGTCCGATTAGGTGCGAATTTTTCGAGTCGCAAACTGGTTCGGCACTTCGTGGAAATTGCGTCATGGGCGAGGTAATGAAAATGGACGATGCGTCGATAGCTTATCAGGCACTCGTCCTATCTTCGCGGAGTGTCACGGTCAGCGCAGGTCGTCGGACCTTTAATTTCAAGAAATTGCCCCGAGGCAGACGAACGAGATGAGAGCCGGCAAAGAAATGGCACTCGAGCACGACCAGGTTGACATTCCAGCCCGAGCGCGCGCGCGCGCGCGCCATTTCTACGAGGAATCCTCGTACATATATGGCCGTCCTAGAGCAACAGCCAGGAGAGATGCTGAGCAGATCCGTTAGCGCCTTTCAGACGAGTTACTCGCGTCTGCCTTTTAAGGAACGTCACGAATGCGAAAGTTTTTTCGCAACCTGGCACGAGATCATTTTTCGGGGAGGAACGCCGCCATTTTCCATGGCGGCTACTTTGAACAGCTGCGAGTCGATACTGCGACGATCGATATGAATATTCGATGACGTTGCGTAACGCTGCCGAGATGACGAACAGACGTGACGCAAGCTGGAGAGTCGTCATTTAAATTCCTAAGCTGAGCAGAACGATGCATTGAAGGTACGGGCCCATTGGGCAGTTTCGTTGGGCAGGAATCGGAAAAGGAGGTTAAAGATTGTACATTGAAGCACCGTTGGCGTAACGTTGCCGAGATGACGAACGGACGTGACGCAAGCTGGAGAGTCGTCATTTAAATTCCTAAGCTGAGCAGAACGATGCATTGAAGGTACTGGCCCATTGGGCAGTTTCGTTGGGCAGGAATCGGAAAAGGAGGTTAAAGATTGTACATTGAAGCACCGTTGGCGTAACGTTGCCGAGATGACGAACGGACGTGACGCAAGCCGGAGAGTCGTCATCTAAATTCCTAAGCTGAGCAGAACGATGCATTGAAGTACGGGCCCACTGGGCAGTTTCGTTGGGCAGGAATCGGCGAGAGGGTTAAAGATTGTACATTGAAGCACCGTTGGCACCAGTCACGACTGCCCGCGTTTGATAGCTCTCGTCAACGATCGGAAATAAGTGGCGCACAATGGGCAGTAAAGTCGATACCGCAAAGCGACTCCGGTCGGCCGGCATTATTTTCGTTTATCTACCCGCAGCGGACTCGGCCGTGTAACCGACATTCGCCGATACGGTAATGTCCTCTGAGTCGGTGCGGCACTCTCGCTCTCGCCAAATGTTCTTTCCGGGAAGCGAGACAATCGTCGGACTATGAGACACGAGAGCAGATTTGACAGCAAACTACTAGACGTCTGTGAATATCAGAAAACTTCCGGCTGTGTCTAGGCGCGTGCACATTTCGTCAGGATGCCAAACATTTTCATAGTGGACATAGAAAGCCGAGTCGGCAGAGTTGGTACAGTTGTAAGACTCGGATGAATTCCTTGCTGAACTCCTCGATCGAAGGCATTGTCCGTAATATTCTCTAAGTCTATGAGATCCGAGAGCAGTGTCGACAGCAAACTGTCCAACGTCTTTGAATACCAGAAAACTTCCGACCGTGACTAGGCACGTCAACACTTTGTCAGTGCCAAAAATATTCGTACTGGATGCCCAAAGCAGAATCGATAGAGTAGGTAGAATCGTAAGACTGAGACGAGTTCCTCGCTTTCGAACTCCTCGATCGAAGGCATCCCCATGACGACCCCGCTGAATGCATCGGTCAGTATCCTGCCGCCTTTCAATTCCCCCCCTCCGCTTCCTGTCCACTCGAAGAATGCCTCGATATGAAAGACTCCCAGGTCCCTTCATTCTCCGCCGTCGCCCTTCGTCGGCCTGCCGTGCGTCCCTTCGTCGAATCCGGCGGAACGGCGGGCAATTTTCCGCGGTCTCTCGAAGGAAATGGACACTTGTGCAGCGAACCGGTCGTTTATCCGGACGCCGAGCTGGCCGCGGAACAACTCGTACCGCGTACTCGTCCGTTCAATTATCCGGACAGACGCGCGACCGTCCCGACGGACGCCATTTGCTTTCCTGCGTTTTCTTCTTATCCCCCCAACGAGAGATCTGCCGTGAAATCGAATCGTCGCGTGCCTGCGCGATGATCGATTTCCGGTCCACTTCCGCCGAGGCCGCGAGAAGGGGGAGACACGCTCGCCTTCCCTCCGAGACACGGAGGACGATTTTCGAAAGTGATTTTTCCCGGACGGATCGTTCGGCGGATCGTTCGACGAATTCGGGCTGATCGTTAATCCGTAAGCTGGCGGGAAAGTGGGAGGCACGGTCACGGATCATAACGCGGAACTTGGTGGATCGACGGACCGCGCGAGAGATATCGGGGACGCGCGACTTAATATCTGCTTCGACCGGTACTGGCATCTGGCGGACAGATTGCAGGAAGAAGAGAGATGCGACGAGAGAGAGAGAGAGAGAGAGAGAGAGAGAGAGAGAGAGGATGAAGAAGCAGAACCCGGGACGAAGAATCCAACGAGATCCGTTGCAACTGACTGGGCAATGCGCGATTTGACTGTAAAATTTCGAATCGATCGACTAACCCGACCTGAGGGGGACCGCCGATTATGGCCGGGGGGAGATCGTCCCGTGAGAAAAAGATAATCCGATGTTTCCGCCTCGTTCCTCTTCCACTCTACTAAGTACTCTCCTCCTCGTCTCGGGCGCATTATGCAAGTTAATTCCGCGGAGATAAAGGATCGTGAGAAAAAACGTGCTCTCCCCGCGCGTCTATCGGACGCTGGGATCTTAAGGCTTGGAAGTGGGTGGGTAGGTAGGTAATGCGAATGAGTCCTGACAAGCGAGAATTAGCCTCCGGATCGGCCCGACAATCGGTGGCGTGGATCAGGTGACACAGTGAGTGATAGATGGCCCAGATATTCAGATTCTTTCTCGTACGTACTCCTTTCTCGATGCGGACGGAATTCGTTCGGAAGATCGTACGTTTTACCCGAGTTGACTGACACGCCAGGCAGGATAGGCCTGGCTCGTTGAACTTCAGGACACGTGGCTGGGATTTTGAATGCTTGGTCATGGATGCCAGATGTTTCTTTGACATATTTCTGAGCGTACAAAGTGTATCTACACCAATGTTCTGCATCGAACGCAGGTACTTTGTTTTCCTTGTAATTCATCGTATACGATGCAGGTTCAAAAGGCCAATATTTTTCCACGTCATCGATATCACTCTGTGTGTCAGTAATATGTCTAAAATTGATGCATTCGACCGCTTGTTTACTCGCGGAACAGTCATCTTCCGAACGAATGTACGAGCGAGCGTTCGCAAAGAAGCTACGAAAGGCGTATGTAAGGCGAATCGTTTTCCGGAAGTGAGCCGGGAAGGCACGAGAGAGGCATCGAAGGCGGAAAGGAGGAATAGGAAAAGAGGGTTGAAAGGACGATACACGATAGGAGCGACAATGAACCCTGCCGACGGGGTCCCTGACTTCATGAGAAATTCCCAGAGCGCTTCATTCCATTATTCCGACCGCAATGAGGTATCACTCTCGCAGGTGGACCTTGAACCCTCTCAAAGAGTCCAACGACGGCGGCGGATGTCTGTCTATCACCTCGAAGGCGGCCGCAAACTGTCGTCAGCCAACGGCTTCCATTCCATCAGCGTAGATAGATCAATCTTCTCCCACTTTCGAGTCTCAGAATTCGCTTTAAGAACCTGATCCAAAAAAACGGAGAAAGTACGTCTCTCTCTCTGTTTCTTTCTCTTTCTCTTTCTTCGTCTCTCTTTGACATGGGAAAAGGCGATGGACCATGCAGGTATGGCAACGATTACGAGCGTGCGCTCGGCGCATTACGCATTCAATTACGGACGGCGAGATTTCGAATTTTCTAGCCTGGAACCTCCGGGATTGTTCCGCGGAATAATGGGTCAGGCGTAAATGCGATTTGCCCCGGCAAGTATTTTCGTGCCATTCCGGCCTGTCGAGGCTTGCTCAACGGCCAAACTGCTTCTTAATCGGCGCGGCGGATCTTAATGCCTTTCGGCTCGTAATTGCGAAGCGGAGGCGAGATGAAAATTGTCGGTTCTGCGATAATCTTATTACGAACGCTCGCTTTTTGGCGTCATTGTTCTCGCCTGTGGCCTAGCTTCGCGCGAGCGGGCAGAAAAAGAGTGAGAGGGGGAGAGACAGACAGAGAGAGAGAGAGAGAGAGAGAGAGAGAGAGAGAGAGAGAGAGAGAGAGAGAGAGAGAGAGAGAGAGAGAGAGAGAGAGAAGAAAACAGTCGGAAAGCACAATGGACAAGCGCGTTAATGAGACCCCCCAAAATATTGTTCGTCATTGGACACCCTGGCTGCGCCGCGACAATGCCAACCGTGGAGTGAAAAAAAAGAGCACCACACCGAGTAATGGGTGTACTTCCTCTGAACGCTTTATGAGCATACTACGCGACAGAGTCGCTTCCTGGCTCGTGCGCCGACCGCTATTACACATTCCTCTCTACGATAAATACCTGGACGCCTCCGGTATCACTGCCGCATAAATCCGGACGAAATACAGGTTTGACGTACCTTCTGCGTAATCGCGCGCCTTCCTTTTCCTCCTTCATTGAAAAACCGTCGACCGAGGGTCGTTAGCCTTGATTCGGCTGCTTGAAATCCTAGTAGCTTAGCGCTTGACCAGGCTTCTTCTCGGATGTTTTATGAAGGGTATAAATGTCTCAGCCAAGGCGTGTACTTCGACTCTCGATTCGTTAATCCGTCATTTTTCAATTTCACCGTCATTTCTCGGCGGGTTCGAGTCAACGGTCTTCCCTGCCGTCCATAATTCGGTCGCCGGTCTCTCGGGACCTTCGAAAGTCACCTCACCGGATTCCGTGCATTCCGCAGGAAGCGTCGATATTAAGATGAGATCTGCCTTTTGCGTTCCAGGTCGGCGACGGCGGCATCATCGTCCTGGACGCCACGCTGGACGCCTCCACGACGGACGACGGCGAGTGGGAAATCTCCGGTGGACCACCCTCGCCCTGCGACGTCTCGTTCCTGAACGACAACGTCCTCATCAACGGTCGCAGCAATCTGTCGAAGACGCCCAGAAACCACAAGGTACGTCCGAGAGGAGCGTCCTCCGACTCCTTCCAGGCTCGAATTACGGTAAAAGCGTAAAATGGAGTAAATGGTATACGCTTAGCTTGGCCGAAGTATGCATTTATGTATGATTCCGAGTGGCCGGTGTGAGTCTTGCGGGGAGACCTAACGAGCGAGTCTGTGCGCCGGCTGAATTTCAATCGTACACTTTTACTGCAACTTTACGCTTTTACTCGTTTGCAAACTCGGTATGTGCATACGTAAAGGTGCATCATGAGAGTGGCTCGTGTCTCGAGGGTAATGAAGAGATTGTTTTTAACTCGCCGTCTGGTCGCAGCGAGGTACTCGCGATCATCGCAGATTCCGAAAACCGACGATGGGAGGAGTCGTATATTAAACAGTATAATTAAGCTAATATCTGAAGCTATTTACTTAAAATTATCGCTCTCAGTATTCTCAGACCACTTTCACGTCTACATCCGACCGAGTCAAATAGTAATGTCATACTAAATGCTCCTCTGTTAAACTTGACGAAAATGTTCATAATTTTCCTAAAATTCTCAATATATACCACTTTCGTGCAAATCAGCCCTTACGTGGTTGAAACTCCGGCAGCAGAACATTCTGACGTATCGTCGATCGGACCTCGGCGAACTTTGAAAAAAAGGTCACAACTTAAGGGCCGAGGAAAAGAATAGTGGATTAGATAGCGTGCAATCGGGATTCGCGCCTCGGCTAGTCGTATCTAATCTGATTGATTGCACGTCGGGCGTCGTGCGGCTCTCTATCCGAACGTTGGCCGAGCGATGTCGCTGGGTAAAATCCGTGCATGGCCGATGCCTAACATTAATTATCAAGGTTCCGTGCGCGCGCGCGTTCACCCGTGGGAACGCACTTTCTCGACTTGGGGGCCTCCCCGGATTGTGGAACAAGCATAGAACATAGCCAGGAGCGAACAAGGGAAGGAGAGAGAGAGTGAGAGAGACAAAGAGTGAGTGAGAGAAAGAAAGAGAGAGAGAGAGAGAGAGAGAGAGAGAGAGAGAGAGAGAGAAAGAGAGTGAGAAGTCTGACACACACGTGCTTTCCAGTCTCCTTTTTTCTACCCGCTTAGACATATTATCCCTTAGGACACGAACGTGTCCTTTCACGCGAGTGAGGTTCCCGAACGGGAGACGATCTTTCTTGCTGTCACGGTTCAGAACCTTCGGTCGACAAAAAAAAAAATGCCCGACCACGATGACTCAGGGAACGCGTAGTGTCGATAGAGATTACGGTTGAAAGTCGAGATCGACGCTTTTTTTGCGCGATTAGGAAAACTCGTTAGGCGTGCGCGGTGGACAGGAAAATTGTCTTGATTAGTTGAGAATTGTATACGTTTTACTTAATGAGCAAACGAAATTGTAGGCTAGGATAATTGCAGGCGACAGGACTTTTTTCTCCCTGTCTTTTTTGTTTCCGTTGCTCTCGGATTACGCGTACTGCTATTTCTTCGCTGATCGCACGAAATACGAAGTATCTCATAGTATCAGACTGTCGTGCGCGTGATACTTTCCTCGGGTCCTTGCCTCGACGTCACGAATCGCACGCCGTGTATAAAGCACGTGCGAACGTTTACGTTACATCGGTGACGGCAGATAAAAAATGGCGGCGGGAGGTGAAAAAAGTGAAAGTCCTTATCGGAGAGCTAAGCTGCGGAAGAAAAGTGGTTAGGCTCAATAATGCAAGTTGGCGCGTTATGTATAATGTTTTATCAGGCGACCGATACGTTATCTGGCCGTAGTCGGGCTGTTGATTGACCGCGTACACGCTTCTGTAAATAAAATTTCGCTACCTCGCCAGGCTACCAGGCTGTCTCGCGACGATATCTTCGCACAATTTACCGACGTACGTCACACACGATTCTTCGCACGAGTCGTTTATTCCGCGAACCTGCCGTAAGTCATCTCTCTTAATGCCAGATATTCAGGAGTGTTCACGTTAGCGTAGAAGTTTAACTATACCAACGACACTTTGATCTTTCTAACCCTCTATAGACTGTGAAGTCATACCGATAGCAGTGATACGAATTTCTCCGAGCTGACACGCGCTTCCCGTTCGGCTATCTCGCCGAAAAAATTTCTAAAATCAAAACTATATTCCGACTATAAACCGACTTATCTCACTTTCAATATGAGCTCATCCTCGCATCGGAAACATTTCCAAAAACTTTACCACCTGAATGATTCCTATTAACTGATCGACTGTCAAAAGTCTCTCTTTCGAAGAATCCGAGATAAAATCGCGTCCGACATTCACGTAAGCTTCCCTCATCTTCCTTCAACTATTCCGACGTCCGATCTGACGACGTCGTCGATGATTTTCTTGCTTCCGCGGCGAGAAGGAATGCGCGGAGAGCCGAGTGTGACGAATACGGCCGAAGACTGAAATGGGAAAAGAACGCGAAGGATAGAGCCGGCAACTTCCGCGTGCAGAAGTTGTGTCGGTGGGGGGGGAGGGAAGAAAAATGTTTTCACCGCACTCTCCTCCGGCCCAGGATACGGCCTGGCGAAAGGTCGCGCGATCTTGTGTAACGCCGTTTGCCTCGATGCACCGTATAACACTCGATTGCGTTACTTTACCTCCGTTGCGTGCAACTCCGGTAAGAGGGTCTCGCCCGACCCGAGCACCGATCCGTTCCTTCGCACCCAGCCCATTAACACCCGACGAATCGCCATTTCAAGGATTAACGCGCATCTGCAAAAAGATCGATCGCGTTCCATTCGATTGTTAACCAAGCAATCCGGAACTGAAACTTCTTCAAATCCTGCGACAGACTAACGAACGAAAAAGGAGAGGCAAGTGAAAAATGAAATGAGCGAGAACAAAAGACAATGTAAGAGAGAACGTATTGCGGATTATTACATTGGAGCAGCGGTTTCCAATCTTTACGCTACTACTCTCTAAAGAAAATTTTTTTCCCGCGCCTCGCTACCGACTGTAATTAAGTTTAATTATTTGTAGACATACATTTGTATTGAAAAATGTTGACGGGTCTAGCGATTGTTCGCGCCTCTCTCAAAACCTAGGCCTTAAATATAACAAAAAAAAGTAAATGACAGTCCGAAGGGAGGAAAAGGGGGAAGAATCGAAAGGTTCAAATACTTTTCTCCTGGAACTCTCGCGCGCGGTCAGTCAAAGAACTTTCGTGAGCACGTTGCCGAGGGGTTAACACACGTTCTTCAGGCACGTTGCCGATTGGGTTAACACACGTTCCTCGAGTACGTTACGCGCGTCGGAACGATCCTTTGTTCTCGACGTTTTCCGATCCGGGACCCGCCGATGCAGTTTCCTGGATCGATTCCCCTCTCACGTTCGGCCCGTTCGTATTTTCTGCCGATTTATTTTCAGCGTGTTCGGCCACCGTGTCCGATTGATGGGGAAACGGCGCGGGAACGTTGCTGGCGGATCGTATGCATTATATGCATCCCTCCCCCACCCTCGCACACCCCCCGTGCCAGCTTGAAATTCCTTCCCATGAGTTATCGTCGGCCGCCATCGTCGTGGAAATAGCTTCGGCCGCACGGAAAGCACTTCGTTGCGATCTAGTGACGCGTAAGAATTTTCGATCCGCGAATCCGGGAAAGGAAGTGGTGGGGGCGTCGGAAATATTTTCTCGCCATGAGACCCTGAGGAAAGAGTGGACGAGAGACGAGGAGGAGAGAGAAGGATGCTAATGAGGACATGAACGGTATTCATGAGCCGTGAAAGGAATTCCTCGCAGTGAGTCACGGTCGTCCGAATTTATTCGGATCGAGGAAATATTACGATCAATGATCCGGCCGAGGATTCGGGTCGACGAGTCGCGGTAATTCTAGGGACAAGGAAGCGGGTAGGGTAGGGCGTTCTCCGTACGGGGAACGAGACTCGGCGCATTGAGAGCTGCTTTCTAGTTTGGCTGAAAAAGATGCTAATATAAAAAGAAAGTTCGGTCGGGCGGCAATGGCGCCAGGCGCGGCGCGGCTGGAGGATGAATGAAGATGAAGGAAGTGGCGGGAAGATGTGGATATGGATCAAGGTGCGTCAGTGGAGTTTTCGGAGAAAATAGTGACTCCTTTCTACCCTTGCGTCAGTAATATCCCGGTCGATATTCAGTTGGTAAAGATACACGTATATTTGCGGGTAATTATTCATAATTAATTAATTATCAATCAATAACTAGTTAAATTGTTTGCATAAAACTGTCTGACGTCATCCTTGATGTAATCCAGGTGGGACAATGCTAACATAACAGAATTAATTCGAAAGTCTCACATTAATAATGCACTGAATTAATGGGAGGGATTAAAAACAATTCGAACATGTATAAGCAGGATACAATGATTGAAATCACTCCTTTACTATATAAATTTTTACTACTTTTGCAATGATCGATACTCCCAGTTAGACGAGAAAGAAATACATACTTACGTTCAGGATTGAGTACATGCAATCGACGTTCGAAAACTATAATGGTCCGCGGCGTGAGAAAATGAATCGTGACCGAACTAAAGCTCGAACCGACAGCAATTCCATCCGATCAGGGTTAATGTTCGCACACTGTCACTCTTCTTCTCTCCCACGCGTGGCCCGCACGTTTCCACAATTAAGGGCGCGTGCAGCGTGCAAAGAACATCCTTCCCTCGCCGTCCGATGCTATCGAGTCCGCCAGTCGATTTTGCACGACTCCGTAAACGACTCAATGACGTTAAAATTGCCGAGCTGCCTATGGCGTGCGCGCGCGCGCGCGCAAGCGTGATCCTCGGTGCAATTTTTCGATTTAGTCTGTGTGACGAAAGGTGAGCGGCAGGATACGTTGCACTTTCGCGCACGGAACGTCCGTGTATAGTCTACACACGTATGGACACGCATAAACGTATGCATACACACGTATACGTTTATACATATACGTTCACATATGTCGAACGCGAAGGAATTCCGACCGGGCTCCGAGTGGCCCTTTAAAACGCGTACGACCTTTGCGGGATGAAAATGCATGCCTGCGACGTGAGTCAACATCCGAGCCAAGTTATAACCTGCCCCCCCCCCCTCCTCTCTCTCATCTTGTTAAGTACCGAGAATTCCGCGCGGAACTCGTTGCTCGCACAGCGTCCGTCCGCAAGCTGCCTTCTTAGGCCTTTATATATTTTTAAGCTCGATACGTGCTTATACGCCGGACAAGAATTCGCATTGCGAGCTACGGACAGTAAGGGTGGGCTGAAAGCTCGACGAAGCTTTGACCGTCATTTCGCTTCGGCGAAAAGTGCAGCGATGCACTTTTGTGCACGCCCTTGTGCTCAACCCCCATTAGCGTGAGTAACGTCATGCGAGTGGAAATTCGAAACGTCTACGTCATAATTATTAAGCTAGATACATACTTATACGCCGAACAAGAATTTGCATCGCGAGCTTCGGACAGTAAGGATGGGCTGAAAGCTCGACGAAGCTTTGGCCGTCATTTTGGTTCCGCGAAAAGTGCAGCGATGCACTTTTGTGCACGCCTTTGTGCTCAACCCCCATTAGCGCGACTAACGTCATACGGCGAACGAGTGGAAATTCGAAACGTCGAGCGTAACTCATCGTCTCCGTTATAATTACACGGCGCGGCTAAGCAACAAATTGCGCTGACTTTCATATTCTTCCCCCCCTCCTCCTCCTTCTCCTCCTCCTCGGAGCCCCGGCTGCCTTTTTGCGCCTCGCGGGAACGTTCGCCGTCATTTTCCGATTTGGTGCGTGTGACCAGGAGATTGCGGAGACGAGGTTTGTTTTGCAATTTAGTTAATGCAGCCCGGCCTAGCCTGACGCTTCGCGCTCGCGCTCTCCGTGTAAATGCACGGAACTATGAATATGCAGGAGGGTACATTGTCTCGCGAGCCGCTGCCTGCTCGAGGCCCGCAGAAGCAATTGCATTCCGGTCGCCCGTTACTCGGATCGGAAGGGCCGCACATGAAATTCTGGCACGACTCCGCCGTAATCGTTCTCCGCTTCGCGATCGGGGCGTGAGAGATGATCTTCAGCTTTACGATCGAGTTCGACGACACGACTATCGACAGTTTCACCTCGCCGACAATCGACTAACATTGCCTTGACGTACGAGTCCGTCTGTAACTCAACGTGCGCCTACTGACATTTGAATTCTGACAATCCGCTTATTGCTGTGGCAATTTTATTATAAAATGAAAATAATAGTAATTTAGTAACGGCATATCCGCCTTTGACTACAAATAACATATATTTACATTAGTACGGTGATATGATACTAAAATTGTTAAACGTGACACAAATAAGTGTTAGTCCGTATATAATCTATAAAGATGACTAATTAATCATGTTTGGATATAAGAAAGAGGTCGATGGTTGAACCGCAACTATTTTATAGAGAGCAAATTCGAGGAATAAATTAACACTTACTAATTGTTCACAATGTTTGGAGTATATTTAATTTGTCAACAAAAATGTTACATTACACACACAAATATTTTCTTTTCTTTTGATTGAAACATGAAAGACATCTTTTCACGAGTGTCCGGTGACTTAGGGAGCTGTACAAGCCCGATTTAAGATACCTGACCTGATACCTGATCGATGATGTCTTGTTCGGTACACACGCACGCTGTTACTGGCCTCCGGTCGGGAGGAAGTGGCGAACAAAAGAGTTCGCGAAACTCGACCGAGGTGGATAATGACGCGGAGAGCAGACGCTTACTGTCGCGACTACGAGCACAGTGACGCGACGGTAAATCTACCACGACAAATCTTCTCCTCGGAAGAATAAACAAGGATGTGACCTGAATTTCTCCCCGGCCCGACGCGGACTACCGCTCGCGGTCGCGATCGATGAAATTAATCGGGCGTGATCTATCGCGGTTATATCGCCGGACGATACGGGCGGCATAATAAGGACGATCGACGGGATCGATCGATCGACCGATCGATCGCTTTGCGCTGAGAATCGCGGGCTGAGCCGAAGATTCGGATCGAGACTTTCACTTAGCGCTTCATTTCATGGTGCCGAGAGTATCGATCTTCGCGGATTAGACTCGATCGTGAATTCGAAGACGCCCAGTTCGCGATCGACGGATCTACAGCCTTCTCGCGGGGAAAGTGTATATACAGATTTTCTCCGCGTTTTCTTCCTGTTTGCGTTTCCTGAGACTGCGATCGGACTTAATTTGAGAAAAGTGTAGGGAGGTGTGGGATTCTGCCGTAGTAAGTCTTGTCGAATCGATTAGGGAAAATTACTTAAAGACACGGAATGTGGTTAATAGTCCAAACATTTACTGGGCGTGCAAATCAATTTCTTTCATAAACTGTTTTTTAAGTTGAAAGCTAAATGTTTCTGTTGCTACAAATTGAAACCGCTGGAAACCTATGATCATTAATTGGCCGCAAAGGCGCGCGGATCTACAAAGATCCAAGATCGCCGCTCGATTTTACGTCCGATTTCTTATCCCAGCGCAAGCCAAGACGACATAATAAAGTTCAGGACAAATCCGACCGATCAACTTTCCACGAGGACGCGAATCGAACGACGTCCGTGCCATTTTGCTGCTGATTCTCAGCGAGCCATTAAATTGTTAATAATAATCGGTGGTGGCGAGTCGTGACTCGCGGGGCTCTCAGCCGTCTTTCCTCGTTAGCGTGAAAACTGGCAGGCGAAAAATTTGCTTTGGCCACTCTCGACATCCACCGGACTTAATTATCGGACAGTATAGCGTTCACGGTTAAAAAATTGCCCGGCCGCATCGTTCGCCGACCGTGACACTGCGAGTCTCATGGAAGTCTCATGGAAGTCTCATGGAAGTCTCATGGAAGTCTCATGGAAGTCTCATGGAAGTCTCATGGAAGTCTCATAGAAGTCTCATGGAAGTCCCATGGAAGTCTCATGGGACTCCCATGCAAGCTGACTTCGTATCATTGACAAATTCCGAACTCAGCTACCGTAAGTCCGCCCGACCCTCTTAATAGCGATTTATGAATGCGTACGGACGTTATTACGAGATATTACGCTTATAATGACAGACATTACACGCCTTTCTGTACGGAGTACTCTGTCCGACACTTGACGTTCGTGTCAGTTTTTACGTCTCTGACCTGTCGAAGGTGACAAATCGTTGTCCAATTACGTTTCGTTTGAGACTGCGAACAATTTCGTTTGACGTTGAACGTCGTCTAATGCGATTCCTTGTTCCATCTAATCTCACGATACTTTCCTGTTTTTCCGGCTATCAGGTGCCGGAGGTGAGAAATTAATGACTCTCATACTTCGCTCGACGTTCTACCGCGAAGCGTTTCGCGGAACGTGGAAAGATATCTAATTCAATATGGGTCTGAAGCTCGAGACTTGAAATACGTTGACTGGATGAAAACACACGCGTCACTTCGTTCCCGCGTGTTTATACTCGTGCTCGGCTCGCTTGCCAAACAGAACTCGCGGCTGATGGTACTATCCGGACGTACATAGTTCAAATTGAACGGGCGTCGACGTGCTCGGCGAGGCAATTTCCAACAACAACAAACCGCCGCCTCGCTCATTGGCCGAGGCAAGAAATGGCCATCCGACCCCGAACAGTCCATTATCCAGGCCGATCGAGGGAACAATTGCCGGCGACGATTTCGCGGAAGGTGATAAAACCGGCCTACGTCAGTTTCGATAACACCAGTATTATTATTGCATAATTGTCGCGCGTGCGTTCTCAAAAGAAGGCCATAACGCACACACGTTCTTCCAATTACAATATGTTCGCGTTCTTTCTGCCAAAGTTTTCTCTCGCGCTGAATCGACGCAGGAATCGATTAGCCTGTTATGATTTAGTCAGCTGCTCTGTACAAAGAGCGCGCGCGCGCACTGACGACCTTGAGTGTCAAGCGAGCCATCTAATCCCGATAGTTTACCCGCGAGACCGCTCGCCGAGACTCTGTTTACTTAAACCAGAGCCAGAAGCGCGATCGAACTCGAAGCTTCGATTCAAAACCGTTCGATTTCGCGTCCGTCAGCTGAAACTGTCACTCTTGAAATGTCAATCGCGTCATGACAGTACCGACCGCTCGCCAGCGTCTTCGTTTTCCGAAAAAGGCGCGTCTCGACGGCAAATTGCCTCCATTACCCTCACCGCACACTCCCCCCTCCACCCCTCCACTCCTCGAGCACCCCTCCCGTCCACTTCACATCCCGTTCTTGTTCACGTACCAGTCCTTCCGTCACCTCTCGCGATAATTGCAAAATTGTTTCATTCCGCGGTGGCGAATTGCCTGCGGCAATCTCCTCCGACCTTCCCCACCTCCTCTACCCCCGATTCTCCACCTTCAGCCACCTGGAAGCCTCCTTGGCGCCTGTGGACGGCTCCGGACGTCGAGGCACGTTTCTTTCTGCGTCCCGGTGGTGGCGCAGTTTATAGTCCACGGTCCGGCGAGGGAATAATTGAATTTAGTCCCGCGAGCGACGTATAAATTCGCCATTACCTTCTTTCATTGCCTCTCTTTTTGTCGCGCCAGACACTCTTAACCCGTCCCGGCAACGAGAGGAGGCCTAGACTTCTGCGCGTGCAGATGCGAATGCACTTTGTTCGCACCTGCGGAGAACGACCGACTCTCGAAGCCTTTGTTCCCTCGCCGACTCTTTCTTCTTACTTTAGTCGGCTGGTGCGCCTTCGTCTAATACGGCTAAGGCCGTCGGTGCGCTCGGCGAGCGTCTAGCCGAGGGCTAGGTCGTATATCGCGTATGCAAATGAGGACGTCGGATCGGCGGACCGCAATCGAGTACCTGCCCTCCGACGCTGACGAAAGTCAATTTTTGGTGGAGTGGGATGGTCGAATTTCGAATTTTTGTCTAGGTGGATGGATGGAGGAGTGGGGAAGAAAGTTGGGAGGGTATGTGAATTGCGATCGGGTTTGATAATGTCTGGCGCTTAGTAGCTATTTCTAAATATAGGCAGAGTATTCTCGTTTGTGATTATCAGATTTTATTCAAGATTTCGGTATAGCCTCTATACACTTTCAAACCGGGAAATGGTAGAATATATCACGAACATACGAGTAAGTCTCTAATTAATTACATTGTTTAATATAGAGACATCGTCTCAATATTTCTCAGTCTATAACATTTTGTGTCAAATGTCGACAAGATTAAAATATACCTAAAACTCCGATTTCTATTATATCTAACCATTTCATTACCATAGTACCGTACAAACATCAATGTACTTTTAATTGTACTCAAAGGCGGTTATGACGTTAATTAATTAAATAAATTAATAAATAAAATCGCCTGCGGAATGAAACATGCTACGTGCAATATGTAAACTTCTGCTCTCTGTAGCTCTTGCTCAAGTATCCGTATTCAAATCATTTCTCGTGGCTTTCGAGGGCAAATAACCCACTGTCGTGTGTCTCTCGAGACGGGAAAATGCGACGCGCCGGTTTTCCTCGCCGGCAAGGATAACGGTGCTCGTCGTAAATGCGCCACGGACATTCCGGGAGTCACATTCCGGTAGGATGTATACAATCAATAAATCGGTCGGTGCCAGCACGCGAGAGGACGGACGGCTACGTCATAAGTGGAATCCTGACTCTGAATGCCGATTATGAATCGGGGGCCATTTTCCATTCTGTTTTGTATGCTGTACGGTGAAATGTTCAAATTTTTAGTTTTCTGCCATCTTAAGGGGTGTAAACTCCCAAAAATCATTATTATTGTTGCCGAATATTCGTAGTTGAAGATTTTTCTATCTTAGAAGTAAATAATTTTTCTTATTCTATTCTTTTTTCATTCCTTCTTTTAGATAATGGCCAGAAACAATGTTAATCATTTTGAAAATTTTAAATATTGTTAGGATTGACATTTTCGGTTATATTTGAAGAAAAAGGGATCTAGGTTCGTATTTTTATCCCGAACAGAACTGAGCAGAAGCGCGTGCCTAGATTTTCGTCATTATCGTCGGATTTGAAGGAGAATGAAATCGGTTCCGGGCACTTGCCTCGCCGCCGACGGCAAATTCATCTCGTTTCGTCCCCTTAACGACACATCCGCATTAGCCGGAATGGCGTCCGCGCCTGCCCGACCGAGAAATGCCACTGGAAACTCGACGCGAACGGATGAAGTACGCGTCTGGGGAATTCGTTATTCGCCGCTCGCGCAAATTGTCCTTCGTCGCGATATAACAATGGTCAATTTCGACCGCTCGACCTCAGCTACGTGATCCTGGACATCAGTAGACAGAATAATCTTCTGTCGGCAAGCGACCATTTCCGTGTTTAGGTCCGATGTTCAGCTTCCGCGTGACGTCAGAACCGCTCGGACAATAGAACTCTGTACCTTTCGACATTATTTCTCTACATATTTCCCTTGTCGCCATAAGTGCGCTTCAGCCTCCGAAATCATAAATCATATACTTATCCCAAGTGCTACTGCAAAGATTCGTGACGTCACAGTTAAGGTCAAATCCTAGGTTTAGACTCGTCCGGCCAGTTAAGCAGCATCCTGCGAACGATCTCGGAACACTTGGAAGTCCTCGCGTCGACTCGTATGTAGGTATCAGGGTATCAAGGTCGCCCGATACGTGATGAATCGTCCCGCAATTAAGTTCGGACTTAATTCCGTCCGAAGTGCGCTCGACAGGTCGAAGGAAGGTTCGAACGCTGAGAACGGTACTTTCCGCGGAAACGTACGTTTCTAGGCACCGGTTGCCAGCCTCTCGCCTGGCCGATCCTCGAGGATGAAGTATCCTACCCAGAGAATGGCGTCGGACGCGTAAACATGCGCGACCCGCGTGAATTGTACGCAGCTGCGCCTGCGTTTTATTAGGACATAACGGATGCGTTCGCGGCCAGTTTTTGCCGCGACGCGCCGACCTTTAATGCGCCTCCGGCCAGACTCTAGGTCAGCGTTTTTCAACCCCGCCGCGAGCTACCTTCGACTCCCGGAGGTTCCGCGAACCTTACGGTCGGACAATGGGCTCTTCGCTGAAATATTAACTTCTTTCGCGGCGGGAAGATGGGTCAGCTCGTCGTGTGAAAATTCAGTCCTAACCGGTCGGAGTTTACTGTTTCGGTATCTGACTCGCACGCTCATTTTCATAGTTGATAAAGAGTTGTTCGGCTCAACGTAGAAATGGGCTTCCCGCTCGATAGTTAATTGTTTTAATGATAATTTCACTTTTTGAGATAACGATAGAATGCATGCGACGTTTATTTTAAAAGTGATAAAGACTTTAAATTCCGTTATTCGTATATCGGACTAGCAGACTGTATCCGTTATAACACATGGAAGCCTTCCATATAGGATTAATGACAATTTTAATTGTTACTGTAGGTGTTAATCATTTCGAAAGCTAAATTCTTTCATTACGTGCGAATAATTATCGCCGCACCGCAAATAGACAGTTTCCCTATTAAATATGTATTTTTATGAGAAAAAGACGTGACATCGACAACGGCTGACTTTTTCGGAATCACACTCGCAATACACCGCCTCGCACGAATTGCACGTTCCGAGACGCAAAAAACCGCGAAACTATTTTTGCTGCAGCGCGCTTTTGACTGGAATTGAGCGGGTCGCGTTTTCATTCCGCGGAGCCGGAGCTAAAACGTTTTGACGGAAGAGAGGCGAAGCAGGAGCGACGAACGAGTTTCATACCGCACGATAGCTTCGGCCGTATCTCGCATTCCAGCCTCTTTTTCGCCAGTCCCGATATGCGAGAGGAGCTCTCGACAGCGTCCGCGAAGGCAGCCTCGGCTAAAAGCCCCCATTCGGCTTCCTCCGTCCCATTGTTCCCGGCGATAAGTGTTTCCTTTTGTCGCCGACGATAACTCCCCCATCCTAAGCGTCTGCCGTTCCGAACGAAAGTAACGGACCCCACCCTCTAACGATTCAGCTCGCATTCGGCTCACACTCGGCTCACATTCCGCTCGCATTCCGCTCGCATTCGGGACGCACATTCTTCCACAACCTGTCTACGATTCAAGCTGGGGCGAGCGAGGGTTGTCGCGAATTCGCAAAATGGCGACTGCCGAACGTCTGTCCCTTTCATTTTCATGCGGCGGTGCATATCTTATCGCCGCTCGTTTGGCCTGTCCTCGCTCGCTTCCCATATACTGCGCCTGTCGAACGCGGACGAGGACGGGGCGCGATATAAAACGTCGAATGGATCGTGCGAATTGTCTGCCTGCCTACCGGCTATGTAAGCCTGTGTGTGTGTGTGTGTGTATGTGTAGCTCCGCTCGTCGGTGAATTGCCGTCGGAACGTGTTCGCCTGAATAACTTCAGGACGATTCGAACGTACGCGCGGAGCCAACTGACGCCGTTCGCGATGGCGTGCGGGCGTTGTTGTTCGACTGCGGGTAAATAGATATTGCGCATGTGGAATGAGGGTGATCGGTAAGCCATTATTACGGAAACAAATACCGCGCATGCCTTCCGCGAGGTGGTGGGAGGGGGGGGGGGGGGGGGGAGGTGGAAACGTGTGCAGCGTGCGCGGCATACTATTAACGCTAATGCGCATCTGAGCTGAATACCTTAGCGAGCTCGGTCAGTGTAGTAACGAATTGTAGGTGCTGGATGGGCTCTGCGGGGAGTGGGGGGTAGAGGGCGATTGTTTGGAGGGTTGACACGTGGACTGAAGCGTAAGCTGTGTATGAGGGGTGGAAGAAATGTTTGACGTGGGGTGAATGGGACGTGAATGAGTTCCGTTGGGGGATGGTTCTGTTGTTTGTGGAGTTTTTAGGCGGATTTTTGGATTCCGGTACGGTGGAGTCTGGAATGGGTGGTTTTTTCAGGGTTTTCAAAACGTTTTTGGTTGTATCTACGGACTTGTTGAGGGTAGAAGACTTCGGTTGCGATTTTTGGTCGTTTTTGGAGATGTTTTTATGCTTTTTCCGTGATTAGGGTCAGCGTTAGGTTTAGATGATGTTAAGTATCGTGTAATCGGCCAAATGTCAGTTTTTCGCTGTTTTTCCACGTATTTTTGGGCATATCTTCGGATATATTGCACTTAGAAAGCTCCGGTTGCGATTTTCTGCTGTGTTTTCGACCATTCTTTGCACTTTTGCATTATTAGAAATGGTTGGCACACCGCAATAATGTATTTGCATACCACATTTTCATACCGAAAGAGTAAGACAATCGGACAAACATCTACGACTTAACGTAAATACATCGATCGCCCGCAGACGCTAGTTCAGACACAGACAGCAAAACAGTCCAGCATAGTACCCTACTTTGGCCTCCCAATGCCATGTTGCAAGCATAAGCCACTGAAACAGGATTCACATTTTGCCTAAAACCCGCCCCCGTCGACCAAATCCTTCTAAAAGAGAAATAAAAGCCATGGCTACACACAAATACTTCCCATCTGCATTATTCTCCTTTACCAAGTCTCTACGGTACGCTACTACCACGTTTAATCTCCTCATTACGTCAGAAAACGGATAATCCATCCTTACAACTTTCAGGTTTTTACCAAAATACCACCTCTACCAACTAACGCTATAAGCATGTCAAATAACAATCATATATCATCGCACAGTAGTCAACGTGCCCTAAAGTGCATTATTTTAATTGCCAACTGATAACATCCGTCGAAAACTAAGGAGAACGTGCAAATTCTTCCGCAGCTTCTAATCACTTTCGCGAAATCGTCGCAAAAATGGCAGGCGATAAAGTCATTTTGAGCGAGGCAATTTTGACATCGACGCAAGAGTTGCCGGCCGTGACTCATCGTCAGCGAACCCACGCAGGCCCGCGTGCATGCCCAACCATTTTCTTCGCAAAAATCAATATAACCGTCGGCCAATGGGGCTGCGCGCACGCTTTCGACTGCGTTGTTCGCCGTGCATCCTCGTGCCGTGGAAAATATATTTGACACCCGGGCATCCGCGGCCATCTTTGCCGCGGACAAGGTTGACACAGGCACCGTGACGTCGGTTAAACCGTGTTAAGCGTGGCAAGAAAACGACTTTCGCACGTCCGTCCCGACAGATAAGATTCGAACGGAAAAGTTAGAGGCACTCCGCGGCGGGACAATGTTCGCGCACGAGCGAGAATGCGATAACGACAGCGTCCCAAACGAGTTTAACCACGGCATCTAACCCCCTACAGACCGAATACCTATTCGAACTCTGCGCGCTGGCAGCTGAGAAACAGAGAGAACGATAAAGAAGTTTCTACGACGTGTAACATTGAGTCAACTTCCAAATGCGAGGATAGCTGTTCTTTTCATGGAAAGCATATGGACCGTTTATTCTGAAAGTGGCGTGCCTATTTAAAAAAAATTATATATTATAAATAAACTATTTACACCACGTTAATCATAAATTAAGGATACGATATCTCATTTTTTTTTAATATGGACTTACACCACTTTCAAAATAAACAGTCCATGTAATGTTTCAAGAGTCCAGAGTCGATCCATAGAATGACTAATTGTTCAGAGTCAATACAGATTCGATACAGTTTCATTTTTCGTACGACAGAGAGAAAGGAATGCGTATTTACCACGCGTAGGCCGAGTCGACTTCATCGGGCTCACAGAATGACTGAATGTTCATGGTCAATAGAGATTAATTTTTGGTAGGACAGAAGAAAAAGAATGCGTATCTAGCACGCGTAGGCCGAGTCGACTTCGTCGGCCACTCCGCTGTTGACATTTACGCAATTCCGTTGACGCAACGCATAATTAGGTTCGAATTCGCGCCGAATGCCGAAGAATGCGGGTCAGTCGGGCGGGCAAGTCAGCAGACTTTTATCGTCGAGCATCGCGATTCGCGCTAAGTCGGGCCGCGTACAGTCGAATTCCGCGCACGTACACTTTCCAATGCCCGACGCACTCTGCCTCCGGGCGACTCTCACGTTACATTGACAGTGGCCAATTTTCGCGGGGACCACCGACGAGGCCGGGAACCGAGCACTGGCTTTCCTTTCTTTCGCGTTCCACAATCGCAGCGCATTTTTCGCCGGTGATAACTTTCGCGCGCGCGCAAACGCCATGCCTGCATAGTCCCACAAATTGCGAGGGAAAACGTCGCCGTAGAGTCGATAGAGGAAGAGTCAACTAAGAAACGTGTCGAATATACCCTGAGGCCTTGAGAGAAAACATCCGCTTTGTCACTTCGTACTCTGCCAGAGCGTTCGGCAATTCAATCATTCGCGCTCGGACGACGTACTCTCCCATGGAAGCAGTGATTAATTGTCTTTCTCTGCCCTGAGGTACTTTGGCTCGCGTGTAGGGCGGGTCGACTTTACGGACGGCAGATTTTATTGTTTTCTTTGCCCGGCAGTGATATATCGTACTCGGCCGAGTCGAAATAATACGGTACGCTCGAGTCCGGTACCGTTTCAGGGACTATCGCCGCGACGAAGAGTCACTTCTGGCAAAGCGTAAAATCCGTACACGCCTCCGGTCGGCCGACAAACTTTTCCGCACTTTCTCGTCGCCTTCCTCGGGATTACGAGGGAAAACGGTTTGGCTCGACGCACACGGATTTGCGTTTGCCAAGTGGCCGGCTTGAAAACGGCCGGAAGGAGGAAGTCGAGCGCACGTGGGGAGGGTGAGGGAGTAAGGGAGGCTGGCCACGCTGCCAAAAGACAACCCATTGACAGTCCCCCCCATCAGACCACACTGCGAGAGATCCTTATCGCTTGGCCAAACACATCTCGAGCCTCTTAAAACAGCTCCCCATCCCGGAAGATAATCTCAAGCACTTTCTAAGACGTCTCAAAATACGATCCGCCACATTAAGGGATAGACATTTTACGAGCCGGCAAACAGAGACCGTATCCTCTTAATTAGCGGCCTTCAGAGTTCGCTGAATTCGTTAAATACTACTGAGAGTTCCTGTCACGATAGAGAATTAAGACTTTTCCGTCTGTTCCCGCTATTTGCGGAAAATGAGAATAAAAAGGGTTTTGTTCCTCGGAGGATTTCGCGAGTTTTGACGTGACAGATGGAAAGTAAACGAAGAATGGCAGCTGGCGAATGTTTAGCCGGCACTCGGTTCTCTTTCTCGTATCGACCACTTATGCAATGCAATTTCTTTCGATGGCCGATGATCCCGGGCACGCGGAGTCAGTTAGACGCAATTAGCGAGCATCGTTAATTAACCAGGAAGCTGCGCGCGCGCGCGCTCCGCGAAGCTATTGACCTTGATCCGCGAACGAATCCGCTCGCCGAAACAGAATCGTACGTACGGACAGCGTCGGTGAACGGAAACGATCGAACCCGACGATTTGACCAAGGCCAATTAGGCTGATTGCGAAAGAGATTGCCCTTGAATGCCGAATCTATAATCCGCAGAAAACAGTAAACAGCTCGCCCGTTCGTCGAGCGTTACGTCACGTACAGAAATCCGAAGTCGCCGGCTTCGTTTTGAGCTATTATTACCACTGAGCGCGGCGTGAAAGGTATTGGGATTTTTTATTTCACTTAAGTCGCCCGCTCATGTGCCCCTGAGACTTTTCGAAAGCGTCAAACATCAGTAAGCACAGCCACTTACTCCCAGAACGTTACGTTATCAAAGAAAACTCGAATTAGCGATTACATCAATTACAGTAGCACTCTGCAGCGAAAGTCTTTAAACGTCTCGTTTCAAGAACAATGATCTGCCACTCCCAACAATAAACCTCGTATCTAATCTTCATGTCCGTAAACTTACCGACCAATCTCAATTCTAATCCTCGCAACTAAACACCGACCGAACAAAAAGCAGCCGTCATCGCGTCAGACGTCGCGAAGGCGTGCAAAAAAAAAAGCGTATACTTTTCGTCTCCTGTCTGTCGACAGTCAGCCGTCACCTCCCGCAGGCCACAATTATCGCATGGAGCGGTATACATGCGTACCGGCGATAATGAGCTGGAAGCAGGAGGTCATTAACGGAAAGACATCCGTCGACGCTCTCGCGATCGTGGAAAATGCACTCACGTGCGGCACGACTCTCGGGAAAACGTGCTTTAAAGTGCAGTGGGGTAAATTCGTATTCGAATGTACGTTGTATTGTATCAACTCTAAGGTAGAAATCTTTCTTCGGTTAGTATTCAATGGTTTGGACAGTATTCAAGATAGGTGGCCGTCATGTATTCTGTGTTTCTCCCGGTTAATTCGTTCGATAAAGTTCGTATTACTAATAAAAATTCCGATTTTGCCCCTTAATATAAGGATATAAGATCCAATCATTTTTAAACAGGTTGCTTTTAATTTATTAAGCACTGTTTTTAATTCATTAAGGAAATCATTAGTCTCAGAAGATATTTTTAATCCAGATTAATGCGACTTAAAGAATAAACCGTGCGCTAAATAAAAACACTAAGATTATCAGGTTTCCGTGGAATAGATAGAAAATACATCGGTTTGAAGTAAACTTTACAATTACTGGGTCAGTTTTACCCCACTCCACCTTGTCACAGAACTCCAGACGTGCGCTCAACGCGCGCGCAGCGGAACTCAGACAGTTCGAAATTCGCGCCAATGCTCATAGACGGGAATGCATTCAGCGACGTCGGGCCGGTCGCGAGCGCCTTCGACGTCGGTGTACTGTTACGGGGTTCGAGGTTAATATCTGAGCTGAGTTTTTTGCCCGTCGAGACAGTCTCTCCCGCGGCCGGGAAAGGGTCCCTGGAAAGAGAGAACGGTGAATACATATAATTAGCCGAGGCGCGCAGTCAACCTCTGCTTGAAATAATCGTCGGTACTGTTATTACCGGAGTCGGACTTAGCGCCGTTGGTCGCCACACCGACAGATCGAACAGTCTTCGGATCAGCATCAAGAATCCGGATCAGCATCCATCCGCCAGCACATCGCACGTTAGTCCTCTCCTTTACGCATGGCTGAAAAATTCGGATCGATCGAGTTACGGCCGCGAAGCTAGCGAATACTGTTCTCTTACCGTGCAAATACGCACTCTATATTTTCTCGAGCCAGTCTTCGCAGATGCGAAAGTTCTGTCTTCGATCGCTTCGATCTTCCTCGAGAACAGCTGGCTTGCGTTCAGTTCAGAGTTTTTCCTTGAGGTGCAAGGTTCTTTCTTCTGATAATTGCATAGTATATTTGCATCCAGCGCGAGGATGGTGAAGACGAGCTGTCGTCTTCGTCGTCAAGGCAGAGTCGAAAAGTTCAGCGAGTGTGACCGGTTACTGTTATTCGACGCTACACGATACGATGCCGTTGCCGTTGTTTGTTCTCCGCTTCTTCTCCTCCTCCTCCTCCCCCACCCCCTTCCTGCCTGCCCATCGCTGCCTTCTTCTTACCTGTGCCCCGGCTCGCCAGCGCTGTATCTCATTTGTAGGATCCGCGCAGCGATACTTATTATTACGCGCGATACGTGCCCGGGACGAGAGCTCGGGTCCTTTCCGCGTCCTCCGTCTCGTTAAAATGGCCACTTTAGTGGCTCGCGGGCGAGCAGAAATGTCACGTGAGACTCGTGTCGGAATGTCGACGGAACCGTTTACGGAAGATCCTGCATTCCGTCTGGGATAACGCGGTCGACGATCGAGAATCTTAAGACTGGAACCATTCGACGCCCAGCACAGCAACAGACGTCGTAGAATCATAGAATCGTAGAATCATAGAATCATGGAAACATAGAATCATAGAATCATAGAATCATAGAATCATAGAATCATAGAATCATAGAATCGTAGAATCATAGAATCATTGTATCATCGAATCATGGAATAATAGTCTACGAAAGAGTAAGCGAGGGCTGAATTCTAGTAGGCGCGTCCTCGAAAGCGGACCGGCGGTTATTAAATTAAGGGATTATTCAGATTTTCGGTCAATATCGCGCGTTATCGAGTTAATTGACTCGCGGCTCGCGTACCGTTATCTTCCGCGTTGCCCAATAAAGCCTCGAAAGTCGAGAATGTAATAACCGGCGGTCTTATTGCCGTCCGGTTCTCGACCTCCTCCTTTCTCGTTTTTCTGCATCGGGAATAACTCCCGGCGCTTGCGCAATGCTATTTTTTCTCGGCAGGACGTTCGAAGAGTCATTCCTCGTATTTTTGGGTTTTTATCTTCGTGTTTTACAAGTTTCGTTACTGTACCACTGTTAATTTGTAATTACTCGAGTGATGCTCATGTTTCCACACGTTTTGTTGCAGCATCGGATACAGTTCGACGACACGGCGACGCGAACCTTCGAATATCCGAGCGAGGCCTCGATGATGGAGGGCGAGAGCAGTTGCGTCGATGGCGAAACTTCCGGTTCCGGCGAGCACCAGCAGCAACAGCAACAGCAGCAGCAATCCGTGCCGATCAGCAATAAAACGTCGACATCGGCGACGAACATGCCGTCGCTCCTCGGTAATTATCCACGGTCTAAAATTGCCGGATTCGCTCATCAGCGTCCCAATTAACGGACGCTCATCAGATATTACTCAAAGTCAACCCGCGGTGTCCGTCGCCGTGTTGTAATCATCAACGCATTCTGAATACCGAAAGATCGCGTATCTGCGCGCCGGGGGGGAACCCGTTAAAGATTTAGAAAACTCTCGAAGAAAAAAAGATCTCTCCCATCCCTTCCGTCGAAGAATTTCATCCGTGACCAATGACGATCATGAACGCTCTTATCTATTCCAGATGCGACGATAGCCCATCGCGTATTCACGCGAACGAGTAACTTCGAGCAGCTGCGAGTCGTTTTAGATATCGATCCTTGCGAGGAGTCCATAGTGTAGCGTCCTTTCGCCTAACAATAAGCCCGCTCCCGCTGAGCAGTCTCGCATCGAAAAATAGATTTTCACGCGCAACTCCCCACTGACTTTCTACGACGCATCTCTCGCGTCGTCGGTCACGAACGACATTCCTTCATAGACCTTGGCTCGCACGAGGCGCAGTACGTTGACTCCCGGCCAGCCTCAGTTTTCATTAACATCCGCCACTGTCCACCTAGGCATTCGATCACCCCCTGCCTCTCCAGAATGAAGGAAGACAGCCATTAATCTGAACTATCGGCAGACATCTTCCCCAGCCAATGCTCTTTGCACCTCAATGAGTTGCACTCGAAGTACAGTCGAATTGCACTCACTGCACCTTTACAGCTATCTTCGCGTTCACCTGCTTCATCTCCCTTGAACCCACGCGAATCCGTTAAAATCCTCCCTCGACTTATCTGTCCGTTCTGCGCAATTTAGCTCGCCGCCAAGTAGCCGGACACGCCTTTCATCTCCCGCAAACAGGGGCTTTTACTGTTCACCCCATTTAACCCCCCCTTCTGCCCCCTCCGTTGACGTAGTAGCGCCCGGTAGTTGGCTAAAAGCTAGCGCTTGTTCATTCCGCAGGTGGGGGAGGCCTGGCGAGCTACACGCCGTGCAAGGTGGACCTGACCTCGGAAGGGTTCGAGCTGGGAGTGACCAGGGCCGTGTCCTCGTCGACGCCATCATCCGCAGCGCCATCGTCGAACGCCTCGCAGGAGCCGGAGTGCGAGGAGGTCGACTACCTGAAGCCAGCCCAGGACGGAGGCGCCTGGGGTACCGAGACTCAGACCGGCGACCTTCTCTACTGAACGGATCCCATCCCGATCCCGGGAAGCGCGCATAAATTCGACGACCTCTCGATGCTCAAAGGGCCGCCTTCTGCCGCGAGGAAGCGGAATTCCGCCGAAAGATCGATAGACCGGTCGGTGGTGCCTCTCCAAGGTCACCTCCGCAGGCTGGGGGAGAGGAAGACGGGAAGGGAAGGAAGGGCGGCGGGAGAGGGAAGAGGTTAGGTTCTATGTTCAACGAAAATAAAGTACCTTCCCTCGGGTCGCTTCCGACAATGGCGTCGTTTGCTTTGTCGGTTTCTCTTGCCGAAAGTCGGAAATCTAGGCGAGAGTCGCACAGAAAGCGTTACAAGCGTTACGACGTTACGACGCCCGTACCCCGCGCATTTATTCTACGATATTGGCACACATGCGTCTGTTTTGAGGCGTGTGTGCGTGTTCGTTCGTGTACGGATAGACGGCACGGCGAATGCTCACCAGGGAAAGCAGTGAATTACGGGGCTGTTCGAAGAGGATCTTTCCACGTTTGACCTGCGAGGGGAGGAAGATGGAAGAGACAGGCCAGGATTCTTCAGGATGGGGAGTGGATGGTGTTCGACGAATTGTTCATTTGAGTAATTTAAGCGAGACGTTTAAAGAACAGTATCATTCCAAGTATATGCATTTACTTTGTATTATTACTATTTACTATTAATTATTACGATGTCGGTGGGTGCCGAGGAGAGCGGACCTTCTTTCTTAAAGCGAAACAAACAAACAAACAAAAAAAGCGAAAAGACAAACAATGAATCATCGAAAAACTGCCAAGACACGCGAGTGCTACATAATAATGATCCCTTCGATTGTCGATTGGCGATTCTCTCGATAAGCGGAAACAAAAAGACGATAGGGAAGAAAGAACACAGGAGCATATCAAACTAAAACTTTTTGGCATATTTTATACGAAACCAATAGAGAAGAAGGGGGAAGTCCGTGATTGTGCGGGACGCTAGGGGTTTTGTAACCTTTTTGAGATTATTTTAAACGCTAAGTCGCGAGAAACGCTCGACACGTCCGCCTCGGACGGTCAGAATTTTAGCCGCGATTTTTACGAAAATAAAAATGAATACGCGCAGAGGCGGAAGGAAGAGAAGAGACGAGAAAAACGAGAAAACGTTCGCTCAACATTCACGGATATTGAAGCCGATGGATGGGGCGGGCGAAAAAAATACTACGATATATACATAATGCTGAAAACGAAAATGGTGAAGTTTAGATTTGTAAAAGTTCTTTGCCAAAGTAGGACGTAAGTCTACTGAAGTATGTTTAATGTACATGTATCTGTAAGCCGGAACCGATTCAAGCTCAGCAAATTGTATGAATTGTAAATTCGATGAGAAAAAATTCAATGTTTCGTACTAGACTTGTGTGTGCATCGGATAAATATTCGTTTTTCATGTGTATCTCAGTGGAAAAATTCAGGGATTTCTGTTCGTTGCGTCGGATGTAGATAAGTCGTCAGGTTTCGTTGCGCTATACTTCGATTCGTCGTCAAATTACTCGATTCGATGCATTCTCCGAGACGTGGACCAAAATCATTTTCACACAAAAGGAGAAAGAGAAATAATTGAACGGAAAGCAAATGTCGGAGTTTATTAAGGATTGTCGTTAATTTTAAGGATCAAATTTTGTACATACTAAATTATTGTTCATTCTTCTACGTTATTCGAAGTCGTGTTTTTTCGTTCGGTCTCAGACGCTATTCGAGACGTGTTCTGTTGTTTCATACCGTTTACTCTGTTTTTCTCCTGTCCAAGTTCATATTATTTGTTCTCCCGCGCGCGGTAGTGGCATTGTCGCCACGCAATGGCCCACCCGATATATGTTCGTATAAAGAAAGAAAAGGGAAAAAGCAAACAGAAAACTGTCTTTTGAATCGCGTAAGTATTTAGTGTATGATTGAAACGAGTATGATGTTGATCACAATTATATAACTTAATGAGATTGCGGACTGACTAAAGGCAAATAAATACAGGATTAAGGATAATAATTTATTGAACGGGTGATGAATTTACTGTACGGAAGTCGCTCTCACGTGCCGTTGTAAACGTGCGATGGGTAATGTTTAGTAATTGCCAGGCAGGCTTCACATCGTGATGCGCCGCTTTCATTGACACCTTTTTTTTTCTTTTTTTTCCCCACCCCGTTCGTTTAACTACTATGATTGCCGTCTTGTTCAGCTCACAGCCGATGAGCCGAGTGTCACAGCGTTGTGTCTTACACTGTGATATTTTTCGTCCTTTCTTCTAGTATTCGAACTGTAGTAGCGGGCAAATACGGCTCCAGTATTTATATTAGATAAACAGAAACGGTATCAGGTTGACGGCTCAGTTTACACATTTCCAATACACTCGATGATCTGCGATTTTCGATGGAGGCAATGGAGATTATCCCTACCTCGACATTCCAAATTTGTTCATCATATATACACGTGTTCCCCGAATTACACAGCTCTGGAACGAATCTTAAGGGACTTAACGATAATCTCCTTGCTTCGATCCGCGACGGAGCTCCCGTTATAAGGTTTTTCCTGTAAATTATCTTTGTACAGTACTGAGGAAAGGATCATCGTCCAAGTGAAAATCCCGCTAAAAAAAAGAGAGAGATAAGGAAATAGTTTAACGCTATTAAGACTATGATAAACAAAGGAAAGCGCCCGAAGGCTTCGGATTTCGCAATTTACTATCCCCCCGTATTTGAATATATTAATAATAATGGCTAGAAGTATCGTGTGATGTATTGTCTGTGTGTTATGCAAGGTATCGCAGTAATAAAAAGAAACTATCACGTCTCCCTGTGGCCCTGTTTATCACTTCCGCTCACTTAGTTAACAAGGTCAACGCACTCTCTATATAAAATGCGTTTGAATAATAAAAAATTAATGCTATTTATTTGCACAAATATACAATATAAGTTCCGCACGACCGGAAGCAGTTCGATTTGTAACGATTGGGTGGTCCAGAATCACAATGTAAGCTCACACGTTCAGTCCGGAGGGTACCGATTTTTCTCCTGTTATTTGTATATCGACGTGTAATATTCTTCCTCGAGGTCGTAGAGGTCGGCCGCCATGTCGTCCCTCAAGGAGGCCAATTTTTGATCGCACTCGGCTTGCTTCGTCCTAAATAATTTACTATTCTGCGCTATCGCTTCGTTGACGGAAGGAAAGTCGTTGAGTATGAGGTATTGCTTGATGTCCGACACCAACTTCATCAATGATTCGCCAGCCCTGACTATGTTCGCTGCCCTCACGTGCATCTCGTACGTGTCCTGCTCACATTGTGTTATTCGCGGCAGTTGCGAGTCATTTTCGCCCTTGGCCAACTTCACTATTTCTGCGAATGTCAGAGAAACGATATATGTAAAAAAAGTGCGCATTTTCGTTTACCTTAACCTCAAAACGTTACCCGCCAACGTTGGGTGTTCAATGAAAACGGACAGGAAGTTGAAAATATATCCAAAGGATGTCACATAATAATGACAATGCGGATCATATCGAGCAACGATCGATTTTCGTGCACAAATATAAAATACAGCCCGGTGAAGTAAGGGACGAGGTTAGAACTAACCTTCAAAATTCTCCAACATAGACTTCACATCGTCCTTGAGCCTCGTTGTGTAGGATTTCAGCAGAGCCTCCTTGCTCTGAGGTAAAGTACGTTGCCCCGCCATGGTCGCTGGCGAAAAAAATACAATTTCCCACGTAACACGGTATTTATTTACAAAAACGTCAACGACACTCCTTCGCACGGCTCTTCATCGTGACAGTTCTCACGGTTCCTGCCGTACCGACCGAGTCGGTTACAAACAGACCTTCTCAAGGTCCTCGATCCTTTGCACCAGGTCCCTATCGAACTCTAATTCGTAATTTGAATCGCGTAACCGATTCTGATAGCGTAATGGACGAGTTTCCTAAAATTCGATGAAAATAACCATACTAGCCATGGATATCGATTTCGAGTCCCCGGCATGTACAAGTTCGTACATTGTGTACGTACCGCCCCTATATCCCCACTACAATCCTTGACTCCCGGGATGGAATCAATATGAACCGAGTACGAGGCCCCGTGCCTTCGCAAATCCATTTTCACGCGAAATTCACGAGTCGTCGTGAGCAGCCCGAACGCTCGGCTTCGTGGCCGGAGGAACGTGGTTCGTTCGAAGTTCAATCTGTCGAGCCTACTCGCTCGCGTCATCCGACTCGAAGTAAACCCGCGAAAAGGACAACCCTATCGTTCACATTGAGCAATCTCGAGCCAGTGACTCCGTTGCCTTCGACTCGAAGGACAGTGAAAGAGAATCGAAAGATGCACGGAAGCTGGCAAGGCGAGATCTTCGTGCGTTGTCTCACGTTCGATTCAGGTAAATTCCAATCATAAACCATTATTAATCATACATTAAGAGTTCGACACACTTTCGTGTAGCTTATGACATAAAAAAAAATAGGTCCGAGTACGGGAAAAAAATAGAAACAGTTGGAGTAATACAACCCGTTGTGTGTGTAACCTACTGGCACCGTGCTATGTATACGTGTAACTGGGGGGCAGTTCTACCTTCGTCCTTAACCCGAGTGATTACCCACACGTCGATTCGACTTGCCTGACAGTCGTCCGCGAGGCGTGCGACCGTCCTCGAGGAAACGCGCTACGCTCGAACGTGCTAACTGACAATAAGATCGAAGTGACTGGCTTGCATTGATACCCTTACTTAGCAATTGAACCGCGGACGTCGGCCACCCGTTAGCGGATATTGCTGCAATGGGATCAATTCCGTAAGTGCTCCACTTTCTCGAGTGGAGCTTGCACGCCGAATCCCCCCAGGGGGGTAGACGTAGGCAGGAGGACAACGAAAAGGCGTGTTCCAGTTAACGAGCTAGCCTCTTCAAGATCGGCGAAGTCGGAGTCAAGTACGTACGTTGTCGTTTGCAGACACGGCGAATCGTGACATATAAAGGGGAGGATGAGGTGGACGAACGGAGTGAATTGCACGACGTCCAGCTCCTGGGGCGTGTCGTAGGGCGAGCCGAAGGTGGTGAGCGAGAGAGGACGGGTGGCCAGGACCAGGGAGATGAAGAGGAAGACGATGCTGATCGCGGCGCTCGTCGCCGTCGCGGCGGGATTCGTCGGGAGTTCGTTGCCTCCCGATGACGGGGACAACGTCTTGCACATCGGCGGCATCTTCCCGATCGCCGGCGAGGGTGGCTGGCAGGGTGGTCAGGTCGGAATCAAAATTTTGCAACTACTTACGCCTCTTAACCCATTACCCGCCGTAACACAAAAGAACAGAAATCAAAAATGAACTGTACATTTAGAAGTTGCGGTCAGTGAAATAAAACAATTTGAAACTGTATCCCAAAAATGGGACATTGGCGGATAATGGGTTAACGGCGATCGTACATCAAGCTTTTTTCAGTACTGACTCGGCCAGCTTATCGATTAAGAGGACAAGGTAGCTGACGGAAGTAGAAACTATACTTTAATTGTTTTCGTGCAGGACACTAGAGCTAGGTTGAGTTGTTCTTCAATTAGTGGCTCGGTGCAGCGAGTACTGACAGAGCACTTTGTGATAAAGTTTACCTGTCAATCACGTCCTACGCCACGGTATCTAATTACCTGGGCGAATACTTAGGCGCACTCGCGTTACGGCTCGAATCAATACCTCTCGGGAAAATTGCATGGCCTCTAACACGCGGATCGAAGGTATCGGGTTCTACTGACCTAAGGTTTGCCCATTGAACAGGCCTGCATGCCGGCGGTGAATCTCGCTCTGGACGACGTCAATCGGGAGAAGAACCTGTTGCCCGGCTTCACGCTAAGGTTGCACTCCAATGACAGCGAGGTAAATCGAGTTCAATTTGAGTTCTGTTTAAATTCGTCTTGCAACGGGCCACTTCTGACCCACCGCTGACGCGAGTCCTGCTTTTCAGTGCGAGCCAGGCCTCGGCGCCTCGGTGATGTACAATCTGATCTACTACAAGCCGCACAAGCTGATGCTGCTGGCAGGATGCAGTACGGTCTGCACGACTGTTGCCGCAGCGGCGAAGATGTGGAACTTGGTGGTGGTCGGTATCATCCTTCTCGAGGTTCAACGAAGTTCTAGGACGCTACTGAAGTCTTTCTGTCTTACAGCTCTGTTACGGAGCGTCATCTCCGGCTCTGTCCGATCGCAATCGGTTCCCGACCCTGTTCAGGACTCATCCATCCGCCACAGTGCACAATCCAACGAGAATCAAACTGTTACAGAAGTTCGGCTGGTCGCGCGTGGCGATCCTGCAGCAAGCCGAAGAAGTGTTCATTTCTGTGAGTCTTCGGCTTTCCGTTCTACTAGCGAGAGTGAATGGATTGAAATCGATTAAAATCCAATAAAATCCAATAAAATTCAATAAACTCGAATAAAATAAAATCGAGTCGAATAAACCCATACCTTGCAGACTGTAGAGGATCTAGAGGCACGCTGCAAGGAGGCAGGAATAGAGATAGTCACTCGCCAGAGCTTCCTGTCGGATCCTGCGGACGCCGTGCGAAATCTTCGCCGGCAAGACGCCAGAATAATCGTAGGACTCTTCTACGTGGTAGCTGCCAGACGAGTCCTCTGCGAGCTCTATCATCAGAACCTCTACGGCAAGAGCTACGTATGGTTCTTCATCGGCTGGTACGAGGACAATTGGTTCGAGGTGAACCTGGACAAGGAAGGGATCACCTGCACGAAGGAGCAGATGAGAGCCGCGGCCGAAGGTCATCTCACGACGGAAGCCCTGATGTGGAATCAGAATAACGACACGACCATCAGCGGAATGACGTCCGAGGACTTTAGGCAGAGGCTGAACAAGATGCTTAAGGAGGACGGCTACGATATCGATAACAATCGATATCCGGAGGGCTATCAAGAGGCACCGCTCGCTTACGATGCCGTTTGGTCCGTGGCCCTTGGTGAGTCAACTATTGTATTTACTTATTTACTTTATTGACTCTCCTAATTGGACTATACAATTTCTTTCTATTTGTCTCTTCTTCGAATTGCATCGTTTTTAATACTTTGATACTCTTCATCGACTCGCTTCGCACGTCAGCGTTCAACAAGACCATGGAGAAGCTGAGCAAGCTGGGCAAGAGCCTGAAGAACTTCACCTACACGGATAAAGAGATAGCTGATGAGATTTACTCGGCTATGAACTCTACCCAGTTCGTGGGTGTTTCGGTAGGTTGATTTCGTAGGATCCTGAACCTTCCTCGCTGACCATGCTCTCATCAGCTGCGCTCCGCTCGTTCTTCAGGGATACGTGGCGTTCAGCTCGCAAGGCGACCGAATAGCCCTGACCCAGATCGAGCAAGTGGTCGACGGGAAGTACGTGAAGCTCGGATATTACGACACGCAGAGCGACAACCTGACGTGGCGCAACATGGAGAGATGGATCGGCGGGAAGATCCCGCAGGACAGGACGATCGTCAGGACAGTCTTGAGAACGGTCTCCCTCCCACTGTTCATCTGCATGGGAACGATATCCTCCCTGGGCATCCTAATAGCGATCGTACTGATCGTCTTCAACATCTGGAACCGACACAGACGGTAATCCTCTCGCCTCCCCTTTAAGCCAACCAAACTGGTCTGATCCAGGACCGAGGCAGATAGCCTGTCTTCAGTCCTCTAAAAATAGTCGAAGACCCTCCGCTAATTGGAAATTACACGTTCGGCCCGCTGAGACGGAAACTGATTGGACCGTGAAATCGTCCCAGCGTCCTCGAGCCTGTTCGGACAATACAGGGGGTGATCCAATGTTTCAGAGTGATAATGTCGTCCCATCCGGTGTGCAACACCATAATGCTGGTGGGCGTCATCGCTTGCTTCGTGTCCGTCTTCTTGCTCGGCATTGATGGCCGCTTCGTCTCGCTCTGGGAATATCCGAGAATTTGCCAGGCCAGAGCCTGGATGCTATCGACCGGCTTCACTCTGGCATTCGGCGCCATGTTCAGCAAGGTCTGGCGCGTCCATCGTCTGACCACGAAGACGAAGGCCGATCAGGCGAAGGTAATCACGGTGTGTAGTTCTCCGGATGGGGTATGAAACAGATAATTATGAACGGCGCCTATGCCATGCGGCAGTGTTAAAGTACGAGCGACCCTTTATTATTCGTTTGGCCCGTCAGACAATATCGATTCGACTGGCTTCGTTTTGCTGAGTCCACCCTCCGCCAACCGCCCCCCCAATCATTCTTTGCAGCGCATCCCAGCGTTAAGAGACAGCGACGCTACCCGCCCCCCTGTCGATGATGATTAGCCTCTTTGATGATAGTTTGATGACTTAATTACTGTTTCACCTTTTTTACATGCAGCTCAAACTGTCCCGCATGACCCGAAGATCTCCTGCACGTACGACCCTCGACTTTAACGAGTTTCCGATTCTTTTTAGTTGTTGATGGCTAAAAAAAAAGTTTCGTCTATACAGAAGAAGGTTCAGCCATGGAAGCTGTACACGATGGTAAGCGCGTTGCTGGCGATCGACATTGTACTTCTGGGTACATGGCAGGGTTTGCACCCACTTGAGAGAAGGATTGAGGTGTTTCCGTTGGAGGCACCCCTGCAAGGGGATGACGATGCTAGAATCAGACCCGAACTGGAGCATTGCGAGAGCGATCATAACAGCATTTGGCTCGGTAAGCGATAGAAGACCTTGAAAGTTCCCCATCCGCTTTAATGACCTAATCAGCCAGCTAGGAGTCGATAGTTCGTCTATTATTACGCGTCTATATAAAGCGACATTTTAAATTGGAAATTTGTAGAGGCAACTTTTGATTGACTCGGGGCTAGTCTTTGATCGTTTTTTGTTGGTTAGGTCTGATATACAGTTACAAGGGTGTGGTGCTCGTGTTCGGCCTCTTCCTGGCCTACGAGACTCGGAGCATCAAAGTGAAGCAGATCAACGACTCGAGATACGTCGGCATGTCGATCTACAACGTGGTCGTACTCTGTCTGATAACTGCCCCTGTCACCATGGTCATTGCCAGTCAGCAGGACGCCAGTTTCGCCTTCGTCGCCCTGGCCATCATATTCTGCTGCTTCCTCAGCATGGCCCTCATCTTCGTGCCCAAGGTCATCGAGGTGATCAGACATCCGCGCGACAAGGCGGAGTCCAAGTACAATCCGGATGTCGGGATGTCGAAGGAGGACGAGGAGAGATATCAAAAGCTGCTCAGCGAGAACGACGAGCTACAAAAGCTGATCGCTGCTGTGAGTACTAAGCAGCCCCATAACCTTTCACACTTGACTATAATAGACAAACTTTAAACTTTCTATGAATACTAATGAAACTTTTATTTGTACTATAATCAATATCGTACAAATACCTCCAATCAAAATTAACCTTATCCGTTCAAATTAACTATTGACATAATCGTGTCAAACTCCGTTCTTTGCATTTATCGGGCCATACACCGATAACACGAAAACCGTGTTATACGGAGGCCTACTCATTTTCTTGCGTTTAATCGTAATATTCACTCTATCCTCGTGCCGAAAGGCTCACTTGACATCAAAATGACTTCGTCCGCAGAAAGAGGAGAAGATCAAGGTGCTGAAGCAGAAGTTGGCCGAACGAGACGCACTGAAGGGCGGCGGCGTGGGCGGTGCGAACGCACCGAAGGACTCGCTGATCGTCGCCGACTTCGTAACCGGCGAGGGAACGTCGGACAGTGCTATCGGTGGGGGCATTTCCGTTTATACAAGATCCTCCCGCGCTTCCGCCTCCGATTTCGAGTTCTCCGAGTCGTACCTGTAGGCTCGAATCTCTCGGCCCGATTCGAGATCTAACCCGCAGACACCCCGTAAAAATTCGATTCGCTCGCAGAAGCTAGCCACCCCGCGTCCCCGCGAACTTCGACAGAGCTGGTCGAAAGGTAGAGAGAGAGGTCAAGGTAAAGAGGTCGAGACGAAACCTTTACTCACCCTCGCGAAAGCTCCGAGGCAGGACCGAGAGTAAAGTCGCGACACGACACGTCGCGTCGCGTCACCACGTGTCCCGCACACGTTCTCGTTTATAGATCCTAACGACGCATCCCGCTTCCATAGAGGCGCGTCGCACGTAGGTTTATATATTTCGTGTGTAAATGTGTAAATGTTGAATGTGCGTAAGTTCAGCGACGCGTGCATCCAGGCAAGCAGGTTCGGAGGTGGCAGGTAGAAGGAAGGTCGAAGGATCGATCCACGATCCACTACCCTGGCTGACGCGCGTACGCTTAGGTGAGCACGTAATTCGCTGTTCGGCGGTAGTTGAAAAATGATGATGAAGGCGAGCGCGAGGGAGTCCTACGGGCCGCAATAATTTCCGTTTCCGGTTTGGCAGGCGCGAGAGTCGCTCGGTTCAGAGCCCTGCGCGCGCAAATTCTGGCCTAATGAGTATTACACACCAAAACGTTTTTTTACAACGACACGTCCGTGGCTTCGAACACGACGGACAGGGACAATAGGGAGTGAAGCGAGAGGACAGGAAACCGTTCCAATGGCGCACGGGTATGGAGCATCGTCAAAACAAAAAATAAATAAATAAATAAATAAAAGAGAAAAAATATATGAGATAAATGAAATCATACAATGGACCAATTATACCTGGCGAGAGGCGGTCTCTTTTTACCGAGCATCGAAGTCTCCGGATTTTTGTTCTGTCGTAACGAACGCGGATTCCGCGGAAGCTGCTTCAACGATATACGAACTTCGCTTAATCGCGTTCACAACGTCACGGGTCCAAAACGAATGCAAAATAATTCTATAGTCGGTCTCGAGCGTGCGAGGGACAGGATCAGGGATAGGACTGTCCGTTCATGGAGTTGGGAATTTTATCGGGACGTTCATAGCGGTACTGATCTGCGGAACGGAAGTAAGGGGATGAATGTGATGGCGAGGAGTGCAGACCGCGGAGACGAGAGCAAATGGCAAATTTAGGCGCGTGTAACGCTTAAGCTACCCCCATCCAACCACCCCTCCCCTCAGAGAAAACCCCGAATCGAATGATAATTCCACTATCGACCTGATCGAAAGCGCAATACATCTTTTTACGGTAACGTAGACGTTACGCAAGATCAATTGCAGTTAAATCTCGTTAGACGAACTACGCTTGTTGCAGATGAGCGAACATATCATTTCTCTCCCCCCTCCCCCTCTTTCTGAGTCGATGTGAACCTCATGAAGCCTGCTCCCAAATTGACAATGTCCACGTTTGCGAGTTAACGAAATTCTTTCACCGCGATATCGTTAATTGTCCGAGTGGCAAAAAGGATTATGATAGTCGACGATTACTTGATCGGATTGTCGGTCGCGAGGCGAACTAACGAGATTTAAAGGCTTGAAGTATATCAACCATTCATAAATAATTTGGGAGACTTGATGAGGTAGAAGTTGTCTGTTAACATGATTGAGAGGGTGTGCGGCGGGCAAATAATTCTCTCTCTCCGTCGATGGCAAGTGAAAAAAGAACGCGCTCGCGAACGGGCGACTTTATTTATGGATGGTTCTCATTCACGTCTAGGTGTGTTTCTTGTGACGTTTCAAAGATATGCCTTTCTGAATTCTTGTTTCTAGAGACGGACAACATCGGCTGATAACGAAGGGGGCGCATGACGACGATTATGACCCGACAAAGCAATATGCACACCCGATACACAGAGAGAGACACACAAGATACATACACACGTACACGCGTTTTACATCTACATTAACATACATGAGTACTCACCGATTGAACGGGCTAAGAAAAGGTTTTGCGACAAAACTATCTTCTAAAATTAGATGTTAAACGTGAGCCGCGCGCGCGATCGTGAGGCTTTATTTTTACTAGTTTATCCTCATTAAAGTTTCTCTTTCTATTTCTATCATCTCGGATTGACCTCCTGTAAGGACACCGCTATTACGCGCTTCGAAAACGTTTGTGTTTAGTTACGCGAATGGGAAGGCGAAACGATTCGTTCACGTTTTCATCGATACAGTAACGTGATTTGACTGCAATTCGGATTCGTTATTGTAACTTATGTGTACAGTAGACTAAGACTTGTAGGCAAGAAATAAAAAGGAGATGAGGAGAAAATAATAAGTCGTACGATCACCGTAAATATGAATCTGCCATTGTTGCGTATTGATTTCCGACGGCTATGATGACAGATCCGAAACGCTCTGCGTTTTCGCCGATGCATACGTATGCGTGCATGCGTACGTACGTGCGATATATATGAATATATCTCCTAAAAAAATATGTTTATGAAAATATACACACGTATACGTGTATACTCATACCTTGTTTTGCCGAGATATCGGATTCTACGTCGCGTAATGACTCTATCAAAACGTTGAGGAAAGTATTATACATATATACGTACGTTAGAGAATATGAAGATATTTATTTTTAAGTTTTTAAATTATAAAACACGTTAAAAGCTGACCATCGTCTGTGTCATTGAATACCCGACATCACCTGATTTGCCTCGAATCGCAAACCTCTGACTGCGACACTAGCGAGTTTCTTATAAAAAAGAGAAATACACATTATACTCTTTATTTCTATAAAGATACTTACAAAGAAATAATATATATGAATACACGTTTGGTACAACGTACAATATCTTTACAACCTTCTCGATCACCTACGAACCCATTTGCGCCGCCGCGGATCCGCGTCCGACACTTTCAAATTCGAATACGTTCGAATTTTGCGCCGTCGCGGATCCGCGTCCGACACTTTCAAATTCGAACACGTTCGAATTTGGCGCCGCGCAACGGCGAAGAGGCGAGTAACGGCGCGCAGATCGAGCGCGCATTATTGCCCGCGCAGTCGTGTGGCGCACGTCGTGCAGAGTGGGGTTCGTTGAGTTCACGTTTCCATGTTCTTGTCGTGACGTTGATAAGCTTCGTGTGCCCGCTCATTGTCAGAGAAGTGCTAGCGGTTGTTGAATACAAGTTGCCTGTTTTTGGAGCCACGAGCCACCGTAATCCGTAACGATGTCCTTCGGTGCGACTCCTTCGTTCGGCTTCGGCACAGCGTCGTCCACAGCAGCCACGCCAATCAAACCGGGTAAGCCACGTTATTTGAGGTTATGTCTCACTCCTTTCACCGTCGTTCGCGCGCTCACGCTTCGTCCGGACCAATTTCTGTATTATTCGGATCGTGCGTATGAGAATGCGGCAGGATGAGAGAGCCGACTACTCGCAGGTGTTATTCGCTGCGAAAATTAGCATGGACACCGCGCGTGTCAAGGTAGGTTATGTTCATCTGTCGATGGCGCGCTTTTTTCCAAGGTGATTTAAATGCCATTGTATGGTGGCCAGACAGACTTAAGAGTGCTTGGCGAGCATGGTTCTTTTTACATTGGAGGTGGATTAACTCACCATTCGCTTTTAAGAGATTTGATGTTTTGGCGGAAGGATTCAATTTGTATATTTGACGGAAGGAATTCAGTGACTTACGTTGTTTTGGTTGGCACTGGTATTGAATACTTGTTATTTTGCAGCGTCATTTAAGTTAAGCTTGGAATAAATAGATTCAGTTCTTCATTGAAGCGGTACTTGTTTTGCTAGTAGTGTCTGATCTCTCGTTTCTCAATAATGGTTGATTTATGCCACTGCAACCAGGTTCACATTCTATGTCATTTCTTCCAAAGAAAGTATCTTGTTTTCTCGATCTGGCAATGAAGCAAGCCGCACAGCAACAGAAGAGTAAAAGTATAAGCAGAGCTAATATAAGCTTTAAAAACAATGCTGAATGGTCGGTGAACCCAGAATTGTAAAGCTTATCCGTAGCCTCGGTCATTGAATGAGTCACATTTGCTGTAGTTGCGTTTATGTGTGCAGCACTTTTTGTACTCATGTCCTCCAAATAGTACATTTCATTTGGAATTTTTCCAGTTGTCGTAATCATTACTTCAGCTGTCACGTCCTGTAAACATTACTTCAATGACTCCGTAATTGACAATTTACGTTAATGTTTATTTTGGAATTAGATCCTCCCCATTTTAGTATCATGTACCGTACCCGAATGTTTTCATTCGGTACGAAAATTGAGGTAAAACAAACTTCCTTACCCCGACAACAGAGTCGGTGGTGCCAATGTCATTTAAAATTTCTGTCGATGGCTCAACGTTATCCGCCCGTCGAAACATTGTCATCGCATTTTTCGTCACTACAGCATGTAACAAGTTCTCTGCCGGTTCGTCGTTCTGACTTCTCTAAAAATTTCTTATATGTAATTCTGAATAAACATCCTTACAGTGTGTTAAAATTACAATTTCTCCTGATTACCTACTTGCGATTACTGAATGAGATCCCAACACAACATAGTAAAGTATCAAACGTTCCCCAACAAACAAGGTTTCTCAAAAGATTTAACCCTCTCAAGCACTCTTGACACCTTTCAAAGCGAAGCACCGCTCGAACAATGGAATTCCGCATCAACCGCACACATTGCACCGCGAAGAGCGAACAACTTCAACTCTCACCGAGAAACAAGCCTTCCATCGTTTATCTCTTCACAGCCGATACGCACTTTGCGAGCTACGCATCGGCGGAGACTAAACAAGCGGTCCACTTCTTTATTATTCTTTCTCTCAATTCGACGTCATCCGCCGAACATTACCATATTCATGACTCTCAACGTTTCTTCGGATCAAGATTAATCCGCCACTCGTTCCATTAACAGCCCTCCATATAACTCCAGAGAAACTATTCCATGCACCGAGACCTAACATGAACACTTTCAACTGTACATAACTGATCCGTCGGATTTAAAATACTGTAGCTGGCTTCGGGACGCCATCCTTTGGATTCAACACGCCAGCAACTTCCGCCCCGAGTCTCTTTGGCACTCCGACAACGCAGGCCACTGGATTTGGGACTGGCATGGGATTCGGGACACCGGCGGCGACAGGATTCGGCACACCGGCGGCAACAGGATTCGGCGGTAGCACGACAACGACAGGATTCGGATCCGTTCCCGCCTTCGGCACGACTTCCACGGCCGGATTCGGAACGACGCCGGCATTCGGCACCACTCCTGTGTCAACGGCCACTGGATTTGGAACCACCCCGAACTTTGGCGGCACGCCAGCGGCTTCTACGGCCACTGGCTTCGGTGCGTTCGGCACGACCACCACGACGACTACCACAGGATTCGGAGGATTCGGTGCCTTCGGTGCGACTACAACTACCTCTGCGCCAAGTTTGTTCGGTGCCATTGGAACTAACCAGGCACCCAGCTTCGGCGCCAACACCTTCGGTGCTTTCGGTGCTAAACCGCCAGCTACGACCACTGCCACGGGTTTCGGATCGTTTGGTACAGGTAAATTGGAGAGAAGAACAAATTGCGCTTTCTGAGGAACTTGAAGAGATGCTTAGATCTTATTCCCTGTCGAATGCTATTTTTAAAATGTAATAAAGACGACTGAGTACACAGTTTTATTGGTGGTAACTATAGGTACAGGATTCGGCGGATTTGGCACTGGGTTAGGTCAGCCCCAGCAGCAGCAGCAACTACAGCCTCAGCAACAGCAGCTTCAGCAACATCAGTCGCCGAATACAATATCGGAAGCGTTGTACAATGCCGTGTTTAACTGTCAACTGTACAATGACGAGAGAGACAATACCATCGCCAGATGGAATCTTATTCAGGCCCTGTGGGGCGTAGGGAAAGTGTATTACTCCGTGAACGTGCCTCCCATCAAGCTCAATCAGGAGAATCCGCTGTGCAGATTCAAGGCCATCAGTTACAGTCGAATACCGGACGCCGACAACAACGACGGCTTGGTAGTTCTTTGCTTCGGCAAGAAAGAGAAGAAGGTGAAGGAGGGCAAGCAACAGTTGGTCGCCTTCTTGACCGGACTTCTGGGAAATAAGCCAAATTTGACTGTCACGGTGGACACCATAAACGCCACTGGCGAGAAACGATGTCAGGTAACGATTTATGTATCGGAGAAGGGAATTACCGGGTCGTCGAGAAGAATTCCGGCGAACGAACTGGTAGCCTACTTGTCGCAAGCTATGCAGAAGCAGCAGTTAGTTCAAAATGGGGTCGAGGATATGTTTGCCTTCGTCAAGCTGGACCCGACGCAACTTAAAGAGTATTTAGACAATCCACCCTGTGCCATCGATCCAAGATTGTGGAAGCAGGCTCAGTTGGATAATCCCAATCCCGAGTTGTACATCCCTGTGCCGATGATTGGCTTCCAACAAGTGAAACATAGGCTGAAGTGTCAGGAGGAGGAAACGGCGAGGCACAGAGCGTTTTTAGACATGGCAGCGGAAAGGATACAGGATTTACAGAGACAGCACACGGCTACTCAGGCTAGACTCAAAGAACACAGACGAACGTTGATGGAACTTCAGCACCGTGTGCTGCAGGTAATTTTTTTATCGACAGGAATTGTTACGCTGCTTCTGAAGAGGATCTGACATTTCGGCGTTACTTGTAGGTTCTGGTTCGCCAAGAGGTCACGCGAAAAGTAGGACTGTCCCTGCAGCCGGAAGAGGAGGTATTAACGCGCAAATTTGAATCGATGCACTCTCAAATCAGTGCACCCACGCAGTTCAAGGGGAGGATCAGCGAGATGCTGTCGCAGCTCAGGATGAGAAGACACACGGACACGCAGAATCAGGAGAGATACACCATGGATCCTATAGCGCAGGATGACATAAAAGCAGTACGTATCTTCGGAATCCCCCGGCTCAGTTTGTGGACTGATAACCGAGCGCTAATCGTTTGTTTACAGTATTTAAGCATGGAGCAGCAGGGAATGGCTCAACTCATAGCGACGATAAACACCGACCTCGAGAGTCTGAAGATCATAAAAGACGGGATGTCGGAGCTGTTATCGAGTCACAGTATATCCTGAAGATCTAGTTGCGCAAATTTGTGTTCACGCGTCGCGGGTTGAGGTTGATCAGGCGGATCGATTGGGCGTGCCACCTATGGTGGCCACATAAGTCTGTTGCGAGTTTCGCAGGACTATTATTGTTAACGAAGAGAATTTCCTTCCCCCTTTTTTTTCCGTTACGAAAACACTTTCCGACCATTTGGTGCCATACATTGCCGCGTCCTCCGAGAAAGGACACTTGTAAATCCGAACTTTTGGGCTTTGAAACGAATGCAGGCGACGTGAGAGAACGATATACACGTCGACTAACGGATACTTCGTTGGGGCATCGACTCCGTTTGATCAGTGTTTGTATTTTTTTACTAATTCGATGCCGCTCCCGTCTCTCTCTATCTCTCTGTGGACTGTCCTTTGCACTACGGCCTATCACGCGCAGTACTTAGTAAGGACTATAATTATGAATCTTGTCTTTTCATTCCCCCCCCTCTGTTTTTTTCTTTTTTACTACGAATGCACATTCAGACTCGTAAGATTCGTCTCGATACCGTTACAGATATTATTCTTCCACTACTGTTAAAAAGAACGAAAGATTCTATTTCCAGCGCCGAAAGGAGAAGGGTAGGGTATAGGGTGGGCGTGTTTGTTATATTTAAAAAAAATAGAATAAACGAATATTTACATAAATAGATGTATTTTAAAATTGAATAGTCTCATATATCGTTAAACACGTTTTTTACTGCCCTCGAACAAAGTAGTAAAAGGCACACACCTCCTCACGCACAACTTCCTGATCATTTCAAAGCGAACGCTCCATACATATACACATATATAATATACATATATATATATAGATAATTTTATTTACATATGTTACATATGTTTCCTTTTAACATAAAGCATCGGGATAATTTTCTAACGCACGACGGTATCTCCTACCTGTCTCGCTCTAACGTTAAAATTTGTCGAACACACAGAGAATTGTTTCATTCGCGACAACTACCCAATTCAAAATTTCGTCACACGCGATGCAGTTTAATCAAGTATATACATTAACGTACGACGGTCGTCTCGAGTTCAACGATCGTTCGCGCATTCTCTCAGGTCAATCGAACAAACTTCTCGTCTTGTAAATAAACTGGAGACGAGCCGAATCGCAATACTTTTAACGATTAAGGCACTATAAGATCGAAGAAGCGTATTACTTAACCGATTAACATTGAGCAATCTTTGTTTGATTCGACTATCCCCGCTCCGATCGCACTGACGGTAAGACGATAGTAGGTACAAATATTATTACTTTATATTTGGCTTCGCGACTCGATCGAAGCGAGGAACCGCAATCGTCAGGATTATTCCCTTTCGGTTCTTTTTTCCGTGGCAAGGCCACTCTCGATACGCGGAGGGCATCGTATGTCAAACGATTAAGAATTGCGAGACGTGTCTCCAATTAAGCGTTACAACCCCGGTGTAGAGAGAATGCGTAAACGATTTTTCGATACGACCCTCGTCGCCTCGGTTAGGTTACGAGAAGAAGAAGCCGAATAATTCCCATTTTATACTCGTCGACATCCATCGTCCGGAGTAGTTCAATTGGCGGGCCGCTGTCGACGATCGTAAAGCTCTTCGGATGTAGGTAGGTCCTTATTGTCAAGGCATATTCCTCCGCTTCAGGATACTCGTACGAATTTCCATCTCCATTATCCTCGCATTATCCTCCGCTCGTTTTATCACAGATTTCCTCATAGGTCTTCTCTTCTTCCCCCGTGAGCTCGAGGGATCATGGCATTACAATGGAAAAAAACGGTCGACGGTCGCATACCTGCGCGTACGTTCGGCATTCAGAAACTTCCCGATCTGGCTTCCTTTACTTGTTGACCGTCAGGTCGAGCGGCAGATCTTGCTCCATCTCCGTAACGTTGTCAGTTTTCACCCTGAGATCCTGCCCGCACGTGTGACTGCTCTCGGTGGCCATGTTGGTCCACATGTTCTGCAGACCGTACTGCAGGTCGACCGTGCCCAGGAGGTGTCGGAAGAGAGGATTCTGCGCCTTCAGGATCAGGTCCGACAGGATCTTCGTCTTCTCCAGGATGTTCTCGTTGCTGTGCACGCAGCACTTGTGACGGCAGCAGCAGTCGACCGGCGCGTCCTTCATCACCACGTCCTCCCTCGCCTGCTTCCTCTCCACCACCACCTCCATCTTGACGTCCTCGGCCCTCTTTATCACAGAATTTCTCACGGGATCGCAGCTCATGGCGTTCTCCTTCTTCGACGGCGTGGTGCCATTCACGATCGACTCGATGTTCCGGTAATCCACGCTGGCCACCTTCCCGGGTCCGTCCAACTGATCCTCGGCCTTGATCGGCGTCGACTGCATTCCGATTCCGCGTGGCAGCGAGTCGTGATGTCCTGGACTGGTTTGAGGCGAGGCGATCGCGGACGTGTCCTTCAGCAGACCGGCGTTCGCGTACATCGGATTCACCTGAATCCTGTCCGGCATGATGTAGCTCTCGTCGTAGATCCTCGGGTAGATCTTCACGTCCTTGTCGTAGGTGGCCTTGGGTGGAGTGATCAGCTCCGGCTCCTTCCGCTGTTCCTGAAGGTTGTACATGTTGTTCCACTCGACAAAGTTCCGCTGTTCCTCGAAGCTGTTGCTGGCCTTGGGACTGGAGCCCGAGGTCATGCTGCTCTCGATGCTGGAGTCCTTCTTGTCGGAGGACTCCGAGTGGGTGCTGTTCTGCTTCTCCGGGGTGGACACCTCGAATCTCGACTTGTCCTGCGCGCTGCTGTCGTCGAAGCTCTTCTCCTGGACCTTGTCGTTGTTGTTGACGTAGTGCCGGTAGGTCTTCACGTGCTTCCTCAAAGAAGACGGGTCGGTGTACCTTTTCGGGCAGCCGGGAACCTTGCAGCAGTAGGGCTTGTCCACCGCGTGCGTTCTCGTGTGCTTGAACCTGTCCGACGAATTCGAGTAGGCCTTGTTGCAACCCTCGACCGGACAGACGTAAGGTCGTTCGCCGGTGTGCGAGCGCGCGTGGATCTTCAGGTTCTCGGCGCGGCTGAAGCTCTTGTCGCACTGGAAACAGTGGTGGGGCTTCTCGTTCGTATGCGTTCGCACGTGGACCAGCATCTTGTATCTGTTGACAATGGAAGGTAATCCATTAGATGGTGAAACAGATTTTCTTCCGATTTGCCTCAGATCAGCAGTTCAATATTTCAAAAATGGAATATCAAGTTTTAGGGAGTTTTGTCGAATCAAGTCTTTAACAATATGTACTGGGTGTTAAGTTTTTTAATAATACGAATCAGCGTCAAGAGTATACCTTCTGCGTTCAACTTTGTCCAATTTAACATTCGAATACTCGACGAGAAAGGTACATTGAGCAGTATATATGTTGCGAACGCATTCGACTCGCTCGAGGTAAGACGAAGTGAAAGAGTCTGCGTTATGATCGAGGATCCGCTTAAAGGTTCTTACCTCGCGTTAAATCCACGCTCTCCCCTCGCACATCCTTCCCATCCGCAGTAAAAGAGTCCTCTCGGTCCAGGTGCCGCGTGCAGCCTCGCAACGTGTCCTGCGAGCTGCTCCAAGGACGCGAACCATCGTCCGCAATTTTGCCATCTGCAACGAAAGTCGTCCCTCGTTACGCCACGCTCGCAAAGCAAGTTTTCAATTCGTAAGGCAAGCCTTCAATTCGATCTCTGACGCGTACGGTAACGAATCGTAATTATCGACCCATTATCCGCCAATGTCCCATTTTTGGGACACAGTTTCAAATTGTCTTTTAATGACTGCAACTTCTAAATGTACAGTTAATTTCATTTTTAATTTTTGTATTTTTGTATTACGGCGGGTAATGGGTTACTTTTGAGAATTGTCCTCGTTAATCGAGTAGGCCGTACGTTCTTTTGAATTATATTAAGAGACTCAGAGAATTTTCGGCATTCTTCCGGTAAATTTCGAATGTTCGCTTAAACGGCGAGCGATCTGTCATCGGTGTCAACCGGCCTTTGTTCGATGAGTTCATCGAACGATACTCCGACGATTATTATCATTTAAGGCCAATGTGTCTCATTTCCCCCTCCTGCCACCTCTCTCTACATCCCCCCTGACCCTCATTTTTCTCTCTATCGCGATCTATTTATACCGGTCAATCAGTCTCGGTGCCGTACTATTTGCAATTCTAAATATAAATACCGTCTGTCGGGCGAGCACTATCCCGGCATTCTTTCTGCCCTTCTTTTCCTCTCTTTCGCACGATTAATCGTAAAATGCTCGAAACAGTGAATGCTTGCAACGAAAGCCGATCGTTGCACATCGTTGCATTAGACTTTTCTCTCCTTTAGCATATCGACGTAACGACGCGTAACGACGCCCGCCGTCTCGCTCGTCCCGATAATTCGCCGAGCAACCATAAGCGCGTAAGAACATGTCAGCAGCCCGTTGACGTAATTTGCACGGCCGTGATGCAAGTCCGCCAGTTCGACACGTCGAAGCCTGGCACTCACTATCGCGAAGCGGCGGAAAGGTGTTATGCGGTAATCGAAACTTGTTTTTTTCGAATTTTCGAGTTTCGCATTCGCCGACCGCGCACTCGCGATACTCGGACGCGATATCGGCGTCGAGTTTTGCGTCATGCGGTCCGAGATGACCGAGGCTAGTCAATTGATACCAATTCGTTGTGCAATTGTCGTCGTTTGACATCGGTTCATCCCCGACGATTCGCTGCACGGCGAAATACCTTCAATCTTTCGCGTAGACACCGACCGAAGGTGTCGGTCAAGGTGACGATCGATATTCGCATCCGTCGAACGGTAAAGTCGGCGACTATCGCAATTAACTTCTTTCCCCCCCCCACAGGGAGATCCGCAATTCGGTTCGGTATTGATGACCGTGCCGTACGCGATAAATTCTCTATCTGCGAGAGGGAGGCAAGGGAGGTGGGGGGGAGGCGAGACTCCGCGGCGCTAATTATACATGTCGGGCCTTGAATGAATTCGTGGTCAATGCGCGTCCGAGTAACATTTTGACCAAGGTCAGTTCCATCCGAGCGCGGACGCGGTAAACAAAACGAGACGACGTTAATTGGATCGACTTTGGGAATCGGCGGAAGGAGAATGCTTTCAGCGAGCCTGCGACTCGCCAACTTCTCAGCTACCGTTCGGCTGATGTCGGCTGCAGCCGATGACGTCGGTGGCCCAGAAATTGCGCTTTCGTCGAAATTGAAACTGCCAATTCGCGGTTGGGTTAAACGGAAGACGGGCTTACCGATGTCTAACTGCATGATCTAACGACCATCAAACATTTTTTATTTACTTATTTATTTGATCAACGGCAAAACGCCTTTGATACATAGAATATAGTTGATACAGACATGACATTTTTTCCGTATTGCAGGATGAGGAGCATCCTCTACATCGTTAAGGCGGATCTTCATCTACTTCTTCCTAAAGCTACGGTATAATGCCTACACGTCCGACATCGGGCCTGATCCGTCTCCCTATCTGTTCCGAGGATATACGGCAGGCTGATAGTGGGTACCACTTCTCTAACGATAAGGAACTTCTCTCCGGCTTTCACGCGATCGCCTCGTGCCGAGGTACGTAAATGCTTTTTCTTTCGCACGATAAACAAGTACACGCTACAACAACGCTCCCTGGTACGCATTTACTCGCGGCTTTGTTGTGATATACGAGTCGCGAATTCGCGGTGGGTCCCGACTGAGTCTCTCGTTCGATTACAAGGCCGTGAACCGGCGACCTCGCGCGATCTTCCGAAACAAATCTGCGAGTTTAATGCGAGGAATGAGATCTTTCACACCTGTGCTATCGACTTCGGATTCCTCGCGAGGACACGCGCACTCAAGAGTCAACAGGGAGTCAACAAGAGTCAACTCGAATGGAACGGAGACGGGTGGATGCAAGATTTTCGAATCTTCTTGGAATCTATAGACCGACTCGATTCCCGATATCGGCGACGATACGGGAAACTGGTTAGAACTGGAATAGCGAGCACGTGCGCTCGCTCGCGCGCGCGCGCGATCTTTTACTCTCCCGCCTCGGCTCCGGAGGAGATAAATTAGCGTCGGTTAGGGACTCGGCGTTCGAATGCACGAGCCTTCGCGAACGTGTTGCGAGGCGGCCGCGTAATCGTCTTAAGATGCAGTTAAACGCGACAATCCCCCGATAACGGACGCCAGTTATGACTGGCGTGTTACATGGATCGTCGGCGGCGTTACGATCGAAAGCGTGACTGTGCCAGACTCGGAAATTCACGCCACTTGTTGCTCGCCGCCGATGCGAAGAGAGTCTCTGCCTAACTTTCGACCGACAGAAAGCGTCAACGAGGCACGCCTACGAACTTTGACACCGGCGAAAAAAAGTAGCGGGAAATTAGCTCGAAAGCGGCGTCTAGATAACGCGCTCGCGCAACGGCCAATCTTGAAATTCTGTCATTCCTTTTTTCACTTTTCGCGCGGGAATCGTGCCAGGGAGTAAACAAAACTCGGACGCTCGGAACGGTGAGCGCAAATTTTCCCCGAACCGGCCGCGTACTTTTCCGCTCGTTCCGTCGTCGTCACCTGACACGTGCGCGAGCTGGATGCTGCTGTCCCGGACTATTATTACGCACCGCTCCAGTCTGCGAATCGTACCTGGTACCTTTATCACAAAGCTGACGCCGTTCGGATGTCTGAGACGTAACGAGGAAGAATCGAACTGTCGCGAATCTAATCTGCACTCCAGTGAAGTGCTTCCTAATCTGTTATACTGCCCTGAGAAGGTTGTCTGACCAAGATCGAATTCCCGCCAGCGTAATCTCGACTCTAGCTCAGCTTTTATCCGCCACCTCGCAGTCTAACCGCAGCACTGAACTCTGAATCCGATCCGTAACTCGTCGTTCGTTAACCTCGAAGCTACGACTCTCTCCCAAACCTACACCTTATCACTGTCTATCGACCTGGGTCAATATCTACCCCCAGCGGCATTCTCATTCCTCATGCTTTATAATCGAAGAATTGAAGTAATGAAAATAAATTTATCCTGAGTCTCACCTGCACTTCAGCTGAGCGTTCTCGCCGCGCCTGATGGATCCCAGCTCGAGGCTGGAGCTGGAGGCGTCGGAGTCGCTGTGCGCCGGACTCGGCGGTCCGCCGTTCCCAAGGCCATTGGCCGTCGATACGCCGAGGCCGGCCAGTCCGGCCGTCGGGGAGACAGCCAATTGTTGTTCCTCCTCGGCCGGCATCCTTCGCGGCCAAACCGGAAGGTCCAGCGGGCCCGGCTGCTGAAGCTGATGCTGATGCTGCCGCTGGAGGCCGGTGGCGAGGCCCCCGTAGTAGCCCGACGTGGGGCTCGTCGAGTAGCCGGATACCGGGTTGTAAAAACCCGGGACCGCGCCTAGCAGGGTGCCCGGGTAACGAGCAGCGCCGTAGGGCCCAACGTGGCTTGGCATTCTGCCGGGAACGTAAACGATCATTTTTACCCTCTCGCTCGCCCTCTCTCTCTCTCTCTCTCTCTCTCTCTCTCTCTCTCTCTCTCTCTCTCTCTCTCTCTCTTTCGCAAGATCGAGGAATCCCGACCGAACGAACGCTATCCTTCTCGCCGAGCCTTTGATCTGGATCGCTCGGGCGACCTTTGCCTTAATTTTTGTGCGAAAACAGAAGATTTTGGATAATGGGTTTTAGGTACTATTTTGCTTTCGGTGGATGGTTGGATGGGAATGTGTAGATTTTTCGTTCGCTTATTTGCCGTCGGATGTGTGCGCAGGACGATTTCGAATTATCGCCGATGCGTGACTCGTGAGCGGACGCAGATCTCTTTACGACCGTGAAAAAGGTTGCGTCAGTGGCGAGCGACGCGTGTCATATCGTTTTTCCGACTGAATTTTTACGTGCTAACTTCTGCGTCGATCCTGGATTTATTGGATCTCTACCCCGAGCCACCTTCGATCGTGCCTTTTACCGGCATGCCGCGGCGTGCCTGCCAGAAAATTTCTTTCCTTTAGAATGCCTTCCGCTATGCTTCGGAACTCGTTTTTTTTATCAATGACTTCCGAAGTATAATTAATGATTATTATTATGCCTCCCCAGTTCCTTCGCGCCCGCCTTGCACTGACCCTCCTCCTCCTCCTCCTCTCTTTCTCTCTCTCTCTATCTCTCTCTCTCTTTCTCTCTCTCTCTCTCTCTCTCTCTCTCTCTCCCTCCTCTTTCACTCCTGATGTTTTCCTCCGGTTTCCTTCTCCGCGTCAGTGTCGTTTCGCGAGAGTTGTGTACGTATTTTCCATCGATCGATGCCAGCAAGACGTTCCAGGTCTCGCGTCGATTATCGGGAACTGACCCTTCGATGCCACGCGTCTGCCCAACAGATTCCTCTTCACTTCCTTCCTTCCTGCCTTCCTTCTTCTCTCAATCCCTCGCAACCCCCGTAGCTACCGCAAGTCGAATTCCGGTCCGCGCGCGCACAACACACTCTCGCAGCTTCTCTCTCGGCCTCTCTTCTATCGCCACCCCGCGCACACCCTTTATTATTAGCACTTAGTCCGAGTCCGTATCGTCAGATGTACTTGAACCGGTTCGACTTGAGTATACGGTAGCTCAGGAACTGCTTGCTGTACTCGATGGAGAACATAACGAGGCTTCTCTGGCCCGCTGTACGAATTATTATCATTCAACGCCGTCCTCTGCCGCCCTACGACCTTCGCCTCCTGCCGAATCTTGACGGGTCTGACGCGAATCCTTCCCGTCTGGCTTCGCTGGCCGCCTCGGCTGCCTCCTCTTCTTCAATCCGGTCAGCAGCTACTGTTCATCAATCGCCCCGACGACGCGCTCAATGCTAGGAGCGCGACCCCATGTCGACAGTGTTTTTCGATAATGCTCGCACGGTCGCACGGACGATGACAGCTCTCAACCTCCAGAACGTTCGCAGATCACGCCTGTCGCAAGAAGCTTTCGATTCCTGGCTCCGCCGTGCACTGAATCACTCTGTATGCTGAATCTTCGGTAGCCTGCTTTCGAGACGCAGGAGTCGAAGTTCAAGACGGTGGACGACGATGAACGATCGGTATCGCAGGTTACCGCACTCTTCTCTCTCTCTCTAGCGCTATCTTGTCTCCTTCTCTCTCTCTCTCTCTCTCTCCCTCTCTAGGCTGACCTATCCGCCTCTTCTCGCGCTTGCTGGCGGGACGCGTGGCCGCGAGCGACGTACTTCTCTGCCGACGAGGAGGGCCGGGGAGGAGGGGGAGGTGCAGCTTTTTTTTTTGCGCGCGCTTCGTTAAAAAAGTGGGCCTCTATGAGCCGCGGGAGAGCGAATATCGAACTAGCGGCCGCAGACGAGCGTTCTGCCTTTTATACGCTACCGCTATCACGCCTAACTCGACCCCTCCCCCCGTCCCGCCACCCGCCCCCTGTTCCTCTATCGCCACCTCCCCTCCCCCGCGCTCGACGTCCTGACTTACCAACACGCTCGCCCTGATAACGCTTCGTGTGCGGCCACGCACACACACACAGACAGACTAGCTGCGAAGCATCGCGCGATTGTCGTCTCGGACGTTCGAAGACGCGACAAGTTTCATCGGGGAAGATCGACGGCGGCGGAGGGGGTGGAGGGGGGGGGGGAAGGTCGAGATTACGGAGGCTCGACGTAAAATCTGCAGCTCGAGACGCATTCGGATACGTCGCTCTTTCCGCTTCTCTGGGAAGTCCACTTTCGTCTCCGACTTCTTCGATTCGTTAGACATTCGTATGGTATGTTAGATTTAATTTTGAAGGAGGCGAATCGGATGTGACGATTGCCCCCCTACCGGGCGTATCGTTCGACCTGTCGAATCTGAGGTGTACCGAGATCGCCCTCCGCTTCTATCTCGATCCCTCCCTGCCCTTCCCGATCTTTTTTCTTCTCTCGGTCTCTCTTACTCTTTCTGCATTTCGCTGGCCGTCTCTGTCTCACTCTCGCTCCTGATATGGGTGAGTGGGTGAGAACAAAGTCCCGCGTATCTTCCAGACCTCCGTCGGAGGAGCATTATCGCCTCTTAGTCCCCTCTTAGCTGGCGGGCGCGACATGCGTGAGTACGCGAGAGCGGCAATGTGCGTGCCGGTGCGTGAACACACGCGCGCGCGCTCGCGCACGGTTGAATGTGTGCGCAAGCTGAGTCAACATCGGCGAGAGACTATGAGCGGGGCTTACGGGCGTCTTGGCCGCCGATCGGCGACCTATCGATGGGTCGATTGTTTCTTCTATCGTTCACGGATTGTCGGGGACGACTATCGGGCCCGGGGAGAGCCCAGTATATCTTCGAAGGGTCGGTAATCTTGACGGGATTAGGTCGGAAACGTTGTACCGGACTGTTAGAATTGCTGTTCGAAGTCGTGAACGCTGATTGGGGTTCGTCCGATAGCGGACGATACGGTACCGATTTCGTCTTTCGAGTTTCTTTGAAATAAGCTGACTCTTTGTTGCGTCGTGCGTGGAAGAATGGACGTGGGGAACCTTGCCGGAGGGTAAATTTTGCCGGTGGCCAAACGTCGCCTCGTCCCTGGGTGGGCCCCCACGGATCGTGGGCTACCCCCACCTCTCGCGATCCGGAAGCGGAGTTTCGAAAGCCGCTCGATCGCACCGCGAAGGTCGTCCGTGGTCGAAAAACACGTTTCGGCGACGATCAGCGCGCCAGATAAGGCCGTATGACCGATTTGCTCGTTTGATCGCCCGACGGCATCGTTCATAGTCTGGATCGGAGGCACAACGGAAAAAATGGTGCCGGCAATTACGCGAAATTATCTCTACCCGAAAACGTTCGAACAAAAATAAACGACTCTCTTCCTTTCGACTTCGATTCCTCGTAATTACCGGCAACAATTGTCTGTCACGTGCGATTACCATGAATTAACACCCTCCCCGATTCGCGGAAAGAACTCTCGACTGTCTAACGTTCGCACGTCGTGCGCAAATAGTTCGCAGCTAGGAAAGTCAAAACAATTCAATTAACGCCTGCCCCTCTCCCCCCTAGAGCCAATCGAGCCATTCGACGTTCGATCCCTCTTATCTTCCGGCCAAAAAGATTTCCAGCCCGATGTGCGGATGAGCGAACCACCCTGGCCGCGAAAAAAATTCCACCGACTTACATAATTAGCTCTCGACCCGCCACGATTTATTAACAGCGCCACTAACACACACGGAGGCGTACGCGGCTACGTGGCCGTAAAATGCGACTTCGAGGCAGGGGAGATCGGGGTTGTGGTGGTGGTAGCTTTCGTAACTCGCGGGGGGGCCACCTTCATCCCCACTCCGGCGATCGAGTTATCTTTTTTCGGGCGAGAATTAAAAGGCTAATGGAAACTTTTCTCCACCGCGATCACGAGCGAGCCGACGAGGGGCCCTTCGGATCAATGGCGGGCGAACGAGCCGGGCTGCAGGCCGGAGTTAATGGATTCGACTCGTTCGAGAGCGGCGCGAAACTCCTCGTGACGGCCGAGAACTACTTAGATCTCGTATGGTCCAGACCGGGGAGTCCTTGAATTTATTCAGACCCACGGGCTCGTCGCGTGACGCTCCTCTCTCTCTCTCTCTCTCTCTCTTCTTCTCTCTCTATTTCTCTCTCTCTTCTTCTCTCTCTCCCTTCCATCCCTCTCTCTCACTCTCTCACTCCGACATTCCACGACGCGTATGCATAATGTGTCGCGCGTCTCGATTGCATGCCCGGGCCCGACCCGACGTATCGGCCAGAGTCAACAATTCGAGGATGCCGTCCGCAGCTTCTGACGTCCGACCTACCATGGACCGGCGCGTCGCTCGTGTTAATTGGCATAACTCGCGCCCGTAATGGACGACGCGTCTGCATCTGCCTCCGATTCTGCCTTCGTCCGATCAGCCTTCGCCTCGCCAGCCTCGCCGTAGGTACGGTTAACCGTTTTCTTCGACTCCAACGTGGCCGATGTTCGAGTGCAGGCCAAGAAATCTTCCGAAGATTTCTCGGACGTTAAATAAAAAAGTACGATCGAGTGCAGGCCAGAAGTCCTCCGAAGATTTCTTGATCGTTAAAAGAAAAAAGTACGATCAAGTGCATTCGTAGACAGTGGAAGAATGATCTGGAGCCACGGAAGGTACGTCGAGATAGACGAGCCAACCCCTTTCAGTCCGGGGGCTGACCGAAGGGTGCGCCTCTTACCTCGAGCCCCCTTTTCTCTATTCTTCAGAACGCAGGGAAAAGCCCGGTAGGCGTGCAACAGATGTTACGCGCGGCGGACGTAATGGTGGATAGATAATGGATCCCTCTTCTGGGTCGGCCACGAACGGAGTCGAGGCTGGCTTCGTTCACGGATTCCTTTGCCGTCCGGGTTCCGCGAACAAAAACCGGGAAACCCTTCGACGATTGTCGACGATTCTGTGTAGGGGGTGTAAGACCTGGAGGGCGCGGGGGAGCGGGGGAGGGGCTAATGATCCGTGAGAAATCGTCGTGCTTCGCACAAGACGCGCATTGTTCCCTTTCTTCGTCTGGATCCACGGATCCACGGACGGTCCATTAGCGGCGAATAAAGGAAGGGAAAACTGGAATCTCGATCCCGGATCGATCGGGCACGGTCGATTCGATTAATCAGTCAGCTCATTCTCGCAAACTAAATGACCCTTCCTTTCAAACCAATAACCGTTATGGAAAGTCTTCAAAATTGATGCACTTGAAAAGAGAGAAGAAAACGCGAACTAAATGACTCTTCCTTTCGCATCAATAACCGTTATGGAAAGTCTTAAAAATTGATGCACTTGAAAAGAAGAAGAATGTCAGAGCCACTGTCGGAGTTGCTCAATTTTTCGTGTCTGCCCACTCCGACAACACCCGAAGTGTATCTTAACGTAAAGGTTTCTCAATACCGCCTTCTCCTGGAAAACTTTTTCCACTCCCCCCCTCCCTTCCTCGATCCTCCTACAGGCATCGCCGATCGCTGATGCCCCCCCTCGAGTGGCACGAAGATCCCCCGTGGCAGATATCGGTCGGTGGGGTAACGTTTCGCCATCCGGATGCTAATTGAACGCGCCAATCTAATCTTCCGCGCTCGCGCTTCTGCGCGAGGCGAACATTCTTGCGTCTGTTGCGCGCGGCCGACGTCTGTCCGACGTTCGATGTAAACAAGCCGCCACGGCGGCACTGGCTGCGCGTATCGGAGAAATCAAGATCCGCATCTGTCGGCTATCGACCGGCCTTAATTGAGCCTGCCGAACGCCGAACGCGCCGAACGCTTATGGCTCCGGGAAAAAGAATCGACGTCGAGCCAAAAAAGAATCACGATCTATATTTGACTCATGAGAAGTTAACCTGGCCCGATGTCGACCGAATTCGACTGAAATCCCAATGGGAGACAATGCTTTCAGGTAATATGGAATTAAGAACGATTTTTCGAATTCTCGATAGATCTCTTATCCTACTATCTTAATTCCGGTTCGCGTTCGCGGACTGCTAATTGACAGGCAGCGGGGCTCAAGGTCGCGTTGGTCAGTGGGAGAGGTCGAGTGCGCGCGTCCCGCGTCCACTTCGAGAGACGATTTCGGCCCGCGTAACACAGAGAGAGGATCGCGATGCCGTACGTGAGCGAGAGCACATCGGGTGGAGTTTATCGCTCCGGAGTATTTTTCGATAAGGCGATCGAGGGGGTCCTCTCTTGCATCGTATGTCTCTCCGACTCGGGCTCCGGCGATAAACGGGTAAACACGAATTTTAAGCCGGGCAAGCATCGTTCCTCCTTTCGTCGACTCGTATCTCTCGGCCGGATGTCTGTTTCTCTCTCTCTTTCTCTCTCTCTCTCTCTCTCTCTCTCTCTCTCTCTCTCTCGTACACACACACTCAGACCCCCCTCTCTCTTTCTCTCTCTCTCTCTCTCTCTCTCACTTCTCCGCTCCTCTCCTACAGTACAGAGTTGCGCCCCGTTATTTGTAGCACGAATGTTTACTGTTGCGCGATACCGACTCGTGTTACGTACTCGCGTGCGTGTGTTTTTTTTCTTTTAATTGATCCCCGCTGCAGTCGGTGGGGTCGGGCATAATTGTACTCTGTTGTTCGTTTCGCATCTTCGCTGAGGTCGAAAAAGCTCGAACCTCGACTCCGCTCTCGGCGTCTCGTCGCCTCGTTACGGATGATTGAAAATCGCGTCGCTGACAGTGGGAACGGAGTGAAGATCGCGTGAGAAGCGAGGGTGAGCCAGGGGGTAGGGAGAGGAGGGGGAGAGGAGGGGGAGGGAAGGGGGGGGATGGACGAGGGAATGGACCTGTCTCCCCGAGATCGGGAAGGGTCGGAGGGAGCTGGATCGTACCATCTTTTTCCGGCGACATGCCAGATGCCAGACGGCAGATAGACGTCCAAAAAAATGGAGGATCCCCCGAGGAACATGAACGCCATTGTCTCGTGATCTTAACTTCGAGGATGATCTTTACCCGGTGCCCCCCTTGTTCCGCCTTAGCCGAAAACGATCCTATCTCTCTTTCTCTGTCTATCTATCCGTCTCTCTCGATATTCGGACGCCTTTCTACGGAATTTTGTTGTGCGCAGGATGGGACTTATTTACGTTGGCGAGACGTCAGGTTCGATAATCGTCGGTCGGTAATTGTTATCCCGAATACATATTGGCCGGCTAACGTTGCTCGATTCACATTCGCGTTACGATCGGACTCAATTGACTCGGACATTCTTTCGTTGCCCTCCCGCTGCGAATGGCGTCCGACGATAAGTCGGCGGAGGAGATCGAGAAAATTGGTGAGAGAGAGAAGCGAACGATTAGAATATGCGTGAGGGACGAGCGAGGACGAAGCTATCGCGTGTCGCAAGCTATTGCACAAATTTTATTCCGAGAACGAAATCCGTTATCATAGTGCGTTGGTTGCTTATTGGCTTTGAAGAGTTCGATGACGCGGGATACTGAGATTTATCGGCGAATTTGAAGTGATCGGATCCTTGTGACATCGGCGAGTGCTCGTGAACTTTCTCTGGCTACATCATGATGACGAGCTCTTTTTCCTTTCGCCTTCCGGCTCATTGCACGACCGGCGTGACCCGTCGGTGCTTATCGGTGTTTAGAGTAATCGATATCGTCTCTTGACGCAACGAGCTCTCACGGCACGATACGTTGATGCAGCAATTGGTTCATAGGTGAACGTAACGCTAATTGGGCACGTGGTACAGACGGTAAGACAGAAACGTTACCCAAAAGAAATCGTGGCAAGAATTAAAAATGTAATCTTACAGAAATAACCGACTAATCACCGATCAGCCTTGCAAAAACTGTCAGATTACGTTTTTACGCCATATTACCTCATATTACTACGGTATCTATTCGGCAGATTTATATTACACGCCATATTGAACGTAGTAACGGATCTTCGGTACATTCACGAGTCCATGTTTCATGTTCCCTTCGAAGTTCGCCCACCGTCGGCCGTATACGTCCGACGCGGCAGTCGATGCGTTAATGAATACAGTCCAACCACCTCGTCGGCTCCTTCCTTCTTCCAGTTACCACCCTCCGTCCCGGCATGACACCCCACGGACCGGGCTGCCGGCGTCGGCATCACTTTGATCTCGTGGAACGCGGCGAACAGGTAGAGAGTCCGAGAAAGGGATAGAGGGATAGTCGGAAGGACAGGAGGAAGACGCGGCCGAATGCGTACGTGTGCGTATACCACCGGCGAGAATGAAAGAGAAGCGGAGAAGGAGGAGAGAGACGGAGGACGCCGAGAAGAGGGACAAGAGATTCCACCGACGAGAGCCAATGGGATGGCCGACTCTAAAACCCGAGAAAATATGTTCGGAGTTTTTAGATTGAGATCCGAGCCAGATAGTACCGTCCTCCTACCTCCTCGGCTCCCCTTATGATGTGTCCGTAGGAACGCCGAAAGAAGTTTCCCATCTCACTTCTCTCTCTCTCTCTCTCTCTCTCTCTCTCTCTCTCTCTCTTTCACGCTCTCTCCCGAACTTACACGCCGACTACTGCTTTTTCCTCTCACACCCCCCCGCGGCCAGATCCGATATTCCCGCACTTGGTCGCAGGCCCTCGAACTTTTCTCAGAGTCCAACTCGCGGCGTATACCAAATGGAAGAAAGTTCGAGTACTCCACTCTCCGTCATCGGTTTCGAATAACGTAAATTCCCCGCATCCGGCCGCCGAGAGAGTCCCGCGGGGAACACTTCAGGCCTATTCACAGCCTTGCGCCCCACCCCGCACTTCGTCGACCGATCATCGTCAAATTGTTTTAGCCAGCTGCCCGAGCCGCGAGATCTTCAAGGTCACGTTCTTCGGAAAGTCTCGAATCGGACCCAGGGAATTCCGGCGCATGCTTTTCCACGACGATGGCGTATTTTCGAGAAAGATGGAGTCGCGAGTGTCCTCAGGGTCTCGCGAGGTTCGCGATTGGTCGGCAGCGTCGACTTCTTCGCAGCAGGGGTTGAAGTTCCCGCGGTGCTCGGTGCGCGACTCGAAACGTCGTCGTCGTCGTCGTCGTCCTCGGCGCACTTTTTATTTAGTCGCGCTGTTGGGGGCCCCCGGCTCAAGGCCCTGCTCTTTTTTTTTGCAGCCGGCCCACGGCTACCCCCCTCGCGGAGGGCCTCGAGTGTCGTGAGAGAGGAGAGCGCAGACTTTTCCGCCCCAGAAGTGGGACCTCGAAGTGGATCCACTTTTCGGGACGACGCTGGCTTTCGGAAGATCGAGTGTTCGGTTTACGATCGGTTAGTTTAGAATGACGCGCGAGTCGAAAGTAATACGTTCGGCGTTGCGTGAATTCGTGTAATGGGAGGTCGTGCTATACGGAGTTTTCTCAGGTTCAAGGAAATCATGACTATATTGGCTATGTTCTGCTGCAGTAATTAGGAGAGTGTTCTTAAAAAATTGCATACGTATGCAACTGACGTAAAGACGACGAATTATGAGAGTTAGTTTTCTTTCGAGAATTCAAGTTATAGCCCACCGTACGTTTCGTTCGATACGGTGGGATGAGGTCTGGGCTAGTTCACGTTCGACTATGCATGACTATGATAAGGCATGATATATGCCCGACACTCCGCTTACACGCTCCACAGATGGTCCCTGTCTTTCGCAACGGAAAGAGGGCCCAATGAGGGACCTCGGCTGGCGGAAGACTAAACACGGACTTCGTTCGAAATCCACTCTGTCCCACGTTGACCCCTTCTGGGCGTTACGAAGTTTTTCTTTATCGTGGCACTCGAAGTTACGGGCGAGCCCGTCCAGATTGCGAGGCCGATCGTCGTTGACGGAAATACGAGAGGGACCGATCTCGTGACCACTTATACCGACGTGTGCTCAGGTCTCTCATGAGGCATCGCGAGAATTGCTGTGTTTAGCACGTGCGCCCACTCCGATTAGACGTGGCCTTGGCTGACGTCGATGGATGCCGATCGTGAGAGCGGAAGAGTAACGGAGAGAGGAATGGAGAGGAAGAGGACAGAGAGGCAGTGAATGATATAGCACGACGACGATACTGAACGTACCTATGACGCGCAGGTCGACGTGGGAAGACTTTCGAACGATTCCGAGAGAGCTTTTGGCCAGCGAGATTAGCGACAGCGCTAATCCACCGTCGATACGAATTTCCGTGAAGCGTCTCATCGATTCGCTGCCGAAAACATGGTGCGGACTGTCGAGATTGGCACATTCGTGGAAGCGATTCTTTATAGGCCAATGTTTGTACGGTTCCAAAAGTTTGCTGTGACTTCGATCGGCACTGATGTACGCTCTGTTTTCTTTCGTATCCGCCACCAATCGCGATTTAATCCGGAATTTCGTTTCGTCGCCGTAGCAAAAAAGAGTCCGCTCCATAAATAGACGATTTACAAACAAAATACGATTACGCCAATTATACTCCCGCTCCCTACTGACCCGCGATGTCCTATTAAGATAATCGGCCGAGGCATCGCGACTCCCTTATCGAATTTCACAGTCCGGAATTTTTCCGTTCACGAATCAGATACCCACTTATCTATTTCCCTACGGCACTCGAGCCGCGTCTCAGCTCACGCTCAAAGTTTCCGATCATCAGCCCTCCGTCCCCTCAAAATTCACCACCCTTCTCTCCTAGCTCTCTGCCCAACAAAATTCGCACGTGCATCCGTTCGCGAACCAATACGCTCAGGTGTCCGACTCGCGAAACGACGAAAACGATCCACGCGTGGCTGGCAGACAATGAGATCCTCTCGCCATTCGACCCTCCCGCCTCCCAGCCTGGCCGTGTGCGTAAATATACACGTACGTCGGGCGCGTATATATAATGCGTATTACGAACGGGACAGAGGATGGCTACCGGTCGCAGCGGGAGAGCACGGCGGGGGTCCTCTACCTCTCTGCCGCGGAGGAGAACCTTGCTACCGAGAAAGAAACTCTCCTCTCCCTTTCCTCGATCCCTCCGCTCCCCCCTCCCCATCCCCCATCTCTCTCCGATCGTCGGCAGCCTCTTCCTCCCGCTCCGTTCGGCCGTCTCGAATCCTACGGCGAGCCGGTCTCGATCCCTCTCTCACCTTCGGGCCCCGACATGGGGCCCTCTCTTTTTCCTTTCCGCCGTCAGTGGTATCCTTTCTTCGAGCGTGCGGTAGCGCTACCGTAAGCTGATTCGTCGATTCCCCGCGGTCACGTGACCGCCGCATATAAGTCCGCGGCGGTCCCGCGAGTCGGACTCACTCGGCGGCCGCGAGTTACGCCGCAGGTTGGAGAGGAGATTTTTTGACGGGGGTTGCGGACAAGGTGGAGGAGTCGAGTTGGTTGGGAGTCGTATGGGAGGATGTGGAGGATGCGATGTTTTTTCGGTGTGCAGTTTTTCGGAGAGGTGTGGAGAACAGGATAGGGAAATTCTTTTAAGTCGAAAGGGTGTTAAGTCTGCGAGTTACGGTTCGGGAGGTAGGTGAGGTGTGGGAGGGTTAGAGAAGGAGAAAAGATAAAGTTGATTATAATTCATGTAGAACGATAGCGAGATTGCAATACTTCCACATATGCAGGTTTTCGGTACGGTGTGGAAACTGGTATTAGTAACTTCTTTTGAATGGAAAGACAACGTAGAAATTTCTCCTCATATTTGCTTTGAATTTGCAACCAAGGTGCACGGAAAAAACGATGCTACCCGCAATCATGCTAACCCAATAATGCGCAAGAGAATCCAATACATACATAACACATGGACATAATTACAGTCCAATTCTCACTATGCCTTCACGCGGACTCCAAGTTTCCAAATGCAATGAAATAGAATACAGCGAGTAATTCGCGATCACTTTATCTGCTCGAACATTTTCGTCCGATTTTCCTCGAGACCTCCCCAGTCAGAGCCTCATCTGCGTCCGAGGACGACGGTCGCCGACGATGTTGCAAGCCGCGTGCGTCCGTCGGCCGACTATCTTGCTCATCTTCCGTTCATTGGCAATTTCATTGACCCCGGTGTCAGTCGGCGGCAATCGTCGTAGATGACTGCGCGCGAAAAATAGAACGTAATCTCTGCCCGTCCTTATCGACGAGGACTCGCATTAGATCGCAAGCCATCCTCGCCGACACGCTCGAAACCCGCCTCACGCTCGCTGACCTTGCCGAGCAATAAAATTAGCGTCGGACGACACCGCGTGAGAATTTCGAGACCGGCTCGGCCGCGAGTGGGGGGTCCATTAATCTCGCCAATTGCGCAAAACCGATACCGCGCGATTCTCGGAAGATCGTTCGACCTCCACTCCCGTCCAGGGCCATCCCGGAGATTGTCGGAAGTGCGCCTTGAACCGGTGGCGCTCGCTTTTCGACGCCTGTCCACGTGACAAGGATCCACGAACCTTTCACCGGCCGCTTTCGGTCTCAAAGCTTCGCGTACGAACGTTCGACTCGCCAATTTGCCCGGTCAGTCGTCCGGGACATCTACGCTCGCGCAGGACTCGCAGATTGACTCTCGAGCCTTCCAGTGTGATTCCCAGGCCGAATCGGCGATTCAATTAACGAGCTTCCTCTAGGTAGCGGTAATCCTCGCCAGGATCTTAACACATTGTGGCCGCCCGAGGCGTTTAGCTCTCGAGTCCGTAACTCGGCGGAATATTGCGCGGGTAGCGTGGCGCGGATTAAAGGAGAAGGGGGGTCGAGATACGAGAATGGGAGAAGGCTTCCAACGGAGGAGGGAGGAGGTGGAGGAGAAGAAGACGGACAGGACGAGGAGAGACCCCACGGCGGGAGCTTTTAATCTTCAATTCTGAAGATCAACGTAATGTATTCCTCCCCAAGGGGTCTCTCTTCCCGTCTTAGACGCCGGCCTGGCCGTGGCCAGGGGGGCGGCGGGGGCCTCGGGACCGGACGAAGGGGAGGAGGGGCAGGGAGCGCGCAACCTGTAATTTCAACGCGAGCGAACTAAGTCGTCGGTAATATGGGAACCGAGGGGCCCCGTATAACGGCTCATTTCCATAATTCGTTCTTTAAGCATCATTTTTAATAGGCCCCTGGCGCCGAGTGAACGGACCCCGAGAGCTCGAAGCCGCTCCTTCCGTCCTTGTCCCTCGGTCCAGTCTTCCTCGCCGCTCTCCTCCTCGCTCTACCTCGCCGTTTCTCCACTCCACCTTCGCCAACTATGGCTCGTTGGGACCTTCGGACCCCCGCTTAGATCTCGCAAGATCCCAGACTTCTGTTTCCGTCGCCTTCTTTACCTGATCGAGTCCGATCCTCGTCCGACGATTCTTTCCAACTTTCGTTTTCAATGCCGCATCTGGTTCGGCTTACAGCTTCGATAACACGAGACCGATTCCGTAATCGATCCTCGGGATTCAAGATGTCTATGGCGGTCCAGATCGATCCGTCAGAGAAGGAATTCCATAGAAGGTAATCGGCGCGTAGGCGGCAAGGCCGCGTACGAAAATATTTTTTCCAGCCTCGGCGATAATCTCGTCGACCGACTGCGCACCGATCCGGGGGAGGTGGACTCCGAGTCGTACCTAGGCCGAAAAATCTAGGCATGGGCCGGGCCCACGGGACGGCTCACGAGGTCGAAAATAAACAGGACCAACCGCGGGAATATCGTGCTTTTCTCAAACACGTCCCACGCCCCCCCACTCCTCCTCCTCCTCCTCCTCGTCCGAGCTTAGGCTCTCGGGTGTACGGTTTGCGGGCTCTCACCATTGGTCGGAGGCCGTATTCGCACGTTTCTCGATTTCCGGAAGGAATGCGCGGGCAGCGTGACGTGTGACGCGCGTCGTAGGAAAGAAAATATTTGCGGACTTTCCCTTGTTTGTTCGGTGCGGTTCGTCTCTCTGCCCCCTTCCTGCCCCCTTTCTGCCCCCCTCGTTCCTTCCACATTCTGCGCGCGAAGGAATGTGCGCGCCGACGGTGGCCAGCGCCGAAGAGAGTCGAGGCTTAAAAATTTCAGGCCGACAGGCCGTTTTCCGCGCGCGAAACGCGCCTATCTCGATCGTAAATGAACCGTACGCCAGTTTTCATCCTACCCCAGGACGATATCCGAACATTGACGAGCGACGTTTATGCGAAGTATCGTCGAAGGTTCCCCTGCGGATTAATCGGTATGTCTCCTCTTAAGAAGGCCGTTTACGACGCCGATTAAAGCTCTTTATCCTCCGCGTTTCCTTTCAGTCTCTCCTTTCTTCCTTTTTGCCTCGGCGACCCTCGGACGTTTTCCCCAAACATGGCGCGGCGGAAGGACCCGAGGAAATGCGACTGACGACCTTCGACCGACAACACCCAAAACAGACCATAAACCGGACAATGAAGTGTTTTGGCTGGCCCGGACAAACGTATACCCTGTGCCAGGCCGCAAGAACGGATTCCAACATAGTTCTGCGACGAACGTTCGCCCTTTGTGCCCCACTACTTCTCCCTTCCGGTTGCCCCAAAGATCTCGTCCTCATTGACGACGAATGGCCACGCAGCGAAGGACAATGGACCACCAAGATGGCGCCGTGCGACGCCGCGGACGCGCAATTAGCAACAATGCGGGAAGACCCCTGCCAAGCCGAGCCGCCGACCTACGACCTTTTCGACCCGCATAAATCCTCCCGAGGATTCTTACTCTGCCTGTCCTACTCATCCGTCCCACTCATCCGTCCCCCACGTCCCGCCGACACCTCCTGTCTATCCCCGAACACGTTCGAACCGAAAACTCGCCACCCGCAGACTCTGTTTTGTCAACTGTGCGCAAGACTCGGAATAATGGGGCGCCAGGAGAAGTCCTCGGGCATCGGTGTATCTACGATCTCGGCCACGTTCTTTACGGCCGAACGCCGAAATGGCCGGGATCCGGGCGATCCGTGGCGACCGATCGTCTTAGAAGCCGTTTCCGGCGAAACGGAATCCGGCGTCTCACGAAAATTTAGCGGGTATCAGGTTTTACGGCCTGACGACGATAACAGGCGACCAGATGCGACAGGGTATAAATTAATGGTCTAGCTTTAGGGGCCGGAGGAGTAGAAGGAGGAGGAGGAGGAGTAAAAGGAGGAGGTGGAGGAGGACATTCGCGGCCGCGGACTCCTCTTCAGGGGGTCCACCTCCCTTACGAGGTGTCTCGGCCATTATACGCTCGCGCATAAAGTCTCCCGAACTCCCTGATGCCCGGCACGGTGCCTGATGGCACTTGGCCTGTACCGGGGCAGCATCCGCCAGGTCGGTGTTGGTGCCCGGCGCACACGTGGGACGACTTGGCACGACGTAAGACACCGTGGCCACCATGCCACACACAACGCGACACCTCGGCTCCGAGTTGACCTGGACTCCGGGAGGACCACACACGAAGGATCCCCACTCCTGCTCGTCCTCCACCTCCCCCCTCTCCATCCTCAGCCTTCTCATCCTTCTCGTCCTCCTACTTCGCTCGCCGCACGCTTCCTCGTCTCTCCTTCCTCCACGAAAATAGAAGAAAGGAGAGTTGGCGGAAAGGGAGGAGGAGGGGAGCAGAGGGGTCAGTTAACAACCGAGAGCCATTAACCATGCTCAAGGAGAAGCTTTAAAAACGCTACCCTCCGGCTGTGGGGCGCAAACCCCCGCTGGAGAATGTTGGGGCGAAACATGTGGGGATCCGGCCCCGGAACATTCGTTTCGCGCTGATTTTTGGCCAAACCTGGAACCGGCTAACTGCCGGTGTCTCGCACCGGAGCTTGGATCGCTCTGCGAGGCCACGGATTTAGGTATCCATAAAGTTTAAGGTCATGTCGTCCGTAACCCGCAATCTGGCGCCGTTAAGAGGATTACGTAAACGGTAGCCATTAAAAAACCTATGAGTCGTATAATCTATGCTACGGATCGCCGGACGAAAAACAGCTTTAAATCCTTTCGATCTCTTTAAATCGGACTAGTCGACGCTCGCGTCGGTGAGCGTCGTCGTCGAATAATCGGAATGCGCCGAAAATTCCGAGACCATCTCAGCGTAGCAGGAATCTCTCTCGATCGACTCGATTTATTCCTCGGCCTTGAGCAGCCTTAACCTTAACCGCGTGGGACGAGGAGGCGAGGAAAAAAAAGAGTGCGCTGCCGAGCGATGGCCTGCGAGAGGGACATTGGTAAAAGGAGGAGGAGGAGGGGGGGGGGGGAGAAGAAAGCGCGAAGGGAAAGGAACGTCCATTCGATGTGGGAGGTCCTCTCGTTTCCCTCGGCCACGAAACTATTCGTTCGAATCATTTGTCAATGCGGTCCAGTTTAGCGATTCGTCTCGGCCGCGGCCAGGCTAGACCTTAGGCCGTTCCGGGCTGCCGGTACCCTCCATGGCGATCGCCATGGTGGTTCCAATGGGTGTTGCACGCCTGCACCTCCCCCGCCTTCCTTCATCTTCTCGGCCGGCGTGCTTCTCCACGATTCTATTCAACGGACCTTCTTTTCTCTCTCTGTCTCTCTCTCTCTCTCTCTCTCTTTCTCTCTTCTCTCTACTCTCACACTCCCACATCAACCGTTCCTCGCTACACCTCTCTCTCCGCCAGCCCTTCCGTGACTCAGTTTCCTTTATCCTCCACAAGCCGGCCAAGGTGTGAAATTCGTGATTAATTATCGACTCGGTCCGGAGCTCGGATTAGAGAACTCTCGCTAAGGTCGTTCCGCGGAAAGGTTACTCTCGTGAACACTGCCACGTGACACACTGCGTAGATCAGGCCCGCCGAAGGACATTCCCGTAATCCGTCGATCGTCCCGTATAAGGCCCAGCCGTCGGACATAAAAGGAAATGCAAATTGGCCCCGGGGTAATAAGAAAGAGGAACGTCGCGGCGTCACACGTCGTTCGATGCTTCGAACAATGGCCGACTCTCTGGCAAAAGGCGCGTTCATCGTCCTTCGGGCCCCCGAACGGAACGACACGAATTGTCTTTCCCTCGGGAGTCCCCTGGGGACCGTTAAGAGGTCGTCACTCTGCCGACTTTCCGTCGAACGGCTCGGTGCCCGTCGACGGACGGGGGCAGGATCCGTGGGACGGCGCATTCCCACGTGGGACACCCCGAGTTTGGAAGGATGCGGGCCGAAAATATGCAAATTCGTATGCGTATCCACGCTCCGCGTCGATTCCTCATCCAGGGCCCGGCTTGCACACTTGCCGCGGACCCCGAGCAGTTCATGGGAGCTACTTCTTTTCGTTCGTCCATCCCCCTCCCTCTCTCTCCCTCTCTGACTACCTCCCGAGAATATTCTCTCTCTCACTCTCTCTCTCTCTCATCGAGTCATTACCATACGGGCCCATAAATGAAACCTGTCTCTCCTATCCGCGCAACAATGGACTCACGGCCGCAGTGCGCGCGCGCTCTCGACCCCCTGTCCCAAAACTTTCATCTTCCCCCTCCCTCCCCTTCGCGCTGCCCCGTTATCCTTCGCCTCTTCCCTCGACAATCGAGGAACGGTCCTGGGCCCAACGGTCCTGCGCCAGGATACCGGTTTCCTCCCGTATCCGGACGCGGGACGTTTCGTCCTGCGAAAACTCACTCGGGCCCCATTGTCTAGGCCGAGATTAGAGGAACGTAGGTTCCTCTATGGTCGAATCACGGGACGCCGGGGAGCAGCCAACGGTCGAGGAGAGTTCACAAGGTGAAGATATCTTCACGGGCCTTCGCGGGCCTTTTTCTTCGCATCGGCCGTGTACAGTCAACGGATTTTTGGGCCCCAGGAACGGTCCCGGGACGGTTAGGTTGGACGTTGCGTGGATGCAGGAACGTTGGCGACCGGCTGACCTTCGCCACCTTTGGTCATCTATTTTTTCGCGCCCGACGAGCTTCCGACTCGGATTGGGACCGTTAAAGGTCCCTTCTCGCGATCTTCGGCGGGTGATGAGTACTTTGGACGGAAAAGACGCCGAACTCGTCCCCGACACGCCTATCAGCCGGATATCTGCCGAAGACCGTTGACGCAGGCACGTTACGCCGTGGATCAACGCACCCATCTGTCTGTCCTTCTCCCTCCTTCTCTTTCCTATCCGCTTTAGGGAGGGAATCCCCGTGAACGTTACGAGACGAGCCGTGAGACTCCCACACTCTGAATGAGTCGGGGCCGGACGGATTTTTGCGCAATCCCCATTGAACTGCCCCCCCCGGGCCTTGCCGTGTAGGCCCCGGAACATTTATTGTTGCCGATCGCGTCACTTTTGTAACGTGCGAAGCCCGACGGATGCGCATTGGGTAGAGGACCGATTTCGGGGGTCTGATTCTGGGCCCTGATTCTGGGCCCGGGACCGCGCGGGTACCTGACCTGAGATAATCCCATCCCGGGACCATCGGCACATTATATGCCCGAGGAGAACTGGTCCCCCATGGACTTGAGAATACTGTATAGGGTGTCCCAAGTACGGGCGATGTTCTCTCTCTTTCTCTCTCTCGCTTTTTCTCAATCTCTCTCTTTCTCTCTTTCCCTCTCTGCCCGCTTCTCTGCTTCTCTCTCCAATGTCAGCACCGTGAATTCGTTCGCCCGGATTCTCAATCTCTTTTCACATTGCTCTCATTGTGAGACGACGTTTCTTGTTGTCGCAAAGTCGCGCGGCCGAATCTGACGCGGACGTCGCCCCCGATTTTCGACAATGGAGGGTGGGAACACGGTGTATCGCTCTTTGGGCCCGTAGAATGTCGCAAACGAGGGTGAGCCAAGGATTTTCCTCGGGGGTTGATACAAGTTCTCTCCGTCGAACGTCGGAGTAGTGAACTATGAGCGAAATCGACAATTTGACGGACAGGCTTGTTATTCTTGTTTAGTATCAAAATTCGTTCGCCATTCGCTAACGGATCCCTTTTGGAGTTGATACAAGGTTTTCCTTTCGGGCATTTTTGCTCGACGCACGATTTGGCTGAACAAACGTAAGAGTAGCAAGAAGTTAATCCAGTTTGCCGGCCAAAAAATATCAAAATGAATAAGCGATGGGCAACGGCTGACATGCGGACGACAGTCGACGCCCGAACAGCTTCTGGTCCGCCTTTCCATCTTTGGCCCCCCGATGGCTTCTTTCCCTTTGTCTTATCTCGAAGGGGGGCCTCCCGTACTCGCTGTCAATCTTCGTTAATTAAAGCGAGGCCACCGTCGGTCCGCTTTCTTCATTTTTCGACTGTAAACTCAACCGCGCGCCATCACTCTGCTCGACCGATCGCAGACTAATCTCAGCCAAGTAGACTACTTACTACGTAGACTACATTTACCGAATGCATTGGGCAATAACGCCGGTCGTAATACGCGCTGACCAAAAGAAATTAGCCGACAGCGGATCGGTTAGTCAGATACGCCGAAGTGCGCGGGGCACTAATTGATCTAGCCTCGACTAGGATTCTCATCTCATTATATCACGCTGCAATCTGTACTATTTTTTCGCATGATCGAGCACGGTTGTGCAACCGGTGTCGAGTCGTACCGTTGAAGGAATTCAGCGTATGATGCGAATCGAACGGTAGGCAAAAGGTCCCTTGATTCGGACATGTGGAATATTTTCTGGCAGAAGAGTAAAATCGTAAAGGGCTCCGGCTCATAGTCTCGACTAGAATTCTCATCTCATTATATCACGCTGCAATCTGTACTATTTTTTCGCATGATCGAGGAAGACTAAAATCGTAAAGGGCCCCGGTTCATAGTCCCAACTAGAATTCTCAGCTCATATCACGCTGCAATCTATACTATTTTTTCACATGATCGATCACGGTTGTGCAACTATCATCGAGTCCTACCGGTGAAGGAATTGAATATATGATGCCAATCGAACGGTGGCCAGAAGGTTCGTCCCTTGAATCGGGACACGTGGAATATTTTCTGGCAGGAGAGTAAAATCGTAAAGGGCCCCGGCTCCTCGACCTTCGAAATCGTTCTCACGTCGACGTCCAAATTTAGGGAACTGGTTTGAAGGGTCGTCCCGTAGCTGTCGCTTCGTGGAAGCCACGGCCGCCGAGGAGATCGATAGCTTCGGCCGAAAATTCGATCGCGATAAACCTCGATCGTTTTCGGGCACCGTCGACGGGCAAAATAAAGCAAAAAATGGTGAGAGGACGCGCAGGCGACTGGTAGGATAGAGAGGACTGACCGTCCTCGCGGTGGTCACGGAACTGACAGCTTCGAGGATCTCGATCCCCGATCGACCGACGGATCCGTGGATCGAGGATGAAACTCGGGATTCGCAAGATTAATTTATTTATAAACCAAACGCGTACCGATTACGATCGCACCGACTGCGGTACCGACCGCTGTCCGCTCAGATACGATTAGCAGCAGATAAGCGCGGATCAATGGTATCACTTCCGAGGTCACCTGTCCGCGATAGAGAGATATCCGGTTTTCCTTCGCTCGCGGCAAAAAGTAACATCAACGCGAGGATAGAACGGCTCATCTCGGACTGCTCCGATTCAGATCGGAGGGAAGGATAGCGTTTCGTTCAATTAACGACTATTCCTAGTAATATAACTTGAGAAGGTACTCACCAACGGCAGATCAGCCGGATCGCTGGATCTTCCCCTGGCTCATCGATCTTCCCGATCGGCCCGGCAAAAAATCCCTCGGGCAAGTGCCTTCACCTCACAATCTAACACGCTGTGCGTGCGTCGGCTTTTTAGGCGAATGATTCGAGTAATAAACGTACGGGACAAAGGCCAACCGGAGTCGCGCACTTCTTCCTGCTCACTGTGTACCCCTTCTCGATCGAGACACCCCCGACGATCGATCCTGGCCGACTGACCACGTGCTCGCCGATCGCCGAATGTCCTCTCCAACTCGCGGGGCGCGGATTACTCCCGGATCATTCCCGCCTCGAACTCGCGCTTCGACTCTTCAGCTTCACGTGTGTACCGCACTCTCCTCTTCCCTCCCCTTCCTCCCACGAGCCTCTTCCACGTGCTGCACGACACGGCTATCGGCGCGGAACGAGAGAGGAGCGGATCTTGATGCAAGGTGTCGGAAACGTCCGGCGAGATATATATATATATATATATATATATACAGAGAGAGAGAGAGACCGAGAGAGTTTCAGCTATACGGAGACGTTTCGCGATTTAAAGTCGAAGTCTAGATCGAACCGCCGGTTTCCAAGGATGCTCGGTTCGAACTGAGAGCACGAAGAGGTCCCTCGCGAGTCCCTGGTCTCGGGTGTGGGTTTTCGGTTCGTTTTTCCCTTTTTTTTCTCCCCGTCTCTTTCCCTCGCTCTCTCATCCCTCTCTGCCGCACGCTCGCCGTCGGCCTCTGGCCGTCCCATTCTCTCTCTTGCACCGTAGGCCTCCTTCCATCTTACTCCCGCCGAGCCGAGGATGTGGGCCTCTCGCTCGCGCTCACGCCACCGGCATCTTCCTCCCTCCCGTCCTCCGACCCTACCGCCGTCTCTGTCGCGCGCGAGCGCGCGCGTCAGGGCCGATGGTGTGGCGTTTGCGGCTGTGGGCCCCCGGGGCCCCTGGGAGGCGGTCGGCCGAGGAGTGGGGGGACCCCTAACCTAACTTAACCCGGACGAAACACTCCCCACCATGTAACACCCTCAACCCTTACCCCCTCCGCCGGCAGCGGATCCCAATGAAAGAAGGAAGGTGTTCGTGCGAGCTGTGAGCGCGCGCGCGTGTGTGTGTGTGCAAGCGCGCGCGCACGCCTTCTCGCTAGGCTTGCGGGTGTGCACGAGATTCTCTGCGTACGGACGGTTTAATGGATCCGTGTGCTCTTCTAGGTGTGGAGGAGGGAGGGTTGCGTGTGTGGCGACGCTAGATGACACGGTCCGTCAATGCGCCTGCATAAAGGTCCCCCGGAGCAAGAAAGTGGCCGGAGTTTTTCGACGCGTCCGACGGCCAGATCAAAGACATGCGGCCCACCGATGCTGCTTCCGAGGACGGTGAACGGACCGAGAGTACGTTGCCTCGATAATGTTGAACTGAATGCGCTTCTTTCATGAGATTTTTGCCCGAGTCGCGCGCGCGAACTTTGACTTTTTCTCTGAGAACGCGCGCGCCTTGAATTTCGAAGCAGGTGAATTCCGGAAGCGTAGGATGCACAAGGACAGTGGTCGCGAGAATTCGTTGCTGCCCCGGCGTTTATCCGCGTGAAAGGAACGATTATGCGCTCTTTTTTCGTCCATCGGCATGCGCGCCTCTGACGCCGATCGCGCGCGCGCGCACACACACGCGCATCGCGCGCATGCGGGAGAGTCCCGGGCAGGCACCTCTCCTTTTTTCTCTTTTCCCACTCTCGTAACGATATCGCGGCCGGTCATCGACGATATCATCGCGGCAATAAAGCAACGGCCCGACTCTCGCCCCCTGCCCTGGTCCCGGTATTATTACGCGATACGCGATACGGAGAATTATTTCGAGCCAGATCACCGCCGACGATCGTATTCTCAATATCTGGCCGGACCAATTTCCCGGCTCAACAATTCTTATCATTCAGCCGGACTAGCTTCCCGCCGATGCGGGCCGAAAACAAACGCCTATTGTTCCTGAACGGTCCTTCAAACTGCGCCCGGTTAGCCGAGAGAAGGAATAAAGAGACGAGGAAGAAAGCAGAGGGGGGGATGGTCGAAGAATTATTGCACTTGCCTTCTTTTCCGAACGCGGTAGTAATATATTCGTACGGCTCGCGTGTACAGAAACCATAGGAGCGTGTAGCTGAACGTTGCGTATGTGCCGAGCCGCGGAGGATACGGTGGAAAAAGGGGTAAGAGAAGGATCGGTTGGAGAAGGAGGGAGGGAGGGAGGGAGAAGGACCGAGGTGGAGTTCCGTCGAGAGAGAGGGACAGAGGAAGGAGGAGAGGAGAGTAGGGGAGGGATAAGAAAGCTCCGGGGACTCCCACAGGGCAACCCACACATGATCGCGAAGGGACATCGGCTTCTCTTCCCATTCGGAGTCCACGCTTTCTGTCCCTCCTACGTCTGCCTGCGCGCACGTAACGCATACGCGCGCATTAGCGAGAGAGAGAATCATCCTAATATACCTCCGGCAGAAGACGTAGGCTGCCCCCTGCTTCGAATGCGTTTCACCGACGACGGCGAGTGATTCTCCGGGATGGCCACGTGTGTAAGTATGCAGCGTGTGTATATGCGTCCGTGTGTGAATGCATTGACGCGCGCTTACGTACTCGCGCGTACGATTCGCTCGGCGAGAGATAAAGGCTCGGAAGGGCTGCTGTCATCGTCGGAATCGGTCAATTTCGACACAGTGTACATTGTGTTGGGATCCTCGGAGGATCAGACGGAAGGCGAGCAGTTCATTTTTCACGCTGACCTCCGACCTAGGGGGTCGGCCTTTCGATTTTCCCGCAATGCGGCGTGATGGATGTTCCCTTAGCCGCGGGACGTGCCAAAAATTGGTAGGGACCTACCGCCGAAAAATCGGGTTAATTACGGCGAGTGGGTGTGCCTGGCGATCGGTCAATGAGAGCGGGGCAGCACGGTGGTCCCAATTAGGTCACCGCTGGGACCCCGAAAGGGCTCGAGTTACCCGGTTCCTTCGAAACTATGACGGGACCGGCAGGACGATCGTTGACAATGGCCGATGATACGCGGCGGGGAACGAACGCTCTCGTTCTTGATCTGGCTAAGGATCCCTTCGTCCTGCGGATCCCCGAGGAGAGGCGAGATTAATGCGTCGGCCGACTGATGGCGAATAAAGTGGCGCCATTAACCAAATTTCCCCCCGATATTCTGCCGCAGACCGCCTCTAGGCTCCGTCTTCTGCGTCCCTCGCACTCTCTTACCTCCGATCCATCCACCTCCATACTAGAAAACTGTCTTTCCTCATCGACCCATTGCAATGAATTGGACGCTGGAGACATACTGCTCTCGAACTTGTCGAACTTTTCCTCACCTGACCCAGAGCGCATCTTGGAAGAAAACCGTGTACGAAGAATAGCTTTGTTTGAAGAAACTGCGCGTTTGTATACTGAGGGAGATTGCAAATGGGAGCATCTGAACATCGCATGCAGAGAGTAGAGGAACAAAACACGCTTGCTCGCGACTTAACTCTCATCAATCGCCATTGCTCAGCGCGCAATTCAAATATGGACCGTTTATTTCAAAAGTGATATAACTCCATATTTAAATAAAAATGAGATAACGCGGTGCAAACGACTTATTTATGTGATATTTCATGCTTTTAAATGGACTCAGCACTTTCAACACAAACGATCCATATACTAAACACCTAACCCGCATTCATTTTCAGCCTACATCTCCGGTACTCTTCCAGTCCCTATCGTCCGCTCTATACCTCAATGAGCCTAATCGCCTCCCGGTGTCGTCCGGTGTCGCGCTCGATCCTCCAGAACATGTTAGTCACGCATTTTCAGCCAGCTCGCCGGAAGAGAAGCGTAGATCGAAGCCGCGATGACGCGGAACGATTAGATACCGTCCGAAGCCTGTTTGTACGCGGATAAGCCCCCACTCGACGCTCGCCGTCGGTGCCGTCCGATTAGGCTGACTTTCCACCGGCAGACCGAATCCGCGGACGTCGGTTCCTCGCTCTCGTGAAAAGTCGGATACCCCGGACGTCATCGGATATTCGTGCCCGACTCCGGGCGTCGAAGGTGAAACGACGCGCCTGAGAACGAAGAAGGCCCCCAAGGTTCGGTAAACCGGATTTTTATCGGGACGGACGGATGAAACGTGCTGGCAGAGTAGAGGATGAGGAGGAGGATAGAGGGGGGAGGTTTGGAAAAAAAAGCACGGAAACGTCGTAGATTCGGCGTAGCGATAATGTTCTAGCTTCTGGACGGGAGAAGCGCGGCGGAATTAATCCACGGGGAAGATATTATTGCGAGTTGACCGTTGACTTTACCTGTATCTGTATGCGATATTTAGGAAATTCCTTTCTCCCCCACCTTTCGTCACTCGGCCTCTCATCTTTGTCCTCTCCCGCGACGGCGAGCGTAAGTATAAATAGCGCTGACCGATCGGCGCGATTGGCCGATAGGGATCTACGACGCGATCGAGACCGTTCTCGCTGACCGGTGATCCGTCATTGATCGATGGTTCCAAGTAGCGAAAGTACGATGTAACGAGATCCGTCAATGAGCGTAGGAACTCTGAACGAGCGAAGCGTATCCCGGCGTGGGACAGAACGAGCTACGGAGGCTGCGTGCTCTGCTGGGGGCGGCTCGCTTATCCTTTTTCCCCTCTCGGGATCCCACTTCTTTTTGCCTGCCGCTCCCTCCCTCCCCCTGCTCCCCACCGCCGCTGATCGTTCTGTCTCTGTCCCCTCGAGGACGATCTCCGTCGCTCGCTCCTTCTCTCTCGCTCTCGCGTCCTTCGACGCGTTCTCTCGCTTCTTGCGTAGCTTCTTTCCTCCTCCTTTCCTCTCGTGTGCTCTCTTTCCACGATCCTCTCATCCTTTCCCCTCCAACGGGGGCCTCTCGAGGCAGGACTCATCGTGCCTCCAGGAAACGTCTACCACGTTGGCGCTGCGTAGGTACGCGAGCGTGTGCGTCCGTGTGCGTCCGTGTGAATTTCGTGCGGGCGTGCACGGTCTAAACGCACGCTTCTTCGCGTTCAGTGGACGATACGTGAGCGGGCACGTTAGTGGTGGGCTGGGGTACGTGTGTGTGGAGCTGGAGGGAGGGTGGGGGCAACAGGTGGATGCGCGCATACGTGGATCGAATAATACGGGCCCGTACGAGGGCTGCCAGGACGGTGAGCGCATACACATGCACGTACATGCACGTTCATGCATACGTAGATGTTCAGCGGTGCCTGGGCCAAGTTTGACCGCGCTCGTGTGCGGTCGGCTATTTTCGTGCGGCGGAGGAGACGCTGGCCCGGCTTTATCTTAATTATTGTTACCCCCGATGCCTCCTCTAATCTCCGGCTCATTAATTTGCAGTTAGCGTGAGTACCGCGGGCATGAGGAGGGAATAAATTACGCGGCGGGTCGGCCGATCGGCGGACTCCTCTTCGTGCCACATGCGGCTCGTTGCAGCGAAGAAACGTGAAAAGAATCCGATGCCCCGAAAGTGGTCTAGGCCCGAGGTAGACTCCTCGCCGGCAATTTGTCTCGAAGCCGCGTCCCAAATATGACACCCCGAGGGGCCCGATCTGATTAATTTTGCCGCCGGCAGCAGTTCCTCCCTTTCTTTGCCCCGCGAGGATGTCCCGATCATTGACATTTATGAACTTTTTGCTTGCCACGTCGATCGGCCCTTCGCGCTCGCGCTCGCGTGAGGCCCCGGCGCACGAGAACGATATTGGGCCCGAAGCCGAGCCCGCGGAGCCGGCCACTTTCTCGCATCCTTTCCGAGATTCTATTCAAGGAGGCCGTTCCTGAATAGGGTATCCCAAGGGCGCCTACGTAATCCCGCCCCGGGGCCCATTGTCGGCGGACGCCAACCAGTTTTCTTCCCCGAGACTCTTTTTCACGCTCTTTCCATCGAGCACGAAACCGTGCGTGCACCTCCACCCCGATCCCACCTCCTCCACCTTTTCATCCGCTTCCCCATCAGCTCCAACTGCACATTGTGCAACGTGCCGTACTCCGAACAACGAACGACGAACGACGATACCTTCCCTCCACCCCACCCCCCTTGGGCCCTTTCAACCCTCCCGCGCGATCAGAATGACGATCCAAGCCCGATCCGCGAGGAGGCCGGAGAAAAATTGTCCGCAATCCTCTTTCGTGACCTTTCGGACGGACCGCCGGCTGATTTATACGAGAAGAAGCGGGCAGGACGGCCTTTTACGCCGAATTTCGGGGTCAACGGGTTTCGATCATTCCCGTTCCTCTTCCTCCTCCGCCATCCGCGTCCTTGACGCGCGCGCGCTCGCGCGCGCGACGTGGCGCCATTGTTCGCTTCTCCGTCGGAGACGTTTAAATTGAGTCGCAGGGAAACGAGCGAACGGCGGCAGGCTGGCGCAAATTTTCCATCCTGAGCTCGTCCTGTCGTGCCGAAGGACGAGGAAAAGGTCGGTCTTCGTGCCAGGTCCAGCCTGAGCCGAAAGAAGCTGTGCGGTGAGTTCAATGCATGGCACGGTCTCCTCTTCCGCGATCGAATCTCTGCCGGGCAATTACGCGGTGCTCGGATCGAGCGCGGAGGGTGCGTAACTTCAGAACCCCGAAGAGCCGGCGAATGGTAGTTGGAAACCCGAAGAGCCGCGGAATCGGAGGAGGGTAATTGTGCGTCAAAACAATGGTGGACGGTGCCGGCGATCGGGGCGCATGCGCTGCAGGGTTAAGTCGGCGCGGTATCAAAGGGCATCCCTGCGGTACGGGCGGACCCTTTACCAGTCACGCTGAAGACAGGAGCCATCGTAGATCCTATCGCGTATCCCTCTATTCTCCCGGTGTCCCTATCGCTTCGCTCCGAAATAAAACTATCGTCCGCCTTATTCTCCTCTTCATCGCCTCTCTCTTTCTCTCTTCCTCTCTTCTTCTCTCGTGATCTCTCTTCAGCATCGACTCTTCTCCGATTCCTCCCCGTCCTTTCTTCCCTTTTACCATTCCGCCGCTCTCCGACCCACACCTCCGTCCCTCCTGACCGCATTACTTCGCCGGACGGATCCATCTCGACCTTGCATCTCCCTCAGGATCCACCTAGCCGGCGAAGTACCCCAACCGGGGAGCCCCTGCGTCCCTCCCACCTCATTTTCCCCACCGTCCGTCCTGGCGCCAGGTGGATCTAGGCCGGCTTTTGTACGGCCACGTCGATGCCGTAACCGTTTCCACGGGACCTTTAAAATGCGACGAAGCATCGCCCGGGCCCAATCGGGCCCAATCAGCCTCGCACTCCCTGCGTAACGATTGATGATGCACCGCCTAATGGACCTTGCGCACTTTCGGACCTCGCGCGCGCGCGCGCGCGCTCGCGAGCCGGAAGACAATGCAAGCAATCGAAGCAGGGCTGGGAACCGAAAAAAAAACTGCATTCGACTCGAACAATGTACTCGATCGATCCTCGAGCTGGAGACGAGAGCCTCGAGACTTCATCAGGCGAAGAGAAAACGAGTTGGCCGTAAAAAATGATAGGAACGATCGTTTCCCGTGCAACGTTGTTACACCTGTACTCTTCCGAGCTCCGGCGAGCGAGATGAAAAATGTGGGTTTCCACTTTGAAAAATAGCGCAGCTGCGCCAGGTAGCAAGATGAGTGAGACGGGGGAAGTTCGGAGAGGGGGGGTCAATTAAGCGGAGACAAATCGAGCGCACTCTCATCATCGGCCGTGCAGAAGCGCGCGCGCGCGCGCTCTTCGCTAATTGCATAATGGTCGTCAACGATATGATGCAGTTCCGTTGCGTAACGGCTCGTCGAGGATTCGCCTCTCGTCGATTTCTCTCCGCCTTCGAATCGATCGATCCCGAGGAAGCCGGCGACACGCGACCGACGACTCCTTACTTCGCCGTAACCTTTAACGAGAATTCCGACGAAGTTATCGATCGCTTCTCAGTTTCTCCCGTCCGACTTTTCCTCTCCTTCCAGCCGTCTTCGTCGCTGTACTGCGTACGCGCGTGTATGTATCCGTGTGTGTTGCACATGTTCGATGAGTCCACTCGATGCGAGAAAGTGCACGAAGAACGTGGACTTCGTTTAAGGACGGTGACGATGTAAAAAAAGAAAACTGGACAATAAGGAGTCGAATGTTGTTCCGAGCGTGTTGTCGATCGATAATGTTGTTCGGCGTCTTTTTCTGCTCCTCGATCCTCCGAGAGATCGACGGGAGTGTGGACGGGTTGTAAGGTGAACATTGTTGGGCGTAACGGGAGGCGGATGAAAAGTGAACGCGATAAGAGGCCGGATCGGCCGCGAAGTTGAAGACATTTTGTCGCAGCTGCGCGAGTTTCGAGCGATAAATCGCTCGCGACGTACGGCGGGAGCCTGGAGGCGCGTGGAACTTTTTATTTTCCACTCGCGACCACTCATGACCTGTCTTAACGAGTCCGTATCTTTTCCGTCCGGCCGCGGCCGATAATGGCCGCTACTTCTTTTTTTTACGATCGGCAACACGGACGTTATCGTTCGGTTGTATCTCGGGAGATATCGCCGGCTTTTATCAACAATGTAACGATCGAGGATGAAAAAAAAAAGTCGCAGCCGAGTTGATTTACGCGCAGCTACTGTCGAGAAGCGAGATCTTTCGCGGGCCGATCTCGTCGGGGGAGGAGTATCGTTCAGCCTGGAACGCCGGCTAATCTTTGATAGATAAGATCCTCGAGTCCGTATTTTCTTACGTTCGACGCTGGTGGGGGTCCTCGTAATCTGTTTAGAACGGAATCGATAATGCAAAGTCGGGTGTTGTCGAGTCAGAGGCTTATCTGTCGCGGATCGAATGCAACTTCCAGCCGAAACTTCCATTTCATTGCTTACAGTACGCATAAGTGTAATGGGGTTTAAAAAATCGTCTTATCGATCAACTGTTCCAATGTATAAACATATATTTTCGGCCAGTTTGGACAATTGATAAAAAAATTCAAAAAATGATATCCTTTCGTCACCCATTGATAGACTTAATACTGGATGCCAGTATGTTGTATAGCGATTCTACGCATAAGATGCAAAGGAAAAAGAATTCTTCTCAACTCTTCATCCGTTTACTTCGTAGTTTCCAGAATTTCGGTGCGATCGAAGGACAATTATCGCACCGAGGAACTGAATCGCTACTTCCTCGACGGAGATTCCGCATGCAAGTCGTCTTTGTCCGCAAGCCGCGCTTCCTACGTGCACGCGAGCGCGTTCCGGCGCGCGATCAGCGAGCAGGAATCCGAGAAAGTTAACGGTCGGAAAGTGGTGCGCGCGTCAAGTGCGGACAGCCCTTGGGAAACCGTAAGTAGGAAGGGCAAAACCGTGGAAGGTGCCCACGACGTACAGTGTGGCCGAAGTCAGTGGTGGACGACGAGGGCATGGCAGGAACAGAGAACGGCAACGATATCGCACGCAGTTGTGTTGGTCTCGGCGGTGGCGTCGGTGGCTTCCTTCGTGGCCGTCGAATTAATAGGCCATCTGCTCTCCTCCGCCGCCTCCTTTAAGGAAGTCAATGTTTAGGAAGTCCATGGGAAGCGGCGACAACGGAAAGCCCCATAAAGGAGAGAAGGAGGAGAGGACATGGGAACCGGGGGCCTTGCGAGGAAGTCGTGCGCCTTGGCTACCTCCCCTTCCATGTCCTCCGCCTTCAACTCCCTTCGACTCCCTTCGACTCCCTTCCACTCCCTTCTCCTCTTCTGTCTTCCCCTCCTCCTGTCCTCATTCGCCGACGTACGACAAGGTGGAGGCCCTGATAGCGTTCCTTCGTGAGACGAAGAAGACAGTCTGAAATCGGAGAAAGCCTCCTCCGTCCCGGAAGGCGGAAGAGGATTAGGAAGCGATTTCTCACCCATCGCCGCTGAAAGGAGGCTGACCTCCTGAGTTACGACGAGCCTAATTGCGTCGGGCAGTCCGCTCGTAGGACTCGGGAAGCTTGGGAGCTCGTCTATCGGAGCGTGTGAGCTTTCTGCTGTCCATCGGCGCGCACATCCAGCTATCGCTGTCTCCTCTGATTTCGCGACCCTTTCTCAGGCCTCGGGAGGTTTTCGGGGGCGAGAAGGTGGTCTGGCCGAACCGCAGAGGATCCAGCGCCCGGAGGATGAGACGGGAGCATCGTGTATCCTGAAACCCTCCGCATGGCTTCCTCTTCTTCCTCTGTACCCTCCACGACGCGCACGGTATGGGAAAGAATGTCGTCGATCGGGTGCGTATACGCGCGGCCGGCGATATACCTACCTACCTTCGACGAAGGCAAGGTGGAGTTCCTCCGCCGTGGAGGGAGCGAGTAATTCGTTAATCGTCGCGACTCTCTTGTTCCGCCTCGAGGGGGGAGCGGGCGAGCGTGACATCCATCCGAGTCGCACGCAATTTTGGTTTCTCTCGTACAGGTGCCGTAACGTTATCTTTCTTTCGTTGACGGAGGGTGGAGGTCATCAGATTTTTCCGGCCGACGTGCATATAAGAGGTGTTTTGTTATGACATCCATACAAGTTGGACGTAATTTGGTTTCTTTCGTACAGGTGCCGTAACGTTATCCTTATTTCGTTGACGGAGGGTGGAGATCATCAGATTTTCCAGGCCGAAGTTCATACTCGTATAACGTAACGTTATCTTTACTTCGTTGGCGAAGGGTGGAGGTCGTCAGATTTTCCGGCTGACGTGCATATAAGAGGTGTTTCATTATGACATCTATTCAAGTCGCACGCAATTTTTTCGGTTTCTTTCGTACAGGTGCCGCAACGTTATCTTCACTCCGTCGACGAAGGGTGGAGGTCATCAGATTTTCCCGACCGACGATGCAGGTAAGAGGTGTCTCGTTGCTTAGGAACGAAGTCAGCCAGCGTCCTCCGCCACAAAGGCGGTTTCGGCGGCGCGCATTGCCACGGAAACAGGATTAATAAATCCACGGACCTGCCGCGCGCCTGGTAACAATAACGAAACACCTTTTATGCACGCGTGGATTCCGCCTCCTTCCTCCTCCGCCATAGCCGCCACTACTATACACACCGGGCACGACTACCAGCGCACCACTACCGCAACTACCACCTTCATTCCCTCCCCCTCATCCCCCTCGCGCTTCATCATCCCTCTCCGCCTGCCTCCTCTCCGTACGTCTCAGAGTCTCTTTCTCCGATCCTCTCCTCTTTCTCTCTCTCTCTCTCTCTCGCGCCACATACGCTTCTCCACATTCACCTGCTGCTATTCGAAGATCAGCTGCCCTAACCGCCACCTTGGCAGCACCTTGCCCACTACTGTCCTCCTTCACCTCCGCCGCCACCGTGAGCCTCTTCCCCCGCCTCCTCTCCCAGCTACTCCTTCATCCTCGTCCAGCTACTCATTCCTCCTTCCACCACCTCCCGCCCCCTTCCTCCCTTTCGACTTGCAGCCAGCTCGCCTCCGCCACATCTCGTCCTCCTTCCCTCGAGAAGTCCGTCTCCACCCGAGGAGCCACCACATGCCCCCGACAAACACCGACGCACCGGCCGCCGCCGGTCTCGTGCGTGCGCGTCGCATTTTTTTCAAAAAAATCCAGCTGCAACGATCTTTTATGGGGGTCCGACGCCGGTGCATCGAGCCTGCGAAGCTTCAACGTGCAGCTTGTGCCCGCTTATCCTCGGCATCCGACCGCTCGCGAGCATTGTCGCGCTTTTCGCGGTTCGCGGCCTGACCTTGAGCCCTGTCCCGGGCCGCGCAGGGATGAGCCGGACGCTTCTCGACTCTTCGACGTGCGTCGGTCTCTTCTCGTATGCACTTCCTTCGAGTCGGAACATTGTAACGCAGGATCGTTTGTGATCGTTTGTGATCGATTCTGATCGAAGCTGATCGACGATGATCGAAGCTCATCGACGAGTCGTCGAGCACGTACGCGGTGGACTTCGGACAGGCCCTAAACGTTGTTGGCGGTTCGTAAACGCGTGTCAGACGGGGGCCGTAATTTCGGGAGCGCGCTTTAATCTCATCTCGATAGCGGCCCTCCTCCCCTCGCGCGATCCTTATCTGCCTACCATCGAAGGCGCGTGGACCCGACTCTAATTATTTCCGCCGACGAGATTGAAACGAATCTCGCCCCTAGCTGGACGTCACGCGATTCACTCGAAGCATCCCTTCCAGCTTTTCGACTTTGACGAAGCACACAAAGAAGCGATCATCCGATGATCCGGGAGGATCGAGGATGGTGGCTAGATCGATCAGCAATGGCGGAGGCGTTAATGGGCCGAGTCGTTGCTCTTCAGGGTACGGGCCCTCGTCATCCTGCCGTCTTCAGGATCGCGGCAGGTGAAACGCGAGCTGGACGCGAGCGGGTAAGAGTTTGCCAGCGAAGATGAGCAACGGACTTCGTGGCCAGTTTCCCCTCTGCCTCCCCCCTCGTGGCAACCCTCCTCGCCCACTCCTTTTCGCGGCCAATCTCTCGGGGCGTTTTGCACGGGCGTGCGTGCCGTCGGGCAATTTAGATAATGGGCCCCGTGGCCACGGGGTTACGTGTTACTTTGTTCCCCATTATCGGCGTAACATTGTACGATCCGGCGCTTGCGGTTTTCTGCCTGTCCCTTTCTCTCTCTCTCTTTCTCTCTCATTCCTTCTCATTCCCTCTGCTCTCCTTCGCTCCGGGCAGCTTTTCTTCCTCTCCGACTCTCATTCCCTCGCAATTACCGGCACCGTTGTTCTACCCGTCGAACGACCCTGAGGATCCCTTTATCGGCGCGAGGTGCCAGCTCCCTTCGAAATTATCCTTCCAGCTATCGGCGTTATCGAACACCCCTCCTCCTCCTCCTTCTCCTCTTGCCCGCCGAGAGTGCAGAAGGACGAGGAGGATCGTCCGTTAAAATTCCTGAACGCGCCTCGTTAGGAAGTCACTGGGTCGAAACGAATCCGGACGCGACCGCCGTAGAAACTCAAGCACGATGTTCCGCGAGGCGTATCGATTACCACCTTCCGAGAGTCCTTCCCCGGGGAACCCTTGCCAAATGGGGTTGGCGCCCCTGCTCTTTCCCACGCACTCCTCCCCCCACCCTCCAACTCCTCGTCGTCGTCGTACGACGGCTGACCTCAGCGTCGAGAGTTCATTTACGCAACGGACCCTCCGACGCCGAATTTATGGCCCCGACGAACTCTCCGCAAGCTTCTGGACCTATACTCCTCCATCTGCTCCCCAGCGGATCTCTAATTCCGACACGGCCACCGTAATAAAAGTGTCCGGCTTACCGATGGCACGGTCAATAATTTTCCATTCCGCGTCCCGCGAGTCGGATCCGTAAGACTCGAGGTCGATCGGGACGAGGCGGAGAAGGGAGGATGAGAGGAGGAGAGGGGTGGGAGGGGAGGGTTCACCACTGTGGGAGATCGCGTACGCAGGGTGATGCAGGAGGCGAGTCCGAGGAGAGAGACGAGTCGGGTCGGCGCTGAGAAAAGGACGAGGAGAATCACCTGCGGTGCACCTGCTGTGCAGGGGGCTCCTTCGGTCCCGTATTAAAAGTGTATCAGGCCCTCTTCGTCCTGTCTCCCTCCCGCCTGCCTATCTGCCGCCCGATCGCCTCCTCCGACCCCCTCCTCCGCGGCTCGACGCTCGTCTTGGCCTTCCACCTTCAACGGCCACCCCCTACTCCACGTGAAAATGGCCCGAAGGGCCGCTGCTGCCAGGATAATTGCCGTCTCAACGGTCGGGGCCCGCTTGCTTGGGAGTAAAAATATGAAATCGGAAGTATCGGGATGAACCGTTAAGGGGAGAGGGGTGGCGCGGATAAGAGGAGATAGCGGAAGGGTTGGATCGAGTGTCCGAGGATGAGTTGGGAGGCTTGCGAAGTTGGGCCTTATGGCTCGTCGGAAATTGGTCGTAACCGACGCTGGACGAACAACGCTGATTGTCCGGTCTCGCGGTTGACTCTGGCCAAACATTGTGGATGGGACCGTAATTGGGAGCAGCGAGAGAATTAAGAAGTCGATGGGCTTCGATTATCTAAAGTCGGTTTCTGTGTTCGGGCTTTTTTCCGGTAACCGATCGGATTAGCGACACGTGCTCATTGTCCAACGGTCGCGGACGGCGGCAGATAATAACTAAACCCTTCACTCGCAAGTCTTTGAGGATTTTGAATGGCGTCAGCCAGCGGCCGGGCGAGCTCAAGATTGTTTTTTTTTTTTTTTTTGCTTCGAGCGTCTTCCACCGTCTGTCCGCAGAACAAGAAAACAGGGTCTTGAGGGCCCAGTCATCGTCACCGTCCTTATGCCTCTTTCTCGCCAATTGACGATGCGAGACGGGAGTCTAACGAGCGATCGAAAGCAACCGTCTCAGTTTGAACTCCCCTCTAACACTCATGCGCTCATGTCGCACCGTTGTACGTGTCAACGTCATTACGTTCATGCTCAACATGAGACATTTAATGATCGTCAGTGAAATGTATAACCATACCTGTTTTTGTCCAATTGGATCCCTGTAAACTTGAGAGAGCAAAAGGAAAAGATAGTATATTCCAAAAATTGTTTCGTCCCGGATCCACTGACGGACTCATCAGCAGAGCTTATTTTCATGTTTCCCAGTACACGATTCCCATATAACACGGAAACCTACTGTCCTACCCCCCGAACCCCCCCAAAACCATCCAAACGAAGCAAACGCAAATCAAAAGACTAGAGTTAGCAGGGCGGAAAACGTCGAACGCATCCCATTGTCCTGACTAGCGGCAACATCATAAAGGGGTCTCCTTCCGTTCCGTTGGCAGCCGTGAACGAATGCGACTCGTTCCCGGCAACGGACTCGCGTGGGGTGGGAAGGGAGGCCTCGAAGGGTGGCAATGACGACGGCCTGCCCGAGACAACGGCTACTTGAAGACGATAGTGGTGGTGGTGGTAACTGCGGCCACTATGTCGATGCCTATGGTGGTGATGGTGGTTGTTGGTGGTGGTGGTGGTGGTGGTAGTAACTACGGCCACTATGTCGATGTCTATGGTGGTGGTGGTTAAGATGGGAACTCAACGAGCCGACGGTGGTTGTGGCGAGCGACGGTTGAAAGTCGCCTCGCTTTCTCGCGTGGGACCTTCAGGTGGACGAGAAACTTTTTAGCTCTCTACACGGCACTTCTCGAAGGCGCTGGGGTGTGCACCTGCTATACACCTGTTGGCCGTTGCCGGTGCCAGCCGTGAACGAATGCGACTACTACTCCTCCTCGTCCGCGGCGTCGACGGCGTCGCGAGCATCGGGCAGGAGGCACCGAACTTCCACGAGTCGTTTCCTCCGGCCGTTTTCTGCCAGCGTCCCCCGGGCCTCTTTCCTTCTACCGACTATCACGCAGGACACCTTTGGCCGCGTGCCAGAAGGCAGAAGCTTCCGTCCGCGGCCGAACGAACTCGCGGAGCGCGAGAAATTCAGACGCCGGGCACGAGCGGGACGAACTTTTTTTGCTGCTGCGGGACAGCCAGCCACGCGGATGATGTCTTCGTCCCGAGCTCGGCGCAGGCGTGCCAGGTATGCGCCGATGGAATTCTCGATGATCGCCGCCGATCGAGTTCGTACTCGGACGGAACGGTGTCGGCTGCTTTTTGCTCGGCGGAGCAGGAAGTTGCGGGATGTAACGGTATGAATTTCTCGCGGCATCGCCTCCCTGCTGATTTCTGGTAGCTGGAGGAGACGTCGGGAGGTGGGAAAGGTAAGTCTCGTCGGGCCGTAATTATCGCCGGTGCTCGAGATGGGGTGAGCCGGGGCGCCGACCGTTATGCGCGAAATAATTTACTCATTAACCTTTGCTTCATCTGCCGACGCTGGCCTTTCTCACTCTTTCTTTCTCTCTCTCTCCTTCCCTCTCTCTCTCGGGCAAGGTTACTTTGTTTGCCGCGCTGAGGGCAAGATCGTTCGTCACGGTGCGATTAATTAAGCCCGGCCGCGGCTTACTCGGAAGGCCAGGCGGGTCCCGGAGGAAAAATCGGGGAAGGTCGTCTCGGAAGCTTCCTCGTCGGCGCTGAATCCTTCGTAAGGAATGTGCGGCGTCGCGGCAGAGATGCATACTTGTGCCGATCGGGGGAAGCGTGGCTAATGGTCGGCGTTAATTGACTTTGTCGAAGCGTTACTTTGTCACGGTAGCGTTGCCCAAGGCCCAATGTAACGGAAGCAATCCAAGAAAGGATTACGTGAATTGTTAATAAAATATATAAACATATTGTTTACCTAACCGTTTATAACACAAATTAACATAGGAAAAATATAAAGAATTATAACAGAATTATAAGTCCATTATAACTGAAGTAATCGAAAAAAGGATTACACGAATTGTTAACCAAATATATAAATATATTGTTTATCTAATCGTTTATAAACCTAATTAACATAAAAAACGTTTTTATTAGTTCCACGTAACGAGTATTAACTTTTGGATTGATATCACCTGCCCAATCTCTCGCACCCTCAACGGACACCCTTACAAGCCCGATTTAATCACAGATATCACGTCCCACCTAATTCCATCTCACATTGTCCGGAATTAATCCCCAACTTCCCACCATCACACTCGATCACAGTCATCCATCTCAACCTAACATAATCGTAAACCTCAAATTAATTAATATTCAACCACGGAACACCCGATCTAACTTCATCACGAATTCATCGCCCGTCTCTAACATCAACCATAATGACATATCCGGTTCGATCTAATTTCCTCCCGAATTTTCGCGAATTAATCGACCGGCCCCCAATCAATTTTAATCACACGCAGCCTCGGGCTTCCTCGCGAACCTTCTCGAGTTAATCTCCTAATCCAGGCAACACCTAACGAGAAGGCAAGAGGAGTCGGAAGCCCACGTCCGTGCGTGCGTGCGTGCGTGCGTGCCGGGCCGGGCCGGGCCGGACCGGGCCGTTCGTGTGGGCCAACAACGTGTCATTAAATCGAAAAAGCACTTGCGCCAGCGTGCACTTGCCGTCCAGGAAGCGGCACCTGACATCGTGGTGCCTACCTCGGAGCACAAGGGGTGGGTTTCCAACGGTCGGCCTGCTTCGCTGCGCAGCACCGCCGACTCCCGGGGTAGCTTCGAGGCTGAGGGATCGATCGATAGATGATCGATAATGAGCCGCAGCTGCTCGTGCCTCCTCCGTGCCACCTTCGAGCCACCTTCGAGTCCTCTGCCTTCCTCGTTGCCCGGGCCTCTCTCGACGCCCCAACCTTCGCCGCCACCTTTCCGTCCTCCGCTTCCTCCGCGCTTCCTTTGTTCGGCCACCTCGAGAGATTCCTCTCCCGCAGTCGACTCGCCATCCGGCAATTAAGCTCGCCGACGTTTCCAGCCCATCATAAATTCGTGTAATAAAAAATGGAAATTCTCGGGACGAGTCTATTAAGGAGAGGATCGAACTCCTTTGACGTTACGGGCGAGTGTACGTTCTGGAGGGTGAAAACGGTCGGCCGGAAGTGGGGTGTAACCGTTCGTTGCAACGTCGATCGTCAGTGTCGAATTTCGTCTCCCTCAAATTTGGGAATTATCGGGGCCTTGATCGATTTTTTCATTAACATCGATTTAATGTAATGACTTATGTAAAATTAATTACATAATAACTTACGTAACGTACAGTATAAACTTTCACATTGTACAGACTATTTAGCCATTCAATGAGCAAGCTTACGTATGGAAAACTCTAGATGTGGAAGATAATTTCCTGAAGTACAGTAATTTCCCAGTAAACAGGAAAACTCGCCCCACCCCCGGGATCGATTATTATTCCAGAAACCACGAGAGAGCTCCGACAGTCCTCGAGTCCTCCGCGCTGCGCCACGTCGACTCTTCGGCCCCAACGGTCGCGCGAGCCATTCGTCCGGCTACTAATTTAAAGAAGACACCCGTCGTAAAGCGTGCGCAGCTGTGGTAAGGAAGGAGTCGCAGGATCGCGCAGGAGCTAAAGGTCGCCCCGCCAAGAGGAATCGACGCCCGACATCTGCAAATTCCCGTCCTAGGGTGCCTGTCCTCGCGAGAGGTCAAAAATCAGCCCCCCTCCTCCGCCCCCTAAGCTGGAAAACGATCCTCCCGTCCTTCGCTCGCCTCCGAACCGCGCCAGGAGGCGTCCTCCGAAAAGGACGAGGCATTTTTTATATTTATCGAAATTCAATTGAGTTAACGATCGCACCTGTACCTCCTGTCCTTCCCCCCCTCCTCCACCTTCGGCGGCACGCTCGCGCCATTGTCAGGCAGCTGTAGCCTGTGTACGCGAGCGCGTATTCACGTCTTCGGGCCGAGCGTACACGCTCGCACGCCTACGTTCGTGTCCCGTACACACCTGTGTGTCGCGTACGGGAGGGCCAGTCTGCGGACCGCGCGGGAGCGCGTGTCGCGCGTGAGACTGTGTTGAGGGAATTACGAACGTCGAGCGTACAGGTGGAAGGCAGGACGGTCGCCGTCGACTTCGAGAGATCCTCCGCGTCTTTGTCGTACCTTCCCATTTTCCCCTAACGAACATGTGCCCGACTCCAGGCGAGAGCTCGAGGGTCGATTCGTCATTCGAGTATGTTCGAATATGTTCGAATATGTTCGGTGTTCGATGCGTTCGATAGTACGATCGTACGATTCGTACGACTTTGGAGATGAGGGTAAGCGTGCGTTATTATTTCGGTTCCAGCGAGTGCCGGATGTCGGTGCTTATGTTTTCACGGAAAAGCGGCTTGGGGGCGACGGTCGTGATATTATTTTGATTTGGAGGGAAAAGCGAAACAGGTGACTGCCGACAGACGGGCAGCGATAGTTGCTTAGGCTTGTTTCCTCTCTCTCTCAGTCTTTCTATGCCTGTCTCTGTCTCTCTCTTTCTTCCTCTCTTGCCACCTCTACTACCTGTTCGGATCGTTTTCGATGTTATCCCGCAGCATGTGCCCGACATGCCGGCAGATGGGCAAAAAGTGTTAGGTTTGTCTGTAACGTGTGACACACAAACCGCTTTGACGAGCGGTCGATTTCTGCCGGTGTGAATGCGTCTATGTATCATGAGCCCGTATTCTTCGCTTTCAATGAGAATGATAATGGATTCATCCGATGCTATCGTCACCGATTGGCTCTCGTGGATTCCGCGTATCTCGGCTAGTCTTTAGAGATCCTCAATTTTTCCGGGTCTCATAGCGTAACACAGTCTAATGACAAGTAACAGCATTCACGAAAAAATATAAAGTATGCGAAGCTGCAAATAAATTCGGACGCAGATTGTTAAGAATACTGTAACGTCTATAATACATAGAAAGAAATAGACGTGCATAGTAGTACCTAAAATCCAACATTAAGGCAATAATGCTTATATAACACATTTATTTATTTATTTGACGGGCAGATGCCCTTTTATAAAGGAAATACAAAATTAAATAACAGATGAATACGGAGAAAAATGGAAAAGAAAATCTAAACTAAGTTTAACAGGTATAAATTAACAAGTAAACGGACGTATACGAAAATTATAAACTATGAAGATACTAATACTAATAATATATAATAATATCCTCCTTAACTAAACCGTCATACCTCAAATACCTTCACAAGACAGGCAACATTGTCCGTAAATTAGCGTGATTACGAATCATCGCGTACCGTAACCAGCACTCTCCGTGCGATCGAAGAAAAGTATATTGCAGCCAGTCAGCGCGCTGGACGGGCAACTTCCGGTCCGTTTCGTCCCGGAATTGCTGGTCCCTCTCGCCGTGAAACACTGACCGGACACCCTCGGAGTCATTTCACGCCCGGCGGAGCGCAGAAACGGTCGTTTGCTCGAGATTTCGTCCATAAATCAAGCCCGCGATTTCTACCTCCCCCTCAACCCTTCCTCAACCCTTCGCCACCAACCTCCGTGCGACGGTTCTCCCTTTTTTCCTCCGATCGTCGAACAATTGCCGACCTGGGGACCAACCCCCGTGGAGCACTTAATCGCCTATCATATTCATCGAACGCGTGGGTGGACATGGTCAAAAGTCGCGCCGGAAGCGGAAGGCTCAGACACGCTCGATGAGCTGAAGCTCGCATCTGATTTCATCGACTCGCGTGCTTTGATTACTCCTCTTAATTTCCATAATTTTGTTCAACCCTCTTCTGGCGTCTGATTCGCACAGATAAAATGTCTTGAATGCGATCGTCTCATGATACGATATTTTCAAAATAGGGTTTCGATATAACACTGTGTATAGTTTATCAATTTTCATTATCTATAACCTTCGCAGAACATGGTTTTCGTACTACACGGAATGCATCAAACGTGTTAAACGGAAGTAATCTATGTCAGTACATCCCCAATAAATAAAACAGCCAATACAAACATCAAATATCAAAAAAATGTCGAAAGCTCATTCAACAACGCATCAACCGTTTTGTACAAAGGTAACCCATATCAGTATATGTCAAATACCTAAATAAGCCATTACAAACGTCAAATTCAAAAAACAATATCTAACCCTCAATCGAAAGCGTGGGTGCATATGATAGAAAGTCAAACCGGAAGCGGAAGGCTCAGCCACGCTCAATAAGCCTCGTCTCGCATCCGATTCGATCAAACAAACAAATTTTTGACAATGTTCATTACCTTCCGAGGTGCACACTCGGCGTGGGATCTATCATCGGCCGGATCGGCACATAAGCGAAACATTGACCGTGACATTGCCGGTCATTGTTCATTGTCGAAGGACGGTTCGGCCCGGACTAGCCGGAAGTCGGAGCCGAACGAACAATCAATGCCAACCGACGACATCCACGCTGACGACGAGGAGGCCGTGGGCGCGGCCTGCGGACTCTGAAAAGATCGGCAATCAAAGGTTGCGGGAGAGTACCCCTGCGTAGGTCGTAGGTTGCGGTCCAAAAATCCTCTGGGCCTAATGGGTGCCCGAAGGCAATATCCTCCGAATTCCATCGAGGTCGACTCCACTCTCTTCAACTTCTCGCACACCTACTCCCCGCTGACTAACGACTCAAGAAAATCAAACGTATTGTCGAAAAGCGAATAAGGTGGAGTGGGGTAAAACCGATCCAGAAATTGTAAAGTACACTTTAAGCTGATGAATTTTCTATCTATTCCACTAAAACCTAATAATCTTAGTGTTTTTGTTTGGCGCATATTTTATTCTTTAAGTTGCATTAATTTGGATTCTTCTGAAACTTTTGATTTTCTTCATAATTTAAAAAACAGTTCTGCTAGGGCGGACTTACCGCGGAACTGGGGCAAAACTGGCCAATCTGTTTAAAAATGATTGAAATTTATATCCTCGTATCATGGGGCAAACTCGGATTTCTTATTAGTAATGGACTTCGTCAAACGAGTTAAACGAGGGAATCACACAATACATGGCGACCACCTACGTTGAATACTGACCAAAGGAAGATTTCTACCTTACAGTACACTACACCTTATCGAAAAGCGATCGAGAGTCCGACAAACCGATTTAAGTTGATTATCATCATACATCCGTACTTTCGTACACTAAGAAGGATCATTAACGCAAGTCATCCGACGAAAGCTTCTCTATGTAAACAAGCCCGCACTCGCATTTGTTCTTCCACCCTCGCATTTGCGCTCTATCCGAATGCAAGCTCTGTTTTTTGCCGCTCGCTGACCTTGAACGCGTATAAATAGGTCTTCGGCGGAAAGTGCTTACTTCGACGCGACGTCCGTACTTCGGTTCGCTGTTCCAGCAGAAGGCGTCTCCTCGAACTCTGTCCTGAACCGCGTCGGGCTCGTTCGTTGGCCGTCAGAAGCTTAGTGCGCTGCGCTTACGTAAAGATAGCGGTGAACCATTTACCGAGGCGAGGTCGAGGGTCGCATTATAAATTAAGCTTTTATTGGCAGCCGCCTTCGCCGTCGACGCTGCAGACGAAAAGTCTTTCGTTCGATACGAGCCCTCCCCTTTATTGCCGACTCTGTCCTCCCACCCTTCCATGTCTCGATCCTCGTCTTTCTCTTCATCTTGCTCTTCGTCTTCCCGCTTCATCTTGCTCCTCGTCTCGCCGTTCGTCGTCATCGGGCCTTATCAGCGGCAGGAGAAGTCGAGGGATAAGACGGTGGGCAGTTGGAGGAGGTCGGAAAGGGATTACAAGAAGGAGAGGAGCGCAGATTAGAACGCAAAACTTGGCAAGGGTGCCCAGCCGGTTCGCGCCAGCTTCGAACACGAGAGCCGAGGAGGGGGAGGTGAGCGACAGAGAAGAGGATCGCGAGTTATCTGTCCGATTTTTGAAGGTGGCATCCTTCCGACAATGGCGGACGTCTCGACGGCAACCTTTTTTCCTACCGCCGATCGTCGGCGGACGATAATTGTTGTTATGCCATCGACACCAGACGCGTCGAGACGCTTTCCCGGAATAGAATCGCTGCCGGAAAGATAGATCGAATTCGCTGCTCCGTGAACCTGCGCGACTACTGCGTGTAGAGAGGTTAGGTAGAGATAGAGTGGAACGTGTCGCGGATTTGTTGCGAAATCCCGTATTACGCATGAGATGCGCGCATCCTCGCCGCGGGCGAGAAGTATCGCCATGTGCGAAAGTACACGGTCAGTAACAATCGGGCTAATAAAGAGGCGCCCGTTATATCATAAACGCGCGATAGCACAGTTTAAAATTGTTTACTCACGTTCCGCAATCGGCGGCCACTTCTTACAGCGGCAATATATTACCAAAGAAATTCTCTCTCTCTCTCTCTCTCTCTCTCTCTCTCTCTCTCTCGACTGTTTCTCAACGAAATCGCACGCTTTCTTCACTTACCGACAACAAAAATGACATCTTTCCCACGTGCCAAGAAACATCCGTCGAATCAAAAGTCAAACCTCCTGCCTGACCTCGCCTGAAACCGTCCGCAAAGACTCGCATTACCGAAGACCAATTTAAAGCAGGCCGCGAAAGAAGTCGCAGGCCGGTTCTTGCCAAAGTGACTCGTCCGAAGCACAGAGCACCTTCCATCTACCCCGCTGCGCGTAAATATCGATTAACCGATCGGCGGTAATAAATCCTCCGAAAAAGCTACCCATCCCTCCGACCCTCTGTACGTCCATCCTTTTGATCCGAGACCGGCATCGAACCGGTCGGCTCGCGTCCAGGCAACGATCTTACGCGCGCTCTTGTCCACCGGGTGAAAGTTGCACCCCCTGATTTATGCCCGCGAGTCCTGCTGCAGGTCCCGGACCACGGAGTCGTTTCATAATTTTCGAATTTATCGGACGACGATTGCCGATCGGCACCGCGGTCGAAAGGAATCCGGGAAGTCTCCGATGGAAAAGTCAGCCATTTGCGTAAGCGGCCGACGATACCCGTGTGTCCTCTTAACGGAACCTGAATACGACCATAAATTTCAGTTCGACGAGAGGGGGCAGGCAGGCGACCTTTCCGATCGACGGACGAGGACTCCGCCGATCGACTCTAGTTTCGATGGAAGAGAGTCGGCTGGACGCGTTCGGTCGTCGGCCAATGATAACGCGTCGGCGTTGTTCGCCGATGTGTCAGCGGGACCTCCCCCCCCCCCCTCCCTCCCTCCCCTCCCCTCCGCCGCTCTTGGTCCGCGAAAAGAGATGAGAGTACGGACGATGAGAGCTGACGAATTGGCTTCGGTCTCGAGGATCGCGCGTGCGCCTGCAGCTGTGCATAAAATTAATGGCCTATCGCCGCCTTATTTACAGTGCCTGCATAATACGCACTGGTAATTACTGGACGACGCTCGATAGAGAAATGACGGACGACCGTTTGTTGATGTGTGCGTGCGTGAGAGAGCCAGAGAGAGAGTGAGAAAGAGTGAGAGAGAGAGAGAGTGAGAGTGCAATGGAGGGAGAGGAAAACAACATGGTGGAAAGCGATGATAAGCTGACGCGATAGCCGAAGATAAGTAGGCAACTTTCTTACGCGACAAGGATGCACGCCCAAAAAATGTCAGCTCCGTATTCCACCTCCGACGGAGAGCAGCCGTCGGAGACTGAATTTCCGGGATAGAATCGGATCAGAATCGTTAAGGCACAACCGAGCCACCTCCGATCGGGCACTATTTCATCTCGCGGGGGTAGTCGTAAATTTTAATCTCACCCGAGCCGTCCTCGCGCCTAGGCTCGCGTATGATATATACGCGGCTCAGGTTGGAGCACACTCTCGCTCGACGTGGGAGCGATTAATTTGACTTCGGCCACCGTGATTTACGAACACCTGTCCCGGCTCCCTGCGCATTTGCATCCTGCTCATTGTGCGCCGGCGCACGTCTGACGCACACGGTCATATTTTGTGCGGGACGCACCGCACGCTCTCTTCTACGTACCTACGTAAGTAGTACGCGTGCGTACTTTGCCGCGTGTTTGCTGTCTCTGTTGGCACGACTGGCGCGACTTTGCGATTGCCGGAGTAGGGAATCGTTGATGGGAACAGGAGAGCTGATGATCGGTACGCAACCGAAGTTGGCTAAATGTCAAAGATTCGCGGGACCTGTCCACGGTAGGCTCGTCGTTATTACGTTGGTATACGATGAATGAGGTAGCGTCGGATTTCTGAGCGAACGTGAAACTAACGCTGATCGGACGAACAGAGGACGAGCCTGAGGTCATCCAGCCTGAGACGCACTCGACGCTCAGTGGTCGATGAAAATGGGTGTGGATTTCGTATCGTTCGCTGAGCTGGTCGCAGCGACGAAGGAAGAGGAGTACTTTTCGCCAGGGAACTTTCAAAGTTCAAAGGTCCGCGAACGAGCGATAATGTACGTTCGCTAGCCTGGCATCTATACCTAACAGATAAGAGATTGCCGGCTTATTATTTGCCGACTGACGTGGAGCGCTCAGGCACTTTCACCCGTTATCGTGAATTTCCTTTTTCGCGGCTGCTGTCTGCCAGGCGAAAAATTTGCAGACACCGGCTGATTAGTGGCGTTCCGCGAATGTGCGTCTTTTGTTGGACGGAAGTAGGACGATCGATTTGCAGTCGGCGGTGCTGATAACTTTCTGTCGTTTGTTCCGTCATTCTTTTCGGAGAGACGAGGAATATGGACGGTTTCAAAGAAGAATTTCTAATTTCCAAGCATAGCATGTTAGTATACGTCTGATGATGTTGACGGAAAATGAACCTGTGTGAAACTGTAGTTATAGGTGATAAAACGCATGCTATTGTGAAAGGGCAATAATAAAGGAAGGCAAAGCGCCTGGGGGAATGCAAAAAATTATTGGGGAGGCGCCTGTTGAATGGCAATCGAGAAAATCTTTGAAAAGTGGGTGAAGGTAAAGAAAGACGTTCTCATCACCGATTTGCATGAAACTTTGCAGTTTACGAGTTGCACACCGAGGGCAGCAGCTCCCGGGCAGTATATTAGACGCCATCTCTACGACATAGTCGGAACTCATTCGCCTGTCGACGCAGTTCACCGACTTCCCTACCGGGGGCAGCACCTCCTGGGCAGTACACGTCATGCCATCTGTACGGTACAGTCGTAACCCACTCACTTCTCGACAGTGTTCACGAGTTTGCCACCGAGGGCAGCACCTCCCGGGCAGTACATGTCGAGCCATCTGCGTGTTTTTAGTGTATTACTTATTTAAATTTGCGACTATATTAATATTAAATTATTCAAGATAATTATTATGTAAGTAATTGTACGTATGTATATATGTGGTCTGAGTATTATGTATGTAGCGTGTATGCGAAAATAACAACAATTGTATAGAAATTAGATTATAAATATGTAAGAAACATTTTTACTGTATACTATTTTTCCTTACAATATATGTATTAAACGAAATTTTGTGTTCTCTAATTACTTTGTCATAAGGTCCCATAGATTCAATATCCCTGGCTGAAATCATACCTTTTTCTGTCGTAAAAGAATCAATTCAAAAGGCCAGAGACTGTTCTATTCATTTCGAATCATAAGGAACTCCATTTCATTGTACAACACCATAGAAGAAACTGCAGCACTGTTGTAATATTTCATTTTGATGAACAACACCATAGGAATAGCTACAAGCCATAAAATATACGGTAAGTATCATTAATGGTAAATGAAAAAACCGAAAAGCAACGTAGAACACGTAGAAATTTAATGAGATCGATTTTGAGAAAGTTAGGTAAAAATACGAGTGTTAGGTCAGAAAAATGCGAGTGTTAGGTCAGAAAAATGCGAGTGTTAGGTCAAAATGCGGCTTTTGCAGATCTTATTTTTATGCAAGTTAATGTTTAATATAGTCTGATAATAATAAGTCAGAGAACTGTTTGTCGTTGGTGAAAATTCGCATTAGTTTCAGAGTTACAGCCAAAAACCATCGACTTGTTTAAGCGCGTCGGATCAATGCTCGATCAATACTACTTAAACACTTATTTCGCCTGTAACTTTTGAACCGCTGAATGAAACCTATGATAATCATACACTTTTTTGCAGCTTTTGACGCGCTCTATCAGCTAGGACTGTCGGCGAAAGTCGATCTTAAAAAAAATTTTTTGAGGTTTCAAGTCAATGTTTGAGTAGCTGTAACTCCGAAAATAAGGCAAATATCGGGGAACGGAAAACGGCTGGCTGAGTCTTTATTCACCCCCTACCACTATGCAAAAGCGCGATCCGATTCGACGACTTTCATTTTTTGGCTGAAAAAAACGGCAAGGGGTTAGCCTTACCATTTTTTTCGGTCAAAAAATCGAAGTCGTTTTTTTTTTGGTATCTCGTAGTGGATCAATAATAAGTCAGAAACCCGTTTCTCATTGGTCAAAATTCGCATTAGTTTCAGAGTTACAGCCAAAAAACCATCGACTTGTTTAACCGGGCCTGAATAATGGTTGATCAATACTACTTATACAATTAATTTGGTTGTAACTTTTGAACCGTTGATCGAAACCTATGATAATCATACGTTTTCTTTGAGCTTTCGACGCGTACTTCACGATAGGACTATCAGCGAAAGCCGATCTTTAAAAAAAAAAATTTCATTTAGGCAATGATATGCCAAGGGTTTTGCCGTAATGGTTTTTTGGCTGTAACTCCGAAACTAATGCGAATTTTCACCAACGACAAACGGCTTTCTGACTTATTATTGATCCCCTACGAGATAGCAAAAAAAAAACGACTTCGATTTTTTGACCCAAAAAAATGGTAAGGCTAACCCCTTGCCGTTTTTTTGAGCCAAAAAATGAAACTCGTCGAATCGGATCGCGCTTTGAGATAGTGGTAGGGGGTGAATAAAGACTCAGCCAGCCGTTTTCCGTTCCCCGATATTTGCCTTATTTTCGGAGTTACAGCTACTCAAACATTGACTTAAAACATCAAAAAATTTTTTTTTAGATCGACTTTCGCCGATAGTCCTATCCGATAGAGCGCGTCAAAAGCTGCAAAAAAGTGTATGATTATCATAGGTTTCGATCAGCGGTTCAAAAGTTACAGGCGATTTTCTAAAATCGAGAAAACTGTAAGGGGTACCCCTAATATATCTTTCTTGGTAAAGGTAAAGAAAGACGTGCTCATCACCGATTTGCACGAAACTTTACAGAAACATCAACTTGGCATAAAAATAAGATCTGCAAAAGCCGCATTTTGACCTAACACTCGCATTTTTCTGACCGAACACTCATATTTTTACCTAACACTCGCATTTTTCTGACCTAACACTCGTATTTTGACCTAACTTTCTCAAAATCGATCTCATTAAATTTCTACGTGTTCTACGTTGCTTTTCGGTTTTTTCATTTACCATTAATGATACTTACCGTATATTTTATGGCTTCTAGCTATTCCTATGGTGTTATTCACCAAAATGAAATATTACCATTTATCCATTCACCATTATATACCATTATATCCATTCAATAAACAGGTGATAATAAACCAAGAGATTAGAGAAAATAGATTACTAGTTCAGTTGGCAACTGATTTGTTATCCAAACTTTGCAGCAATATTTATATATTTTTCTATGAGCTCTGTATCTAGCAAAATTTCATTATCAAGTGTTAACTTCAATCTAATGAATGTAGATAGAATGAACTCTAAACTCTATATAAGATACAAATTGTAGTTGTTTAATTATTGTATATCAATGCATAAGTTTTTAGTATGAGAGTAACAACAAGTATTACAGAAGACTTATTTATATTATTAATATATGTATATTGTCAAGTTATTGTTTGCACTTTGGGCAGTTAAAACCTAACCCAAACCTACTCTCGAACCATTGTTTGATTGAAAACTCTTAATCATTATAAAAGGGAAGCCTTGCCCACACCTAGCCTTCGCCAATTCAATATTATTTCATTTTAAATACGCGCAATTTATCTCCAAACTTGTTCGTGCGCATGCGCAGATAGCGTTCTTGCTGCCGGTAAGGCAGGATTTATAACTAAACTTTAACGCTTAATAACTTTTTAATTAGACGAAAGCACGCTTTTTGGCTTTTACAGATCAAATTTTTATGCAAGAATTTACCATTACACGAAGTTTCATGCAAATCGGTGAGGAGGCCGCGATTCTCCTTACCTTTACCCCGAAAAGTGAACGCTGGCGCCATCTCTTCGAAAATGCCGCAAACTATTAATCGTTTCACCGTCGATAAATATGCAATCCTTACAATCGACGCAGCCCGAAATCAAATTTACCGCAGCAGCCGAAAAACATAACCTTGTCTGAAGTTTTAACAGCGATTTGTCATCGGTCTCATGTAAATTGACTATCGACATAAATATCGTGAATTACAGTAACGACGGGCAATGGCGAACGACAGGGAGGTGTTGAGAGAAATTTGGGATGGGAAAATCCCCGTTTGCTTTACGTTGAATTCCGAAGAAACTTGCGAATTACAGGGGCCCGACCCATTCTATCTCATGGTGCCTAGGTTAAGTTACTTTCCTCTTTGCACCGAAAAGGCAAGTGGAAGATTATTCTTTTGTTTCTTATACGGACATCTGCAATGAGTCATCTCTGTACCAATATACCTAAAACTTAAAAAAAACATTACTTTCAATTAGGTGAAAAAACACTTTATAAGGCACATACAAACAAGTGACAGTAAACAGGACCATGAAATGTGGCTCGAATTTAATGGGATTCCCCTAAAGTGGCATTACCCCATTGGCGTACTGTTAGACATGTATGCCAATGACATTCAGTTGCCTTGGAATATTGTTGTACACTTCAACAAGTTTCCAGAGAACGTTTTAATGCACTGTCAAAACAAGTACGTAAAGTGTACTCTTAAACGCTTCTTTCTATGAGCCTAATCTTAATAGGTATTTTATCTATTTTTCAGGGAAGTGGTTGAAGCGCATTTTCTGTCCTGTGTGAAAGAAGCTGATGTTCTTAAGCACAGAGGACAGGTTGTATCCACTATGCAGAGGAGAGACCATAACCAGCTATGGTTAGGCCTACAAAATGACAAGTTTGACCAGTTTTGGGCTGTCAACAGGAGACTAATGGAAGCAACGAATGCAGAGGAGGGTTTCAAAAATATCCCCTTCCGCTGTTATGTCAGCGAGGATAAATGTGTTCAAAAGTTAGTTAAGCCTGTGAATGAGGAGGGCCAAAGAAAAACTTTAAAGCATCTACTGAATGAAGTTTTCCCAGACCAAGAGAATGGTTAGTACATGATTCTCTAATATTCAATCATGAACTTTGGAAAATTCTGAAATTCACAACATTGTTTCATACCAAACTGAAAATAATGTTAAATCCGCAAATTTCAGTTGAAGTTCGAACACATGGGATAACACCACCATTGGAAACGCCTCTACAATGGATGTCTGAGCATTTAAGCTACCCAGATAATTTCCTGCACTTAATTCTGATCAACTCATAACGCAAATCTAACTATGGGTTCACGCTATTTAGTCCGTTCGCCGAGAGCGAACGAAAATTTCTGTTCAACTCGACAAGTTTTACAGTTTTCGGCCGTGGTCGCTGCACAGAGAGAGGAAGAAAAAGAGACGGATCCTCGCCTACAGGGAACGTTTTATTTCTCTATACTTTCAACAGTGACGTACAACGTTTGTTTCACAAACTACGCATTTCAGTGTGATACTTCTTTTCGCTTCATGCCAATGTGATTGCTCGATTCAGGAGTCTATTCCCGAATTCCATTTTAACGATGTGAAGGACACTGGTTGTCAACGTCGGACCATTTTCACTCTCAATCAACAACAATCACAATCGAATAAATACGATATACTCCGCAATGGAGTATACTGTATAAATATAGGATTAGGTCTATTTAAGCGAGCATTTTATGTATATACGTATTATTATATCTATGGAGACTGTACTCGATGTATAAAATTAACGTGGGCGCATTATTTGAAAGGAGCAAGAATGCGGATAACGTGGTGCATGTGCGAGAGGATAGAGAGAGATTGAGACAAAGAACGGCGCTTTCCACCAATAAATTATCCGACATAGTTGTGTGACGCTATTCGATAAAACGCTAACAGCTTAAAAATACAACTATTTCTGTAACGTGACAGACCGCAAGTGCAAATCTGCCATTCTCCAGTTCTCCTCTAAGTCACTGCGCAGCTCTCGCGAGGCTTCCGATATATCCTCAGCATTCGAGATGACAGGTCTGAGTTGTTCCTTAATACCAGCTCCGCCGGTCGCCGTATGATGACCGGCTGATTCCCATTATTACTGTACTCCATCGTCCTGCGACTCGTTCCGTAACTGAGGTAGTTCACACGCTCCCTACTACTCTCCTGCTCCTGCGAAAGAACCGCAAATTTCCCCATTAACGCTCATTCTCAAAAACATCTCGCACGACCCTCGCAGCAAACATTTGATTCTTAGAAGTTGAGCACGTATCACGGGTTGCCATACGCAAGGGGCCATTCAAAATTCACATTTGACTGCATTCGACCGACCGAACACCGCCGAATTTACGAATACCTTCCAGGAGTGTAAGGAAACATTACTTTGAATATGACCAAGGCCGTGTCCTGATATCTCTTCCGTATCTCCTCGTTGGTCACGTAGGCCGGCTCCTCGGGCGACTCATAGCGCGCCGTCATCTACGCTCGATCCTTCGAGTCAGGCTTCCTGGGAAAACACAGAGGCATTTGCCGATCTTACACAATCGTCGAAACGACGCCTTCCCCTCCTCCCACCGCCACCACGTTCGCCTTGCCGCGAGCGACCGGCGGAATAACACTGAATGGGAGAGACGGCCGGCGAAGCGTGACGAGGCAGAAAAGGGGGTTGGAAAGAAGTCGGCGGGCATCGACGCGAGGATAAAAATATGCGGTCGCCTTTCGCAAGTCGGGGCCCGAAAGAGAGACGATTTTCCGGCATAGCGCGGATACGGAATTACGGGCTAACCTGAGGAAGACGAGAGTGCCTTTTCTTCTCCCCCTCCCCCCTGTCCCGCCCCCTCGGGGGCCAGTAGTGGTACGGTTAGAAGGCGGCGTACGCATTATAATTAGCCGCCATCGCGAAAATGAGCGGCGGTGCCGCCTGAAGGTCTCCGTAGAGTCAAATTGCTCGTGAACGCGGTGCCGCGATGCAAATTGCCTACTTTCACCCCCCTCCTCCCCACCCCCGGGGCCTCCCTGCGAGCGGAGGCTAGAGAACCGTGGAGGAATGTCGGATGAGAGTCGGGCTCTATAGATCGTTCGAGGCTGTCGGAGGATTCGAGACGAGCTCGGTGGGCGCCGTGGGTTCATTTTCGGCCAAATTTGAGAATCTGCCAATCGACCGCGGAAAGATGACACAATTCCGGGTGGCCTGACATTGGGACGAGAGATGAGCGCGACGTTGGTTGCAGCTTCTACTTACGTTAGAGAACCAGCTAGCGCAGAGTCGGAGGCTCTAAAGTTCACGGCTACCCTCTTCCGATTCTACTTCGTCTTCCTCTTCTCGTTCTCTGCCAGTAACTACGTCAGACGCCAGTCGAAGAGAAGAGCACGTTAGAGCGAGCATCGGCGATCGTCGAATGTCGTGCCTTTTGTCTGTCGAGCACTCCTCTCCCGCGCTCTGCGAACAGAATCCGTCGCCTTAGTCGAGAACGGTTGGAAGTCTGCCAGGTATATCTCGCCCGGTGTAGTCTCGATTTCCGGTAACACGGCGAAGAGGGAAGTGCCACCGGGGGTCTCGTTCACCGAGGGTATGAATAGAACTTCCGTTCAACGCCGTAACCAAAAAGACTGGACAATGGCATATGCGTATGCCAAGGTAGGCCAAGGTATACCGAAGGTGGATCAGTTGCGGATCTTGGGCTAGGAACGGTACAGGTTCACGTCGAACCCGGACAAAATTTGCTCCCCACCCTCTCGAATGCACCTTCCATCGACTCGGATGCCAGTCGGTGACATTTATTGGCACTGATTAACGCGGCGCGCACCGCCGTTGCATCAGTTGTCATCAGCTTCAGCTCTCAAGGTCCCCCCCCGCCTACGGTCCGCTCTCGCGCCGGTGGCCTCGATAAAGGCGGGTCGGTCGGTTATTATTGCGACTCAATGGCCGACAGGAGTCTCTCCCCGATGGAGAATCCGCGAGCCCTGGCGAAAATCCCATCTCGCGCACCGCCCGGATGCAACTTTCCATCTCACCTACTTCCACCTACTTCGGCTCCCCTCTCGCACGGCAAGCCGCGACTGAGTCCCGCATTGCCAGTGCGAACCAGTGGGAACCGAGAACGCGAGCAGGAAGTTTTTCCAGCTGACAGTCTCGGGTAACGCTCGGTCAACTGTCAAGGATGCCTGCGCGGCTGGCAATCGATCCACAAAGCAACCCGACGTGCACTTTGACCCCGTGTCGATAAGGTCGGAAGATTCTATCCGCCGGTCGGTAAGGTCGCGCTCCCGACGAGCGTACCGACCTTCAACATTCGATGCAACCCCCCGTGAATGAACGTATGTACATATTTTTCGCGCACGGCGAAAGTAACGCGCGCGCGAAGCACGTGGCCGGGATTGGCCGATCCCGGCGCTCGCACGGCGCAGATGCAAATCGAAATTGAATTTCCATTCCTCGCTTCGTTAAGGCCCGAGCCGATAACGAGCGGGCGAACGGTCGGCCAGCTGGTTCGTCGAGGCGAAACGACTTCTGCGCGTTACGTGTATATGTTCCGTTGCACATGCAGCGCTGAAAGGAGCCGAGAGGGTGTCCGTGCGTAGTCTGTGTACGCGTACATGCGTGCGCGCGTGTGCGAGACGCGCGAATGCGCACACGCCGCCGTCGCCGCGTTCCTTGCATTACGTATGACCGAGTGCGCGTTGCGTGCCTAGAAAGTTTAACAACTACGTGCAACGATCAACGTTTGCACGGGCTGCCAATCGGCCGCGATAACGGAAACAATGCATCGGTGCATCGGCAATAGGCGCGTTCTCGTCGTGTCCCTCGCGCACGTTGGCAGGAGAATATGTATGTGTACGATCACCGTGCGCCAGTAAGATCCCCCGAAGACGTTGAGCCTTGATCGTCTTTCCCGATCCTGACGTATGTCCCCCCCTCTCTGCCACCCCGGACTCCTGAACCTACTTGACGCGAATCGATCATCGAGCTTATGCGTTTCACAATTCGAGCTTAGCTTCTTACCCGCTTCTGGACTCTCTGCCATTTCAGTATTAGCCGGCTGACAATAAAATGAGTATGAAAGTAGGTGCGGAGGGGGGGGGGGGGAGACATCGATTTATCTGGGGACGATCGACGATGTGATTTTTCTGTCAGGCTGCCTCCTTTATCGCCTACCCCCTCCTCCTCCTCCTCCTCCTCCTCCTCGGCCGAGCACGCTCGCGTCTGCTCGCGGAGGTTTGCGTTGCGCAAGAAAGATAAATGGGTGTTACTAATTTAAAGCCTGATTTACCACTGGCGAAAACTCGTTCATCGCAATGTTTCGCTAGCCGGGGAGAGCACAATGTGACGTGCGGGTGTCAATGTGACGCGGCCCGTCAATGTGTGCGCGGGAGAGCCCGTTCGGCCTGTCGGCCCGATGAAGAAGAGAGCGCGCGCGCGGTGCATGCGCTCCTGTCGAACAATATTATTCGAGGCGGTACGAAGTTTAATTGCGGCAACGACAATGTTGTTTCAGTTCGCGCGAGAGCGCGCGTCGCGGCGTAGGTTACGAATATTTTCCTTTTCTTTTTTCGGCTGCCGCCCGCAACGGTAATCGCGTTAGGTAAGAAGAAGGATTGTCGTGTTTGGAAATTGGGGGAGGGGAGGGTGGAGGTGGTGGGGGGTGGGGTATTAATCGCAAATCAGATAAGCATGATGATTTCTTTTAAAATAATCTCTTATATTTTCTCTCAAATTCGGTAAACTTCTATTTCATATAATCTATGCGTGTGTATATAATACAATATTTAATACAATAATTCTTGCGTCACTGAGCGTACAAAAAATCCGACCTTGATGCCATTCTGTCTCTCTCGCTCTCTCACTCTCACTCTCATTCCGTCCATCTACGTGTATAATATATATATATATAATATATCTATTTGCCATTCGGACAACAAGATTGTAACGTTTCGCGGCCCTGGCTCGCGAACGTCACCCCCCTCCGCGCCAGCCTACCCCCTTTCCTATCCATTTCCCGCTCAATTCATACTCTCTTCCTCCCGATGAATCACAATGACGGATACGCTCGGTCGCCGGAAAAAATTTGCCCGGCAACCGGGATGGTAGGCGAGCGGCGAAAAAAAGAAATGGAAGGAAAAGAAAATAGAGCGCAGACGAACGATAGCGATCGCGAGGCGTGGAATAATATTTTTCCATTTCTGCTGCCTCTGCCAACCCCCGCCCACCCTCCCGCTCGTCAATTCATGAAAGTAACCCGCTCCCGAGCACTCCCGACGATCGCATTGAGAAAATAATGAGCACGAGGCATCGCCGATTCTCTCGAATTATCACACTTTGAGCTGCCTCGCGACGCCGGCAACCCTTTACGAACACAACCCTCCGCACCCATCCTTCCGAGATCTCGAAAATCAGTTCGCCCAGTCCCGGAATCGCACTTTCAACCCCCTCGACACCCCCCTCGCATAATTGCCGGTGGCTACGCTATCGGGGCCCGTTAATCGGACTGACAGTGTGTATTGGCAGTAGTGTAGGTAGAATCCTCGCGCAGGCCTTCCGAAGCCTGGAATGAGCAGTCGAACCCCGACAGTGTGGCCACCCTCCTGGCACCCCGATTGGGGGTGCAACAAATCGCGCGGCATTTGAATACTTTGAAACCTAAGGTCAGGTACGTGCGATTCCGACTGAGTCAAACTTCTTCTGAGTCTCGAGGCACTTTTTGGTCCTACCCTCTGGTCCCCGTCGCACGAAGCTATATTAAGGCACGAAGGCGCGATATCAGCGGAGGTCCCCGCAATTGGGCCCGGTAGGCGCACTTCCGCCGGCCGAAAAATCGTCGCGGCTAAATGTCGGTCGTATTAAAATATAATTTCCGCCGAGGCTTACAAATACGGATATCTGCCGAATGGAGGGGGAGAGAGGGTGGCTGCCCATCGCGATCAATGGACAGAGACACACACGCGAAGGATATGTCCGGCCATTGATCGTTGCGGGCTCGCCTTATTAATTATTCATCCCCGTCGACGTTATTATTTAAATTTCAACCCGTGCGGAAAGCTGATATTGTATTTCTGTATGTACGTACCGTACGGCACGCAGGTGTCATGTCTCACACCTCGCTTAGCTTTTCTGCAACTTCCTTTCTCTCTCTCGCACTCCCCTCCTCCGTCGCTTTCCAACACACTCTCTTCCATTCTCTCTCTCTCTCTCTCTCTCTCTCTCTCTCTCTCACACACACACACACACACACACACTCACGTACGCGACAAGAACGTTTCTCTGTACACCGTGCTTGTACGAGCATTATGCCTACGACATATTTACTTGTGTCTTCTACGGACTATAAAACGCGGGGGCTCGCCCACGGAGCATGTCCTCTCCCGTCGCCCCGTCCCACCCCTCCCCACCCCTTATGCCCCTTTCTATACACTTAAAAAATATTGCTTATATATGCCTTATGCCTCGTTAATAGACTCTTGTGGGCTGTGCACACACGAAAGACACACACACACACACGCACGCGGGTACACGAGGCACACACACTCACGCTCGCGTATACGCAAGGTAACACGGGTTACAACTATCCACCCCTCTCCTCTCCTTCCCCTTTTCACCCTTCGCTCCTCTTTCTCTCTCAATCTCTCTCTCTGTCTCTTGCTCCCGCCGCTCTCCTTCACAATTTTCCTCTCCGGCGCGCAAAAGCAGCCCGCGTTTCGTCAGTCCGCCACCGACGGCTACGGGCCTTTATTATGTAAAACATTATGGCATTATGTAATTCATTATGGCTTAACGATTACGCTACATTCCTCATTATTGTACATTGCCGCCTTGACCCGCACGGGACTCCACCGTGGGCAAGGCTCGGCGAGCCTACAACTTTTTCTTCTCCTCCCAATCTGTTTACTTCGGGGCCGGACAGAGTCGTACGAGCGTCGGGACGGTCCGCGATGTTCGCGGCGAGTCTCGGTTACCTGCGCGTCGTTCCGAAGGGATGATTCGAGGGTATCGGAGGGAGAGAGTGGGAGAGTCGGGCAGGAGGGGTTCGATGTAATTCGAAGCTAACGGGATGGGTGTCACTGTGCGCTCATGGCACCAGACGTAATGCAGATTGATAACCCTAGAGATAGAGACGAAGAAAGGGGGAGAGATAGGAGCAGGAGGAGAGTGAGACAGAGAGACAGAGTGAGTGAGTGAGTGAGTGAGTGAGAGAGAAAGAGAGAGAGAGAAGGGAAAGGGGGAGAGAGTAGCGACTGATTGAGCGGGAATATTGAAACATTGACGTAACTGCTCTCTGTCTGCCGCGGTAATTTATGAAATTGCCCTTCTTCGCGATCTCTCGTCATTCCCGTCAATTGAACGGAAGCCGGGAAGAGCGTGAATAGGTGCCCGGTATTCCGTGCTTTCCGTCGAACGTCGCGAATCTCGAGGAAGCTCTTCCCTTCACGCTCAAGTCTCGCGACAGAAGCTGAGAAGCGCTTCAAAGATCGGACGGAAACGCGCCAGCGATTGGAGACTGCTCTTCGTTCGCGGAAATCAGTCGCGGCGTGTCGAGCAGCGCGCAACGGCGATGATTCACGAACTTTCCGCGCCGATAATTCCCGCTACAAAGGTCGATAATGGATTAGATGGAGAGAGGCCGGGCGGAAAAAAAGAAGAAAGAGCGTCCAGGAGTGAAGAAATCGCGGGAAAAAGAAGCGGCCTTATCGTCGGCGGCGATCGGACTTCGACGTCCGACGGCTGGATTTTCGCTTCTTCCGAAGAAAGGGAAAGGTGAAGGAAACACGTGGGGAGAGACAGAATGATACAGAAAGATATAGAAAGAGCGAGAAAGATTGAGAGAGACAAACAGAAAGAAAGAGAGAGTAAGGTGAAGAGAGGACAGAGTATCGTCCGATGCATTCCGCGCAGGCGAACGAATATGTCTGTCCGTAATAGCCATGACGTCGGGAGGCAATTAGCCGCTCGACCGTGGATTTGTATCGTGATTGTCGGCTCCGGCCAACGATGATACTTCCTAACGATTATCGCGACGCGAAACGTGAGCCAGCGAGAGAGGCAGTACGCGAAGTTGGAAATTCCGCGGCTGCGGCTTCGGGGCCCAGAGCTGCCGTTTTAATTCCGACTCGATCCTCGCATTGTTCTTTCTTTCGTTCACGCTTTTTCCGCGAAATGACCCGACTTCGGACAAATCCGAATCCGGCCACCGAAACCGAATTGTCACTATCATTATGTAAGGCACGCTGGGTTTCATCTGCATTTCCTTCGATTTTTCATTCTCGCTACTTTTTCCATCTCACCACACCGTATGCGCGTAGTGTCTGTATGTGTGTGTGTATGCGTGTGTGCGGGCTCCTTTCGCCATTCCATCCTTAAATATACTCTCTTCTCCCTATAAAACGAACTCCTAGCCGCACGCGCGCGCATTATCTTTACAGACTTTTACAAAATATATATTCTTTTTTCACTTCTTTAGGCGTAGAAATAACGTTGTATATGCTCGCGGGATCGTGCTTTATCTCGCCGATAGAGGCACGCACACCTTGCGGCGCCCGTAAGTCTCGATCGTTCGTTCCCTTCGTCATTCTCTTCATCGAGTCCGACGAGAAAAAGGCACATGAGGATGCGTGTTTCGTCCCCGAACGGAAACGGTTACGACGGATTTCGGATCCCGGCGTTTCTCTCCTTGTCCTTCTCCCTTCGCCACCACCCCTCCCTCCCTACTTCCCTTCTAGAAAGTTCATACAAAAATATCCTTTCTGGCTCGCCGCGAAAGAGGCGAAAATGACTTCTCCCATTTGGCGCCCGAGCGCGCGCGCACACACGCACAAGCATACATACGGCACATGCAGACATATATATATACATAAACATACTTCGATATGTCTGTATATATCTATATATATATATATATACAAGTAAGTGTGTACGTATAATACACGGAACACGCACGCAGAGACGCGAACTCAAGTTATACCCTGTGTCACGTTTTATTGTAAATCGGTCGCTTCCCGGTAATATTTACATATTTACAGTCTAGCCGCATACAACAGGGAAGGAATGAGAGAGGGAAGAGGGAAAACCGGGCGGGCATCGGACGTGGAAACGCAGGGCGAGACGGGGAATGAGTTAGAGTGTGAGAGAGTGACAGAGAGAGAAAGAGAGAACGATCGAGAAACCAGAAGGAGGGAAAGAAAGTCCGGGCCGGAGGAGCAACGGGTGCCGAGAGTTAATAAGACCCGTGACGCGTCGTAATTAGCAGTTTCGCGTACGCCTGCGCGCGCACATACACACACACACACACACACACACACATACACACACAGAGAGTCGCGCGGCGTCACGCATGCGCGCCTGGAAGCAATTCATTGAGCAATTAAACGATTTCCACGATCGGTCGGCCCACCGCGCGATACGCACCTCTTCGTCGACGTCGGACGATCATCGTTTGTCGTCATCGTGTCGTTCAAATACCGAGAAATCGACCGACGAGGAAGGAGAGAAAGAAAAAAATAGAAGAAAAAGAAGAAAAGAGTCCGATCCCACCCGACCTGCCGACGGACACTTCACGGAGGGACTGACATAATTTCGTAATTATAGCGCGAGCGCGCTCGACCTCTAAACGGCCTAGCCCGATAGTCAGCCACCGAGCTTCTAATCTCGGGTATGATAAGGGCGGCGGAAAAGAAGTCTGGCTGGCGATCCGATAGAGAAAGGAGGTGAGAGAGCGAAAAAAAAAACAGAGAGAGAGAGGCCGAAAGAAAGATGAGAGAGACAGACGCGGACAGATAGAGAGCGGCTGAAGGAGAAGGAGGTAAAGGAGGAGGAGGGAGGGGAAATATATGAGGTGGCGGAGAAGAGGTAAAGAGGAAAGTTCGCGTTAGAGGAGGACACCCGAGCCGAGGACGCGACCATGTATCTCTCCTTCCACGCCCCGGCTCGTCCAATGGCCGATTAACAGTTTATCGCGATATATAACGAACGACGCGCTCGCGGTACCGCCGATCCGTGGAAATGATAAGCGCTTACGTGGCCCGTTCCTACGTGTCGTAGATCACGTACCGATCTCTTTCTCTCTATCCGACTCCTCCACTCCCCTGCCCTCATCCCCTTCGTTCACCGCATCTCACCCTTTCGTCGCTGTCCTCTCATCGCTGCGCCCTTCGCGCGGGATCATCCCGCTCGCTGGCGATCGCTTCGGAATTTCGGACTGGGCGACCTCTTCGGGACGAGACTCCCACCTGATTGTCGGCGAAACTAGGAGGTCCCCACCTCCCTTTTGCCGGGGTACGCTGAATTGGTCCGAAAGAATACTTGGGCGGCTTCGTGGCCGACTCTATACGTATCTAGGTCTAAGACCGCTAAGGCTCAGGTTCCGTATCCACGTGAAGGGACACCAGCCCCGTTCGGGCTAGGTCGTCGCCCGAAGGTGGCTAGGTGTAGTGTGGACTGGTCGGATACCTGACGAAGGCACTTCTGACCTGAGGGAATTCCGCGTAGGGGCTCGGATGCGCCCTCCAGGACACGGGCACCCTGAGGCTCAGTTCCAGGGCGTAGTCGTGGCCTCGGCTGTCCTCGTTCAGATTGCAGATGCTCTGGCAGTTGTTGTTGTTCATTAGCTGAGTGCTGACCGGCGAGAGGCCGCGCTGAATGACGGGCTCCTTCGTGGGCTTGCTGACCGGGTTGTCGAGGTACGGCTTGAAGAGGATGGCGTCCTTCTTCGAGCTGGGCAGAGGCGGCGGTGGCGCTGCCGCTGATGCTGGTGGTGTAGGTACGGTGCTGGTGACCGGTTCTGTGCGGGACGGCGAGCTGTCGCAGACTCTCTTCGGCTTCACCAGACAGAGCGGCGTCTCCTGCGGCGGCGTCTTCTGGCAGGAGGATCTCTCCTCGGCGTCCAGGCAGAGTCTTTTGGGGGAGGCGGCAGGGTCGTAGCAGCAGGACAGAGTGCAGTGCTGCCTCTTCAGGGGCGAGGAGATCAGCTCCGTGCTCTCGGCCGGATTCGAGGGTGTGTCGTACTCCCGCGGCGAGTAGCAGTAGAGTCTGCCCTGCGACTCTGCGCAGCAGGATCCTCGGAAGCCTGTTTCCTGATAGCAGGACGTGCCGTAGGATTGCGTGCCTTGGCCGTCGACGCAGCAGGAGAGTGTGCAGCTTCTGACCAGATCGATCTCGGCCGAGGCCTCCACCTGAGGGTGGTAGTAGGAATGATGCGATGCCGAAGATGACGAGCCAACGTCGCAGCAGTAGAGAGGTGCCATGGGTGGCATAGGCGAGCGTTCGTAAGCGTCGGACTCCATTCGATCCTGCTGGCCGCCGTGATGCAGGCCCACAACGTAGCCGGTCGTCCTGAGATCCACCGGTGACTCACCGGAAGAGCTCGGGTCCTGAATAGGGCCCAATCTCTGCCTCGAGTTGCCCCTCAGAGCGATCTCCCCCCTCAGCTCGGTTTCCTGGCCGAGCCACTTCTGCACCTGTCGCCGATTGATGCCGAACTTCCTTGCGGTGGCGCGCTGATTGCCGGCGACCCCCGCGTCCCGATGAAAGGCGTCGAGGACGTCCAGCTTGAAGCGCAGACTGAAGGACCTGCGTCTCGCCAGGTCGTTCGACGAATTCTGACTGCTGGACGAGCAGTCCAGCGGGTCCATCTCGCTGTCGGAGCAGCTGCTGCTAGATCTGCCCGAGCTTCCCGGGCCGCGAGGGCTGGACGGCGACGAGGAGGAATAGAGAAGATTGTCCCTGTCGTGAGCCGGACTGACCGGCCCTGAGCCGAGGGAGGCGCTACCGGCAGGTGGCACCTGATAATCCGTGCACGAAACCGAGGACGCGCCGACGGTGCTGGTGGTGGCGGCATCCTCGTCCTCGTCCTCCTCCCGACCCAGACGACTCTCGTCCTCGTCCAGGTGCAGCTCTTCCTTGACCACCGCCCCGTCGAGCATCTCCTCCGCCTCCTCCTCCTCCTCCTCCTCCCGGTGCACCTTCTCCGACGTGACAATCTCCTCCCGCCCCTCCTGGCCCTCCGCGGCCACCTCCTCTTCTTCTTCCTCCTGCCTCGACGTCGCGACCTCTTCCTCTCTCTTGAGGCAGCCGCGGGCCGACGTTTCCCTCGACTCTTTCTCCTGCTGGCCGCGGAGGCACGGGATCGGCTTCTCGGAATCCGGACACGCGTGTGCGTGCTCATGCACGTGCACGTGCAGCAGGCACGGGCTAGCGGAGGCTCGCCTTCGTGGGGACTCGAAGTGAACGGACGTTGGGCTGTTGCTAGTATTGGTGGTGGTGCTATTGCTGCTGCTGCTGCTGGTGCTCCTGCTGCTGCTGCTGCTGTTGCTGCTGCTGCTGGCGGCGAGGATGGTGCCGGTTGTGGTGGTGGCGACGGCGGCGGCGGTGGTGGTGGTAGTAGGTACGTTAATGGTGGTGGTGCTGGTGGCCTGATGCGAGAACGGCGGCGAGAGTAGGCCCCCAGGGGTGACGGGGGAGCAGGCTGCCGACTCGTACGGCCCTGGCGTCGCCACCGAGTCTGGGCTCGCTCGCTCCGTCTTTATCATCGACGGCGCTAGCAGCATGCCGTACGCTTTACCTTCTACGGACGAATCGACGTCCCCATAGCCGCCGCGCTCGCACTGACGCTTCTCGTGCTCGTACGTCGGCGAACGCTGACGGTGATTGACGAGCATGTCCTCCTCGTGACGATGCGCGCCGCCCCGATGACCGTTAACGGCCGTGCAGCCGGCGTCCATCTCGTACCGGTGCTCCCGATGGTGACGGTAGCTGGTCAGAGTCTGGTACACCTTGGCGTCGCTCACCACGAATTCCGACGTGCCCTCCCGCGAGGCCGACTCGCCGTTCACCATGTAATAACTTCTCTCCGGGCCAGCACGACTCTCCGAGTAGTGAATCATGTCCGGCATGTGCACCCTGCGCTCCAGCTCCCTGCGAAGACGCTGCTGATGGCTCGGCTGCTCCTGGGGGCCGGACGAGTATTCCGGATATCCTCCGAGCGCGGCGACGCGCAGGGGTAGGACGGCCGTGCTGGCTGCCTGTTGAGGGCTATATTGGGGGGGCGTCGAGGGTGAGCCGCGATGGGAAGGATGAGGCGGATGAGGAGCAAGAGGTGGGGACCCTTGCTGCGTAGCCAGCTCGTCGCCGTGCAGTCTGGCGAGGCTGAGGTTCAAGGCCGGCGCCGTTACCGCCGCTGGAGTCACGGCTGGCACGGTGGCTTCCGTCACGGTGCCGTCATCCGGCTTCGATGCACTCGAAATGGCCAGGATCGGCGACGAAGTCGTCGCGACGCTCGCTGTCGGCACGACGACCGTCGAACCGGTCGCCGCCGCGGCCGCCGCGCTACCAGTCTCCGCGCAACTGTTTCGCAGATTGTCCTCGCACTGAAGCCACTTCTGTATCTGCCTACGATGGATCCCGTACTTCCTAGCTGTCGCGCGCTGATTGCCGCGGCAGTCGATGTCATTCCTGTAGGAATCGAGGACCTTGAGCTTGAAGGCCGGCGCGAAAATACGCCTGCTGCCCATCACGCCCACGGACTTTCGCACGTTCGGCTGCTGCTGCTGCTGTGATTGCTGTTGCTGCACTAATTGCTGCTGCTGCTGCTGTTGCGATTTCTGATGCACCATTTTCACTGAGCTTCCTTCACCGAGCACGTCGCTCACGCCATGGGCCATAATGTTTTCACGCACTTAAACTCCCGATGCCCGACTATCTATCTCCTTCTCTCTCTTTCTCGCGCTCTCTCTCGCGCTTCCTCTCCTTATTACTCTTTTCTCTCGCACACGATCGTGGACACGCGATGGCCGTCACGTCGACCGCGAGAACAGACACGAGCACAGGCACGACGATGATGACGACGACGACGACGGCGACGGCGAGCAGCTTCGAAACCGGGCACTGCCAACGACGCACGGGGGTACCTTAACGCGTAACATTGCACGAAGTGGCCTGGCCGCGCGGCGCACGGAGTTCCTTTTAGGTCTTGGTAGATGCCGTAACTAATTTTCATCCCCACCACGCCGGCCCGAGGACTGCGGCTGCTTCCCACTGAAACGGTCTTTCCCCTCCCCTTCCGCGGCCGTCACTCGTTCTCTCGGCACCCCTCTCTTTCTCGCACCCTTCTCTCTCGGCCGCTATATATATACACACACGTATGCCTCGCTCGCTCTCTCTCTGTCTCTCTCCCACTCTCTCCTCTTCTCTCTCTCTCCTCCTCGCTCCCACTGGCCGAACGTCGAGCCGTCTACGTCCCACTCGGCCTCCTCCCCTCGATCCTCCTCGCCCCACTCCTCGCGCGCGAGCGACGTGTCTCACTCTACCGCCTCTCTCGTCTTCTCTTTGTCCTTCTCCGCCTCGCTCCGCTTCTCTCTACCTTTTTCCCTCTATCCAGCGACGGCAGCAGGGACTCCCCTCGCCTCCCCTCCCCGTCGTCCCACTCGAAGCAGCACACGGGCGCTAGTCCACCGCCGACGGCCACCAGTCATTCTTCTTTCTTTGCGCCACCGACCTAACCTCCACCAACTCCTCTCTTTCTACACGGACTCTCTCGTCATCCTGCCTGCTCGCCTGCCTGCCTGCCTGGCTGCCTGACTGCCCGCGGGTGTAGGCGCCCCACCCCTCCTGCCCCCCTCCTCACTCTCTCTCTGTCTCTCTCTCTCTCTCGACGGCCCTGTCCTCGCTATCCTCCTCGCGCGCCACCTCCTCTCTCGGTCGGCCTCCCCCCTCCCCGTTCACACCTCGTGCCGTAAAACTCCGCCATTTTGTGGGCTCACTTCCGTTAATGACGCGCGCGGGAAACGTCACGCCGGCGTGACGACGCTCGCCTCTCGGCGCCATGTTGTCTGCCGCGATCGTCTGACTGCCTGAGCGCCTGCATGCCTGCCTGCCTGCCTGCCTGCCTGGCTGGCTCAGGCACGGCCGCGGCCGCAGCCAGCATGGAGCCTCGATTTTTGCTCGCCTTTCTCCCGAGCGGCCTCCGTACCACCTCGGCTCGACTCCCTGCGCTCGCTCGCTCGCTCGAGAGTGTGCGCGCGCGCGCGCGCACGCTCGCATTCTATGCCGGATCGCCGGAGAAACGGAGGACGGCGAACACGTACGCGCGTACGTCCGGGGCAACCGTCTTTTCTCAAGCGAGCGATACGATTCTCCGCTAATCTTTCGCGGCTGCAGAGACGGCGGAGGAGGGAGGGGAGGAGGAGGGTTTCGCGGCTGTAATCGCGCGAAATCGCGCTGGCCCGTGACGAGTCACGAGGCACTCGCGCCCGCCGAGGTTAGGCGTGTTATCTGGGTTAGGTCGTTCCGTCGAAGAAGCGTGTGTGCGCCGCGAGAGGCTCGCGTTGTCTTTGTCGTGAGATTGTCGCCGCGCGAGCTCTCGGGAAAGGCCATCGTACGTCGAGGCGTCCGTGGGGTAGGAACTTTTGCGTCCTATGGCGAGGAATGGGTAGAGTCGTGGGCCGTCATAATCGTCGTCGTCGTCATAGTCGTACTCGTCGTGGCGAGCTCTCGGGAAAGGCCACCGTACGTCGAAACGTCCGTGGGGTAGGAACTTTTGCGTCCTATGCGAGGAATAGGTAGAGTCGTGGGTCGTCATAGTCGTCGTCGTCGGCGTCATAGTTGTACCCGTACTCGTCGTACTCGTCGTGGCGAGTAGCGGTGTTCGCTGGACGGGCAGGGAGCGGCGAGGGGATTTCGCTTTCCAGGAAAAACGCTCGTGGCCGTGTCAGCTTACTGGTAAACGGTATGGTCTTATATTAGGGTCGAAGTCGTCCCTATTATAGCGTCGGTGGGGTTATACGGCCAGGCGCATTGTCCTTACCGGTTATTATTACCAACCCATCGGGGGTGCCCTTTTCTCGAAGCTTACCGTTACCGGTGACGAAAATCAGTCGAGTACGACTTTTCGGTGGGCACCGGTCATATTTCGCGGGCATTTTTCACGGCCCCGATACCTGCCTCTCTCTCTCACTCTCTCTCATTCTCTCCAAGAGAACCCTCTACACCTCTCCCCTGCTCATCTTACTCCAATTCGCATCCCTCGCCCCGTCCGTGCACATTCTTTTTTCTTTCTCGTCCAGCCATCGTACTCACCGAGTACTCCCGTAGGCGCGGCTACTTTTGAATGAGATTTTGATCGCTCGCATCGAGGAGAAGGGGAGGGGGGCAGAGCACCGGGTGTATCTCGCGTATATGCGCCGCGGAATGAGATCATGTTGTTTTTGTGGCGTGAGCCGACAGTTAATATGTTTAGCTTCCCGCGCGGTTGCCAGGTCTCTCTCTCTCCGCGCGGCACGTAGGCCGCGGCAGAGAGCGGAGAGTGCATACGGAACGGGTAGGCCAGGGGTGGCGGGGGGCCGTGAAGGCAATGACGCAAGCCGCAAGCCGCAAGCCGCGGCGGCGTATTACTATATAGCTCCTTCGAGGAAAGAGACCGGGAGCGGGATCGAGAGGGCGACAGATAGACAGGAGGGAAAAAGGCGCGGGAGGAGGAGGAGGAGGAGGGCGAAGGTGGGAGGGGAGAGGTACCGTGGGGTCCGAGTGCGCCTCGTAAATTTCCACGATTTGCGCCACCGAGACGTACATGCACCTTGTCGGAATCCTGGCCAGGAATCATCCGATTCGAGAGACGCGGCCGAAACCTTATTCCTCGCCGAGGGCCCACCTACTACCCTCCCCCTGACCGCGGGCTTTCTAGGAATCTATCCAGCTATTCCTCGCCCAGCGTCGATCACGATCCGGGGCCTCTTTTCAAAAACCTCCGACACCTCTCTGTCTCTCTCTCTCTCTCGCTCTCTCTCCCATCTTCGAGTCTCTCCTCGCCGAACGAGAGGCACCTGCCTTCCCGCATCGACTGGCCTTCGCCTCAGTTATGTACACACGCGACTCATCATCGTTCAACTATTCCGCCGCCGCTATCTCGCCGTCCACTCATCATCGTCGTCGTCGTCGGGCTCTGTCCTCGGAGAGTTGCGGATGTCACCGCTGAACTTCCTGGCGATAGTACGGTGCCAATCGCTCCCTGATCGAACGCGTCCTCCTTTATCCGACTCTGTCGCCGAGTGCCTTCGAGGGCCCCCGTTTCGTTCTGCATCTGGCATTATCAGCGGCCGGGCATATCCATCTCGAAGAGATGAGATTGCTCCGGCCAGCTACCGTATCACGCGTTCGTTCCGACTTACTTAGTCACACCTCTGCTTCGGGAGACTGCATGGCGACGACCGCCGACGCGCACATGCATAGAGAGCCGCACACGGACGCAGGCACACACATATATACATATACTACACGTACTATATATATATATATACTACACGTACGATTCGCAGAGCTGCAGGGTTGAACGTAAAATAACCTGAAGCGGCATAAGCGTCGGCACGCCATTGGCATGGCCGAGCACGCCAAGGCACACGTCACTAGGTATTCATTGAGATAATTCAGCGAGGTCCCGTTGCGCAACGTGCCGAGGTGATTCAGGGGGTTGCCCTAATTGGGGCCGGCGGTTCGCGAATTGTGCGACGCGAAGCTTCGGGGGCAATTTTATCGGGGCATCACGGCGCTATCATTGGCGAGGCGACGCGGGGTCGCAGTTCCCCCCGTTGCATATGGCCGGTCATATATTTGAGCTGGCCGCGGCCCGTTCTCATGGACAGCTATCGACATCTCCTCGCATATCGAATGGCTCCGTCCGAGCCGTTGCAGACCGGCAGTCGCCTAGCGCGCCGCGACGGCTGGCACGGCTCGTCGGATTTGTCCTTGGGGCCGAAGGTAGAGTAGGCGCAGTCCGCCCGACACGTCGAGGACGTGGCAACGCAGCGAGCAAGCTCCGAGCTCCCCCTCCTTTGTCCGTCGGCCGGTCTTGCCAGACAGGGTGTCGCCAGCTCGGTCGGCCTGCTCGTCCGGGTTGAGACGGGGGGGACGAGAGAGGCGGGAGAGTCCGATGGAGAAGAAGAGGGACACGGGGGGGTAGGGAAGTAGTCTCCAGCGTGTGTAGTGTGCGCCCGAGGAGAGGCGTGTGTATGCAGGCCGTGTGTAGGAAGGCAATCGCGTGAACGCGCGCGCGCGCCAGCGCACACACTGCCGTTCGTTCTCGCTCTCTCGCTGGGAGCGCGCACGTGTACGTATGTGTGTACACGGGCGCCTCTGTGTGCAGAGACGTCGTCGGTCGAGCTGCCGCTGACACACGAGGGAAAGGGCGCACCACGCGAGGGGGAAACGTGCGGCGAAGGCGAGGAGGCCTGAGGCGAGCGAGGGGTCCTTCCATGGAGCGGGCGCGAGTGTGCGTACGTGTTATAGGATCGGTCGTGGACCTACATTCACGCGAGTGGCCATGTTTGAAAACTCGCGTCCCGCTGGAATGTGGCCTGCGGGGGCCCCTTCGAGTTCCCCACTTCCTCTCCGCGAGTCTACTCTCTCGCCTTCTCGTTCTCTCACTCTCCGTCTCTCCCCCTCTCTCTCTGTCCGATCCTCTCGCCGCTCTCCTTCCTTTGCCGGCTGGCCTGCGGCTCTCCTGCAGCTCGTCGTCCGACGCTCGGACTACTCTACCTACTCCGGCCCTCCTCCTCCCCCTCCTGAGCCTCCTCTCTCACCTCGTCCACCCCCCTCGACCGTGCCTTCTTGTCTCCGACTCTCCTCGCTTCCCCCCCTCCGGCCCCGCCGGTCCCCCGATCTCGAGCTTGGCGCCCCAAATGGTCGCGTAACCAGAGACGCGCCTCTGGCCTGGCCTGGTCGCGCCAGACTTCTCGGCGCCCAAATGATGTACGTCGACCGTTCTCTCTCGCTCTCGCTTCTCTCCGCGGCGACTCTTCGTCTCCTTCTCTTTGTCCTCCTTCCCTAACTCCTTCTCACTCTCTCTGACTTGTTCTCTCTCTACCTCTCTCTCTCTCTCTCGCTCTCTCTTGCGCTCGCATCTCTCTGTCACCGAGGTTTGTCCGCTGCCGTCGCTTTCCTCGCTCTCTTTTTCGCGACGGCGGAAAGAGAGGGCCGAGAAGCGGTCGCATAAAGGAACGGCCGCGAATGGTACCTTCTATTTACCCGTCGGGGCCAAGAGACTTGCGACATCTCACAGCTTCGCGCCCCCTCGATTCGTCATTATCGCCCATGCCCTTACCTACCTTACGCGCACCGTGCCACGCGCTGCTCTCGGTATCAAGGTCTCTTGCCGCCGAGAGTGAGGAAAGGGCATGGCAGGCCTGATTCTCGGCGAAGTTGGCTAAATGGATCTGTCTACGAAAAGGTCTTTTCGTCGCTTTCCGTAACTGTGCGTTGGCGCGTGGAATTGGGACTCCGGCCTGTCTCTCTCTCTCTCTCTCTCTCTCTCTCTCTCTCTCTCTCTGTCTGTCTATCTATCTCTCCCTCCTTCTCTCCGTCTCTTTCCTCCTCTCTCTTGGCAAGGGCGAGACAGGCAGTCGCCTGTGCAGGAGAATGTTCTGTGGGGGCGGCCAATTGACGCTTAATCGGTGCCGTGAAAAATCTCGGCGCAACGGGCGTAGGGGGGAGCTAAAATGGAAAAGAGTGCTGGGCGAGAAACGGCGCCGGTAGTCGTCGAAAGGATTATCGGCGAATCGTCGAAGGCTTCCGGTACGACGATGGCCGCGGATGCGCGGACACCGAGCGCGAAAAGGACCGGTTCGTGACGCATCGGTCTACCGTTACCAGTTCGCCTATTTCTAAAATCGGCCGGTGCCGCGCTTAATTTTCACGAGGTCAGCCCCTGCGCGACGCTGACGCCGGTCGACGTCGTACGAGAGTTACGGGTCCAACGTCGGCCTCACCTACCGTAGCAGCATTTTATCCCCGATCCATCGCCAGCTGGTGCCGGGCAGCGCTCGGAATGCGGCGTTTGTCACTTGCGCGCATCTATTTTCACTCGCCCGGCTGACATTTCTCGGTTTACAAGCCAGACGGTAAGGGCTTTTTATTTGATGCCAAGCGGCGGCCGACGGGCTGGCCCGAGATTCGCGCTCGTCCGCGAAGGTTCCCATTGGCGGGGGTCGGAGGGGCTGACGACGAGGAGGAGGTGGCGAAGGTTGACGGGGCAAGTCCTACGGTTCGATGAGAGAGGCTTCGGACCCGATCGGGACTCTCTGGGTGCATTGCCAGGGGAGGACTCGCGTTCGGCTCCGGTGGAAAAGCTTCGCTCTCCGAGCTATTTGGCTTCGCGTCACGTTCCGGGGCCTCGGGATGATGATTCACTGCCGTGACGGGAAAGAATTATGACTCCTCGCGAATGATAATCGCCGAGGCCTAAATCCACGCGGGCCGAACAAAGAACGATAAACGGCGGCCCGCCGGCTCGATAGATACCGCTCGGAGATAAGAGGTCTCTCGAAGACGCGGACGACGACGTACGACGACGTAAGCCTCAAGATCGTCAGCCCGCGGAGAGCGTCCCTCGCGAAAATCGCGAAGTCGAGTTTATAACCCGACGTTTATTTACGTGCACGTTAACTGGGAGAGCGCCACACGTGCATCGGCCGCTCGTACGAGACCAGCCCAGCTTCGCATGGCTCGTCGTGTACCTACGTATCCTCTATGCAACATGCAACGCTCCTCGCATGCAACCGGTCGCGTAGCTACGACCGCATGTTCGAGCATGTGCGGATCAATCGGGGAACGCGGAGATTAATTACCGCCATCCGATATCCTGCACCACTTTTGCCATTAGCCAACATTACTGGCATTACTGTACCGGGCCGCTGCCAGAGACTGTACAGAACTTTCATTCGAGCGGATAAGCGCTAATAAACGTCCAGGATCATAGGAACGGCACCTGGGTGGGAGTCGGCCGCCGTAAAAGTCGGCGTCGGCCAAGCGGCGCAAAATTCATTGGGATCCGAGTGCCCGTGGATTCTCAATTACTCGGATAATGGCTTTCGGCCCGCGTACGTCGGTGTCGTTCCTCTCCATAGAGAAAGAGGGAGAGGGGGGGGGGGGGGGGAGAGAGAAAGAGATGAAACGAGCTGAGAGAGGAGAGCAGAGCCGTGCCCCTTCGAAGTCGATCCGCCCCTGATCACCCGGTGCGTATAGGTTAAACGTCACACTTGGTCGCGCCGCTCGTTTGCCCACGTACGAACACAGAAATACACCTTCTCCGTGGGCGGTCACGCGATGGCGCCTACCCGGCACATACCTGGACCCGGAGATCTAACCTCGCAAGTTCGAGAAGTCTTTCATGCCCATCCCTCCATCTCTCTCGCTCGCCGTCCCTCCATTTTTTTCATCCTCCTCCTCTCCCGACTGTCTCATCTCTCGTGCCTAACGCGTCCCAAGAACCCTTGGTCAGCGGACTCTGGCTCGGGTCTCTATCTACTTGTTGCAGAAACAATAATAAGAGGAATCGTTATCGAGAACGAGAGCAAGCGACGCGCACATTGCGACGCCCACACTTTCGTCTCTCTCCCTCTCTCTCTCTTTCTCATTCTCTCTCATTCTCTCACACACAGACGCATACATACGGTCGTTCGCTCGCTCTCTTACTTTTACTCCCTTCCCTCCTACCTTCCCCGTTCCTCCCGCTCCCTCTCGTCCCACGAACGCACACGCTGCTAACCTTTATCTTATCATTGGCGAAGGCGTATCGAGGTTGACTGCCATGTGTTTGCCTTTGGCACGAAGACTCGCCGATCAGCGCGTCGACTACGTGGTGAGGAGGTTGCCTCGGATGCCTCTTCTTCGAGCGACAGTCCGCTCATCTTCCTCCCTCGTCGCTCTTCACCAAGACGGATACCTTCCTGGCCATAACCCGCGAAGGTTAGGACGTCGCCGATGCCTTTTCCCTCTCGACGGCGGCGGGACGAACGAGTCCGCGACTCCGGAGTGTCGGATCCGCTTTATCGACCGGGTTCCGGTGGTAAAAAACAGGCAGGCACGTTAAAAAGATTGACTTATCCGCGGAACGCTTTATCGACGGTCACGCGAGGCCATGAGAGTAGCCGAGTCGCAATAAATATGCTCTTAACCCCCCGTTTCGAAAGATTGGAACTTTTTTGCACCCGGACTCGGTTCAACCTGCCCGGTTTGAGTTTGAGCCGCTTTACGACGGGTGGACCGTCTGGATTTAGGTAATCGTTATGCTAATTACTCGACACTCCGACGCTTGGGAACGGTGTCGCCAAAATAGCTTGGCATGCGGTTATTGTGGGCCGCGCGGATTTATGCGCCTTCCTTAGCCTCGAAAATAGCGCCGGCTCTGTTTACGCAGACTGCGGCTTCTTTTTTTCTCCTTTTTTTTCCTTTCTTAATCGGACACCGGAGATATTGACATACTGGTCGAGGCTCGTGTCGTCCGGTTTCGATGACGAGACGGTCCATCGATGCCGTCGGGTCTGCTGACCGGGTACGGTTCGAAAATAATACGCGAACGTCTGCCAATAGTCCAACAAGAGTGCTATAACTTTTTTTTTGACCCTCGCGCTCTCGGACGAGGGCGGGGTGCGACGATGTCTGTTCTTTTTTTTTTTCTGTTCCTCCTAACGCGGACCGTGCCGTGCCTCCCGTCTACACCGACGAGATATACTTAAAGACCGCTAGCCCTGGGTAAAATTTCGGGCACGCAAGGGGGCTCAAAGGGGCCCAAATGCTCTGTCGGCACGGAAGAATTCCGAGGTTCTAACTTTGTAGGTAACACCAAGCACCGACGAGGAATTCCTAAGAACCACTGTCGTGACGGGCGTGGTGGGGAAAAGATGTACATTGAGATGTATGTATACGTGCTCTCAGTCAGCGAGTCGTCTACTACGTACCGAACGGAGACAAGGAATAAGCTACGGCTCCGACTCCTCTCCGACACGATTGCGTACAAGTGTTTCCTTTGGCATAAGCCAGCGGTATTAAAATGCCTTTTCGTCCCTAACCTAACCGATGATCTGATAAAGTATCTTATTCGAAGGGTGATGATGGGGCTCAAAAGCGATCCCAAAACAATTATAAACCAAAAACGTCATTCGATAGCTCATTAAACAATTCCCATTTTCATCATGATTTAACGTTGAATCTGCAAGGGCGATGGGCAGTGAGGTGTAAATTGAAAACTTCCCTTTTTGCTCATTTTTAAAAAAGGGGTGTCAGTGAAAAAGTCAAGATCATCCTTTCTAGTCGTTTACTGGCGTGTTAAACTAATTTGTAGAACGAACTTTTATACATTATCGAATCCCATCACTCCCAATTTTTGTATCGTGATAATTTTAAGTGCTAGCAGCACCGACGAGGTTGAAAATGTTGCAAAACGTACTTGTTTATTAAAGAAGTAAATGCCTTCCAATACACTTGCTCTCTTACATTGATTATTGTATTCCATTTCACACAAATGATCGGAACATGAGAAACGAAACGACCCTGTCTGTACGCAAAACTTCTTTATTTCTATCTTTACAATTTTAAAATTTTTTTCTCCGTTGCTCGTACATCCGGTGATTTGACACGAATGTCGTCTCTGCGCCACGTTGCCGGCCACGCTGGGCCACGCGCCCGTCTCTTTGTAATTTGCCGACACCGCCAAACGTAGGGACAGTTGATATAGAAAGAGGAAGTGAAGGTGAAGACATTGTTGAATGATTGAATGCCACATGACGATGAGGCAACACTAGTGCAGCGAAGAAATTTTTACAATTTTGACTTTTTATGAATAAAAATGTCAGTACCGTATTGCTAATATTTTGCCAAGTAAAATGAGACCAAGCACGAAACCAATCGGGTTATATTTTGTTACTAATTAAAACTCGTATTTACATATAAAATTGCTTGCCACTTTATTTGCGTATGAGGAGTTTAAAGCCGTCTAAACTGTCGCAGGATCTCTGTGTGAGTTTGTGAGGAGGCACCTGCCAATGGTGTCCCTACACGGTAAGAGACGCAAAAAAAATGCCGCCAAATGGGCTTATAACGAATAGGGGACATTCATTCCACTCAAGAAAACTTTGTTTCTCATTCAGCTCCACGGTAAGCGTCGATTCATTCGCCAGGTACTTGATTCCCATCGAATAGAAGTTCCTTCTTCACACCACATTGATCTCGCGACGTTTAGGCGACAGTGTGTTTGACAAGTCAGAATAGCGAAACCAAGTGTCGTAACCATTTCGTATTTGGTCTTATTTTTATTAGGAAAACGTCTCCAATATACCAGTAAACTTCTTTTTACCGAAAAATTGCAATTAACAATTTTTGATTTCTTAACTAGGGTTAGTGTTTCACCGATAGACCGCGTCGCTGTTCAATTGTCAGCATCAAAAAATGCCACTGCGATACAAGCGACGGGGAACCGCCCGGCCGACGACAACCGCTGTTTGTTAAAGCGGCATCCGTGGACAAATATCGTGTAGCTCAAATCGGACTCATATAGAAAATCTACTGTAGTCGAATTCGTCCGTTTGCTCTTTGCCGATACGGATGATCAGAAGTAGAAACGGCAGATAAGGAAAAAAACGGACTGAAGACAAAACATATTAGTAATATTATTCCGAGTAAAATGAGACCAAACACAGTACAACTCGGTTTATGTTTGTACTTATTAAAAGGTTTACATATTACACGTTCGTACATATGTACACAGTCGTTGCTGTCACAAACGCAAGCCGGCGCATGTCAATGGACGCTAGAGCTGGCGGCCGCTGACGTCACCGAGCCAGGATTTGCACGAGGGGAGGCGCGAAGCGCGTTTCTTTCCGGGATATAGCATTTTGAGTAGTAGAGGAGAGCAGACGCAAGGAAAGTCACAGTTAAACCGAATAGTAGTTGTTTCCTCGAAAATCACCTTACATTACTTATAAGATTATCAACTTTTCACCACGTTACGTTTGTATTCAAAGGAATTACGCTGCGATATCAGGCGTGACAGTTGCCGAATGCGAGGGGGATCCCGCCTAGTGGTGGGGTTTAAGCGTCAAAAATCTGGCAGATCTCATGAAAAATTCATCGGGCCTCCACTGTATCGCTTCCGTGAATTCTTAAAATTTGGCTGCTAATAAATGTTAATAAAAATGTATGCAGGATTCGAAAAATTTCACACTCAGGTGAGGAGTTTGAATCGTTACCATTGGATCTTGAGGCCGGCCAATTACATGTCCTATTAAACATTTCGCATATATATTAATGTTTTTCTTGTACAAATACATTGTAAGAAGAAGAACATAAAAATGCACGTAAAGGATACGTCGAAAATATGACAATCGTCAAGAATACGACAACCGCATGAAGGAGGGGTGCCCCTATGCCTAGTGATCTTGAGAGTATTGGATTCGTGCGCAGATGCCGAAAGTGTAAATGAAAGTGTGTACGTGTTCCCGGAACGCAGCAGTGGGAAGGTTTGAATCGGCCCGGTTTACATTAAATGCGCTTGAACATTACATGAAATATAATTCGGCGCATGCACCGCATTCGATTTATGCGGGGGCTACAGAACATGGGTCCAAAAAAGAAGCTGGCTTTAATATATAATTGAATATAACTTAACCTAAATATTATGTTAACTTATCTCTTGGAAAAAGAAAAATATAGGATAAAATACAGAGAGATTAAGCTGCACAAAAAAAGCAAGAAAAAGAAAGAAACGACAAAATAATAATAATAAACTGAAGGAAAAAATAATAAAGAGAGTAGTACTGAGAAAAAAGACGTTTTGCCGTTGTGCAACCGGTAATATTAGCGGAACTACAAGTATTTTAGCATAAAATAACAAGCGCCATTACTACATATTCTCCTTGTTTTAGCAGTTTTCTTAGGACCTATATTTGTTTATTGTACCCCATCTCATAGCATTGAATATTGCATAATATACTTATCTTATAAAGGATGCATGAAAATTCGTTCTACAAATTAATTTTAACACGCCAGAAACGGCCAGAAAGGAGGTTCTTGATTTTTTCACGGACACCCCTTTTTTAGAAATGAGCAAAAACGAAAGTTTTTAATTTACAACCTACTGCCCCTTGCCCTTCCAGATTGAAAGTTAAAACGTGATGAAAATGGGTATTTTTTAATGTGCTATCGAATGACGTTTTCGATTTATAATTGTTTTGGGAACACTTTTGACCCCATCATCCAACTACACCCTTCGAATAAGATACTTTATCAGATCATCGGTTAGGTTAGGGACGAAAAAGCATTTTAATACCGCTGGCTTATGTCAAAGGAAACACGCATGCGATCGTGCCGGAGAAGAGTCAAAGCCATAGCTCATTCTTTGACTCCGTTCGATACATAGTAAACGACTCGCTGACTGACAGCACATATCTGAACTTTCCCCCACCACGATCGTCACGGCAGTGGTTCTTCGCAATTCTTCGTAACTTGGTGTAAAAACTGGAATCACTCAGTTCGTTGCGTTGCCTTGAGTTTCCTGATTCGGCCGTTCTATACGCCGAGAGGGCGTCCCAGTACGGCTCAATTTTCGTGCGACACAAAGTCCCATAAGGCTAGCGGTCTTTAAGTATATCTCGTCGGTGCCGTCTATTATTACCGAACCGGATAATGGCGCGGATTACGCACGTGCAAGCATTTAGCGTGACTGCGCGCGATACTTGCACGCGATTAGTCACAAGATCGGCGAGACAATTGTTGGCGGTCGGCCAGTCGTTCCTGATTCGCTCACCTGCCCTCGCGAATGTTGGTACGCGAAATTGAAGCTGATCCGCGAACATCTCTGCTTCGCGATCGTCGCACCTGGCTCGGCCTGAGAAGTATAGGCAGCGCCAACCTCGGCCTGGTGGCGATAATTCAAACTGCATCCCTGGCATTTTGAACTTCGCGCCTAGCTTCTACCTTTCTCGCGATCGTTCTGGATTCATTCGGATTCGACGATGGCGCGAGGTACTGAATTACGTACGTGACTCTTCCCTTTTTTTCACCCGGCGAGGCTCGCCATATTTTTAATTGCCGCGCCCCTACCGATATCTGCCGAGCGAGTTGTTTTTTTGCATTGTCAAGCGAGGCGTCTGTTTGCCTTACTCTGTTTGCTCTCCGATAAAACTAGCGGACGAGCGAGCGGGCTCGAGAACCGCGGTCGAAATTAGTCGACGAACGGGTTTCGTCAGACTCATCGATAACGGCGTCGGAAATAATGAGTGAGGTGAGAGGTGGAAGCGGGCTGGATCGACGATCGACATTGATCTTCTGTTTAATTATTAAAACGTTCACGTATATAAATAGGGTAGAAATACATGTGATAATTGTTGCGCATGTGTGTTCTCCTCCCGAATGCCTACTACACAGGTCGTAATATATACATTTTGTTGTCCACACTCGGCTCTCTCAATTGAGGGGAAGAGGCGGTTGACGGTGGACGGGTCATGTCCGACCCCCACGCATTCGTTTCGCGTCCACACACGCCAGCATAATTGAATTGTACTTTTGATCAGTACTTGTTACTTATAACCTCAGTGTTCAATGCGCATAATGGACGTAATAGAAGTAATGTTTAGAGTCCCGCTTTGCCGTCGCTAGCCGACGGACGCCTGGGACTTTGTTCGATACTTAGTCTGAAGACCAACCCTTTTAGAGCAAGCACCTTAACCGGAAGTCGCGACTCGCTCCGTCCGACTCGCCGCTCGCCCGACTTCACCCGAGTTCTGCGCTTTCATGGAAGGAGTTCGGATGGGCATGATCAACCGAAGGTTAAGTGTTAGCTGACGGAATGATTGCACGTGCCCGGACTCGGGGGTCCGCTCATTGGTGGCGTATACGTTTAACGTTAGAATGAGGCGAGGGTGAGAAAAGTGGTCCTCCATGACAATTATGAGCGTCGAAGTGACGACGGCTTATCGAGTCGGCTGGAGTCGATTACCTGATGAACTATGATTAGCCTTAACGAAGAATATTAATTGGCGTGTACGCCGGAAGTACGTCGTACCTCGAGTATTTCTCTTAAACGTCTAATGTCCACGTTGGCAAAAGAACCTCGAGGAGGGGAGGCACTCGATCACCCCCTCATAGGACGATCGAAAATATTCTGTCTTCCTCTCGCCGAGACAGCGGTTCGTTCACCGCTGCTATCATACTTTTCAGTGCAGTTTTTGATCGGTCGAGTGTCTCCCACCTGCCGCGGTGCTCCGAGTGTATCGAGACGATTCGAGTGTGAAGCCCTCGATACACCCCCGGAGCACCGTTGCCAATTCACGAATCTCGAAAGGGCAGTCTTCTCGACCCTCATCCTTTCTCGGGCGATCGGTACTTTTTCTCGGCGTCGATAGAGTCCGTCGGAACGAACCTGAGGGTTGTAAATCAATAACCTTTGTCAAAGCGAGATAGGTATCCGAGTTAGTCCACTCCAGAATTTGTACATCAAATTTGTCGAGTCCGAGCAAAACTACGAATCGCCCCTACTCCCCTCTATCGCCCAACATCCTTTCCCTACATCGTCTCCGTTTTAGTTTCACTTACATCTACGTATGATCCGCTTATACCCTATCTTAGGTCTACTTGTATCGTTAGAGACGTTAGTGAAGCATGAACCTTTAAATACAGCTAGTCTTGAAGCGGGTTACAAGTCGAGTCCCAAATGGGGGAAAGAGAAGAATCGCTGGCCGACTCTGAGATCGACGGGCGAAAGGCGTTCTCCTTGCAACCCGATCAGAAGTAGCAACGAGGGGGATGAGATATTTAGCAGTGTACGTGTCGGTGTACGGTGGTGATGTGTACGTGTAAGTCTAAAAATGTCCTTAAATAGGTGTACTTATTGTCCTCAGGTCGATTCTCTCCTGATTGGTGGCTTGTGATCTCTGATGCAATGACGCGTGCGACCCATTTAGTGTCTTCTAACGTTCCTCGTGTATGTACCGCGTCCTCATGTCCTCCCATTCGTGTGTACGTGACTCCGTGTGCGTTCTTAAATTAGTGTAACGCGAATTAACGCGATCGGGCAAGTCCATCTCTCTCTGGGCGTTGCACAAGCAGCGATGCGACTCTCACGATTGCCGTTCCCAAATTAGTAGTCGTTAAGAAATCCCCCGTTCTGATCGAAGTGTGATCCCGTGACCTTGAGCGTCGCCGCTCGAGCACGAACCGCGAGCGCGACGCGCCTGACGAATGACGTATGAGTGTGGGTGTGCGTGTGTGGGTCTGGTGAGTGTGGTCTCTGTTTTTTTGCGTTTTCTATCATTTGCTTCTCTTCGAGTACGCCCTCCCCGGAGTTGTCCGTTCTCTCTCGTGTATCTGGCCGACGATCGCTGGGCCGTCGACGGGAACGGTCTCCTCTCAGGGCATCATCTTGCGAGGGGTCAGCCACTTCTTCATGTAGTAGCAGAAGATGGTCGATATGTAGATGAGGACCAGCAGGGCGCACGTCACGCCCAGGGCGAGGACGGACGTCTTCGTCGGGCAGGGCTCGACGATCGTCACCGTCTTGTCTGCGGGACAAAAGTTATATCCGTGTTTACGCGTGCATTATTCATAAATTTCGGACTGCACAATCTTGATTTGCCGGACAAACATTTGGCTGACATTCTTCGGCGTGGAAACTTACCGGCCTCGTTGAAGTCTATGCTGGCGTCGCTCTTCAGGAAGTCGGACTGCTTCTCGTCGCCGAAGTCCAGGACGAGGATCTCCTGGGAGAGGGTCATGTCCTCGGACTTCTCCTCGGTGCCGTTGGTGACGCTTCTTCGGCGCCTCTTGCCCCAGGACTCCACGGATTCGCGTCCCCACTCGCAGACGGCCTAAGAGGTCACACGTTGAACTTTAAGTATCCCCTGATTGAAGAAGACTATAGCGTTCAGTGTGGGATTCTTACCGGCTCGCACGGTCCAAGGCAGTACTTCACGTTACACTGGAAGATGACTCCGTAGGACTCGGTGAATCTGAAGGCTTCGTAGACGGATTGCAGGGCGTTGCCGTCAGGCGTGAAGCTGGGGAAGATCGACGGATCAACCGGACACCTGTAGCGAGGAAAATGATCATGTAATGCTCGTTACTTCTACTTACGGCGTGGTTAAGGTCGCAATTAACTAACCCTTCGTCGTCGATAATTTGGAACGTGCTCTTCGAATCTTTGGCCATCGCCACACAGCTGCGTGCGAAGATTCCGTAGGGTGCTGTTCAAGGACAGACACTTGTTGATCAGACCGCTTTATTATCACGGCGATTATAAGGGGCTTAAGAAGTAATTTCGCTTACTGTCTTCGGGGATCTCAATTCTGAAGGTCAACTTGTCACCGATCCGCACGGTCTCGACCTCGCGCGACCTGCTGTCCAAAATGCGAATCCTCGGTGGCGGAGCTTCCGGCGCGCTGGTGATGCTTATCATTTCCGGATCCCTGATGGGCATCATGCCGAACGTGATGTTCTTCGAGGACATGTCGTAAGTGCACTTCACCTTGTAGATCTTGTCGGCCTTGGTCATGACCACCGAATGATGTTGGAGTACGACCGTGTTCGAGTATATGCCAGTCTGAAAACCGTCACGCTGCCACGGTGAACAGACAATTTGAGGGGAGGCACCATGAGATTCCCGTTCATGGGAGCGAGATCGCAGATTCGCTTTTTTACGCTCGTAAACTTTCCGCGCGCGCATTAACGAGTCGCCCCGGCGCAATAATTAATTCCGCGTTACATGATCCGAATCGTTGTTTTCGAACGGATGCCTTTTTTCAGCCGTTCCACTCGATAAGGAAATCGCGAGCAGATCGTCGGAAAGGTCAGCGATGTCTTAATTAACTTACCACGCTCTGAGTATTGCAATCCTGTCCGCTCATCGTCAGGTCCAGTCGGAAGAGATCGCTGTTTATGACGTCAATATTACAGGTCTCCGAGCGTCCCAAGGCGTATATACGTCCGTTGAAGGGCTTGTTGGTGCGTACTTGAACGGCAATTCTCGTGTCCTTGCAGTCGACCGACACTGAACGAATCGTCAAGGTCAATTAAGAACTCTAAAACATCGGATCAGAGGATCCTCCGAAGATCCCTTACCATCGTAGCATGTTCCGGTCTTGTCGCAGTTGATGTCGTTCCTGGTCAAGTTGTTCACCGTCGGATCCTCCGTGGTCTCGAACACGACCGGCAGCGGATCAGAAATCGGTCCGGTGCCCTCTGAAAGTTCCCGGAATCGCTCGCATCAGTCCGACGATTTTACGATTGAGCGCAGAGCGCGGTGCATGGGTTTAAATAGACTCTGTTGTAACTTACTTTCGCAGAAGTTCTCGAAGTACGTGCCAACTCGTTCCCCATTGTCGATGAGCGGACGCTCGGCGTTCAGATAGGTCGAAGGTCCGTCGGGCAGGGTCCAGTGATCGAGATGGAAGAGATGACAGTTGTATGCCTGACCCTGAGGGGCGCCCCTGTACAGGAAGGAGCGACAAAGGAACTCGTTCTCGATCTCGCAGGCCAGTCTGCAGGCAGATTCGCTCTGCACTTGAAGCTCCTTGTCCGTGTAGTAGTGCAAGCCGGCGTATTGCGCTATCTTGTCGTCGGCGACGCCGATTCTCGGCATCTGGAAGACTCTCTGCGACTTGCACGCCTCCTTGCCTGCAAACGATTGTTTAAAATCATCCACATGAACCTCACCGTATACAATCCCATTAACGCCTAAATTATTTTTTACTCGAAAAAAATATTTACATTTGTACTTCCTTATAAACCTATATCCTTATTATAATTAATATTACTACTAAATATTTACATTTGTATATCCTTATATCTCCAAATAATTATCATAGAAGCTATTATTTTGTATATGTGACATTGTGTGCCATATATGGCACAGTAGGCGGTACTGGGTTAAGTCTCCGTCGTACGATTAATCACCCCTTACCCTTCAAGCAGAGATTCTCAAAGTAGTCCACTCCCTGCGCATCCACGAACTGCACGTACTGTCCAGTGGTCCTTCTGTCCGAATCGCAGAGATGACACTGAAGGGTCACGTAATTGTACTCCGCCGATCTGCAGGTGAACCGATGCTCGTTCAGACACGCGGCCAAACAAGCCTCCTTGCTGGAGGTGTAGATCAGCGCGTTGTCCAGGCCGCGGATCATCTTGTTCGGGATCCTCTCGAACGCCCAAGGCCGCAAGCAAACGTTCTCTGCAACAACATTCATTTCGTTCAATCTCGCCATGGATCTCAGCAGCCAGTCTCATTGCTCAGGAGAATATCGTCTAATATTCGAGGGAAGTTTCGCAAGGACATTAATCCATTACCCGCCAATGTCCCATTTTTGGGACACATTTTCAAATTGCTCTCTTTTAATAACTGCAGCTTCTTATACAGCTAATTTTATTTATTTTTTTTCATTCTTTTAATTGTGGCGGCTAATGGGTTAACAGTTTCGGCAGTTGAGCGTCGATCTCGAAATCACGAGTCGACAAACATGTGACTTGGCGATCGCGTCGGCGTCCGTCGTATGACGCACGCGATCCTCCGCTTTTTGGCACGCGGCTGCCAGTGTATTTCGGCGGGGTACCGTTGCGCGTTCCAAATTCTCATTCCCTCTCCTCCGTTCCGGCCTCCTGGGGCTCGGTAGCGCGTTGCCCAAAGAAGCGGCGCTTAACGTCGGGGTCTCGCTCGCGAGCGTCGGGCCTCCACGGCGATGCCAACGAACCGACGCGTGACTCTTCTCGCCCGGGTGATTCACCGGCCTTCTTTGTCGACAGTTCGGATTCCCGAACGCGCATGACGGATCGTCCGTCGTCGATCGCGAACGACTTAGGGTTGCGACACCGTCGCCTGACACGAGACCGTTTGGGTTCCTCGTGCGTCTAAATTCCGTAAGCAATCGGTCCTTTGTCGGCCGCGATCGACTGCCAGTTGAAAGGTATGGAAAGGTTAATGCATGCAGCGTCAGTTGAATGTGTTTTTTTCATCGCTACTTACGTATGCGAAGGGACTAGGATTTTGACAGACATTTTTATTAGACTTTTGGCAACCGAAGTGAATTATATAATTGCACACAGTCCGACGAGCTGTACATTCCCTAAACTACGTCATTTTGGACATACATTATGTTGTCGAATATACAGCGAGAATACGTGTATAGCCATAGTTGAATAGATTCCAAGATTATGATGCTCAAAGCGAAAAAATCTGTACTACGTGTCTTTCAACGCGTTAAACGTCTTAAAAACATCAGCCTCCTCCGGACGATACTTAACACCGACTTCGGTCGCATAAACCTTTGGCCGTTCGTTTCCAACTTCCCTGCCGAAGCCCAGGGCCAGCATTCTCCGCCATCGAACGACTCTTCATTAACTTTTTTCCTCACCCAGTTTACCGGGGCGCGCCACTTGCCGCCGTCGAATAGTGGCCGGAACCCACGCCTGCGATTACCGAGCAGTTCATTCCGCTTGATCTCAGGCCAGTCCCGGCTCTGTACTTTGACAATATTATAAAAACGTCTCCACAATGGGTACTCAGAAGATTCTCGCCGGCTCGGCAACGTGAGCCGGCTTCTCATCGAGGATCGGACCTGAGCAATGAACGGGGTACCAGAGGGTGAGGAGGAGGAAAGAGCAGGTGGAGGAGGAGGGGGGGAGGTGGCTCGAATCATCCTTCGCTGGCGAACAATAAAGCACCCGCCATCGATGGACTCTCGGCAGGAGAAGGCCTCTCAGGCGGGCTCATTAATTTTCCTCCCGGAGTTCATCGAACGTTCCTGCCAGATCGTTAAGGCGCGCGCTGAAGGGAAGCGGAGGAAGAAGGAAAGCGACGGAGGAAAGCTCGGGGCGGAGGAGGAGGGAGAGTGGAGGACAATGAGGTAGGTACCAGGCGCCCGAGGAGTGGGACGGATGTGGCCAATGGGCCGTTTCACGGAAGCGGAATCCTTCCCCGAAGTCCTTGATCGTCCTTTCGAGCGTGACCGGTCGTCGAGGCACCTTTAACAAGCCTCATCCCCGAAGGTGTCGACGGGGATGATCGTGGCCTCTGGCTTCGGGGGGAGCTGGAGGAGAAAGAGCGAGGGCCAGAGGGGGTGAGAGGGCTTGCCAGGAGGATTTTATGAACGCTCGAGCGAGCGGGAGGGTTCCGTAAGGCACCAGCAGGCTCGTTAAACCAATATTAGGCCTCTCTCAGAGTGGCCCGGGACACTTTCCGCATCCACGGACCGAGGCGTCTGGTACCTGTTTATAGCGCCGACCCTGCTTAAGCGCCCTCCCCCCCCCCCCTGTCACCCCTGGAGTTCGCACCATCACGGACGGTACCAGCAGATCTTCTCATTGTTTATCGTGTCGGCCGGTGAATTCTTTTCTCTCTGTGATTTTACTTGAACCGGGTGGGGGCGCGACCGAAACCGCCGGGCACCAGCTGGGGGGCGGTACTCGACATTGGCGTCGAGTGCAGTAATGGAATTTTCTCGTTGAACACGTCGAGTGCCTCCTAGTACATTGGCTTTCTTACGTTCACTCGAGAATAGTCTTAGAAAGCGTTCCAGTACGCATTTATGAAGCTGCATACGTTTTTATTGATCATAAATGCTCTTTTACTTGATCGGAAAACGTATGTAATTTCGTCGGGGGAAGCGGATAATTTGTCATTAAAATAAATGCGCTAATGGAATTTTCTCGTTGAACGCGCCGAGTGCGACTGGTGCCTTGCCTTTCTTACGTTCACTCGAGAATAGTCTTAGAAAGCGTTCTAACAGATATTTATGAAGCTGCATATGTTTTTATTGATTCTGAATGCTCCTTTTTTTCACTTGATTGGGAAACGTATGTAATTTTATCGCGGGAAGCGGATAATTTTCATGCGAATAAAGCTGTAATGCGCGCTCGTAATAATTTTATTGAAAATCGGATAGCCCTTCTCCAAGTGTACTTCCCGCAGGAATCAAAGAGCATTATACATCCTCGTCCGAGGCACTCGGGAGAGTTAATAGAGCTATAAGCGAGTTATACTCGTACTATCCTCGTCCGGAGATAATGCTGTCGTTAGGGGATTGCGCTTAACGTCCGATAAAACGATTCTGGCACTTCCCAGGATTGCGCAAACTCCCTCCCTCCGGCCTCGACAGGCCCTCAGCCTCCTCCTCGGCTTCGGGTCTTTCGCCCCTCGGGAACTCGAGTCGCGATTCGAGTGATAACGTTTTATTAGAGACGTAACTTGAGACGCTGGCGAGGCGTAATCTTCGGGGAAAGATATCGACGACACTGGATCTTGCGCCTCGTTTACGGCATCGACCCTGCTTAAGCCGGCCCAAGTAAGCTCCCCACCCCCCCCCTCACCCTCACGTTGTACCGGTCGAGAGGTACCAGCAGGCCATCCTTTGTTTGTAGCCCGTCGAGGATCGGCTGAAAGCGCCTCCTCGAGCTCGATCTTTACCTGACCAGCCGTGAGGCTAGTTTAACTCGACCTGGATTATCGCACCTCTCGATCGTCCGTCTCCTACGCCACCTTCTGCCCGCGACACCCCTCCTTTGTCCCCCCTTACACCCCCCTCCGGGCTTACGCGGCGTGAAACTTGCCGGTAGCCGACAGCTTCCTTACGCTCCGTCGTTCGGGTTCCTTCGTTTGCGCACGCTGGGACAAGTTGGCTGGCGCGGATTAACGTTCATTAACGAGACCGACTGGTGGCGGGATTCTTTCTTTGCGGATCGAATTACGGGCCGGGCGGCGCGGGGCAGGTGGTGGCCGTTCGTTAAATGAAATCGTCGTAAACTGATTTGCACCGGGCTTAAGATCGTCGGCGGGATAAGCCCAGGGCTTACCGGTAATGAAACGGCGAGCGACATGCGAATTTTCATTGGAATCCGCGGCGTCCGGAGTGGGGTTTATATAGGCGAGGCGTCGTTTACGTTATTGGCGACGTAAAGATAAGGACTGGCAATAAGTTGAGCGTTCGAATTTAGCGGTAGGTACCTACCTATGTACCAGTTTGCCTACCTACCGACCTCGTACATTCAAATCGGGATTTTAGTTCGTTTGACTCATCGTGCCTGCGAACGATAAGACTGTGACTCGTACCTGATCTGATCTGCAGCTTCGTCATGTAGTACATGTTGGCGGCCCTCTGAGGCTGCGCGGCAGGATTCGTGGCCGCAGTCTCGTTCTGCAGCTGGCATAGAGTGTCCTGCATCGGCGCCAAGGGGTTCACCACGAAGGAGAAGGCCGCCGCCTGACACTCGGCCTCCTCCCGGCACCAGCCCTGACACTCGTACAGCGACAGGTTCCGCACACTGTAGTAGGTCGTCCCCCGATAATCGTAGTCCGTGAGCTTCTCGAACGCCGTCCTCGCTGCCGGGGGACAGAGATCAAACGATACGGTCGGATAAAAACGTCTGCACCAGCCGAGATTAGCCGCACGGCTGCCTAGACTCTACAGTCTGCAGTTTGCAATAGTGTGTAGTGTGCAGTTTGCAATAGTCTGTAGTCTGCAGTTTGCAGTAGTCTGTAGTCTGCAGTCTGCAGTAGTCTGTAGTTTGCAGTCTGCAGTAGTCTGTAGTTTGCAGTCTGCAGTAGTCTGTAGTCTGCAGTCTGCAGTAGTCTGTACTCTGCAGTCTGCAGTAGTCTGTAGTCTGCAGTCTGCAGTAGTCTGTAGTCTACAGTCTGCAGTAGTCTGTAGTCTACAGTCTGCAGTAGTCTGTAGTCTACAGCCAACAGCCAACAGCCAACAGCCTTCACAAGACGAAGAACGAAAGACCAGTTCTCTTACCCAATGCTGCGTGGACACTGGCCAGCAAGGCCATGCTGATCAGACTGAAGGCAGCGGCCCGGGCTGCACCGATGGCGAACGAGCCCATCTGCAACGAGACGAAAACATCGGTTAATTAACTGGACGAGTCTCAACCAGGGAGGCATTGTTTCAGACGCCTTTTTACGCGTAAGACCACTTCGTTCCATTCTCATTCATACGGTAGAACTCATGCACGTTTTGCGTCTTCAGCGACTGAGGTCCTCGGGTTCTCAGTCGGTGTGACGTAATCGCGGGATTTTCTCATTCCGCGGGAGCACGTTAATTTAATTGCGCATACCTACGAGGCTCGTCGCCCCACGATTACAACGTGTACCTAAGCGTAACTGTCATTAATTAATGTAAGGAGCGGCGCACCAGGAAGGTAGTGGTAGCAAAGGGGGAGGAGGCGGGGGGGGGGGGCGTATGTAAGTAAGCGCACGCCACGGTAATGGGCACGTTTCATGGAATATGTACAGTGCGAGTCGAGGGATAAGGACTCGGGCGCGATCGGTGTTGGAATATTCTGCAGAGTCTCGAATCCTGTCCAGGAACCTAGCTGGCATGCTTTCCACGCGTCTTCAGACGCCTTCCGACTTGCGAACCGGTCAATGCGAGCTTTTACACGCGCACCGGTACCGTCGCGATCAAATAGTTCGCAGGATAGAATGTGTCTGGCCGAGCTGGAATTCGAAAAATTTCTGTTCACTGTGCGATTTTTGTCATTAGATGTCCAGCTATTAAGGAAGGAGAGTTGAGAGGATGATAGATTCAGCGACTGCGGTCTTTAACGTCCGACCGACGCCTGGGAATGTCTTTTACGCGTAATCGAAAGTTGTCGGGAAATCACTTTGGTACTCTTAAATACCGCGAGTCTGCGGACAGACGAGCCGGACGTCTGACATTCACGTCGGCTGAGACGGCGGATTATTAAGTACTGACAACTGACTATATCCGCGCGTCGGCAGGTGTGATAAGCGTACTTTATGTCCGCGCTGATGCGCGGGAATAGTCGACAGTGGTTACGCGGAATGTGTGAAATTGAGTCTTGTGTCGCGAAGATTTCCCATTGGCGATAAGTGGCGAGATTGGCGTCCTGTCGTCGGAAGATACGCGAGTCCTATCCCAGGATATTCGCATGCTTCGCAGCGCGGAAGACACGAAGCGTACGCCGCAGGTTGAATATTCTCGGACGCCGACTCCGGTCGGGTCTTTTTGCTCGATTTCGAAATTGTGCGCGTTCGGGAAGCGTTAACGGACGATCGCGTTAGCGCGAAACCGCTTCGAACTCGAGCGGTTAATTTGCGGGAGCCTCGCCTGCTTAGAAAGCATGTGAGTGCCTCTTCGACTACCGTACGGCGAGGCCATCTTTTGCTCGCGTTTTGCCCGGTCGAAGGAGGGAAGAGTGAGAGATAGCAGAGGATAGAAGAGGAGAGAAGAGGAGAGGAGTGGAGGCCAGACCGCTTCCTGGATTTCTTCCTCTTTTCGCTTTTTGCCTCCGCCTTCCCGCAAGTGGCTCTCCCCCCTTCTCTCATCTCTCTCGCTACTTCTAATTCTCCGCCGCTCTTCTCCTACCCGCCATTCTGTCCTCTCCCCCCTCCCTACCCTCCCGCTCTCCCGTAGATCGGCAGATTAGCGCTCCCCTTCCGGCCGTTTTCCTTCATTACCGGTGCACGGATTTTAAGTCGGCTTTCCTCGCTAAGAAGAGGGTGCAACGCTCGGCCAAAATGGCCGCCTCCCGCATTACTCTCCCATCCCTGAACTTCTCAGCGATACCGGGAACCGTTCGCAAAATCCGCGGAAAAAATTCCGAAAGCCACCTCTGTCATTGCACCTCCGCTTCGAGAGAACTGTAGACCGAACGCTGGGTGGAAGAAGGTAGAAAAGGGCTGTTGTCGGAGAAAGCGAGAGGCCTCGAGGAAGCCCGCGGTCTCTGCCGAGGTCAAAGGTTCATCCTCGCCTCGCAGCGAGCCTCGGCACTCCGCATCGCCGACCTGCGCCGTGTGGGCAAAAGTCGGCGCTAACAATGAGGAATGCGCTTAGGTTCACGGGCGGGCGGGTTGATGCACTGTTACGAAGATTAATGCCTCTTGCCGCGCCGAATGGCGAGGCAGGCGGAGGCGAGGGGAGGGCAGAGGGATCGGGACGCGGGGCGTGCGCACGCACGCACGCACGCACGCACGCGTGCATGTGGATTTTCTACGAGCGTCATCGCCCGACAGCTCGGCCGAGTGACGTTCCCAAGCGCGCAGTCACGCTATTTGTATTCTTGACCTGGATGCGATACGGGCGCACTTTGCGCGGCCAACGGTCCGCATTTTTGCCTTGCGGACTGATTGCGGGAACCGCTTTGTCGGCGGCCGAGCATCGAAAGAGGACGACTCGGAGGAGTCGAGATGATGTCGGGATGATGTCTCAAGCCGGCGCTTGAGTGACGTTCACGCTTCTCGGGGTGCTGACGCGGCGAGGAGGCCTGCTTCCGGATGCGGAGCGTTTGAACGGTAGCGGGCGAGTGCCGGAAGCTTCGGAGGAGGATGGATTTCTTCGGGGTTGGGTGGCGGAGAGATGAAGAGAGGTGGGAAGAAGTAAGGATAGAGAGGGACAGAGAGAAGAAGCAAGAGAGTGAAAGAGAGAGAGAGAGAGACCGGTTGTGACGTAAAGGTCAGGGCTGCGCCTTTGCCAGGAACGACTTTTGCCGCGCGCGCAGGAGTCAATGGCAGCGGTGGCAGTCCGAGAAATTCGCACGTGTGCGACCGCAAGGAGTGCGAGAGGCGCGTGTGTCTGCGCCCCGGGGAACCTGTTGTTACCGGAATAGCACCTTGCGCGAAATTGCGTTTGCTCGCGGAAACTGTGGTATCGGTTCATTCAGGCCTACTCCTTCGATATTGATTGTAGGCTAGCCCGTTACGTCCCCACGAGCCAGCCGCCGTAAACGAACGGCAGATGCTAAGCATCAGAAGCTGCCGTCAGTGGAAAAAGTGTCGGAGTACCGTTTTTGAATAATGCGCTCCCCGCGTTCTCATAAGAGGGAGATGAATAGGTGGCCAGGCTAGGTAGCGAAGGCCTAGGACTGGCTGCTTCGATCGGCGGGACAAAGAAGCCGCGGGTCGCATCCATTATCATTATTCCTTGCCACGGACAATCACGAAGGCCTTGAGCCACGGAGGAGTAGGTCGTGGGCATACTGGGTCGATCGATCGCGAAATCGTAGGGTAAGAATTTTTTACCCCCTTCTCATTCCATTCTACCTTACTCGAAGTAGCGATCGAATCCTGGCTCGAAGACAAAGCCGAAGACAGCGTCGAATGCGAACCAGGATTGATAAGCGGTTGCTCGGCGATTTTCCGCCATGTTCGGGCCGACTCCTGGCCAGAGGCCATCGGCACGTTCCCATGGCCGAGGTCAGTGCGAGGGCGAGCGATAGGAAGAGGACCGGCCGAGGGGTAAGGTCTCGCTCGATCAGGCAGTCAGATAAACCTCTCAGGACTATGATCGCGAGCGTGATCGTGAGCTCGTGAACGAGCGGAGTCAGGGAAGGGTAGGCAGGCGGGCAGGCAGGCAGGAGCTGGACGAGGAGAGTATCGCGAGGCGTACCGAGCGAACCGGCTACTGGAACATGCAGATTTATGCTCCCTGGAACGTCACCGGGCACCGACTGGCTGGATTAATGGCCGGCGTATCCTCTTTCCGAAGATACCTCCGAAGATGGTACCGTGCTTAAGCAGCGTCCGATCGGCCGGACGTAGGACGTGTTTCTGTCGACTAACGAGTTCACCGCACCGTTCTTTTCGAATGCCCGACGACGAGGACGACGGTAAGGGCCTCTTCGGGTTACCTCCAGAAACAGTGACGAAACGACTTCGCGGCCGTACATATAAGAAGGAGGAAGCGGACGACGAAGAAAAGGCCTGTAAATTTATCGCGACGATCGATCGGCGAAACTTCAAAATGGCGCCCTCGTTAGCGCAACGAACGAGAAGAGTCGTTAAGGCCAACGACGGGTTTGGGAGGTAGGGGGAGGGGTAGAGGTGGCGGTAGAGCGTTTCGACAGTGGCGTAAATACACGGGAGGGCTTGAAAGCGCGCGCGCAGCATCCTCCATTATTTCCGCCAACTGTCGCTGAATCCGTGATGCGATCTTTCCTATCCTCGCCCGCTGCATCCCTCGACTGATCCGACGATAGCGGAATTAGCATAGAGCACGTCCGTACGGTGCCTTACAAACGTACATAGGTACCTATATGCACGTATACCCGTGGCTGAGAAGTGCAGGTACGCGCGCAGGCCGTGCTGTCTGGATAAGACGCGCTCGCGCGCACCTCGCCTAGGGCCACTTTCGCACCCTCCGGGCGCATATACATATACCCGCTTCCCGTCACGATAGTACATCCGCTCCCGTGATAAATCGAGCCGCGCCGAGGTGGAATCCAAGCGCGCGCGTCTCCTACGGCCCGCGAGGAACACGTGTGCGCACGCAGACACGTAGGGGAAAGTTGCCAAAATCGTACTACTTAAGCAAATTTGTATAAAACACGAAACTGGAAATGTTATATATAAAAGTAACAATTTCAAATGATAGTGTGATGCTTTTTTAATCATTTTATAATATAACAAGTGAATAAAAAAAGTTTATTGTTGATGTAAATTACACTTTTTGAAAACATTGAAAAAGTACGATTTTAGCAACCGGTATCCTAAATCGTACCTCATAGTCCCCTAAATCGTACCTTTATAATTGTCGTGTTCTATCATGCTTCTATCATAAAATATCATGCCCCTAGTATCTTCTAGTAAGTATCATGCCTCTGTAATAAAAAATATGGTTTGGATATTCTCTTTGTGATATATTTATGCAGTTTTATACATTAAAAAATACTTTAAAATGTGTCTACAAAAAATGTTAATTAACAACATTTTTACATTGAGAATATGTTCAACCAGTTGATCTTCCACATCTTCAGTTAATGTTGTGAAATTTCTATTCTTTTTTCTTTACGATAACGATCTTTTTAATGTACACTCAAGATGTCTTTTGAAAGTAGGTTTTGGTATGTTGAACCGCTTACAACACTCATTAAATCCATATTTCTTACAAGGAAAAATATTTGAAAATATTTGGAAGTTGCAGTGTCTGCATAAGACATAAAAATCCTACCAATTGCATAAATCCTACCGGTACGATTTTAGAGACCGCACAGAGGTACGATTTAGGAAACTGTACAATATTTATTAAATTGGCGGTTATTGTAAGAGTAAGATATTTAACCAATAATTTGAAGTAGTAAATATGTAACCTTGATACACAAGCTTGTACTAAACATATATATAGAAACAATTATGTTATTTTCATAGGCATAATGCTTAGCTAAAGTTGACAAAATATTACATCAAGGTTACCTGAGTTTTAAACTCAGCTATTATTCGCACATCAGACACGCAGACGTGTAAATGTTTGGTTTTGTAACGAACACGTTAAACTTAGTATCAAAATATACCGCTAGATAGCATTTTTGATTTATATTTAAGGAAAACTGCATGAGGTACGATTTAGGTGACCGGTACGATATATGCAACTCTCCCCTACGTAGTATAAACTTCGCGCGCGCGGCCCCGGCAAAGAAATTGCGAGAGAGGGCCGGCGCGGAATAATTTAGCTGCCACGGCCGCGACTCGCCGGGAAACAGATGTTCGAGGGAGCGTTGCATCTTCTCTCGAGAAATCGTGAGGGATCGCCGTAGGTTCGCAGTGGGTTCGCCGTAGGTTCGCAGTCCAGTTCCTGAACCACGATTCGAAGCGTCAGATCGGGCGCTGAAGTATGCGCTGCTGCGCATGAAAGCTTCTTGGCGAGACTCTGCGCAAGCTTCATCGCACATAAGAGCATTCTGACTGCCCTTCGGCATCGCCATCTTCAATGAGACGTGTCGCGATCAGATCGGCCGCGAGTTGGAAGTCCGCCGATCGGTTCCGCGGTGGAAGCCTGGAAGTCGCGGGTGCGTAAACGGTAATTTTTCTCAGGCACCGATCAGAAGCGAGACTTTTCGCAAGCTTCGTCGCACATAAGAGCGTCCTGACTGCCCTTCGGCATCGCCATCTTCAATGAGACGTGTCGCGATCAGATCGGCTCGCGGACGAAGCCTGGAAGTCGCGGGCGCGTAAATGGAAAATTTTCTCAGGCACCGGTCGGAAACGGGCCCGTTAGAGGCGATCGAGGCCTATCGTGAGATCGACTCGACTCCTCTCGGCAATCCTGGCGATCCTACGCGGCCGGAGGAAGCACACGGCTGGGAGGGAGGGCGGAGGGGGGACCTGCCCTAGGCCTTTACCTTGAATCATTGCTTGGCTACCGTTCGCCACCGGGACGAATTCCGCGCGCTCCGATCTACGAGCTTCCGCGAGCGGCGCCGATCCTCGCAGCGGATTCATAAACAATGAAGAGGCGAGGTCCGCGGCGGACCGAGGAAGGGGGGGGGGGGTGAGAGTCGATCGCGAAACGAGGAAGAGGACTCTCACCGGCCACAGGCAAGGGATTCATAAACAATGAAGGGCACGTAAATCGGGACCCCGTTCCGCGCTCGGTATCGTAACCGGAAGTTATCGGCGCGATCTGGCCAGCTTCTCGCCGAGAGAACGCGATCATTTTCCGCGCGGCTCGATCGTATAAATCAGAGGTGAGGCCGAGGCGGGGATACGTGAGAAGCATGAGAACTCGGCTTCCGTCCGAGTTACATCGAATCAGCGCTGCCTCCTTTACCATCGTTCATAGTTAAATAATTAAGCTACCGAGCGCTCGACGTCCTACGGTGTATCGCCGATGACCGTCAAGGACGGAGTGGTGGCAGATGGGTAGGGTGAGGGGGGGAGAAGCAGGACGAGATGGAACGAGATGAAACGAGACGGAACGAGAAGGGGGCAAGTGATGAGATCGAGAAGCTTCGGTAGTAGCTTACGGTCGATAACGATCGAGCGGCGGGATCGATCGATCGCTACGCGCTCACGCACCGTACGATCTCGATAAATCGTCCAAGTAATTAGCGGCTAGATCGTCCTGGTCGTCGTCGTCGTCGTCGTCGTCGTCGTCGTATGTCGAGTAAGGACCAGACCAGCGGCGGGACGGCGGGGGTAAGGAGGCTGGAATATGGCGAAGTAAGAAATATGATTATGGTTGTAGGCTTCTTCGCGGTACAGGATCTTGCAGCCAATGACCTCGCCTATCTCCCCTTTCTCTCCCTCTTTCTCCCCCTTTCTCCCCGCCGCCCGTGTAGTCCTCCCTACCCGTCCCACCTTTCTATCTCCCCCGACTCATCCCCCGAGCCGTCCGTGCTTTATTACTACGTAGGAGTAATAATACGAAGATTCCACGTTCCGGAGTCGACGAGTCTTCGAGTTCGAGGTGGACTCGGCATTCGTTTTTTCACGATTTCTTCGCGTTACTCGACAGGGGTGGAGCGCAAAACGGTCGGCGGCAGCCTGCGAAAAACAGACCGCGAATCTGTGCTCTAGGTAGGAGGAGGGGGGTGAGGCAGGGCAGAAGTTTCCACGCGATGGAGAAAAACGGGCGAACGTCTTCATCCATCCTGCGCGCCGCTTCCGGTTTTCTTCGCTGGGAACAGAAATTATCCCCGCGCTGAATTACAGTGTTCAGGGGGAGGAGGAGGCGCAGGGAACAGAGATGGGCGACGAGGATGGGGCGAAAACGGGAGGATGAGGGAAACGGAGGGGGCAGGCGGCGAGAGAATTGGTGAGCGCAATGAGAGGGAGAGAGAGTGAGATTGGAGAAGATAAACCGCGGATGTATCCTTCGCTTAAGTAATCTGCGAGGTCAGGATGATGCTGACCCTGAGGAGCCTTCGAGCGTTCTTTCGACCATTACCCTCGCCCTCCTCCTCCTCTCCTACTCGCGGCCAGGCTACTCTTCGGCAAAGGACGCGCGAACCGCTCGCGACAAGAAAATTTACGGACCTCTCGCTTATTAAATTCAATCGGCCTCGAACGGCACTTTTTGTCGGGCTTGCGATCTTAACGGAGCCACGCCGATTCTCGGCAGCCAATTCTCGAGCCATTCCTTTGGCGCGGAATACAGGCAGCGAGTACGCGTCTTCATCATATCCCAAGAGAGAGAAAGAGAGAGAGAGAGTAGCTGAAGAACAGCGAGTTCCGGTCGAAATTGCTGCAGTCGAATGATGGAGGCGGATAAAGAGCGATCATACGCTCCGCTCAACAAAGTGCCACTTTGTTCGCCGACGGGAAAATCAGTCCGCGCAGACCCAGGCAGAAAGGGTTGGCCAGAAGAAGTTGGCGGAAGAAGATCGCGTGAGATAGATATTCCGAGTTCCTCTCTCGCAGGGGCTCATCATCCGAGCATTCGCTTCCACGTACGCGTAACGCGCTCGGTCCACCCATTTTGCGTACTACGATTCGAGCCGCTGGCCAGATCGTTTCATCGGATCGATCAGGCGAACGCGTAACTCGGGCCGAAGTTGCGCAAGGTGCGGAGTTAACAGTAATCGGTCGGCCAGTTCTCACGATCCACCTTCGAAGGCTCACGCGAGCGGCGTTAAACGACGAAGTGCGACGAGATACGACGTGGTTACGGCCTGGTACGACGAAGTACGAGGTAAGACCGCGCGAAGATGAGGAAGACGACGAGGAAGAAGATGCGATGAGGCCCCGGAGCTGAACACGGGCGCTAGACGCTGAAGAAAAGTCGTTCGATTCGTTCGTTTTTCAGCCGCGTCCGTGCCTACACGCTCGTCCGGCTGGAAATCCAATTTCCGCTTCGCCCATCGGCCATTTTTCCCGTCACGGACAGTCTCGCGACCATCCTCGAAGACTATCTTCCTGCCGATCGCAGGCAGAGTTTGCCCCCGAGGCAAACTTCGCGCCGAGTTTCCGCTTCGGGCCGCTGAGCCCGGTAAAGTTCACAAGATCTTCGCGTACTCTTCGCGTACTCTTCGCGTACTCTTCGTTTCCTTCCTACGCAGGCGGTTGATTCTTGCGAAGGCTTCGTTCTGCGACTTAAACGCGATCGTAGCGAATCGCCGGAATTAGCTAGATCAGCGGCTTGATATCCAGCTATGATGAAGTAGTTTTCGACGGACGGTCCGTAATTCATCGCCGTCATTTGGAAGGTAAATCGCGGCGGAGCTTAAGGGTGCGGTGATTGCGTTTCCGGCACGATGCGGGCGTGCGGCGCGATTTTTTATGGCCTCACGACTGGCTGCCTCCTTACGGCAGAAGGAAAGTGTGGGCGCCGTATTTATTACCGTTGCCAACATCGGCATCGAATTCGATTCCGCGCGGCCGGAAACTTTTTCATTCTACTCTCGGCTCGCATTCAGGCGCTCTCCTACGCCTCTGCCGCTTCTTCCAGGTCTGGGTTATGGTCTTCCCAATGAGTACACCCTCTCGCCAGACGATCGTTATTATCAGGTGCGCTGAGAATGGGAATGCTCGTCACGTCTAACTGCCGCGTCAGATCCGCACTTAGCCGCGTAACGGATCCACGCCTGCATTCTACATATTATTCCGCCTCGGCCGCGTCGCTCGCCGATGAGTTTCTTGCGATCCTTCGGCGCGGGAGCATAAACACGCGCGCGCGCGAGCTCGAGAGAGTCAGCCAGGATAAATGGCCGACTTGGCATCGGGCAGGCCTAACTGTAAAACTGCACGAGGACGAGACTAGTTTACGAAGACGCCGACTCGCGCGCGCCTTCTAATGAAACGTGTCGTTAGCACATATCGCATTTTGCGCTTGAATTTACTCTTGCCTCCGCTCTTACCCCCCCCTTTTCCTCCCCTCGTCCGGATTCCTCTCCCAGTCTCAGCTATTCAGCATTGTCCCCCCGTTTTTGTCCGTCCTTCACTTCGCCGCCATCAAAGTCGGCGCTTAACTGTAAAAGCCGTGGATCCGTGCGCGGCGTTCGTTAGCTATCGTCCACCTTCGCAAGCCCGCTTCCCGAAGACGTCGAAGCCTCGATCGTCGATCCCTCGCTGACGTCCGATCGTATTTCCCATTAACCGTCACTTCCTGCTTTCCCGCGTCTCCCATTCGAAACCGCCGATATCGCCCGATCGTAATGCCCATTATTCCTCGCCATCCACTCCGCCATCCTCTTACGATCCTCTCGCATTCCGCGTCGCTCCGACCTTTGGTACCGTAATTATCCTGATCGACAGTTTTATTCGTGCCCCGGCGCGCGGCCGCGATGATTTACCGACCGTTTCTCTTATTAGGATAACTCGATACTGGTTCTCGCGCGCGCGCGCGCGCGCGCGCTTAATATACGCCGCCTCTTCCTAGATCGCCTTCCTTGGACGTCGCAGGACGATAGGCTGGTCGGGATGCTCTCCTCGTTGTCGCTCTCATCAAAGTCTCTCCCCTCCCCCCTCCCTCCCACCCTGCTCCTTCTTCCTTGCTGGACGAGGAAACCGGTACTAAACTCGACTCCGACGAATGTCCGGTCGCAATTGTGACGAAGCTGGACTCGCTGGCAATGTCCGGCGTAGTGCCAGGTGCAAAATATGGAGTCCATACGTTACGTCAGGATATGGCGTGCGCTTCGGTGCGGAGATTTAGACGTTTCAATGGGCCGAGGTCTAGCGTCCGTATATCAGAAAGTTGACGGCGTCGAGTATTCACCGTAAGCGTAGTCTGCCGCGTTCGGGAGATGCGAGCGAGCGATAATGGACACTGGAATATGTTGTGCGGCATAGAATATGTAGATGCGTTATATAATATGGACGCTGTGGGTGGTCCGCGATCGGGAATGGGTGCGAGGGGAGGTGGGGAGAGAGGCGGACAGCCCAGACGGCAGACAAGAATCTCGTACTTTTTCGCGACTCGCGTACGCGCTTCATCAGATAGCGAGGAGGATGGGAGGGGAGGATGAAGAGGAGGATGAAGGGGAGGAGAAGTCGTTGTCGCGGCTTCGGCTGCAAATTCGAGGCACGTACCGGCCTCGGCGAACGCTAATAGCCATCTAGATCGAGCGGACTCACTCCCGTGTTCTCGATCCTGCCTCCACTGCCATCCTCGTCGACCGTCCTCGTCGGCCATCCTCGTCGGGCCGGCATCGCGTCGATCGACGAGGGCATGTAAAATCGTTCGTCGGTGACATTTTGTCTTCTCCACCCAGCATTGTGCAGCACGAGCGGACCTTTCGTGTTCGCCATTTTTCCGCGACCCTCTAAGCGGATCTCGACCCCCTCCAGCCACTCTTCTCCTACTCTTCGTCCTCCCCCTGCCCTCGTCGCTGTCCGATGCAAATGGAGCTGCCCAGGAATAGGAGGCCGATGAAGAGTATGAAGAGGATGAAGAGGATGAGGAGGAGGAAGGAAAGGAGGAGGAGAAGGGGGTAGTGGAGGGAAACGATGGCAAAACGACTCCGATGAGCCGCTCGATGTACCGCTCAAGGACACGGGGCGAAGCGAGCGGGAGGAGGAGGGCAGAAAGGACGCTGCGAGGTGAAGCAGGAGGATGCAGGAGGAGGAGGACGAGGCGAAGAGGCATCCGGGGGATCCTGGTTGTACGTCGACGGTTACACGAAGCCCGCTTGTTCGCGCTGACTCGTCCGCTCGTCTATTTTGCCGGGCCGAGGGTCCAGGCTACCATCGGCGGGAGTCCGATACCGACGGGGCCCAGTCAAGGACGAGGGATCGGCAGGAAGACGACAGGACGAGAGGGAGGAATCGCGACCGATAAATTGGCTCCGACAATCTCTCCCTCGAAGCCTCATCCTGGTTCGCTGCCTGCGAGTCCGATGAACAGCCCGATGAACAGTCCGATGCAAGCTTGTCGCGAGGATTTCTGGATCCTAGGAGTGTCCGGCGCGCGGAGAGCGGTTCGAGCTCGGAAAGAAAGCGAGAGGCGGCCAAGTGCCGAGTTACATGCCTGCAGCGCGCTGTAATCGAGACGTAATCCCATTTGCAGCCGCGCTTAACACGTACCGCACGAAATTGCGGCCGAGTTTCAGGCCTCAGGTTGTCCGACAATGCGGATGCCGAGAATGCTGCGAAAGCGAGTCTCGCTTCTGCATGCTCCGCGGCGATTAGCGTGGATGAGTCTGTTTCGGGATAGAAGCCGGGATACACGTACTCGAGCAAGGAAAACACATTGTACGTGTAAGCTTAAAGAACCACCCTAAGCGTACGTGATTCGCTAACATCAGAGACGGACGCTTTGTGAAGCAGAAGATTCATATATAATATACGTGTCAGGTTGGCAAGAAAGTAATTTCGATTTTGCGGTTTGAAATAAAACTCGTACTGTTATGCAAAAAGTATAAATTTTAATCAAAAATGTACTTTCCACTTGCGATTAATATCAAATGTAAAAAGAAAAATATTTTACCAGCCCAATATACCGTCAGCCGAATACTTTAATAATTTTCGATGTTATAACGGAGATTAGATTTCACAGAACATTAAGTACGATTTGCCCAAGGTAACTGTTACTTTCACGTTTCGACGTATGGGGAAAAAATTGCGAAAATGCCGATCGGGGGGTAAGATTGAGTGCTTCGATCGGCACAATAAATTGCACACCTCCGCGATCCTCTACTCTCGCGCGCTTTGCATACGAATCCCACGTACCACCCGGTAATTACAGATTTGCCCGCGCGGTAATGGCTATTTAGAACGAGTCTCCGCGTGATTTAATGTCGTGTCGAGATCATAGCATCCCCCCCCCCCCCCCGCCAACCCCAGCCATTGGCATCCCTATCTCGCAGGCCGTTCTATTCGTCGTTACCGTCGGGCATGACCGTCCTGCTCGCCATTTGCATTTATGGAGATTCGCGCTTTGTTGGACCTCGCCGTCCGCCGGATCGGCCTGGAAGAGGTCCGTGTTCACGATCCGGGATTACCCGGGCCCGCGGATTGGGCCGCAGGTAAAACCGAAGGTGGAATTCTCGCGGATAACCTCCCCGCGTCCGCCGAACGTGTACCTATTCATTTGCCAGCGGTAAAACGTCTGCCAGGATTTTAAGGAAATTAATTAGAGGCACTATCGGTCAGACCTACACGGAGGTAGAGTTACATTAACACTGGAACTACTGAAGATTTTTATTCATATTTTTCATTTAGTTCGCGGGGACGATACGAGTCAATTTGAACGAAATGAGTTTATCGTCGATTGAAAATTAGTTTCTCATTTACGGATCTCTGTACTGAAGAATACTTCGGAAAATGTTTCGTGAGGGAAAATGTTGACAGGTGACAGTGTTAATGACATGAACGTGATACTTGAACGTCGGACTCGAGGACAAGTGGCACGATGACCGTGAGGGTCTCGGACAATGAATCCCGTGTGTCGGTATCCCTTTCGGCGCTGTTCCGCGTTCGTTCGCGTAATCGGGATCGCGGCCACGTCACGGTCGCTTAAAAAGAGGGTCAGTGTCGCAGAAGTCCGCCCGATCGTGAGATACGCCACTTTCGCCGAGCCGCCGGGCGAGTTTGAGGTAATCCCCCGGCAAACTTGCGTAATCCGAAAGCCGCAGGAGACAATGTGGGAGTCGTACTAAGAGTCGGCGAGGCTACGAGAGAAGGTTCTCTCTGATATATTCTCGAAATTCGGACTGGCTGCAGACCGCAGGCGAACTTTCATCCGCTAAGTTTCGAGAGAACTTTGATCCTAGCACCAGAAGGTAAGACCTCGCGGAATCGTAAGATCCGAGCGTAACGAAACGTTCTCGCGACCCTGCGGCGAAGACGTTCGCCTTATCATAATTTTCATTATCCGAGTTGCGAAACTAATTCGGCAGCCGAGTCTGTCGGCAGGATGCGGGAACCCGGCGGAGTGCAGTCATCGTAAGATTGCCCCCCCACCTCCGACGCGGAAGGATGAGCGTCATGGTGGCGGTGAGTTTCATTGCAGGAGGTAATATGTTCACTACGATAAACGCGATTATGCCCAGGCATAATGCTGTAACTTAGTACGGCACCGTATCATTACAAGTTAACATCACCCGCGATCCATAAAGTCATAAGACACTTCTCTTATGTAATTAGCTAAAAATGTTGAGGATGCGCCCCCCTCCACTTTTTCCGCCTGGGCAGATTCATCTCTCGGCCTAATTGATGAAAAAGGAAGGAAGGGCACTCCCCCCCCCACTCTTCTCACTTTGCCGAAGCCGCTCGTAAGCGAAAGTTCTTCTCACTTTCCCACCTCCGAAAGTTATTCGGCGCTGGCTGCTCGCGTGATTTCGCGGAGCGTTTCAAGGTCGATCCTCCGCGAGGTGGATGCTCAGACACGAAAGTTCTGCTTCTCATCAGCCACGCGCTCCTGCCCCTGCCTCCCGTGCAGCACGCACGCATTCTCCCGCGAGAGCGCATGCATCGAACTCTCTTGCCGTGAGTGCGCGCGCGCGCGTGCACGCACGTGCACGTACTGGATGCACATACTCATGGCGGCGGAACGGCCAGGCCGGCATCTGCATTTCGTTAAAGCTGCGATCCGCCGTGCGTGGCACGGCGAGTGCGTGCGTGCGTGCATCGGCCGTGTTCGTCAACCGAAGTTCATTAACTTCGAAATGATTTCTCATTACGCGGCCGCGGCGGGCAATGGCGGATGCCCCTCCTTTTGCCGGGGTTGGAATAATATTGCCCGGCTATGCCGGTCGGAGCCCGGAAAAAGAGAATGGCCGACTCAGGCGCCAGGCAGGCTTCCTCCTGCTTTATATTCGACGCTCGCCAACGGAATCGCATTGTTTCGAGGCTCGAAAGTAAGCGGAGTTATGCGCCTGATTAAGGGATCTACTCTTCTTACGGGCTGTGGAATTCGACTAGTTTTTTGCTACATTCTTTCGTTTGTTGAAAAGAGAGGATCAAAGGGTAGAGCGTGAGCTGAGTTTTCCGGTACGTTCTCTCGCTGCAAAGAGAGAAACTGCATACTGATTTTCGAACAATGAGAACATAAAGAAAGAGATATTAAATAGAAATTGTGTCATATATCAGTTTGACACGGCAGGTGCCACAATTTTTCAGTTTACGTATTTTGAGCATCTATTCAGAAAGGTATCGAATGAACCTTAAGTAAATAGTATATTATAAAATTAAATAAAAATCTGAAAATCGTTCTTCCCGCACTGGGTCCGATCGCTGCCTCGGCTGTGCACACAGAAGTGTACAAAGTCCGCTATTAGCTCGATCTTGGCGGGAAGTGTCCGACGCGCCTGGGGATTGATTACAAGGTACACCTCGCGGCGCGAGTAGTCATAGTGCCGAGACGCTCAAAGCCATGGAACAGGCGCGCCGATCCTGAGGAAGGAGTGGCCTTGCGGCTTCCACCTTCGCCCGCCGAGCGAAGAATCTCGACGATGATCGGCACAATCCTGCGGGAAGTTTATTCTAAAACTTTTCACCCGCCGGACCGGCTTCGGGCCGCGCGCACCTCTTCAGCCTCTCTTCGAGCCTCTCCGGAGCATCATCCACAGCTGATCCTCCGACCACCTCCGCGCGCCTGTAATTCCGCGGACTGATATCGGATATTATGCCCTGCACCGTTCGCCCGTTTCAATTTCCATTCGCGAGGTGGTAATGAATATGCAGAAGGGGGGGAGGGTAGAGCTCGCGGTCGGCATAATTGAACTGTGCTGCTCTTCGGGGTCTCCGCGAACGTCGAGCGTCGAAAGTAACAGTTAGCCGCCAGGAGGAAAACGATTGCGGGACTCCGAGGACCTTTTTCAACATTTTTTTCTCATTTTTACCCCGATCCCGAGAATGACGGAAGCCGAAGGATGGCAAGGTATGTATTAGCGGGATAATTCGTTGCGGATCGTGCCTCGTCGCTGAAGAGGGAATCGAGGAATGAAGAGTAGACGGTGTCCATCGAGCGATTTCTCAATCGGTCCGCGACGAGGATTTCCTTTAATTACGGTGTATATGCTAATCGGGCCGAATCGTCGATAATCGGGATTGCGCGATGCGTGACGAACGATCGTGAAATTGTTATTCATGACTAATCGGGATACACGAAACTGAGTATGCGGGAGTGGGGTTGAGGGTGGAGAGGGCAGAGCGGAGTGGGAGGTGGGGACGTTTCCTTTTTGCGGCGCCGAACCGGGCGAGGCAGGAAGGAAGAGTTGTGGGAGAGTCTTCGAGCTCGCCGGGAAGTGGCGGGATTGCTCGCTTCCTTCCTGGGAAACGCTCCCTTTTGCCGGAGCCTGAGAAGGAGTTAATAAGTTAATAACGCGACCCTTCGCTTCCGTTTTCGATCCAAGCCTCCCGATGGTCCTGAGAACAGGACCCGCGCCGCCAACGTCCATAGACAATGGACGACCTAAGGAATATCAGAGAGCAAATTGCCTTCGTGCCTGGAAAGATGGCAATGAGCTAATAATCCATCTACTTCCGTTGCTTCAAGTACCATCAAGGTTCGCGAGAGACGAAAGGTACAAATTCTTAGTTCAAAAAACTAAGAATTGCCTTCGTGCCTGAAAAGATGGCGTTCGAACGGTTCCGTCCAACAGCCCCATCTCCGCCAAATTGCATTGTTCATCGATAGTCCTCTGTTAGGTGACTCCGCACGATCTGCCCTCGAACGTCTGCTCATAAAACGATCCCTCACGACTCCCAGCCAGGAACCTAATCGACCTCACGTCACGGAGCGCATTGACATCCCGATGACAAGTAACCCCGACGGCGGGCCCAGGCCAGCCATCCTCGCACGTGAACGAGCCGGCTAACGGTAGTGTTTGATAGGCGGATGAATCGAGGAGACGATCGTATCGCCATTGGCAGCGCTACGTGATCTTCGCCGAACAGCTTCGATACGGTCCGTGGAAAAACTCTGCGGATTGAACCTGTCCCCCTCCCGCCATACGTGTGCCGAGAATCGGACAAAGGTTGAGGCGTGTGGCGTGGGACGTTTCGAACGTGGGGAATAGGCTGACTCGATGGCAGTCAGGGTCAGCCGGATAACGACAAGCGTATGGCGGTTGAATGGTGGGCTTTATCCAGTCTATTTTATTAATAAAATATTTATTAATCTTAGTTTATATTTATATATTTTACATGTAATATTATTATTATTTATATGTAATACATATTATTTTTTTTATATATAAAAATATTTATTCATTTTATTAATATTTACTAATAAAATAGACTGGATAAAGCCCACCATTCAACCACCATACAATCACACGTCAATGACAAACGTGTCCTGCAGGACTCGAGTCGGTCCGTTTGCCGTGTCGGTCGCTCTTTATTCGGGCCGACCGACATGATTCGATGATTCCAATTAACTTCACACTTTTTTTCAGCGCTATGAGACCGACGTCGAGAGGGACGTTCATTGTAAGTCGGTCTGTCGTCGATTTCGCACGCTGGGGATCCGAATTGAGCGCGGCCGAATTCTCGGGATCGAGATCGAGATCGATCGGACGGTTGGGCATTGTCGGAGAATTTTGGGACCAGCGGCGGCTCGTGCGTTTCGCACCTGTCTCCCGGCGGAGGAAATGACAATGCGACTGGCAGACCGTGACGCGTCGGACGTCTAAACATCCGAGCGGATCGATATCTGCGGAGTCGGCGGCACGTCTCGGGACGCGTAAATCTCCGCCGACGTCCTTGGTCAGCAGACAGCGACGATACACCGTTCAGGAATGTGTACGACATACCTCTGTACTTTCGGTAACGTGTGACATTTAAAATAGTTCATTCAATCAACCTATTTCGAATTTAATCCTCCGTAGAATAATTTTCTTATATATTTCTATATAAGAAAGCATGTGGACATTATAGAATATGTCCAATGTACCTTAAGTCAAAAGTCTGGTGCAGCGACAATTTTTGTCCTTTAATAGTAAACTAAGTGAGCTTCAATTCTACGTACACTAAGTCGTCAACTCTTACTGTGATCAATTAAAAAAATTAAAACATAGCCTAACCGACTCTACCTGCAGTCTACACTGTCTTACACAATGGAACGAGAAACACATCCGACCAGCACAGCACGCGCCACGCTCGTCAAGAGCATGAAGGATCCATCTGGCCGTATCCCTGAAGTCCCTGGCCGGCATCGCGAATCAGCTTCCCTGACTGATCCCTCCGAGACACGTCGGATGATCGCTTAACGGTAAAGTTCGTCGGCCGAAACCGTGGAAGCCACGCGGCGTTAGACTCGTGAGCGTTAGACAGGACCAGGTGTTCAAGACACAATTAATCAGTCGGAAAGGTCTCGGGACTCCGGTTGCTGTCTGCCAGACTTAGACTCATTGCGCAATCAGCGAACATTGCCGAACGAGAATCGGCCAGCTTCCCGGAGGACAAGGAGTCCCGTTAAGGTAAGATGTGGAAGACGAAGATGAAGAAGCGGCGACGAAAAGGAGGAGGAAAAACGGTAGGCCAGAAGACTGTTCGCCACTTTTTGTCCTCCTTCGACACCTCCGCGTCAGCGTCCTTTACCCTCTCCCCCACCTCTCTCTCTCTCTCTCATCATCTCGCTTCCTTATCCGCCTACTCGGAGCCGAGGTTACGGAAAACGACGCGGCCGTCGGCGATTTCGATGTTTCGCGATTTCGTGCGGTTGCCTGCTTGTAAAAGCAGGGACGGGGGATCAGAGATTACAGTCTGGTGAATAACAGCGCTTTGCGGCCGGCGGCCATTTTTTCGGCGCACTCCCGAAATCGTGGCCGTTATCGGAATTTTTCTCTCGGCCGATGAGAATTTCCTATAGAAATACAGGTGATGAAGAATGATTCGAAAGGATACGGCGGATGTGCTTTAATGATAGAAAAATCGCATCTAATATCATTATACGTAATGTGGATTCTTAAGGATCATGGTACTGAGTTACTATGCGCCGTTCTTATTATACCTAGTACCTGGCTATATCGCGATGTACGTAAAGTGTTTATAATGCCTCTTCGCTACGAGCCTCATGAGCATGTACTCATATTACGGACTCCGCGTAGCAGCGTTAATTTTAGATACCCTCTTAGCACCTCCAGTGCGGCCACTGCCAACGTACGATAATGACGTGCTCTCGGAATCGATTATGAATGCCACGATGTAAGTTCTCGTCCTGTCAAGGATCCCTTCGGGTCAAGAAACGTCTTACGCGTCTTATAAATATGCCGCGAGTGTCACGAACCAGTAAGCCCGCTAATTGCGCTTCCATTGTATATGAAGATTGAGACTTTAATTTTGCGTACAGCAGACCAGCGTGCAGATACGCATCGAACACTCCGGTAGACGCCCTTCGCTTCGGCCTCATGAATCTCATTTCGGCCGAACCGGCCTTTCCGGCTGCACGACTGAATGAGCATCGATTCTGGCCAGGCCACGAGCGTGGAACGCGGCCTCCTTCCGCTCGACCTCACCTGGACCCAGCCCCCCTCGTTGCCGGGTACCTTGACCGGGACGGAACGCTGACAGAACGGGATCATCCCGTCAGAAATCGCGACTCGACCCACATCAAACTGACCGCCGATTCTTCTCGATCCAGTTCGAACTCTCGGAAGTAGCACGCCGGCGTCCGCGAATCGTGAACACTCGTGTCCAGACGTCTGTTGCATACAGTGTGTACGGTAACATGACTTTGGATGATTCTCTCCGATGTACCAATCTGTTGTTGACCTGATTGTCTACCTAACGCAGTAGAATTGTTACCTAAGGTGGAGTGGGATAAAACCGACCCAGAAATTGTAAACTTTAAACTGATGTATTTTCGATCTATACCACTAAAACCGAATAATCTTAGTGTTTTTATTTAGCGCATGGTTTATTCTTTCAGCTGCATTTATTTGCATTGGAAATATCTTCTGAAACCTTTGAGGTTTTTTTTAAATTAAAAATAGTGCTGCTAGGGCGGACTTGCCCCGGAATTGGGGCATAGAAAGATTTCTACCTTACAGTTGGTACAATGGAACGTATATTCGAATAAATAAGGGCCCAGTGCGTCTTTGCCCCGTGTACGCATTTACCCCACTGCACCTTACTAAGCGTACGAAAACGTTCGCTAGCTTCACGCCTTATGGAAATCCGTACAGCAACTGGCCTTGAGGTCCATTGTGCTCAGATCGAAGCGGACGAACAGTAAATTCCGAGTGCCGACGTCTACGAGCCTGTCATCGGCTTCCATCCGCCTCGTTCGGCACGGCGGAAAGAGGAAGGCATACGTGGCGCTATCCGGCTGACACGCTGATTGGCCGTCTATCCTGTCCGATCGTGGACGTCTGCCCTCGACCACCCGGGCAGGTCGACAATTAAATACGCATACCTCGGCGTCGTAATGGCTACCTCAAACGAGGCACCAACGGCGTCTGGCCGAGGATTCCGTGCGGACTCTCTCGCACGTCAGCCACTCCGCTCGGGGTCCTTCGGCTCGCAGGACGAAGCATTAATTGCCATTTCGTGGAGCTCGGCTTTCGCGGGCCTCATTCCATATGCTCCTCGAAGGACTTCCATTCGAACGTCGAGACAGACGCAGAAAACGAGATCTGCTTACTGGTAATTCCTCGCCAATCCTTTTTCTTCGTCCTTCCTTCCCACTTTACTGTATTCCTGTCCGTATGCTCCTTTTCGTCCGTATTCCTATTCTCACGAACCTTCGGAACGACTCTCGGCGAGGACTGGACGTATCGAGAGTGCTTGAGAGTACGAAGGAGCCGACAGGGATGAAACTCTGCCGATCGCGAAGCACGTTCTCAATTTCGCGTTACTCGTCCACTCTCGGCGGGCGTAATTGGCGTCGTTTGCGGAACGGGACGGCGATTCGCGGAGAATATTCGAGGGCACTTTCGGAGAGTCGCTCGGACGATCGTCCTGGCCTCTTGGATTACGAGGAGGAGGGGTAGGAGGAGGAGGAGGAGGAAAAAGTGGCCGATCTAACCGGATGATAGCGCGAGAGAAATTAGCCACGCCGGTAAGTGGCTTATGAAAAATTTATGGAGCCTGGGTATTACGCACGGACGGCAGACTTGGCGAGAGAATGAGGAGGAGGAGGAGGGTGGGGGCTGAAGGAGGGAAAAATGAGAAGAAACGAGAGTAGAATAAGAAGAGCGGCCGAAGAAAGGAAAGAGGAGGAGCGTAATCGCGAACGCTTCGCCTGATGAGTCAATATGAAAATAAGAGGAGCCCGAGGGACGTTCGAGGGGTCCGCGAGCAGGGCTGCCAACCTCGGCCGTGGTTCGAGAGCGGCGGGGCCAGTCGCAATTCTGCGAGCAATTAAGCTCGACACGCCAGGGTCGCTTCTTGAAAATTCTGCCGACGGCACGCGATACCAACTTCTCAGGTCGGCCACGTACGAGTTCCGACGAATGTCGGCCGCAATTTGTCCGATAAGCCGGCATGTAGCAACACTCCCACGGCCGCCCATTGGGCAAAACGACGGGGTCCGACGGGACCCCGACGATCGGCATCGGCAGATTGCACGGCAATTAGTCGAAATCCGCCGGTAGCCGAGCAGGCTCACTCGCTTCAAATAAGTTTGCCAGGACGAATCCTACGTACTGCCAGTCCAATTACTCCGGAGAGTACAACGTTCCCGACACCGCCAGCCGATGTAACTAACTACACGTTACATCGGCCGGCAATTGCGGTAGGTGCTAAGAACACGAGCGCTTAGAGGACAATTATTTTATTTCACGGCCCGGCTCGATATCGAGATTATACCTCTCGCCGGGTAACATCACAGCTTCATCAGGGCAACATTGTTTAACATGCGCCGACCATCGACGTCGGCCAGACGCCCGATCCTAAAAAGGCGATCCTAAGCTTATCCGCCCGCATGCGGAGGCAAACGCACACACAGACACACAGACACATACTTAATCCAACCTACGATCCGTAGAAAACACGCCGATAGCCTCGGGCAGCCTGAAGAAACCTGCCTCACGTTTTTGCTCCTGCCAATACGATGCTCGCGCCGGGGCGCGTAATTGACGAAATTGTTAATTAAATCCGGACGCCCGCGACTAATCGCGGATTAAAGTCCTTTTTTGTCGCTCCTCTTAATTAATGCCTCGAGTACGTGCGCCGTTCGTCTACCTTCCTTTCTCCGACTCGGTCTTATGTCTCGCACTCTGTCCCGCTGCAGAGTGAATCGATCGAGTCGGTTCGAGAATCGGGGACGTGCGTTTCCGCTCGAATTTAACGGGATTCGACATTCGACTGGCGTCGTTCGCGCGCGTGACGCTCACGACGCCGAACGGCGCCGTTCTGTTATCGTCACGTACGCACCCACGTAGACGCTCACGTGCGGGAGAGTGTTTGTCAAGCGGAATTCGGTGGAACTGAAATGGATTATGTGGCACACGCGCGCGTCAGGCTCTGACACCGTTCGCGATTCGGATCTGACACGCGACGTGCCGCCGTTTTTAGACGCCTATCTACTCGCTCTATTATTTATGAACGCAGATCTAAATTGTTCATTTGGTTGTGTAGAAACGTACGGATAAATGGACGAATGACGAATGGGGCATCTTGATTGAAGCGGTCAAGAATATATTTGCAAGAATGTATGTATTCGGATAGGATACGTTACGAAGAGATTGTCTACGTTTGTATTATTCCTTTAATAATTGTTATCATAGAAGTACTAAATTGCGGTAAGATCCCTAGTTTACCGGAACAGTTCCTTTCTCATTCACAGAAGGAGAGAATACTTTACGACCGTTTCACGATTTCTCATACATACAACGCGAGCGAAATGCAAGCAAGAAATATTTCATCTTACAGTCTGTAATTACATACGAAAATAGAATCTTAATCAGCGAAACAAAAAGCGCGTCATAACCGATCGGCAATATTTCATACAGCCCGCAAGAACGAGCGAGTAGACTCCGAACGGTGACCATTACGATTTTGTGTACGCCGTACAAATAGGAATGCCTCGTAAACGCTGATTATCGGCCACTCCTGTCCGGGACCGGCGGCCGTAAAAAAAAAATTGTGCGCGATGCCTCGTAAAGGATCGTTATTCAGAAGTCCTATGAGCGTACACAAAGGCGGCCCGTGCTGGCTCGTAAAGGAGTCTTACTACGCCTGGGGGCATATTCAGGCATATTCAGGCGTACATGTGCAAATACAGGAATGCGCGAGTGGCTCCGGTAGGAGAATCGTTATTAGGGTTCGTATTAAGAGTCCGCGTACGTGTTATTTTTACGCGACATCCTCCTCCTACCTCCCTTCCCCCTCCTACCTCCCTATCCCTACCGATATTCCACAGAGGATGGTACTCGTTGCACAGGCAATATTCTCGCGTATATTAGGTACGATTACTGGCCTGCGAGTGTGTGCGCGCGCGCACGCCGGGCCGAGGGACGCACGTACGGGCGTCTTTAAAATTTAGAACACGCGAGCGCCTGTGTTTCAAAGATTCAATCGGCCTTAAATTATACGTTGCCGAGTCGGGGCCCGCGCTCGTTTCGCATGGCCGAAGAGGCTTAAAAATGAGAAGAAGGAAGGAGGAGGGCCGGCGATAAAGAATTTCTAGAGGGTGGAGCGGGCACGTAGAGGCGCGGGATAGGCTAAAGGAGAGGGGAGAGGAAGGAGGGAGGATTCTCCGGTCCGCAGGGAGGTGAGGGGAGGGTGGGACAAGGCCCAGGGGCCCGCGGGAGTCCCGGGATTAGAAATTATGCGCGACCGATGGGCCGATCCTCGTAGCTGGTCTTCTAGAGCCCCGACGCCCGCCGGCAAAAATTATATACACGAAAGGAGTACGAAAACAGGATCACCGTGAAATTGCCCCGGTGAAACATTGTTGAGTCGAGCCGTCCCACTAAATTGTCCCTCCCGCGAAACGTTCAGGTTCGCTGATCGCTACCTTGCGGTCCTCGAATTCTTACCCTTCTGCTCGAATATTCTCTATTTCCGTCGGTCGATGTCGTAACCTTACGTTTACTCTGTTAGGAACTTTCAGTTTTGTTGTACTATTTTCAGCATTCTTTCTCTCATAATGTCAAAGTTCTACTTATATATGGCTTTATTTGTTCGCTTCCGGATTACAAACTCTCACACCTGACTTCTTACATTACATTAGATTACCTAATTTATCAAAGTTCTAGGTAATTGGTTTGTTTTACGTAACTAATTGAATTGGCCAGTTTAGGAGTTGAACAGACATCTTGGCTGTGCGTTAAGGGCAAGAATCCGGAATATAAGCTTTGTCCACGGCATCCGGCGACCTCCTCGACTTCCAGAAGGCTTTCTCGCGTCAAATGGCTCGCGGAAGAGGGTCGCCGGCAACGGTATTAAGTACATAAATCCCGAGAGCATCGCGCGATCACGATCCGCAATCTCGTAGCCTGACCCTCGCTCGCGCCGCTAATTGACGCGATTAAAGCCGCATCGTCCCTCATAATTAATACTTACCTACGCTCGACGTTAATACGGTTAACTTACGGCATCTCGGCGAACGAGCGCTGACCGCGAGTACGGCCATGATTGTCGACGGCAAAAGGAAACGTAAAGATCGAATCGAGCAACTCTAATTCCGGCCAAATTATCCTCGGATCCCTCGTTAGCGGCATTAAGATGCGCCGCGGCCGGCCGAGGCATGCAAATGTCTCGTTTCCGGCGAAAATCCGCACGCAGAAAAAGCGTATAAGAACGCGCGTTCTTGTCTATGCTTCTGTTGTTCTGATATTTGTTACAAAATTGTGAGCACGCTAATGGTATAGTACTGGCAAGCATCAAATTATAGGTGTACATGTACAGAGGAACTCAAATTATAAAGTTCAGAGCCTCCCAAGAAATTGAGAGTAAAGAGTCAACTGTTAAGTTTTTAAATAAAAATCACATACTCATAACTTGGTTCAGCTTGGAAAATTCTTATAAATGATATTCTATTTAATAGCTTCGATTGTAAAATCGATTTATCAGTATTAGATACCAAGGCCGCTTAGATCTGTATAAAGCTAACGTTTGCACTCCGAGAGGACGCGGAAATAATCAGTCGATTAAAAATGGCGCCGATAACCGCGACTATCGCTATCGATATATATATATACACCTAACCCGCAGACACTGCGGCCGATGGCCTGGCAAACGAAACTGCCGACGGAATCGCATGGCCAGCGATGCTGATATCCGGCGCTTTTCCGCTATCGCGAATTATCGGCGGCAGAAAACCGGACGGTGCGTCCGCGTTATTTATACTTCCCCTCCCGCCGGCCTGGGCCGGCTCGGAATCCGAACCAGGAAGAGGATCTGAAACGCCAGCCTGCTCCCCAGATGTTCGGACACTGTTACTTCGACGTTATCCGACCTGCCGTTAAGTCTCGGCCGAGTCTCACGACGGGCTCGACTTCTTCGATGACATAAAACGAGCCCGCTGACGCCGAGGATTATTAAAACTCTCCTTCCCGTTCTCGGCGCGACAGGCGGATGGATGGAACGAGCGTGTCGCATACCGGATTAATCCGCTTAATGGATCGAGTCCGACTCCGTTCAGGCACAAGTCAGCCCCGATTTCCGCAATCCGGTCAGAAGGCAGTCGATACGGTTAGATCGGCTTCCCAGCGGGACCGAAATAGCGGCCTGGAATATGATGTTTTTCACGCTGGTAAGAGAGCGAGAGAGGGATGCGATAATCGACGGACTAGAAGTTGGAAGGTGGTCGTCTTCGAGAACGGCAGCACCGGGAGCGTCGCGGATCCGTTTTATCCGATCCACGGAATTGCCATTAAAGTCGGCCCCCGTTCGATTTAGAGGCGATAAACGATCGGCGCCGAGTATGTTATCCGACCGGCCAGCATGCGAGCGACCAGCAACCGGATCGAGGGATCCAGGGATCCGGGGATCGTACATATGCATGCGTCGATCCGGTGTACCGTACGACTGCTCCGTCCTTGTCTGACTTTAGGTTCCCATCAAATTGGCACCGGCCGGACGAGGCTCGATACCATTAAGGATAAGGGTCGCCGTTGGATCGGAGGAAAGTGCGCTGACGTAACAGGTTCCATCCACAGTCGCGACTTTACGCTCCCACTGTCGATCCTGCCTGAACATTGTTACATATTGTGAGAAAGGATTCGCCGGATCGTCGCGGTGGGCTTCTCGGATTTTATCGGGATCATTTGCATTATCGGAGGCCACTGTGTATATTACGTGCCAATGCGACTCCGTCGGGACATTCAGATAGCCCGCTGTTTATGCGCTCGACTTCCAGAATGTCCGAGTGTCGCTCAGTGTTTGTATATACGAACGTTTTTAAGCCCTCTTCACTTATCTTAACGGGCCGAACCGTGGAAACGAACGGCCGAACGGACCGAATTGGGCGGACCGTTATAATAACTTAGCATTTCGAGTTCCGTGTTAGAACAGTTAGGCCTCAACCTGTTAACTTCTTCGCTCTGCGCAGACCGAATTGCTGAGAGCGTGAAGAGCTTTTGTTACGAGCGCTTGACGAGTGTCAACAATTCGAATGCAAATTACAGCATTTTCTCTCTCTTGCCAGTAAAGTAGTAAATCGTCAAAAACCTACTCAGTGACCGACAGACAATAGCGCATGAATAAAAATATCATACCTACGAACATCAAACTAACAAAAAACCAACAACCCTCTCCCACAGTTCGATTATCCCTTCGACCGGAATGCGATCGAGGAAGCGCGAGCTAGGAATTCTCCCAACGACACTACCCCGCCGCTAATTAGCCCGACGGCGCAGGCGGCATGAGAACAAACCTCTTCTCCGCCCACTGTTAGACTCGCGCCGCGCGGAAGTGCAATTTGCATGCGAACGGCTCGATTAACTCGGAGTGCATGAAAAAAGTTTTACGACATCAACATCGTAATATCGCGTCGTTAACCGCGTTCGTATTGATATAATTATAATAACGCAGGAGGTAGGAGGGGGGAGGGGGCATCTGACAGGTAAATAAGACCGAGTCTAAGAGCATGCGGCGAACGTGCAAGAAACGTTTCTGAACTCGTATGATGAACGTCGTTTCACGGACTCCGAGCCCCGATGGAAAGACCATAAGTGTAACGGTCCTCGGACGCGGCCATTCTGAGGAGAAAGGGGGTACGGGGAGGGCTGGCGAGAGGGGAGGAGAGCGGACGGTTACCGTTGCGCGGTCCAGAAACTCTTCTGAAGCCGATATCACCTTAACCGTGGCGAGTCCGGTCTACCCTGCCCACTGTTGCGCTTTCGTTTCCACTTCCGACTCGCATCGCGGCGCGCCCACACGACCGACTCGCGACCGGCAAATTCCACCGGGGATACCGTAGTGTCCGATCCGACGGATCGTTCTGCTCAGATGACTGTGCCCGACAACGGCGGGCGCATTTTCTATTACGTCGCGGGAATGTTCGAGATGCTGGGAGATGTTCGCGGATTTGCTCGCGGGAGATCGATCGGTATTGCGGTTGGATGTGAAGGATCGAGTCCGGTACTGTAGTGGAGGATGAATGGGTGATAACGTGTTGGGATGAAGGGGAGCGGAGAGAATTCGGATAAGGGCTTGGGTGGCTTAGTTGGATAGAGCAACCGACCGGTAAATTGGGAGACCCGGGTTAGAATACCGGACCAGCCGAGTCCGATTTTTATTCGGCTGAATAAAGTCCGATATTTCGATTGAGTAATTTCTTCTTTTAGAACGGGGTGGATTAATTGCATGGAAGTTGTTTCTTTCTCTCGCGATGGCACCGTTCCTCGAACTTATCTGGGCAGTACTGTTACGCGAGAGCGGTCGAATGAGCCAAGTCGCAGGAAGTCGAAGCGGGAGATAGGTCCCTTTACTTTTTCCGGGGCCGTTAAGAGGGACTACGTACGGTTCCCACGACGGCCGGAATCGGAGTTCAGCTATAGAGTCCGGCCACGGGACCCCGGCGTGAATTTCGACAGTTCCGTGCGTCGCCGTTTTACCGTTAACGCTCGGTCCAGAAAGGCAGCCGAAGTCAATATCCTCCTTACGGTGTCTCATCCGTCCCCGCTTCCGCCGGCAGCGTCGATTGCGAATTCATCGGCGAGAGGAGAGAGAGAGGAGAGGCAGAGGAGAGCCAGAGAGGCAGAGGAGAGCCAAAGAGGCAGATGAGAGGCAGACTCTCCAACTTGGCAAAAAGGCAGAGGACTTGCCTTTTGCCGGTGCCGGGCAAGCCGCGAGCACGATTGCAACTGAGCATGCGGCAATAAACACTCCCCGGTAATAAGCGGCTACCAGGCACCGAGGCTGACTCGCGCCGGGTGCCGTTAATCTCGGTCGGCCTCGAACAAGGCAAACAAATTTGCCGTTCTTAATACGCCGATGCGTGTAATCCGCAGTGCCAACATTCCCACTTCCAGGCGCCATTATCGTTCTGCCTCAACGGCGGCACAGACTGCCTCGACGACCTGCCTCCCAGCGAACGTGGAAGGGAAGAGGCCTTCTTGAAAAATGAAAAATGGCTAACGGTCGTCGTTAGAGGACGCCGGAGGACAGTTACGAATCGAAGCGGGGATGACGCACGCGCGAAACGCGGAGCCGGATCCGTAGAATTAGAAGAACCGTTCCACGGACGATTTACCGTCCCGATACGGAGTGCGAAAAGGAGGAAGAGGAGGAAGGGGGGGAGGCCGGGGTGAAAGGCATGCCGATTCTCGAAGCGTCGGACCTCGAAGGCTCTCGGTCCGGGCGGCTCGAAGGAGCGCAAAAAAAGTGAGGCCAGTAGGAAGATGTGGGTGCCGAGCCGCTGCCGACGGTAATCCACACTGAAGCGCGACGCTTCCGGATGATCGCCCAAACGGGTCGGCTGGGCAGGCATCTAATCCGTAAAATGATCCTGTCCGCAAGCATCCCGTCGTGCCGAGCGTGAGCGAGAAAGAGAGAGGAGGAGAGAGTACGCGAGCATGCTGGAGGTAGAAGGGAGGAGGGAAAGGAGGGAAAGAGGGAAAGAGAGCGAGAAGCGAGGACAGCGAAGGAAAAGAGGATACGCGAGGATGGCAGCGTGTCATCCTCCTTCGGTGTGTATCGTTTACTCTGGTATCGGGCCGCGTATCGATATCGCATATCTCGATCGCGTATCTCGACCGCGATCGACGGCCTGCTTTTCTTTCAAACCCCCCGCGCGTGAGCCCTTTCTCTATACTTAGGCGGCGGTTTGCGCCGGATCGCCAATTTGCGCCGGTCGCACTATTTGCGCGCGCGTGCGCGTGCGCAGCGGCGTCGATCGTCGGGCGTAGGTTGATCGATCAATTTGCGGACCGCGGGCCGCTGGGCTTCCCTGGTTGCCGCGAGTCGCCCGGAGGTGAGATTCTAGGTGATTCTAGGTGCAGTCTGACCGCGCACGGACAGGTTGCCGGCGAATAGTGTCACGCAGGGTGAAGAGTGCTGTCGACGCTTCGGAAGCGAGGTTTAGATGTGCTAACGCGGGATATACTCGCATATTTGTGAAAATACAGGTATAAGTTACAGTCGTTAGTATAGATAACCTGTCTAGATGGATAATTGTTGGACTGTCAGGCATATACATACCTACTGCTCACGTAGAATAATCCAGGCAGATTACAGTATGGCAAGACATTTATTTCAATTTCGTAGCGTGAAATAAAACTCATATCTTTATACAAAGAATAAAGTTGAATCAATAATGTATTTTCCGCCTTGTTCAATGACCTTTTCCTATACTGTCTTGCCAATCGAATAATATCGAAATACAAAACTTCGTGAGTTGTACATACAGATAAGATCTTCGTGTGTCAGTACTTTTTCCCACCTTCTCCTGTGACCCACATGTGACTCATCCCACTCCGGAAACTGTACCTCTGTCATGCATTAACATGAAAACTCTCCCATAATTCCGCTTGACCACTCTGGTCCGACAGTAATCCCGGCACGAAAGCGTCACCGCGCGTTTCTATTAATCCCCCCGGCTGCGAGATAATTCCGCAACCCGGTCCGGACAGAACCGAGGCACTCGCACGACGGTCGGTTCACCAGCTTAGAAGAGATTCGTCCCTCATCTCGCCAAACTGCGCAGAAACTGCGCAGGTGGGACGGACGTCGGGCCTCTAAGCATCCGCAGGACCGGCGAACTTCTCGCACGACGCTGAACCCCGCGAACGCTAAGGGGCAAGCTCGTGATTATTACACGTGGCTCGACCTCGTAATAGCCGCCAAGATGGCGGCCGACCCTCGTGGGAGGGACAGGATACGAAATTGATGACCTATAACCACGGCGCTTCATCATTCTCGACGATCTAGGCCAGCGATTAATCCACCCTCTTCTTTCTCCCCCTCTCCTCCCTCTCCCTCCTCTCATCCCACTACTCGCGTCCCGAAACGACAGGTTAATATACCATAATTGAAAAATCATACCGTCCGATCCTCACGTGCAATTTAGCGCCACTCGATGCGTAAGATCCAATCCAAGCTTTAATTCGATTTGATTCCGTACCGATTCTCGGGTCAACGAACCGATGCCTTCCATCTTTCCCAGATCAGCTTTAAATCGATTTGATTCTGTACCGATCCTCGGGTCAAGGAACGAAGGCCTTCCTTCTTCCCCAGATCAGCTGTCTTCCGCCGATGCCGCGCTCTTACACCGACGAAACCTACTCCGATCGTCCTCAGACCTCGAGCAGGTGTATCTCTACCGGCGTAGGCCAGGAAGTGAGTTAAAAACGTGCTAAGTGTTCGCTAATGAGCGACTGTCGCGTTCTCGGCGAGTTCGTTCGCCCTCGGCACGGCCGAGCATGCGAGGGAGCCTTGACCTGGGACTTTATTGTCTCAAAGCTGCTGGCTGAGGCCTCGCCGAGGATCGCACGCAATAGGCGCGTATGGGGATCGGATGTGAGAGAGTCTTCCTTGCCGGGCATAGGAGGAGTAACATTTCGCTACGGTACACGCGATTATGTATACCGAGGTGCATTGTTCGCAGATGAGAGGCTCCCCCCCTCCCCCCTGTCCACTACTTTGCAAATCACTGGCAAACGAGACGCCCGTTACACGATCTGCGACGCGGGCTGTAAGAGTGCAAGGCAATGCATCGCTGCCAACGACGCCGGACGAGGTGTCATTGGGCACGTGACGGCACGCCCGATGGGCGTGTAAAGGTTGTCGTTCGACAAGTTTGGATGCCGAGAGTGGCGTGGGTCGAGTTGCGGCGCACGGAAGTGACAGTGCGGTGGAATTAATGCAATGGGTGAGTATTGGTTCGATAGCGCGGAAACTGTGGATTCTCAGGTAATGATGCTCGCAGTGAAGCCGATATATGGATCGTTTATTTTGAAAGTGGTGTAAGTCGATTAAAAAAAATATTAAATATTACGTAAGTAAACTATTTACACCGCGTTGATCATAAATAATTTGATATCTTATTTTTTTTTTAAATATGGGCTTACACCGCTTTCAAAATAAATGATCCATGTATATGATATATATGATATGCTGTTTATATATGTACATCTAAGAAATGAACAGCGAAACGGTAGAATTTTATTCAGAATTATTCAGAATCTGACAGTCTGTTGATTCTAGCAATGCAATAACGATCTCTTCAGTTAAGACTATGTATAAACATACATACATATGTGTAATAGATAAATAAAGCAGCAGCAGCTATTTTTATAAATCTTTCAAGAAGTATTCCGAATCACATCATTTATGGATTCTGTCAGCGAGATAATGATACCCTCCATTCCTGGGAATTTCCACGTAATTACGTAAAGTCCATAATAACTACCACCATTATTACGTAAGCATACATATATTAACACTTTGCACGCTTGTATCCCATCGAGGCGCTAATAAAATGTACGTACATTTAAAAAGTAGCCTCCCCGCTCTTAATTAAACCGAAAGATATCGCGGTACCGCAACCGACCCGACGCATTCATCGAGATCGTGCGAACCATTCTACCCTGTGATTAAGACGGCAAGTATCTGAAGGATCGACGATCCAAGATTGATTTCAAGGCTAGCAATACTCATCCTCTAGCACTGCTCTTAATTACTGGAACCTTATCGCGAAATTCTATTATTGGGTTGGTTGTTGCGACCAAAACAAAACTAAACAACTAATCGATATAATTTTTGTACTAAATTAAAGGTGGAAGTCCAAACAACAAGAAAAACATATAGATTAGGAACACGATAACAAAACAAAAGAAAGTGTAAAGACCATCTATCGACAAAATCTGCAATCATTTAGTTGCCAACCCAATATAACGCTATTATATATTAGCTCCTGGCCACGCTCTATCGAAAGAGATAGGCAGACACATTCTTGAACAGTCGGATTTCGAACCGTCCGCAATTTTTCGCGCCATGCCTCGTGACGACATTCGCAGACCCCGCGACCTGCCCCACTATCCGAGCGTTCGAACCCGAGGAAGATCTCGGAGGCGCCGCCTGGCCGTTGACCCCGAGTCGCCTACGGCCCTGACCAAGACTCCGTTTAACTCGCCGACTCTCTTCTTCGCCTCCTTCTTGCCGCCGTCCGGCCGGACTCCCTTGCCGAGCCTCGCGGACGAAGAAGAGGAACGCGAAGCCTCTCGGCCCGATCCGAGACTCGGAATCCAGGGGTGGACTCTCGGCGCTGATCGTAATGAGCGGCTGAAGTCTGGGCCTGGATATATAACGCGCGTGAAATTAACCTATACGGCAGCCTATACGGGACGGCAGAATTCGGCCGCGGAGAAGATGGAGGCCTGGCGTGCGTATAACACGGCAAACTGCCGTATAATGTGGACTACACGCGTCGGGGATACCGAGAGTAGGAAGACGAATTAGAGTCTCGCTGGGAAGGCACAGTACTCTCTGCGTCGCGTGTACTTTGCACGGTGGATGCTTACGTGGGATAGCATTATGTAGGTTGCGTCTGAAGTCATTACGGCCGGTGTAAAGTACCTGTCTTCATATTGCGAAGTTTAGAGAGTAAATGATCGTGCTGATGAATATAATTGATTTTTTTTTATATATTTATATGTTCGAGGTTTTCTATAGCACGAATTCGTTAGGGGTATAGTTTGTTTTTACGCGGGAAGCGATTGCGATCGAAAGAAGACGATGAAGAAGGTTGTATGGGGGGATTTGCCGAGAGGATATTCTTGCGATTTTTCTTTTGTGGCAGAAAATGCTGATGGGAGATGAGGACGGCCACGTGTTTGAGAGCGATCGAGGCATGCGCACGCGCGTGTTCTCGAGGCGCAGGTAGACTGGAATGAGGACGCCGATGATGGTCGTGGAGGCATGCGTTCGTGATACACCGGGTGTCCCGGCAGGTTGTGACCCGCGATGCAGAGTCGGGCCCTCTGCAGGTACCGCACCTGCCTCGAAATAGATTGTCGAATGCTTCGCATCTCCCTCCCCCCCGGATGTGGGTTTTGGGGAAACCGGTTGGAACGCCGGGAGCATTCCTCGATTCATTTCAGAATCCAGTATACGGATTTGTGCTTTAGACTGAATTCGATTTTGTCGCGATTCAGAATGCGCCGTCGGATATTGCCACGTTTGGCAAATAGTCTTTGCGCCTTACAATCGATTACATGCCTCTGGGATAAAAATTGCTAATGATTTTGCATCTTATGCTCTGCCAGTTCCGTTTAGAATCAATACACGGTTAATTTTTCAGTGATCATTGTAACATGTTACCGTAATCACTTAAAATGAAAATGTCAATATATAATCGCTGACAATTCTACTGTCAAGAGCTGTTACATTCATGTTTGACATATTTTAATTGATCTTCCGCACCTATACAAAAATTGTCGGAAACCATCGTTATCGCAAGCGTCCTTTCTGACGTCGACGACAAAGAAGGACTCTCTGACGAGGAGTCTCGTTTTAGTCAGTGGCTCACAGGACAGCAATTCTGCAGCAGAGAGCTACCTTTAACTGCATTATAATCGCCAGCAGTCCTTTTCTTTCCCTCGCTTAATATCACCTGCCTCCGCTAATGGCCGCCCACGATATAGGACAACTCGACAGCGACGGAAGCAGGACTCCCGGATTCCCGGAAAGCAGGATGCCGGCGTCAGGATTATGGTGGTTGGGTCGGCAACGACCCGGCCAACTTTTTAGCCCCCCCCCCCCCCCCGCGCGATTAGTTTTTCGCGGCCACGCGCTTCTCTCTTCCCTGCGGGTCGTTCGACTGCGTCCCAAAACGATCCTCATCGAGCTTCCGACGTGTAATACGCGGAATCGTTCGACGAACCGGATGATTCACGAGGTTCGCGGAAGGGCAGAGAACTCCAGGCCTTCGTATTGTCGCTATTACGGTGCTCGCCGACCAGTTCCGCTCAGTTCGACTCGCTTCTGCAGAGTCTTAGATGCTCGGAATCGAGAGTTATGACCTGACGCGGAACGGCAGATGGACACAAAGTTTGGAAACGTGCGTTCATTGCAAATATACCGAACATTTAGCGTACATTTAGCGCTCGTAAGGTGTGGGAGACGATACCCACTTTATAGAGTCCGGCTAAGAACTATAGCTGGAGATTTCGAGGAAAGAATATAGATGCTATACGTGCTTAAAATGCTACAATAACGACGCAGAACTTTACGACAAGACATATGCGAACTAGATGGGATTCGTGTTTGTGGGCTTATAGTAAAGCAGACTGGAGAATAAGCTCACGAACATGAATCTCATATGCGAACTAGTTCGCTATCGTATTGAAGCATCGCGAGATTCGGCGGATGGAAGAAAGATTGCGGTAGGCTTCTAAGCATAGTTCTTTCCCCGAAACGTATAATTAGCACCGTCCCACATCGTTCGAGGGTCGATGGACTCGCGATTAATCGATCTGTGGCCCAGGTACCAGCAGGCATTTATTCGGCGCACGTTCGGCGGGTACAACGAAACGAATGTGCGCGTCGGGAATAAGAACGAACGTCGGCTAATTTCAACCGACGCTCTCCTAAATTCGCACCGCGGCAGCGGAAGTAGGATACGTAATGAGCCTCGTACGTTCGCGGTCAGCATCTCGGCCAGCATCTCGGCCAGCATCTCGGTCAGCATCTCGGCCACCTTCTCGGCCACCTTCTCGGCCATCTTCTGCCCGCCACCGTGAGCTCGCATTTTTCGCTCCGCTTCCATCAGGAAAGGGCAAGGTTAATTTGCGAACGGAAAGCTAATCTGTCGACGAGACGGAAGCGTGCACGGCACGAATCCCGTAAATTCGATTCTCGGCCGAGTCGGGCAGCTCTCTCGTTCCGCCGCGGAACTTCTCGACTGCGCGAGCGCGAAACAAATCGAGCGCGAAGCTCAAGGGGGGCCCTCTTTGTTAAAAGGAATTCCAGAGGTGGCTCGCTAAAACGTGTTACGAGCACACGAGCCTCGCGTATGGGACTGAGCCACTTTCGCGTGAGCCGACGGCAGCGAGGCATAGGAGGAGTGCGAAAGAACAAAGTGAGCCTGCCTCCTCGCGAAATTAGGCACGATGCTCCGGGGAACAAAGGCTGAAACTAGTCCTCGCTGCCGGCCTCAACGGTTTTCGCCGGCACCCAGGCTCGGCTGTCGGATGCAAAGTATCGTAAGGTAGGTTGGAATCGAGCGCGGAGGACAAAGACTGAAAACCTTCGCTGAACGTCTGCACTGATCTCTAGTGACACTCGGTACTCTGTCAGACCAAAAATTTAGATCTTGTTACTCCCACCACTCGTTCGACATTTCAAGCTAAACTATTGACGTATAAAGGTTACAGAACGTTCGAATTGTTAGATTCTTACGTTGAATCTCGAATTGTTAGGATCTTCCTAGGCTGAGTATACGAACGTCACTTTCGAACGTTCGATTCTGCAGTTATGTCAACTGGACGTTTTGACGAATCTACTGTTATGTCCCCCCCTCCCACTCGAGCACGAGGTCAAGACCCGAAAGCGTGCCGAATCGGGGGAGCCGGCCGCCCTGAAATCCATTCTCGCCCGCGGAGAGAATTCGGTTATTCACGCCGCTAGCGAAGTGCCTGCTTGCCCGTTTCGCGGCCAAAGCCTCTTCGCGGCAAGTGGCGTGGAAGCCGAGCGAGCCGGTATTGCTCAACGGCCGACTACGGCCCTGACTTTGAACTCCATTCTCGCCCGTTCACCGTGGGAATGCCGGCCGTGAGCTCGACGGAGAGAAATACAGACGCTCGCGAGCGCGAGCGCGCGCGCTTCTTCGATCGATGCCGAGAGATCTATCATAGCGTGTGATCTATCATGTCGACGGCAATCTGCGAGCAACAAATTATCCCGCGCGTCGAAACATCGTCAAGAAATTGATTTCGAGACCGTCCGCGCGAAAGTGATTTATATTCGGGAAGCACATTGATACGTTGAAGTACTTGTATGGATCTAATTCGTGTGTTCGTACTAAGCTCATGTAACCGAGTTGCGCTGAGTATGTATTATATCAGATCACGATCCATGGAGACTTCGATGCTGAAGTTCGACCTTCCACGTTTGCGCGGGACGAGCAGCGAGTAGCTACGTACTCGACCCGATCCGATCATTCACCCTCGACACAACTCGGTGGCGGTCATCGGCGCGAGGAGAGTCTCTCGGCTGTTGCGAGGCGCCTAATCGCGGCCCCGCTCTTATCATACCCTCCCACCCCTCTACGAATTCTCGCGTCGGAGACCGTTAAGACCGTTAATCGATCTCCCGACCTCTCGCAATCCCGCGTGTCGCCGCCCGACAATTTTCCCGTCCCTATCTCGAGAATCTCTCCTGGCACCGTTCTCGCCACCTTTTACTCTTTCTCTCTCTCTCTCTCTCCCTCTCACACTCTCTTCCTTTCTCTCCCTCTCAAGCACACACACGCATACTCTCCTTCACACACATCCCTCGCGACACTGTACGCGAGCCGGCACTCAACTTAGCTGTCGTCCACGTACCTTGGATTATTCACTGGTCACCGAGCTTGACTCCGGCTCCACCTTCTTCCGTCTACTCACACGATTTATTCACTTCCGCGACTCGGGGTCCGACTCTGCCCGAGAACGGTAGGAAGGTCGTACTCTTGACCGGGTAGCAGGAAGGGAATCAAGGAGGAAGAAGGAGAGTGACAGAGAGTGAGAAAGAGAGACAGAGGTGGGGGAGGAGGATAAAGAGGAAGTTGGCTAGGTTCACCGAGCACGTTCGAGCACACTTTCGGAAGCGCGGGTTTAGCACGACTTTTTCTACTTCTTCTCTTGGCGGACGCGCGACCGACTGCGCCGATGCGGAGACGATTTTTTCTCTTCTCGCCCGACGAGCGAGAGGCGGGCGGGGAGGTCACGTCGACGAACGTACGAGGGAGGTGGACGGAGGAAAGAATCGACTCCTGATGGCTGGGCTGTCGGCACGGCTCTGTCCTCGGAACGGCGCATCGGCCTGACTTTATAAACCGGCCGCTCCGACGAGAGGTGGTCGACGTCGCGAGCCGGCTAAAGCTCGTCGGCCATTGGCCCAGTCCCTTCGACGAGCGGATCTCATTGGCCGAGGGATCTAGCGGTACTGTTGCCTGCCTGCCTGCGAGCCTGCCTGCCAGCCCGCGATGCTGATGCCTCGCACGTCCAGCAGGGGGATTCTTCGAGACTTCTTCGCTCGGGGGGCATCGGACAAATTTTGTCGATTTACGCGGGCTGTTTTTGAAAATTTCGATTTTCTGAGGGATGTGATTAGTACTCACGTATTTTTGACTGTTTTTAAACACTCTTATCTTGGAGGCATGTTTGGTTGATTTGTAAAGTCCATAAGGGTATTTAGTGTTCAGGTTCAAATAATGTTTGAAGGTACCTTGGGAATAATGTCTTAGGAGCGGAAGGTCCTCTCTCGAACTGGCTGTTTAAGGAACAGCGACACGTTACCTCTCTCCCTCTCTCTCTCTCTCCCTCTCCCCAGAGCGCGTGTCACGCTCGCTCAGCCTCACGTTGATTGTTGCGGTTCGCTGACGAGCAGACACGCTTCAGGTGGGACTCTTCCGCGCCGGGCCCGTCTCCGAGGGGCGCTTACCATTATCCCCTGCATTATCATAATTGATTTTGCGCAGCTTTGCGGGGGATCATAATTCGCCGTACCTGAAGAAAGGCGAAATTACACAGCGTCCGAAACAAACGGCGAACGACGAACGGGACGCGTACCCCGTACTGGCCCAATCCTCCAGATCCGTTGTCCGTCTAATGCCCACCGTCGACTCCGGCGAATCTTCCCGTCCGACAGTTAGCTTCTTTATTACCGTAAATCCGCGCAACTTATCCGTCATCCGCCTCCGCGTTCCTCAGGTACGACGTAGCCCTACCCGTTACGCGAGGCGAATTAACATAGTCCAGCGATAAGTGTAACTCTCTGCCGCCAGTCGTAATTACCTTGCCCTCCCGGACTCCTATTAGCGCGAAGAAGCAGGAGGAGGGCGAGGGGGGGTGGGGGGGAGGGCACTCTCCGGTGCAGGACTGCAATAACGTCTAGCGGTACGCGGACGTATCGACACCTGCGTATCTTGAGGCCCGGAGTCCTTGCCCAGGCCCGGGACGTGCCTTCGGAAAGCAGAGGAGGGGGAGGAGGGGAGTCGCGAGATTTATCGGCAGACAAGTCCTGCTCGCCGGTATCGAGCCGTGTCGCAGTTAGGCCGAACCGTTGTCGCGAATTAATGATCCGCTTAACCGGCGTCGATCGTTCGGACAAAAATTGCGTACGACCCAGAGAGGGAGTTAATTACCTCGGGCCTGATTAGGGCGGGAGGGGGCTCGAATGGCTTATTTTCAGGCCAGAATTATCGTCGACGATAGGGACGCACGATAGGGGTTAACAGGGTAATGGATTGACGCGAGACTCGCGTTTTTCCGGTCCCGCGCGATTCCAATCTGTTATGTTAATTGGTCGGACTACCCGCGTTAATTGATTTGGACAATCTCGTCTCGACTGTGATTTGTAGACCGGAGGCCCGCTGATGCCGGTGAGTTATTGCGTTAAGGTCCTACGGTTCAGATTTTTGCGTCGTGGTTCGCGCGACGTTGCCGGCTTGCTCTTCGTACGCTCTTAAATAAATAAGCGAGTAAATAATGGAGCGAGGATGCCTCCCGTTGATCTTCGGCGAATCTTCCATGGGGGGGGGGGGGGGGGGGGGCGAGGATACGAAAGAGACTGTCGGCATGGCGAAAAAAGTGGCGAGCCGGTGAGAAATGAGCGGCGGGGGGAATGAAGAGGTAGGGGGGAGGGGGGGAGGTAGAGTGTTCAGGGATTTTAGCAGGTGTCCGTACGTGAGGAGCAGCGGGTCAAGCGAAGGTAATAAGAAAGATTAATTTGGCTCGCAGCGCGGACGATATATGCGGAATGGATGGCGAGTGGATGCCCGATGACCGATGACGATGAAGCTCTGAGATCCATGATTGATACCGCGGCGCTCCTTCGATTAACGATACGTACGAAACTTTTAGCGAACGCTTACGACCAAAGTAATCTAAAACTCGCGGTAGCAAGTTTCGGCACGGACCGTTTCGGCGACTCGAATCGTTTAGCGAAAGCACGAAGTGATATCGTATAAGCTACTTCTTTCGCGATCATTATAACGGAGCTTCGCGTAATAAGAGTTTCTAAAAACGCATCGAGCATATTGCGAGCGCGGTGTTTAGGCTACGCAGTTTAGCGGAATGAGCTGTGGAATGAAGTGCGGGAAGATTTAAGACTTGAGACCCAGTTGTGTGCTCTGTACGTCGCTGCTGACGGTAATGGAAATTTTACATTATGGTACCGGAATTCAGGTGACGTTTCAGGCAGAGTGTTAAGTGGTTAGAAGCACGCGTACCCTGATGTTTCGCACGGCAAGGTTGATTCCTCGTAACTTCGCTCTGGCCAGCTGGCGCTGCCCGGCATCGGCGGGTGGATGATTTTTCTCTCAATTTTTTCTCCTCCTCGACTCGCCGCCTCCGTCGTTTCCGGCAGCGGGGAATAGGGAATAAAGAGACGCAGACCGCCGCGGAATGTTGCTCGAGCACCGTAAACGCAATGGCGAACGCTCTGACAGCCGCTGAACCGTGAAACTGTTACGAACGATACAGGCAGATGTCGAGGAATGGGGAGGAGAGGAAAGAAAGACGCGGCGGAAAAAGATGGATAGCTACGGACGCAGAGTGAGAGAGAGAGAGAGGCAGGATCGAAGAAACGATTCGATCCAACCGCTCTGGAATGCGAGTAAACCGACCGAAATAACGATGTGGAAATATCTGCCGATCGAGGATTCGAACGTCGCTAGCCGATCCGATCGATCGTATGAGTCGGCCTCGATTTATGGCCACGCATGATAAGGAGCCCGTACGAATCTGGTTCACCGGCACGAATCGTCGAATGTTCATTAGCCGAGCCTAGGAGCTAACTCTCCGACGCGCGCACTGCAAACGAGTACACACAAAACGAACTGAGGAATAATGATTCAATTCTCGACGTGAACGCTGCCGTCTCCATTCCGCTCGTCCCGATGCCAATGGCGAAAATTGGACTCGCTAATGACGGTCGCATTCCCGAGTTGACACGACTGAGGTTCCATTCAGCGGCATCCTGCATCCTGCATCCTGCCAAGCTTCTGGCGCCTGACACATCTTCAGCATCGGACACAGTCCGAGTCCGAGTCCAACCGCGTTCGCCGATATTGCACACGTCTGCTTTCATCCCTCGGAGAATTCAATTAGAACGTGACGCGGAACGAGCCTCGAACCCGAAGCGAGCCACTTTCCGCGAAATCGCATTCCCGCAGGAGCGAAATTGCCGTCCTGCCTCGTCATCCAGCTAGACGGCCAGTCCGAGTCTCATCCCAGCCCGCTAGCCTATATCCTGCCATCGGTGGACGTTGAATCGGTTAACAAACCGTGACTGCCCGCCTTCTCCCTTTCCCTTTTCCCTGCGCCACGCATCTCTCCCGAGATTCGTTCCTGCCGCGAATAATCGACGGCCGTCAGGAGGGCAGCCGGCGGCCAAGCAGAAGCGTCCAGGACTCTCCTCAGGAATGAAATCGTCGTCCTCCTCCCAGGCCAGGGAAAGTAATGCTTTCCGTTGGCACTCGTCCGTACGTCATTATTTTCGAGGCGGATGGCCGACGATTACTTTGACCGTTCCCTTGTAATTAAATGCGAACCGCGGGGCCAGGAGGCGCTCAGCGTGAGTCCGCGGAATGAAGCGGCCGGCGGTCACGGGAGCGGGAGCGGATAACGAAGAGGTAGCGTCTGCCACGGTTAACAGGAGACATCTCGCTGACGAGCGCGAGCCGGGGAAAAGAGCCGCATCCGCTTCGCCCGGTGACCTTGGGCCGGGGAGGCTGGCTTGATTATTCAACGGGGGTCCTCTGTCGGCCGCTCGGCGCCATTATCCGCCTCTGCCTTTCGTCCGCCTCCTCTTCTGTTCTCCTCCAGTTCTCCCCTAGTTCTCCTCCAGTTCTCCTCCAGTCCTCCTCCAGTCCTCCTTCAGTCCTCCGATCCACCTCCAGACCCAGAGGTCTCCTCCCCGGGCAGGAGCCGCTCCGCGTTTTTCCGCTCCTTTTTCCCGTCGGATAGCCTACCGTTAGCGCGCCGTCTCGAGACTATTCGGTAAAGGCGCTGATCCGCGCGAGGATAACGCTCTGCGAATCGAGGGTCAGATTATGCAGGAAGAGCTTCTTCTACCGTTCAGCCTTGCCTGCATCGTCTTCGCGGGGTTATATAAGGCCGCGTAAAGCACGACTCTATACTGCCTAGGAAGGCCAGGAGCAGTGGGGTGCGAGGTTGAATTCGTAATATGCGCACGGCTCGAACATTAATACTGACATCCAGGTGGCTATTAATTACGGGCCGCAGGAGTCGTAGCTTGCTTTTCTGGGAGTTCCGCGCGATCCTGGACGCAGGAGGATCTCGGGAGGGGGAGGGCTCGCGCTAGGTGGACATTGTAAACGATCGAGATAGCGGAGGAGCCTGTCATGTCGAGCAACACTGTTAGCAAGCCGAGCTTATCTGAGTAAGAACTCCTGTCGTCCGGCTGCTACTTATCTTCGGAGCCTCGATACCGTTCGGGCCCTCTCGGGTATCCGGCGAAGGATGATGGTGGCAGAGTATTCCCAATGTCCGTTAGTTGCGATTCGAGGTAGTTTGGACATTGGCATACCGGTGCGTTGGGACAGCAAGGTTGATTATTGACATCAGGTTCCTGATCGACGATGCTTCGAAAGCATCTTCACGGTTGGATTCGTACTCGAAGGCTCGGAAGTCAGGAGTTGGGACCATTTTTTTTGTTCCTCAAAGAAATCTTCGGAAGACTTCTAGCCTCCTTGTCAGATTCCTACTGATTAAATCAGAAGTTGGGACCTTGAGCGACTAACCGTTGTCTTCACACTCGACTCCGACCTTTATCTGAGGACTATTATGCGATACTATGCAAATGGGCGTGTTCCCTTGAATGCGGGAACCACCTCTTTCCACCCCGCTATCCGTCTAACTGTAGAGTTTTATGGAAACTCTTTATGAAACGCTCGCTGACGAACAATAGAAGAACTCCCCCCTTGCTGCCTATATTCATGCGCGGGATCAGTTAAAAGGCGCGCGTATAAAGTCCGAGGGAAAAATACCACAAACGGAATAGCAGTCCAGGCATTCCAGCGCAATCGGATAATCTCGATAAGCGGAGCTCGGTGGCTCAAAAAACGGATTGAGGTCGCCCGGCGTGGATCGAATGGATCGGATCCATGGACGAGCGCGCCTTTCCTCCTTTGTTCTCCATTTTCTCGGTGGCCGATCGCTCGAAGTTACGAGGGTCTTGCCTAGACGCTGGTAGGAAGCAGAAAGACGAAGATAGATGAAGAAGGATGAAGAAGAATGAAGTTGAGGATGAAGTCGAAGATGAAGTCGAGGATGAAGAGAATGAAGCTCCCGCAGACGATGATCCGAGGATCCAAACGTTCGGCATTCGAGGCTTTACGAGCTCGTTTCAGAAACGTACTCGGGCCTTCGTGTGGGAGTGGCGAGGATAGACGCGTACGCGGTCAGGTCGGCAATCGGGCAGGTTAAGTGTCTAACTGTGGTGCTCCTCTGCCGACTTTACGGCCGGTTCGGCGGAAATAAGCGGAGGCACGCGCGCTGTCCCGAATTCCGAGCCGACACACCCCGCGCGTCTCATTGTCGAATGGTTCATTTTTACCGGAATGCGACGCTCGAATGTAGACAGCTGAGAGCTGAAAGGAACGCCGAAGAATGGTCTGATTGGGAAACATGATTCTTGACATAGGAGAAGACGAGTAAAGAATGTCAAAGGTTGGACCGAATAAGGTAGTGAAGGTAGACATAGTAAGATCCTGTACCTATAACACATACAGGTGCATTCTCTTCAGCTCTGAAGTCTGGATCGTGTTCCTGCGGTGGTGCCTGCTTTGATGCAAGCTTTACGCTCGGTTTGGGTCGTACTTCCGCTGCCTTATTGGAGGTCTAATTGCGGAACTCGTTATTGCTGCTTGCCGACCCTATAGGCCCATGTTCAGGGCTTAATGTCGCTGATAATGGGAATGCAATGAGAGCTTTATCAGGCCGCGGAACACGGCCGGAGGACGTAACTATGCGATGGCCACCGCCGCGGTATTTGCCAAGCTCGTTAAACTTCGGGGTTAGACATTGTTGAACCTTGGGTCCTCTGCGCTTCCTAAGGAAGATCGTCGTGCCGTGATTGGTTGGCGGAGGATGTTGGGGGAAGGAGTGGAATCGTCCTGAACGGATGTATGGTCGGTTTATTGGCTTAGGGGGTCTCAGTTGGGATGTTCGGATTCATCAAGGCCAGATTGCAGAAATTATAGAGGAATCAATGTGTTGGAGGCCAGTGTCAATGAATTTAGATATTAGAACAATTGTCGACCGACCCGTTTAGCTTCCAAACATATTTATGGTATGTCATAACTTTAATCCTATTTTGTGACATGTTTTATTAACAATGCAAGTGGCCAAACTTTCATTCTTCGCTAAAATTCGCGTCGGCCAACTACCGGTGAAAGTGAAAGAAATTGCATAAACGCTCGCAAAACAGCGTTCCACCTCGAGCCTCCGCTCCGAACAGCCACTTCTTCCGACAGAAACAATCCTGCAACAGCTCCTACAGACCCAAAGAAACCGTCGAACTTCTTCACCCACTTCAGGTTATAAGCCTCCATGACAATCATCTTCCTCGCCACTCGGGCCCCACCTCGAACCTCAATTTTTACCCCTCTTCAACGCGCCACAATGTATCGCAAACAGCGGTGTATCCCGATACCGACGAAAGAAAGGATCCCGATCTCAGCTTTCTTGCCGACCGTTTCGAGGCGGTAGGGCAACGAAGACCGAACGATGGAAGGAACGAACGAAGGAACGAAGGAACGAAGGAACGGACGGACGGACGGACGAATGGGCAACAAGTCGCGCAAAACACGCGGCTATCTATCATTCCGCGAGAGCGCATCGCGACGCATTTCGCGAGGAGAGCGGCGCGAATTGTCGACGATAAAAGCAGCCCACGATTAATCAGCGTCAAAGAAGAATCGACCGTGTACAATTTCGCGGAAACGGAGACCTTGAGCAGGCAGAAGAGCTCGACGAGGTGGCGGAGGAGGATGAGGAGGTTGAGGAGGCTGCAGAAGAGATAGAAGGTGGAGGTTGAAGAGGCTGACGGTACAGAAGAATAGGGAGGAGGAGGAGGAGGAAGTGGAGGAGGAGGAGGAGGAGGAGGAGGTGGAGGAGGAGGGTAGGGTTCTTCCGCGAGCGGCGTGGATAATCGAAAGTCGACGGAGGAACAGGGCTACTCTTCTTCTTCGCGGAACGAGGAAATCGCTTTTTACGCGACGCCACTCCCGATACACGATTGGCCATGCGGCTTTGCGGCTAAGGCCGGGAACGACAGAGTCCGCCATTGAAACCCTCGCCTTCGAGAACGTGGAAACGCGAAATCGGTATTTCCGCGGGGAGCCGCCAATTTTTTGTCCCTCCCCTCCCCCCTCCCGCGCACTCTGTGCCACTACCCGTGCCGATCAGGTCTTCTTTTCGCTGGTCGTTCCCTTCTTGTTGGCGCGATCCCGCGAGACCTGTGCAAAACTGTGCGGCGTAGGCAGTGGCAAGAAATGAATGGCTCGCGATGAGATGCGAACGCTTCTTTCTGCCGGAGGCGGTTGCTTAACGATTTTGTGCGGATGTGCGTGGCTGACGGCGTGTGTGGCGATACGGGTGGTTGAGGAAAAATTGAGGGACGAGATAGGATAGCAATTTTCCTTTCGTTCGGATAGCAATCAGTGACTTATTTATTTTAATAACTAAAATAATTAAAAATCAATAACTAATATATTTTGTTTCTATTGATTCTATTGCTTTCGACTGTTTCTGCGTTATTTTTATATAGCCGTAGCGTAAGTCGAAGTATGTAACGGTACGAAGGAAAAGCAATTAATTAAATAAGCAAACATCCAAATAAGACTCGCTTGCTGAAAGCGTTAAACATGTAACTCGTGCAGATTTAAAATTTGCAAATATCAAAGCGAACAAAATAAAGCGATCCAATTTACCGCATTAATTTCCTCTCTCTTCGAATTTATCCTGACCACCGTTAATCATCCATTACCGAACAATACGAGCACGACGGCGAAACCTAATTCCTCCGCCTGAAACGAGTCTGTCGAAGCAGCGAAAGATCGCGCGAGGCGCGAGAGAATTTATATACTTCAGCATGACGGAGCATCGTTGAATATCGCATGGCAGTCAACGCGTTAAGGTTGCGTCACGTTACGAGGCCTCCGCGTGGAAGTTCGTTGCACCTCCAGCGTTTACCTTCGGCATCGCTCGAATCTTCTCCCCCCGCGTCCTGAGCGAATTACGTTGTCTCGTTAAATCCTGCCGACGCCTGGCGTCCGCGGCGGGGGCGAAAAGCGAGCAAAAAGCAAAACAGAGTGCAAGAGGGGGGAGGAAAGGAGGGCGTCAAAGAGGATAAGTCATTATTGGCCGCGCCGCGCGCGGTCGATGAATCGAAAATGAAGGAGACCCCAGCACGCATCTCCACCTACTATTCCATCCCAACTCGCTGGCGAACGTGCCTCGAAAGTGACTCGACAGGTTTTGCCGGCCGCGCGGTGCGAGCGATACGGATTACGTCGTCTTTATTGAGCAGGAGGACTCAAAGTGCTTCTCCGAAGTCGTTCCTGTTTCAGGCATAACGAGCCACTGGCGGCGAGTCACTCTCACGTTCCGTTTCGATTGGATTTCCGCGAAGGAGGAATCGGCCGTCTAGCTCCTCCAGAAGCCATCGACTGTTCGCGAAAGACAAATGACAAAAAGGGTACGCTCTTACGATACGTAACTGTTCCTTTCGTTTCTGGGGTGGGTTACCGCGAATATCGGGAGGGTATCGTTCGATCGGGTTCATTGTCGCGACTTTGATGAAAGGCGCACGACAGTTGGATACTCGGTACGATACTTGTCGCTGGCCAGCGAAAGAAGAGGAATCCTACTAATTCCGACGACAGTCATTTCCTCGGAGCTTCTTGCCCTTTCATTTCTCCCTCTCCCGTTTTTCCACAGCTCCGAGCCTTCCACTCCCTTCCTTCTCTTCATCCGTCCCTGTCTCTCTTCAGCATCGAATGCACGCCCCCGCTACTCCTCGTAATCACTATATTTTCGTTCGTTCGTTCGAGCGTCGACTCTCTGCTTCTCTCGCTTCATCCCGCTGCCGCCGATCGTTTCGTCCTCCTTCGGAGCCCGACGCTCGCGTGCACCGGCCAATCAGGTACCAGGCGGCTCTTCAGGGTTCAGGGTCGGTCAAGGACTCTCGCGGCGCTAGCCGACGTTAGCGAGCGGGCGCGCAGCGCATCCCGACGTTGAGGAACAGCGAAGGATCGGGAAACAACGAAGGATCAAAGGACCTCGTACCTATCCTGACTACCGACTCCAGTCGCCGAGTCCTATCAGCGACACTGTCCTCTCGGAATCTTCAGAATAATCCGACTCGCCGTCCTCATCCCTAGACCTCCCGTCAATCTCTCCTCTTCCCTCTTGCTTCCTCTTCAATTTTTATTTTCTCTTTTCCTCTCATTCCCTGACTCTCTATTCCCTCTTCATCTACCCTCCCCATTCGCCGAAGGTCGTCACCGACGATAATTATGGTTATTACTCATTAGACCGTGAATTACCGGAGGTACCGAGGCTGCCAGCCGTACTTATCCGCGAGACCGCGAACAATCCAGCGAAATGGCCACGCTGGGGTCAAGAAGGAATTTTGCCTAGCCATCCCTAAGCCCGCGTCCGCAGATTTGTCGTCGGCTCGGAACTCGGAATCTCCGCCGCCGACTACTGTTCGACGACTCTCCGCCGAGCCTGCCCAGGAAGCTCTTCTCCGTTCCTACACGAGCCTGAACCAAGTCAGGAGGCAGTTTTCCGCGGAGCGAAGTTTCTTCTCATCCGACCGCCCTGCTTTCCGACCGATAAGCGCAGGCTCGCGTCGAGTTTCATTACTTCGCTATCTGGCATTCTAATCAGCCCGACAGTTTTCGCCTTCCGTTCGCCGTTCAGCTCTCCTCTCAATCTCTTCTTCTCTCCAGCGCCAGCTCGGCTTCCTTCTGCTCTCCTCTCCTTCCCTCCCTTTTGCTTCCCTCTGATTCCTCTCGCTTCCTTCTCCTTCCTTCTGCTACCTTCTGCTTCCTTCTACCTCTCGCCCCCTGCGGAAATTCTCCGGCGGACGTCTCGCAGAGAAATCTTCATAACTACCGGCGAGTTCCACTCCCGTGTAAGAGGAGTCTTGTACCGATATGCTCCGTCGGCTCGACATCTTTTATCGTTCGCAGGACGATTGCGCATTCCGGAAGATTCATCATCCTTCCTTATCCGATAACCTCGCCGCGCACTTCCCTCTTCCCTCTTTGCCGTTCCTCCCCCCCAGCCAGCCCCCCCCTATCCTGCCCGCCTCCTTTCTCTCCCCTTTCTCCGTACATCTCATGTTTTTCTCCCTGCTATGAATACGTAATAGGGTTCGCTCGAAAGAAGGCGAGCTCGTTCGTTTTTCCTGTCCCACCTCCTCGACTACTCTTCTTCCTCCTCCTCCTTCGCCTCCTTCTTCTGCTCGCCATCCTCTTTCCGCCATCTTCTGATCTCCGGTGGGTCTAAAGGTGATTTCTGCCCAAGGTCACGCAGTCGCTCACGGCTGAACGGGTCTATTTATAGAAGCCGGTGTTACGGTAGGACGTATCGGCGTCAGATGCGCAGCGCAGGCAACAGGATCGTTGTCCTGCCGGTGAACGCTCCTCAAGGAGGTCCTCGGGACGAAAAGGAACCGCTGTTTCACGACACGCTTCCTGGCTGTCCGTACTCGAGCGTCCTCTTCAAATACTCGTCATCTCGAATTGAGGAAAACGAATCGCGCTTCCTGCTCCGAATTATGTCGTTCTCGCTGGAGGTCCTTTTTAAGGATCCCGGAAGCGAGGAACATAATTGATCGGGCTCATCCTGCTGTCATCGAGGATCCTGAGTTCCCAGCATCGGATTCTCATAGAACGCCGAGGCTCATCTCTATGCGGATGTAAAACTCGTATTTAAAATTGCAAGGAAAAAAGGGAAAGAAATAGAGGGATGGGGGTAGAGGGGGGACGAAGACTCGTACCGGTTCTTATAGCAGCGCGAGAACGCGCGTTTACGCCTCTGGACTGTTGTTGCGCGCGCGCATTTAACCTTATGAATAGCTTAACGTTCGCACAAAATTAACATAACGTTAACGCTCGGAGCGCCTATAAAAATGATCCCATAAATTGCTCGCGCTCCCTTCCTCGTTACGTTGATACAAAGCTCGCTGCTCCGTTCGCTGACAGTCGAGCAAAGTTGCCCGTCGACGATCCATGGATCCGATAAATCTTCGTACTCCATGAGTCGTTCATTGATCCAATTAATTTCTTTGATTTTTTTTTCAATTTCGTCGTCGACTCACTTGATCGGCTAACTCTATATTTAAAATTAACTGCTTTACTTTTGACACGGCAAAATAGGGAAAGTTTTGAAAGATACATAAGATTCGCTCATGGGTGGAACCATTCTCTACCAGTTTTTTCAGTTTCATCACCGAATCGCCTGATCGACTAACTCTATATTTAAAACGAAGTCCTTTACTTTCGACATGGAAAAATCATGGAAGTTTCGGAAGATATGTTGAATTCGCTATTCTTATGCATCTCGAACAGCATGGTAGTCGCACCTGCGATAATAGATTCCGTAACGAAGCTCGAAAATTGCACTTATGCCGATCCTCGCGCCTTAAACGGGGGAGCGGCAATGAACGTAAAAGGACGATCGGGCCGGCATCGTCGTGCGTCGGGACTTCAGGGGCAGCCCGGAAGTCGGTTATGCGCCGTTCCTCGAAAGGAAGGGTACCCTCTTATAATGCTCGATTCAAAGGGAGCACACGATATCCTGTCCGCGGCTTCGCTGCCGGCAAGTGATAAATGTGGAACTCCGGGCCGCTCGCTCGCCTTCCTCTACCCGGCTTCGTCCTGCGAGGCATCCCGAGGCCCTCAGAATCCGCTCGCTGCCGCGAATCGGCCGCTGACTATTGAACCTCTCGGACGATGGCCAGAAGTGGCGAGCGAACGTTCGCGACCTTTATGGCCGAGCTGGAAATCGATTGCGCCGAGCCGCCTGCATAGATCATATTGCCGCGTCGCACGTGTGCCGGTATGCACGCGTGCGTCGGGAAGTGGACGTATGGTACCTTCGAAATTGAAGAGGTGCGCGGCGGCCGATGGCACGTGTTTGCACTCGACAGAGGACAGATGAGCCTTCTGATCCTGTTTTTGAATTTGCGGTAAGAGGTAATGTTCAAACGTAGAAGCATAAATGTATAATCATATCGTATCGGCCAATTTGGTCAATTGAGACATTAGAGGAGATAAATAAAAATTGAAAAATTATCGTTTCGTCCTCTGGCTCGTGCTCTGGTGAAGATAGAAGATGATGACGTAGAAGCGTATCTAATGTAATTCCGAAATTAATAGTGGTTCGTATTTGCCTAAATTTACTAAGAAAAAGCTCAAGTTACCGGCTGCTTCTAACAATTCTTCCGGATCAAACCTAACTCGAGACACTAACCTAACTCGAGACAGAAGGTGCCGACGTCTCAGATTGAAAACCCGAAGTCCTGAATGCAGAGAACCGAATTATTTCCCATGACACGAAATCATAGTGATCGACGCTCTCCAAGTCTCGCCTAGCTTTCACTCTCCCCTTCCTCCCTACGAATCCACTCCGCGCTCCCAGCCTCTTATCCTCCCTCATTTTTGACCAATGCAAATCCGCCGTGCTCCGATCCTAGTCCGGCACGTCCTATTTCACGCTCGCCGCGTCCGGCCCCCTTTACGATTTCACGCTCAACATTTCAGAGTCCATTTCGCTCGCCGGTCATAATTCGTAATCCCACCGTCGGCCTACAACTATATTTGCCTCTCGTAATCTCGACACCCCTGAAGCGGCCGCGTCTTAGGTGCCCGCGCGGAAAGAAGACCTAGGCCTAACCCATCCTTCTGGCCTGCATGTCCGGCACACCTTATTGCCCGTCGTCCAAGCTCGGCCGACGGCATTCATTACTGCCCCCGGCGATCCCCAGGGTCGTTATTAAAATAATCGTAATCCGCGAACGACCGCGTGTGGCGCCGGTAGCTTACCACTAGATCCGCCGACCGACTCTATCTCGGTAATGACTCTTCTCTCATGAAACATTTTACTTCGGAATATTCGCACTCGAGCTAGGTAAACGATTGTTTTCGTTGTCAAGCACATTAGCTAGTGTATTTCCGACAATTTTACTGGAAATATAAGATAGCTGTAGTGTTAAGGTCAGTCGTAAGCCAGACTTCAGCACATTAACTACCATAATTCCGACAATTTGTCTCAAAATCTAAGGTAGCTCCAGTGTTAAGGTCGGGCAGATCCAACCATCCGACCTCGACCCTGAATCGAAAATCGCACGGCGAGTCTCGAACACCGCGGATCGTTCGGCATTTCGCTCCGATCGTTTCACTCTCGTAATTGAATCTGCGGGCCGAAGGAGGAAGCGGTCGACGTCCAGGTCCCATCCTCCGGCCGGCTGCCGGTCGCTTAGCGGCCCCGAGGGCCGGAGTCCGCGGAAGGCAGCCAGGAGTCGCCCGGGGGAGCTGGAATGGAAAAAGGAAGTGCATTGCAGGCGTCGAGGCACGAGTTGGTGGCGGCGGCACATAATAAACGCTCCGCAAACCGCATCGGGCTCACGATCTCTCACGGGATGATCATAATGTCGGCGCGGGGCGCGAATAGCAGGCGAAGGATGCCGGCCGAATGATCCTGGCCGAAGGATGCTGGCGAGGGCGAAGGGAGGAGGGCCGAGGGAGAGGGTGACTCGCTGGTCCGGAAATCGATTACATGGATTTCGCGATGCTGGCAGCGAGGGAGGGCAGGGGGGGGGGGAGGTAAGGTGGGAGAGTGGAGAAAAAGAAGGCTGGTTCGTGCGAGATGAGCAACGAGCCACGACGTCAGACGCGATGGAATCCGACGTGACAATGGCGCCGGAAGAGGTACGAAGTCTTTGCCCATTCGCGCCGCTTGTAGGAGGGAAGGTTCGTGAGATCGAACAGTCTCGGGTCGTCTCATTCCGACGACAGATAATACCCGATCGTTGTACGCTCGTCTGAAGTGTGTAGGTGGTAGGGCGTAGGGAGAAAATCGTGCGGCGCATTGTTACAGATCACATTTTAAGGAGTATCTTTGAAATTTAAAATATCTTTATTTTGGTTTTAACAATTTACGACTTATTTCAAGAAAAATAGTAAATGAGATTGTGTTAAAAGATGAGCGTCGATTTGAACAGAGTCCCACTGTCAGATTCTGAGTCTTTTTGACATTTTCTTCCGGAACTGATTAAAGTCGGATCCTGTGCCAGAGGCGCGCGGACGATTCGGAATGGAGGAGACAGAGAAGGAGGCGGAGAAGGTGAAGGTGGAAGGTTCCTCGGAATAATTGGCTCGTTCAGGATTATCGGCCGCGCGCGCGCTCGCGCGCGTAGAAGCTGAAGGAGACGAACGTGCGTCGCGAGGACGACTGCTGGGAGGATCGTCGGCTGTTGCGAATTAAGCGACTCGTCGTTTTTCGCGCCATTCGCTCGTAACCCCGCGCGGGGGGTCGCCGGGGGTCAGCGGCTGTTAACTTTACGACGTGGCCGGAATCGCGCGAAGGGGAGGACGATGGAAAACCGCGCGACGCGCGGAATTCAATCGCGTATACATTCTGAATAATGCGCGTTCCTGCCAATGCGAGTCGCGCGTGAGAAAGTTATCCCAGACTGTCTTTGGTACTTTTAGAATATTTTACGTTATTCTACACTATTTTATGTTGTTATATGTCATAATTGATGCTGATTATCGCCTTTTGAGAAGTTTTAGGCCACAAATGAGCGTTTTAGCCCATATTTTAAGTACGTTTGACCACCGTGTCCTTATAATATGGGACTGAGCGACCAATGGAGGGTACTTTGGCACTATTTGGACATATTCAAAGGTGATAGAACCTTCGAAATCGCCGAAAAACGCTAAAAAATTGTTGGTCTTAAAATGGATTTATAAGTACCCTATCCCATAGATTTTAACTCGCCCCGAAAGATGGTCGCAAGCAAAGTTCTGAATTCTCAATAGTTTCGAAGATACAGCCATTTTTCGGAGGTGAAAAAAAATTTTTTTAAAGATCGACTTTCGCCGATGATCCTATCTCAAAGTACGCGTCAAGAGCTTCAAGAAACCCTATTTTTATCATAGGTTTTGACCGCTGGTTCAAAAGTTACAGGCGATTTAAAAAATTGCGAAATTTTCGAAAAATCGAAGGTCGGCACATCGGATCGCCTTTTTGCTACCTGGTAGGGGATCAAAAATAACTCAGAGAGCCGTTTCCCGTTGGTCGAAATTCGCATTAGTTTCGGAGTTACAGCCAAAAAACTATCGAAGAAATAGGGGTCGAAAAATGGGTAAAAATTAAAAGTCTTCCGATCGACTTGTGATTATGCATATTGAAAGAGGATCGAACGAGGATTACAAAAATTGCAACCGGAGCCTCCTAAGTGCAATAATTCCGAAGATACGGTCCAGGAAAGGTGAGAAAATAGTGAAAAAATCAATATATCGCCAGCCCTGTGGCGTATGATATCTGTTACCTTAAATATTCACTTAAAACATAAAACAAAATGTGAAATATGCGCACCATTACCAGATCCGACCGAACGTCACAGTCCACATTCATAGAAATCTTGAGCCTGCGAGGTTGACAATTTTTCCCTGATTCGTTTCCTTCAGCTTCGCGGTTGAAACTAATTGTGCTTTCCAGTGGAAGTTGACGCTGTTCGCAAAAATGGTCTGGCACGAGAGATTGTTAATACAGGGCTAACAGGCGATCGATCACAGGGCTTTACGTGTCATTTTTACGAGCAGTGGACACGCGCTGGCGGCGAACAAACGAAGACATCTCCCGTCTCTGACGTTTACGGGAGTGACTGATGGGTACTTCCATCGTCCGCTTCTCCAGTCTTTTCTACGACCATCGTTGGCTGATATAGCTGCGGGACGAAGGGAAGTCGACGGATTCTGAGTGAAGCGAGGCCGTAATGAAAGCCGCTCGTGTCCGACTCCGATCCGCTGCCTGATCCAACTATGTCAACCACTCATAATACTAGCAGAAGTGACAGGCGTGCGTAAATGTCAATTAAAAAGACGCCTCTACGCGTTATCTGCGCATTAATCATTACGCTCCGACTGGACGTATAGGGAAGGACGTAGGACTCCGGTTTCCACGTTCGACAGGATTTGGTAAAGAATCCTTGACCGTGACAAAGTTAGGACCAAGCGTCCTAAGTGAAAATTCACATCCGTACCTCGCCCCGCTGACTTTGATTGATTTTGACTCGGACTCGCTGGGTGGTCAACGTCCGCGGAAACCCGTCGCGGCGGACGACGAGGAGGAGGAGGAGGACGAGGAAGAGGCAGAAGGGGTCGGATGGGGAGGTTGGAAAAGGCGAGGAGGAGTGCGGAGGAAAAAGAAACGAGGCGTCGCACGTCAGTCGTACGGTATCTTCTCCTGTCGTGGGTCGGTCGGAGAATTAAGAGTAGGAGAGAGACTGGACGCGAGGCTAGATGAGGAAGAAAACAAAGAAGAAGAGGCCGGCGGAGAAAAAGGGGAGAGGAAGGAGAGAGAAAGGGACTCGCGCGATGCGTATCTGAAGGCAAGGCCACGAAGAAGAACGATCGCCAGATCGCGATCCGCTCGGCCAGCAGATTAAGATCGGCGCAACGGCTAAAGAGAATAATCGGAGGGTAATAGGAGAATGGAACGCCGATCCGCAAGGCGGTTAATTACTTGACCGCGGAATGAAGGCGCGGACCTTCGAATCCGCTGATCGAAGTCTGTCGGCTGTCTGCAGGTTGTTCGGGATTGAGTTACCGGAGTTGCGGATACTGCTGACCTTTAAAAGTGGATTGATGGTGCCGGGTGTTCGAAAAGGTGGAAAGTCTATCTCCACTTTCCGTTGTATACGCTTCTATCCTACATATTAGTTCTTTGCCCGTCTGAAGTCGGTCAGGCCGCGATCTGCCAGCGATTAAGTCAGTAACTTCTAACTTCACGATGAACCCATGCATCCAGGAACAAAGATGTCCATCTTCATCGATCCACCATCGAAACAGTATATTTCTATTGCTTTATCGATCCCTTTCAGGTTACAATTTCATTTACACTTCACATTATTCCCTACTTACTACGCCTTTAGTCTACCCATCTGACCAGTAACAATCCTAAACCTTCGAACGATACAGTCAAATTCACCCCACCAGAAAATGCATCCAGAAACCTACCCTCACCTACCCAATATCTGATATCTAACCTCCACCAGCAGTCAATATGAATACCTCGCCTCCGAAAAAGGACAGGCTGACCGAGAGGCGCGGAACTTGGACTCCCAAGAAGAATGATGTTGCATAGCGGGGCACATCGTCGTCCCCGCGAAAGAGAGAGGCCTCGGAATCCTCCTCACGATGGAATGAGGAAACTGCCGCGAGGAGGAAGCGGCGGACGAGTCTCGGATGTCACCACCGGCTGGTCCACGTCAGGCGTATCGTCGAGCGGGACGACACGCTTCGTGGATGTTGCGTAGTTGAGGCTAGGTACCCTCACGGTCCTCCCGCCGAGCGGCGAGCACACGCGTGCACGCGCGCGCGCGCACGCCTCCTGCACCTGATACGTACGCACCGAGGAGGAGAGATACATGTCATTTAGCAGAGGCACATGTACGCTCGAGCATCGGGGTCCCTGACCTCCGGGTTCCTGGCCGTCGTCGGTCGCCTTTGCCTGGTGCATCAGGCCGGCGCATTCGGCGCTACTTCAAGCTACCTGCACGCAAATCCCTCCTTTCGGCGTCGTCGTGCCCGACAATCGACGAGTCGCTCACTTCGGCAGAATTCAACGTTCTGACGATCAGTCAGGAAAGTTAGTCTGTACTCTATAGTCGTGGGTTAAGCATACATATCTTTTCCATGTTTTTTTAGCCCTTTGCGGTCGACAGATTTCGGTGAGGACTGTCAGCAGGTCGAAGTAAGTTTCGGATTTTGCAATTACTTTTCCGTACAGTATTTAATGTCAATGCATGGATATTATACACCCAGAAACTGTTGAAACTGATTTGCTGTGTTTCGTAGTATTTATAATAAACTAAAATATAAATTTCTACGACAACTTGTGAATGCCACTGTGGCGGAGTCGACCGCGAAGGGTTAATAATTCGGTAGGCCTGAAGAAATCCTAAAATGAGAGCCAGTAATGCATGATCTTAGTTGTACGCTGCACGAACATTTCAGTACATAAAACGGTAAGCGAAAAAGCATTGTTACGACAGACGGTAATTTTCGCGGGTTCAGTAGTCTCCACTTTAATGCAATTCCGTAACGGACATATACGGAACAGATGAACGTACGATGAATATTTATCGTACGAATTAGGGTCTCGTTTGGCGAGAGTTCGCGGACGTAACGCGGAATATCAAGCGTGATAAATCCTTCGGCAATGAATGCGTAACGAGCGGCGAGAGGTTAACGACGTTAATGAGACCATAAAGATGCAGGGAATCGGTAAGATCGTACAATGGATTCTTACGGTATCTCAGCAAACCATGCCGCGAAATTCGTATTGGCGGGAAGCGTCCCTAGGCGAAACCGCGAACCTGGCAAGGATGGGACTCTCGTTAACGTTCGTTAGGGTCCGGCACTCACGACCGTCGAAGGTATGTAATCAGCCCTAATGCGTCGGCTCATTTTCGTCGCCACCTTGGCACGAAGCCACCTATCGAGGAGAGGAACCTACGCCGATCGGAAGTCGACTCTCGACAGTGTCGGAAAGTCTTGCACGGCCGAGATAAAAGCCGCGCACGTATCGCGAGAGGCATCCTGGCACGATTTTCGCATACGTAGGTGACTGTGGGAATCTGGGAAATGGCCGGCGACCGACTCGGCGTACACGGGCCGAGGTTAATACGCCGTCGTACTATCATTACGGGCCATGTTGTGTATAGACGGAGTCCGCGTGTAATGGCGGCTAATGGATTCGCGTTGCGCGTCGTTCGCCGTTCGAAGGATGCGAAAATGGAAGAGGGACAGAGGCCGAAAGGTCCATCCTAGAGGATGAGACTCTAGGATGCCTCATTCTCATCTTGCCGCCACCCCCTCCTCATCTGTCTCACCCCCTCGACGAGGAAGAAAGGACTGTCTTGTACACTCGAAGGACTCGAGTACTCTCTTGTATTCGAAAAGAATCCTGTCACGAGTCATTTCGTTGCCGTTGGCCAGGATGCGTCCGAGAATCGCTTCCTGAATTCTCGCCCGGTCTCGTTGGCCGACACGCGAAAGATAAATAGACGGTCGGAAGAGTCGGACGGTCGGATAGATGGATAGGGGGATAATCACTATTATTCCGTGGCTCAGCCTCTCATGCCGCGTTACGTAACGCGAGCGGGACTTTTTCTCCGCGTTCCCCCAGCTTCCCATCTCCCGGACGACAGAATTTAGTTATTGCCGGCGTTCGCCGATCGGCAGAGGAACACAAGTTTGCGAGCGACGCGAGTTATGGCCAAGTGGCCTGACCGGCATTAAATCTGCGCTGGGGTACTATACGTTAACGCGGATAAGACAACGTGTTCCCTTGTCGATACGAAATTGAACGGGCGCGTACGTGGCTACGTACGTTCGTATCGGTTTATAAGCGTGAGTAGGCGCGCGCGCGAGCGCGAGTACGGCCGACGCGATACCCGGATTAATGGATTTCCTAACAGCCGTCGGGCGAGTACGGAACGGTATAGAGGCCGAAGGGTCAGCCCGTGTCGGCGATGTTAACGTTAATTTGTCAGGAATTATTTTAAGCCCGCCACCCAGCTTGACAGGCCGATAAGCGTCGGCCGTCTGCAGGCGGGGTGCGATTTTCAAGATTTAGCGGGGGTACATTCTTCGATTGCGAACTTGCGTTTTTCTGATTCCTCGTTGCATTGTCTTCTTTTTAGTAATAGATTTTAAAGCGAGAGTTGAAGGATCCAGTTTTTAGGAGAAGTTTTAGTAGGTTCAAGGTGCAGTAAAGGAAGTTCCGGCGAGTATGGAAGTATGGACGACACGGAAACAGTGGCACGTAGATTCAATTTTCATGCCACGGAACGTATATACCGGGCGAACGATAGTAAAGTCACGGCCGTCGTCGGGAAGTGTGTTGGCCAAATGCGTCGAAGGCGCATAATACATTCCCGGCGTCCGTCGGACGACACCCAGAGCCGACAAACGTTCCTGCCATCGGCTGTCCTGAATACACGGACTCGGATCGAGGTCAATCGAATGCCGCCAGCTACCGGGTGCCGTCCCTCGAACTGAGTCGCCCGACGAGGCTTCCGTGCTCGCCGACTGTCAGAAGGTCTCGGCAAGCGCTGATTGCAGGCTAATCGGAAGGGGCATCGGGGCTCGAAATTGGCGTAGAATCGGAATTAACGAGAGTCGGGCCCATCCTCGGGGGAGCTGAACGGCCGCACGCACCGCTTCGGCACGCCGTTCAAGGTCGTCCAAGGTCGCGCGCGCGCGCGCGCCGCGAGGATCAAGGACCTTGGACTCGGTGAGCTCGTAACAAACTGGTCCCCCCGGCCTTCGACGGGGCTCTCTCGAAAAGAAAGAGAGTAAGAGCGGCTGCCACGAAGAAAACCCGAGGCCTCAAGCTCCTCCCTGCGTCTCCTTTTCTTTCTCTCTCTTTCTCTTCTTTCTTCTTTCTCTTTCTTCTTTCATCTTTCCTCTGTCCTCTCTCCCCTTTCTTACCTCTCCCTTCCCGCCTGGCGTCCGTCAACGGTGCGCGCCAGCGTTTATACCCCGATGAACGGACATTCATTCTTCCACCCCGGCCCATTCTTTATCCCCGACCCTCCTCGCGTCACTCCCCTTTTTGCCTCATGCAGCCCCTTCTCGCCCCACGAGCTCGAACGATGATCGAGGAGTCGTTCTCTGGGCTACATCTACAGAGTTAATTGCCGGAGTATACTGTCTTGTTTTTCCTTGCCGATTAACAACTCCTTCCAACTCTTTACATAATATCTTATCCTACTTAAACTTAAAAACGCGAACTTAATCTAACCTTAATCTAACTTGAATCTACCTTTGCCAGAGTGTACTGTCTTAACCGCGCACTTTTGTGAACGACCGATTCAGGATACGATCTCAACATGACGCTGAGTGGGTATGGAAGGATTAGCCCATGGGATTATCACTCGACATTGTATAATCATTATCCGCTGATCGGCGGCGGATGTAACACTGGTCGAACGGGCAAACTCGACCGGACAGCTCGCCGTCCTTGCCAGGCCGTTTTCCTGGACGCTCATTTCTCCATTTTCCCACACGACATCGTCTCTGCCCCCCTCCCTCCCCCTCCTTCATGTACCACCTTCTGAGCGTCCTTCCCCGTCCTCCGTTAAATGCGACTTTCTTCCCGCCGGTCTTTTTCCTCGTTTACCGTTGACGCAACACATCCCGAGCGGACTCCTCTCGCGCAACACGCCCGTAATGCGATGCACGTCGCTACCGTTTCTAATTGCGGCTAGTTTGTACCTGCAATCATCCCCTGCCCTCCCCCACTCCCCTCGCGAGCCACTAGAGGCGCATAATTCCGGTTAAATATTCGCTCCCCGCCCACTGACGGCCGCCGATCGCGGAGTATGTCCTGGCATCGGCGACTAATAATAAAACGGCCGATTCTTAGCCTGGCGTATTACGGTCGAGACACGGTTCACGCACGAACGGGCACCGTAAGAAGAAGAAGAAGTTCCCTAGGAGACGTCGCCGATGGAATCCGGTCCGGGGCCCGTGTCACGGTCGACACGGTGCATCGTTCCGTGCGAGTTCTTCTCTTTCGTCACCGTACCTCGTGCCCCTCACGTCCCCTCTCTTTCTGCCACTTGGCAATCGGTCCCTTTCGTAGTCTCATCCTCGGTCTTATTCTCAGTCTTATTCTCGGTCTTATTCTCGGTCTTATTCTCGGCCTCATCCTCGGTCTCATCCTCGACCTCATCCTCGGCCTTCCTCCTGTCCTGAGAAAATCATTTCGAATTGCCCGCCACCGATCGCCCATCCTTTATATCGCACTCGACGTACGCACTCCTGCGTCTGGCTGGCTACATTTTTTGCCCAATGATCTCCGCTGCAAACCGGATGATTGTTCTACACAATCTGTCTCGCGATTGAGACGTAACTACGATCGAACTACAATCGAATCATACGATCGATACTACGATCGCACGCCGCGCATCTGTTGTCCGTAAATATTTTACGACCGTCAGCTTCAAGGCCGGCGACGTGCTCGGGAGTCCCAAAAGACGCGCCATGTACTTCCGATAACCTTTGAAAAATTTATGTATACCCCCCCTTGTTTGAGTCGTGTGTACACACGGACTCTGCCTGCCGTTAATCAAGCGGCCTTCTCGGCCGTCTGGCGCGTCGCGCGGGAATAAATCTCGGCATTTAAATGAGCCTGCCCGCGGATGAGCACTGCCCCGCGAGAGGGGATGGGAGGGGTAGGTGGAGAGGAAAAAAAAACGGTACACCGTCGTGGTCCGATGTCACGCGAGTGTTTACCCGCTCAAAAAGTCGTTTCGCCATCCGGTTCACTCGCGCTGCTCGTCCTCGCTCGTTGCCTTCTCCGCTCGCCGTTTCCTCCCTCCCTCCCCGACCCACCCCCTGCCCCGTCCTCCACGACACTTTCCTGCCTCTCTTCCTTCCGGCTGCGTCCTCTGTGCGTTACCGCTTCCGTCGCGCTAAGCCAGATCGTCCGGCTAGAGGACTCCGGATCGCAAAACGAGTTTTCGGCATGCACGGTAATCGTTCGGTGTAATGGACATTTGCATATTGTCACTCAAGAATCTTTGGTTGGTTTTAGGGTTCGTGGAAAAATGTTTGGTACAATAGGCAAATTTACATATTGTCACTGAAGAATCTTCTGTTCGTTTCAGGCTTCAAAGAAAAATATTTGGTATAATGGACATTTGCATATTGCCACAGTAGAATCTTCGGCTAGTTTCTGGCCTCAAGGGAAAATGTTCGGTATAACGGACTAATTTGAATATTGCCACAGAAGAATCTTTGGCTAGTTTCAGGCTTCAAGAAGAAATGCTTGGTACAATGGACATTTGTAAAATGCCACTGAAGAATCTTTGGCTAGTTTCAGGCTTCGTGGAAAAATGTTCGTGTAAACTGACGAAGTCGGCCGCGACGTCGATTGCGAATTCATCCGCGAATTCGTCCGCGAACAGTCGTCGGTCGAGGCCGCAGACGAGAGATTGTCGGGGCACGCCAGCGTGAAGAGATCGATCTCTCGAGCCTCCCTATCTCGATTCGCCGTACATCGAGAAGAGAAGTTACCCCGCGTTAAATTGGCATGAAGCGTAACCGGCGTCCACTCCCTCCGGCGCCTCGCCGCCGTTCGGCGCCGAGAGCGGAGGACACGGGCTTCTTCCGTATCGCCGACTTAATTGCAATGGCGATCCCGTTTTTTGCTGTACTTTTATTAATTGAGGGAACCGGAGGCTTCGTTGTTCGCGGTCGTTTCTCTATGCGCCCGCCGAGAACGCATCGTCTCTCTATGTACCGCAAGCGTTTGCGCGCGTCGTCGCGGACAATGTCTACATATCGGATGCCACGCGCGTCGCGCAAACAACAAAAGCCCGGTTACGGTACCCGACCGACCTCCCCCTCCTGCCTCCCCCGCCGGCACAGGGGGGGGGGGGGGAACCTATGACAGCGCTCGCACGCGTCCGAGAGCTCTTCCTCTTTTTATACTAGGCGGCCGAGCGCGAGTCGACTCTCATCTTTCTGCTACCCCGCACCTGACATGAGACACATTTTTTTCCTAACAGTAGTCCTCTGGTCATTGCTTCGAGCGCTGGCCGGAGGTGGAGGAGAAGATGTTCGAGTGATGACGAAGATGGTGATGGTTGAAGGTTGGAAGAGTGAGGACGCGTCTAACGCCGGATACGCCGAATTAAGTGGTTCGGGTCAGTATCGATCGGACGTTGAAGGGATTCACGCTGAAAATATCTCGGGCTTACTTTACACTGATTTCAGAAATGTTCAACTGACTTCGATGTGATCCGTTAGGTCTCCTCTTTGTGAATATATTAAACTTATGCTAGTAAGGTCCTGCCCAAAAATTAAGTGGTTTGGGTCAGTATCGATCGGACGTTGAAGGGATTCACGTTGAAAATATCTCGGGCTTACTTTACAATGATTTCAGAAAAGTTCAACTGACTTCGGTGCGCTTCGTTAGGTCTCCTCTTTGTGAATATATTAAACCTATGCTAGTAAGGTCCTGCCCAAAAATTAAGTGGTTCGGGTCAGTATCGATCGGACGTTGTAGGGATTCACGCTGAAAATATCTCGGGCTTTCTTTATCCAGATTTCAGTAAACTTCAACTGACGAATTCGGTACAATCCGTTAGGTCACGCCTATTTGTGAATATATCAGACCTATGCCCGTAAGTCTCCGCCCAAAAATGACTAAAGCCCAACAAACCGACGTCCATCAAACTTCCGCAAACATTCCACTACAAACACCATCAGTAAAAGTCGTGAAATCCGGCCAGAGTTCAACGACAGGCAAAACTGTCCGAACGAAGCTATTTGATCTTTGCTCACGGATTAATTCGTGGTCTTTCTGAAGCACTGGGAGTCCTGAGGACCTGTCGCACGCCTGCGTTAAGGACCTGTATAAAGGATCTGTTCGTCGAGAAGACGATTACGGTACCTGATTCGTCTTGGTTCGTGATCGTACGTGGACACGCATGGGGACCATGAGGAAGACGGAGAAGTCGAAGAAGAGGACGAGGAGGACGAGGAGGACGAAGAGGACTAAGAGCACGAGGAAGAGGAACAAGGTACAGCGGACGATAATAAAATACCTGCAACGTGCCTGTTCGTAATTATCGGGTTAAACGATGGCCTCCCTGCCGTTACTCGAACGCGTACTGACCCAGGCTTATGCGTAACGCGTCGGACGCGATACTGACTCATGAATTTACGCTACGTGACTCGAAGGTCGAAGTCGACTGTTGGCGAGACTGCGGGCATAGCCTGCGGACTTTTTCGATTCGGCAGAGCTAATCGCGAAAACGTGCGCAAATTATCGTCTAAAGCTCGAGTCGGTCATCTACCAAATCGGTTAAGTTCACTTTTTTTAAGTCTGTCAGGTTCTGATGTAGAAGCGACCTTCTTTCGATGAGGAAATCTTCGGAGACTCCGGGCCGCTTAGCAGCGACCTTGGCGAGGTATGCCGATGGCACTTTCGAAGAATCAGAGAGTTAATTAAGTAAATCTAGCCAATTGTTTCATTAGACAAAATTAGTCGGTAAGACGATGTTTATTGAATACGGTCGATTGAAAGGGAAGGAAGGCGGATAAATTGGACGACATTCTTGGGAACCTGACTACGTGCGCGGAGGGCGTTAATTACGGGATAGTGATTAGATGCAAATCATTGTCCCACGGTGTTTACCGCGCGCGCCGGGCCGAAAGTGAAGGTCGATGTGAACGACACCGGCGGGAACCGTAATTGTGCGCCTACACCGTTAATTAAATAATACCGGCAAATATGCAAATCTTCGATTCTTGGGAAGTATCGCCCGCCCTGCCGAAAGTGAAGGTCTTGCATCATCTGGATCGAACGTAATTTTCGATATCCGAACGACGCTAACGAAGTCCACCCTCCAATCAGCCGACCGTGACTTTCAGCCTCTGAGAACCTCTTATTGTCTCAACGTCGATAGCAAAAGTATCCGACTCTAACCGTTCCGCAAACGATCGTCCTCGAACTTTCATCGCCAGAACTCACAAAAAGGCGTTCAAACGAAAATCCTGCTTCTCATCAGCCGAGCGTTCCCGACATCGTTCGACAATGGCCTAGCTTCTTCTGCCGACGAGCAAAACTGTTCGGCGGAGTTATACGAGCCGGCAGCCTCTGGCGCGAGTTAGGCGAAAAGAAATTTGCAACTTTCGCACGAGACGAGCTTCCGCGCTCGGGCCCTTTTTGCCAGGCAATCATCCCGATTGTTCTGCCGTGGGCCCCGATCTGAATAATTGGCCACGACCGAGGTCGCACGCCCCCATCTTCTCACAATGGCGATTTACCGCCTCCTTATTAATAGCCCGCGAGCATATTTGTTCCTCTCCGCCTTAACGACGAACCGAAGAACCGAAGAACCTTTAACGACGAGCCCGAGCGCGCCGAAGGAAGGGATCCACCCGAGTGACCTTGAGGGTCGAATCATCGGCAAAGGAAAGAAAGGCAATTGGCCGGGGCAGATGTCGGGTAATGAAATAAAAAGTTCAATAATTCCCCTCCGAAGATAAGTGGCCACCCAGTCGGCGAGGTTCATTACGATCGAGATCTCGCGAGAGTCTCTCGATCATCGAAATGCAATAAGAAGGCACGTATATCGGCGGGGAGATCAATGGCCGATGATCTTCCACCCCCATCTTAATCGGTATGCAAATCCCTTCCTCGGCATTATCCTCCGACCTCCACCTCGCCGGCAGTCTTCCAGCGACGGCGTTAATGACTTTGATCCTCTTCGCGGATCACGAGAAAGGTCGAGGATCCGCGTACACGGCAGCTTCCGTCTTAGATCGGCCTCGGATGAAGCCCGCATGGACTCTACCTAAACCAATAATACCAACCGCCATTTTTTTCCTCAAACAGAGTCGTCGACGAATTATTCGCCGAGTCTTCCAATAAACACTCCCTTCCTCCGATCGCAGGGTCTCGGTTGACCTTGCCGGGAAGTTTCTCGTTCCTCGAATCGGTCAACGTACCGGACCGCATCCTCCGGGACGAACCAGAAAAAGGAACAGAGCAGAAGAAGAAGTGCGGAAGTTAATAAGGTTTAGCGCCTGTACGGCCAGCGAACGAGAATGCGAGTCTCCGGAAAAAGAAGCGGCGAACATCGGCAATCGACGTACCGAACCGATCAAAAATGCAAATGGCCTATCGCTCCCATAACGTTCCCATATCGCGTCGGCTCGCATCCGTTAGCGGCGATCGAAGAATTGCCTCTAATAGGATAAACTGCCGGACGCTCCCTTTTTCTGCTCGCTGCCGAGCATTAAGATCTGCGCTTCTGCGATCGGCGGGGCGGGAGAGGTGGAGGAGGAGGAGGGGGAGGGGGGGGGGGAGATACCTTCGTGCACCTGAGACGTTAACTGTCGGATTGTTACGGTACCGGCGGATCGGGGAAAAAGTATGGGCAGTCGAAAACTGCTGACCTAAAAAATCGCTACCGCTACGGGACGATCGAACGGAACGTGAAATATTCCTGGGGCGCTGTAGGCTACGGATGTCGATCGGCGGAAGCTGTGCTCTCCTCCTTTTGGATATCCTCCCTACCTCCCTATCTCCCCCCATCTCCCTTAGAAAAAAACGATTCTCTCCTTATCGCGCCCGTTCAGCCCGAGAAATCCGTTATGTCGGTTTTTGGCAAACATAATTTGACTGATTTTCGCCGGTAGATCGAGTACTCAGCATACTGGGTGATACGAAACTTTCGCCGTTTGCCTAGCATCGTCAATATAAGTACAGGCTGTTGTAGACTTACAGCCTGCGTATACTCATGTACATTTGCGTACGTATATGTGCGGCCGTGTAGGTTTACGTGGACTTTTATTCGATGTACCGATAGATACGCGTACACTTACCGTACGCTTACGAGTATGTATAGGTGTACGTGCGTGTACTTCGACTTTTCTCCGGCACAACGACATTGCTTAACGGTACGCGCTCGAGCCGGTGGGGGAACTCCACGTAAATCAGACATTTACATTCGTCCGATAACGTCGATATTTCGCCTCGACTACCGATCGCACGATAATTCCCCCCCTCCTAACCCCCGAGCAGAGTTGCAGGAATATTGCGTCAATTACAAGTTTCGCCCTCTGATTTCGACGCGCGATAGATATCGGGAGCATCCCTAGTGACTTCATCCTTATATTCTGCATTCGAACGAAGTATTCGTTAAACTCGAAGCAACCTTTATCGCGAAATCGAGAGCGCAATCAGAACCGTAACGAAGGGAGCGCTCGTGATAAGAGGGGGGCGAATAAAATTTTCCGGCCAACGAGCGGACGCTTTCAACGGCGAAAAGCGTGAAAGTCTCGAACGCTAGGATAAATACGAATCGTTCGCTATTCTTAGACTCTCGTTTCACGCGTCCGTTTCTGCGAGAAGAGTCGCGACACTGGACGCGCCTCTCCTCTCGCCTTCCGCTTTCCGCTCTATAAACGGGAGCAAATTGAATGTAAACGGGAGTAGGAAGTGGCTGGGATCGGCGAGCCCTCGATGTAACAGGCAGCCTCGTAATGCGCGGGCAGGCGAGCCAATAAGAGGGAAGGCTTACCTACGGCTCCGTTCTCCTCTGCTCCCGACATTGGGAACGATTAGCGCGTTAAGCGTAATTATCTTATCCGCGAGAATTTCCACGCGTCGTTTCCGCGTCTACATTGTGCATCGCCCGTTAATTCCTTCCCGCCTTCCGAGGCTGCCGCAGTCTGAGGCGGGAAGAAGATCCGAGGAAGAATGAACGGGCCAAGTCGAACTGTATCAGGAAATTCAATTAAATCTGCAATTATAATCGGCCGATGATTGCGATCGAGCGAAGTCTCCCCGTAAGGAAGGCAGGCAATAATAATTGCGGCGTAGTGGATACTAAATCTCAGTTACGTCAACGGCTGCGTATCTGATGTGGCTACCGAATGAATGGAAGTGTGAAAGCAACGGTAGCTGATCAGACTTTTCTCACTGCCGACGACTGTCGGATCAGCGTAGAATAATCCGTCGACTTTGCTCGTCTAAACGCTCCCAACGGAGGTCGAGTAGATAGTAACGTCAAGAACGTACTTGTTAGAAATTCATTGGGTGATCTAAGCAATTATAAACTGTTCGACTCAAAGGTACTGGGGTAAGTGCCGAGTCTTTTGACTCAGTCCTCTTGCCAGAGAGTCTACGCTCCCGCCGCTCTGTGGTCAGGTCCTTTGTTCTAATGTTTGTAACGTTGTATATGCAATCGAAGCATCGATGACGTCAGGCTTCGCGCACATGCTTCTTTAGAACCATCACCTCTCTTCTCGAAAGAAGTATACAAAACAAGCCGTTTGTTATCACCTCGGCAACTTCACAATTATTTATTACCTTAGTTAGTATTGGTATGCTTTATATATGATTTCCTTGCGGGTTACATTTTTTAACATCGCCTCTCCTTATCCTAGCTTATTACCTTAGTTACTTATTCGTTTATTACCCATTTATTGATTAATTAATTTTTTCAACTGGCGCTAACATGCTTAATCTCACTTACGTCGGCCGTTACGTATCGGACGCAGCGTCCGAAGCGCTCGGGACACAAAAGCGACTGGCAGATCGTTCTGCTCGTTGCGACTACTGTTCGACCGTAACAAAATCATCGACTCGAATGCTTTAGATAGTTCGGTAGTGCTCACACTCTCCTGCTATGAGTATCAGTATGCGTTCGCGATAGACACATACCTCCCTCACTCTCCCTTCAAGTTGCGCGCGCGTCTTTCTCGTGGCAGTATAAGCTGGATTTATCTCCAGCAATTTATAGGGCATTATCCGCCGACCTTCCGGTACGTGGACGGCTATTAAGGCAGATGAATACACGGTACGGGAGAGGAGAGAGTGCGGGGAGGCGAACAAGAAGCGAACAAGAAGAAGAAGAAGAGGAGGAAGACGCGCGGAACGAAACGCGCGCGATGCCGAAGGATACGCGCGAGTGTACGCCTGACGCACGCGTGTGCGTCTTCGACCCTCGAGACGCAACATCGGCCGAATCGCATATCGTTAAGTCGCGGATGGCGTACGTAGACTGGAAGTTAGCAGAAGAGATGCTTCCCTTATCAAGTCAGATTCTTCGAGCCGCGTCCTTCGACGACGATAAGCGAGGAACTCGAAGGACTCTTATCTGTCCTTTTGCAATAAGTCGACAGATTCAGATCAACTATCTGCGAGTCGTCCTCAGCCGATGCTGAGAACGTTGCCTCCAGAATCCGCATATTGCCAAGCCTCAAAGCCCACCGACGGACGGCTCGCAAAAATTCAGATACTATGAACGCTCCGCTATCACCGAACAATTCCTACCGCGAGCCAGTTATCAGCCGGTAGAACCACCCCGGAATTCTTGGTGGCAGACCGTAAAGAGCTGAACGCCGTCGCGTACGACGGCGGTTTTCTAATAACTCGGAGATTTAGATACTTAGAAACATCGCCCCGTAAATTGGTATAACAGTACAGCGGTCGTAATGATAATTGTCATATTGATAACGTCGAGTTGCGGAGTCGGAATGGAAGACGTGACGGCTTCGAGAGCCGGACGACGTCGTGGAGAGAGAGCGAGAGAGAGAGAGAGAGAGAGAGAGAGAGAGAGAGAGAGAGAGAGAAGGAAGCTGGACGGAGAAGCGTGTTTGCGGCGAGGGAAAAGGGAAGAAAATGGGAAGGGAAAAAAGGAGGAGGCGCGAAGGGGTGGGGAGGCGGAGGGGAACGATCTGTCCGTCGTCGCCTTCAGCGAGTGGAACGGCGCTCGTGGGCAGCGAATCCCGTTGGTGTCGCCTATCCCGGACAGATTCTATCCACCGCGCCATCTCCGTGACGATGGTCAGAGATATACGAGGTCGTCGACGAACGACGACCGTAAAACCGCGTGCACGGGCCCTGTTGCCGAGACGTCTCACAATGCTCGCGAGATAGCCAAGCCGGCAAGCCGAACAAGAGGAGGAACGAGCGAACGATTCGATGATGATACGAGAGCGCGGATTCTCGACGACTCGCTAACGGCCCGGACGAATAACTATGAATGTATATCGTGTAAACGAACAGTGGAAGACAGGATGTGAGCGTAATGCGAGTATTAGTAGCTTAGCCACTTATCCGCGACTCGGCGAGGCTCGCAATTAAGCTGCTTTTATGGGCGCAGAGAGAGACAGGTAGATAGAAAGAGAGAAGGCGCGAGAAAGAGAGAGAGAGAGAGAGAGAGAACCGATGCGTTATTTATAAAGAGCAATAATATCCCGCAAGCATCTTAAGTGGAATCCAATTTTACGCCGCGACACTTTACATCCGGAATTCCGAGTTTTTCGGAGGAGGTATGTAGCGTAGCTGACCAATCGGAGAGGCTCTGGGATGAGGAGCGGGACGGTTTCGTACTTGCGACCGATCGGGGAGTCTCGAAGGGGGGGTTCCTCGCATTCTTCGATCGACGCTACCGAGGGGACCGTAATTATGATTAATTAAGCGTCAGCTCTGGCGCAGTAATCCCAGGCTCGCGCCTCTTCTTCCACGCTGATTATCCCGCAGGACGATGCCTGGCTGCTTGCCAGGCTCTCTGCCTACCTCGCTGCCTACGTTGCTGCCTGGGTTGCTGATACCTCGCTGCTTACCTTGCCTACGTTGCTGCCTGCTCGCGAGCTACGGCAGTCGCGGGAAAATCACGGGCTTGATAATTGATTTGAGATGAAATCGTTCCGCGACGCTAGGCGTACCGTTAGCAGGGAAGGTTCGCGAAGGGAAGAAGGATAGGATCGCGAGCGAGCAAGGCAAGGAGCCCGTCATTTGCTTGCCGAGGGGGAAGCCAGATGCGGAGGGCAGCCGGATGCATCGATCTCTTTGTCGGGAGCACGCGGAAGCCGCTGTTTTTGACGCACCTGCTTCTATCAGGATGCAATTAGCGGCTCGCCGACTCCGGGCAGAAGCCAGCCTAATTCGAACACCATTCGAATACTACATTCCCAACCTTCAACTCGACCTTTCTCGCTACTGAGAACGTATCGGGACGTTAACTGTCGAGCTGATGAACTGGCAGTCGGCGGAAAGTGCATTGTAAAAGGAAGGCAAGTCCGAAAAGATGTTTAGATGTTTGCGGCCGGGACTCCTACGCGGTCGAAGACGACGACGCTTGGCGTCGCTCAGTCGACGGAATTCACGGCTGGCCGACGCTAAAATTTACCGTTTCACCGCCACGACCAGTTCCCGGACTTTTTCGTCCGCGGCCTTTATAAGGCGCCATTAAGGCGTCGATTACACGCGCCGTGTCATTTTCCGTTTTCCCGGAAGACTCGAAACTCTCTCGGACGCTTCTCTAGGCTGGGAATCGAGCGGTGCGTTCGATCGAAGGTAAACGACTTGCGAAGGCGAGGGACGGGAAGGAATGGGAAGGAATGGGAAGGAATGGGAAGAAATGGGAAGAAATTGGTGGATGGAGAGAAGGGGGGGCAGGAGAGAACGGCGCTATTGATTCGTCGATCGAGCGTAGGATCGACGGAAATTGTTAGCCATCGGGGCTCTCGGCGGGCGCACTGTTAACATTAATGATAGTCATGACGGTAATAAGTGGCTTTAAAAATCGAGCCGAGACTCCCGTTTCGCTCGCGTATATTAGCATTCAACGCGCGCCGCTGCTCGCCGTGGGGAACGAGTCGCTCTTCTACGGGAGGAGGAGGAAAGAGAGAACAAGGGGGAAGGGTAGGAGGAGGGGGATGGGGAAATATTGAGAAGCACCGACGCACGAGTCTATTACGTCGTAAATTACGCACGAGTTTTCGTACGTCGTACGCACGTCGGCTCCCGTTTTCCGAGCAAAACGTTCGGACGGCCTTCGTGATCGATGACGGCCGACGATCGAGTCGGCACGAGGAGGCGTTACCGGCGCGTCCGGTTAGGAATGAGGAGAAAACGAGGAATGCGCCTCCCCGAGGAGAGGATGGGAGTGACCGGCGGAAAAAAGGGAAACCGCGCGAGCGCGCGCGCGCGCGGAGGATCGACGCCGAGCGAGATCGAGACCGGAAAAAATTACACGCTCCGAGCGATTTTTTTTTCTCTTACTTTCTACGGGGCCGAGAGGAGGCCATTAGAAGGATGGGAGGTGAGGGAAGCGTGTAGAGACTGCGAAACTGTAGCGCGGATGCTTGGATGAAGAAAAGTTTCTTTACGAGGACGAACGATGAGGGACTGGATAATTAAACATAGTTTCGTATTAATAGCCGGACAAGCGGGAATGTAGGAGGCGGAAGAAGGGTGGCTTCGGAGCAAGTTCACAGAATGCTGGGAGCTTTTAGGAGAGACTGAGATGAGAAACAGCGTGTAGTGATTCCTTGGCAAGATTGAGTCATAGCCGGTACATTGTAGGCCCGTTAGCATAAAATTCCACGCCTACCGCCGATAAATTTCGCGTATCCTTGGGCCTCCTCGTCAGGCTTGTAACTGTCCGCAGATTGACGCGATAATGATCGTGCCATGGGCGTTCTCGCTTTTTTTCGCCTCCGCCCGTCCCGAGATAGGAGAGCTGTAGCGTAAGTCGGAAGTGTTCGCGTGCCGGCGTGCGGATCGCACGCGCGACTCTGAAAACGTTCGCACGCCTGTCCGAGTGTGCATCGAGCCTAATCGCGGCTGAGGCCGCCGGGACAAAACGATCAGCAAGGATCTATTGGGGCACCGAACTAGCGCGGTTGAACGCTGGCGTACGCGCGCGCGCGCGCTCAGGCGCACGCGCCGAGTAGGATGTGGAACGCGCGTTATTGCGGTACAGTTACCTTGACACCGGAGAAGGCATCCTTGCCGATTGGGATTAAGGATGCAAAGGAGGCCGAACAGTCGTCCTACGATTCGGACGGCAGCCGGTGATAAGAGACTGACTGGCGAAGTCAATCCGTACGTCGGTAAGTAGCGCGATTTAGCTTTACATTGGCAGTGTTCACCGGCGCAATTTACATCGGCGCTGTAAGTACAGTGACGGTATTGGCGCTCGAAGCGTGGAGAAGCATGAATTTTTACAACCTACCCGAGTTCCCGCAATTGACGGCGGCAGCTTTACGAGCCACCTAATGCACCAGACGTTATCATTAAGGTTGGCTCGCGGCTAGGTACTTTGAGAAGATGAAAATATGGTAGGTTATTCCTGGGGAATGCGCGATCGGTGAGTAATAAGGTTCTAATGAGTCGTGAAGGATCGTAGAAAAATTGTATAAAATCGAGTTCAGATACCAGCGTGCCTATCGTCCTGTTACACTTGGCCTATCCTGCATCGCGAATAGGCGCCTTGTGCGTAACTTTTCCACCGACCTTAAGTCGTACCTCGGGGAGTTCGAATCGCGATCGACGATCTTCCTCTCGATTTTCTGCTGCTCAAAGTGCGCCGCGCTCCGACGATTCCGCCTAAACACGTCCGGAATGCGACTCTCAATATGCATCGACGTGTTCGGACTCCGTCGTACTCGCCCGACCGGCCGGCGAACGACGTTACTTATAGGATGACCTGATAACAGTTATTCCTAGCCAACTTCCAGGAAAATGTTCGGAACGCGCGGTGCGTGGCATTTTCTACGCTTGTCGAGTCCGCGGAATCGGCTGGCATGGCCGGTTCACAAACTTGTGGGCTGTCGACGCCTTTTTCAGAACAAAACTCACTGTTCCTTTGTTCAACTTTATTAATACTAAAAGCGACCAGTCAGACTAACTCGTCTCTATCATGACTTTTCTCTGAAACATCCTATTGTTTATTTGTCTCTAGTTTAAAGTTAAACACAGGGCGGCAACAAGATGCATATAAATATAAATGAGTACAATCTATTGTTTGAAATATTCTTTAGCACTCAGTGAGGTACTTAAGTAAGTGATTTCATTCGGTAAGTTCAAATACTGTTAAAGGAAGATTCGAATTGAAATCGATGATAATTCTAGTATGAATTGCAGTGTAGAACTGTAAATTACAGATTATACAGGCAAACGTCCAACATTTATCTCTTCATTCCTTACTCATTCTACGCCGTTAATTGCATCTATCCTTACCATCGGATTTCAATAACGAGCCCGGCCCACTCCCCGGCAACGAATCCGCCCACTCGATCGGGGAACAGTAGCTGCTCCCGCAATTAATAAGAGCCACGTCGATTCACCCGATCCTCCTCGTCCCACTTCCCACGCAGAATCCGGAAAGCACAATGATCGCGAATGATCCCGTCGGATCGTGCGAAGTCGCATAATGCGACACGATGCGGCTGGCAATTAAGCCGCGGGCCCCGTACCGAAAGTAGGCGAGCCTGGGGTAGGCTCAGGCTGGAATTAACGAAGGACGATGGCGGAAAACGGGTTCAAAGAGTCGTTAGGGGCGCTAATGGTGTCCGACAGAGACTCAATCGGAGACAAGAGCCTCCAGCTTGTTCAATTCCTCTTCTTTACCTACTCGCTTCTTAACCTGCTCGCTTCTTAACGCGCTCGCTTCTTAACCCGCTCGCTTCTTAACCCGCTCGCTTCTTAACCCGCTCGCTTCTTAACCCGCTCGCTTGATGCATTCGTGATGCATTCGTGACGCGCGAGTTCGCCGCCGTGCGAACCGGCTCACGTTCGCGGAACCTGAAGATTGACGGCTCTTAATTCCCTTCGCAGGGAAAACTCCGATTCCTCACCGGCGGTCTGCATCTCCTCTTCGCGGTGAGGTAATTGAGAGGTCGCGGGATGCGGTTCTTTTTTTCGACGGTTCTCGCTCGAGGTAAGTGTGTGACACGATTACGATGCGGTCGCCTTCGTCGGATTCGTTCCTATTAAAGGCGTAATTAATCTCGGGGCTCTGGTTCTGTGTATCGAGAGTGCTAGGGTTTCGTTTCAGGTACTGACGCTTTCACAAGTTCGTCATATACCTCTGCCCATAGTAAGATACCGAAAAAATGTATCATATCATTCTTTGCTTCCTGACTTATTTTGACTAAAGAAAGGGTCTTTCTTGAAACTGGTCTTGTTAACATTTTTGTCTTGACTAACATTGTCGCCAGAGCGTACGCGAGTAACTGGAGTGCCTGTTTTTCGTTGCTGCAGTAATTGAAGAGGCTTCCAAGGTCGGTCTTCAGGTAAGCGAGCGACGCGATTGGGCAGGATGCGGTTACTTCGCCAACTTCGTTCCAATTAAAGCGCAATTAATCTTTGCCTCACGGTCCGCTCTTGCGCTTCCGTCCGCACGAACTTCGTTTGGCGGTTTTCCCGACTTTTTTTCACGTACTAATTGAAGAGGCCTGCCTTTACAAGGTCAGTTCAAGTGCCTGCACGTCCTCATCAACCTGCGGTCGCTTCGCCGACTTAGTCCGAATTAAAGCGCGATTAATCTTCGTCTCGCATTCACAACTCTTCTGCCCCCCCCCCGTCGTGCCCTGCATTTGCGTCCATCACTTTCATGACCATTCACGAATTAGGCGTCAGCGTGCACGAACTCACGTGGCACCGTTATTATCGGTCGCCATAAGCGGCCTAAGGAGGACACCGGAGTCAAGTTTCCGATATCAGCCGCGTTCCGGTAAGGAGCGTAGGAGTCGAACGTTTTGCGGGGTTCGAGAGTGCTCAAGATAAGCGAGTCATGCGATACGCGATATTCCGCAAATAAAGGACAGACGTAAATCGAGTCGGAGCAAGAGGAAGGGTCGTACGAGAGTCAGCGTAAGAACTAGTTCCAAAGAGCGTAATATACGCAGCTAATAGAGAATCTGAATTACTGAATGTCAGGTTGACAAGGAAGTAATTCCAGTTTTGCATTATGAAATAAAACTCATATTTTTATGCAAAGAATACATTTCAGTCAGTAATGTATTTTCCATGGTGTTCCGTAAATTAAATGTGACTAATACCAAACGCCAAAAGGAAACTATTTTAACTCCGACAGTTCTTAAAAGAAAATTGCAACGCTATGTTTGGAAAACGAAAATACGTCCTTGCCAATTTAGTACTTCAGGCAACGTACAAAGTTAATAATACGTTTCTAGAATCAGACAACGTGTAAAGTTAATACGGTTCCACAATCAGACAACGTATAAAATTAATACGCGTCTAGAATCAGACAGCCTACAAAGACCGACGTGTTCTACACGATGAGACGATCGTCTCAGGCAACCGTGGCATAATTGGTTTAATTAACCGGGGAAAAGTCGAACGATATCTGGGCGAACGACGCCACGCCGATTTCCGCCCGCATCGCTTTGCGTCGGCATTCCATTCGCAAATCGGATCGCCGCTCTGCCAGGCGAACGGATCGGCATCGTTCTAATTACCGGCGATCACTTGCCATGCGCATAGTCTCGACGATGAAATCCGGAAGGAATGCGTCGATCGAGACCGTCCGTCCTAATGGTCATTCAAGTTTAACGGAAGCCTCCATAACCATCTTACTCGCATCGAATACACAAAGTCGTTAAGTTCCAGCGCACCACCGTCGCGATAAACAAATTAGCGGGACAAGTTTTTCGTCCGGACTGATTAGACGCGTAACGAAGGCGCCATCCTGGAAGCGTGGCAACGAACCGAACGGATTTACGAGACACCCGATGCAGATTCGAAGGAGCGAGCGCGGTTAGAATCCTGGCGGACGGAACGATGATTAATTCGCGGCGATGCAAAATGGAGGAAAGGAGAGGAAACATTTATGGACCGTTAATGATGATAATTACGAGATGCATTCATTTTCCTCCCACCCCTCCCCTCTCCCCTCCCCACCGCTCTCTTTCCCCGGCTCGTCGTTCGCTCTTTAATGAGGAACGTTCTCTCTATCGAGAGATCTTCGCGCCAGCTACCTAGCGTTAATTCGAATTTGATAAATCGTGCAATTATCGGGGAGGTCAGAGCCGGTGAGAAGCGACTCCTGATGAGCTTCCTGATCCTGGCTGCTTCCCTCGGATCGGAGTCCGATCGTACGCGTCTTCCATCTCGCCGACCGGTCGCATGAGTCTCGAAAGCCGAAAGTAATTGAAATCCTATATCGTCCTAAGCGTCGAAGTCTCCCCGTAATCGTCCTTAATCGAACCGGGCACTTGAACTCCTCGCGCGATATCCTGAGAGTTGTGGCCATCTGCACTTTTTTGCGTCCACTCCCATTCGGCCGGACATTAGGATGCGATCATTTCCAGCGCGGCCTCGTAATGCATGCGATGATCGAGGCCGATTATAAAGAAGAGGCCGATACACTCTCAGCGTTTTGCACCCTGTCTCCCCCTCCCCCCCTCCCCTACCTAGAAGGCCCTTTTATCCGGCCCTTTATCCGGCTCTCGTTACATCGTATGAATTATCCTCGGCGCTAAGGACTCGACGATCTAATGGCCGCACGTGTATCCTATCCCTCCACCAGGATTCTTTCATCGCCGTCCGTCGAGTCGTTCAGCTATTCTACCTTCGCGACTGCCTAATTGGCCCATAAAAAGCCCACCTCCCTCGGTCCCGATTTAGGGCCCCGATGGAGCGCGCTCGGTCTGTGGATCGGGCCCCAAAGTAGTCTGAGCTGCGAAGATAACGAGCGATCAGCTCGGCCTGATTGTCGCAGAAGGGGAACCTCGCGAAAATTGTAGTCATTCCGAACGGTGATTTAGCGCGACGTCTCTCAGACTCTGATATTTACGGCTAGTCGACTAGCTTGGATTGTTGGCTGCTTGCGGCCTCGGACTCCTGATTCGTCGCCGAGTGCGAGTTGACTTTACTCGACGACAAGCGTATTTCTTAAAATCGATGTTCAAAAATTCTCTGAATACTGCTGGCCAGCTGCCTGGTAAACTCATAGCTTTCAGAAGTTGAATTCAGCGGTCGTTCGTCGTGTTTGTCATTGGCGTTGGATTAAGTGTTGGGCTGCGGATGAATGCCGGATGACTGGCGAGTTTTTCGGCGTGGATGGAGACGCGAGGCGGACGAGGCGTTCTCGAAGAAAGTCGGCTCGCATACCAGGTCGCGTGTTTATCTCCGCCCTGGGGGTCGTCGGGGAATGCGAATGCGAGATGAGAATGCTTTTGGGCACAGAGTAACGTTGGCCGGAAGGCCGTAGAATTCTACCGATGACCGCAGGACGACGCTGGCGCGTCATTACTGGCCGTTATTTAGGGCAAACGAGAAATAATATCATTTCACCTCCTCGACTCCCCTGACACGCGTGAGTGCTCTCTGAATGAATAGCAGGAACGTTCACGCATACAAAATCTCGCTGACACCTGACCAAAATTTACATTTGAAACGCGGTCAAATTACGCCCCGCTGTAATGTCTATTAATTCGATTAAATTAAATCCATTCAAATCTGACCACGTTACGCCTAATGAGACAGCAATTACCGCCGATTCGCGTTATTTAATCCGATCGGCGTTGATTTAATTACATATCGATCGCGCCATGTTTCAATTACCGCGCGTCCAGCGTCAGCGTCGATAATATTCGTCGCGCGTCCGTCCGACGTCGTCTAAAGTGGAACGAGCGCATCTTCGAGAACTGGCCGCAGCTGCCGCATCCTGAAGCATGTAGAACATCCGCGCGAGGAACGCTCGAGTTTTAGACGCGCAGCGAGTCAGCTTTGTTCGGGCGCCGCGTGCCAAACTGTTCAGAATTCGACGCTGACCGCCGACTCGAAGCACCGTTCCAGCGAGCGGAGACTCTTCGGCGAGATGTATCTGTATGTACGCGACTTTGTAAGCGAAGATTGTTTACACGCTCGTGCCGCGTGACGAGGCGCGATCGGGTCGGCCATCTGTCAGAAACTCGCTCTTTTTCAAGCGGAGCCAGCCAGAGCCAAGCACCGCTGTTCCTATGCCCTCGACTCTGTCCTACCTCCGTACAAGACTGTGTACACCGTATAACGCGATTCATATGTTGGCTTACACGTATTCGCCTCATACCTTGCGAGAGAATTTTTCGGAACGCGTCACGAATTATGAGATTTACCGCTCGTTTTAACCGAACTCGACATTTGTCTAAATCGTACATTCTGTTGGTGTGGGTGGTTGATTTTAAAAGTGGTGTAAGTCTAATTAAAAAGAAAAGAATATCGCATGAATAAACCGTTTACACGACGTTAATCACAAATTATACGATATCTCTTTTTTTTTAAGCATGTACCCACTTTCAAAATAAACGGTCCAAATAATGTGTGAATAAATAGACGAAAGGAATATGACTATCAGCGAAAGTAAGAAAATCGCGTTCAACTGACACAACTCTAGGTTTAAAATGTTCATTCTTGTTTCTTACCGTACAGAGCCTCGAATCGCAACAGCGATCGAAATACCTTCGACGCATCAAAGCAGTTCGCATCGTGCGAACTCGCGTTATTCGTCTACTGTACCCGAACAGCTCTTTCTTGACTCAGTAGTCCCCCACTCCCCGCATCCCAACATTCTCCCATGGCAGACGGGACCCAGTTTCCGCGCGTCATTCAAGTGGCTAGGACTCGCTCCTTTGTCCTTCTCTGACGCGAATTTATTCTTTCGCCGGAAACGTCCCGATTTGACATACTCGATTAATCTGACGCTCCGAACCCGTTGCGCGCGATGAATGTCGCCGGACAAAGATTAATGGCCCCGGGTAATGATAATAATTAGCGGCGACTTTTGGACAATCCCTCGATCCTCACTCTCCTCATTCTCTTCCGCCGAGGTTGCATTGGCGAGTGTCGAGGGTCAGAGCCCAGACGTGCCGAGGACAAAATGTTCGCACCGGACGCGCTCTGCCAGCATAGTCCGTGAGAAGATACTGTTCCGCCGTTAAATGGTACATCGGCTCGCGCGACCATCTGTTAGACGGACCGGCGGGCCTCCGAACGTAGCGGTTCCAGGGCTTGCCGTGATCTACGCGTGTATCGCGATTCGCGACTCGGCAGGCGAGCGCAGGAGGCAACCTTCGGCGAGATTCCGTTTTGACGGGACCTACTTTCCGATGCAGCCAGAAGCCGCTGCACGGCGACGGGAACGACCGTTTCCTAGCTCCGAGTCGACGTCCGTGTGTCTGTACGGTTCGGTTCGCGTTCGTTCGTTCGTTCGTTCGTTCGGTTCGCGGACAGAGCCGAAGGAAGACGGTACACGTCGGCCGTTCAATTAAATCTGCCGTTTCGCTCGGCGAAGAATACGCTCGCGACGTGAGGTTATTGAAAGATGCGCCTGCCTAGAATGGAGCCGCGGCGAGATGCACGGTGTAATTTACCTTGCGTGAAATACGGCCGAGTATCGCGCTGCTTGTCAGGCGGAGGATGGTTAATGTACGGGGAGATTGGATGTATTAATAGACGCCATTGTGAGGCAAATTACGAGTTTTCAGCGCTGTCCGTTTCTGTAGCTCGGTATGGAGTGTCCGAACGGACCGAACTGCTGAACGTCGTCTGCCTGGCGACCAGTGGCAGCGTGTAGGCATTGCGAAACTACTTCCACTTGATATTATCAATTATATTTGATATGTCCTTTTTTTTAATTATTAAAATTCTGATGAAATTAAATTATGTAATTGAAATTTACAAAATTTAAAGAAAATTACTAATGATTTTCTGGAGAAGTATCCCTACTACATTTAGTTACAAGCTGCTTGTAATTTACTCGTCTCTGCTAAGTACAGAAAATCGAAGTTAACGATCCGCACATCGCAGCGGAGCTTTTTTCCCTAATAAATCATCAAACTTCTGAATAAATTTTCTTTCGCCGCCACTGCTTCCAACGTACTCATCTCTGTAAAGCACAGAAAATCGAAGCGATCCAAAGTGGGAGTTGACGGCCCCACTCAAACTTGCCGATCCTTAGTATCGATCAGCGACGCGCGACGAAAGTGTCGATCCGGCACGCGCCTCCCCCCCGTCCCGCTCCAAACCCGGATAGTCAAGAATCCCGCAATTAAAGCCACCGCGAGCCGCGGCCTCCAGCGATCTCTAAACACGCCCCGCAGCCTCGCGAATGCCGGGCGCTTTAACGGTATCCGCCCCGGAGGGCTCACACTCATGGCAAATGCGAACTCCAGTTCGACGAGCGGGACGACGACGACTAACGAGATTATCCGCGCGTCTCCTTTATTCGCCCGGACAGCCTCCCATTTGTTCCCATCGCCCCGACGAACCTACGTCCCGAACGCGTACGTCCACGATTATTATTTACGATTACCTCCTACGGCGGCTCGCTGAAAGACAGCGCGGTCGGCATCGACACACACACAGACACAGACGCGCGGCGAGGGCGACACACCGACACGGCCAGGCTTGAGGCTTGGCTCGCGAGACGTGCTGGAATCTTGATAAGGCCGCGTGGAATATGCTGCGGCCGACGCATGTGGCCTCCGCGAGTGATTGTTCGGACTTTTGCGCGGATCCCGCGCGAGATTACGATCGCAAGAAGCTGCCGCGCGAGCCGGTCGGGCTTCAGCCTCGATGGATAGAGACGATAGCGATTGTGACCGAGTCATTTTTCGAGCCACGGACAGTGACGCTTAATCGCGATCCTTTGGCGCCTGCAGTTTTAGCCGATGCTTATCGAGATGCATGGCTGGAGTCGGGGGAAAAATTGTGGGATCGGTAATTAAGGCTCGGGATTCTCTATCGAGTGGGTGGCTTTCGGACCTGAGGAAGGAAGACGTGGGATGGGAGAGGGAAGCTCGTTGGGTGTATGCTTGTCGGACGATTTTTTCATACTTGGCTGTGTGGATGGTTTAGGGATGCGAGAGGTACCGGAAGGGTGGCATTCGGACGTTCCAAGGGAAGATATGGGACGAGAGGGGGAAGCTCGTTGGGTGTATGCTGTTTTGTCGGTCGATTTTTTGGTACTTGGCTATGAGGATCGTTTAGGTCCAGGATGCGACGGACTCCCGGAAGGGTGGCTTTCGAACCTTCGGAGGGAAGATATGGGACAGGAGGGAGAAGCACGTTGCTGTTTTTCTTTGACGTTCTTGTCCCTCAATTTTTTGGTACTTGGTGTGGTTTAGATTCAGGATCCAAGGGCTTCCGGAGGGTGCCGGTCAGACCTTCGAAGGGAAGATATGGGACGAGAGGGGGAAGCTCGTTGTACGCTGTTTTTCTTCGGCCGTTTTGCCGGTCGATTTTTTGGTACTTGCCCGGATGGTTTAGGCCGGGGATCCGCCGGCTCCCGGAACAGGGCCGATGTAAATGCCGGGAACAATGGGCCGGCGGCACGAAGTGGACGATAATGCGACTCGATTAGGGGTCGACTACCACTAGCGCCTGATAATCGGTACCCAGGCCTCGACCTTCGAGCGGCAATTTGCCCCGTGTAGCTCTTTACGCCTTCGTAACCGATAAATGAAAATAAGAGGACTACCCGGATCTTGTTTAGATAGAGAAAAATGTTTGCTCGACCTTTCTGCGTTTCGCGCCGTTCTACGAGGTGTACCGGAATCAATTGCCGACCGGTATGCTTTGCCTCGGACGATCATCCGCGAGCGAAAGAAGTGTGTTCGAAAGACGCGGAAAGTGAGACGGAGCGAGGAAGGTTGAAAGAAGTCGAAACGCTATCGGGGTCCGTAGGTATCGGGAGAAAATCCGAACTCCGTCCGGCCGATCTAACCATGGTGTTTGAAGAACATGTTCGATAATAACAGGACTGGTTCATGGGACGATGGCTGGGAGTAGGAATGAATTACAGGCTATAGACATCTCGTAACTATAAGCCGCAGAACCGGAGCTACGCTTTAACGTCGTCCTCCAGAACGGACTCCCTCCTCGTCATCTTCTTCTTCATCTTCTTACGCTACCCTCGTAGTCTCCCTCTTCCTGGGAACCCTGACGTCCTCGCACGCAGCTTTGCGGAACAGCAAATAGATCGGTTAACGTCCTCGGCGCCGATCGCGACACACTCCTGCCAGTAGATAACTTTTAATCGAAACGGCCAAACAGCACGAAGGGAATTACGCGAGAACGATCACGTTTAAGTATTGTCCCGAGCACCGTAATCGAAAGTTATGACGAACCTATTAAATGGATCTTAACGCTCGAATTTTGCATAACTGCCCGGTAAGAGTTCGTGCGCGCGGTACCGATTGAAGTGCGGACGCATTAAGCGTGCACGTTTTTTCTCTAATTGGTCTACAAATGCCGAGTTTACAATTCTTAATACCGATTTAATGTATCGCGGGCCGATACTTAACCCCTGCGACGCTTAATATTGCCCCGCACGTTCGTTGACCCGAAATATCGTTCGTAGGTACGTCATGCGTCATTAACGTGTCGCGAATCTTTTTGCCCGCGGTCCCGCGGCCTAAGATCCTCCGCGGGTAATCGGTTTATAAATCGTGACGCCGCGATTTTTGATACGGCGTAATGCGGCGTAAATGATAAGTTGCCTCTTACGCCGCTTAAGGTTCATTGACGTCCGCCGCGACTCGTGCGTTTCGAACGATGATGACCGAATCCAGAATCGCATGCAAATAAGATTATGTCACGCCGCTTTCGGGACGCGCGTGTGCGTGCCGGTACGTGTAGGTAAGCGGATAGCTCGGAGGGACTGGGCCCCGGGGCCTTATTCAAGCGGTCGACTCGCGTCAAGAGTCTCAACTTCCTACACGGCACAACGTAACTTGTTCCATCGCGTCGCCGGTGTGTACGTTTGTTTTCCGAGCAAAAAATCGAACCCCGTGTTCTGCCGGAAGGTCTAACTCGAGCGGCGAGCAAATATATTGACGCGAAGGATCCTCGGCGAATGTTCAACCGATGACGCATCGTTTACAAACGTACGATCGTATACAACCGATGTCGGATACAACCTCATTCTTACTGTGAATAGTAAATGAGTAACAGTGAAAATCAGGAATGTTTGATACCGGAATAAAATGACTCAAATCGTACCAAGTGTTCAAATACCGAACATTCTACATTTTCAAATTTCGAACTATCAAGTATATAACTAATTCTCAACAATCGAATATATAATTCTTCCCATTCGTTACGTTTGCGCCGATTACCTTACGTCTTCTCGATTACATAAACAAGATCAGAAAAAAGTCGTCGACAAATCCACTCGCTAAAAGTGTCGAACGTGTATACACAGTGTCGAGATCCCACTTGAGAGGAGCCTGCCGTAAGAGGGCTGGCTGCTACGTCCGAGTTAAAGAAACAATCGCAACAGAAAGACGCCCGACGAGTGGGTCCTCAAGAGTGTGCCCAGCCGTCGACGACCAGATTCGCATGCAAATGAGCTTATGTCACCGCGTCCGGCGTCCAGTCGGACATTCAGAGGGGCCCCCCCGGGCTATTTTCGACCGGTCCACTTTATTTCGGTCACTCGGCTTCCCGGCGTACCACCTTCGCCTACCTCCTACCTTCCCAACAGCCGGCCGCCACCTCCGCTCTTACTTCTTGCTCGCGAAGCGGAGCCTTGGGATCTTGAACTTGACTGGCACGACTCTTAAGGCTGCGCGTCGCGCAGCCTTGGAGGATTATTACCGTTAGCCGCCATTGCCGGCGCGTACGTTGACGTAACGCACCGCCTCCGTTTCTCGCGAAAATCCGTACCTCCCGCGAGCGATCCAAACCCGATAAAGAGACCGACTCTCTCATGCAGCCGAGGGAATTCCTTAATTAGATCGTCTCTCTCGATATGATAACTGCACTTGCGCGGAACGTTAAGCGAGCGAGAATGCCACGGAAGAGGTTTCAAGAGTTCACCGGACTCCCAGCTTTCGAATCTGTCGATCAGTGGTGGTCCTGTCACTTTCCCAGATGACATCCAGCGCTTGCCGAGAGAGTTCGCGGAATAATGTAAGCAAACAAAGGCGGTGTGGGTTCGTTTTTCATCGGGAACTGGGCCGCGTACGTGAACGCGTTCGAAAACGTCGCACGCGCCGGCGATGAAGGTCAATAGGGAAGAAGGATGGCTATCGATGGACGTGTCGGAAGCGACGGGCCGGAAGAGATATCGATATGCGGGTCAGTGGCACCGACTGTTACGAAGCTCCGTTCGCCGTTGGCCGGCCCGATGGCCGAGGCGATGATTTCATTAAGTCGGACGATGATTAATCGCTTTAAATGCCAGCTCCGCCAACTGGAACGTGGCTTCGTGCGGGTTCCGCGCCGATCGACAGCGGGACACGCGTCGTACACGATTTCGTCCCAACCCGACGTCCCACGTACGATCGGCGATCGTTATCGATCGCCTCCATCTCGCTCGATCGTGGCCGAAACGTTCGTCGCGCAAAATCGAGCATTAGACTTCGCGCTTGACCCAGACGCGCGTCTAATTGATCAAGCCCCACCGATCGAATCCCAGAAATCGTACGGTACTCCACGCCGATTACCCGCATAGCTAGCCTCCAATTAGATTTGCCTATGGCCTTGGCACACATTCCCAAGCCCGGAGAGCCGGTAGCCGCCGTATCGGATACCGAGCCTAACGTTCCGCGTAATTTTCCGGCCTACCGAGTCCGGTCTCGAAATTTCGTGGAAGCCATCTTTTTGGGGCCCCTCATTACGGCCGAACGAGATTCCGTTAGCGTGCGCCCGGTAGCTGATAATTGCCGGGAATCGCAATTAGCGAGTCACGACGTGCAGGATCCGTGGATCCTCGTCCCACCGTTCGGGGTGAGAGAAAGAGGAACGTGGATGAGAGGAGGGGGGGGGGGGGGGCGAACAACGCGGAGGTCGGAGGACGATCGTGGAAGGTGCAATCATCGTCGGTAATTCGCGTTCGTTTCGCAAACATCGCGAGCAGAAAGACAGAGCGTTCTCGTAAAACAAAACGGCCGCTCGGCTTTACGATCGGCGCGAGACTCGGCGGCGAAGAGTGACGAAGAGAGAGGGGGAGAGACCAAGAGAGACAGAGAGAGAACAAAGAGGGACGAAAACCTTCTCCAGCAGCTTTCTGTGCGGATCCTGCAATTACATCGGAATCGTGGAACTTCACGTCCGACTCTGCCAGCGGTTTTCCTCTCAGGAGTAACTTTTCTTCTTCGACGAAATTAGTATCGGATACGAACGAGAGCGACAGAAGCGTGTGTTAGGCCAATCGAATAGTTCGTTTTTCCCGCCTTGCGCGTAGGAAGTAAGTTAGGTACCTACTCCCGCTGACATATAGTAGATCGCTGGGACGAGGAACGCGCGAGTGAGATATCTATCTCGGATTCACCGCTGGCGAAGGAGCCGAACGGTGAAATGTGGAAATGAACCGAACTCGAAATAGCTCGAGGAAAGCTAACGTTCAACGATTCGCGAGGCGTTTGGCGCCGAGGACGATAGGATTGGAAATTAATTGCGCGTGCACGCCGAGCAAGTCATTAGCCGAGAGTCTCGAGAGAGAGACCTGAGGGCGGTGGGGGGATCGATGAAAAACGGAATCGCACTGTGTTTCAGGACCGCCTAACTAACTGTACCTCCCGACGCTCGACAGCAGGTGGAAACGATATCTCGTCTCGTAAATTTTACGCGAGCCGTTCGCGCGCGAATCGGCGAGTCGGTCGATCGTTATGTCGTAATGACGACGATTCGGTCTACCGTGTGTGTCGGTGGAAGGCAGTGGGGGAGGAAAGGTGGAGGACGAGGATGAGGATGAGGATGGGTAGATAAAAATATCGCTAGCGGTATCATCGGCGATAAAGGCGGCAAGACGGACGGTTCTGATAATTGAGCCGCGCAATCCGCGGTATCGATACGTTTTAACGGAATTACGGCCGAGACGGGCGGTAAATAGATTCGAAGTTGGCCGAGGAAGCTGCGCGAAGAAGGCTGCTCGCCCGTAATGGCCGTGAAGTTAACTCCGATCCGAAATTACGGGCCCTAAACTCGAACCGATCGAAATCGTAATACGATTCTACACGGTCAGATATAATTCTATACTGGCAGTCTGCCAAAAAAGACGATTTCGCATAATCGACGAAATAAGGAAGAAAAGTAAATGATCACGTGCACACGTTGCATCCGATCATATCCGAGTCGACAGAAGCGGTAAAAATTCAATGAACTCAAATTAATTCCTTATGCTTTACCTCGTGCATCGGAACGAGGAATGAGAAGAATTTTGGCGTCGCCCGTAACCAGGCCACTCTCATAACCATTCACTCGCATGTTACAACCCAATAACGTGCTGCGTTCCTCGACTTTAACGGCCGAATTAATTTGGATACTCTTTTACGAGGAGCGCAAAAATCAAGAATCCGCAGGAAGGAAACCTCACGACAGAATGTGAGTACTCGACGTCCTGCGTCGGCGTCTAGCGTGCCATACGCCGTGCCGCCACCGTGCTCCATATGTCATTATTAGTGCGCGCACGTTTGCTCATAAAATGCCTCCAAGGAGCGGGACGCCTTTCAAACGGCCGTCGTTCACCTTTAGACGGCCCAGAATTTTTAACGTCCGCCAACGACCGAGTCAACGCTTAACAAGCCGCCGGTCGTCGCCTATGCGTTTGCGTCCGTCCTTTTTTTCGGCGCGACTCTTAAGACGCTCATTAGTACATTCACGTCAGCCCAACACCTGTTCCGCGAAGTAAAGAAGCGTAACAGAATGTGCTGGCCGACGATAGCGATGACGTACGCGGCCGAGAAGCTCGAGGAGGACCGAAAATTAGAATACTCGTCTATGGGAAAAGGTCGGCAGCCGAGGCCGATTCCCTGCCGAAGATGGCGGACTCGGCGGAACCGGTGCAGGCTTATCGAGATTAATAGCAGAATTCGCGATAAGCGGCCACGCTTAATCGCGCCCACGTTCCGCGTCTTGCTAATCTTTTAATTCGTATTTCCCGCGCGAGAGTGAGCGACCGGACGTTCCAGCGGGAAGGCTTGTGCACGCGCGTGAGATTCATAAAATCGAACGTAGTTCGATATGATTTACCTTCGGGCTTCGTGTTGGTCGTGGAGACTATTTTCCGTGCGCGGCGTTAGACGATTTCGCGAGTTATCGGAGTCGTATCAGTTTGTATACACACACGTGAGTTGGAATCGTTCGAATTCATCGGCGTGCGCCCACGCGACTGGTTACGTTCGTTGAAATGTTTTGAAAGTGGATGGAACGAGAATGGTATGTACCTAAGAGTTTCATATTTACGATGATCGAGGTGAAAATCGTCGCTGGAGCTGTTATGCTAATGTGACGGGACTTTTTGACCTCGGCACGAGGCCATGACGTACTGGGGTCAAGCAGCTTGCCGATATGCAGGTATAGAACAAAAAAAATTGGCAGACTTCCATGGCGCAATATTCAATTTCCTTCGCAAAATCAGTACATTCTCGCGATATACCAAAAATGTACGAAAAAGAAGCCAGAAAGCCTGACCTTATAAATGTTCGTATTTAAACCAACTGTGAGATTCAATCGAATCGCTTCAATCACCTCATCAAGAATCTGACCTCCGCCTTTTCCGTACACGTATTCCAAGGCGACCTTCACGCCTCCAGTTTTCTTCCTGCCGACATTTTTCCCATATTCCCTCTTCCTTTCCCGCCCACTCGGGAGGGTATCGTCCGCGATTATGTCATAATTGCGATGGACACGTTGGTACGTGTGCGAGTAATTGCATCGTGCGAGCACTCTCGGGGGGCCCATTCCATGGGACTCGCCGAGGAAATTTCCGCTTTCCGTCTTTCCGCGCGCACGCGAGCTCCATCGGATGTTCCCCGCGCGCGCGCGCGGATTGCGCTTGCGGCCGGGGCGGAAAGCGAGACTTTTCCGCGAGCGATCATCGTCGATGCACTTTGTTGCTGCCCGACGTGCATTCTCACGTTTCGTTGGCACTCACAGAAGGGCCTGAGGCGAATTTTTCTGCGAAATCGTAATCGTGACGACTCAATTACCGCGACGGGCCCAGCCAGCCTCTTAAGGCGTTTGATTGGGTCGGAACGATGATTGGGCAGGTCGTTAACACGATGGGGGCTATGTAAAACAATCATTTCCGAAGCTCAGTAACACGCGTTTCTTCCTGGAATGATTAAGAGTTTAATGAACGGCTGATGAACGCCGAGTATCTGCTGATTGAGGCGGAATGGTTGGAAGTCTTTATTTTTGTCGAAATTAGAAGACAGAACTGAAACTTTGTCGGTCATATCGTACAGACTTGGTATATACTACTTTTTAACTCCGAATAGCTAGATAAGTCATTTTCATCAAAATTAAGTGACAGAAACGAAACTTTGTCGGACTTATTTTATACACTTGACACATACTACTTTCTGACTCTGAACGATCAGATCAGACATTTAATCGAAATTATAGGACAGAACTGAAACTTTGTTTGACTGGTTGCATAGACTTGGTAGACTCTACTTTCTGACTCCGAACAGTCAGACAAGACTTTTCATCGACATTGGAAGAAACCTGAACCAATCGAACAAAACGATCGACATCCACAACTTCCGCAGTTCCTACACTCCGAACTAAACGTAAATTCTACCTCAGACGGATCCTTACCTCGACGATCGTCGTATCGCACTTCTTTCGTCAAGCGAGCTAGAGCAAAAAAATGACCAGAAGACCAGTGTCACGTAATTGAATACCTCTCGACCGTGCTCTCCCGTCGTCGTCCGTGTAATTCCGTCGGATTCTCGGTTTTTGCGCGGCATTGTAGGTGGCCCACCGAGTCCGATGCATTTTGCGGTACATTCCACAATCCGTGTAATATTAGCCCTCGAGTTCGTCCAGTTTCGTGGCACGTCCTCAACAGCGTACGGAGCCGAAGTGAGCGCGCGCGCGCACACCCGGAAATTGTACCGCAAAATCTTACTTGTCGGCGCGAAACGAGTGGCCCATATACACCCGGTCGAGTTTGGGAGGAGCTTACAGTTATCTGGAGGCGAGTGCGTGCAAACGACTTCTTTCGCGAGCGACTCGATCCTTCGGATTCCTCAAATCTCGTAAAACGTCGAACCCACTCGCGGACAACGGTTTTCAGACGGTGAGTTGTCTCGAACAACATGGGAACGCCGCGCTCTGCGCCGTGGCGGCTAATCATTTTGCTCCTAATGTCTGTCATGAGACGGTCTAATCCGAATCGTACGGAAGGTGCAATCGCTGGGAAAGAAATAGGACGCGAGCAAATGAATGCACGGTGTAACTGTGGATTAATATAAAGTATCCGAGTGACACGCTATGACGTGTGGGAGACGTGCTTGTGGGCGTGGCTGGACGTTAATGTCTCCCAGACGCTGTTCATAAATCAACCTAGATATTCAATAATGACCACTGTACTGAAATTTGAACGTTAAAATTAAGATCCGTAGTTGGTACGTTAAGTTTTGAATTATTGCAATTTTTCATGAAACTCAATGCTATGCAAACAAAGTCAAGCATTCAGTAATTTCCGCTGCACTGAAATTGGAGCATTTAAATCAAAATTCGTTAATTCATATTGTCAAATTAATTCCCATTGAATTATCGCAACATTTTATGAAAGTCTCTATGACACTATGCAAACCAAGATAATATGAAGACCTACACGGTTCATCAAGGATCATATTTAAGTCCTAATCCAAGTGGTCGTAGACCACACTACTCAGACATGACTCCGAAACTCGCGCAACGAATTGAAACTGAGACCGCGAAGCAGTTCGCTCGCAAAGATCGGAGTTCAGAAACGATCAAGTGCGTTACACCTTTTCCCCGATCTTGGCGCAGCGGCGTAAGACTGTAAGCCTCGAATTCCTGGTACGGACCTCCCGCGGATGCCCGGAACGTCGCCCCCTCGTTTCCCAGGAACAATAGAAGCCGGGCGAAACAGCCGGCAGCCGAGTGCAATCTCGCCCGGCCTTTCTCTAGAAAATTCGCCTTCAATATTTGATCGCCTCGTAACTCGCGTCCGCCTGCGGCTCCGTGAAGAAAGAGATTAACGCGACCCTCTCCCGCAGCCTCCCCCCCCCCCCCTCTTCTTCTCTTTCTTTCTTAACGTCTTCCCTCGTCACCGTTCCGCTAAGAACTCTGGTGTCGGATAGCAGGATCAGAAGTCATCCGTCGGACTTAATCAAAGAGGGAGTAAAACGCAAACCGCGCCTGGCCGAGAGTCCCTCAGTGAGAACAACCTGGCGACGATCGGTTAGCATCAGGCTGGCCACTCATCATCGCCAACTGAGTGGTTGGAAATACTCCGCCAATCGGACAGGACACACTCTGCTTGAAATACTGATTTTCAGCCACTGATGGTAGGAATCGTGTTCAAGGAAAACTTACGCGAGATGAAAAGAGATCAAAAATCAATGGGATACCTCAGATTCTTAACAGCCTAACGAAGACTTTCATTCAGCAGTAAAATACGTAATCTATTTCGTATTCCTCGTCCACGCGAATTAAAGTACATTTTGTATAAACTGTCTTTCGCGCCAACCGTCTCGTAAAAATCTCGCCTCCGCCAACACCTGCGGCCGAATTTGAAGGAATCTCACACGTTGTACAAAGAGTCCCTCGTCATGGGATTCTTGTCGTGCGGCAAAAAGTCGGACAAAGAGGACGGGCGCCGAGGAGGAGGATGGAGGCTAAGTCTTCGAGGAGGCTCGGCTCGTGTAGGCGGATTAATTTGCACGCGTCCGACGCGGGAACGCATACCTGGGCGAGTCTCAGGAAATTGTGCGTACACGCCAGAACGCACTACTGTTACACGGGACTCGCGCCAGTGGCGCTCAAGACGCAAAGTCGCTCAAGTCGTTCAAGACGTTCAGAACGTTCAGGACGTTCAACATGTTTAAGACTTTCAGGACGTTCAGGGCGTTCAACATGTTCAAGACGTTCAAGACATTCTGGACGTTCAGGGCGTTCAAGTCGTTCAAGTCGTCCAAGATGTTCAGGACGTTCAATATGTTCAAGACGTTCAGGACGTTCAGCATGTTCAAGACGTTCAGAACGTTCAGGACGTTCAACATGTTTAAGACTTTCAGGACGTTCAGGGCGTTCAACATGTTCAAGACGTTCAAGACATTCTGGACGTTCAGGGCGTTCAGGGCGTTCAAGTCGTTCAAGTCGTTCAAGACGTTCAGGATGTTCAGGACTCTCAAGATGTTCAGAACGTTCAAGTCGTTCAAGTCGTTCAAGACGTTCTCCTTACCAAACACACGCGCTCCTCATTGTTGCAGAGGTGTTATTGTCCCGACCCGGCTAACTGGACGGCTCCGTGGGACGGGCAAGCCAAATTACACGTCATTGTGCCAAGCGGAAGAATCAGCGAAAATTCACCGTACCCAACGACAGAGGCTGGCCTTAATACGAAACGGACGTCGTTCGATGCGATTCGAATCTCGACAAAAGCGCGCGCAGGTCCTTAACATAATCACGTGAATCGGTGAAATTTTATCGGGTCAACAACTTCTCGGCCGGTAATGACAACGAAGTAGTTCGAGATGAGATGTGTAGCGATAAGAAACTCCGGGAGGGAGTAATTTGACGCTAATGACTCAATTCGACGACGAAGTTTGCCTCTTTCGACGTCGAGCTGGAGTTTCAAGGTTGAAGGTTGATGCGCGCGTTTGGGAGCCACGCTCGGCCATCGATGCACATTGCGGTGCATTTCGCCGAGCTATCGGTACGTGTCAAGGCGATGGGCGAAGAGAGTGAAAAGAAGGCAACGTGGGAACGGGTCTGGAGGGGGCTGAGGGGCGAAAAGGGGGTCCGGGGATTGGCGGCTGGCAGTGGAATAAGAAAGGTGGCGGGCCCCGTTGCGCCCGTGAGCGTGGCGATGCGTACGTAACTGCTTGATTCCATGGAACTCGACGTTCCCCATGGAAATGCCTCTTGCACGCATCGGCGATCACGTCGAACCGGAGGAAGACGGAGAGGATAAGGTGCGGTGAGAGGGGGAGGATTGAAGGAGGGAGAGGGAAAGAAAAAGACAGAGAGAGAGAGAGAGAGAGAGAGAGAGAGAGAGAGAGAGATGAAAGAGGATAGGCAAATGCGACCGGCTCTAGTTAGAACTGATCCGAGGTTCCAGAGGAGTCAAACAAGTAATACACTCTTTAACTAGATGCCTCCTACTCTGTCTTTCCTTCCCTCCGTCACTCGCTCTCTCTGTACGTCAGCTCTCTCTCTCTCTCTCCCTTCCTCTCAGCCTGCTTTAGCCTCTCTCTTAGCTCATCTCAGCTTCGAGTGCCTCCGCGCTTTCTGGCCGAACGCATACGCGCGTTCATCCGCGTATGTAAATGACCGGTAAATGCGGATGCTCGTACGGATATACATCACCCATAGAAAAGACGTACGGCCCTGCCGGATACTTGCCAGGCGGCGTGCAACAAGTACGGCCGCGAATTATTAAACGTCGAAAGTCTCGCGGCGATAAACGGGTTATCGAAATCGGAAAAATCCTCGAACGAGAGAGAACATCGGGGCGGATGGGGATCGACCGACGAACTTGTCGGGTTAGGAAAATTAGAGACGTCCTGCTGGCGTTCGGTGGGAATACGACTGTCCGAGCGTCAGGAGTCGAGAGAACGAGTACGCCCAGCGCTAAAGATCGAAAGCTGGCAAACGATACGGGTCGAAATTACAGAATTACAGAATCGCGACCGGTCGCATTAACAGTCGGGTGCGGAGGCTAGGATCGTTGTTCAGCAGAAAGGATGGGAGTAATCGTCCTCATCAGTTCGATTCAGTTTCCTGCCACTCGCTGCCGCATGAGAAACTGGCGCGCGTATTATCGAATCGACGCTCGTGGCGGGTCGATTTGTCAAAATTGCAAAAACGGAGGCACGAAATGACACGGCTGCGAGCGGGTAAGCACGAGGTTGGGAATTAGGGTCGTCCTGCCTGGCGTCTGGATTGGAGTACCTCTGGGGTATGTAGAGACGATTGATGTCGTGCAACGAGAGAAAGAGGTAGAAAGAGATAGAAAGAAAGAGAAAGAAAGAGAAAGAGAGACAATAACAGAGAATGGGCGTGAAAAGAGAAACAGAGAGAGAGACAGAAAGAGTTCGACAGAGAAAAGCAGACCAGAATTGAGTGGTTCACCGGGTAAGGTAAACATTGCCCCGACACGAGCGACACTCAGGCCAGAAGGAAATCGCTGCCGTGTACGCTAATGCTTCCCGCGACGAGTTTGCATTTCCCATCCTTCTCCCACCTGCCCGTTCACTCTTGATTATCCACCTACACGCGTGCAGGCCTCTTCTCTCCCGCCGGGAGGCCTGGGAAAGGACGGCGCCTTGGCGAACGGCCAAACAAGGCGATGACCCGCCGCCATTTCCACGGACATTGTGCAGAGTCGGCGAACCGTGCCGAAAGAAACAGGACCGTCGCCTTCCTTCGCCGACGGCCACTGTTACGCCATTGTGCGCTTAAAATTCCGTTGCTCGGGGGAGTGACAGCGTGCGCAGCGCGTGACTACGATCCGACGATATCGTCGTGGCACACACGGCCGGTCGTCAGCGGCGTCAGGAAAGTGTGAATCGCGGACGGCGGCGGCCGTTGGAAACGTTCAAAATTGCTTCCTTCCGACCGGACGCGGGACTGGACGTTTCATGGCCTCTGGAAAGGTTTACTGTTACGGACTTTCCGAAAGAATCCGGATAAGGAACGACTTTACTGTCCATCGAACGATATGTACAGTGTTATCCAGACTTCGTTCCGAGTTACGTATGGTTACGTATGGTTATGTATGGTTACGTACGGTTACGTAAAGCAACGCCTACTTCACGAAGCCTCGTCGGAGGATAGACTCATCCTCGGCGATGTTCGTTGACTCTGCCCTATCCGAAGGTAGGCGAACTAGGCGTTCCTCGCTTAATTAGCGGCGTCCCCGTGGATGCACTCCGATGCGCCGCCGTGCAGCTCCGGCAGACGCCGGCCGCGCTTAAGGCCCTTAGGGTGTTATTCCGCACGTCATTAAGGCCCGGCGAGCGCACGAGTTCGCGCATCGTAGCGTGTACGAGCCCGGCGAAATAGAAGACTGCGCCGATCGGGCCCGAGGTAGGTGGGTAGGTAGGTAGGTAGGTAGGTAGGTAGGTATAGTTAATTGCGGGCTCGCGCGCTCTGCATCGCAAAATTTTGCCGAGGTACAGGGACTCGAAGCTGGACGGTCGAGGATGGACGCGGAGGAGAGCGTCTCGGCTCGGAGCATTCCTGCCAAGGTCAGCCGCGAATAGGGCGGTGGCCTTGAGTGGGATCCAACGCGCCAAGTGCAGAATTATAGGCCGAGCTCGCCGTACGTCGTCCTATTAAATTCTATTGATACTCGCAATCATCCTCGGGTTCCTTTGCCACTTGGCGAGCCGCTCAATGACGGGGCATGTCGCTTGCAAATTTAATGCGTCGTCCTCCGCGCGACGATGGCACGCGTGATTTATGTTTATCAAGAACGCGAGGCTACCTCCGCGGAGGAAGTGTCAACGATGGATGGTATGGGCCGTTAAAGGCGAGAGCGGACGTAATAGGGTAAAAAGCGCGGTTAGAGACTGTCGATACTATCCAGCACGCCATCTTCGACCAGTAGTCCGCTGGCCAGTCCTGCCGCTACGACAGTTATGATCGACTCTCAGACTTTTTCCGACGACTCTGCTAGCCGGCCGCGGCTTAAAGACCGACCGTGAAACTTGCACTTCCTGCCGTACACGGATACTCGCGCCGGTAGCGAATACGCCTATAACTACGCCGTAACGTAAAGGCGGAGTACTTACGAACACTTACGTTCATTCTTATTCCTTCCGTTAATCGTTGACGTCATCCTGGACACTCTACATCGGCCGGGCCGAATGGAACGAAACTGAACCCACTGACCTGGGGAGGAGAAAAAAGAGGATCGATCGCCACGAGAAAGAGGGCGAAGTCGTAATTCTGGCCGGCAAACGAATTCCAGCCTCCGTGATTTATTCGATTCGGCACGCAACCCGGCCGTGCATAGTATATCGATCTATTCGTAGCGAATCGGGGATGGAGGGGGGGGGGGGGGCTAGTCGAGATAAAATTAATTAACGGCAGACGTTGCCGAGTAGAAAAGGGTGGGTGCCTCATCCCGGAGAACCGGTCCAAATCCAATATGGCGTGAGCATTATCGATTTGTCATCGGGCCATAATAACCTCGGCATCCTAACTAATTCTTTCCGACCCTGCCCTCTGGCCACTTTTTATCCTCCGCCCTTAACGGACGCACATGCGCCGACGCTGTTTGCCGATCGCGCCTCGTAAAGATCGTTCGCGATCGGTCGGGAAAAGAGGGTGGTAGGTGATGAGGAGGGGAGAGGGGGGGAAAACTTAAATCGTCGCCGATGGAAGCTTTCCGGCAGCGTGCACTTTCTCATCCACGCTCCATTACGCGCCGCGCGAGATGCGACTCTAAACGACCTTCAATTATTTCAACGGGCGCTAAGGTTCCCGTCTTACGGCCGATTAGCATAAATTTGCAATTAATCACCGCGGAGGGTCCGCGGAGAGTGCGTCCGAAGGTAGAGAAATGGAAGGAGGGAGAGAGACGGGTAGAAGAGGAGAGCCAGACTGGAAGCGGAATAGGACGGGATAAGCCGATAAACAGATACGGGGAGTCGGAAAAGAGAGAAGCAAGGACATAACTAAGTAGGGAAGAGGACAGTTATGACCGGAGAAGCGTCCTAGGGAGCCGAGAAGCGAACTCTCGTTAGAAGATGTTGCATCGGGCAGGCGTAATTTTCATTTCATTAGACGACGGTTTAATTGGCCGGGCAATTTCGGCGATTCCGTTAATTAGCTTAAGGGGCGTACCCTACCCTCTTGCGTAAGTGCACTTATGCAAATGGCATGCGCTCCTCGACGCGCGCGGCGTGTACAGTTACGAACGTGGGTACGGTGAGAGACAAGGCCCTTTCGCGAAACTTAATCATCCGAGACCGTTGACCCCGAGATCGCTCAAGGTTGTACGAATTGCGATTTGGCGCGCTTAATTACGATAGCGCGGCAGGCGCATGCGCGGACGCTGCTCGTGCCAGATCCGACATTCCCACGCGAGTATCCGGAATTTGATTGAATTCGCTGCGAATTGCCCTCGGAAAAGCGTCGAGACGCCTGCAATCTGTTCGGCCAATCAGAAGCTTCGCGCAAGCGATTTACAGCGAACCGCCTGACCCGCGCACTTTTTCGCCCGATAAGCGAACGGTATAGGATGGAACTAGTTAGAGGCGCCGATCGACGATTTTAATTACCTGAAGAGGCCGTTATTACCGCTCGTAAGATACTGGACAAGATTGCGGCGATCGATCGATGTTTCGAATGTCCGGTAGTCAAATTTACGGACGCCTCGACGCGCCTTAATCTTAATGGGAAGCAGATAAAAGGCGAAGTGTCATGAGAAGCGAAGATACGGAGAACAGGAAATGACTAGACTCGAAGCGCGAGTCCAATCACCTGAATCCCAAACAGTCTTCGCACGTAATGGATCGTCCCGAACGTCGAACTTTGCACCTCCAGACTGACTGCGGACGCACCCTCGTGCGATTCTCGCGGTGTGTGCAAGGGAAGCTCGGCATCGCTCAAGGCCGCGCGAATTCGGAATGAGCGAGGCTGCGAATGCGTGGGTACGCATTGCGAGATCTGATATTCTCACGGATGCGTATCGGAGGATGCGCTCGCGCAATTGGACGCATTGTTTACGCCTGAACCTGGGACAATCTCTGCACTGATCAGTCTCGAGCAGTCTCGAGCAGTCTCGAGCAGTCTCGATCCGTTTCGGAAAGCCGCTCGCTCACCTTTTTCATCTTGTCCCAGCGGCCGGCCATTAATTGGGGACCGGCGTTAATTAGCCGAGTCGCTGATCGGGCGTTTTGTTCATTCAATTTGCAAGGGCTGCGGACGATATGGGAAAAACTTTTAACGACCCTGCCCACGAAGCCGTTCGCCTTCTATCTTTATGGACCTACGGCTAAGCGTGTTGGTGCGAGACGCGGGGAGGAAAGCGGACATGATAATGCTCGAGGAAAAGGCGACAGAATGCGGGGGACCCTCGGGAACGGGAAGCGGAGGATAGAGGGAGACAGGCAGGTAGATCATAAATCTGTGTAATTGACAGGGCCCGCAGAAAATGTTTCCCGCGCCCATAGATGCACGACCAGATACCTCGCTAATAATGCCAGCCGACATTGCGCGCGCGCGCGCGCGCGCCAGCGAGCGGATAGGAAGGTGTTTCCGATAATTTTCTACAGCGCGATAAACAGGCGAGGACACACTTCCGCCCCCTCTCTCTCTCTCTCTCTCTCTCTCTCTCTCTCTCTCTCTATATCCTTCTTGTCTCCAGTAGACTTACACATTACAAAGTGCACGTCGGTGTAGATAATTGTTCGCAGCCCGAAAAAGTGGCCAGGAATCCGCTAACGAGGATCGCCAAACGTTAAGATCCCAAATGAACCCCGATATACCGTTTCTGTCGTAAAATCGAATTCATCTTCCACTTACTGCCGACCGCACGCATTCGAATCGAACGAAGCTGCACGTAACGCACTGCGGGCAAAGTTTGACTTCCAGGCCCGCGAAGGCCCGCGGGGCCCGGCAATTTCATTCGAGATCGAACGAGATCGTAAGCAGGACACCGGGCAGGGAAGAGAGGCTACGCTGGAAGACGCAGACCACGGCGCATGCGCGAAAGAACGGGCTCCTTGTAAAATTATGTACCTGTCCATTACCGGACACTTATACTCTCCGTCCCTCTACGCGGCTCGCATAATTTTCCGCCCCGTCCTTTTTGGCCCTTTTGCCCCGCGCGAGGCATCGTGTACGCACTCGCGGACACGCACGCACACCCACAGGAGTCCGTGAAGGTCCGTGAACGTCCGTGAATGTCCGTCCCTGCGAGAGGGTCGCAATAATTTAATTCAGGCATCGAGCATAAACTCGACTCTCGGCCGAATGGCTGAACGCCGGACAACGAAGGCATCTTTTTCCAGCGACTGGAACCCTCCTCGCTTATTCCAGCCGTGCGTACACGATAGATATGCACGCGCGTTCGCGAGGGCAGCCCTTTTCTACCAGGCCCCGCTATGGGGCCTGTCCTCGTCCTTTGCCGGACAGCGCCACATGCGGAGTCCTCCTCCAGCTAGAGTGAGAAGGTTCGCAGGACTCGCCTGACTAATCGACGACACGGATCGTACGAACGAGTTTGGGTGGAGGATGCGTCCTGCGCGAAGGACTATTTCGAGATTCGCGCCGGCTGGAGGCACTTAACGCGCGGATAATTACGCTCGGAACTCTTCTATTCATCCGTTCGTACATTTCCGTTCATCTTCCTTTATCATTTCCCTTTATCGGCTGAGAATCGGCTGGGAATCGGCTGAGAATCGGCTGGGAATCGGCGAGATATGAGACGCAAATCTTAAGAGTGAAATTACTGGTCCCGATGCCTACTGGCAGGCTCGAGCCGAAGAACCTGGTAGACCGTTGTGCAAAACTGGTATACGAGGAGAGCGGCTAATTATTCGCGCGCCATTAGGATTTCGACGCACGCGAGCGGAGGCAGTAAAATATTTAACGTTCGGAAGGCCCCGACTGAAGGTACGGTGGTTCCGCGGCAGGACGCTAAATCATCGTAACGTCTGAAAACTGCGGAGCCGAGTTGGCTTATTAGCGCCGACGTCCCGATACTTTTCCGTCGTTCGCGGCACCTAGCACGCGAGCTCTTTTACCGCTACGAGGTCTCGAACATTAATTACAATCCACTTTAATTCCCGTGCCAGTCGGGCGGACTGTAAAGAAAATAGTTGTAATACCCGCGCTAAGGAGAGGCCATATGAAGACGTTCGGTTTACACGCCGGGAGCGAATTAATTGGAGCGCATAGGCCAAATAAAAATGATAAGCACGAAGAGGGGGGGGTAATGCCTGCCAGGTGCACAATCGAATTTGCTCACTCGGGTAGGACAATAGAGGCAGGGGGGCCGCCGAGGTTCGATTGTGTGCTAATGCGGCGAGGGGACCGTTATCGAACGTTAGAACCCAAAAATGAGATCGGCTACCGTTAGGCAGGCGAGACTAGGGGAGCGAACGGGTGCAAAAAGATATTTGTCAGAAGTGGGATTCGAACCCACGCCCACAGAGTGGACTGCGACCTGAACGCAGCGCCTTAGACCGCTCGGCCATCCTGACATGTCTGCCACTGCTCGAAATAGAGTATGAGAATGCCGAAGGTGCCTCTATATATAGCGCTGTCGAGCGATACTGTCAAACTCGACGCTGGCCGATAACACTGTTATCGGGATTAGAGTAGCAACCTCCTTATCTGCCGCTTTCGAGCGACTCGAGTTACATAATCGAAATAATTTTATAAACCAGATTCACGGGAAGAATCATAATTTGCATTAGGGAACAATTTTAGAATTGCAGAATGTACACAGCAAGAAAGTGACGCTTGCCTGCAAGCAGCGCCACCGTGCTTCGCGGGATAATATTAAAAATTCGAAACAGCCCCGGATAACTCCGGTCGGAACGTTTCGCTTACCGACCGTTGGCAAGTCTTCCGTTCTGGCAAGTTCTGGCGATGGGTTCGCGTCGAGGAGAAACTTTGCGAGCGGTTCGGCTGAAAACGGCCGAGGGAAGCTTTTCCGTCAATATATCGACTTTCTCTTCCGCGTCCAAAGGCCGGCAGCCGAGGCAGAGCTACGTGCACGTGCATTCCGCATTGTGTCAGCACGTAACGAGCTGGCTGTCACGACCTATATACTCCCAGGCCAGACGCACCTTCCTTCACGGAGCGACTCGTTTGCGGAGCCGAGAAATTGGTCCCAGGTTGCGGACGAATGATTCATCCGAAAACTGGTCCGTCGAAAGCGAGGCCGTTCGAGATTATTAACCGATTCGCGCGTGAATCCGGTGCGACTAGCGTTACGCAATGCGCAGCGTTCGTCCGGCAAACCGCGGCTGTCAACATGCGTCAACTGACCGCTGTCGGACAAATGCGTCTAACGCGCCTAATTGGCGCGACAGCTCGCGCCGCTTTTCTAAACATTCCTGCGGAATGGAATGAATAAGTGATTTCCTCGAATTTCACTTTGTTCCGGTGCGAGCGAACTGCCGTCGCGGAACGTACGCCTCTTACGTCGGAAAAGTACATGGACGCGCGGATACGGTCTCTCGATATCTGCCATCGATCTTCCGTGGAAAAGATACAGTACGTTCGGACACTGTCGGACAACTGACAGTGCGATAATACTGTCAAAGCAGCGAATCAGTATTACTCCGCTCGGCTCTGTTTAGCAATTGATTACTCATTACCCGCCGTAATACAAAAGTAAAGAATGAAATTAACTGTACATTTAGAAGTTGCAGTCATTGGAAGAAAATAATTTGAAACTGTGTCCCAAAAATGGCACATTGGCGGATAATGGGTTAAGACAAGCTCTATATCCTAAGCACTCTTCATGTTTCGACTCTGTTCTTTCCATGCCCCCTAAAACTGTTAACACCTGTTCGAGGCAGGGGACATTTTCCACGCCGTCCTGCAACAAAGTATCTCACGAACCGACGCGTGAAATTGGAAAGGGATCAATGCGGTCCGGTCGCAAGGGTTGAGACTTTTTATCCGATTCCCGCCCTCCGCGGTCCCATCGCTCTCAGCACTGACGGCTGACGTAAATATGCGCGCGATAGCCGGCCGCCGAGATTCATTCCCGCCGTCCCTTACGCTCAAACAGACATATTTCACGGGAACGGCCTGGCCGGCATGCCTGCGCAAATGGAATTTGATCGGGCCGCCACGCAGGACCCGACGATATACAGCCGCCATTATCCCTCATCCTTCTCGCCGCGACGTAAACGGATAAACTGTCCGTCCGCAAAGGCCACTTTCGCGCCATCGAGAGCGGACAGGAAAATAATCGGACGGCCCAACGATATTTCCGACTAAAATTGAATAAGATGCGAGGGAAGATGGCGCTGCCGGCGACACGGCGCCGTATACCTTCCCGCGGCGGTGCCTCTTTGATCGTCGGCGTAATTTACGTCCGAGGCTGGCGCGAAGCGTGCATTTCCTGTATCCGATCTGCGCGCGCGCACAACGGACGACAGCCTGAGCGCGTCGTCCGATCGTTCGCCGGGCAATTTACGGAAAACGCAGTCTGGCGCGAGGGGTTACGTTCGCATTACGCGCCTCGCTCGCCAGTGGCGCGAGCGCGCGACAGCCGCAAGAGCCGTAAAGCATCGGGAAAGGGAGTCGTTCGTTGGCGCCTTTCTAGCGGATGAAAATTCGCGATTGGTAAACATCGCTTTCGCGTGTCGTGCCGCGCGAAGGAGCAGAGAGGCGAGAAGATATGTCTCGAGAGGGAAAGAGAGAAAGAGAGAATGGGAGGGAGAGAAAGAGACGGAAGGAGAGAGTCTCGATGCCAGCAGACGAGGAGCTAGTCGTTTCCTGCGCGAGGACCGGTTGGTACTCGAACGTATCGTCGTCGGTCACGTAGAAATCTCGGTTGCATAAGACGCGCAACCGGATCTCTCGCGAGGCAGTTTCCGAGAGTGAAAGAGGGAGACGTCGAAGGGGGGAGAGTCAGAATCGGGGAGAGGGAGAAGGACGGAGAAACTTGCGATCGAGTAGGCACGCAGGTGAACGAAGGCGAGGGTCGGCCGAGAGGCGAGAAATTCGGAGAAACTTTGAGCTTCGCGTAACAAACCCGATATGCCACCCGCCTCTCTGCGGTGAGAGTCGGCGGAAAGTCGACTCGCAATTTTTATCGGCCGGTCTCGCTCGCTCGCTCGCATTTACGTAAAGGACGCCTGCGAGTTAATCGGCGAGGGTGAAACTTATTCGTTTCTTTTCCTGCCCACCCACTTCCTTCCACCTTCCTTCCATCTTCTTTCTACCTTGCTTCCACCTTCATAGCCTGGACACCATCCTTTTCGCGGGCCATGCGGGCAGGCATGTGAAAGCGCCAATTTTCGCGGTTATTCGAGGCCTGCTCATCGCGTAACAGTTTTAATTTCCAGCCGACTTGCGCAAGAGTGCGTCCGAGCGAAAGCGAATCGGACATTTTTGACGTTCGACCGTGTTCGGATGACTCTTCGCGCGGCTCAGGTTATTGAGGCGGATCGCCGATGTCCGTGGCTGTTTGCCGGCTGCCTCTAATACGTCCGCTCTTGTTTTCCGGCCTTTGAGCGGCGACCAAGCGGACGAAATGACTCTGGACCGAAACGGTTGAACATCGATTTCCGAACCTGCGACTCGATTCAAAGGATTCGGCCGTCCGATCGTTCCTAAGGACTCGACAGCTAGGTGTGCGGGAGGAATTCGCAAGGGAGGCAGAGGAGAGAGACGCAAGAAGGATGTAAGAAGGATGCGTGGTTGGGAGGATTCTTTCTTTCGGCTTCGTTTCGCGAGCGAGAGACGAAGTTGCCATTAGATTCTTTCGCAGACTGCGGTCGGACGTCGCCGACATTACGAGCCCACTTACGCGAATTATGCCTCGAGGGACGGTAATTATTTTCCCTCGGTCAAGAGGCATTGTGACTTTTTTTCGCCGGATCCGAGGCCGCCCGAGCCGCGGGAAGTATGATATTAGTAACAAAATGTCTTTAAACCGCACGGCAATGGGAGGCAGTCGGTGCATTTTCTTCCGCAGACTGCGATCGGTTTTTCTCGCACTAAGAATACACGCGTACTAACAAAACATCCGAAAACATGGCTATGAGTGGCAATAAGTAGCCTAAGTGCGAAGGTATTTTCTTCCACGGTAAACGATCGACTTTTCTCGCGATTCCGGTATGCCTGCCAGGATGTTAATAACGAAATATACCGGAGCAACACCGGAGTACGGAGCAATAACGCTCAGTAAGTACCGAACTGATTCCGCCGACGAGTTACGATCCACTTTTCCTCATAAAGAGCCATCGTACCAACCTGGAGAACGTTATCGGGATCGTACTCTATTCCGAACGTCGGTCAATCCGGTTGTCGAAATAGTCCGCCATTTTTACGAGCACGACAGAAGTCGCGTCATTGGTCTTTTCTCGGACGGGAATCGTCGGGGGAATCGCTGTCCCGGATAGAGTAGGGACTTTATTGCGTCGCTAGGAAAAAGAGACCCGCGTCATGTCAGCTTAGGGACGTCAATGCTGACGAGTCCTGCGTGCGCCAGCGCGTGCCAGGAAAAGTTCCGCAAACTGTTGCTTCGGCCAGAGGACACTCGTAATTCTTATGTTTATGACCAGGACAACGAAGCGGTCATCGAAAGCGGACATCGATAACAGATAAGCCTTATAAATGACCTCGTCTCAAAATCGTGTTTTCCCATCGGTATGCATCGAACACCTGCCTCGAAATTTTCGAACGCAGATACGATCGTAAGTTTTCGAACGTCACTGCTCGACGCAAATTCTCCACGGCTCTGTCTGGCTTCATTTGGCTCGCGTTAATTCTATATAATAATAACTAATAATAATAATAATAATAGTTTCCTGAGTTCAATATCTGTTACATTCTTTCAGTACCATTGGTGGTTTTCAAAGCTTTACATTAAGTGGTAGTTAATGTTTGTCAGTAAGTAAATTTCGATATAAAAGCCAGCATCATTTCGGTATCGCGCCATCGACAGGACGCATCACGATATTCGCGTCCCATCGTTCGAAGACAATGAGCTTACCAGCCCTTGCGGCCGGTGCGGGCACACAATGGAACGTTTTGCGGTATTAATTACACGAAACCAGGCAAAATACATTTTCGACATTGTCGATGGCGGGTGGCGAGGAAGATTTACAGCGAGCCCGCACGCGATGAAAATTTATCAATCGCACGTACGATTAGACCCTACGTACGTGCGATATACGCCGAGTGTGTGCGAATGCATCAGGTGTCCATATTCCCCGGCTGGCCTCAAAATTGAAAGGCTTCGCTCGATAAACTGCGTCGCTCGCGAATGGGGTCAATATTTCTGCGCGTTTCTCCTTTTTGTTTCGTATCACCTCCGGCCCGTTGAACGCGGAGTCGACGATAATTATTCGTCGAACGTAGGGAAAAAAGGTGGAGAGGCCGGATGTCGATGGAGACCGTTCGCTTTATCGGCAATGTACCGGACTCTGTTCTACATCATTGTTATACACCGATACCATTGATTTCGTTCAATCGCCGATTCCTGACCAAAATGCCACACAAATTAGAACTGATAGGTTCGCGATGGTTAAAAATTGCAGCTGCATGTCGATAGGACTCTGTTCGCACAGGATAAAAATTCTAGCTGAATGTCGATAGGACTCTGTTCGCAAAGAATAAAAATTGCAGCTGCACGTCGATAGGACTCTGTTCGCAAAAAAGAAAAATTGGTGCAGAGCGTTGATAGGACTCTATTCGCAAAGAATAAAAATTTCAGTTGACTGTCGATAGAACTCTATTCGCAAAGGATAAAAATTGCAACTAATAAGGACACCTAACGCATTCTAGCCAAGACAGAATCCGGTTAAATCGGCATTCCAGTGAAAGCGCATAAATTAAGTCCAGTACCGAGGATGGACCCCACGACACTTCAGCGAACGCATCGGATCCCGATCCCGATTCTCTAATGGCACTCTCGCTCGCGCGGGAATCTCGTTTTCGGCGCGATCGAAAGGACGAGCGTTTCTTCCCCCGGCGTCCGAAGAAGGAAACGCATCGGTGCAGGCCGACGGCCGACGGCCGACGATAAAGTGCATCGCCGAGAGAGAAAGGGGAACCCACCAGCTGCGGCCTGGGTGAATGCGGCTGCAGCACACTCGATTCGCTTCATTCAGTGCGTGATCCTTAGCGTCGTATGTGCCGACGTCGACGTTCTCCCGCGAACTTAGCACGCGGAAATCTCGAGACACCTAGCAGAAGTGTTCACGGAAGGAACGTCGAGTGATCGAAGCCGTCCGAGAGACTCGAAGCCGACTATTACGGAACTCTGCTCTCTTTCAACGTTGGCTACCAGCGTACTCGACCACCGAGCGACTTTCCTCTTTTTCATCTCTCCTTCCGTACCCGTTGACTGAGTGCCGAGCACCTTCGAGGAACGCGAGAGCAGTTCGAGGAGTCCGAGCCTTCTCGAATTTTCTTACCGGTCGCTTATCCGATCGACGTCAGTCGAAGCCGCACGCTTTCTCGGGCGGCAAATTAAAATTCTCGCCCGACACGATCGATGCTGATAGCCGGCCAGGAGGAAGCTGCACTCTCGCGAGGGAAGGCTCGCGAGCGTTTGGCGCTCGTTAGCGAAGAGGAGCGCGAGCGAAAGGTAGATTACCGCAAATTACGAGCAGACGTCGTCGTCGGCGGCGGCGGCGAGAAAGGAAAGTGAAGTTTACTGGCCGCCCGTTACGTCGCGAAATCGGTGTCGAAGATCGTCGTCGGATGCTGCGCGACGCTGGGAGGTCAGGGCGATCTGTTCGCCGGAAGTGATTGAACGACAGATCGAATTCCGAAAGAAGGAAGGTGCGGGTGGAAAGGAGGAGGGTGCGACAGGATCGTTTCGGGACCTTGAGGAATCATCGGCTCGTCCGTGCGAGATGACGCTGGCCGCGAAGGGGAGTCTCGAGTAAGTCCGAAAGTACGATCGATAGTGCCCGAGGAGGGATCAGCTGGCTGGGACGTCGAACCTGAGGCTGACGCGAGAGAGAAGGAAAATGGCCATTACAGTGATCTACCTCTTGGCCCTGTGCGCCTTCGGCCGTATGTCGGCCGCGGCCGGCAACGAGTCCAATATTCTCCGACTGAGCAAGACTCACAGGGCTCCCACTGTTCAGCAGCCAGCCCCGGAGTTCAACTTGACCGATTATCCGGATGACGAGCCGGTCCAGGGTGACGAAGGATCGAACACTCGCAAGCCCTTGATCGGATTCAGTAAGAACAATCCCGAGCTGGACTGGAAAAAGTATCTGCAGATGTTCGACGAGAAGGAGGAGAAGAAGAAGCACACGGAGCTGGACGTGGACTTCATGAAGGAGAAGCTGGAGAGGACCGCGAACAGTATCGAGTGGCTGAGCGATCTGTACGATCCTCTCAAGTGGTCGCGGGTGCCTGGCAAGTTGACGGACGCGTGCCGGAAGGACATCGACTGGTTCCTCGAGTCCCTCAGGGGTGGCAAGCTATGGGCAGCCAAAAGTGAGTATTCCCATCATTCAGATTCTCCAGATCCTCCTGATCGTGGAATCCTGCTCGAACCTGAAGCTACCTTCACTTTTCCACTCGCTCGCAACTATCTTTAGATTTACAACCGGCACGCTCCGACGCTTAAATCCTAATATCTCGAATGTCAGCTTACGTAAGGCAAGTGTAGTATCTTTACGTAAAACGCTTCGAATTAGTCAACGGATTTCCACCGACAATGAGAGAGGATTCGCTCGGTAGGATACCGCTGAAAGGACAATTAGCTTCTGACTTCGTGTACAGGGGGGCGAAACTCGATCCTGCCTGCCTTACCTGCGTCAAAGTTCGGCATCCCGGAAAATTTGCATCGTCACAGAGTCCTATTAGCGGAGACGTCATTAGGTCGTGCCGTGCAATTAAACGTTTCGCGGAGTTCGAAGTTGCCGAGTCGGACCCCGGCATTGTCTTCTTCCCGGTCGGAACTGATCGATATTCCGATTGCGCGGAAAAAGCCTTAATTTTCGGGCTCGGACTTTTTTGGGATTCGAGAAGTGCGTAGACTCTCTTGCGCAACGCAGAAGGCGGCCGGAATAGGATATGCGGATTCCACGGCGAAACGACCTACCGTAACTGAAAGGCCGTTGACTCTGTCGAGACTGTCGGACTTTGGGGCAAGGACGCGTGGCTTGACTCTGATTAACATGGATCGGAATGTGGCTCGAGTAACGATCGCGACCGATACCGGTCGTGTCCAGGCTGGAACTTCTCGAAAAGTCGATGGAAATCGTTTCGGTCGCGTTAGTTCGATGAAAGCCAAACAATTAAACTCCAGCTACCAAATTAATTTTCATTTTCATTACGTAAACTCTGTAGTAGGAATTATATTAATTATTAATGTTTACAGTGATATGCCGAATAATTAATTTTGAACAAAACAATATTAAACAACGATCGAAATTCGAAAATTATGAATCTGGGATAACAGTAATTAATGCCTGCTTACGAAATAATCCGTAGCACATAATACAAGTAAAATCTCGAGCAAAGCGGTGAAAGTATCCGCGCATTATTCATAATATCTCGAAAGATATAATATGCATCGAGGAAGTAGAAACGCATTTGGAAATCGAGTTAACGACCCGCAATTGATTACCGTTGTCACGCGCACCGCTCCCAACTTTATGACTCTTTAATTGCGCCCCGATGTGTCAGGAAGGGATTACGAGCCGCGCCGAGAGTGGCACTCGAATACGCCTGCTAGCCAAATCTGGCGCGGATTTATGGAGATTTCTGGTAATCGCGGGCAACAATATCGATGCTGGGACATAATGGCACTCAGCGCCACTTTCGCGACAGGGACAATTGCGAAATCAGCCGCCGACCGAGATCTCGTACAATCTACCTGTAACACTCTCGCCACCGTGTACACTATCCAGCATAACCAAACGTGCATAACTGACACGCATACTGCGCCCGCCGAAACCAGGAAACAGCGAACCTTCAGCGCGAGCCCTGTAACACTCCACTTCGAAAAGCAAAAAAATCCATCCCGAAACACATTCGCCACACTAATGGCAGTTTGCCAATCTCGACGTCGGAAAGAAACGAATTCGCGCACTGACGGAGCTCGGCGCGGAAAAGGCAAAGTAAGAGTGGACGCTGAGGTCGATCATTATCGATCAGTCGACTTTAGTCATCGACACGGTACGTCGATCACAGTGAATCGAAGTGAGGAGAGAATTAATTTTGATCCGACCAGTCCCGCCAGTGCTCCTGACATTCGATTTCCACCCCTTCGCCGGATCGCGAGCGCGATCAATTAACAGCTAATTATGGCTGCGATTCGCTGGCATTCGCGATATTTATGCTCGCATATTTTGGGGAGAAGGTCTACGCGGCCGTAGGTGCTGCCCGTTATAGCCGTAATTCCGGCTCTATTTAATTACTTTCCAATTATCGATCTCGCCCCGGCAATGTACGAGCGATCGGAAAATATAACCTCGCCAACGATATATATATACATATATATAGATATATAGATATATGTGAGTGTGTGTATATATATATATAATGCGAGAGCGAGCATTATTCAAGAGGATATTGTTCGATGGGACGATGCATTTTGAACGGCTGCAGTCGGGAAAATAGTGCGATCGTTTCGAGCGCGCGATGCACGTTCGAAGCGTGGGAATGGAAGGCCGAGATCTGCATTTATAGTAAAGCATTTTCTCGATACGAAACGATGGGCACGATCGATAAGGACCCAGGGGTCAGGCTACGCGTCCGATAAACGAAACTGTCCGCTGTCGCAACCCGTAATTGCTCGGTTGGCCAATAATCGAGCGGTGTAAGTGCCGGGTTCGAAATGGGCCCGATTAATGTCGGATATCAGCAGAAACGGAAACGATTCAAGGCTTCTCGCGGCGCGTATCTAATCCTTTCAAAAGTTGCACGCGCGCGCGCGCGCCCTCTGCTGCGCTCTCAGATGAAGATTGAGCAACGTTTTATTGAGTCATTTGTCGCTCCGCGAACCGTTTTGCAATTCGTCGGTTAATTGCGCCGAAGCGTTCGCGCTTACATCAGCAATGGCTTCCATTTTCGTGTCGAGGATCGTCGGATCGATAGATCGCCGACTCGCTCCTCGATTACCGGCCGATCCGGCGCCGGGGAAAGAAATCCGAAGAGAAACCTCTTCGGCGAACTGTTGGCGTTCGACGAGTTTCACGCTTTTTTTTCGATCTTACATTTTCTCCCCGAACACGTGAAAATACCGGTGAATCGCTCGAACGAAACCGAGCCATGTACGATCGGCGTACGTTGAGGACTTTCGGCGATCGTTTTCACTGGAAGGTTCGACGGCCTTTAGCTTCGTCGAGTGCGCGAATGCGTTAAGACTGAAGATACGAGGAAGACTTGTTGACATTTCGACTGTCAATGTGCCTTTAACCTTCTACGGGACAGTACTGATGTATCGATTTTCTATTCAATTCAATCTGCGTTTAGAGATTTATGTTACAGAACTAATCAACTATTTTAGTACCATATTCCCGTATAAATGTAAATGTACTTTTATTTGTTATCAAAGGCGGTTATGCCTTTAATAAATTATTATTATTATTATTCTTAGAAATTCTCTTGCGCATAGTGTTCTTAATTTTGGACAACTCGACTATTCTTTTTTATGCGATTATCTTTGATGTCAGTTGAGGTCTGATATCGTAAGCTCGACATACATTTGTTTTCGTACGTCAGAAGTGTAGTGTTGAATGAGATCGGAAGAGAAGGCTCATCGAGCGAGTCGATAGAATGTGGTAGGTCGACGATGGGATTTGACACTTTCTACTCGCTCACCCGACTGCAAAGAGACACGCGGCTTACGTAACTGGCAATGAACCTCCCGCGAATCCTCGGGAGGCGTTCGCGCCGAACGTGGAAGCGCCGCGGCACGAAGTCACGTAGAGACTTTCCTCGTGCTAAAAGTATCTCATTAAGGAGGCGTCGTGCGTTGGCCGTTAGATTCTTGGCCGCTCGTCCGAGCGCCGGGTGAAATTTTCTATTATGCGCTTTTCCAACCGGTCGACCGCGAGAGGCGTCAATCACCTCTCGCTCCGTGCTTCGCGCAAAAAGAAATGGCAGCCGAGAATCGACTTGCTATTCATTATCGAAGAGTCAATTGTCAGAGGCTTCGTTCGCCAACATTGAAATTCAACAAGTGTCCGAAGCTCCTGTCCGTGCTCACCTGCGTTTAGTTTTCACTCGTTTTTTCCGTCGGTTTATGTCATCCTGACCTTTCTCTGTTGAATCCTGTCCCATCCTGGTAGATTCCACTTTGTTGGCTATTGTGATGCTTACGTCATTCGTCCCTTCTATGTTTCAGTGTCCGACGCCAGCGGCCGATACTCTTCGCAGTTTCACTTCGGCAACGGATTTTGGCTCGGCTCGAAGACTCTCTGCAAGGAGCTGAACTCGAGCATCGAGAAGGGTCCGCCGACAGGTCAGCCGGATGAAGTCCCGCCGTTTCCGGTCAATTTCCACGTGGCCAGGATGTATCTCACCCTGCCGAAGGACATCGAGTTCTCGGTGAGCGATCCCGTTGACGAATGAACGGGTCCGAAGCCGAAGGCTTACGGCTCGCTTCCGGAACCACCCTCGACCGAGAACTCACCCCTGCGGTGACCACTTCCGGCGCGGAATAAAGCGATTTAATTACCGCGCTCGGCGAGCCTTCGAATCGCTTTTAATTAAAGCCGACGAGGAGAGCCAATTTTCGCATTAACGACAAATAAATTATGTTGCTGTTCCAATTAGATCGAACAAACCGCGAAATATCAAACGCCTTACCTCCGACACTTCGAAAGCGATAGCTCCCACAGATAGACTCCGTTTAGGCGGAATTCGGCCGAAAGCCGGCTAATTATTGTTTACGACCGCTCGAGATGTAGGCCAAGAGTTTTGACGTGCAATTCCGACGTTTCCGGCCGGTCCCTACGCCGGGTCGGTTCGCCGAATTAATATCGAGGATTATGGGATACCGTTCCGCGCTTTTTGTCGGGCGTATCCGATAATCCTATCGATTGCTCCCTTTTGACCCAGTTTGCTCGCGCGACGGTGTCCTTCGATGTTGCGGCGCTTTTCACCTGCGCGGCGAAGATTAAATCCGGTTGTCGTGCGTGCCTCCGCCGATAGACAAGCCTTGCAGATATGTAAATCGTTCGGCTGGGAGTGGGTGCTCCACTGAGCCAAGAGACGCGAAGAATCGTGATAACTTCCAGACTTCTCCATTCCCGGCTCAGCGAGGAGAGTTTTTCTCGCCTCGTCCCGGAATGTCTGCCACTCTCCGAAGGAAAGCCACAAGGCTTTAAGCTACTTCTGGGTAAGCTGAGAAAGCCCTCCGGTGGGGGTGGATAATGTACGGCGCGTCAAAGGAGTTTCGCGCGTCGCGAGACGGAACGCGAGCTTCCGTTAACTTTGCCATGCTAATCTTCATCAGTCCGAGCGTGCTCCGGGGCATGAACAGAAAGTATGGAAATACGTTTTTACAAGGATTCTGATTCCTCGATCTTATGAGAGGTAATTCTGTGAGTCGGACTAAAAAGGTCTTAGGGGTCGGTATACAGATGAAAGGGATGAGAGAAGCGAGCGCGTGCTATTCGTGCCTGGCAGCGAAGCTTTCCTTCGAAATCGAATCAGGAGGACTTGGCAGGGTTGCTTTCCGATTTCCGTCGAAGCTGCGCATGTTTCGATGTTTGTCCTGTATAAGAAGGATTCGGCGACCTTCGTGTTTCGGGAAGACGTTCGATTCAGAGCTGCGGAGTCGATATTGTCTTACGTGTTCTACATCGAAATCTGATGACGGAACGTCTGTTTGGTAACAGGGTTCCGGCATATGTACGGTTCTGCGCTCGTTGACGCGTCAAAGGTTCGGAACCTAATAATAGTTCCGGCAGCAGTCGGACGTCGAACTGGAAGGTACATTATTGCAGACTGTCCGACGTGTCCTGCCTTTCGACGTAGAAATTGGAAATGGACCGAGAGCGCTTTTGACCTGTACTTGCATTATTCCGTATCTGGCCTAAATGCAATTCAGATCGCCAGAGTACGGATTTCTACTGTTGCTAACTCGCGACCGGAAGTTTATCGTCTCGCTGCCAGTCTGGCTACTATAGCTGTGCTTTTCTAATACTTTTACGTTAACGAATATGCTAATGCACGGGAAGGAAGTTGAATGACCTCGTAACAACGGTTAAAAAAATTGGAAATGGGCCAAGTACGCTTTCGGCTCATATTTGCATTGTTCCGTATCTGAAAGTGCAATTCAGATTACTAATACACGAATTCCTACTGCTGCTAACTCGCGACCGGAAGTCCACCGGCTCGCTGTCAGTCTGGCTACTCTAATATTTTTACCTCAACGAATATTCTAATGTACGTGAGGAAGTTGAATGAGTCCGTAACGGTTAAAAAAATTGGAAACAGACCAAGTACTCTTTCGGCTCACATTTGCATTATTCTATATCTGGCTTACGCGACTCTGGCAGCCGGAACTCGAATTCCCAACCGTTAATTGACACCCGGAAATCTGTCGTCCTTCCGTCAGACATGCTACGACCGCTCGCCCGACCTTCCGACCTTCCAGGCCCGCGGCCGATATTTTTCCGCCGACAGACGGCCGAGGCGCGGAAAGGAAGTTTAACGACTTCATAACACGGCCGGGCCGCGAGGCAAAAAGGGAAATGAGAAAGCATGGCCGAACTTTCCAAGTCCACTCGAGCGCTCCCCCCGCGGACGCTCTCCATATTTTCAGGCAAAGGGATGCCTTCGATGCCTGCAGGGCGGAGGGCGAAAAATGTCGAGTGATCGTTGTCGAGCTTACGCGAAAGTTCGCTTCCGTTAACGCCGAGGCCGAAACTTCTGTCGCACTCCGGCTGTCCGTTACCGTTCGCTGTCACCGGCTGCCACCTACCTCCACGTACTCTTAAAGGCCGTCGTGTGTGACGTAAGCGGCTAAGGTGCAAAAATGACGGAGTTTATCGCGGAGGCGGTAGGGATAAGTCGGTTCGATACGTTGAATTAGCTTGCAGCTCATTCGGCCGGTCTTTATTGTTGGCAGCCGGCACCGTAATAGTCGGTCTAATCCGATTAAACGGGCAAACGGTGAACTTGTACGCGCCATTCCGCCGGTTGGTCGCGCTTAAGGCGCAACTTCCGGCAAGAAAAATGGATCCCTGCTTTCGATAAACCGTTCACCATCTTTCAATACGGTTCCGACTTAAACTTGGCTGCATGGTCGAATTCTAACTCCAATAAAATTTCTAAATTTCTGTGCGTTATTGTTTCATAAACAATATAAATTTCATCCGATTATTTTGACAGTGGTACAAGTCCATATTTAAAAAAGAATGAGATATAATTTATGATTAACGTGGTGTAAGCGGTTTCCTTGCGTGATATTTAATATTATTTTTTAAATGGACCTACACCACTTTTAAAGTAAACGGTCCATTTAATGATGTTGAATAGATACTAATTAGTTTCATTAAACAATACTCTAGCGTTAGATCTGCATCAATAACGAACAGTACCTCACTACCATACACGTCGCTTACCAGATAAGCGACTCATAATCCTATGATTCCACCATAACGCTAGAAATGAATCCTCTGACGCATAACAGTTAATACCGTAACCCCGTAGCCTTAATTATGCAACGAGAGCTCACGTAACATTACCGTGGCACCTGCATCACACTCTTCCACTTGTGCGCGCGCGACACAATACCATCGAAATTCGTGCCTCGACAAGCGAACAGCGGAAAGTCCCGTCTCCGCAAAGGGTGTGAATTCGATTCCTGAGCTAACAACACGTGCCCGGATTCTGTTTTCCAGCCACGACAAGTATTCCTGGGCCTCTGCCTGCCGGCCAGCTGCGATCGTACATCCCTGACCTCGATGCTGCGTGCGAGCGCCGACAGGGTCGAACTGGCGGGCAATTCGACCTATCGATCGACCGGGCCCAGAATTCACATCGTTACCGTGAAGCCGGTGCCATCCAGCGATTATCTCTACTGGCGGGATCCCAAGTTTTACGTCCTCTCGTGAGTAAATCCGAAGGATCCTCTTAGACATTTTAACTGTATAAATTAACCCCGACCCCTTTCGGTACTTATGTCTTTGGTACTATGTCTTATGCGAATCGATTTCTGGACTGGAATTATCGAAATGGGGGCTTGAAATTAGTTGCGTCTTTTATGGATTTATAGCCCTGACATTGGTTGGAGCGAAACAAATTTTGGAGAATTTTGAGAGTACTCGGGAAGGAGTGACGTAAGTAAATGGTTCATCCTTCTTCAGCTGAAACTTGCATATGTACTTGCATACGAATATGCATCGTTACGAAGGGGTAGGTGAGAATAGGAAGGAAATGGTGGACAATTCCAACGTTAAACCCGACACTCGGGACCGCTGACTCCGGGGAACGAACTTAGATGTGGACCGGCCGGCGGACCTTTTTTCCCGCCATTTCCGGACAGTTTTTGCGATGCTTTCGCGTCAGGCCGCTCGGGGCTAAACGCGAGTTTAACAGGAGTTGCAACATCGTCGATTACCGAGAACGGTTTTCGACATTTAGAACCGGTACCTACCGCGAGCATGACTCGCTCACGTTGACAAGCGAATATCTAATGACCCATTTCCGAGTCCCTCGCCACTTTCGGACTGCTCGAATCGGCTGCAAAACGTCAGAACTTCCATACCAACGTAACTCGTACGTTTATTGGACTCGCATGTTCTTTACTCGACAGAGTATCAATCATCCAAACGATCCGACTCGGCAGCTTTAACCCATTATCCGCCAATATTCCATTTTTGGGACACATTTTCAAATTGTTTTCTTTTAATAACTGCAACTTCTAAATATACAGCCAAGTTTACTCCTTTTTTTATCCTTTTAATTGTGGTTGATGGGTTAATTGCCGACTTCTCGAAGAAATTCACTGTTAAGTTAAACGGTCAAATCTGAAGTGTAAAGATGTAAACAATGGTATCGAGTTGTAGGCAGCGGTGACAATGAAATCAAACAAAGTCGAAGTCGAACACAATCGAACGCTGAAAGTTCGAGCCTAAGGTAAACGCTTTGAATTCGTTGGCAGTTTTCAGAGCTTGACGCTGATCGCTGAAAAGCGTGCAAGCAACAAAACGGGCAGACAGTCTTCTTCTTCCTCCTTTCTCCTCATCCACCCTCGACACCCGACGCCTCGTTTCGCGCATGTGTTAAACGGCTAGCCGGAATTTGCGCAATGCCCCTCCTTCGCTCACCTCAATAAACAAACACGGAACTCTGGGGCGCGCACGTGCGCGAGGCACGCGTAATTACGAGAGGGAACGATTCGGCCGCCGCGAAGGCTGAATTTTGCAACCAGTCTCGCAACTCTCGGTGACCGAAGAGAAGAGAAGCGAAGAGGAAGGCGTATGTCAAAAAAGGGAGAGTAAAGAGGCGGGCTCCGATTACGTAAGAGTTCTGAGGCACGGAGTTGGAACGGAAGATAAATATGGGACAATAAACGGTTTCGCGGCAGGTGGGGTGGGCAAACGATAATTAATCGCAGGTATCCTCCGACCGCCGGCTTTGTATGGGAGAACAAAAGAGTGGCGTGACACGCTCGGCGGAAAAATAATCTTTCGGAAAAAGACCCCCGCCGTTTAATAATATCCCGGCATATTGGCGATACATCGTGCCGAGGTTGGCGTGTCTGTGTTCATATGTGCGTCTGTACATGCGCTCGTGTGCGCGGAACAAAGGGTTCACCGGCGATAAGCGAGAGAGGGGAAACAATTTTCGCTGCTCGCCACAAAGTTGACGTACGGCGCGCTCGGATTGGCTTCGGGGGCGGAAGGGGGATCGCAAACGAGTTTTAGAGAATTACTTTTCGCGGGAATGTCATTACGAGCGATGTCGGGAGTCGAGGTTGGCAGAACGTGTGGCGCTCTTCGTCATGAACGAGCATGCTCTTGGACGGCAGGGTGGCATCTCTTCGGCCATCTGCGAACTTTTTCGCCGGCGTGGTAGCAAATTTTTCCGAGGCTGCTTACGTCCTCGTTCGCTTTTTGCCCCGAAGGAAGCGGTTCAAAGTGATTCGGGTAATTTTATGACGTTTTCTAAATTTTTCTTGCGTATTCGTGGCATAGCTGTGGGAATTGTTGCAAGTAGGAGACGGGGATTGTGATTTTTGGCGGTGGCTTATATAATTCTTTCGTTTGGGGGGCCAATTATTGAGTCTAACTCCTCAGAAATTCGCGATTTTTTAAATTGCCTGTAACTTTTGAACCGGCAATCAAAACCTATGATAATCATACATTTTCTTGAAGCTTTTGACGCGTACTTTAAGATAGGACTATCAGCAAAAGTCGAACTTTCAAAACAAATTTTTTTGCCGCCGAAAAATGGCTATTTTATCTATGGCTATTATGGTATTTTATCGCGGTTCTGAAGGTTCTATCACCTTTCAATAGGTTCAAATAGTGCCAAAGTACCCTCCGTTGGTCGCTCATTACGATACAAACCCGATAGGCGAGTAAAACAGCCTTCATATATGGGCTAATATGCGTCCTTGTCCGCTAAATTCCCCTATACTTCGACAAAATGGCATATAAACGCTCAAAATAACGTGGAAATTATGACAAAAGTAGAAAATAACAGTACAAGTATCGCAAAGTAAGAGTATATAGACTCAGCAACCTTTAAAAGTAGACATTACGACAGTTAGTCAGACTGCGGAACACGTAACTCACCAGTTTTGGCCGTAACTCCCATTATAGTGCATTATTGGAGCTGGTCGATACTCTCTTACAACCAATTTGGATACCTGACTCTCATACTGAAACTATAACACAAATTAAATAACATTCATGTCTTATTGTTAGTTAAAGTACGTGATCACCGACTAAGACCCCCAAGAGGTATTCAAATTATACAAAATGATAAGATATGTGTGTATAAAACTATGTAAACTAGCGTAGAGTAGCTAAACTAACGTAAAATAACATACAATATCGTATAATAACGAAAAATAATTTAAAGGCACACCAAAGTGTCGTAGGTACGCGCAACATACTGTAGGAACGAAAGGAACACGTAGGGTAAATATCCGCAACCACTGGCAAGGCGGGCAGGTCGGTTAGCGACTAGATCGCTTGGATCAGAGGCGCGAGATCCAGGCTCGATCCCCGACACAGGCGGTCGGATTTGTAAACACGTCCCGTCCGAGCTCGATACTCAAAACACGGCCAACCATCGCAGCGAGCACACAAGCGGCATAAGAATGCACGTAAAATATTTCACTCATTTTCACTGCGATCAAGATTTCCCCTTAGGCTTCCAACGCTCATATTAATTACAAATTAACCCCCACAAGCATCAGGAAATCTTTCCGTTACTCTCTCTTCCTTTCAGAAAATATTCAGAACGTTCCAAGAATTCTTTTAAACGTCCCGCTCCCCAATGCAAAACTCGCCACAATGTTCGTTGGAATGTAACAGAGTACGACTGATACGTTCGTCCGACATTCTGTTGGATGTACCCGGATAAAAGCGGTGTATCGAAAGTGCGTGGCTCGTAATTCGACGTATGTAAGAGCCGACTGCGTTAACAACGGGGACGTGGCCAAGCGGAAGATTAACACGACTGGCCGAGGCTCGAGGAGGAGAGGCGAGTCGTTTGGCTCTTGCGCGTAACACTTTCTGCACTTTCCTCGGTGCCGAGCCGGCCGATGCACTTGCATAATCGGCCCGCGTCAAAGGCGTATAAGGGGCGCAGTTCGCTCGCGGACCGATACACCTGCAATGCAGGCACACCGATATACGCGACTCCATGCATCCGCGCACACCCGTCCTCGCGCCCGTGTAATGAATAATCGAAGGGATCGGCGGTCGGTGAAAACCGGCCTGGCGATAAATTGCTACTTTCATTTTCGGTTATATACATATAGAACGAAAGAAGCGGACACGCTCGTCGGATCCGCTCGGGAATTTCATTCGATCGAATTGAATCGTAAACAATCGTCGCACCCGACGTAATAACGGGCGCTCCCCATCCTTTTTTCGTGCTTTCACTTTTCCGATAGCTGAACCGCGGGGACCGGTCTGTTTCTCCTCGTCTTCCTCCCTCCTCCCCACCTTCCGCCAATCCGTACGCTCTTTCACGGTTAACCGTCGTATTACGTCTTATCCGCGTGCGTCCTAACCGCTGTCCGGGTTACGGTATGAGTCTTAAGGTATATATAGGTACGTTAGGCGCAATTCGCGTCGATATAAATTTTCGTCTATCCGGACTCGAAGACGGCATGAGAGATGAACGATCTCGACCTCCTTCCGTCGGGCCGGGCTCGCGCTGAATAGCGTACATGCCTGGCGTTGTTACTCAAGGATTAATCGCGGGCCGTTCCACCTAGGAGAGCTCTCGGGACAGAGGTCATAGGCTGCTCGAAATCAGTGCCGCTGATTGATCAGCGTGCTTTCCCGAGTGTGCCACTCCGGCGCGGAAAACGAAGACGTCCGAAGGAGCGCAACGGACGGTTACATAATTCTGCGATCGAAGCGAAAGAGAGTGGGGGAGAGAAGTCTCGCAAAGGACGACCGCGGCATTATGGAACTTTTAAGCTTGAGCAAGGCTCATTATACCGAGGAATGTTACACGGGCGTAAATTTGTCGTCCGCTCGCAGTTGCGCACAATGTTGCTACGGCACGAAGGTCGTTAATTCTGCAGACGGTGGCAAGAGATGCGCAAGCTGAGCGTTTTTACGGTTATGGCGCTCTTTACGCTCTTTATTTATGACATCGCGGTAATCGAAGACGTCGAGGAGCGTGTTTCGCTTTGCGATAATCGAATATGGCTCGTGACGGTACCGTTCGGTCTTACGATTGATCGTACAGATAATCGACTCTTAATTATGCAACCTGATGCAGGTTGTTGGTTCTTTGTCCCCGTATGTCCTTAAAGGATGAAAAATGGTGACGCGTTAATTAAATTTGGGTCAGGTCGATCTTAACAGTTAAATTATTCATCGCCGGGACATAATGTATTCCGCGACCGTTCTCTTACGCTATTCGCATTTCCATCGTTGGCGAAGTACACGCGTCGAACTATTTTAATGTACGCGCGACTCGAAAGTACTCGATAAGTCGAGCGACCGGATGTTCGATCCTACAGGAGTCTTATCCCAGCGTAACCCCGTCTGGGGTGCAATAAATTTATGAACTGTCTGAATTATGTATGAGGATGCGTCGCACCGTCGACATTTTCAAATTATCGATCTCTCCTTCGTCGGGCAGGGCACGCTGTCTCTTAATATTTTTGCTTACTGAGAAAATATTACCGACCAACTTCATCAACCATCTTATACCTCAAGATTTCGTTCGACATCCAATGAGATATAAGATTAATCGCGCCGGGTAGCAACTTAAACAAAAGTACGTACAGAATATCCGGTAGTTCTAGCGTAAAAGTTCGAGAGGACCGGAAAATACAAGAGCTTCGTGAAAAGGATGAGGAAGAAGTGAGGGGCGGGCGGGGGGTCCTTCGAGTCGTTCTTAAAGCGGCGGAACAATAAAATTGCGCTCGCCGAGGTCTGACAGAGACACGCGAAGCTTTATTTGAAACCTTAGTCACCGCCGCGCTACGGCGAGCCGAGAGTCGGCGAGTGCGAGGAAACTTTAATAGATTCTACGAAGGAGGGGAAGCGACCCTGTTCAAACGGCAGCCCAGGTTTATATACGGCGCTGAAAGTAAGTGTCCGCGAACGGGATTCCGTTCTTTGAGAGCGAGCTGAGAATCGACTCGACGATCGATCGATCGCCGAATTTGCTCGACGGAAAATCGTCGCCCGGAAAATCCGTGCCCAGTAAATAATTTAATACGTATGGGAAGCGCGCATATTTCATAGACTCGTGCATAATTCATGGCCATCCGATGAGAGACGGCGCGAAGCCGAATGTTCGAGGTTCTCGTTGGACAAAAATTAATCTTGCATCTTATCAGACTGGCGCGGCCTTAATTGAACGAGCGTACGCAGGCAGTCTGTTTGCCTCGGCTGTTGTTTCAGCCTCGAAGCTCGGGACGCGTCGGCAATTACGCTCGTCGATCTCGGCCTGGGTCTCGTTTTCAGGAAAGTTTCCATTTTCCTTCCCACCGGTTGCGTTGCCCGCGATACGGCGAGCGGGGCCCGGAGAGTATCTCACGGAGCTTCATGAATTTTGTATCGCCGGCGTGTCTGTAACGATAAGACGTAACGCACGTTGCCCCATCGATTCGCGTAATAGAACGGACTCGAGTTCAATGAGAAAATCTGTCTGCCGCGTAACCGTCTTTCCACGCTTCCTTCGTATCCCTTCTACCTTTCCAGCCGACTTCCGACGCAGAAAGGTCGAATTCGTAAGCTCGTAAGTTTCAGGCCGACGATTTTTTAGTTGATCAATGTCCAGCATCCATAAGTTGATTGTAACGCACATTCGATTATCGATTCGTATGTCAAACGAACTTTTCAGCTAAATCAAAAAATTCGTTTGTTCGCCACTTCCACTTCTCTCTGCTTTAAAGAGTGCCGATGCATAAAGTTCGATTCCGGAAGCTCGTAATTTTCCACCTGATCAACATCCTGCATCCGTAATTCGTTTATAACGCACATTCGATTATCGAATCGTATGTCAAACGAACTTTTGAGCTAAATCAGAAAATTCATCTACCGCGATCTCCACTTCTCTCTGCTTTTAAAAGTGTCGATGCATAAAGATCGAATCCGGAAGCTGGTAATTTTCCACCTGATCAACATCCTGCATCCGTAATTCGATTGTAACGCACGCTCGATCATCGATTCGCATGCCAGACGAACTTTTAAACCGAACGAGAAGATTCATCAGACTCGCAACCTTTTCCACTGATTCCATATCTCTGCAGCTCTCAACCGCTGCACAAAGATCGTCTCCGCGAACTCGTAAGTATCGAAGCAGACGATTTTCCGGCCGATCGACGCTCCGCTCTCTAACTCGGCATTCCGCACGCACTTCGTTACCGCAAGACGTACGAGCGTCCGACAGGCCGGAACGCGGGCGAGCTTCGATCGATCGGCTTGTTTTCGGTCCCGGCTGCAGGCTCGGACAAGCGTCAAGCGTCGTTTGAGAAGCGAGCCGCACCAACGATAAAAGCCGGCATTGTGCACAGTGCCGACCCTCCGGCACGGCTTCCCGTGAAATACAGCCACGGCGTTCGCATTTTCGCAGGGAACCACTGCCGTCACGCTTCGGCCAACTTCCACCGATCGCGGCCGAATAAATCGCTCGCGCCAGGCGAATACCTTTCGGAGTCCTTCGGCGAAAAATTTCGCGCGTCATAGGATCCGATTTATCGTCCGCGGAAAAAGAGAGTTCGAAGTCGGGCACGTACGAGAGCGCCGCTTCTGGCTGCGAATGCACACCCGGTGGAAAGGTGGAGCTGAAATGATATCGGGAGTCCTTAGCCCAGTGCCATTAAGCGACTCGTGCCCTTGCTCGTAATACATAGTCATTAAGACGCGGTGGCACCCAGAGGCGGGACACGCTCGTTTAGCCGACGCTCCGCGCCACGCTAATTTCAGATTCCAAGGTGACGCGCAATCTAACGGCCTGATTTCAATCGGCCAACTTCCCCAGCCACTGCGGAGGATGCGCTCGGCTGGGAAGTACAATGCACGGCCGCGAATGCGATAATCGTTTCTGTTCGGGTCGCCGAGTTCGCGGACGGCGAATGTAAACTGTGACTCGTAAACGTGCGACTTTTTGGGACTATCCTGAATGAGCGTCCTTCTTCTTCTTCTTCTTTCGCTCTAACGTGGATCTAGGCGCCATTGCGCAGCCCGGGTCGTTCGATCCCTGCACGTTGCGAGAGAGTGCAATTGGGCAAGATGCATAGAGCAATCGGTTATTGATAATCCGTGACGAGGCTAATGCCGAGTCCGACGCTTCATTCCGCGGGAGTCAGGCGTCGCGCGTTGCGCAAATTGAATCGTCGAACGACCGGACTGGCTCGTTACACAAGCGCGAGCATCGTCGACGGTGCAAAGTTGTAAATTGCGCCCGATCGTTTTTCCCCAGTTTTAAGAGAGACCTTCCGCAATCGGCCGCTCCTGCTTTCCAGGGCGAGGAAGATGAATCTTCGCGATAAATAATCCTCTTTATTGCGACAGGCGGTGGGTGGAGAGAATTGGGGTAGTTCGAGAGACCGGGCGTACACGCTCTCAGACTCATTCACACACACACACACAGATGCACACACATACAGGTGGGAACGAAGGCACGAACACATTCAAGATGCGACCGAGAACTATACCCACCCCTTTGTGATACGTCGGCTGCACACCGTTTTATAGGCAACAGGACGTGATCGATCGTTGTGGACGGTCCTTTAAATTTTAATAAAACCAACCCTGCCCACCCCCTCGCTTTTCCACCGGCGGTGGCACTGCGCCTGGCCGCGCGGCGGGGGAATAATATTTATGAAGGCAGCCTCTCGAGAGAACAAACGGTTCGACGCGTGACGCATGTCGCGGCAGCAGCGAGTGCTCGAAATTTTAATAAAAGATCTGCCTCTCCTCGCCGACCACCGATTCGGCTCTCCATAAATCGCATCAGACTTCGGACTCGACTCCTCTTCGGGAAAGTTCATAGTCCAGTTTTTGCTCTTCCAAAAAACCTTCGATCTATCTCAAACCTGCGACTTCACCCCTAACTGACCGTCAATCTCGAAGTCGCGGACTCAGTCGAGTTTATCGCCGTATAATAAGAAGAAGCATGAATGCTGCCGGGTCAAAGTTGCGAATGAGAAGGATTTGCAGGAGAATGAACGAGTCAATGAAGTCGTCTCCGGTATGAGAATAAGAATGAAGAATGAGAAGCTATGAACATATCGCTTGAGATGACGTACGCGCGTTCTAAATTGCAGTGTCACCGGAGGGATCGCGAAATCGATCGCGATCTAGGCAAGATCGCCGACGATCGGGGCCGCAGCCGGCGGCGACGATTACTTATTCATGCACGCTTATGCCTAGGCCGCACGCGGCTCGTACATGCGAATTACGCAAGGCGTATAGAAAGCCTTAACCGTCCGGCTCGCCGTGAAAGTAGTCGGCAACTGTCGTCCGGGTTGCGGGCAACGGCGAAATGCACCGGGGGCCGCCGATGCCATCGATTGGAAATGCACTTCCGAATTATCGGGCAATTAAGTTGAGTCATGCGCGTCGCGTGCTCAGAATTCTGCCTCTCTCCGGGGCAGAAACTTCGATCGGGACGCATCGCGTTCGGAATTCTCGAGCGTCGATCGTCGACCTATTTTTCTGCCCTGCAATCTGATACGCCTTTTTTTGCCGGACATTCCACTTACGCCGACAATCTTCAACCTCCCTATTTTTTGCCACGCATTTGTCTGCCATCGACCCATTTTCTGCCTAGTCGCAATCTCGGACCTTTTTTTGTTACGCGCTCTTTATACGCAGCGAGAATGTTGCAATCTCGACGGAGCGCAGCGCGGATCGGAACGGAGGGAGGGGGAGCTTTGATATGGATGGAATACATAATTTCAGTGGAAATTGTTAATGCTGGGTAGAATAAACGCGGCCGGCTAACGACGTTCATCCTTTGTCGTTCGCAATAAGGCGGATTGGCGTAAGCTCGTTCGTATTCGTTCGCGCTCGCTCGCGTTCGGCTGTCGATATCGAAGTCGCATTTCTCAAATCCTGCTCGCACGTAGATGTACGCGTTCAATCGAGTCGAGAATTTACAACGCTCCCACTTATATTCTCGCGTCGACAGCGCCGTTTCCCGACTCTCAGCCTCGCAGGAAGTCACATATTCGAGCGGTCACACGTACGAAGCCGGCGGTTTCGACGAGAAAAATTTGAGCTTTACCACTGCGTCCCGGTTGCTGCGATTACTCGGTCGTAAATCGAAACTTAATTAGGTGGATTCGATAGAAATGGAGCGTGCTCGTAACCTTGACAATACGTTCAACCGCGTACTTAGACAGCCGGGAATGGCCAGACGCTCAGGAGCGGGCAATCTTTCAGATCTTTCGTTCGCGCAAAAAGAATCGACGGCTCGGATAGCGAATTTCTAACGTGTCGTAATGGCTTCCGGAACAACTCGACTCGCTTCCGGGCAGGCAGGCTATCGCGTGGGCAATGTGCGAGCCTCGCTGGACGTGGCTGATGGAAAACAAACCGGGCTCTAATTGAAACGCGGCGCGGTCGCCGAGAATTTTCTTTCCATCCCGCCGCCCAATGAAATACGTGCCGTCGAACGAGGAAGATCGTCTCCGCGAGCCTCCGCGAAGATAAATACTCTCCGGCGACGTTCAGGATTTACGGCCGGGTGAATAATCAGGCAGCGAACGGCCAGGCTTGCAGCGCCGCCGAGATTTACGCTGCGGACCGGGCCAAAGAAGTCGGATTCCATTATCATAACGAACCGAAACAAGCCGTCGAAAGACCGAAGAACTCGAAACTGTCCCAGAGAGTCTTCGACATTCCGAAACGATCCCGAGGAAGCAGCTAAATCTTCAGGAACGTCGATTGCTCTCTCGATCGTCTCGAAAAGTAATTAAAGTCGACGTCCGACTGATTTACTTTATGAAATTTTCGTCGCGTAACGGACACAGTAGACGTGCAAATCCGCCATCTTCTCATCTTCGCATCCTCGACCGTGGCGAGGAACGATTTTCGGAAGAGGTGGAGGGAAGGTGGAAAAAGTGGCGCTCGACGAAAGTCGAGCAGAAAGGTGGAAGGGAAGGTTAGCGAAAAAGGTGCGACAACGAGACGATAAAAAAGAAGTGGATCGCGAGGCCGGAGGCAGAAGACGAAGAAGTCGCGGCGACCATAATTTATATCTGGAGGACTGTTCTTGCTCGAAAAGCGTCCCGAGGATGGGGCAGGGGTACCAACGACGGAGACAGTGCGCGAAACCGGGGATCTAATGGCTTTTTTCGGCCGATAATGACGCCGACGTGACTTGATACTCTTCTCCTCCGAGGAACGAGTCCGCGAAGATATCTGGCGCGCTTTTTGATTGATGCGGCGTAATTTTCGGTCTCGGATTCCGAGGCGGCCGGCGCCGTCTCAGATTAATTTCCCATCTTTCCGCGAACTTTATCGCGAGGACGACGCCGGTTACGCTTTCCACTTGGCAATATCTACTTCCACCTTTCTTCCTTTTCTCTCTTCTCAGCCTCTCCTTCTTTTTCCTATAACCCTCTCCTCCTCCCACCCCTACGGTCGAGACACAAAGTTGAAAATTCACAAAAATGTTTCGTTTTTCATAAGCTATCGAATGGCTGATTCAGAATTTCAATCGGTTTGGGAACACATTTCACCGTCTTAACCTGCTATGGCTGCTACCCCTTTAACGCAAAACTCGCCTCGCGACTCCCTTAGCTCGAGCTTGAGAACGATGATGCCGAAGATAAAATTGTTTCACGCCTCTGGGACGTTTCCTTTTTGTCGACGCGGGGGTGTATCCTGGGTGAGATTAATATTTATCGGCGAAAATTACTGGACAGTCCTTCGTACGGGGCAATGCACGATGCGTCGGCGCGGAAAATGGACTGATTTTCGCAGCTTCATACGTTTTCCTTTGATATTCCCGCGTTATCGGGCATAACCCGTATCGACGTGCCAATGACGAACGAGCGCGAACGCCGAAGCGATCCTCTGCATCTCTGGCCAGCTGGATGAGCTTTTTTTCGGCCGTCAACATTGACCGAACCGGAATCGACGCTTTACAGAAGCGACGAATGATAAAGAGACATGGCGAACGATATTAACTGCGCTTGTTCGGCGTTAGATCAGTTCCCGCATGAGTCTCTCCACGGAGCTCCAGCCATCCAGGAATTATAATCGATCCCGGAATCTCTCGTAATCCGCAGTTATACTCGCTGAATCCAGCCATTGTTTGCGATGAACAAAGAGAAGCGTCAGCTCTCAACCTTCTTACGAGTTTCGCGTAAAACCGGTGTGCGCACGATTTCGTGCGACCGCTGTTTGCCCCACCGGAATAATAACAATCAAACTAATATGGTCAGCGCGCGCGGGCGAACATTCGATATTACGTCAGCTTCGCGCGCGCGGCTGATCGATAATTAATACAGAGAGCGCGTTGGAGATATTAAGTGCGTATCAAATTCGCATCAGGGATATTGTGTTACGTATTCCGGGACGATCGTTAATCATCGTTGCAGGGCAATTGGCGGTACCATAGGGCTGCTGATGATCTGCTCGACATTGTACGAGTACCGAAGCGTCCCGAACGCCAGCGACGTAGAATCGCCGGACATCAGGACCAACAACGTTGCCGAGAAGGGTCTCAATCAGGATCCCCGCATTCCGATCACACAGGAGAACGGGCAGGAGCTGATTGAGAAGGGTGCGAAGATTCAGGAGAAGAAGGACGTCGAGGGTTCGGCGTCGCCGAAAAATGAGGGTGAAAAAGGTGAAAAGGACGCTGGGAAACACACCCACCGTTGTAAAACTCGTCAATAACTCCTACCGCTTTCTCCCACTTTCTTCAGCTACTTCTTCTTCTTCTTCTTCTGCCGCCGCCCTAGTTCAGAACTTTTGCCCTTTACGAACAGGATTTTGGCTGCGGTGCTTGCTGGCCTTCAGTCCGAGGATGAACGGGGGTAAAATTATCAGCACCGATCCGCCGGCTAGGGACAGTCTGACGTGTCTTCATGGTCTGCGTGTCTTCTCCCTCGGCTGGGTCGTCATGGTACACACCTACCTTCAGGTCTTCGCCATTGCCGGTAAGGTGTTACTGAACGCAGCGTAGAGCGTCGATGTGTCTATGTAAACAGATGTAAGGAAAAAACAGAAGGCTTTCACCTGTACTCCAATGAGACGTTTTTCATCGGGTTCTAGAGAACAAGACGCTGCGCACGGTCACGGAGAGAAACTTCATGTTCCAGACAATTAGCAACGCGACCTTTTCCGTCGACACGTTCTTCTTTATCAGGTAAGCGATAAACAGAAAGAGAGTGAGTGAAAGAGAGAGAAAGAGAGACAGAGAGACGTAGAGGGCACCGAAGTGGCAGCCGACCAGAGATAATTCGGATAACGACCTGTACACAACAAACTCTTCCATAATTTCCTCAGCGGCTTGCTGGGCACGATCCTCTTCTATCGATCTCTGGGCACTCAGAAGCCAGACAAGGGCAACTTCCTGCGGGCCAGCTCCACAAAGTTCGTCATCATGGTTCTCTACAGATTCGTCAGGCAAGTATCTGATCGAAAACTAAACCGGTCGTAACTTCGATCCTAAAGTCGTAAACGCTCGCGACGTTGACCGTGAAAAAGGTATGCCATGAACGTTTCAACCGTGATCCTTTCGCCTGGACAGTTCAGGCTGCCAACGTAAAGTAGTTTCTTACACAAGCACAGCCTTACCGCTTACGCGTATCATCGCGATCGTATAATAAAAGTCGCGCGAGAGGATGCCGGACGGAAGTTCTCATCCGGCTTCCGGGCACCTAAATCTCGCGGATGAGGAAGCTGATCCCTACGCTTTCCCTTTTTTCGGCGCGTAGATTGACACCGGCTTATCTCTTTGTCCTGGGGATGAACGAGCTGGCCGTGAAGCAGGCCCACGCATCGACCGTCTTCTCGCCGGTGACGATCGATCACATAACCTGCGGCAAGTTCTGGTGGCGGAACGTTCTCTACGTCAACTCGCTCTATCCGCGGACGGAAATGGTGAGAGCCCTTCGTCCGTACCCATTTTTACGACCTTCGCCGCGTCGGGATTGCGAGGCGTCGATTTTCCCGACGCTTCAGGGAAATTAGACTGGTCGATGTCGAGAGAACGCGGTAAATGAGAGAGAGTGAGAAATTTCGATAAAGAAAATAAGATGACGTGATATACGAGAGAATGAGAATATCTGAATAAATGAGTAAGAGAATTTCATCAGCGAGAGAATGCGATATACGAGAGAGTGAGAAAATGTGATGAATGAGTAAGTGAGAAAATGAGACTGTGAGAAGATGACATTTGAGAGAGTAAGAAAACGAGAATGAGTTATTGTGACAAATAAGAGACAGGGCGAGAGGGAAGAAAAAGAGGGTGAGAGGGGTGGCAGAGGGTGAGGAACAAAAGAGAGGGAATGCAACGTGCGTGCGACGATTATCTGCGCAGCGCGAATGGTAATCGCATAACCGAGGGCGGAATATCCAGCGATATCGTTGCATAATTCACGCGCGCAATTAGCCTCGTCTGGCGAAGATTTAATTACGTCCTCTCCCGAGCAGCCTCTCCGTGCCCGTCGACGGCTAGGTGGCCCGGGAGGCGGCAGATGTGCCGAAATCCCGGCAATCCGTGCTTGTCGCGCGAAATCGTAGGAAGCCGGGAAAGTGTCAGGTCGATTTGCGGCGTACGAATCGACTCCGTTTCGAAACGTGGAAAGTAAGAGAAACGGCGCTCAAAGGCGTCTCCGGCTCGCCTAGAACGTTTTCCAGTAATTAGTTCCCATCAAAAAGGGGGTCGAAGAGGGGGCCGAGGGTATTAGGAACCGTCAAAGGGACGAGGCCGAGGGGGTGGCTGCGGTTTTCTGGGAATCAATTTCGTCCAGGTGGAAGAAGGGGTGGCTTCCAACCCCCTCTCGTTCGACGCTCGAACATCGTCCCACTCAATTTCTTGCCATCCTTCTTGCCGCGGTCGCTTGATTAGTCACGGTGTCGGTCCTCGAGTTCTCACCCCCCTCCGACCTTAGCTACCCCTAAAAGCGATCGTCACTTTTTGCCCCGACGCGGGACAACCGATCCTCATTTGCATCGTTCGGCCAGATGCGAAGGAATTCGACGAAGAATTCACGGAAACGAAGGCCTCGGGTTCGAGTTCTCCATCAAATTGAATCCACCCCAACCCTCTGCACTGTCTCGAGCCCCGGGTAACAGTGTTCGGTAAACAGATTTCGACAGGGTGGGTAGGATGGAAAAGAAAAACAACAGACACGGAGTTCGATCGGTGATCGAAGACTCGCTCGGATGCGCCGCGTGTCGGCAAACGTTTTCCAATTTGATCATCATACCCCCCACCCCCCTCGCCCTCCCATCCCTAAACGTTCTCTCTCGCCGTCGATTTCGCCCGCCAAATCCGTAGGAGAACGGACGCGAACGACATAATTAAGCGACGCAAAACTCGATCAACAACTTTCCAGTGCATGCTGTGGAGCTGGTACATGGCCAACGACACTCAGTTCTACGTCCTTGGCGTGCTGCTTCTTCTGCTGTCCGTCAGGTACTTCAAGGCGGCCGCCACGACGGTTTTGGTGATCGTCGTCTCGTCCTGGCTCACCACTTTCACCGTGGCGTACACGAACGACTACATAGCCAGGTAAAAGTGACTCCCCTATCCTCCGCGTCCAACCAAAAAAATGGGGGAAAACGAGACATCAATTTTTGTCACCTACAGGATCCAGGAGCCGTTCGCCCTGTTCGACGAACTCTACGATAAGCCCTGGCTCAGATCGGGCCCCTATTTCGTCGGCACCCTCACCGGCTACTTCCTCTTCAAGACGGATTGCAAGATGAACATGCCTCTGGTAACTGTATACGCTGCGTAGAGTGTAACGCTGATAAGGGCCAGGTGCGGTAGAAAGGACTGTTTTCAAAGTCGTCCAAGGGCGATGTAATTGTTGCTGGACTTGTTATCCGGTCTGCTTTATTGTATAACAATATGTGACAAATGTAATAATTATATATTGGCACATGACGTAACAATATAACATTGTTATATAATAAAGCAGACCGGATAATAAACCGATCAATAATTATATCATCTACGAAAAACCGGTCAACAATAAACGATCAACGCCCAAGGACGTACGAACACGACGCCTACGAGTACATTCGCGAGCGCGTTGGAAACTGTCAAGATCGATGTCGACAGGCGGGAGCCGACTATTTTCCAAGCTGCCATAATGGAATCCTAATCCGAGAACGCTGGCAGCTAGCCTCGGGCAGCCCGCGGCTCCTTATAATGGCACAGCGCCGGCTGATCTAATTACATCGGCGCGGAAGCGAGGAGGAAAATAAATTAATACCAGCGTTCTCTTTGTACCCTGAGCAGAGAATGCGTTCTCGCTGGCAGAGGATAATAGTCGCTACGTCGTGTGCGAAAGCTCAGCCCGTAAAGCTATTTACTCGCGAGGTAGACGTAGGTTGCGTGCAAGGTATAGAGCTTCGTAACGTCCCGAGCGCGGGCTGGTCGGGATGTAATGCAAGCTCATCGAATGAATATCGCTGAAACCTGATATTCGGAGACTAACCAGGCGTACGCTTTGGAACGGGTTTGAAAACCGTTTGAACATCGTTTGAAAATCGTTCGACGATCGTGCTAAGAGATTCGCGCATTCGGCGAGCTGTTGACCCACGCTTCCGGTTCGTAACGGACTCCGGGTACATGAAACTCGAGCTAAAGCGGTTCAGCGTCGCTGTAAGCTCGCTAATTCGGGCCAAAAACCATAGACCGCCGATGCAACAATGGACGAACGGTGGCTAAACAGGAGCTTGTGTGACCGAGCGATTTGAATACGGCTAAACAGTTCCATTATTCATGCTCGGGTAATTGAATTCGCGCGCAGCGGGGAGAGGGTTGTAACCGGGTCGGATGTTGTCAGACTGTTACATTATCTCCCGGCGAGCGTTAAAGGGTAGTCTCGTTTCCCAGGGCGTTCGTCTCATCGGCTGGGTGGTATCGGCCTCGATAATGTTCTCCGTCGTTTACGGCCTCTATCCCGGAGACCTGACGGTCGTCGTCAGTTCCGTATACGCGGCCTTGGGCCACACCGCCTGGGCAGCGGCGGTGGCCTTCATCGTCATCCAGTGTTGCACGGGATCGGCGAAGCTCATCGACAATCTTCTCTCGCTGAGGCTCATGTTCCCGCTGTCGAGGCTGACTTATTGCGCCTATCTCGTGCATCCCGTCATCATGATGATCACCAGCACGCAGATGGACGGACCGTTACATCTTCATAACGACATGGTGGTAAGGGAATCGTAACGATAGGCTCTCTCTTCCATTCTTGGCTTCAGCTGATCCTTTCAAGTTCCACGGGCGGAAGTTGACCTTGAGACGTTGACGTCATTAGCAAATACCGATAAAGTTAACGTATTATTCGCGTGTTTCGCTTTGGTCAGAAAAGTGTGATAGGTCTCTGCGAGACGTTTCGATTTAACCGGTAGATCGTTCGATGGAAACGAAAGGATTAACGGTGCCGAATTCGAGAGAATCGATCGGTCGAGCAAATTGGCTATCGGGCAGTGTAACGACACGGGCGCCGTTCAATAACGAGAGACAATTCCCACGGTGTGTTCCCTTTAAGCTCATCGTCTACTTCGGGAACCTGGTGGCCTCCTATCTCGTGTCCTTCTGCATTTCCATCGCGTTCGAGGCGCCGGTGGTGAATCTGCTGAAGATTGCCTTCGTGTCGAGGAAGCGGGGCGCCAGGTAAAGGTCTGCGCGCGCATCTCACGGATTATCCCGCCACTATCGGGAACATCGGCCGGCCTTATCTCGCGGTGAGTAAATTCGATTTTCGCCTCCTCGAGAGTCGATCGACACGGAGTTTCTCTACCGGAATAAGAGCCGTCGAACTCATCCCCACCATTGCCATTTTTAGCGCAGGAGGGAGGATCCTGGAACGAGGACCCGTCACCGGCCGAATGGCTTGAAGGGAAGGGGACGCCGGAAAAGCAGCGGGGGAAAAGTGTCCGCGACAAGTTTTTTCGGCGAGCCAGTTAACGGGACATTCTTCATGCCATACGAGTAGTGTTTAGAACGTGACGTCGATCGTTGCCTCGCGGGTCGTTTGTTGCTCGGGCGACTCGGGAGGAATCGTGACGACGTCGAGGGAATGATTTTTGCAGCGACGACCTTTTAGTTAAGCTTGCCCGGGGTCTCGGGAGCCCCGGACGTTGGATTTATCATGTATCGAGTGAGCGCTTGTAATATATACCGCGCGCTATGCGCCTTTTTTTTTATTTTCTATTAAGGGTGTACTTGTTTCTTGACCACGTCGATGTATATGGCTTTTATCCTTAATAATATTCTTCCCTACGCGGAATGTCAAGGAAGAATTCAAGAAAAAGAACAGTGAGGAATTTTACTTTGCCGGCGAAAAGTAAAGAATTTTAAGATTAAATATGACTAGGCCAATCAACGACTAATACACCTTTTTTAACCACGTTAATATATTTAGCTTTTATCCTTAATAATATTCTTCCTTGCGCGGAATCTCAAGAAAAATTCTCTAGGATCAACGCTCGTGTCTTCGCATTATATCAAATAGTAAGAAGATTTACTTTGACTGCGACGAGTAAAGAATTTAAAGCTGAACCTTAACTTGACCAACGAACGGCTAACACACCTTGAACCGCCGTCTCAACAGCGACAACAGAGAGGCAAGAGCCGTATCAGAGGACGCTAAACTACGATTCCACGAAAATTAGCGGCGTCTAACAGGATCTTACCCGCTCGTCCCGTCTTAAATTAATTCTCTTAGCGCTCGCTCGCGGGAAACAGCGGGTCGTGGCGGTAATTTTCATTCCGAAAAAGACGATGGCAGGACGAGAGGAGCGTGCCTCGTCGTCGGCGTGGAAGCGAAAGGAGCGAAAGGAGCGAAAGGAGATGAGCAAAAAGGAAGAGGCCAAGTTGCGCCGGATGAGCGGCTCGAGAGCGCGGCCTTTTATACTTGGCCGCTTGAAAAATCGACCGTAATGTGCATGTGCGCGACCGACTATCAGCCGTACTATCAGCCACGGTTTCACACCGCGGTGAGCCTCGTTTGCCACACATACTTCTCGGACACGGCAAACGATCCGAGTGCTTAATTCGGCCACTCTTCGAAAAGAATCTCACGCGGAAATTCCCGAAAAACCAATGAATAAAATCTTCGCCTCGAGCTGCATTAAAGATAAAGTTTAAGACTATTCTTTATTTCGAACGTTGCCAAATGTCGAGAAGGATGAATACGTAGACGTCTGATTGACGTTTTCGAGGGTAGGCGAGTCGATGAAGATTGAATGGTTCTGGGTTAAGACTCGAGAAAACGGTCGCAAAAACGGGTCTCGGTGAGGAGGGAAATGTTTGGAATGGGGCAGGTCGGCTCGGTCGAGCTCGACGCTCCGAGAACGTACTGTTCATAATCAGGACAAAGTGGAGGTAAGAGACGGGGGCCGAGGGTGGAAAAAAGCAGCTTCCATTGCGAGCAAACCTGCGTCCTGCGCGACCTGCGCGCGAGATACACATATCGCGGGAAATGGGAAAGAGGCGAGAGAAAAGGCGGAAACGGGAGTCCCGGAAGATGGGACCGGAGGAACGGGAGACGTTTCGAGCGAAAATATTGTTCACCGCCCAACCTGATATCGCAGCATCCATCGCCGCGGGTTACGGGCCAAAATTGATTTTCGATATCCAACGGGCCGTGCGTACGAATGTTTTGCCATTGTCGTCCGGGGCGTATAAACGATCGTTCTATCCGGCTGCGTTGGACAAAAGATGCGATCCGAAGCTTCTCCTTTTCTTTTCTCTTTTCTCGCGATCTCCGGGTTAATCTTTTGTCGCACAGCAGTGAAATGCGTTTTGCCGGGACGCAGTTAATCTTTCCAGTTAGCGCGGCTAAGTAGACGCTTTAATCCGGTGAGCCCATTTCCTGGGATTATGAGCGAGGACTAAGTAAAATCCCGACGAGCGGAAATGGGTGGGTGAGAGGAGGGAGGGGGTGGTATGCGCGAGAAAAGTTTCGGAACGACTTGCGAAAAATGCGACGAATAAACAGCCGGTTGTCCTGACGATGGCGGAAGCGGCGAGAGAAAAAAGGGGGATGAGAATGAGGCGAAGGAGGGAGGGAGGGGGGTGCCGCGGGAACAATCGGGCTACACCGAATAATCGTGTACGGAAATGGTGTCATCAATTTCGCTAATCTTCTTTCAACCCTCTGCAACCCCTCTCCCTCCTCTGCGGCCTTTGTCCCGCAGTACACGCAATTTTCGCCTCTCCAACCCTCTACGCAAAACCCGTTTAAGGGGGGGGGGGGGGGCATGGGAATTATCGTCGCGGAAGCAATTTCTTTCCTCAGTTTCGCCAACTGAATTATTGTTTCGTTCTACTCGTTCGCTCTCTGTCGCACTCGGTCGCGCGCGGGAGGGAGAGAGTTCGCTGTTTACGGGAAGCCCTTTGCCGGATAAGTTTTCGGAGGGAGAGGGAGGATTCTACTGACTCGGTGCAATTTCATCAAGTATTTCCTACAGCGAGAAGTCCGCCCGCCCCACCCCCCAGCGCCAGGTTCTTTGTCCATTCGATTTCATAACTTTCAACGGGGTATATATTTTCGAGCGTCCGCGATGTAATAGACTTCGTTCGAACGAGAGACCCGTATATCGGTGATCTTTAGTACACTAACTGTCTCAGTCGTGTATGACTGTAGTGTATACCTTCATATGTAATATAATTTTTATGTTCTTTTATCTGTTCATCTTTCATCCTTTCGAATAGCGAGTAATAGTGGCAAGTATAATGGCAATGAAATTAAATTTATTATCCTATAACTGGCAAAATATCAATTTTTCTCTACTTTCGAATCTTTTTGAGGATATATCTCTGGAGCTATTGTACTTAGAAGGTTCCGGTTGCGATTTTCTGAACCCTTTTACATCCCTCTTTGATACTATTGTGGAGTAATTCAGTCGGAAGTTTGTATTGTTTAGTCGGTACAGAGAACTTGGATCACACGCGACAGATTCAAGTCCGACTCTCGGAGCAGCGGTCGGATCGGTAAAGACATCCGAATACGTTTGGTATTGAGAACAAACTACCGAACACCGCATCCAACGCACAAACAGTACACAGTCTATAAAATATTTTCTTAATTCTCATACCCGTGAACATTTTCTGTATCATCAATTCCAACGTGTTTACCCATTATATATTATCCTCCACTGTATAATATAAAGAACAGGAAAAAGAACAATAAATTTTGTCTGTGACTTGTTTTTGCCTTTACGAAAGTGTAGCACTTACAAGTTCCGTTTGTTACAATGCTGAATAAGGGCCGAACGTTACAAGCAGCAACGGCGAATTACATTAAGACATCTTCCCACGCCCGTTTCCTCTTTAGACACCACAGTAGTTTCCCTTTGGAACAATTTTTTCATTCACGGAAAGCACGAGACGAATGTATGCTAATGACGTCATAAATATCAGCATTTCATTCCGCTCCAACGTTTTATTTAGAACATGGTCTGCGGGGGAGAAATTCTGACAATTCATTTATGGCGAGCTGTATATTCCTAAACAGCGCGACTACAGTGCAAGACACGCGCAAACGAGACGTACACGCTCACGCGAGTACTTCACGCAAACTGCTCTCGGCACAACTCGGCCAATGGTGTAAAATGTAACCGACGACGGATACTTTATCATCGTCTAGTTTTACCCAGCGCTGTAAAACGTCGAATAATAGATGGCTAAAGTTGACGGAGGAGTCCCAACGGGGAGGAAAATATTACGAGACTCCCTTCCAGCGGATCATTTTTACGCTCGGATGTCTCTATCCGCCTCCCACCCTCCCTCATGCACTTTTTTTTTTCACCCGCGATCCCATCCAGCGGTTTACGGTATGAAAACGTGCGCCGCCCGTTTTAAACGGAGAGCAAACATTTGCCGTGCTATTTTCTAGCCGTTTTCGCGCCGATCGAAACGTCAGTCTCCCACTAAACTCGCAGGGTGTCTTCGAAGGACGAGCCACGTACATGCGGCAAGAGTTGACAGGCCCAGTAAAGTGTCGATGTCTGATTGAACCTGTCATCCTGTCAAATAAAACCGTAACCAAAATCGGACCCGCATTCATCGAACATTGAAAATCGACAAATTACGCTGAGCGAATCAAATAAATCTGCCGTTACAATGACCGAAGAATGTCGGTATTAAAGCGATACAACCGTTCCGAATGCGAACCGAGATAAAAGGTATCGGAATACAGTCGCATCCGAACGAAACGTTCGTCCCTCGAGCGCGGAAGGATTGAAAAACTGAATCCCGACGATCAAGGACCCTCGACAGGAATCCTACCCCAGCATCCGCGCTCGCCTCGCATTTAATGCCGAATAGACTCTTCCGCTGCCGGAACATTCGAACTGGCAATGACGTCATTACATACCGTGTTCGCGCTAACTACCTGCGGTTCGCACGGCACGATTTTCCGTCCGGTCGACAGCTTTGGCGCGCGTACTCGCGCGGACGGCGAAAGAGGACGCTTCGAAGGGTGGCCTGGGCTGTGCTGAATCCGAATGGAGAGGTGGGAGGGCGAAGGGGTGCAGAGGGCGGAGGATACGACGAGGGAGACGGACACGCAGGTAACGCGCGAGTTTCAATGCAATTACAACTGCGCCCTCATGATGTCATGTGTATTCCGGAGGCGCGCGTTGGTAACGTGACATGCACGAGGTGAGACGCGAAGGTCCAATTGCATTAGGGCGCGTATTAGCCGAGCCGTGCTTCCTTGATAATCCCGGACTCGAACGATCTAACGAGGACGGGATCGCTTCCCCGGATGTTTATCGGCCGACACTACGTCCGCCAATCAAATTCGAAAAGTTTCGCCCACTCCCCGAATTCGCCCGCCGGAACTGGGTCAGTACATTGTTTTTAGATGAGCTAGCGTGAGGAGCCGGACCAATCGGACGATTAATAACTTCGGCTGACGCGTCCTTGATAACGTGGCCTCACACCGGAACCAGTCAACCTGAATCCCTCGTTCGGTCAAACACTTCGTTTCTGATCATTTTCCGCAACGCGACGGAATTCCTTACTTAACGAACTTAAATGAATATGTTAACATAAAGACGTTCTTTCCTCACAAACGTATTAGAGCTCTTGGATTCCGGATGTTAATAAGATCCTTAATAAGATCCGGATGAAATTCCATGCAGGAAGAAGAGGACAGAACGACGCGTCATCAAACGGGAAATTTCTTTGAGACAGGCAGCCGGCTACACAAAAGTCAACGTACACACTCGGAAGAGCGCGTGCACACACGGCCAGCTAAAAGGTTTGTATTCTGTCACGCGCACACAGTGCCAGCCCGGAGAACTTTTCACCTCCAACCCCCTCCTCCCCCCTCCCCATGTTTCGCTTGCATTCTTAACCCGGCTTAGCGTAACCTACTTCCCCGCGCGGGAGAACCAGTTTCCCTCAAATTAGTGCTCTTAAATATCGTTTCAACTCCGAGAGTGGGGTGGCAGAACTGCGCCTGCTCCACTCAACTTTTCGTTGCCGCGCGTAAACGATTGCTTTTTCCGGCCCGGGGTCGGGCGGAATATTTTGAGCTCTCGGCTGTGGACGGGCGTCGCGAACAATTCGGCGGCGAAGGAGAGTACGTCTGAAAAGGCCTTAATTGTCGGCTTAATTTCGAGGCCTGACCCCGTTACGCGTAACAGCTCGCGTGACGCAGGACTCGCGCTTTACAATGGCGGCCGGGTACAGAACTCGCGGCGAATTCCTTCTGGACCCCCGGGGGCGATAATTAACGGCGACCGTTTGCGCGGACTTTTGTCATTGCCGGTTCCACGTCGATTCTTTGTCCGCGGTCGGGCTCTGGCAACAGATTGCCGATGAATCTCGGTGCTCTCGGCCGCGGCAGCTGGCCAGGGGTGGAAGAATGGAGCTCTGACGTCAGATTTACTGGAGCTGTCAAACCGCTCCTGCCGGTCTCGGCGAATTTTCATTCGCAAAGCGTTCATTTTTAACGATGCAAGTAAGCGGTTAATCATTTTTCAGGCGGTGCGCTCAGTCGTTGACTCGTGTCACTGTGTGTACGTGACAGTCGAGGTAACGTGAATGATGGGTAAATCCGGTGTTAATGGAGTCGTTAAGGGAATCAACATGCGCCGCACGCTCGATTTAGAACATTCGCACACAAAACCACCGAAACGTGTATCTCCTGCATTCCAGACATCCGCGGCCCTGATTCTCTGACATTCCAAGATCGGCCAGCGGCTTGAAGCCGTCGGACAGGCAAATATTTTCCCGCAATTCCTCGACAGGCGCACATAACCTACTGCGACTCGATACTCGCACAACCTACTCCGCAGTAAAAACATCGCGCGATAAATTAAAGTCTCCCTCGTCTTAAAATAACCATTACATCCCTCTCGCATTATGTATAATACCAGCGGCAAGGAACTTTTTTGATTTCCTCCAGCTTTTCAACAAACGGCTTTCCACCCTCTGTACTCCCTTTCAACGCCGGTACCCTCCGAAAGTTCTGCCACGCGCGCGCACGGCCGGCAATAATCGCCGGTAATGGCCTTTAAATAAAATCCGTTGACGATCCGCGCGATCCCGAAGCGTCCCGACGCTCGTTGGCGAGATTTTTATCCGCGCGACGCCCGCCAGTTTCCACGGTAAATCACGGATCCGCGTCCGTGCCTCCTGGCGCGAGGGGCGCCTGCGCGGCAGAGGTGGCGCGTAGGTTGTCGGATTTTCGGGATCAGTCGGCCGACAGGCATCGCGGGGCGAGCACGTGCCGGTCGAACTTCCGCTTTGCTCGGCGGCTGTCCACGCGGTCGACCCGATATTCCGACAAGCGTCGCGACCAATTCTCACCCTCTCCAAAACAGTCGAGGCTGGGGCTCGCGGAAACGTCGGATACGCGGAGAACGTTTCATGGAAACTTGCCAGTGGCTGACCAGCCTGCGAGCGAAATCGTCGTCGAGAGTGTGGTAAGTGAATGCGAGTGAAGGATGTTGGTACGGAATCGAACCTCTGAATTCTATTGGCACTATACGAATTCCTGAATGAGAGATAGGGATGAAGGGAGGTCGGAGGAAGGATAGATTAGGAGGAGGTCTCGATCCCGACGTCTCGATGTCGAGACCGGAAGTCGGCTGCAGGCAGAGATATTCCCGGGCGGGTGGGATGATTAATCGTCCGCGGAGACATTCGAGGGTGAGGGGGGAAATCGTGAAACGGGAGGACGGAGACCGCAGGCCGAGGATGAGGCCAGGGAAGAGGGCTCGCTTTCAAAAGTTCCCCGGCGTCGGAGGAATTTCTAAAGGGCAGCGCGACGTGACTCGATTCTCGAATTCCGCGGCTGGCCTCTCTTGACAAACAGAGGCCAAAGAGAAACAGGCGGCAGAGAGAGGAAACGACTATTTAGCGGGACCGCTCCCTCTCTTCGGAGAGAGAAAGCGAAAGATAACAAAGCACACGGTTAATTGGATGCATTCGAATTCCAGGGAAGTTTTGAGGATTCATTTTTAATTCGAAAAAAGCGCGATCGTGGAAAATCGTGCGGAGGGCGTAAGACATTATTTCGGAGCGTCTCTTCGAAAAGTTGAAACTCCTCTCCAAACTAATTGGCGTAGAGCGAGTAGTCGTCGGTGACAGTTCGGGAATGCCGATCGTATCTTGGGTCGAATACGTTCGGTTCGTTGACCGAACGGGTCTAATTAAACTGTGAGCCGGCAAAAAATGAGCGAAGTTTCGAAGTTTCGCCGACGTGCCTGCCTTTACGATCGAGGTCTCGCGGTAGTTTGGATCTCGCGACATTAAGCTTCCGGCAGGAGGCTAATTTCCGCGTGGGAAGCCGAAGTTGAGAGTCGAAGGGTTCGGCCGATGGACCGTGCTGTGCAAGAAAGTTCGCACGGGACGTACGATGAATTCGGCGAGGGACCAGACTATCGGTGGGAAGTTTTCCCCCAAAATGTTCTACCTTCGGCATCGTGGATTTCGCGCTTTGTAAATTAATAGCCCGGGTAAGTGAGTTCGTGCGCATCGCTGGCCGCACGCCGCCAACCGATCGCAGCAGATATTCGGAGCGATAATAACCGACCTTTCGCACAGAGGGACCTTTCGAAAATTACGTTTCCACTAACTCGGCAGATCCGTTGGAAGGAAGCGCCGCGATCATTTAAACATCGTAACACGTTCTCAACTCGGCACCTCATTATCCCTATGCAAATCTTCCGACCTCTCGAATCTCATTAACAAAAAACTTTCCCTCACGGTGTAACACGCTAACGGGAGAATTAGTTAAGGTTCGTCAAATTTAACTATTTGGCTGATTATTTGAGGATTTAACTCGACGCGAGTAGCTGTAAAACGTAACGAAGTCGACTCCTTAATTAAATTAATGCGCCTTGAAGCCCGGACCGAGCTCTTGCCCATAAAAATCTTTCAACCGCCCCGACCGCAGTACGAACCCGCACGAACACGCTCGCAGTGCAACGTCCCGCCGCGCGAATATCGGCCATCCTCAAAATTAAAACTGCTGCCCACACACTGCCTTCCGTCGCGTACACTCTGTTTTCGACACGCTGACAAGCCGTATTGTGACCGCGAAGAGTCAAAGGGCGCGGAAAATGACACGAGCCTGAATTCTACCCGGCGGCTTCTGGATTCTGTCCCTGGATTCTGTGGACTCTGTCCCTGGATTCTGTGAACTCTGTCTCTGGACTCTGTGAACTCTGCCCATCGCCGAACGCGAATGTCCCCGAACTCACGTCGGCACCCTACGTACGTGTATCGTACAATAGACGTACGTACGTACAATGGAAGACGAATCGGGTCACATAGGCGCGGGCGACTTTATATTTTCCTGCGGCCCGCGGCTGATATTCTGCCAACCGTTGAGGCGTTGCCCTCTCTAACCCCCTCTAACCCTCTCGCCACCGCCTGCACAGGGCTCTCTATGTGCCTTCTGTGCCTCTATCTGCCACTGGGCCCGGCCTCTTTCCACGCGCTCGTACGGCCACGTCCGCTCTCACCCCACCGCCTCCCATAGGCTTGGCTCTCGCAGGCCAGCCAACTGACCGGCTTTTCAGCGTCGGTGACGTGTATCGGCTTTCGATACTCAATTTCATCCGTGATTCACGACGTCGAATGGCTTGGACAGAGCCTAGAGCTGCCGCGCGCGCACACTCGCTTTGTTCGCGTCCAGAGCATTAGCTCTCACGTCATGTATTATAACGCTCGATAATAATCGAGCCGCGAGCTCGCGGCGGACAGATAGTCATCGTCTGCATATCTCCGATTTCGACGCCCAAGGGATCCGGCACTCTTCAGCGTACCTGGGTGTCAGAAACCTAGGCTCGGTCCCAAGGCCGATTGTCCGACTAAAACCTGCCTCGTTCAGTTTCATTGTCCGAGTGTTCCGAGCGACGGGTTATTTTTGACCCCGCCGATCGATCGACGATTGTCCTCGAACGTATCCTTCACGCCTGCCGGAAAGAGTACGAAAGCCGGACGTGTCGATCAACCGAAGCTTACATAGTAAATATTGTCCGACGATCGGTTACTTCTCCGCGCGAAGCCCGTAGGTAAACGATCCGAGGTGTGCAAAGAGTCTGAGTCTGACTAATGACAGGCTGCCTCTACTTCGCTTAGCTTAACGCGGCCGCGATAAAGAGCGCCGCTAATTGGCTATACGCGACTCCGTGTTTATTATACGCCAGGCTGTTCGCCGTTAGCTTCCGTTACCGGCAACCTTCAACTTCGCCAACGTCGGCCGCACCGCTTCCATGGCCGCAAGGAGCACGTGCACTTTCGGCCATTAAACGCCCAGGGTGTCCTCGTAAGTCGACGCCCGAGCGTAACGACATTGTTCCCGGCGAAAATTAATTTCGAAGCCCCGTTCAGGGCGGCGAACGGTCGGACGATAAAAGTGGCTCCCGGGGTGTCCTCGGGGAATGTGGGCGTAAGACGTGGAAGAACGCGGATTCCTCGCAGTAGGTCAACACCGCGTATCGCTCCGCGAGCGTGTTCGATGCTAATGGCCAACCGACGAAGCTCGCGGACGATCAATCACAACTTCCATGAATACGCTATCCGTGGCTCCCAGACTTGAAGCGACCGCCCACCAGCGACAATTTCACTTTCCGACCTGAAGCGAATCGATCGGGGGAAGATTGCACCTATGCCCGGCCAGGCATCTTTTACGTCACCTTGAACGGTTCGATCTCTCATTTACTCGTTGTAGGAGGTCCACTCTCGTAATTAGGTTGCAAATTTTTCGTCTCCTGGGTATAGGATCGAAGATTGAGCTGTCCTTACGTACCTTAATAGTGTTGCCCACCCGTCATGGATGCAGAGCAGTCTGCGATTGGCCGGGCGAGTGTGCGTCGGACATCTCGGTCCAGAATTCTCAGGAAACGTCTCGCGCAACGGATTTCTCGCACAAAAGCAGGCTGGCTCGGAGGCAGTCGATTCGGTGCGAGGCATCCGTACGAAACTAGTTTCCGGATTGATACCACTCGGTTCGACGTCGCTCGCGGATACAATAAGGCTCGCAGAAGAGACCCTCCGAGCAGATGGCCATTAATTTGTTTGCATTCAGGTGCAACGACTTTAACATCCGAACGTTTCATCGGGCCAGGCCTCGACCTGTGTTCAGACATTGACGTAGCGCGGTCGCTGCCGAAAGGCAAGCCTCGGGGCAATTCATCGACTCAATGCGCAATTCCCAGCTGACGGCTCTTAATTCCGAGTGACCCTCTCGATCGAAGCCGATTTTTCACGGCGTCGAAGCAGACCAAGATCCGACCCAACTTCGTCAGATTGGTCCGCGGACAAATAAACGGCGCGAACGTTTCGAAATCGAACTCCTGAACGTTCGAGCGAACGCTTTAGCGTCCATCTGCAATTCAATTATGCTCCAGCCAATACTCGATATTATGTACAATCTGCCCGTAGGGACAATATCGGGCCCGCGGAGGACATTATTATTATCAACGGCGGGCTGCGCGTAAAACAGATTCGACGCGAGGTTGATCGAGGCCAATCGAGCGGCGGCGGAACGTTGGTCGCCGGAAGTCGGCAGGAGGACATTAACGGTAATCGAATATAGAGCGCGGAGCAGCTGCACGTTCCTCCTCATTATGTCGCTTGGCCATCGAGAATGCGCGAAGCCGCCGGTCGCGCACAGGCGACAGTGACGTGTCAATCGACACGAAGCACGAATCCCTAATTTCAAGTCAAGTTTCGCACGAAAGAATAGACACGAACACTGAGTATACAAATAGCGCTTTCAACAAATAAAACATAAAAAGTTGAAAAATAGAAAATAGTATAACTAACAGTACCCTTTTAAACGAAACATCCGTACAGACTATCACCGAACGCTTCGATCTAACAGGATTAAAGGCGACAAAACACTGGAATTTATTCAAAGTTAAAAAACCCAATCGAATCAGCCAATCAGCTCGTGACGGCAGCGGGAATTTTATCGAAATTCGCGGAGCCACGAACGCCGCGATATTAAACGAGGATCGAGCCTGGCGGGCGTTACGTCATCGGCTTAAATTAATCACATAATTCCACCCGGATGCGATCCGCGACGCGTCGAGGGATGTTTCCCGCGAGCGGAGGCTCCCCATGCGAAATGTCGTTTCGAATTGATCGCGGAATAGCGGGTCACGGGGTTAACGAGGCAAGAAACTTGAATTTCAATTTCAGGGACGTTCCCCCTCCCCCCGTGTTCCTCCTCTACCGCCAGAGCATCCTTCGAGCCTTCTTCCACCTTCGCCTATCTCTACGGCCGCCTTTCTATCCGCCCCGGGGGGTTATCGTTTCCATCCGAGATACGAATACAGAAACGCGAGCGTGGCTTCGAGCATTACGTTCTCCACCCTCCTCCACCCTCCTCCACCCCCTGTCTCTCGAACCACCCTACCTCGAGCAAACCCTCCCCAAGTCCGCGGGGTGAGTCCGCCCATAATTCTTTCGCGGCTATTTCGCCGGCGAATGAGTAAACTCGAGCCTCGCAACAAGACAAATCTCCCTATCCGTTACTTTCCTACGAATTTAATATCCGCGGAATGCGTCCGATTATCCGGGTGATATTTCACGGACTCGTTTTTGGGACAGGGGTGGGCTGGGCACGCTGGGAAGAGTTGATTAGCAAATTATTTATAGGCGTGGCAGAAGATTCGAGTGTCTTTATTAACGCTCGAATTACGGACGATTTATGGGCACTTTTTTTTACTTGCGTTGAGGCAACGGTGTAGGTGTGCGGGCAGGTATCGTTTATCTGTCTCATTAGGTGGAGAGGAATATTTCAGAAAATTAAATGTTTGTCGCTGTTAGCTTTGAGTCGGACATTGATCGAGATGAGATAAGCTTTCAGTTTTTCAACGAAATGCATTTATTACGGACGGTCGGGATAAAGTTGATATCTCGTTAGACGCTGTCAAATTATGACACGACGCGTGTCAGTATTATTGGAGATAGGATGTTTTACGTACTTCGGTTACGTTCGTCCATAAAGATTTAAGGCCGAAGCAGTCCTTTGTCCGGAGCCAGCTACGAGCTGTCCAGGTAAATGTTGCAAATGGGACCTTCGCCAGGATAGAAAAATAGTCGCGCGGGAAGTCAGGGCATCGGAATAATGAATGCCTCTCCCGTCCACGTGGGTCAATACAGACACGCCGTCGATATCCGCCTTTCCGTCGCGTACCATCGACCTCTCTCCGCCCGCCGTAAAGAATGGAATGGCGTACAAAAAAAGGAACAGTTCCGACGCGAAAGAGTGCAGGCACCAAAGAAAGTCGGAAAGGACGATAAAAGTTTGACTGCGCTGCGTCTGACGTTAATGGACCCCGGGAAGGAAGAGCCAACGGTAGTTAGGAACCGGCAGTTAGAATCGCACGTACTTTGTCCTACAGTTTTCGGTTCCCGCGAAAGCTGTATAATTTCCCGTCCGCGTATTTTTTTCACCCGATTTGTCACGCGCGGATTTTCCTCCCCAAGTTTTATCTCGCCGACCGCTCTGCGGCAAAATCGCGCGTATAATCCTGGCTCTAAATTCCCTTTAGTCCCTTTTTATGCAACAGCTTGGCGCGATGTAAGTGTACGTCATTGCCTTGGCTGAAATGTATTCCGCGCATTTGCGCGCGCGCGCGCGGCTGCAAGCGCTCAAGCGAACGATAATCCCGAAAAATGAAACTGCGTTATGCACTCTCGGGGAAGTTCTTAGTGGCACTTCTGCGCGTTCGCATAGTCCTGGATTAATTTGTAGGCCTCGGGAGAGTCTCTCGCGCGAAGGAAAGACTCGTCCAATTAGCGTGACCCTGACTCTTATTTCCGAGACGCACGCACCTACTTTCGTTCAGCGATAAATCGGACGCCCCTAAAAGACTCGCACTCCATCCAGGTACACGTCCTACGCCCTAATGCCCAAGGACACTCTCGTAACTATAACAGCGACCTTAAGAGCTCCCGAAACACCGAACCTTCTTCGTTCACCGAATTACGCTCGCGTACTTTCCCAACTCGCGACACATCCTGCCGACCCTAATAAAGAATTCAATCGCGACGTTCACATCTTCTGACGGCCTCATCCTCATGCATATATACGCCAGCGTCACTTGTTCAAGAGCTAAATCCTCATCCCCGAAATCATTTCACGGTCATCTGCCTCCAAGTTCGTCCGGAGCGAAAGTCGCGCCGGGCCTCGGACTCCTTCCGATTATCCTGAAGGAAGGGAGCGTCGGGCCAAGAGGACCAGGAGGGCCAGGAGGGCGCCTACTTTATGGAGGGGAGAGATTGGATTTTCCAGGACGAACGATAATAGACGCATTCGTCCTGAATATCGAGCATCCCTTCGGTGGCTGCCGCGAGCGGGTACACTTTCAGCCTCGGTACATTAAGGCGCTCAGGTGGCCCAGGACGGTAAGTTTATACCAATTCCATTAGGCCGGCTTCGCATTGCTCCTCGTTCCTGGCCCGATAGAGGACGGGATGCCCTGTCGTACCTAACCTCGAGAGCCCTTCTCATCCGACGAGATTATTTCCTCGCTGTCCGCTTTCTTCGCGAGTCGAAGCGCGAGCGAGGACGAAGATAGGAGTCGGAGAGTACGTTAGAAAAGGGTAGTTGTGAGTGAAGAAGGAAGATCCGCTTTCAGCTATTTCGTATTTCGAGTGTCTCACTATCGGTAGACGAGCAGACTGCCGTGGCAAATCTTGTCTCGAAAATTCAATAACGTGCCCGTTTAAAAGGGAGAAGACGTCCGGCGTTATTTTTACGTCGAGCGGTACCGGGGGGTAAGTAATATTCCGGAGGGAAGGTTGAGCGAGACGGGTCGAAAAAAAAAGTCAGGCGACGCCGAAGGCAAATATCTACATCCCGTCGACGGAGGAAGAACTTTCCACTTTTCTCGCGGGTCAGCAACGAGACCGGTGTAGATTCGCTGTCGTTTCGAAGTTTGGAGGGTGCTTCTGCAGGTGAGCCTAACGGAACTCTTCCATAATTCTGTTTGATTGGACGGAGAGTTTCGTCGAAGAGCTCCGAGAATGGAGTGGGACGAATGTATGGGACGTGGGGGGTACGAAAAGGGTTGAAACCACTCCGCAGCCCTCATCTTCCGCAAAGTATTTTGTCGGGTCTCTACCCTTTGACCTTCGACTCCTCGCCTGCCTTCGCTACGCTAAGCTCGGAGCGGTGGAAACTACCCAGAATGAACCCTTCGTACATACCGAATCACCTAGTCGATATCCCTCAACGAATTATCCGCCGTACGATTATTAATCTCGCCTGACTTGACGGTCATTCGTGTCGGGAGTCAAGCGACCCTAAACATCCACTGAATTAACCCCGACACCGAGCCCGATACAGCCCCAAGAAATGATCCTCCCTCTAATTATTCATCCCGTCGAATCGTTGGATCAGCCCCTATCGAGAAACAACCCTCCCTGCCCACTGAATTATACACTATCAAGCCCCCGATGCTCTCCCAGGAATAATCCGCACTACGATTATTAATCACGTCCAATCACACGTCTACTCCTATCAAGACTCCATTCTGCGAGTAAATTGTTTCATATCGACACGGTGCGATCTAAGAAATAGTTCCATCAATCATCCTACTTCGATCTTCCGGTCGACTGTCCTGTCACTAAGCACGTGCGAAAGAAACGCTAAGACGACATTGAACCTTGAACTATGACTCGCGCATGAGGCTGACAGCAGTACGTGAACATTAACGTTACGGTCGCGATATGGGCCGGTGAGAAAAGGGTGTTAAGAGAAAGGCGGAGCGGTCGGTAATTTTCCGGGAAATAAGGCGCGAACGGCGCGAGATAAAAATGGCCGGAGGTATGATAACAATAATGGCGATAATGAAGGACCGCCGGAGAGAGTTTCATTCCTCCCTGGGCGCATTGTGAGAATCGCGACTGGGCTTACGGCTGCAATCCTCGACGCCAATTAAACAGGCACCTGCCCGACGCCGGAAGAATGAGAGGCGAGCGGAGTGGAAGAGAATCGTTTCGTGACCCCTTCAGCGATTGCGAGGCCTCAACGTTAATTGCGCCCTGAATTAATCGGCCATGAGGATTCGAGGCCGAACCTCTCTCGAGGATGGGTGCCGATTGCCGAAGTCGGCCGCTGATACTTCGTGCCATGATCGAGACTAATTCTCCACCGCCCTCGTTCCATCGTGAACCATTTTTCATCTCCGTCGTCGTCCGAATTTATTAACACTTCATTTAGAAGTAATAATCACTCGATCTCTCTTAGCATACTCAATTTTCTGCACTTTTGACAGTATCCACTGAGATAGCTGAATGATTATTTCCCATTTTCTTTAATCTAACGTTCAATATCACTACTTCGTTCGCCACACTATTTTTCAGAAATATCTTCTGAACCGCGTATATAAACTCCAGAGAAGACACACCAGAAGGGTGTTTTTCCAAGAACATCACGTTTGACGTACAGCGTAATCCCCATGCATCACATACTTACTTCCGGCACGCTGGTAGCGCACTTTTTCGCGGATGTACATTTTCGCCGGTAAGATGGATGGCCAGCGAAGTGCAGTGACGCCGAAGAACTCCCCAGCGACAAGATCTCGTTAGATGCGGCGAGAGATGAACGTCAGGATTAAAGCTCGCCCAGCGCAACACGGAGTGTTGTGCTCCGAACGTGCCACATTCCTTCGAGAACCGAATGGCCGACGCCGTCACGTGCCAGATCGGCCGAGGTCCGTGTCGCAGGTGGAATTTTAAAAGGGCCCTGCAGGACACGATCGTAAAAATGTCGCCTTCAACTCTCGCCGTAAACGGTAGCCGAGGACGGAAGGATCGCACGCGCGCGTCACGACTCGTAAAAGTCGTTGACCGCTGCCAATGACACTTGGGCAGGGGCGAGATTTATCGCCGAATCGGAAAACATTTGACGAGGACCGATACGGTGCGCCCGGCGGTAAAAACGAACTACTACGGTAACGAGCGCTACTGCTTCTCGTTTTGGACCCGTACAATGAGTCGAACGTCGGCGTGTATTATTAAGAGGTCGGCACTGTAGGTTGATGATATCGAACGCGCGCGACACATTTTTCACTCTGCGCGGGCCTCTTTCGGCCCCTCCATAAAACGTCGATACGTCAAACTTGTCGATTTCTCTATTTATGACGCCGCTTTATCTTACGACTCAATTTCCAACGGTTTTAATTACGCTCGCCGATGTTAAAAGCTGCATACAGTGGAAATTCGTTACGGCCGAGTGTGATACCTTTTTTGCGTGCGGGCAAAAGGGTCGGGAAATTGGGTTACTTTGCCACGAGCGGACGGGCAGCGGCAATTTTTTTTCCCCCCCCGTGCAACGGTTCTCGCGATTAGTTTACCCGATCCGCGACATATTTTTACGCCTGATTAAGCGGCCTTCATAGCCCATCGGCTAGGAAACTGCAGTCTATCGGACGGCAAACGTCAGCGCGTCAAAGGGCAATTTTCCAGCAGGGCGTGTTGGCGGACGGGGGAAGGGGGTGGCAAAAGATAGACGACGAATAGAACCATGACATTTTCGTCGGGAAAGGCGCGAGCTAAATTACTCGGACCGACGAACTTTCCGATGGAAAGCCGCCGGTTCGCAAGAGGCGACCCCAAGGGGAGTTTCAGCGGTCGGGAGGCGACCGGTCTGGCATAAAGGCATAATTTACCCGGTAATGGACACCCATAGAACGTCGAATCCGTGTCACACTTCAAAAAAAAGCTCTGAAAGCCGGCGGCGAGAGAATCCGACAAAGGGCTCGGCCCGAATTTTCAAATCTTTCGTCAAGCGGCGAAAATATCGACTGACGCATGCAGAGAGACACAGATAGAGAGAGAGAGTGGGAGGAGGAGGTGAAAAAGAGGGGAGAAGGGAAAGGGAATTTCATTGGACGAATCGTTTGCCCTGGCGCGGATTCAATTAGAAGTGAAAGCGTCAATTGGAAAATGCTCACCGTACCCGGGGCTCGTCCGCAAAAGCGAATGAGAAAATATTTCGACAAAGTACCCGTCCGTCGGGCTGGGATAACAACTTTTAAATTTTCCTCTCCCGACGATATAGGCGGACGCGCGAGGCAAATTTGCCGTACGCATCACGTTATCTGGACGCCGGAAATTAAACACGGCGTATTAGCCGAGTTTCGAAAAACATTCAGTTGATTGAGCAATTTGCTCTGAGGGAAGGTACAAGTCACTTTCTTTTCAGATACGCTCGAATGTTTTGCAGACTCGCAGTAGCAAACGTTACATTCGTTTTTAAAAGTTTATTTGATAGAAAACGTTTAGTTACTTTGACTCGTAGCTGAATAAAAATGTCATTTTGCCGCCGGGATCCGCTTTGACTCTTTCGGAAGAGTGAATTGCGCCACTTTCAGGGTAAGGTGGTCATTTATGGGTCCGTTTCGCACCGGATTGGTCGCTTCGCTCCATCGACAGTCGCTTGAACCAGTTACAGAGTAGCTTTTTATTCCGCGGCCGTTAATAGCCACCGTGCAATAATGAAGTCCGGAGGGAGGGAACGGCTATCGTCGACAATTTTAGATCGTCATTTCCCTCGCCATCCCTCATCTTCCCCCACCCTCCCTCCCTGCCTTTACCGTCCCTTTACGATCGTCGGCCGAGAAAACGTTTACCCATACGCCGCGTCAACGATGCAGAACGCTACCTGCATGCCTGCGTCGCATTAAACGTGCGACGTATCACGTGCGCAAACGTAATTTTCGTAACCCGCAGTCGTAAATTTCGAATCCACTAATGGACGGCGGGACGCGAGAGTTCACGCGACCGTCGATGCCAACCTGGCCGGGTGAAATCCGATGGCCCGGAATCGAGAAGTAGACTGCGATCGATTCGAATCGATTCCAATCAATTCCGAAGGATTCGGATCGAGCCATTAACTCGCCCGGCGAAATCTGACGGAATTCCGAAATTAAACTCTTCGATTGGAATTCCTTGACGCCGACGGAAAATAGAGTACCGCGGTTGAGAAACGGGAGAGAAAAGAGGGGAAAAATTTACTTCGACTCCCGTGTGTCGACGATCCGTGTTTACATCAAAGTTGGACGCTGTCAAAATTGGACAGACGATATTGCGAGCTGAAACAACAATGAATTATTCGATGCGGAGGTGATCGTGGACGCGTCCTGGAACGCGGACGGAAGTCGAGATGAAAGGACCTGCGGCAAGGGTGCGAAACGCGATCTTAGCGAGGAACGCGGAAACTCGAGTAGAAACGATGCGCTATTCGATGTGCGGCCTGGGAATCTCTTTCCTCAACATCCCGGAACCATCCCTGCCAGGTGTACGTGCGTAACTCGATGCTATTTCATTCTTCCGACCACCTAACCCAGTGGGACCAAAATTTCGCCGGAATTTTCGTGCGGCAACAATGCGCGCCCTACACGCTCTCGAGCTCGGCATTAAATTCTATCCGAAGTCTCGAAACGGACCGAGCATCGACCCCTGCCGACGGAGTGCAAGTTTGTTAACGGCAAACCGAACTCGTCGGAAAAGAGTAAACCGGACGATAATTGTCGTCCCAGTTCGCCGAGTCGGACTCCGCTTTCTCGCGAATGCGAACAATCGGCCCAATACTATTTTCGCAGCTTTATTTCCCGATTCCGCTTCCCGATTCCGATCGCCGCGCGCAAAATTTGCGTGCCGAATAATCACTGCGCGGGCGTTTAATGGGAAGGTACGGTGGAGTATAAATATTTAATCGGGACGGGGGTGGGCTTCGAACGAAACGTCGGGCTAATTTACGCCGGCTTTAATCGATCGAAATAGTGGAGCGACGATGTTCGAATTAATGTGTTTTCGATACTGACGGACGAGCCTCCTCTGGCGATGGTCTGGTTCCAAAGAGGGGAGAGTGTGTGCGATGGGTAGTGATTAATGGACGAAAGATAGAAGCGGAAAATTTTCGTCGCTGGCCGTCTGGGTCGAAGAACGTGTCGGGTCAAGTTGTCCCCAACTGCGATTCTAGGCGAGTCGGCGGGAAAAGCTCAAAATAATAGAGGCATTAAGGGATCACGGATGAGTCAGGTGTGGTTGGGAATAACGAGAAAGAGACAACTGCCGACCAGATACGAGAGAGAGAGAGAGAGAGGGGGGGAGTGAAAGCGTGTGTACACACGGTATACACCCAGGAATCTCTGCAATCGCATTTCCGCAGCGTACGAGAATTTCACGATATCCAGCGGGAATTCACGACTATTTATTCTCGCCGTCCCGTCCATCGGCGCAGTTTTGTCTGAAACACTTCGGACCGAGAGCGATTGATACCTAACCAGCGCTGTCCGTGCGACCGCATAAAGAGTTAACACGTGTCTCTCTCCGCACAGTTCCACCCCCCCCAAATCGAACCTGTCAATAGCCAGCGGCACACGACTCCCCACATATTCCATATTCCATATTCCGAACTCGAACGAGTAATTTAATCTCGCGATCAATCGGCAGCGAAGAATTGCCTTTCGAACTCTCGACCGCGCAGATCCCGACGGTTTCACTCTTTAAGCCGTCGGATTTTAAACGATCGCCACGCCACGGATCGAAGATCCCTGACATTGATCCCCCAGCTCGATGTGCCGGAAATTATTATCATCTAGCTCGGTATTCGTTTGCCTGGCGAGCTTCGAGCGAAAGCTGACTCTCACCGGCCTGAACAGACGCGATGGCGTGACGTCTCACACCCTCCGCCACGGCAAATTTATTGGGTTTTATGGCTTGCACGTGTTTGCCCCCCACCCCCGTTCTCCCTCTGCCCTTTCTTGCTTCTCTCGTCTCTTCTTCTTCGCCGCCTTCCGGCCACCCCGCTTTTGTTGTCCATCGCCAACAAGGGGGCCGACGACAGTTCCATTCGCACACCTAGCGAGGACGATCCTATCGCAAGAGAGTCTAGAGGGTGTCCATCGGAATTTATGGCGGCCACAAATTATGTCCGGCACGGAAAATTGAATGATCAGCGCTCACGGAATCAATTTCGGCCCTTCGTCCGACGTAAGGAATCTCACGGTATGCGATATCATATGTATTAGCGGGCGAAATGTTCATGGGGAGGGACAATGTGGGGAGACTAGGTGCGGACAAATGGGGAACAGGGCGACAGGGAGATGGATGGAAGTCTTAGCGCGGAAGAGCATGCACATTATGTGGGGTGCAAGAAATTGAATGATCAACAGGATCAATTATGATGGTTGAATGGTGGACTTTAGCGAGTATACCTATTTTATTATAAACTATATAAGTATAAATATGTATATATAAATAAGAAAAATAAAAAAAATATAAATAATAGAAATATAAGACCCAGTCAACGATACCACACATCGGAATAAAATCTTCCGACTCCATAAAGAAGCGGATGATGTGAGTATGTTATATCGATAATGAGTCTTCGTGATTCGAAAGTGTGGAAGCGACGATCTACGTCATATGGGCAAATCGAGAGTGAAGTCGGAGAGGAGTCAAAGCTTTTCTCGGAAATCCGTGCCTTCCTGGACAGAGTCTCGGCCATCAGCAGGTGACGTGAACTCACTGTCGTCCATTTTTCTTCAACATCATACACTCCGCACACCTGTCCTGCCAACGATCCATCTTGTCTCGCCCGCCGAGCGCAATATTCTTCCCGCGGGCGCAATATCGTCATGAAAGTATGCAAACGTCCCGCCAGTATTAAATTCCGAGCACTGTCTTGCCAAGTCCGCTGTCATATCTTTTGCTCGTCTGTGTCGATCATCGAATCGAACCCCGCGTCTGTCGCGATAGGGTTTATCGATGGAATAGAAACGACAGGACAAAGGGGAGTTGCGCGGGGGTGAGGCGGACGGGGAGGGGTGAAAGCGACGCATTTAAATGCATCGATGTCACCGGAAGCGGGTCGCGTCGTATAATCGAGTCGAAAGAGAGAACGGCTTTAAGCAAAATCTGATGGTCCATTACCCGCCGTCGACGCGCCTATCGGGCTTTTGTACAACGTACCGGGACGCTATCATCGAATTCCCCAGATTAATCAACCCCATTGTCAACTATTATCATTGGCCCCATCCACCAGCCGACTCTTCTATTTGCTCTCCAGCCTCCACTCGTATTATCTTTCCAAACCCTGTTCATTCTCCCTGAACACAGAACGATTTCTCAAAGACTACAGGCTCAAGCTTGCGGATCAGATTAGGTTGGAAAATCCGGAGATATTTAAATGACGCTTGCAGTCTCCCGAGGCCGAATTCTGTTCCCGTTCCCGTTCCCGTTTCCCATGCAAACGTAGCTTGCAGTTGGCCTAGGTGGTAGGTATATAAGAGAGTCGGTATTGCGAAACTTCTGGCGGTCGGGGGGGCTATGTTCCAGTCGCGGGGAACAATGACCAGTTATGCGAGCGATATTGGCCGGAGACCGATGGTGATAATAATACACGAAGGTAGCGGAAACTGGCGGACCGTGGCGAGCCAGTTCCGAACGAGACACCGGAGAGAAAGAAGGTCGCCGCTGAATGGAAGACTCGGTGGCCAGATAACGAACGGTCGCAGTTTCGAAATTCGATCGGCCTGAAAGGGTCGCGAAATTCCGATGCGCCCAAAATAGTCAACGATTTTTTTCCCTTCAATATCGACCCCCTTTTCACGCGAGAGTTTCCCGAGCGTCGATGAACTGTTTGACGCGATCGGCGGCCAAAAAATTTTTGCGCCGTTTCGACAGCCAGGGGGAGTAACAGCGATCGGGAGTAACAAGTTTTGCGAACGTCAAAGGACGAACTTCCGTTCCCAGTTGGCGGGAATTTTCCTCGGGAAAGCGAGAAGGTTTCAGCGCTGAGATTTTTCCGGCAGTCGGAAAGAGGAGGCGGTGTAGGATTTTCCCCGGGAATGACGGGGCATTTCGTTGGCTTTCTCTCGGGAGGGAGTGCAGGGAATCGCCGAATTTATTGGCGACACACGGCCTGAGGTAAGAGCTCGTGCACGGGACCGGAAGTGCCTTCGGCGTCTGAGCCTTTTCGCGCCCTCGTGTGACGAAACGTCGGCGCGTGCTGAGGATAATTCTACCCGGGCTCGGAATAAGAATATAGCGACGGAAGCAGACGTAAGAATATCAAAGAAATATATCGTACAAAAACCGTTCAATTTAAATTTCATACACTTTTCTACGAAACGTCACGGATTTTCAGGAAGAGACATTTAAATAATCTATTTTACCGATCCTGCAAAAATTGCGGATCGCTACCTTTAAATAACTTGCTTTTCCAATGTCCAATGAAATAGAACGATCAATCCCTCTTCCGCGTAAAGAGAAATATGTACATAAATCGTTAATACTCCCCCTACTGCTAACGGAATCTTCAACCTCTCGTTAAACGCCATTCACGGAGCGCGGAACGTAATCGTCTCAACTTGAACTGCGCATTTTTCTTTACCGTCAGTTCGTTACGGCCCTCGAAGGGCAGCTCAAAGACTGCCGACGGGCGGAGTCGCAAGATTTCGCAAGGTCCTCCGCCATGAAATTCCTCCTCCGGCCGACTGCAAGAAAACTTTCGCCCGGTAGATTGACGCCTGGCACCGGTTGGATCCGATAACGAACGAAAAGTCTCAGGAAATTCCGGCTGCCTTTACCTCGCTATCTATATTCTTGTCCGCCGTCCTCGAGCGACCCTCTTCCAACCCCATCCCCACCCCCTCACCCCTTCCCCATCCGCTTCCGAACGGCAGAATCATTAATGAGCCTCGTTAAAAGTTGCCCAGCGATAATGTCGGACAAGCCGACGTGTAGAATCGTCGGACGAGCCTTGGGCGGGAGAGTTTAAATTAATGCGCCGAGACACGACAGTGGCAGGCACGGATTTTCGGCCGGCATTTTCGATCCTCGCGTGCCTTCGATGTTTATGCAGGAGGTCGGCGAGGGCGAATTAGATCGCGGCGGAGGGCTGCATTTCGAAGCCTGACTCGCCGAAGCGAAAGCTTGGAACTCGTCGCTCGGAACTTAACTCGACTCGCTCTTTGGGCGACAGGAGCTTTAAGCACGTAAAGGAGATTGTTTAACGAGACAGCTTTCAGGCGACTCTGAAAGCGGACGGGAGGGAGGTCATTAAAAAATCGCTAACCGCATTCCTCGGGGAACGGTTTCCAGCCGCTATACCGCGGAACGAAAGAAATGGCACTCGCACTCGTTTCGCGGTAATTGACCCTCGTTCTCGCGGCGGCAAGTGTCTTAATAGGGTAGCAAAGGGAAGGAAGTGAATTTTCGAACGATATTCCGGACAATTAGTTCTTCTGCGGGGGGGGGGGGGGGTGGTAGGTTGAAGGATGAAGGAACGTCGATCCGGGAAGCGAGATTGTCGGATAAGCACGTTCGCCCGGTTATGGAGAAAAATGAGGGAGAGCTCGTCGATCCGATGGAGTTTTCAGCCGGGAAGGACAAAAGGAGGATCTACCGTGTTGAATTTCAAATGCGAGCCCGCCGAGGACCCAGGACGCGAATCACGTACGACTCTTCCGCGCAGCTCGCTCATTCGCATAATTCGGCGGAGTGGGAGGAATTCTATCCACGGCTGTTCGGCACAATCTTGCCGGATATTGTCGCCAATATGTCGAGCATCGATCGGGACCGTCCTCTCGCTCCATCCTTTGACACTTTAATGGCCGTCTACGAAGTCAAACGCCAGGGGCCGGCAATACATTTATAGAATTAATTTAACAATAAATACCAAAAAAGAAAGACATGAAATACGAAGCCAATAGAAATATCCAGGCTTATTTATGTTCATCAATCGTCACTAAGAGAGTGTGGCCAACGACCTTCGATGGTGCATCACATACATGTGACCGGCCATTAAAGTGTTTAAAGAGGAAGGAAACTAAGAACCTCGAGAGAAGGAATAAAAATGCAAACTCGCGAATGATCGAGAGCCAGCGAAACCTGTCAAAATATTCCCGCGGGACGCTCGCCGAGAGGAACGTGACCGGACGAGGGAGGGGGAGGGAAGTCGAGGGAGGGTCGGAGAACAAAAATGAGATCGCTAAACTTTCCGGAAAGCAGAGGGGGATGATATCGGGTCATGCGCTGAATTCCAAGCGTGGATCGCGCGTCCTGCTTCCCTCCGGCATATTCAACCGCGTAATTCAGCGGCCTTGAGCGCCGTCGGGGATGAAGGGATTTCACGATGACGCGTATCGCGGACTGACCGACGCAAAGCTTCTTGCTGGAGAGGTAAACTCGGCTTACGGGGCCGGCCGCAAAATTTGAACGGCCGGACGCGCCCGGCGAAGCCGAAAAACGAATCTGCGCGCTGGCAGACCGGTAAAAGGCGACAAATTGATCGAATTGGTTGAATTGATCGAATTGGTCCAATTGGTGAAATTGATTGAATTGGTCGAATTTGTCGAATCGGTCAAATTAGTCGAATTGGTCGAATTGCTCGCCGGTTTGGCTTGCTAACCCGAGAGGGGCGTACGATAATCATTGACACGTTCTCTTGACGTCCGATAGATACAACAGGTGTGCGATTTGCAGTTTCGATACCCGTACGCTTTCCGCTCGAGGAGGCAGGATAAAAGTACGGCCAAAAATTGGGAACAACATTCAACTATTTATGTCCTCAGTGCACGCTGTCGGACGTCCTGTTGTCGGATTCGCAGCAGATAAGATTCGAGCGGGGTCGGAGGTGGTCGGGGCTCGGCTCGGAGCCTGGAAAGACGGCGACAGGATTCGGAAACGTATAATCATCGGTACGAGCGCCATCTTCCGGCTTGCCGACAACTTTTCGCGCGCTCGTATCGTAAACATCGGACGCAACAACGAAAGTTTTCCCGGCCGTTTTGCGGGACACCGGATTCCCGTCTCCGAGTTGCGGGAGAATCGTAAATTCGAGGTTGCCGAGAGCGAAAGAATGTCTCGCGAAGCTTTCCACCTCGCGGTCGTAACCTTCTCGTTCCGGGTCCGCTCGAGTTCGAACGGAATCGAATTAAGGGTTCCGAAGCCGAGCGAGCCAGATGAAGTTCGCCGTCATCATCCGGGCGTCTTGGGGATAAAAGTCGCAAAACGATGGATTGTGCGCGGCAAATTTGCGGAACGTATCCGGGTAATGGAAGAGTGCCGGGGAGAATTCCATCTGTCTGGCCTGGCGTACATTGTGATATCGCGAGGACGCCTCTTTCATTTTTCTCTCCCCTACCTTTGCCGGCTGTTCCTTACGCTTCCGCCTTTTTACTCGGCCTGCAGGTTCCATTTCATTAATGCGACCGGTGCAGCGTGCGGCTGGCACCGCGACTTTCCCCCGGTTATTTATAACTCGCAGGTTACACACTCTGCTTTATGAGTTATCAACCGCGTTCTTAATTAATTGACTTTTCCTACTCAGAAATTGCGGGCTGTCCTATTTAACTTCGATTTTTCCGCTATATTAATTCCATTTATCGGTTATACGTTCGTTCGATAAACGCAAATATTCTGTTACCAGCGGCACGTAACTATTGTGCCAGTTACTCCGCGTACATTCTCGATGCCTTTGCTGCGCAGAGCGAGCCGCGCGAAACGTTAGTTCGGAACATCAGAGGGATCGTAAAATTTTATCAGCCCCAACTCCGATACTACGCGCCAAGAAATCCAGAACAAAACATTTCTCGCCGAGGAGATTCGCAATTGGCAATCCGCGAGAGAGGGGGGGAAAGAAAAACGTCGGAAAGGGCCGTCGCAATTATTTCCGCGGGCAAGGTCGTAGTTGCAAAGCAACCCGCGAGCTGCTTTCCGCTCGCCGAAGTTTCGCCCCAAGTCCCGACGAGAGCCAACCGCAAATAAGAGCCCCGCGGAAACTTTCCAGATGTTGCTTCCTCGGCGGAAGCAAAATAGTATCGCTTTGTACGTCGTCGCAACCTTTCGAGTACCGCGAGGCGCGTAACGCGTCGCACAAATAATAATCGACGAATCGGACGAAATCCCATCGACGAAGCTCGAGAAAAATAGTGCCACCGTCGAATCGGAAAGATTGCGTCGCAAAATAAAGCGTCGTCGCGGCGAACGAGAGGGTAAGAAAACGTCCCATACAGAAGAATGGGCCCTTTGTGACGACCGTCGAACGAGATCCGAGCGTAGGGATGATTCTTAACAGCGCGGCGGGGGAAAAGGGGGGGTGTTTTCTGGGGTGGAGAGACCGCAAATAAGAGGCTCGTGTAAAAGTTCCCTGACGAGGCCGAGCCGAGATCGCTTTAACTCGAATCAGCGGATAGAAGTCCGGTTGCCCTGTCGCAGGAATATCAGAAAGCAATCCCGCGGGAAATTTTCCCCCCGCACGAGTCCCAACCCTTGTTCGGCGACCGCGGACGTGCCTATCGTTCGCCCCTATTTTCTCCCGCAATGGGGTCCGACGATAAAGACGCTTCTTTCGTCCAACCGTTTCCTTCGACTTAATCCGACGCTTTCGTTCGTTGACGAAGCAGAGTAGATTCGATCGATCGCTCAGACTCGTCAGAACTTCGAAGTCCAATAGTATGTATCACCGAATACTTTGTTTTCGAAACTGGTATAAATGCTTTTCTAACGAAATACTCCTGGAGTTTCATGTAGGCGTGAACTTTTCTTTATTGAAAAAATCGCTTATTTTTCACGCGCGATTACGTGCGTCGCTTATGAACGCCGGAATGAAATGTGCTAGTATAGGCAACGTACCGGCGATTAATGGAACTCTAATCGTTATCGCCGATCGAGTGGCGCTCAATGGCGCCCCGAGGGTTTGAATTTAATCCTCCCCGGCCGCAATAAAGGACGCGAAGTGCGGGGGTGGATGCGTGGATGATCGAAAGTTTTTGAAGTGTCGGTGCTCGGCGGGAAGAAAAGGGGCGGCGATAAAAGAAGAGGTATCGAGATCGACGCCGGTAGCCTTGCATGGGGGGGGGGGGAAGAAGGTTGAAGAGTAGGTCGGAGAGAAGGTGGGCAGAAGAAAAGGTGCACGGGAAGGTGAAAGACCGAGGCAGACGAAATAGAGTGGGAACAATGGACCTCGAAGATTCACGCTCGAACGATCTCGCTACCCCTTCGTCTCGGCCGACAATTTTCACGCCTACGGTCGTCTGCTCTTCCCTCTTCACGGTACTCGAAGAGTGAGAGTTAAGGGCGAGAGATCGTTCGATGCATCGCGAAGCAGATGCAAAACACCGAGCTGAAACAGTCATTCTCATTCGAATTTCCCATTAATTAGATTCCTACCCCCCTAACGAGTACACGTGAAACCGATAAACATTCGACGGACAGTTCATTACTTTTACTCGACTCGCGCGAAAGATCGCATGTCCGCCCGTGTTTCCGCTAATTGCGGATTAATCCGGTTCCAGCGCTGGCACGCTAACGGGCCGCGAACGACATACATTATGCCGCTAATTTAATTTTGCCCATAAACGAATTTCCCGCAAAAATCGTCTGCTCTATAACTTCAATATTTAATATTGACCCGGCATTAAATGCGCACGGAGTGGAAAGAACTTGACTGGTGTGACGCGACGCTCTTTAATTCCATTTATCTTCCGGCCCAACGTGTCCCTGCATCGATCCGTATTCCCGGAAAAGCGAGACCGGAAGCGCTAGGAGAGCGATGGCCGACCGTAGAACACGGCAGACCGTAATATCGAGCAGCAGCTTTCATTTATCTGTCCGCTCGACTCTGTCCATTCTTCTCCGCTTTCCTCCGAACACGTCCCAAGCGTCGACCTTTGACTCTTCCTTCCAGGACGAATCCTGAGCATTCTATTCTTCGCCACTGGCACCACTGCTTCCCTGAGATTCTTCATTTGCTGTTCTCGGCGTCGGACGGATCGCGGACGAACGCCGTCTGACGTCAGGCACGGATTTCGTCCTCTCATCGTTCCCTTCGCGAAGGGCCTCTTTGTCCGAATACAGTAGCTTATGAGAAGTTCTCGAGCCGCGGAAGGACAAGGAGGACCTTCAGCCAATTTAGCGAGCTGCTTCGCGAGCGCAATTGTTCTCGGGACTCGAACGGTTGGCAGTACGTGTGCTACGGATTGCCTGACCGTTCCGGAACGTCTTACGGCCATTATCCGCCGCGATTACTCGTAGTACTCGCAATTACACGTGGCCATTCCGGCCTCTCCCGGAATTGAAGGAGTCTGGGGGGACGCTCGGAATTTATGTGCAATGCTTCTCGCTGAAAGGGGAGTACCTTTTTGCCCTGGGTCTGGGAATTCGTCATATTTAGCGGATTCGTCGTTCAAAGGACTGCTGTTATTTGGTTCGGCCAATGGTTGAAGCCCTGGAGGTTCGATCGGGTCCGGGTTCGATTCTTGGCCGTCGTCCGTGTGCAAAGAGTCGGTGAGTATCGAGTCGGCAAGTATCGAGTCGGCAAGTATCGAGTGGAACAAGGTCGAGTTTAGTTTTGCACGAGTCCCTTGGAAGAGTCCTTTCCACTCCGGGCGCAAACGAGGGACGGTTTCGTATATTTTCCTTGCCGATCGAATATTTCTGCCTCTGTTTAAACGATCGGAACTTTCGTCCGTCGGTGCGCCTCGTCGGAGGAAGATGTTTGTCTAAACAAGCGATCGACGCTCTCGCGTTACGCTTAGAGCTGAATCTTCGAGAGTCGATAGACTTGACAGCATTCTTTTTTCCTCCGAGAGCTAATCGCGTTGAGTGCTCTTCGATTAACGGAAAGAGTGCCGGCACGACTTTAAGCCGAGAGCGTATAAAGGGCACGTTGGAAAATAACGAACATCTTCCCCGATAGAAAGCATCGGCACTCAATGGTCATAGCCACGTGTACTTGACCGAAAAATAACGATCACTTCTACTCTCTTTCCCCGTGCGCACTCTGATCGAACAGAAGCATGCACCGTAAGCCGTTGCACTATTTTCCCTCTCCCTCTCTCTTTCTCTCTCCCTTTCTCTCCAGCATTCTACGCACCTGAGCGCAATAATGAAGCTCTTCCGTTCTCAGGCTTTCACCTCTCGGCCGGCATTCGTTAAATCTGTCGAAATGATTCCGATCGATTCGCGCGAACGGAAACGCACGCACTCGATAATTACGTTCCGACTAACGAAGGGTCTCACCAGGCCGCGTTCCATGGCTTCTGAATTGCGACTCGATTCCACTCTCAGGGAAGCCGGGACGCGGAGATAATGAAAACCGGGTTCAACGTCATTTCCCGCGCAGTGCATCGAGCCGCCTCCCGGCATTGTGCGGAATTCTCACAATTTCTTCCGGCCCCACCCCTCGGCATTTTCTTACACAAAATACGTAATAAGCGCCGATACAGTCGTCCGGGTCCAACTCAGTCGAAACTACCGTCGACCTTCATCGGCGCGGAATCTCAATAAGTACACACATTCATATACACCGCGTACATTCACACGCATCCTACACAGATTGAGAAATTGATTCTGCGAAATTCGCATTTAACCACGTTCCGACGGAAGTAATTTTCGTCCCGCAGATACGTTACGTCGTCGGGGTAAAATGAATTTCGGAACTCGGCAAGTCGAGATCCGTGACTCGCGTGCGCGAGATACGGGCGCATATCCGCTCGAAATTCCGAGTCCGAGGCCCGGTCGACCGAGGACGAGACTGGCCGCGATTTCCGCGATATTTCTATTTCCGGCGCCCCTTCCACCGCCTAATGTATCCGCGCAAATATTTCAGCAGACGTTGGCCTAGAAAGGAGTCCCGATATGGGAGCCTCCGGGTTCCTTCAATCTGTCCCGCGGGAGGCGCATTACGCGTTATTGACCCAGCGAGCCATTCTCCGTTGCCGGGTGCAAATTAGTAATCCAAAGCCTCTCCGGCTGCCTACAATCTGGAAGCCGGGTTCCACGTTTCCTCCCTTTCTCGTCGTTCGCCAGCGCACGCGAACGCCTCTCTTCGGGCAGCACTCGGCACTTCGAGGCATTCCCGACCGTTTACGGGCCGAGAGAGGCAATCCGTCTCTGTGTGCCTTTATCCTGCATTAGGCGTCGAGGCGAACGGGCGCACAATAATTTCGCCTGCATCCAGGCGTCCCGGCGTCGAAGCGCGTTGCGCATTTTCGGAGGCTGCTCGATTTGTTTCGGAATCGCGAGTACATTCTGATCTAGCGGCTGCTCGCAGGAAATGAGTAGTTTGTGTGCACTCGCACTAACAGGCTTGATTTACGTTATATAGATCGGTGGGTGGGTGCCTTTGTAGCTCGTAAGATTCGCACAATAATTTCGCCTGCATCCAGCGCCCCGGCGTAGAAGCGTGTGTGCGATGCACACTTTCGGAGGCTGCTCGATTTGTTTCGGAATCGCGAGTACATTCTGATCTAACGGCGCGAGGATCCGATGAGTAGTTTGTGAGCACTCGCATTAACAGGCTTGATTTACGTTATATAGATGGGAGGGTCAGTACTTTTGTATCTCGTATGATTCGGTGGGTTTCTAGACTTGGATGAGTATATAGCCGAGTTGAAGGTAGATTCAAAATTCGTTTGATTCGACAGAATTTCAATCGATTCCTAGACTTCGATCATATAGCAGAATTGATGGCAGGTTCGAAATTTATAGGTCCCTTTCTTCCCAAGGCAGAGTCATGCGTAATTAATCTGTTTTTATTAGTAATTTTTTCTCTTCCTTTCAAGTTCAATCAGTAAGTTATATCATCTTTAGGTTGATTACTTTGAGTTAATGTTTTTCAGATAAAAATTATTGAAGTTTAGTAGTTACAAGTATAACAAACTGAATTTGCCAAAAACAATTATACAATTACTCTGTCTATGCTAGCTATCTGACGAAAAATTATCTGACGTTCGGTTAGAGACGAACCTCAGAATCGTTTGCACGAGACTCGGATGAGTGTTTCGTAGGTACCGCTTCCGTTAGACGTTCGCAAATATTTTTGTCCGTTTCGAGCTTTCCGAAATTCCTAATCCCGCATTACCAGGATACTAAACTGAAGACAAGCTCAAAGTTTATAGCGCCGCAGGTCTCTTCTTCGGCGAACTAGGCGCCCACGCGAGGATTTCAGCCGAGGCAAGCCGTGCGAGGGATGAAGGCATGCAAACAGTGCATGTACACCTTATATGAGAGGACCGAGCGCATAATGCATAACGTCCGCGGCGTATATTCGCAATATCGTAAGCGAATTTGGCAGGAGACGACCGCGTCATCAAATCTGACCGACGCATGCGAGCGCACTGTACATTCTACCCTCCCTTTATGACGATACAGGGAGTATGCATGCTCTGATTCAGTATACCTCCGGGATTAGAATTAGACCAACAAAATTTGGAACTCTGCCTTTCTCGACCTCGTCGCGAACGTTTTACGACCCTAGGACGAATATTTGAGAATCGGGTCTGGATAAATTAAATGGGGTCGTGCCGGATGGTCTACGTGCCGCTCTTATCGGACAAGAAGGTAGAAGGTGACGACACTAAATCCCTGTCACTTTCACCCTCCGGCCAGGAGTCGTTCGTTAGTCGGTCGCAAATTACAGAATCGATAAAGCGCGACTTTCTCATCCGTCCGGGTATCGCGATCTCGCTATTTCGCGGGTGACCTTGACCCTTGACCGACTCCTGACCCTTGATGGTTCGGCCGATTCGGAGCCGAACTTCGTTCTCGAAAGGTCGGAGGGTCGTAGGGATGCCGGAATCGGCTTTGGGAAATCATTATTTTTCGTTAATGGATATATCCGATTTCGAACGAAACAATTAAAGCTGCGAATGAGCCGGCTCGGACAAATTAACGAAGGTGCGCCAATTTGGAATTCAATCAAGATGCCTCCTCGTTAAATTCCGTCACGGTCGACCGACAACGGCCGCCTTTGATCGCGCTCATCCAATCGGCAATCACTTCCCAACGATTTTGCCCAGGAACAAATTGTTGAACCATTTTTTCGATGTTCCGAATCTGGACGAGGCCGTCCAGTTTTTAAATTGGAGAGAAATTATAACCGCGATGAATTCAACCCTACAGACGCCGACAAACAATAGAATGTCTCGAACTAATTATTTGCCCGCGAAGCTGGGAGGGGGCGGGCGTTAATTAAATGTCCGTCGGGCGAACTTCGGTTAGGGTTGAACATTGTTTGCAGGAGTGAACGAAGACGGAATTAATATTTAGGCTCCCGCGGCGGATTGGATGATCTTTGAGTGGCGTCGGAATCGTTTTGTTCGACTAGATTATCGTCAGAATTAATTGAATTACGAATCGATTCAGACTGTTTCCGAAAAAATTACATTTACGTTTCGCATTTTAATTTCGGCACTTATAATCGTTATGTGAGAAGCATATTTTAAAATAACATTGTAACAGAAATGTCATTAATGACGCTCCATAATTCATAACATTGTGAAAACGAACGTTGACGCTCTCAATACTTTTATTCACTCGCATCAGAAATTTTGCGGGGACGTGGAAATATTGTGGCCAGAATACGATGCTATCTTGCGAGTTACATAAAGAAACTATGTTACCAGGACTCCTTGCTTTCCAAGAGCGAAGAAACGTACACCCAAATAGATCGTCACTGGCGGAAAATACCCGAAGCTGTCCCGTTGCCGTTGCTGTCACGTTCTAAAATCGTACTGACATCAGCCAGTTTCAATTCCCGCCCCGACGAAAGTATGAAAGTTCCGTAACTTCGACATGTCCCCGAAATCCAGGCCCGGGTTATTGATATGAAAATTGCAAGGGACAATTTCATCAAGCGACGAGTTCGTGCCGCGACGAAGTGTGAACGTATTATAAGTTTTATGCATAGAGGAAGAGAGAAAGAGAGAGAGGGGGTTGACGGTGCCTGCCGGCAATTTATATTTAAATCCCATTCATCTCGATTGCGTCGACGTTGGCTCGAGTTGTTCGTCGTCGGCTGCGCAAAAAAGCGCAGCTTATTGCACGTCGATGCAAAGATCGGAGAATAGTAAGACATATGTGTGCATCACATTCCCACTCCCTGTTTCTTCAACCATTGATTTTACCCTTTACCCTATTTTTAAGATTAATTTAGCACTCCATTTAATTCAGAAGTAACGTAAATATCATTAAACAAGTTAAACCGCCCCAAATTTTGTTCAACGATCTACACCGAAGATTTGGGACAATTTAATGTCGACTGAAAAGCAATCTACCTTTTCTCTGTTCTTTTGGAACGTAACCTCAAAAAAATAGGTCTTGGTACCCGAAGGGTCATTGTCGAAAGAGGTCAGACCCTTCATTCCCGCATTCCATAAGCTCGGCGTTAACCTCCACCCAAATTCGAGCGTTCAGAACTACATTTAGCCTCGGCCCCGACCAAAAATTCCGAAACGTCCGACGTCGGGACCGAAATCCGCGAATATCCGGATATTACGTCAGCCGAAGAGCGTCGGTAAAATCTGCGGAAGACTTATCGATACCGGTAGGCGGATTAAGGAGCCCTGAGGCTCCACCTATCCGGCTCAAGTTCCTTCAGCGTTAATTTAGGATGTTCCAGTTTGGCCTGCTGGAGGGTGGTTATCCTGCCTGTAGAATGGGCGACTTTCAGGGTAGAATGAAAGACGAAGGGACGTGGTCTGGACTGCCTCTTCCACCCCCTCCCCCTCTCTCTCTCCTTCGTCGACCAACTTGGAAGCATTCTCCAGCCCCTTTTAATACTCCCATATTTTATTCCCAGAGTTCATTAAGTACATACGCAAGCGAATTCCACGCCCGCCCCCTCTTCGTCCGCGTTCCTCTCTCAGCCTCCGGGCCGAAGGGGTCACTTTTTGTCACTTCGTCCAATTTATGCGCACTCTGACGCTTTTTACAATATTAATCCGGAGAATAGCGAGCCTGACGTCAGCGGCAGTTCACGGAGAACGTGTCGTTCTTCGTAACTTCCTTTAATTTATGCCCACAATTTCGAAGATGAAAACAGAGTTTTGGTTGGGTGGACGGTGGGTGGGGCTGTTTCTCGTCGAAGTTGCAGCCTGGAGAGCTTCTGCGGAGGAGACTGTGGTCCGATAGAAACCAGTTCTGAGAAAGGTGAAAAGCTGTATGGGTCGCGGAATCGATCCTTGGCCTTTGCCAGCTGCCCTTTTCGAGGCCGGCGGAAAAAACCAGCGACACTTCAGCGTCAACTTTCCCTTTACACCCGCGTCAATGGACGAAGGCAGGCGAAAACGCTTCTCGCGGCAGGATTCTTTTCAAACGTGCTCCTCTCGCCAAGTTGTCTCTCCGGGTCCTGGAAGGACGTGGAAGGAAGCTGATACTCAGCTCGGATCGCTGAATCGGCGCTGACCGTCCCTTTCCTCCGTGTTAATTCTCATTCAGGCCCGACGGGGCTTCGCAATCAAATTTGACATCGTTAACACGGCCAAAGTCGTCCGCTCGTCACTTGACTTCAAAACGTTCTCGCCTCGCGAAAGTATTCGGCTCGCAGAAGCGTACGCTCGCACGGAATCCGTCGGTTACGGTAAATACGGACCCGGAATGAATACTCGGTTAAAATTTCTGAATAGCTAAAGCCTCGTACGTACTCTCGTTTGAATCCACCGCAAATCTGCGTAAACGAATTAACACCGGTACGAACGCGAGGACTTCTTCGTAAACTCGAAAACGCATCGCCATGGATCCTTTGAAGTCGTCCTCGCAGGATTTCTCGCGGAAAAGGACCTCTCGCAGAACCGCAGTGCACGGTTAAGATTTTCGTCGGAAACCACTTTCGCGCGCGTTAATTCACGCCCGATTCGCTCGCCGCTTGATCAAATTTGCCGTCGCTTAACGAGACCGCTGGCCAAGCACGGAATCCGACATGTCAGCCGATGCTAACGCGTTCGAGCATAGGTAGGAGGTAAGAGGACGTCGGCTTAATTCTCGCTGGAAGCGCGTAAATCGAGAATCGAATTTTCACTCGCGATCCGCGCCGTAAACGGTTCTCTCCGAAAGTGGCCATCGCGGTTCAAACTGTCGGAACGCTCGATCCGGAGTAGGAGGTAAAATCGCAATCGTACGAGCTCGTTCAATTTATGGTAACGAGATGCAGCCAGAAGCCCACTTGCCGAATCTTTTCCCGAATCTTCGTCGAAGGAGCGTAACGGCGAGCGAGCGATAAACGTAAGAACGTAGAACCGGAACGGAAGGAGAACAAAGAGTCGGACCAATCCGGATTCCTCCTCGCCCGAACTTTTCGACCTTTCCAGAGTCCGCGGACTCGGCCGGTATAAACGGCGGCGGGCGGAATTAATGTGGCCGAAATTTCGTGCTTTTTTGGGGTGGGACAAAAGCCGGCGCCATAAATCAGCGTAAAATCGTTCGAGGACAGCGACTATCGGCCATTTTTCCGCTCGGGTTTCATACTTTGCTGCTCTTTTTGTCGGTCGTTCATTATTACGCGCGAGAGGGCGGAGAGTTGTTGGACGTGACTTTGACGGTTCGGCGACAGGTTGGAAATAATCGAGGGGGTTGCGGATACAAACGAGGCCCGTCTTCGGGGCGGACGTCGATTTAAGCTCGGTCGCACTCGGCAAAATGAGCCTCTACTCGGTGAGGGATACGACGGCTTACGCTTCGGGCGTGGGATTAAGCGTGTAATTTCTGCGTAACGAGCGGCAGGACGCCCGGGAAGAAATTCGAGGTTCGGGAAAGTTGTCTCTCTGTGAGGCAGTCGAAACAGTCTCTCCACATTTTCGGCAATCGTCTCCATGTACCTTCATCTAACCCGCCGTAATCGTATTTACGTGTGTAACCGTGCCAGGTGCATATTTAGTATGCTAACTTGATGTGTAGGGGTCGTAAGAGTTGTAGGCGAATAATGAGAGAGAAAACGTGTTCGAGAAAGATAGAAGAGAATCTCTCTGGAGAAAGCTAAAGAATGTGAAGCGGTCGAAACAGTCTCTCGACATTTTCGGCAATCGTCTCCATGTACCTTCATCTAACCCACCGTAATCGTATTTACGTGTATAACCGTGCCAGATGCATATTTAGTATGCTAACATGATATGTAGGGGTCGTAAGAATTGTATTCGAATAATGAGAGAGAAAATGTGTTCGGGAATGAAAGAAGAGAATCTCTCTGGAGAAAGCTAAAGAATATTAAAGTAACGATCTAAAACTAAGCATTCTAAGAAACAGTCATTGTTAATTCGCAAATAAAGAGTAATTTCCTTTACCCTCCCCATTACTTCCTCCACACGAGCTTAGATCCTAGACACGCAATCGTAACAGGCAAAAAACAGTCAATTATTTATTCCCCCATCGCTACATTCGAAAACCTTCCACGAACGAAAACTCTCCGGCGAGACGAGTGATTCCGAACGAGCTGATAAAATCGAACCTTCGAAGTCACGTCCCCGCCCGCAAACATTCGAAACACACCCACGCCCTTCGACGAGCGCAAACTCTCGAAATGGCAGACGGGCGTCGCTTTGCAGCGGGAAAAGAGGCGTAATGCGAGGACACGCGCTCGAGTTTGTCATGTCGAGTGACGAGAAACGTGACATTTCGGCGGTGCCGGCAACGAGAGCAATCTTCTACGGCCACCCCCCCCCCCCTCCCCGGGGCTACCGAGGGGGCATTATAATCGGATCAGTTTTCCAAGCCGGAAAATGTAACGCGCTGTGGCGGGAATGGCGTACTCTCCGGTGGGAACAAAGCTCGAAATCCGTCCGTAGACACTTTTCGCATCAGCTGGATTGAAACTGTGAGAGATCGAATGGATCGAATTACAATTTCTCGATACTTAATACTTGTTCATTCATTTCAATATCTTACACTGTAATATACATCTTTCACGCTACGTGTCTCAGTGGCAACTTGTATTCCTCTACAAGCTCCCCACTCTTCTTCCTTCCGCCCACCCGTGGTCGTCACTACTCTCTTTAAGCCTTAATTCGATATAAGTATGACAACTGCACAGAAACGACCTCGCGTCACCTTGCATCCGCGCAAGCGAGGCGGGGAAAAATCTACTTTGCGCCGACGGCGAGCCCTGCGGCGAGTGGGAGGAAATAATTTTGCGCGAGCTGACGGGCGCCGAAATGTTTCAATTTGCGGAGAGCGAGCGGTCTACCGTTCGCGAAATGACTTCGAATTCTTCGCGAGACCGCGCCGCCACGAGAATATGCTTTACGGTGGTTCTTGTCACATTCTCGCCGTGACAGGGTCTCCTGTTTCGGAAGTTGCATAAGTGACCTTCTCTCGGAAGGGTACTGTAATAGCTGCGGTTCTGTGTTAAAAGAAAAATCCTTATGCTGTTTCGAAGAACTGCACGGACACAGGTTGAGTACGTTTGAACGTGCGAGGATTAAAAGAGAATCGTTGATAAGGGAACGTTTCAAGCGTGAAAATGATTAGGTAATGCAAGTACTTAATTGCTAACAACAGGAAAGTTTTCGGAAAATCTTCCCTCCCTTCGCTTAGGACCGAATTCGCTCAGCTGTGTTTAATCAGAAAAATTTAAAAAAATTTAGCAGAGACCGAGAGCCGCGAAAACATTTCAAGCGTCAGAATGATTAGGCAGTGCAGGTGCATAATTGCTGACAACAAGGAAGTCAATAGAGAATCTTCCCTCCCTTCGAGATTGCTTAGTACCGAATTCGCTCGGCCGTGTTTAACCAGAAAAATCGAAGAGAATTCGGCAGAGACCGAGAGCGCCCTAAGGGATTCGAGACAGGGCGCCGTAAATTAGGGGCAAGAAAACAGGCCGGGGCTGTTTGTACGCGCTTGACTGTATGTAAAAAGGAGGACTGGGTAAACAGGCGGGAAATCTGAGGGGCAGGAATAACGGGGAGCCGAACGGAAAGTGGATAAAGCCGCGGGACCGTTTCGACTGGCGGCCCTTTTGTGCTCCGAGTGAAATATGGGACTGCAATATGCGACTGTAGGCGAAACTTCGCGCAGAAACGTATCAGCTCGCAGTTGGCTGAATCGTAGTACCCTTGCCAGATTCGCGACGAAGAACGAAGGAAAGCCGGCTGATAATATCGAGACCAAAATCGAAAACGAACATAATTTCGTACACGACTAACGGTCTGTCCTTGATTTCAGGCCGCTGAAAATGTCGAACGACGTGAGGGCTGGTCGACCTACCGTACCGACGATCCCTCAATCTAAGAGGCCTACAATCTTGGTATATCCCACAGGTAAGATCAGTAAGTCTGATAAACGACACGTTCGACGCACCTGTTTCCGGGACATAGACGCCATTCTCCACTACAAACCTCGCTCTTACGACAAAGCACACACGAAATCTTCCGTGCCACCGGAAACTACTCTGCAAAGTCATTAAGACTCTTATTTGTTTCACTACACCATAGGCTACTACGTACAAACGAATAAAATATACGTTTATGTTACGTTTGTCTGACTCTGAGTTCTAAAGAAAATCCGAATGATTATTAAAACCGTTTAAGTACGCTATCTTGACTAAAGCAAAATGTTCGCTCTTGAAAATACAATCGTAAACGGATTATGTAACAGGACACGCGTAAAAACACCTAACCCACCCTGGCGCATTACAAACGAGTCGCGGTTAGAGCAAACTCAGCTTCCTCAAAGCAGCTCATAATTTGTCAATTTGGCCTCATTGTCCGCGTGCTGAATACAGCGTAGATTGCAAATTACGCGCCGAAACTCGTCAATGTCTGCCTGTCCCACACTTTGAACCCCCTTCCAACCCTCGCTCTCCCCAACTCCCCCTAACTCCCTCGTTCTCGTAAGCTAATTCGCCGAGAGTTTTTCGAGTGGCTAATTAGCCGACAGACGCAGCCACGCGTCCAGGATGCGTTGGTAAGGACTCGTCGTCCTGAAACCTGAAGACTCTGTCCTTCGCGGAATGAAACGAGAGGTCCGACTCTGTATTCGGGGAGAGAAAAATGTTTTCATTAAGCTCCGGCGAAAGAGGAAACAATGGCGGACGACAGCGTCGAAGGTGGAGAAGAACGGAAAGGATGAGGCGGAGTGGGGGGGGAGGAGAAAGGATGGAAAAACGCAGGACAGGCCGGCAGTGATAATCATTCCTTTCACAGCCAGGCACGAGGACGAGGGAAGAGAGACGGATTAAAAGGAGGACAAAGGGAAATCCACGCTGGCAGGGATCATTGTTCTTAGACGATCGAGGACGAGAAAGGGAGTGTCGTCTGTTATTCTTTCCCTCCCGGATATCTTTTCGATGCAGAGTGTGCGAAGGAATCTTCCGCGTTTGCCGAACATCCTTCGGTGATCGATACGGCGGAGTGTTAGGAAAGAGAGGATCGCAGGAAACAGATTTTGGGCAGAAAAGGAACTTCGAAACTCGGAACTATAATGTCCCTCTACGATTTTCTACATTTGTTACTCTTTGTCATAAACCAAAATCCACAAATAGACTGAAATTAGGATCGGCCCCGAGTCCAAATTGTAAAAGAATAATTAAGTTCTTCTCGTTACACCGAACGTCACAGTTTGAAACTGACATAAGTATTGCCCGCCGGAATACAAAAATAAAAGATGAAATTAACTGCACATTTAGAAGTTGCAGTTATTAAAAGAAAATAATTTGAAAATGTGTCCGAAGAATGGGACACCGGCGGATAATGGGTTAACGGTAGACTCAAGTTTCTCCAATCATTGACTTAGATCACTTACCTAATAATGTGACATTTCGACAGTCGTGCTTTTTCGCTAAATTACGTCAGTTGAGTTATAAATCGCAATTCTACCTTAGAATCAATACCCTTAAAAGCTGAACATCGTCTATAACCATCAGCAACAGCCTGCTGCGTTCGCACTGATGGGAACGAACGACGTCAACGGACAGGTAGCCTGTCAATGAGTTCGAGCTGGACAGCCAACCCAGTCGGGATCCTCCCCGACGAGTTGAAAGCCAGCGAACAGTTGTCCCGAGCAGATTTCCGTGGGAAAATCCGCGAATCCGATTCGAACTGCGAATCAGTCGAACGAGCTTGCTCGCGATTTTGAGTGAATGCGGAATATGGCTCGATTCAGGGATAAAGATTTTGATCGAGGCTGGCAAACAAATCTGTTTCCTCGAAGAACCTACAATCCTTTTACTCTGATCGTTCATCCTCGAATTTTGCCCGCGAGGGATTTGTAACGGCGGATTGTAGGATCTTCTTCACAACACGTGACATTTTATGCAATTATTATGGACGTCACTTTTTTCGAAACGGTGATTTATGTCTCGAACTAACAATAAGCAGCTCGATTGCAGTTTTTGCATCCGCCCGCTTGTCATAGCGCGTACTTTAATTAAACAGATACGTTGGTTCTCGAAAAAGGTAGTAGCTCGTATCGTACACCCGACGCCAGTTCAACGTAAGGCACAGAAGTACGTGTCCGACGTGACGTTCGATATCGATCGGAAAATTTTTACAACCCGCCCGAGCCACGCTCGAGATCTCCGCCTTGCTTGTCTTTCACGCGCACATGCGCGGCGAACAACCGTGGCATTATGCAAATGCCGCGTCAAGGACGCGGACACCGTTTTAGGGCCCCTGCAAGAGTAAGAAGGGTAGGTCCTATAACGTTCAGGCTGTAAAGTCCAAACGACATTACGATCGCCAATATCCACACCCATGATTCTCTCTCGTAAGAATCGCAAAAAAAGTAGTCCACCGTCGCTCCGCACTACGAACAACACAGATATAAGACAACATCGCGACGCATCGAAGTCTAGTCAAGGTCCCAACGTTTCGTTTAATTGCACTTTCTGCCGGCGGAAAATACTGAAAGGGCCAATGGTTTCGTCAACAGGTGCCAAAGAGCCTATACGACTGTCGTCGCTCTGATTTCGACCCGGAATTCGAAAACTTTTTCCCTTCGCTCGTAATCCGGTCCGAGTGACGGCTCGAATGGCTAAGTACGTTTCCCGGGCGCGTCGTTAAAAGTAAATTAGCGACGCGGACGCATCCGAAGGTATTATTCAGTAGGCGGGGACCTCGTCGGTAAGGAGGTGGTCGCCGCTTGGCCGGCTTAAAAATTCCATTAATTAAAGGTGCTGAGATATGGGCCCCGGCAACGGGCCATGAATTTTCGACAAGGCAGAACGAAACTGCCGATCCTGCCGGAGACGCCCGTTAAACTCGCCTACTACCAAAGCGGTTTAACGCACTGGCTTCCGTACTCGCCATACATACTGCCCACCGAGTATCCGACCGGACAGCAGTAAAATATATACCCGCTCCGCGGTAATTTTAATGTTTTCGGTATACGTGAATATTGGTGCCTTTTATGGCGGTCCACGAGGGATGGGGTGCGATGTTCATTCTTTTCGCACTTATTACTGGACGTTTTGTGGGTAATGCTGCTATTGGAACAGTCGACTTGCAATTTTTGTAAATGTCTTTCATCGTTCTTTCGTTTGTGGGATCAATTATTGGATCAGACGAATTGAGCATTGTACAGAGGGTAAAATGTCGATTTTTCACTCATTTTTGATTCTGTTTAAGGCATATCTCCGGAACTATTGTACTTAGAAGGCTCAGGTTGCGATTTTCTGAAGCCTTTTTTACCCCTCTTTCATATCATCGTGGAATAATTCAGTTAGGCGTTAGTATATTCGGCCCAGATGGATGAATGTCCATTTTGCATCCATTTTTCGCACAACATAAATCAAAATCACAAATCCGTTTCAACGTATAATGCATACTTCGAGTACAACATTTACTGTACCACCTGAAATAGCCGTGTACGAGCATGCTGGGAAGGCGTGGAATTTGCTGCCGAAACTGCCCACGTTCGATTCTCTCCACCGCAATCAGCGGAAACCGCGAAAAAGCATGCCTGACTGATCGCAGCAGAGCGCGAAAGCCGGGGTTATCGATGGCGAACGGCAGAAGGCAAAGACGAGCAACGAACAACACTCACCGAAGAACTCTGCCAAACCGCAATTCTCTGCCCATAAAATACTTCATCTCTCGCTACCGACCCGAGGAGGATCCTTCCTACAACCTCCCACCGAATTTATCAATCATTTTCCATCTACTCCAAAAATGATAAATCACTTCTTCCCCATACGTACTTTGTCTCAGTCCACCGCTGCCATTTATCAAATCTTATCGGGCACGACTACAAACTAACAGTTACAGTCGAAAGAACTAAAACACTGTCATTCCGCGCGGCACTCAATGCGCTAATTATACACCGTAACGCTATGCGCATCCGGAAATGACTCTCACGCTCAGCGACTTGTCGTTAAAGGAAGCGACGAGGAAAATTCACCGTGTATTAAAAGCGAAACGTGCATCGTCGATGCACAAAAAAAGCACCTACGATCCATCCCCTGAACAGAATTCATCGATACACCGTCCCGTCGAAAAATTAGCGTTTCTCAGATAAACAAGCAAGATGCAAAACGACGAGTGCCCCCCCCCCCCCCCCACCCCCTTCCACTTTCAATACGTCGAATAATCGCTACAGACTGCGAGCCGTTCTGGATCGACTAACACCGATCATTATCTTCCTTCTTTCTCGTTCGCAGTGACGCCGGAGAGCATAATTATCCCGATAGTATCGTGCATCCTGGGCTTTCCGCTGCTGGCCCTGATGGTGATTTGCTGCCTGCGAAGAAGAGCGAAGCTGGCCCGCGAGCGAGCCAGAAGAAGAAACTGCGACCTCGATCACGGCGCGCTCAGTCTCGTTCGCTTCAGCCCCGTCCATCGTTTAGGTGAGTTTTGCCCCCGAAGCCACCTGAACCGCGTATCTAAACCTGTGCACACGAACCAGGCTACCTAAAACTGGCCGTATTCATCACCCGACGCAGTCCCCTGTCCGACAGAAACGTTGGCCAGCCCGAAGTTGCCGCCGTCTGATCCCTAGGTGTAAATTCGAGTCAGTGAAAGTCCCACGCGATCGATCCGGGCCTTCCAACAGCTCCCCCCCACCCCTTCGAAATACGACCTACGAGCAATGAAATTCCTCGCAGCCGATGAACTTTTTTTCTACTCCCACTCCCCCTCCAGCGAATGACGGACGCGTCTGGCGGCAGACGTAATTTATTCGATTGCCCGAACGTAAGTATCGCGACCCCTTTCCTTTTCTTTACGGGCCGCGGGCGTATGTCGGGCGAGAAATATTTTTTCGGGAACTTTGCTCATCCCCAGGATCGTCAGGACGGTACTCGGGGCGAATCGGGTGAACTCTCGATTCCCACATTGTCGCGTTTACGACACTCTTACGCGTCGGAGTCGGTTGCGTCGGGCGATGCGTGCGCGTCGGCTGATATCCGTGCGCACGGAACGAGGGTGGGCAGGGAGGGGTAGACGGGAGCGAAAGGGTGCTGCGGGGCGAGGATAAAGAGCGCGAAGGGGGCACTGAGGCAGATTGAATCGCGGCCTGAATATTCGGTGTCTCGCGCGCCGACCGCAGAATATTCTGAGCCTCCGCTTCTCCAGCTCCTGCGTTCAGCGCGTCTGCCAGTCGGCGATCTCGAGACGGGACGCTGTACGTCCTATTAGCTATACATCCTATATATACCTGTATACCCATTACATAGGTATACATGTACATTCGTATATGCGTACGTAGATATAGGTATAAACGTGCACACGCGTGCGTACGGGCTGTACGTACGTATATATGTAAACGTGTATACGCGTGTGTACGGGCGGTACGTGCAGTTTACCACCGAGAAGGAATTTAGCCCGACTCGGACGCGAGGCACTTACCTAGGTACCGCGTCATCCGTGCAGGTTAAAGATCTCTCCGAGAGAAATAAAGAGAGCCGAGCCGATACGCGATATGTGCTCCAAATTCGGAAGGCCGACACGAACGTTCAACCTAATTCAACCGAGCGCCGACTTTTGCCACCCCCGCAGCGGTCGTAACGTCGGCAAACCGAATAGATGGAAAGAGAGAATTGGGGGGAAGGAAAGAAGTACCGGCGAAGAATTTCGCAATCGATTCGTATCTCAATCCCACCCACGGACTCGTTATGCTTAACGATCGCGCAGAGTGTTACGTGTGACACAGTGCTCTCCGAGGGCCATTATTCACATTATCGAGCAGCCTGGGCCGGGCCTCCCGACCGAAAAAATCAAATCGATAATCCTGATCTCGAACGAACGAAAATTTAACCTCGCCGCGTGTCACTATGAAGAGAGACAGAGAGAAAGAGAGAAGATGTCGACGAAAGCCGAGACTGACGTCACCCGCTTTCGTCCGTCAAGGCCGACTCCGCAGGACAAACTTCCGTATTTTATCGTCGTCCGGAGACAAACCTGATTTGCAGCGTGTGCGGCTAAGTACGGTCAGTCTCGGCTCGCGACGGGGAGAAAAAAGGGGCAAGCAAAACGGGGGGGGTGAGATGGGAAAGAACAAGGGGGAAAGCCCAGTCCCGCAGGACGTCGCCCGGCCTCGCAGGGTATATCGAGCAGGACCCGAAACCCTACCGCCGTTATCGACTGGTGCCTAGACCGAGAAATGGGTCATACGATATGACGAAAACTTAGAGTCCGCACGTTGCGGGGATTACGGCTTAAAAGGTGCTTAAGGCACGCGACGAACTTGGAACAGTCGCGGAAAATTGTTACGACGGCACCGTTGGATGCCCTTTGGCCCGTATGAGGGAAGCGGCGGCGAGGGGGGCTGGAAAGGGGACGTTTGTCACGGGAGCGTACATTAGGGGATGTTTGCGCAAAAACGAGAGAGCGCACGTGTGTGTTCGTACGCAAACCCGGCAAGGTTCGACGTAGTCGGCGTAGACGAAACCGCGTCGACGCGATTGTACGAATCTCTCCTAATGAAAGACCCTCATTATTTTCTCCCCTGCCGAGCACAGCGTCTAAAGAGGACCTAGGTAAAATATACTCATCGCTCTTCAGCTATATCCGCCCGCCAGCTAAAGCCATAGAATCGCTTCGTCTCTCTAGAGCGCTGAGCATATGATGTAACGCGCATCGCGATGAATCGTCCCCTCGGATTTTTTTTTCCACCGATCTCTCCTGCCTTCTCCTTGTCTCTCCTTTCACCGCGCACCTCTATCCAACCCCTTGTTTCTCACTCCTTCAGCTCTTTTTTTTGCAACCCAACGAATCCGCACTGCAATCGCTTCATAGATACCCGTACCGCCGTATAGGTATAATACATAACGGCGGGCGGCGGATTTAATTAAAATTTAATTGAAATCGTACTCAGTCTCGCGCGTGCACGTTCGACGAAAGTTTAATGCCCGAGGGGGATATTTTCAGTCTATTTTTGGAACGGTATCTAGAGGCTGCGGAGTTTGAGGGTTCGCGGGAATGCAGCGAGAATCAATCGTAGACGATTGCGGTAGTATTAGCGCGTAGGCACGTTAGACTGCATAAATCGTAAGTTACCGTGCCAGTTTGTTGGCATCCGTAGTTGAATGGTCGAGCGTCGACAATGCGCGAAAGCATCGTAGATGCACTGCGTGTAGCGAGTTAGGTTAGCGCCATTTGTAGATTTAAAAGAGAAAGCCATTAGCCTGCCAGATTATTCGCCTTTATTCGATGCGAGCCGAAAGCTTTTGTCCCGCCCGACTATCGTCGGTGTCCTGTTCACTGATCCATTTTCCGTTTCTACAGCCGGCGTCGATCGACCGACGAGAACAGTTTCCTTGAAAAGCGATCGAGGCTCCCGAGCATTCCCCTCACTGGAATTGGACACTGTCGTCGAGGAACGATCGGATCCCGAACAAAGTACGGCATTGGAACTCAGTAGTCCGGACTAGCATATAGCCCTGGCACCGCCCAGGTAATTTCTCATTCTCAATCTTCCGAATTATTGCACGCAAAATCTCATTAAACCACTGTCTCGCTAAGGACAAACTTTTCCAACGTACTCAGATCATCACGAACTTATCCACTTGTATGCCAAGAGCACATCCTACGCAGCCACCGTGTATAATTACTCACATTACATATTACCGTTACAAGCATCGATTAAAACGTCTAAACATATCAGTGATACTTCAGGCCGGCACGATGCCCTGAATTACGCAGTACTAACCTAATAAAGCAATCGTACCTTTTATACGTTCTACCGTATCATATAATGCTGAGTAGTAATCTGTATTATCGATTTTTCGCATCGTTCGTTAACATGACGATAATCGGAAAACATGCATCGTGCTGTGGGTGTATCGGTAGCATGCACGTGGAAGCAATGGCACGTTTGGGTATATTGTAACTTACCAATTGCAGATCACCTCGACCGTCGAAAGGGATGGCGGTGTCGTTGCCCGTCGATCACAGCCCATTATGGACAGCTCTGACACACGCAAACGCCGTATCGGCCGTTCTGGGGGATACCTAGCAGGAGGTGGAAGAGGCTGGCAGCTTTATAGAAGCTCTCGTCCTCGACTTGCCCATCATCTACTGATCGCAAAACTTTGCACCGCTCGCGACTCGTCGTCGACCGAAGACAATTTTCTGAAACACAAGAAAAACGAACTGAGTGAACTTTTCCGAGCCGGACGTTAAACGAGCTGCACCGCGCTGCGGAGTGCAAATGCACCGAACAAACGAGAATCGACAGTGACCACGCTTGGCGAGGATAATGGCAAAACGCATTCAATTACGAAGCGAATATACGAACGTCAGGCGAATCTAACCGCATCGCGCGCGGATTTAAGCGAGCGTAAACATATGCATTAAAGGAATCCGAGTATACCGGGGAAATTTATTGTGCCGGGGCAACACTTGTATTCGAATTTCGGGCGAGTCCATTAGGAAAAAAAAGGGGGATGGAGGTTGTCGGTGCCGGTAAGAGATGTGCTATTAGATCTCAAGTGTAATTAAGTCGCTCCGCCGTGAAACATGCCGTTAACCTGTTGCGAATTATAAGAGGGGGGCAGACTATTTCTACTTAAGACCACGTAAATTTCATAAAACGAGCTTCGCGCCTGATTAATACACGCTGATACTCCGAGGGCAATGACGACTTTTTTTACCTGCGACATGGCGCACACGCGGCACAAACGACCTTTTACACGATAGAAGTAGATCGAGGCGTATCGAATGCGGAAACATAGGCTACCGACCGGGCCTCAGTGTAAATAGAACTTTGTTAATATGAATGTACAAACTAAATGAGAATTATTGGAAATAAAGAGAGAAAATATTACACGTACCTGGACGCCGACGTCTTCACTTTCCCAACACAACGGGACACTGTTTGAATTCGAGGTGGCGCCACTGTGATTTTCCTCACTCGTGATTCGCAACATTTCTATGATGCGCACGCACTGATTCGGCGGTACAATTTTGTACTAGGTGGTAAAAATTTGATGTTACGGTGTCCATAATTACTACGTTTGCAACGTTGAAAACAGTTCTATTAATAGCCGAGATATACTGTAGGAAGTAAATATTTTTTAATAAAAATAATCCTGCAGTTAAATGCGCGTGCGCACATTTTTTTCGGACACCACCTACCGGACGTTAGCGGAACAATCCTTTGCCTATGATAATGGACAAACATGAGCGGTCACGTTGATAATTTGAAGGTCAGATAAATAAAGCTTCGTACATTTTTTACAGCACATAATATTTATGTAACAAAACTAAGTAGAAATATCTTTGTATTAAAATGTTACTCGTTTTACCGGTTATTGTACATGATACGTAGTTACAAAATGAAGACCGCAAGACGTAGCGAAATGGAAAAAGGGCTTTTTACATGGACCACTCAGTGCTATCCGTTTTCTGAGTGGGTCCATGAACCAGTTGAGAGATCTCTTATCTTTACACTTTCTACTTTGTACGACAATACTGCACAATCGAGCGTTCGAGTCTTAATTCCGTACAAAGGATATCAGCCAACAGCGTCGGCTAGTCGCATTAAGCCTATATACAAAATTCTGTGCCTAATATCCTGGTATCACACGTCCTTTTTTCGAAGCTTTTTTTAATTTCGTCACTTTCTTGTCTTTCTTCCTCTTTTGAATATTTTCTTGCCGTTTCGCTTGTCTCTCTTGAATAGACTTTTGAACACCCTCTAACCTTGACTTCCATTTCTTGGCACTGTGATTTTTTTGATGTTCTTGCCTTGATATAGTACGCTTCAATAGTTCAGGATCATCTTTAACCTAGTTAAAACAAACAGGGTTAATATATTTGAACATATACATAATGTATGTATAAAAATAAACAATGTACTTTTTCGCCACTTGACTTTGCCAACACTGCCTTCCAAGCTTCCTTTTCCTTTATTTCCAATGCCTTTTCTTTCTCACCCGACTGTTCAAGCTCCCTTATTTTATTCTTTTTTTCCTGCAGGTGCTGTAGGAGTTTCTTTGGATCCTTTTGGGTCTTTGGAGGTTTCTTCTTTGCTCCTATCTCTGAGAAATCAAACTTACTAAAAACCATTTTTCCTTCAGAATTAAAAACCGGTTTGGGTCGTGGTACTTTTGGTGCCTCCCCATTTTCCATGTTGAGTCTCTTCGTGCCAGATGCAAGCTGTTCAGTCCTAGCCATCTTCTTTTGCATTAATATCTCTTCCCTCTTGGTCTTTTTCTTGATTTTTGTTTTCAAATTTTTCTTTAATAATTTGTCTTTGTACGCAAGCTTCCTTACACCCTTTAATTCATCCAACCTGGCATGAAGTTCTTCAAATGTGCGTGCTCTTTTGACAATACCGCCTGACACAGGAAATACCTTGCCTGTAATGGATAAAATCAAGATCAAAGTACTGAAATATTTCGCTTTGGTCGAGCTTAAACACAATTGTTAAATAACCTTTTCTTCCATGACTTTTACCGTCAGCAAGCTCTTGCTCTTGATCACCTAAAATCAGAAAACGCATTGACATAACATAAAGCAGATTCCACAGATTAAGGTTAGATTATTAAAAATTAACCAAATCGTTACCTATATGATACATTGATTGCACTTTGGAAAATATATCAGAGACGAACTTATCTTCCTCCTGTAACATTTGCCTCACGACTTTCGTGGTGAATTGTTCTGACATTTTTACCTGCATGTTCGTCGTTAACTCACGTGTACGAAAAATAACGCGTTGAGACAGCCGTAAACGATGTGTACACCGATGCAATGTGCTTAACTAGTATACGTAATCTGGATTTTTTCGATGAACGTAACATCTGCCATTGCGCGACTTTTCGTAATGTAAAATACAATAAACCTTATATATTTTAATATCAACATGTAATGTCTTTATGTTAAATCATTCAAAGAAAATTAAGAAAGTTAAAGGTAAGAAATCATTTAGTAGCAGACGACGTTCTATAGACAGTCAACGAGGCTAATTCTAATGAAACATGAAAATTAAATTTGGTGCCTTTACTTGATGATTTAATATTTCGAACGTTGTTATTGTGGATATGAGGATGCAAAAAGTCGATTATTCTATGCAAGAAAAGAATGCATGAAAAATATTTAAGTTAGTACACGTTTGACAAGGTTTTGGAACGCTAAGCGAATGAAGTTGGCTCCGTGACACAGCGCACTTCACGTTTATTATTTTTATTATAACCTCCAGTTTTTAACAATTTAAAGTGCACAGTGAGCGCACGTCAGAATACAGACAATTATTTTTCTAACGGGTGAATTATTATAAATAAATAATGTCGAGTGGTACAGAGAAAGAAGAAGAGAAACCAATTGTTGCTAAAACGGCTGTGGACTTGCAAAGATTAAAACTTATGAAACTGATGAAACACCCCGTATGTACAAAAAAATAATTATTCTATCAAACAACCCCTGAGAATTTTTCTAGTTTCATTTTCAACATTTTATGCTTACAGGAAAAGCCAGTGATATTGCCAGAAAGGCCAAAATCAAAGAATACACCAACAGTACCGGAATTCGTACGAAATGTAATGGGCAGTAGTGCCGGTGCAGGTTCCGGGGAGTTTCACGTTTACAGACATTTACGACGCAAAGAATATGCGCGACAAAAATTTATTCAAGAAAAAGGACGAAAGGTAGTATTACCACTGCTGTTCTGAGATATTGCATTTTTTATAAGTTGTTTACAACCAAATGATCGATTTAATATTTTAGGAGCTACTGGATGAAGAGTATCATAGAAAGCTAGAAGAAAACAAAAAAGCAGCTGATGAATTGACAGCTAAGAAACGAGCAAAAAGGCTTAAAAAGAAGCAAAGGCAGAAAGGGAGAAAAAAAATAAAAAACACAAAATCATCTGACGATAAAAGTGATGAGCATATGGACAATACAGAATCTGAGTCTGATGAAGCAGAACCAGAAAGCTGTAATTTTTCAAAGGACGAGCAATTTGATCAATGTCAGAGGATAGTGGAAAGTACATCTGATGATGAGGGGAAAAATTGTGCACAGAACACAATTGCAAAGAATTCAGAGTACGATTCCAATGTAGATAAATTGGAGCAATCACCTGATGTTGATAACTCCAAAGTGGGTTGTGATGAAAATGAGACTAATACAGACACAGAAAAACGCATAGAAGAAAAAACAAAGGAGAAAAATGAAGAATGTGAAATGGACACGTGATGAGGCGCGTCACACGATTAAACGTTTATGGACTCTGGAAAATATGGGACAAGAGAGTATTGACTACTAAAGTCAAGTAAATCCAAATGTCATATAGTGTTAAACAATGTTAATATATTCATCAAAATACGTGTACATATAATTGTATAGTAAGCTACATATTGATACAAATGCCAGGGATACGTTGTCGCCCAGTTTTGTTCCATTCTTGGTTAGTATACGTATTCTCTGGAATCTAAGGATTTCAAGCATTCGGATCCATCGAATATAATTAACAGTTCTCGTGCTATTTGACGATCTTTGAAAGACTTAGCTACCTCTGCCAAGCGCATCATCGTACCTTGTGCGACGCGGAAGTAACTCGGTATTGGCCCTGCCCCTGTTTTCTGAAAGCGACAATGTACTGTTCATTTTATGCGTCATTTTACAAAGGACAAATAAAATTCTTTGGACGTACCCGAAAATCTTTCATTTTCTCTACACAATATTCGATATGATGTTTACCACACTCAGTCCACACCGGCTGTAAATCAGACTCCTCCATTTTAGTGGCGACTGTAGCAAGTGTCAAACACAATTGCTCGGTCAGGGCGTCATGATGCGCATATTCGGTAGTAGTCGGCACATGCTGTGCGTTCTCAAACGCCAGAGCAATACTTTTCCATATGGTCGCTATATACTTTCCGTACGTGCCCGCCCTGCTCAACGCCCACGCCGCGAGCGTGCGCACTTTAAAGTTTGGACTCTGATACATAAGAACAGATAACGCTGGCAAAACTTGATCTTTCCAGGTCGCTGGGAATATACTTTTACCACGATTAACTGCAAGACCTAGCCCAAGTGCTCGGCAAGCGTTCCATCGCACTTTCATATCGGATCCCGACGTCGCACAACGAATAAGGGCGTCCAATGCCAATGACGTGTTCTGCAAAGTCTCTTCGATCGGAGCTAATTCCAAAATTATGCCGAGTGCCCTCACAGCATTACATTTCACTTTATCATTGTCTTTCGTCGCCTTCACACTGACATCATAGAGTTTCGGTAACACAATGTCCAATGGAACCGGTTCTCCTTCTTCGAGTCCCTTCCGAGGGACTCCCGATTCTAATTTTAAAAGACAGTCGCACAAATTCGCCATAGTCCACGCTCCCTTCACTCTAACGCCGAGATTCTGATCACTGCAGGCGATGCAGACTGTGTTGGCCACATCCATTAAGAATCCCGTCTCCTCCTGTAGAAAGCCGCCGTCGTGCGTTAACTGCATGCCAAGGGCCCGAACCGCCGCTGCTCTCACAGCACTTTCATCGTCGCGGAATGCGTCGAACAAAGTCGTAAGGAACGTTACAGTTAGCTCCCTCTAAAAAAAAACAATTGCAATGAAATTACATAAAACTTATTTTGACGCAATGCTCCAAAGATACTGAGTACTTTGCTTCATTTGACATGTATACGTATATATGCGTCAACTTACTGGCAATTCTAATTTCATAGTGGAACCAATGCTACCCAAACAATCGCAGGCGGCTTCGCGCAAAACAGTTTGAGGAACTGACCTGAGAGCAATGACTTTATCGAAGCATATATTCCAAAAACTGAAAACATTGCTGTCTGAATACCACTCTTTCGACAGGCATCCAGCCATTATCTCCAAAGTACGCGTAGCATGCAGAACAACCTGTGGCTCCGGGTCTTTCAGTACCGACGACAACGTGCTGGCAACGATATCTAGATGTGAAAATATCAATTGTCCTGTAGTAAATGCCATTCGGCCGATTAGTTTCAACGATTGAATTCGTACGGGTACCATTGACTCGTTCCGGATATTCTTCAAACATATGTAAACGATCGAACTGATGCGCTCCTTCTTTAAAATGTTGTTCTTGTAACAATCATTTATATCTCGATTTAACAAATCTTCAATGTCAATTTCTTCTTCTGTTTCGTGGTCGACTATTTCCGAGAAAAGAGGTGATTCGATGCCGCGCCTCAGACTTTCCAAACTATTGTCCACATTGTTGCTCGGTTTTGCTAATACATAGTATATTTCAGGCGTAATTGGATCGGAGGAAGCGAGTATTTCGAAGACTGATAGCGTGGCAACACGAACTGTCGGGTCTTTGTGGAGTATGTGTGGTCTGCACTTATTTACGAAATTGCTAATCAGACCGTTGGACAATTTGGCATATGGTGTGGCATGAATCAGTGCAGCAGCACATTTCAGTGCCTGTGTCAGCAAAGCTACATTTCTTTCTCTGTCTATAACCACTGATAAGGTGAAGTGTAATTTGTTTATCATGGAACCGACGGTACAAACATTTGATGTAGACACTGTGCGTTCATCATATTCTAGTGCACCAGTCAGAAATGGCTTTGCACCTATTAACAGTTCTGTCAGTGCACATAACATGCTTCTTCTTAACTTAGAAACAGGTTCTTTTAAGATACTTTCTGTTAGGACCCCCAACATATTTTCAATCCCTGAGGCAACAAACCAAGGCCAGTAGCCAAACAGATCACTACTTTGAGAATTATCAATGATGCTTTTCAATAAGTACACTGACTCTAATCTCACTGTTGAATTGGAATGAACAGAACTTTGGGTCTCGTTGTCTGAAGTATCAGAATCACTGCACTGCTTGTGTGATACTTTGTGCTCTAAACTAAGATTATTTTTCACATCTGAATTTGGTTTGTTGTTGGTAGCATGTTTCTTTGACCTGATCCGATGGTTTTTCAAATTTTTACATGTTGGTATCACATGGGTGGGTTCAGGCACATGTGTGAGACAAGGATGAAGTGTTTCTAACTTCATTTGCGAGTAACCTTCTATTCTATAGAGCAGAAAAGCTCTTACCACACCCAACATTTCACCCAAAAGATCAACTGTGTTGGGAATATATTTTTGTTCTACTATGGTACGCAGTATGCATAGACCAATTTGAAAAACCTGTAAGGAATTGTAGTAAATTTTAACAAGTAGCAGATAGTTCGCTAATAGTCACAAAAATAAAACCTACCTTATCAAACAACTGTGGTTTTGGATATGATTGCATAGATTGAAGTGACAGCATATTTATAACATTTCTTATTCTTCCTGACAGAAGTGTGGTTGGTATATCATTTTTATTTCCACCTTTTTCTAACAGAACCACAAGACTCCTCATTACTGTTAGAGTTTCTTCAGACCACAACATACACGTTGGAGTCAAATAATCTATTAAACAACTTTCATCACCAAATGTGGTTTGGGCTACCTAAAGAGCAATTATGCTCAAATATATATACTGTTGACATATTGCATTAGAAGGCTAAAATATTTAGTAAACTATCAACACCAACCTTTTCTATATTATATTCTCCGAGCCTTAACAAATCTAATAGAGTTAGTAATATATCATTTTTCAGACTATCTGCAACACGCTGCAGTGTGCTCAAAAGCCAGCATATAGAATGTTCAAATGATGTACTCAAGTTAACATTATTACATATTAAATTTCGTAGGAAGTAGCACATCTGTTTAATTAACAATGTATCTGCAGGTCGAATAAGCTCTATTAACCGTCTAATTAACAAATCCACCACCTGAAATTAATTCATGAAATGGATATTATATCTCGGAAACACTGTACATGAATAATTTATAATTAAAAAATAATCACATCGTTCTGCGCAATTGCCAAAATTCGATAATCCAGATTATTGAGATCTTTAACAAAGGATTCAATTAATATTGTATCATCGCCTGCAGTCTTAGCTAGTGACAACAACGATTGGGTTAAAGAAATTAATTTATTTCCATCATCTGCCTCCGATTCACAAATTGAACTCATGTTTAATAAAATTTTAACCACAGCCCCGTCAATTGTTCCACGACTGTAATCTCAGGTCACCTTTCCAGGCAAAAACTGCTCCAGTGACAAACAAGCTATCCTACATCGATTGACATTACACAGATAAAGGCCCGTCTCCAACAGACCCTGACCACTTTACGAACACACACAAAATATTTAACCGATAATTCTCAAACAACCGCTTGAACTTTTTAACACGAAATACCATGACCATTAGAAAGCAAATAACTATAAAACCCAAGAAATGTCCATTTCACAACATCCATCAACAATATTTGCCAAAAAGGGCATCGCAATGCCGATCGATAAGTTATCCGCGAAAGGAAGACCGATCGAACGTCCGCGTTCGAATTCGAAACTTCCCCGATCGACCGCGAGAGGCGCTGGACGCCGTGCCAACCGTCGGCTCGCACCAGTCAATCTGCGCACACGTACGCGCGCAGTCGAAGTCGGAAGGCTCGCTGTCTTGTCAGTCAGCGAAACGCACATTCTGCAAAAGGAGGTATCTGGCGAGAGTTTTTCGCGTGCGCCGCGGCTTCTTCGTGGGGCGAATGTGCGCGGATCGTGCTTCATTGTCGTCGCGTCGCCGACCGTCGGTTCGCCAAACGCTCCGCTCCCTGCACAGAGGCGTGTCGAGACGATCAGCGAACGACGATGACAGACAGAGCGACGCAGCAGCGAGTGTCGCCCGCGTAAAATGAGGATTTACGCGGGTGAGCGAAGCGACGTGCAGCAGCAGCAGCAGCAGCAGCGTAATCGTTTCGCCGCTTAGCCTCTCAGCGATAACAGGCCGCCTCTGCCGTGCGCGCGGAATCCGCGAACGGTGCGGGAACAAAGAGTGGTGAGGAGCGGAGCGGAGAGGAGAGGCCGTCGAAGGATCCGATCCACGGTCGAGAAGCTAGCCCTCGGCAGAACGTGCGGCGTGGAGGTAGAGGAAGGAAGACGAGGAGGAAGAGAAGAGGTTCGCGAGGAGCGCCCGGAGAAAGGGGAAACGAGTGCGGACGGACGGGTGGACATCGAGAGTGGGCCGAAGGCTAAGCATTGGCCACCCATCGGCGAGTCGTGCGTCCTCGCCACTTTGCGCTTAACCTCCCCGCGTACGCGAGCGAGACCACGCTTCCTCTCTCTCTCGCTCGCCGCGTAACGCCATCGGCGACGTGCGTCGTCCTCGCGGTCGTCGTCACCGTCATCAACATCGTCATCCTCAGCGTCATCGTCATCGTCCGATCGCCGTGCGCGCGGCTCTACCAGTCGCCGATCTGTCAGTCGCACTCGACGCGTGCATCCCTCATAGATGCTCGAATGCGTGGATGAGTCGGGCAGTGCGTGCTCCAATTGCGTCTATCGGTCGGATCGGTTCGCGATGTCGTCGTTGCCCTTGTCGCCGTGGTCGTCCTCGCCTCGATCCGTATCGGGCTAAAAATATGAAATAGTAAAGGCAGCTGGTCGAGAACGAGAGCGAGAGAGAGGAAAGGATAGAAAGAAAGAGGTAGAGAGTGTGAGAGAGAGGAAAAGGATCGGGAGAAGCACGAGAAATACTCGCGGCGTGCGAGCGAAGAAGAGAGAGAGAGAGAGAGAGAGAGAGAAGAGGAGAAAGGCCGTGGCAGTGAAGTTTGTGGTCCAGCGATAAGATCCGCGGGATACAGGCCCGGCGAGTGCGCTCTGTGCAAGGAAGGAGAGGTGTTCGTCGGTGTTAGTGTGTATCGGCCGCGGGGTAACGGTCTTCAGCGGCACCGAAAGGTCGAGGCACCGAGGAAGGACCTAAGCCGAGGAAAATGGCGGACCTCGAGGCGGTGCTGGCGGACGTCAGCTACCTGATGGCCATGGAGAAGAGCAAGTGCACGCCGGCGGCGCGCGCCAGCAAGAAGATCATTTTGCCCGATCCTAGGTAATGTCCCCCCATTTCTCGAAGGCGGAAGCCCCTCTCGCATGCACTCAAGTATCCTGGCACGCGCTTTTAATCGCGAGAGGGAGAGAAAAAGCGCGAGAGACAGAGAGAGAGAGAGTGAGTGGAGTAGACGACAGAGAGCTTCCCCCGTTTCCTGCCCCTCCCTGCATTGTCTCTCTCGTTCTCTCTCCCTCGACATCTCTCCGTCACGCGCACGCATACTTTCGACACGCATTTCTCTCTCTCTCTTTACTCATATATATACATATATATACCCCCTCTCTCTTTACCCACCATCTCGTCCCTTGCTCTCCTGACCCGATCATCAGCATCGTCAGCGTCGCAGCCTCCGCTCCGGTTGTCGAGTTTAGCGACTGGTTTCAAAAAAAATGTTTACAAACAGCCCCCCGTCAGTCTCCCCCTTCTCCTGCTCCCCTCTCGTTTCCCCCCGTGACGACTCGCGCGTCGCTTCACATTCGCGTCCTCACGCGCGTACACGTGTGTGCCCCGGTTCGTACCGGCACGAAGAGAGTGTCTCTCACACGTCAGAAGGTTGTAGGGAGAGGCACGGTTAGGTTGACGTTTGCGTGCACCAATCGGCGGCGAAGGTATTCGGTGCAGATCGGAATGATTTTCTCGACCGGATGTTTACAAACATCGTCATTCGGTACGTCCGCCTGCGCACGCTCTAATTGCAATTGCATGACTTACGAAAGAGCCTGCCAAGCACCCTCCCCGCCGATTATCCGGATAAAGTTTGCAATTCATATCGCGACAATGCCCGCTCGCCCGGCTCTGCCGTCTGCGTATCTGCCGGTCTATCCATTATTCGGATCAAAATTGGTCGAATTGTCGGCAGGCTATGCTTGGGTAACTATCCTTATGAAGCCCCCGGGGGGCTTTGTCAGTCGGAGAAAGTGATCATTGCATCATAGAATCGGCGTCTGTCCATTGTATGTTCCTTGGCCGAGTAGAATTGAAAGGGTCGCGCGCGCGCGCGCGCATGGTTCGATTGTTCGCAGTTTACGTTGGGGATCGGATTCGAGCAGGATTTAAATGCGTCCCAACAATGTATACTTCGACGACGTTCTTACGCCCGCTAGACGTACCTCCCACAATCGCGCGATTGTCCGCTATTTAACGTGCCGTAGGAAGATGATTTGCGTACCAATTTTCCAGCGTCTCGAGTGACCCAGTTCCGCGGTAGGGGCTAGACCGAAATTAGTTTGATCGTTCGTATATTTCGGCCGGATACAAGAACATTCCAGAAACGAGAATGTTTTGAGAGCGATGAATCGTCGGTTGGGTAGTCGAACGGTCGCGGCTTCGATGCGTATCGGCGGAGCGTGATCCGTCGGAGAACGATCGGAAGGAGGAGGGGGCTCGAAGCTATTTGCCCCGAAATCGCTGTTGCGCGAAAAAAAGAAAGAAATGTAATGGGACGAGCGGAACGAGCAGAGTGCGGAGAGCGGAAGCGGCGGTCGTCCGCTGCGGTCGGGTCCGAGGTCCTTCGTCAAACCTTTCTATCCGCCCCTGAATCGAATCCGCGCCCGGCCACGATAAGGGTCCCCGCGGGGCAAGGTTATAAATCTTCTTATCGGGCAATCGTCACTTCCGGCCGCCGTTCGCTTCCGATCGCCGATCGGCATTCCGCCCCGCGCGCCGGCCAGGCGATTATGAACGTGCCAATGTTTACACTGGCCGGCGTTATTTTCGGTTCCGTGAAATACGGACGTTTCGCGGGAGGTACCGCCCGTCTCGGAGGCAAAATAAGTCGGACTCCACCTTCGCGATTCTCCTTTTTGCCTGGCAATCTGCCGAGGAACGTGGCGGACGCGGTCTTGAGCGCGAGCGCGGCCCGGACACGCGCACGAGTTTCCCAAAAACGGCCCCAAAAGTCAGGTACTCGAAGCACCTTCTCTTGAAGTTCGAACAATTAGAAAGCGCGACTGGAAGGCCGAGGCAAGTCAGCCCGATAAGTCGCTAGAACCTGAACGCAATGTAGCCGAACTCCCTTATCGCTCGACGGCACGCAACGTCGATTCATCCTCGAACGATTCTCTCCGACGAGCTGTAAAGTCAACAGTAAAAGTGGCTCGATTCGTCCATCGTCGATGGTCAATGCAATTCCACCTCTACGGCCCCGGAAGCCAATCGAAGTCGCGACGAGAGTCGCGCGTGCTACGGTCAATTTCGCCGTTTTTTCCCCGCCACACCCCCCCGGGCTCGCCAAGGGCACAAAGAGTTGGGACACGACCAATTTTCACTGGAATTACGAGTCTCGCACTCGATGCCAGAATCCTGATAACGATGGTTCGGCTTACCGTCGGCGTAACAGGCGTCGTAATCGGCCGCTTCGGAAACTTCGCTGCACAAAATGAAAAATGTCGAGATGTTCCTAATCGACCCAATACTCTTCGCGATTATCGTTTCGACCCGCTCGCGATTTCATCCGAGGTCATGTCCTCCCACGAGCGGGAAGGAGAAAGACTTCTGGCCGCGGTGACAAATTGTTTACCGCTGAGCGCAGGAAATAAGTAATTTCCGCGGAAGTCGATGCGAACGAGAAGGAGACAGGCCGCAGGGTTGCGGGGCACTAAAAATAGTCTCGGGCCTTATTAGCGCGGTCCCGCATCGGGGTGGCCCCGATTTTTCAGGCCGCACGGAAAAGATCGACGTCTTTTGACTCGCGTTCGACATGTAATTAAGGATGGAGGATGGTGGAGTACGGTTCGTTAGCCGTTCGTTTGCGTTTCCTTCTCTTTTTCTCTTCTCCTCTCCCTACCCCACCTTCTCCTCCCACTCCCTCCTGGTCCCTGTCCCAGTCGGTCGCGTTCGAGCAAATCAGTTAATCCGGTGCCTCGTCGAGATTCTGTAGTGCGGACGGATTAATTGCCGCAGAGCAGCGTACACTAGTCTCTCACTCACACACGTGCACTCCCTTCGGGTATGTCCATCGCGCGATTCGGCTTTTTCGTGCATCGCGATCACCCGATATCGCTCGGTCTGCCCATAAGCGAGCGCCGTATCCGAGCGCGTGGCCTATCCGGCTTTGTTAGGCGAGTGTCACTAAATCTTACTCTTGCGACACCCCCCGTCAAACCCACTTCATCTCCATAGATTGATGACCGTGCCTCTCGACGCGCACGTATCTTAGCCAAGGATACTCCATGGCACGCCACCGTAACGAAGCCGGCGACAGCCGATTATGGCGTCATACCGTAAATATTCATATCCGACCGCCGAAACTCGGAGCCAAGTAGCGGATCGTATTGTATTTCAGGATTATCCCCGGACAGGGTGGTTCGGTAAGAGATTAGCCGATTCCTCTCTGCTTTCCGAAAAGAACGAGCCGAGAAAGGCCTGACTTCCTCCGTCACCTCCGATCCTGGCCTCACCTTGCGCTCATAGGTGGCAGTAATCGGCCGGCCGCATGTCCAGCCAAGCAATATTAGACTAAATTTAACCCGAAGTAAAAGCGCCGGCATCGGTGCCGTTCGAGTATGTCAGAGTATACTCGAGCTGACCGAGGCGCAATCGGGCGTAGACCAGCTCGTGAGAGAGAGAAAGAGAGAGACAGAGAGAGAGAGAGCCGAGTAGAAGAGAGTCGCGTAAATCCGGTCTAAGTCCTACGTCAGAGGCTCGTCGTCGTGTGTCGCACACGATGCCGGGGTACGCTCTTATCACTCCGGCCGAGTGACGTCTACAGTCAAGGTTGGACCATTAAGGAAATCGCGTAGTTTAGATCCCCGGCCTCGCTTATCGCGTTACATTGGAGAGCCGATTCCGTCCTCCCCTTGTTCTTCTTCCCTTTCCCACCGCCGCCACCGTCGCCTCGCTCGCGTTACGCGCACGACTGCCATCCTTTACGCGCCATTAGCTCATAACAGATTACTCGTTTCGCCCGGCAAAAAGAGGACTGCTCCCGGGAGGATAAATCGGAATGCATGCCGGCCGGAGAGTAGCCGGGCGGCCGATCGATACCTGCGGAAACGATCTCGGACCATTTGAAACGGCACGTTCGAGCGGGTTCCGCTTTTAGCGCCTCGCGTGCCCTCGCCGATCAAGGATATTCAGGGAGAGCTTTTCTTAACGCGGCTGTCGCGCAAAATGCCGCTTCTGCGAGCCTCGACTCTCCTCTCCGCTCGGTTCGACTTTCCTTGCCGCTCGTCTCTCTACTCTTCTCTCTATTCCTATCATGTCTCCTCTCATCTCTACTCTCATCTGTACGCTCCTCTCTACTCTCTACTCTCCTCTCTACTTTCCTCTCTACTCTCCTTTCTACTCTCTACTCTCCTCTTTACCCTCCTTCGCTAACCGACCAAAATGTATTTTCTCACGCCGAGAAGAGGGTCACGTACGAGCCTTCGCGTGTTTCGAGCTTGTCGACGGTAGTCGTAGCCGGACGACTGGGTAGAGGAGAAGTGGCCGTCGGGGCGAAAAACTGGGGAGAGACTCCTGCCCTCTTATCTTCTTCTTCATTTCCCGCACGTACAAATAACGCCGCCTTCCGCCTGCCGCTCATTAGCTCCCGAAACGTGGCGAACATTAATTTCCCTCCTTACCAGAGTCGAGTGAGCATTCCCGGGACGTTCGACAATTAGCGGTACTCCCGGCGAAATATCGAACGGAACCGACTCGAATCTTCTTTCCTGCCAGAAAGCGGCAGATATCCCCTCCGCGGAATTTCGAACGCCGGAGGCCACCGAGTCTGAACGTTTCGATGCACACGATCGGACTTCCGGCGTCCCTAAAGAGAGTCGTATAATAAGTACCTTCGCGCCGCTACCGGCTGTCTTCGGATCGATCTTGGCGCGACGACGTACATATCGGCCCGACGAGGCGCGAACGACAAAGTGGAAACTTCTTCTCGCCTCTCATTACTTCTTATCTTCGGCCGTGTCAACAAAGAACTCGGGGGACCGGGTTGCTCCGGGTGACGCACATTGAAATTTCTTCTACGGACTTCGATTGCGCCTTTGTGCTCGGCCAATTAGCAGGACACTCCGCGCGAGAATTCGCCCGACGATCCAACGTCCAACCTCGGCTTGCGCAAGTATCGCGCGCGAGTTGTTGCTCATTGCGCAACGGAGAGAGTGCGAAGGAGAGTGAGATAGAGAGAGAGAGAGAGAGAGAGAGTATTCTGTCGGGGAGAGCGCGCGCATGAGACAGATTTTGAATGGGCGCGGTCCGGTCCAGTTAGAAGACTCGCTTTCGTATTCATTGGAGAGCACAGGCGTCGTCCTCCAAGTCGCTGAGAAACTGCCCCTAGGCCAGTCCCGCGCTCGCAATCTACGTCCATAGACGGCATAATGCGCGTGATGGCGGTGTAAATTTTGAATTGGACGACTCTCCTCCGGCCCGACGTTATCGTCCTCCGCCGACGCGAACCTACTCCTACTCGACTTGTCCAGCGACGCAAGAGAAAAAGTGGCCAGAAGGTTTCTGAATCTTTTTCTCAGACCTTCCCTCGTTCCCTTACGCCTCCTACGCAGATTTCGATGATCTCCGGATCACCGAATCGATTCGGAAATTCGAGTCGCATTCAAATTCTCTGTTAAGACCTGCGAGACAACGTTCTGTTTGACGCGCGGACGAAAAAAATCGATTCGTCGGAAAGGCATTTCCTGGGAAAGAGGGGGGAGGATATGTGTGTCGAAGGTTGAAGAAGGTGGAGGTGCTGGAGGAGGTGTGGGAGGAGGAGGAGGCCGGGCGCGCCCTGAGCGTCGACTACATCACTGTTTATTTCTCTAGCGTGTAAAAGCGCGCGCGTCACGCGGCAAGCTCCGCACGCGTGCCCAGGGGAGGAAACAATCTTCGGGGCGTATCCGTATATCGGCGAGCGTAGCCAAGGCCTTCCATCCGCTCGCGGTCGCTTCCCGACTCTCGATTTTAGACGCCGAACCTCCTTTGACCGACTATCGAACCGATGAATTTAGACGTTCGAGTCTGAATCGTTGAAACGCGAGACAGCTTCCGTATCTCGAGGAACGATTGACCGATCATTTTAGACGCTCACTTTGATTCGTCGAAGCGCGAGCTGAGACAAGGAATTGCGACGAATCGTTCGGGGAAGCTTAAACCGACGATTTCACAGATTATCATTTCGTTCCGCCGTGAACGAAACGGGCTGAGACCTTCGACCGCTTGTTGATTCTCGACTCCCGAGTTTGGACGGCCAACATTGTTTGCTTAACGATCGGCCGGCGATTTCAGTTCTCGATTGATTTGTCGGAAGGAGTCGTTTGATTCGTCGTTTGATTCGTCGCTTGATTCGTCGTTCGATTCGTCGAAAGCCGAGGGCTCGAAGGACTCGAGTACGGTGGATCGCACGAACTAGCGAGCTAACGAAATTACGCGGATCAGCCAGGCCTCTCTTTAAGCGATAATGCGATTCTTCTGTGAGGTACGTCGAGGTCCCTTCCTTTCATCCTTCTTCTCCTTCTCCACCCCCGCCTCGTCAGCGCGACGAGCCGGCAAAGGCACGCCGACCCAATCTTAATTTTCCGCGACAATTGCCACGGTAATTAGGCTTTCAATTTGATTCTGCCCGCGAAAGGAGGATCCGCTCGCAAAAACCAACGGAGTCAGGCCACGACGTCGGCGAACGTTCCGTGTTCGTTGGGGAGTCCTCGCCGTACCTAGGGGCGTCCTTCCGGCCAGTCGCCCAATCGATATCCTTCCAATCCTTCCGGCCGCGAGCGTAACGTTACGATCGCTTTGCGAGCTACGTGCGGCCAATCGTAAACCCGCGAGGATAAACTCTCGAGACATTTGCTGGGTGAGGTGCTTCGCGGCGCAGGATTTTACGGTCTCGAAGGACTCGGGTCGTAGACGAAGGCTCACTCTGGACGGTAGACTCCGATGCATCCCGCGATTCGAGGTTCTACGTAGAAGAAAGATACAGAATTACGGTAAAGGAATTCCTGCTGACGGTGGTAGATTCCTGCGTAAGGATGGCTGGATGGAGAATTTTGAAAATAGTTCTTTCTAGAACTTTCGGAACTTTCGGAAGTTTCTTTATTTTATACAGCTCCTTCTACCCCTTTCCTCCTTTTTTTCCGACCATCACCTTTTTTTCAAAGCGTACTCCGCTCGCGCGGACATCATTTATTTGTCACTCTTACACCTCTGCCTTATCCGACTACCGTCCAGCGGTCGAACTTCCGTCGAATTAACGGAAAAGGACCTCGAGGACATCCTATCTCTCCGCGCATCTCGTAATTCGACCGACTGTCGCCTGGCAACCTACCCTTTGACTGCGCGGGGCTTCGCCGAACAAAGTGCACCTTTCGCGGAACAATCGATATCGCGAATTTTCTTCTCCCGCCCTCCCCCCACCCCCTCGGAACCCTGCACGCGCGATCAATTTGGGGAGGCGGCCGGTAATAAATAAATCGACGGCCCGGCTCGGACGACTATCGTCGCGTCGTCGGCAGTTTGGAAACTGCGGCCGACGGTAATTTCGCCGATGCCTTTCAGCGTAATTACGCGCGCGGGGGCACCGATGGAAGTTGCACTGGACGGAAGCCACGGTAATCGGGTTACAAACTACGGTCATTGCCGACGCCGGGCTCGCTGCTGCGCCGCCATTGAGTTCCGGCAAAATTTATACCTGCGCGCCTGGACGACGGTCGGGTCCGGCCTGACCAGCGAGCACGGCGAGCTTCCTTCTTTTTTCTTTTCTTTTTTTTTCCCTCTTTTCTTTTTTGCGGCCTCGCCACTCGGACGTCGAGGGTGGTCGCCATTCCGTATTCTAATGCCTCTGAAATATGGACAATATCCCCGGTACGTAGATCGTGGCCTTTAGGGGGGGGATTATTTCTGACACGCGAGGACGGGAGACGGTGGAGGGTCTCCACCCCTCCTTCTTCTTCCTCCCCATCCTCATTCTTCATCACTCTCTTCCTCTCCATCTCCTCCTCTCCCCCCCCCCCCCCCTGTCCCAGAGTTTAAGAAATGCCGAGGCATACACTCGAGGAGAAGATTGCATGCTAAGGCAAACAAGCGACGTGAAGACGGTGCCGCGAATCGTTTTCGTATACTCGATGAGGAAGCCGAGCCCGGTCGGCTTTTATGCTCCCGGATTCCCTTGCTCGCTCTTCTGCTTGCTTGCCTTCTTGCTTGCAGTCGACCCCCTGCCACTCCGTGGTCCCCTCTATATCTCATTCAGTCGCTCGCGCCTTCTCTCTCTCTCTCTCTCTCTCTCTCTCGCTTTTTCCCTTTCTCTCCCTCTCTCTCCCCGCCCCATCCAGGCCGCCCTCGCTTGTCTATAACGAGCTATCGGGGGTGGCTAGCCGGCCTAGATTCCACTCGACGACCGCTAACAGTCCGCCGTCGGGAATCCGCCGCGGAAAGAGGAGCAAATTGTACCTACGTGCCACTATTTTCCTCCGCGACATCGACTTTCGGAACGTTCGCGGTTCATGCGACGTTCTCGCTGATTTCGTACCTACCGCACTACGTGCCACCCGAATTCCGTAAAGCATTTCATTTTCCTCCTCCGTAACCGTCAGGACCTGTAATCTTAGTGGCGTCTTCGGAGCCATGAAAAAGAAAAAAGTCGAACCAGCATTCGTGAGCGCTCGCCGGCTGAGAAGCCCGGCAGAGGTCGGGGGGGAAAAATAAAGCAAAAAAGAACTCGGGCTCGATGGACGGTACTTTTCTTAGGACCACCCGCGCACTGCGTATCATCGCCGGACTTTCGTTTGCTGACTCGCTCGGTTCGGGGCCGGTTTGGTTACGTCGCGCGAGCGGATTGTTATTATTCGCGAGCACGCGTGAACGCATGACGCGCGCTGGAGCCGATGGTGTTTACACGCCAGGGAAATAAGTAAACCGGCCTCCGACCATCCCCCTCACCCCCTCCTCCAGTTCCTCGGCCCCACCCCCGGGGCCCTCTGGCAGGGGCCGGCCGAGGAGTGTTGTGATTGGACTTAACCGACGCGGCCTCTCCGGAGCGCAATTTCGATTCAATAAATCTCGCCTGTTGTCACTTCCGAGACGTTTATTTCGGCGGCACGCCTGTACCGGGCAGCCCTGATTTACGCGCGGACACTTATGACGGGCGTGTTTAGCGGCGGCGAGCCTTTGCGCGCGGATCTTAATGCGATGGGTCCTGGACGGTATTTATTGAGAACGCTCTCCGTTTCGAAAGTCTACGCCGTGACTTTGATGGAACGAAACCGATATATCGATCTTCCATCCCTTCCTTCGGTCGAGACAATGTTGGCTGCGATGATTTCCATTTGCGAATTCGAATATTGATCGTTCGCGGTCGGCGGACAGTTTTCAGCTCCTGCCGAACTGTTTTCACGGCTTCGGCAAATATTCGGGACGCAAAGGGGGTGATATGATAATGTGATTGTTATGGCGCGAGCGTCATCTTCGTGAAAGCTTTTTCGCTCGCCAGGGAGGGTGTCTAATTGTCGATATTCCGTTGTTCGCCTCGGGAGCGGAGAATACGTTTGCGGTTAAGGGATCAATGGGTAGGGTGAGGTTAGATTAAGAATTCGTCGGCGTGATTCGAGTTCGCCGACTGACGACGACGACTCGCGTGCCCTTCATTAGCCGCGCATAGCAGTCGCGATCGGCTTTCCCTTTGGTGGCCTTTGTCAACGCAATACTACGCGCATTCATCGGGCCGGCATTCTCTCCGCTCCGAAAGCGGCGCATTGTGCGCGGCATCCGGCACGCTCGCGGATTTCTATATTCGCCCGGATCCGGACTGTCGGCGGAACGAGGGTGCCACTGCATTTCCGAATCTGCGCCGAGGGCTTCCTCATTATGTTCGCCGCTGTCCCACTCGTTCATTCTCGGCGCGCGACACATCTGGGAATCACGTCGGAAAAGCCATTCGTTATCGTACGCGTACCGTAAATTCTGAAAATGGTCTTTCCAAAATTCGAGAAATCCGCATCGTTCGATCACGTGCATTCTGCGCAGTGGATCAAAAAAAATTTTGCATGGTTTTACACTAAAGCGCATGGGGGTGGCGCTGCCGGAGCGAGTGAGTGTGGACGTACGTGACGAGTAAAAGAGGAAAAGGAGATGTGAAATAGTAGTGAGGGAGAAAGGGTGGACGAAAGAACGGTGTGGGGAGGAGGAGAAGGAGAGGGTGTGGTGGAAGCGTGGGCGGAACGGGAAAGGTGGAGAAGAAGAAGTGGGAGAAAAGAGAAGCGAACGAAGGAAAACGAGGTTAGGAGGAAACGTGGACGTGAAACAAGAAGAAGAACGGAGGAAGCGACGCCTGGAGGGAAAGGATAAAGCAGAGAGAGAGTCGGTAAGGAAGAGAGAAGAAGACGGGATAAGAAAGTGAAATTGAGGAAGATGGGGAAGACAAAAGGAGGAAGTGAGAGAAAACTGGAAGAGTTATGGAGAAGGAAAGGGGACACAGGAGGGAAGTGTGGGGGAGGAGAGAAGGCGGAAATAAGGAAAGCAGAGAAGAGGGAGAAGAAGTCACATAGGGAGCAGGAGAAAGAAAATGAACAAGATGGACTGGAGAAGGAAGAGGAAGCAGAAGGGGCTGAGGAGATGAAGGAAAAATATAGAGAAATGGCAGAGGTGATAGGGAGGTGGGTGTGGAAGAGGACGGAGAGAGGACTGGAGCGGATGGTGGAGTTGCTAGATGAGACGTTGAAGGAGCATATCAAGGGGATAGTGGACCAGGTAGGAAGATTGGAGAGGGAGGCCAAGGAGATGAGAGAAAGAATGGAGGGGGGGAGGAAAGAGAGAGAGAGGTTGGAGGAGAGGATAAGGCAAATTGAGGAGAGAACAAGGAAGCTGGAGACGGAGGAGAGGAGGGAAGAGGAGAGGACGGAGCGAAGAGAAGAAAGAAATGGGAGACTGGAGAAAGGGGAGAGGAAAGGAGAGAGGAGGCAGGAAGAAGAGATGAATGAGAAGGGGAGGATGGAGGAGGTAAGAAGAATGGAGCGGGAGGTCAAGGAGATGAGTGAAAAACTAGAGAGAGGAAGGGAAGAGAGAGAGAGGATGGAGGAGAGGATAAGGAGAATTGAAGAGAGAGCGGGGAGGATGGAGACAGATGAGAAGAAAGGAGAGGGGAGGATGGAGGACAGGATAGAGCGAGGCGAAGAAGGAAAGGGGAAGCTGGAGAGTGGAGAGAGGAAAGGGGAGAGGAAGGGGGAGGAAGACATGAACAAGAGGATATGGAAGATAGAACAGTGGAAAGAGGTAAAGGAAAAAGAAAGAAGAAGGAGGAATCTGATAATAAAAGGACTCAGGAGAGGAGTAAAGAAGAGGAAGGAAGAGGTAGGTGAGCTGATGAAAGAATTGGGGGTGGAAGGGGAGGTGGAGGTAATAAGGGAACTGGGAAGAAGAGGATGGGAAGGGGGAGACGAAAGGGGAATAGTGGCAGTGAGGATGGAAAGTGTGGAAAGGAAGGGAGAAGTGATGGAGAAGAGATGGAGAATAAGGGGAAAAGGAGTAAGGATAGAGGAAGATCGCACTTGGGAAGAAAGGAGGATGAGGTGGAGGGTAGTGGAGAAGGCGTGGGAGGAAAGGAGGAAGGGGAGGAGGGTGTGGATAGGAGAGGGGAGAATCAGGATAGAGGGGACATGGTGGAGATGGGAGGAGGAGAGGAGGGAGTGGAGGGAGGAGGAAAGGAGTGACTGAAAGGTGGAGGGGAAGCGGAGAACTGAGGAGAGAGGAAAGACTGCGAGGATGACGGGCGTACAAGGATGACGTGGAGGAGATTAGGCTGTAAGGATAGGTTAAGATAATTTGTAAGAGATTTATGTATAGTGGAGAAGGCTGGAAACCCGTAAGGGAACCAGGAATAAAGAATACAATACACTAAAGCGCATGCAACGAAATTGTTCACTTCAGCCATTATTTTGTAATTTATGTAATTATATTCTTACACAAATTTTTTTGCATATATATGACTTCTCCGGGTATGCAGTTAATGGATTAAGCCACTTTCTATCTCTGGAGAAATTCGAATAATTTCTTAGCGTCGACGCACATTTAGCGATTCGGTCGGAAATTAAAACAATGGCTTTACAGTTTTTGACGCAGACGGCTTTCATAATCGCCGACACGTATCGCGAACGTCATTCGGCTCACACAGAGTCCGTTGTCCGCGGCGCGGATATACGAAAATTCATTTCACGCCCGATAATTATCACGCATTACGGCGTTCAATTATTTGTTCGCCTAGCGTCATTATTCGCGGGAGCAAAACTAACGAAGTTGGCGACTGTTAGGGCCCTCTCGCCATTAAGCTGGCGTAATTGGCCACGCTCGGTGAGTTAAGGGTCGAACTGGGGAGAGGAGGGTGGGGGGGTGACAAGAAGGGTTGGTTTCGATTTTACGAACTCTGCCGTGACTTCCGCGACCGTTTATTTCTGTGCGCGCGCGCGCGGATTAAAATGATCTCTTGGGAGAGTCGCGGGCTGTTCTACGTTTCCGCTCGGATAAACAGACGCTGTCGCGCTACGTATACGACGGGCACGAGGGTAGAAACGGGGAGGAAGGGAAGGAAGGGGAGAGAGAGAACAGTCGACGTCAACCTAAATACTCACGAACGTGCTGAGAACCCGTGATACGGACCGTGCTGCGCACGACTCTAGTTCGGGCTTCCAGTTTTTCCGAAATAACCGGCCGAAAGAAACGTCGAGCTTCCTCGGTGACTTCAAAACTTCTACGTCCCTCCATCCACTTAATATAACCCTCCGACTCGGAAGTTGCATGCTTCCGTTCCCTCTTAGTCTCTTCAAGTTCTAGCCGTGAATTGTCACACCATCAGTATCAGTAGGAATAAACAAAAATTTCTGAATTTATGCCTTGCATTTAAAAGTGCTGTTTCTAATTGTACGTTAGAAGGGATGTTTCACGATCTTGTAGAGAATATGAGTAATAAAACCTTAAGACTCGTATACGCGAAACGAATGTCGAGGCAACGAACACCGCCCAGTACATCTCCCATCAGGATCCCTACGATTGATCCAGCGGAAGTGGGGAAGTTGCGCGTGAAAAACCGGCTCCGACGTTTTCCGCGCGTAATCCACGCCCTGGAGCCTGTCGATACTCGATACGTGACATGCACGTCGCCCGCACCGGCGTCCATTTCCTCTTCCGTCGCCGAGAGACGCCTCTGACGTCCGACAGCGTAATTATCCTCGCGAAATCTCGCCCAGCCACCGCTGGTCGTCGAAACCTCCGATGTACAAAAATAATATCTCCGTAAATCGGAACAAGTTCCTTCCGCCTTCCATGACAAACGGACGCGCACTTGAATCGCGCGGTAGGCCAGCCTCGCGCCGATTCCTAACCTGTGCGCTGCCCATACCCGATGCATAACTGTCGCGTTTCCGGATAGAGCCATGTGTGCCGCGTTCGGACGTTTGAATCTCGCTGCTGCCACACGATTCCGTATCGGTTACATTTCTGGCATAAAGGCACGCCGGCAAACACGTCGATGGCGAGCGTGGCCGAGCTCAGGAGCCGAGCGATGTAAAGCGTTTGGCGCCCGGCCAGCCAATCGCTGGATACACGGATTTATTTTCATTGCCCGTAAGGCCCCCGCTTACATCCCTCCGACCCTTTACTCTCGCGGCTTTCCTCGCCACCTTGCCGGACGTCTCGCAGGACGCCGAACGTCCCGCGGCGTTCGAACGATATTGGACCTTGATCCGAACGCTCGGATCGCGCTCTCTGCGTAATTTGTCGAGGACGGTCGGCGTGGGGAGGAGTCTCCTTCGAAGGGGGAAGAGTTCGGAGTTCATCTTGGCGGAAAAGTTTCGTCGAGGGGGGAACTCAGTGATATCTGACGATTAACGTAAGTGCAGCGTTTAGCCTCGGAACGGCGTGACGACAGCCATCAATGACCGTCAAGAGCGTCGGAGTCGGCGTGGTTGGGGAGGGGGGGGGGGGTGTCGGAGGAATAATACGAGGCACACTGGCTTCGGCCGATAATATCGTCTTTATCTGGGAGGGAAATCGCATTTGTTGCACCGAGCGTTGGACGGACGCCAGGCAGTAAAGGGTCATTACTGCGGATCGTCGTTCGGGGAACGATCTCTGATCGTCGAGGGTCGGAATTTCGGGGTAGCTCGGAGTTTTAAGTAGCCCACCCTCCCAGTAACTTCGCTCACCCCTGACCCGGAACTTATGGGAAGATCTTGCGCGCGTAGTCGTCGTTGCGTCCGCGTAGGAAAGTTTTTCGTCGAGATATTCGGGAGCCGGAGGGTCACCCCGCTTAATATGGCCGGAGTCAGTCGTTTGTATCGCCGACTTCCGGCCCCGGGATTCATCCCGCCCCGCTCACGCTCGCCCGTTTAAGGGACTCTCTTTCCATAAAGCCGCCCTCGGAGAGTTGGCCCGGCACGAAAGTTTCGCCGAGAAAGTTCGTCGGTGCGCACTCATCCGCTCGGTTACCTCTCCCCCGGATCCGGCCTGTTTTAACGGAAGGGCGCAAATTGCTCCTCAGCGAGTCTGCCAGAAGTTCACCCTCGCTATCGTCGGAGTCCCACCCCCTTCCCGGCGACGCCAGGCGTGCCAGCTTAAAACGATTCAACCGACTGATCTCGCGACGTTTTCGTCAACCGGATGACGAATCGTTGTTGGCCGCGTCAGTTTGTCAGTCCTGAGCTAGGCGGCAGGTCCGAAAAGTATTTCGATTCCTTTAACGAGGAGTCGGATAGCGCAAATAAGATCTGGCAAGGGGCTAATCTCGAAAGAAGGGGGAAAACGGATGGCGCCGATGTCGACGACCGAACTTCGAACGTCGTCTCTTGCCAACGAATCTCTCGGCGAATTCCGACGGGCTCGACTCGACTTCCGTAGGACTCTTCCTGGTGCCCCGGGAGACAAAGTGTTCGAGGGACGCGTAGACTGGCAGCGGAGATATTAAGTTTCCCCCCCAGATTTATCGTCGCTTGGGCTGGGGGCGACGGAGAGGGCCTTCGTGTCGGCCTGTGTATCGCTGATTGCACGAAGGACGGGCTGGGCTCGGGGAAAAACTGGTGGAAACGGCCTCTCGTTCGACTCGAACGTGCACTGCTCTGGTCAGTCGTGTTATATCAATTATTCTGATTTTACCAGCCTACTTTGAATGCGGTACAAGTCAGATTTCATAGAAGTTACCCGTTACGTTTATTAGAATTTTACGTGAAAAAAACATACTTCTAGACGACATATTTAAAAAAATATTTATTATGCTTCTTTCGAAAGAGAGTTATTTTACCGTTCTGCCGAGACACTTATTTATTTATTTATTTATTAACGGCTAGACAGTCTTTTCTGTTCATAATAGTAACGATAAAAATACAGAGACGACAAACGTTGATACATTGAGTATATAAACTAAAAAAAAGCCTGCTCAATGATATCTTAGAAACAGCGAAAAAATCAGTTATTTAAATCAAAATTTAATCCTGATAAAATCTCACAATTTTCGATCACGGTGGCGAATTTTGGGTCAAAAAACATTGAGCCCCGCTAATTCCGAAGCAACGCGCCTTCTTGCCGGACGAAATTCGCTGTCAGGCAGACTCATAGGTTAATGTCCCCCAACAGAGCTCGGCAGCCTCGCATTCAGTTCCCGAACGGCGCAATTATGTAAAGAGGAGCGTTCCCGATAGAAGGTGGATTACCGTTCCGCTCGCCGGGGTATAAATCGGCTGTCAACGCCGCTCAGTTCGATGCGACGCGATTGCGAGGAAATCCGCGCCAGACTCCAAAATGTCCCAAGCCTCAATCTCCACGCTCGACGCTCGGCGTCGTCCCGTCAGATTCTCCACGACCAAGCCGGACGCCGAGCTCGGCGTCTCTTTACGAGCGGCACCGCAATTTTCCCGGACGAAATGGAGGGAGGATACTCGGCGAGGAAAATTTCAGGGGCGGACCGGTGGCGGTTTTCGTCCATTTCCGCGGCGCCGATAGATTCTTTTGTAACAGGCGGCTCTACTCGACCCGACTCGATCGACTCCGGCGGGCCGGATCGACTCCGGGGGTTGGATATTGAAGTCCGGACGAAATTGTCCGATGTCGATTTCCCGTGCAAATGTATGCAGCCCGCCGTCCCGTGTCTATCGACTCGGCGCGACGGACGACAAAGCGGCATTCGACCCCCCGACGTTTCCGTCTTTTAATCTGCGAAGCGGCGAAATTCGCCGACCTGGGTGGGCGGCGGCTACGTGTACGGGTAAACAGAACAGGTTAACTCGAAACTCGCGACTGAGCCTCGGTATTCGCGACTCGAGTACCCGGCCTTAGAACTTGTACCTACGGGTCGGATGAATGGAAAGAAGCTGAAAGGCGGAGTCTGATCAACGGCTGTCACTTATTGTCAACTAACGTTTCGCCTCCCTCTACGCCTTTCGGAAAGGAAATGAAACCGTATTCAGCGATCGAGACACTCGCGAGAGGAAGAACGCGGGAATTGGGTCAAATTCTCGTTAAATCCCAATCAGGCACGCCGATCTCCGTTGGCATTTGAATTCGAGCAGGCCTCGCGAAACTTCCCGGTCAAATTCGAGTTGCGCGCGCGACTTTGACGCGGCACCGAGATTATTTACCGTCATTGTACCACCACCCCTGTTTGTCGCGCTCGCTGTCGGCTATTGCGAGTGATTTGCGCTTGTTTAAGCTAGCCCCCACCCCTCCAACCCTCCCGCGGACTATTTGCATTTGGCACGAGACGGCGAGAACGGGTCTGATTCATTTCGAGAGTAATGGAACGACCGGCCGTTACGCGGACTGTATACGATTTTTCTACCCCGCGACATAACGTAACACCCTTCTTCATATCCTCCCCCTACCCTCCTCCCCTATCTCGCCTCGCTTACCATTTCAGACGGCAGTGACGTACAGCAATATCATAGCGATACTCGCGTAGGTCGCTCGCTAGCCTCCGCAGTGTCATTGAAAAGAATGGGGCGGAGAGGCGGAGGGATAGGATTCCATTAAAGAAACGTAATAAAAAAAAAGAGAAGAAGGAGCGCAGGGGTGACCTTGATGGGCAACGAGAGGCCTCGGCGCGCGACTAGAAGAAATCTATACGGCCGGTTATATCGCGTTACGTGTTGCCCACCCTGGCCGTCCAACGCGATTTTTCTCTCCCAGGCGCCATGTTTTTTTTTTCTTCACCCAGATAACGTTCTCCTCCACCCTCCTCCCGACGTTCGAATCGACGCGCCGAGGATATGAGAGGCCAGGACGACTCGCGGTTGGCAAAGTTCGAACTTGCCCGCAGCTCCGATCGAGCGCGAAATAGGCTGACGATGGTGGGGGGGGGGGGGGAGGGAAGAAGTGACTAATTAGGTTTACGATGCCGGCGGCGGGGTCGTGGGGGTGGGGGTCGAGGGGGATGCAGACGTCAAATGAAATCGTCGGGAATGTCTCTGCGGGAGGAGTGACAGGTAGTCGGGGGGGATGCTGCACCTTGGGAGCTCGGCTAAATAATTTAGCAGTGGGGTAACTCGATAATTCGCCCCCCGTCGCACGCTCTGCGCGATCTGGGGTTGCTTCTCTCCTCTCTCTCTCTCTCTCTGTTTCTGTCTCTCTTTCTCGCACCGTTTCATCTCTCCTGGTATATCGCACTTCGCCTTCTGCCGTTTCTTTGTCCATTATCTCTCTCTCTCTCTCTCTCTCTCTCTCTCTCTCTCTCTCTCTCTCTCTAGCTCGCTCGCTCTTTTTCTCTCCCTCTCTCCCTCTGCCTCCACCTTCGACGTCAGCCCACTTTCCCGCTCCGCTTGCCGTTTCCCGTGCTCCAGAAAGAAAAAAAGATGACACGGTGACACGACGGTGAGAATCGTTTCGATCCCTCACGCGAATAGCCGGGCGAAAATGACGCTCATTATTAACAAGGTTAGACACTCCTCTCGCCTGCCTTCGTGGCGCTTCTCCCGTCGTTGTCGTCGTCGTTATCGCTGTCGTCGTCGTTGTCCCTGTCGTCGTCGTCGTCGTCGTCGCAGTAGGCGCCGCTAAATTTAGGAGCCGGCGCGCTTTTACCCATAGGCGGACAGGCGTGTGTGTCCGCCGATCGATTTTTGAAGACGTAAATGTCGCGCGCGCCACGCGTTGCCCCTCTCCCCCCTTCCCCTCCCCCCGTCCGACGATGGCATAATAGCCTACTTTCGCAGCCGGCTTAAGGGGTTACTTAACGAAGCCGGCCCTCTCTCGAAACCTGCCCAGTCCATATTGTCCCGGATGTCCGTCCTTCAGCCCTGGGCCCATCCGAGCGCGGCTTCCTCTGCCGATCGTCGGCCAAAGTTACGTACATATCGCTTCCGAGACTCGCGAGACTTCCGAAACTTGACTCCTCGCCGGAATAAGGCCGGTATAAGGCCGGACGTTCGTCGACCGATCGCGGACCTACGTCAGACGAGAGACGTTCCTCGACAGATGGCGATTACGATAAGCAGGCACATCATTGATTCCGGCGGCAATTATGTCTGGCCAATGCCGATGGGCGAGAGCGACAAATTGACACATGCGATATCGCGTAAATTCGCGGCAAATTATCGTACGGCGAGCGTTCGGAGCGCGTGCGACGCAGGCGAACGACGCAGGCCGAACGACTGGCATTGCAGGCCCGGTATCTGCGGATTTCATTTGTTCTGCGTGGGCAATTATCTGCAAATAGAACGAACGGGCCGAACGGGAAAGCGAGTGCGACGCGCGATGCGTTCTGGCGTGTTCCGATCGTTGATAATGGGCAGAAGGCGAGCCTGACGTCGCGTTCTTGAAATCGGCTGGCTCAACAGCTGCCGATCGACTGAAATAGCCGTACGCGATTGGTATATGCCACTTGACTTGCACCACTGCCACCCCCTCCCCCCTGCCCTCCCTTCTATTTCTTCTTAGTCCGTCTGCGAAGCACTTGACCGCGATGCTCAAGTGGCCAAGCCCAATTACTTGGCATTACTATATACATTATGATGCTTTGTGCTCAGATGACATGACGGGGCTCGTCTCGCCCCTTTACTCGTTACGCGTTTTTAACGTCCGGGAACAAACGGTAAGGACGCCGAACGGGAGCACCCGAATGTCTGCCTCACCTTTTCATATATCCGGGGGTGAAATTCGACGTTGGCATTCTGGCCGCGCGCGGCAGAGAGATTACCCGGCGATTATTTTTTTCTCGGGCCCACTCAAATCTGTACCTTACCTGGCGCCAGAGGCCGGAATGTCGGCGTTAAAGGGATCAAATTGATATTGCCAATGGCGATACGTGCCGGCGAATGAAGATACAGCTCGAAGAGTTGCGGATTTTGTGTATTTGTTTCGCAGATATGAAGCGCATTTAATTTCCGTTCCGATCGTTAATAGCCGTATAATACTATGTATCGTATGTGTACTAAATGTATAAACCGGATGAAAGCCTACGAGCGCTTAATCGTCAACGAACTTTAACGTTGATGGTAATAAAGCGACAATGCTTTCGTCGTGATATCTTTATAACGAAATAAATGTACTAATTCCGATATAAAAACGTGAGCGCAATTAGGGAAAAGTTCATTTTGTCCAAGCTGTCTAGTTCGGCAGGAGGTTGTACTCATCCCGAAGGACCCGACGCGTTTTTAATTATCCTCCGAAATTGCACGGTTTAGCCGCGCGCAGGCGCGGTCCCTCGTTACTGCGCCAATCAAAATTCGACAGGGTACACCTAATGACCTCGACTCTACCATTTCTGTTTCAGCGTGAGGAGCGTAATGCACAAATACCTCGAGAAGAAGAACGAAGTGAATTTCGATAAAATATTCAATCAAATGTTAGGTGAGTAACTGGCAACTGAACGGAACACTCCTCGTCCTCCTCCTCTCTGCCCCCTCCTCTCGCTTCCGGCGCACACTTTCTATTCTCTCCCCGTCCCCTATTGATCGGATGGCTGCCTCTCGCGAGCGAGAATAAAAATCGGATCGTCGCCATTATTTTTCTCCAAAGGACCCCCGGTGCGTCCATTAACGAGGTCCTTACGACGCCGCGCGGTCAAAGAAATGCAAATGTGCGGAAGGCCACCGGAAATGGAATTTCGCGCCGCGAATTCATCGACAGGCGCAAGCATGATAGGAGTCAAAAAAATTCCGCGCAAAAGAATTCGTATTTTTATTTATTTATTTTCCACTCCTTCGGCCGTTCCAAAACAAGTTTCCTCGCGACCGGAAACGGCGGGAAGACGTCCGAATATTCGGCCGGTAATTCCCCCTGAATTTCGACGCACAGCTTCCCGGAACTGTGTTCGGAATCACTTTTTTCCCCCCCGTTACGTCGGCAGTCTGCCCAGAAACATTCGAACTCATACGTTCTTCCGCCGTCCCGCGCCGTTTCATCACTTCCATTTCCCGTCGCGTTTCGCGCCCTCCCTTCGCTTCCGGTTCGCGTCGATCGTTACGCGCGGCCAATTTGTTTCCGATAAACCCTCGAAACAGAAGGGACGCCCCCAAAAAACGATCTCGCGCACGCGGTCCACGTAACACGCGAGGCTATCCATGTGTGGATCTCGTCTTGGCCAGCCGAGTCCGGACAGTTCCGACTTGAAGCTGGCAGTGGAGGTACGAATTGAAATTCCTGGAATCCGTAATGCGTCGTTACGCGACTAGCTTAGGCGCCCGGTTACGAGTCCGTCCACTATCCCGAGTCTTTCCAGGAGAGCGAAACGGTTCGGTCGACGGAAAAATCGAGCGTGTCCGCACTGGGAGAGTATCTTATGTCAGCCCTCCCCGGTAACCTCTGACCTTACCCCTCCCCGAGCTCCTCGGCGTCCACGGACGCTAACCTCACGCGCCCTCGTTCGGCGACCACTGATGAAGACCTTCTTCTTCCCCACGTGTCTCTTTTGCAGGCTACCTTTTATTCAAAGACTTCTGTGAGACTGTGGCGGAGGAACCGATTCCGCAACTTAGGTTTTACGAAGAGGTTCGTGTTTATAGCCCGCACACACATAGTTAAGTTCCAGTAGCGTCGCGCGCCGCCACGCCACGCAACCAACCCCATAAGGAATTTCTCATTTGTGCATTGTAGATCAAGGCGTACGAGAAGCTCGAGTGCCCGGAGGAGAGGAGGAGGCTCGCCAAAGAGATCTACGACAATTTCATCATGAAGGAGCTCCTGGCGCACGCCCACGTAAGTTTTTTGTCTATGCGAGAGTCTAATCGCCATAGTACTAATATAAATTATATATATTTGCAACCGTTCTCCGGTTAATTATCTCTTAGTGTAGATTTTTTTTTTTGAATTCGTTTTTTTTTCTCTTTTGTAAAAATGGGCATCTGCCCGTCAAATAAATAAATAAATAAAAATATTGCCCTCATCGCTTTCTCTCCACTCTTTATGTGTGGAACTAGCATTCTTTTTAAATCTGGTAATTTCTTTACATTTTTTAGTTTCCTTTGGTAGATTATTGAATATTTTCAATCCATTGTGGAGTAACATTTTAGAGAGAGAGAGAGAGAGAGAGAGAGAGAGAGAGAGAGAGAGAAGCTAACGACAAATCTCAAAACGCTCCCGTCACGAAGCTAATCACGTTTGCCGCGCGGCAGCGGCTAGACAATGTTGACCGGGCCCGTAATTATTCCTCGAGCGTGGCGGAAAAACGATTGCGCGGCCTCTCGTCGCCGAGTCGCGTTCGCCGAAGCGTTGTGCAACAAAAATGTGTCATGACTCGCGCACTCTCGACCTACCTTCCGCGAGACGTCACGACCCAGGTGCGACCGTAGCGAGCCTGGGATTTTCAATCCGACAATGGCGCGGTCGGCCATTATGCTCCTATTCCTCCCGAACGCCCGGTGGGGCACCGATTGCGGCCAATCGAGACATCAGACTCGATCGAAGTCGTAAACTTTTCGGCCAGTTCGAAATGCGGAAGATTTTGTCGAATTTTTTTCAATTTCGCTTGCTAGGTTGTGAAACCTACCGTCGGAGGACGCTTTTAACGGACGCTCAATGTGAACGTTGTACTCTCGAGACTCTCGGGACATGTTTAAGGACTTTCCCGGCGTAATAAACTTTTTCGAGTCGCTCGAGCTATTTAATTAGAACATTCTCGCGCGGATCCATGGCGATAAACCGTCCGAGGCTCGCGACAATCGTTTTAACACGTTTATCGCCACTTTCCGCAGCTTTTTCAAGTATCGTTCAACGCGCCTTCCACACACATTGTTACGAGGCGGACCAGTTTTTCAAGAGTAATTATCCTGAAATTGTGGTCAAACAGACGTTGATTCCCCTCCCCGTTAGCACAGTAATATTGACCCTCATCATTTTCGGAATTGTGCCGAAACAATATATGGAGAATGATTAACAACCCACGTAGATTAGCGGCTCATTTACTGGAACGCGTAATTAACAAAATTATAATTCGCACGTTCCAACGCACTTTCCAAAGTGTATCTGCCGTAAGTCATATACGAGCGACGCGTTAGCCAGCGTATTAGCCCTTCCCAGCTAAAGGTAACCTCCGGACGTGCGGACGTTTTAATTAATCGAATCTCGACATAAAGTAGATGTAATCGCGACTCGAGTGCCAATTGCCGCGATACAAATCGAGCGTTCCAATTCGCATTAGCCATCCCCCTCCGGACGGCCCTAATGAATATGGAATTACCGATGCCGGTGGGGGACTTTCACCGCAGCTTCCTCAAGAGGGGGGGGGGGGGGGGATGAGGGCGAGGAGGGGGGTCGGTGGAGAGGAAAAAGTAAGCCGCTCGCGGAGAAATCAATTTCGACGCCCAGCGTCGACCCCGTCACGAGCGATTCGGACATCGCCGCCATTTTTTCTCCTCCTCCTCCCTCCCTCCCTCTCACTTCATTTTAATCGGCCGCCAGTCCAAACGGGATTACCACTCGAGCAGGCGATGACATTCCTCGACGGGTTATTGTCAGGTCGCGAAAGAGGGAAAAATGAGAGGGAGGAAGGAATTGGCTCAATTCCCTTGACCCCTCTGTCCACCCTCTTGCCACCCTTTCCGAACCACGACTCTCCGACCCGAGCGACGCTCACCCCGCGAACTGGTGACCGTTAATCAGTCTTCGAGCAATTTCTCGTGCCAGAGATCAGCGTCGAAGTTCGTTCGAAGGCGTCAATATCATCGTCGACAATAATTGCACCCCATTTTCGCCGATCGCGGTTCGAACGAGCAGCGGGAAGTGGGAGAAAAATTCGTCCTTTTATCTTACGCCAGCTGCGCGAACCGTTTCCGGCGAACCGCCGCTGATGGGAGCTTTCGCAGGGCCGATATAACGGTCAGCCGGTTTTAACGATTATTTCGGTTTTCGGAGCCGGCCCCAACGGTTATCGTTCCCGAATAATTCCGAGCGCTCCACCGGCTTATTCCGAGTGCTCGTTCGCAACGAAATTGTTTTCCGACGATTATCTCGCTTCGAGGGGCGCGACAGATAATGGGATTGGGGTGCGAAAATAGTTGGAGGAGCCAAGCGATGGCAAGAGAGAGAGAGAGAGAAGGTGAGAGAAGAACCGTGGGGTGGAAGAGGGTGAAAAGGGGGTTGAAGGTAGTGGAAGGAGAGGTAAAGGCTCCCAGTAGCAAGGGGGGAGGGTGGAGAGAAAAAAAGACGGGCAGATAGTCGAGACTGAAAAGGCGTGGAACCTTCGGCGTAGGAGGGCGGTAGGGCGGAGGAGGGGAGGTAAAAAGTTAGCCTGAAAGAGGCACGGAAATAGGTTTCCTCTAAAAGCGCGATGCGCCGAGGGCCGAGGCGAAAAGATTAGATGCGCGCGTCTAAACCGACGGGAAAGGTCGCAGATAGCCTTCCAGCGGTGCAGTCCCGGTAAAAATAATATCCACCTACCTCCCTCCTCCTACCCCCGCTCCCCCCACTGGCAGCCTCGTGGCAGCTCGAACGCTCTCTCGAACGCCAAGGGGTGCGTGTCTAGGGCGGACAGACGATCTCGGGCGGTTTGTAAACGAGAAGATTAGATCGCCCTATCGATGGGCGAGATCGCAGGACAATCTATCCTCCCTAAGAATTAATATCCGACCTCCTCGTAAATCTCACCTCTCCCTCTCTCTCTCTCTCTCTCTCTCTCTCTCTCTCTCTCGAGTCGATGTAATTCGTGCGCGCCGCATAACGCGGGCAGAGGTCGAATTTATGGAACGATGCAATCGAAGGGAGATAAGATGGCGCACTCGTCAAGGACGCGCGCGTCCGGCAAGGGAATAAAGTCCGCCTACGTCCGACAATTTCAGTTCTTCTCTCGCACGGTACAAAAATTTAACCTTTCGGCCGCTTGCTAGCTCGCGGACAAACGAATGGCGCTAATCGTTTGCTCACGGCGAAAATGCTTGGAACTCGGATGGGAAATGAGTGAAAACGAGTGGAAAAGGGGTGGAAAAGGGATGCGAAGAGTGCGGGAGACGAGGTGCAGCCAGGTTTGCGGGTGCTGCACTACTTTACGGACGGATTCGTATCGATGCTCGGAGAAGGGCCTTGTCGGAACTTGTTACGAACTTGGCGCCGCGTACGTCGCTGCTCGCGCGCGTACTCGCGGCTGACATTGTCGGCGATTGTTCGCAACTTTTCCTTCGATCTCGCCACTCCGAAATGGGGAAACGCGCGCAAAAGTTCCCGTAACTCGCCGCTTCTGCGACGGCGGAGCGGCTCCGGGGGTACTAACTTGCCGACTGGCTCGGCGGAGGCAGTAATAGAAATGTTTCGCGACGAGAGTGACTGAGCGTGAGACGGAGAGAGGCAGAGAGGAAGAGAGAATGAGAAAGAGAGAGAGAGAGAGAGAGAGAGAGAGAGAGAGAGTGAGAGAGCTGGGTCACCGACATTTCGGTGACATTAGAGGCGGAGCCGGAAAATTGGTTGGTATTTCGCCTGACAAATGTAATGACTATCCCGACAAGCCGTTCTGCCATGCGACACGCGAAAGGAGCGACGCAGACGTCGGGATTTCGTTGAGCGGGGGGCTTAAATTACGCGCCGACAAGGGACTTAATTGAACGATTCGCCAGCGAGGAAACCGGTTAGGAAATCAGAAAAATCTCGACCTTCCTCTTCTCTTCCTTCTCTTCATCTTCGTACGCTTCTCTCTCTCTCTCTCTTTCTCTCTTGTCCCGTCAAAGCCCGCGCCTTGCTAATTAGTCGAATTAGCACCAGGGATAAGGATAATGCCACGAAGAGGATAAGAGGCGCGATAAGCGCACTTACATAAACCCGCGCCTTACGTCAATAGCGATAACGTACTATCCGCACGGTGGGAGTCGGCGCTAGGAAGTTCGCGGTTTCGAAAAAAAAAAATAAGATCGGTACCTATCGCGCGTGGCGAACCGCTCCATTTTCTTTTTTGCCGCCATCAATCAGAGCGTAAAATGCGAAACAGCCAAACGAACAATGCACTCGCGCCATTGCGGCTCGCATTTCAGCGGAATTCCGTTGCGTTTCGCTGGGCTGACACATTGTTTCAGGTCTCTGATCTGAAGCAAAGATTCGGTAGCGCAGCGTTACGGTGAGAGCGAGAGCTCGGTTACGGAAACAAAGAGGAATTGTGGTGGATGACTTGGGAAATCAAAGACGATCCGATCTGATGAGAGGATGACTGCTTTTAGACGGGAGACGCTTAGATCGGTAGATGAGGAAGACGATCTAAGAGGGAGAAATTAATGTTTGATCGTGACAAGTTGATGGGATGATTAATTAGATGGTGCAGGTGTAGCTTGTGTCCAGAACCAAGGTTTTGTTATCCGATCGGCGATGAGTCAGTTAGAGTTCGTTCGAGACTGTGCTTCGCAGCAGGATTTTCCGTCTATGCACTTTGCCAAGCTGGATTTTTGCAGTTCAAGGATAAACTACATACGAAGATTACGAATACCAGGGGAATTCTCCTTTATTTTTTCAATGTTCACTTCTCAGACTGTACTATTTTCAGATTTTATCTCCTTGATCAGATTTAGTCGTGAAAAAATAATTCTGTTCATTTAAGATTTCAGTACATTGGCAAAGTAAAGTTTTTCTCCTGACAATAACAGGCTCTCCCTTGAGATTAGAGATTCATTCCTGACTAGCGAGTACTCTGAGCACCCGAAAGCATGAAAGCATTTCGAACATCAACTTCCTCATGAGCCCGAGAGCACTCGAGTGGCGAAACATCTGACATCCGTCTTCTGGGGGTCGGAAATATTTCGAATGCCGTTATCCGTGAGAGTGCCGTCGCGGGCCCGAAGTTCGCAATTTCCCTCCGATTAATTCCGCGAAAGCGCTCGCCAGCCGCGAAGGCACGAATAGCCGGGATTATCAATGGCGGATTTATCGTCGGCGCGTAAAGCATCAATTCCTACGATCACGATCCGCCGCTCGCCGCGTACCGTCGACCTTGGCATTCAAGAATCACATTTTTCATGTTGCAGGAATACTCCGCGGACGCGGTGGCACACGTGCACAAGTACCTCATGAAGAACGAAGTCCCGGTTAATTTATTCGAGGTGGGTAAACCAAAATGTCATATATCGGCGCCGATTGCGTAACTGGCCGACAATGCGTGCCCGTTTCCCTCCCCGCGCACCCCGAACCGATCGCCAATCAGAGTCTTAATCCTGTTCGCAGCCGTACATCGAGGAGATATTCAATCATCTGCGAGGCGAGCCTTTCAAAATGTTTCTCGAGAGGTGAGTCACGCCAATTATAGACCCGGCAAAGTGTGAAACACCATAGTCGAAAGTGGACAGTATTATAAGACGCGAACGCTCTATCCTTTCAGTGAGAAGTACACGCGATTCTGCCAATGGAAGAATCTGGAGCTGAACATCCAGGTAAAGGCAATGAGCGACGTGTCGAATCGACCTGCATTATTTCGTTCGACCATTCCGTACGGGAGAAGCTCGCGTAGATGGAAATTAAAGCCTCCCGGTAGAACGCCCCCCTCACATCGGTCCCGGCACTCAATTTCGATAACCTCGTTTACAGCTGACAATGAACGACTTCAGCGTGCATCGGATAATCGGTAGGGGCGGATTCGGCGAAGTGTACGGATGCCGGAAAGCGGACACCGGCAAGATGTACGCCATGAAGTGCCTCGACAAGAAGCGGATCAAGATGAAGCAGGGCGAGACCTTGGCGCTGAACGAGAGGATAATGTTGTCGCTCGTCAGCACGGGGGTACGTCTTCCGGGCCTTGGACTCGCTCGGCTAACAATTTCGACCCCCCTCCTCTTCTCTCTCTCTCTCTCTCTCTCTCTCTCTCCACCCCCACGCCCTGGTCTGACCTGTCACTCGCAATTATCGACAGGTCGATTGCCCGTTCATCGTCTGCATGACGTACGCCTTCCACACGCCCGACAAGCTCTGCTTCATCCTGGACCTGATGAACGGCGGCGACCTCCACTATCACCTCAGCCAGCACGGCGTCTTCAACGAGCCGGAGATGAAGTTCTACGCCGCGGAGGTCATCCTCGGCCTGGAGCACATGCACCGGCGATACATCGTCTATCGGGACCTGAAGCCGGCCAACATCCTCCTGGACGAGCACGGCCACGTCAGAATATCGGACCTCGGCCTTGCCTGCGACTTCTCCAAGAAGAAGCCGCACGCGAGCGTGTAAGCTCCGAGAACGATCCTTCGATGAAATCGGCCGATCGCCGACGCCGTTTCCAATGTCAAACTTCGACCGCTTTACCTTTGCAGAGGCACGCACGGTTACATGGCGCCAGAAGTCCTCTCGAAAGCCACGCCCTACGACTCCAGCGCGGACTGGTTCTCCTTCGGCTGCATGCTGTATAAACTCTTAAAGGGACACAGTCCGTTTAGGCAACATAAAACAAAGGATAAGCACGAAATCGACCGTATGACGCTGACGATGGTGAGTAGAGGCGAGCGCGGGTCGCGTCTGACCTCATTTACGCGCATTAGAGCGTACACACACACACGTAGACGGTACGTGTGTGTATGCCCGGCCTGGCCTTCTAGCTCGATGGCTATAGTCAGCGTGCGTGCTATCTTCTCTTCAGACCGTCGAACTACCGGAGACCTTCTCGCGGGAGCTGCGCTCGCTCCTGGAGGGTCTTCTTCAGCGCGACATCAACAACAGGATCGGATGTAGGGGTGGCGGGGCCGACGAGCTGAAGGAGCATCCCTTCTTCAACGGCATCGACTGGCAGCAGGTGTATCTTCAGAAGTACACGCCGCCGCTGATTCCACCGCGAGGCGAAGTAAACGCGGCGGACGCCTTCGACATCGGCTCCTTCGACGAGGAGGACACCAAGGGGATCAAGCTGACCGACGCCGACCAGGATTTGTACCAAAATTTCCCCCTCGTCATCTCCGAGAGATGGCAGGCCGAGGTGGCGGAGACTGTGTTCGAGACAATCAATATCGAGGCGGACAAGGTACGTTCCTAGATTTAGTCTGGCTGCACTTGATCGATGCTGATGTCTTATGGATCATTTTCCACTTGACTTCAGATGGAGAACAAGAAGAAGGCGAAGCAGAAGCAGCGGTTCGACGCCGACGAGAAGGGCTCTGACTGCATCTTGCACGGTTACATAAAGAAGCTGGGCGGCCCATTCGCCAGCGCGTGGCAAACGCGCTACGCCAAACTGTACCCCAACCGGTTAGAACTTCATCCGGAATCGGCGACGAAACCTGAACTCGTGTTCCTCGATCAAGTGAGTCTATTATTCGGCATAATATTCAGCCTGACTCCGTCAAACTCGTTCTTTCGCCGAACCGCGCTCTCACTCTCTCTCTCTCTCTCTTACGCCGAAGGTCAACACTTAATCACGTTTTCAGGTCGAAGAGGTCGGGGCCGACCTTCAGCACGTGAAAGGCGAGCAGTGTATCGTCGTCCGTACGAGAGACGCCAAAATCGTACTTACCAATCCGGTAAGTGCTTATCGCTCGGCTTATCGTTCGCCGTCGTCGAAAGTGGATGAGTCTAACGCGCGCGTCTGTTTGCCAGGACGAGATAAGCTTGAAGGAGTGGGCACTTTCGCTGAGATCGGCGCACAAATGCTCAATGGAGATGCTCGGCAACATGGCGAAGAAGGCCGGCAAGATATACGGCACCGAGCGCGACGCCGTCAATCCGGCCATGCAACGATCGACGAACGGCAACCAGCAGCCAATCGCCAGCGTCTGCTCGTCATCGTCATACTCCAGTTCCACTGCCCCGCAGTAGCGACACCAGCAGCAGCGACTTTTTTTATACTGAGAGAACAATAGGCGAACGACGGATGGAGACAAATTATTAGACAGAAGAGGAAGCGCAACGGCGGAAGGGTAGTCGATAGACGTGAAGGAAGACAAGGCTGGCCGATAGACCAGGCAGGAGAGAGTAGGCGAGATGATCCGGCCGAAGGCAGGGAAGACGGTCGTAATTCGCAGAAGGACGTTCATTCGTTTATAAGCTTTATAACGCCCATCGCGTCGCGGTTCGAGATAGTCACAGTCGTTCTTCGCCAGAAGTACAAAACCAGTCGAATTTTTGTATTTCCTTTGTATGTCGAACGGTCGTACAGCGTCGACCGTTCGCCGTCATTTCTTTTATACCATTATATAAATCCTTCGTGCGACCATCGAGCCATTCCTTCACCCTGCCGCAATGGGAAAAAAAAGATGAGAAAAAAGCAAAGCCGATCTGGCGGACGCGTCGAGGACTGCAAACGCGGAACCCACGTTCGCGGCGTCGGTAAACTTATAATCGAACGAACGGAAGAGTAACGAGACGAGCAAATGGCGGCACACGTTCGTCCCTCGCGGAAGCTCGCTTCTTCCCCGTTAAGAGAGAAAAGAAAAAATAATGAAACAAATTCCGAGCAAGAGGGAAGTCGTTGATGCGTGCGCGCCGCAAAAGACGTGCTTCCTCCCGATTCCTAAAGCGAGACGAAAGCTAGCGGATGACCACCGTGCGGTTCACAGGTGCACTGCAAGGCAATATACTCTAAAACATGTATGCGAGCGAACTGAACGGGCACGTTGAGCAGAGAGAGAGAGAGAGAGAGAGAGAGAGAGAGAGAGAGAGAGGGGGGTTGGGGGGAGGGATGGAGGGGGGGTAAGAGGCCGAGAGAGAAGTTTCGTCGGCGCCAGGATGACGTCCGACGCTTCCTGACGTTGCGAGCTCTTGAATATATTACCCCCGTCTGGCGCGAGCTAAGAGTGCGTCCCTCTCTTCGTTAAAATCTTTAACAGATTTCCCACCCCCCTCGCCCACCCAGGCCAAGTCCTCCGAATGAAATATCCCTTGCAAGTCCCACTTATGGCGGGTAGCGCCGCGCTGTATAGAGAACTCTAGAAAGTAGCGTCGTACATTAATCAGGACTACGAGCGAGTCCACCTTACCTAATCTCGAAACCTCGCTCTGGTCGCTGCTCGGATGCATAGCATCTCACGTCGTTATATTTGTACGTTAGCTATATGTGCAATGTGGCGTAGCAAAGAAAAAAAAGAAAAAAAAACGTACTAGCTCGAGGTATCGAGTCCGTGTCGACGAACCATACATTGAACACGCATACACACACGTACACGTGCACAGACACACTTGAGACGAGGAGACGAGGGCATCGGAGAAACGGTCGGATGAACGGACAGGACGCGTGCAAGTTGTTCGGAAAGTCGGGCGTCATAATCGGCAAAGCGGAGGTACGCTCCATGACGTGCGACTTTCGAAACACCCTGTATATATATACACACACAGAGATACATTGAAGCAAACGACGATGAAAAAAAAAAGAGGGACAAAACAAACAACGTACACACACGGCAAAAATATGGAACAATCAATCCGGTAGTCTTATTATAACGATTATTATTAATTAATTAATTAATTAATATTACCGCAAATGAATCGTATTCTAATTCAACGCATTGTACTACTCGTTTACTTAATTTATTTACTAATGCAGGACGGTTTTATATTACCCCCCCACGCCAACACCACCATCACCACCATCACGACAACCACCCCCCTATGAACGTGAAACGATGATCTATTATTTATTATGTTACTCTACCCCGGCGGAGAGAGAGAGAGAGAGAAAAGAGAAGTTTGTACATTGACAGAAAAAATGGTCGAATAATAACAAATAACTGTGTATGCTACGGGCGGATGTGCGCGAAATTCGCCCTGGCAATAAACTGTACGAAGAACTGAGCTTCACCCGCTTATTGTCACTTTAATAAATTCGAGCGAGGCCTCGCGTTAACAAGAACGTAACGGGAACGTAACAGGAATAGGCGTCAAGCGACGATTAGCGACGGGAGAGCCGCCGCTTCGGCCCATTAAGATAATGACACGCGAAATAGCCTGCGCAACGACGCACAGTGTCATCGGAGTGTCATGACAGTGTCATGACACATCGTGCGCTCGGTCTTCGGAAATACTCGCGGGAGGATCGTGCTACGAGCTATGCGTCCCGAATCTCTCTTAAGAAGGTCGCCAGCTTGGGATCGACCTCCACCGAGCTCAACCTACGCTCCAAGGCCTCGAAGTCGACCTTTTCGAGCCAGATCGGCGGATCGACCTCTTTATTTGGCAGCGGGCACAACAAACGTTCAACAGCGGCGCAGACGCCGCACCAGGTCCTGAAGCTTAATGGCTCGTTAATCTCGCCAATTAAGTCCGTCAGCCGCCTCTGCTGATCGTCCGTAAGCGCCTTGCCGGTCACTTCCTGGAGAGCGTCGGCGATCTCGTTCGGCGAAATTTGCCTCTGCCCGATGACAGTCTCTTCGCTGAACCTGTTGAACGCCCTGCCGAATATCAACTTTCTGCCTGACGTCACCGAGACGTACTTGCTCAGGTAATCCAGCGGCGTCAGATCTGAAAGTAAGGTTTGGCTTCATGGGGAGTCTTTGGTATGGGTCTTGATAGCGTTCAGGCGGACCTTGCAAGGTATAGCTGTTCAGAAGTTCGAATCGGGCGGACTGGCGTGAAAATACTCGCGGTATGTTCTCGGACGTGACTTGCGAGACCTGGCGCGAGCCTCGCAAGCATAAGTGTCCGTCTTCCTTCACTCTCAGGGCTTCCTCGAAGGCGAGCCTCCTCTAACAGAATCGGTAGGCGTGTACGGTACTCGGCAGAATTTATTTCGCGATCCGTTATCAGCTTTACCTTCAGGGAGAATTCCGCCTCGACTTTCTCACGATCCAATTCGCGGCAGAGGTGTTTCAAGATATCGGGAGCGATAAAGCTGCCGAGCATGGCCGGCTCCACTGCCGGCGCTGTTGATTTTTCCGGCACCTTCTCCTCGTCCGCTGCTGATCCATCAATGGGAGCGACTCTGCAAGCGATAAGCTCGCAACAATCAATCAGGTATATAGCTATTGAAAATATCAGTATCGGGAACTAACGACGGCCTCCTGGACCCATCCGTAACTTGCGAGACCTGAGTTTCCGGCGGATCTAGAGGATCGCGAACTTCGGCCTGCTGACCATAAGTCGAAGATCTACGACATTTCCTTTTCTTCAGCCTCTTGCCTCGTCTGCGGATAATTACAGGCTCGTCGCTGCCGCTCTCATCCTCATCCACGTTCTTGGAGACCTTAGGACAAAACAGGTTCTACAACGCAAGGCATCCACTACCTTACCTACCAACGATTGCGAATCATACAATCTCGCCATTTTCAGCAATGGGCGAAGGCGGTCCCGAACATAATGTATGCTGCAGAACTTGTATTGGGGGTTGCTTCATAGGAGTCGGCCTGCAAACGGAGACCTCGCTCCTCCTAGGTGTCGGCGGCAGTTCGAGTGTCATGGCGTGCCAGGTGAACGTGTCGTTGTCCTGCAAAGCAACCCCTAGTTCACTTCACTGAGGGCAGCCTCCGACAGGTTACACCCCAACCTGTTGAGGCTGTTTCGTCCTGAGATCCAGGATCAGGGTGGTGCGCTCTCTAGGGTTGCAGGTGACAGGTGACGCATCTTGAGCAGGTCGATTGGTCAGAGCAGGGCCACTGGCCAAGGTAGGAGCCGGTGTAAGCGGTCTGGAATCCGTCTCCGTATACTTCCGGAACAACTCTTCCGGCACAGTGGTCGCATCACCTGCAGCACCCTCTCCGGAAGCATTGTTCCCATCCACCCCACCCAGAACCCCTCCAGCGGCCAACAGGCTCGCCCTGATCATCTCCATCTCCGCAGGAAGCAGCAAGGCTTTCCCTTCAGTCGCCTACGTTAAAACGAACTTCGAATCTATCCTACAACTCCTTCGACCACTCTCCCTCACTATCCCTACCCACCCACGAATCCTTGGCCCGGCGAACAACCTCCTTCGCCTCGCAGTCGGCAGGGTGATTGCACAGCACGGAGCAGCCATACGGATAAGGATTGAAGAGTCCGGCGAAAGGTCGAAGTGCGAAAGGTGCCGTTCGCGTGGACCCACTCAGCTCTACACGCTGCAGCCAAGGATGACAATCAGTGGTCGTCGGGCAGACAAAGCGTCTAGCGTACGTCGGACAGAATGAATAAGGAAGCGGTACCTTCGGCTGGGGTCTGCAAACCGGTCGCACGCGCGCAGAAATGAGGCCGGTCGCGCTCGCAATCCCTGGCATTCTCGCTGGAATGCGATAGACTCACTCTTTGCGGTGTCGAAGTTCTCGCTGAAACCGCGTTAACCTTGCGCGAGGAAAAATCGCGTCTCGCCGGAGAACATTGCCACGTTCCAACCGTTGTCTTGGCATCGTGCGTTGCTACGCTAGCTTGATGGGTCGATTATAGGCACCCCAGACACGTGCAAGGTACTCGTTCGGTTCTCGTTCGGTTCTCGCACGGTTCTCGCACGGTTCTCGCTTAACTTCCGATAGTGATACGTCGCTTAAATACGGTCCACGCTATTTTCAACATTCATCGAGTTTATTTTACAGCCTAAATGTATACATTGCTCACCGCTTGTAATATTCTAACGGCGAAGCGAGCGTTCGAAGCTTGTATCGCAAACGGAATTGCGCGTGATTCGACGCAGCCTATGTTTAACATGGATACATTTATGATGTTTTGCACTTTGTATTGCGCAGCGAATGGGCGTGACTGGATTTACAAACTCATGCGGAAAGACGCGCGATGAGATGACACGAAAATCGACGAGTCGGAGGCGGTGGATTGTCAGTGATTCGAATTCGGGAAGATGAAGGGTCCTTATTCGAAGTATTCGTGCTCCCGCGGTCGTAAGACCTTGAGATAAGGATGTTCCTCTACGTGACCGCGATACTTCTTCCTGTACTTAAGGCCGGTAACCAACGTCGAGCTGTTCGGGAAGGCTGTTTTACCTTTGAACATCGTATCTAGCTCTGAAACAAGAAATAAATAATCATCGTCTAGCCACCGCGGGGAAAAAAAAGAAGGAGAAACTCTGAACTTCTGGGTCACGATAATTAATACGCACCGGGATCGAAGCGGACGGCGTTTTTCTGAATGTGCAGATTCTTAGGCAGATCCATCTTAAGCAGGGTATCGTAAGGCGTTGACGTATCCACTGGCGTCAGGTAGAACTCCTTCAATTGCCCTAGGAAGCGGAACATGCGAAAGTAGTGCGCGATTCGTGCGAATGAGCGCTAAATATGAATATCGGGTCTCCGTTCTCGGAACGGCAGATCCTTTACCGATAGTCCGAATGGAGCAAAGCAAGGAGTTCGGTACGGAATACCCCAGCTCCGCGGCACACGCCGAGAAGATATCATATCTAGTCCGGAGGCCCTCTATCTTCGTGTCATCATTCGCGTTGAGCCCATGATCCGTGCAAATCTTCGTTATCCTTATGGCCGCATCGTGCGCTGGCTCGTACGCTTTCTGCGGTCGCAGAAATCTGTCGAAAGACGCAAACGTCGTAAAGTCAATTGATCCCTACTCCAGTAACCGTACTCGAAACGATATAGCAATTTCCGATGTAAAACGGGTCATTGTGGACCCGACTGAGACCGTTCTTCCCCGTATTCATTTCAGAGACGCGTCGTTTCGTGGCGGCACGAAAGGCAGACGCGAGTAGCATTTAGAGAACAGGTCTCGTTGCAAGGTCGCGCAGCGGTTTTCACAATCGGCTCGAAAAGATGGCTTCAACAGGTACGCAGCCTGCATCGCGGCTTACGTGGCTGCGAGACATTCTCGCGGCTATGAGGAAGAGACTGCCGGGGTGACACAAAGGTACGAGTCTTTTTTTGCGTCCATGCGAAATCGCAGTCGGCCGTCCGCAGTTGGCCTGGATCTCCAGCGAGCGAGAGCGGGAGGAAGGAAGGTAGGAAGGTAGGAAGGTAGGAACGAGACAGTCGGGGAGAACACCTGAATTACTGAACAAGCGACAACGCCGTGACGCATTCCGTTGTGAACGAATGCGCGCGTCTCAATCAAGGTCTCTTTGTTTCCTTCTGCGTAAAGGCGAATGTGGCCTGACGCTCGTTTCTCAATCTCTTGCCACGCAATTGCCATGAGCGTGTATTCGGCAGATGGTTCCTGGCTTCGATCGAAAATATGGCTCAGCTATCGTGCTCGTCGTAAAGAGTCGGACGAATATTTCTTCTCTTTTACCGGCGCGCTCTAGAACCAGCTGGAGGACGACGGCGGATCGATTATTATTTCCAGAAACTCGGCTACACAGCATCCTCGGGCTCGTGCATTGATTTTTAACTAATCAATAAGTTCCTGCGATTCGGCCGGCGGGAGAGGCGCCGATGCGCGGGCAATATTTTTTCTTCGACTCTTTCGAAAAATTGAGAGTACGCTGCGTGCACGAATTACAGCGAAGTAGCTCTAATCGTGACGAGTACCAGCCGATTGGTCATGATTCACGTTTCGGGGATGGGCAGGCAATAATTCCGGGGACGATTATTAGCCCCTGGGACGGTCGGCGGCAAAATTCGTTAGGCACGTGATAATCATTGATTTTGCGTTACCAATCAATATCTCGCCGCGTCGGGACTATCTCGGCACCGACTCGCGCCAAACTTTTCGTACTGGCCAGAAGGCGCCCGTTGGTTAGAGAAGGAGAGCTGGTCGAGGAGGGAGAGGCGGACATCGAGAGAGAGAGAGAGAGGGAGAAAGAGAGAGTGCAACTATATGCACGCGTCATATACGTGGGAGAAAGGAAAGGGTAGGAAAGGTGGGCGAAGAGTAAAAGGGATTGGAGGGGGGAGGGATGGAGATCGATGTCCAACGACTGTACGGTGCTGCCCCCCAGGTTCCCATTCCCGAGGTACAGTTATGGATAGTATTGACCAGTGGCGAAGCCAGAGGCTCGGGAGCCCCGGGAAAAACGATTCCTCACGTCATCCGCGACCGCCGATTCGGAACGACAGATGGAAATTTTGCGCCTGCCTCGGAAGGGACAATCTTTTCTCCGAACAGCGATCGTTGTCACGTCTCGCGAGCGATAAGCCGACGATCGGAAGATGAAATCCAATCGAGGCGGACGTTGACGGGTAACCGTCGACCTTTCGCTTCGTTGACAGCGGGAAATATATCTGGTTCACCGGACGTATTACCGAGAACTCGCGAACGGGCAGGAATCGCGGAACAGGTGTTCCCAGTCGGAATGTCTACGAGCCGCTCATTCGGCGGACATTTTTACATTGTCGCCGAGACGTTCGTCGCTTCGAAATGTTTGCATCCTCGCGAAACAGAGAGAGAGAGGAAAAAAGTAGGCGAGCTACCGGTTTGCCTCGTTACGTAACAGCCCGACTTTGATCGTTTTCTTTCGGATTTTGCGCGTTTACGGCAGCGGCGCGCTCGATTCCCACCGGGGGCATTTCTATATTTTCCACTTGGCAAAATTTACGTAAATTCCTTACATAACTGCGACTCGGCGGCGAGCTGGAAGACGTGGGTGCGTTTGCCCGTATAGGGAGTCGTACGTTCGAGCACGATGCTGGCCATTCGAAGCCGTGCATGTCGCTCGACAGGTACGGGGGGGCTTTTCAACGATTTTTCGACGATTTCCCGTTGTCACGAAGCGAGGACGATATAAAGGAGGACAATAAGCGGACGACGAATGAGTAAGCGCTCGAGGGAGAGAGAGAGACAGCCAGACAGAGAGAGAGAGAGAGAGAGAGAACGAGAGACCGGGAAGCGAGAGGGTCGAAGGGCATGGGATGGGAAAGGACGGAGAGGAGTGATAGGTTATCGTCCCGAAAAAATGTAAGGGAATTTTCGCCTCGCTCCGTCTCGCTCGCATAGCGGTACACAGGAGAGTGTGACGCGACAGCAAAGAAGTTACGTCACACTCCTGTTAGAGAGAGGCTCGACGGTAGGAGACCGTAGGAGAGACGGAGGCGAGCGAAAGGGGAGGGAGCGTGGGGAGAAATAGAGGGACGAAAGGGGAGAGGGGGGAGGGAGGGTGCAGAGAGGGGGGAGTACGAAGGGCGGGAGGGGTGGCGTAGAAAGTCGTTACGCGGGGGGCACTCGGGACGCCGACGTCCTCCCTGAGAAGCTGTCAAATCTAGCGAGCTATTGGCCGCGCAGTGGGGGAGAGGTGGCAAAGAGCAATATGGCCGCAGTGTGTCCTCCGCCAGTTAGCCAGCGGCGCGACGTAACGCGAAAATCGCCGTGAGAGACGGTCCGGGTTGCGCTTAGGGAAAAAAATTGTGATCGCTTACCCCTTGGCGGCGAGGGACGCCTGGGTGGCGCGCAGCTTTCGATTGACCGGGGTGAGATCGACCCACTTGCTCATGTGACGCGACAGTTGAGTAGGTGCCGTGCCGTGGCTCTGCTGGGGAAAGAGAGAGAGGAAAAAAAAAAGAGTGAAGTAACACGACGATGATCGCGTTAGCAGTGTCTAGCTGCCTGTACGCGCACCGTGTCGCACCGCGACGAGTGACTTGATCGCGGCGGAACGTCGTATCGCCAACGCTGCCACGATCTATTTTGTGCGCGACGCGAGTGATGACAGGGCTGCCCTGAGTGAACAGTGCGCAAAGTGTTGTCGTGCTAGCCGCATAATAAGAGAATTTACTGACCGTCCCAGCGACAGAGCCCAGCGTCGATGTACATTTCGCCGTATTTCGGAGTGCGAGACCATGCCTGATGAGCGCCGCCATCTTCTACGAAGTAGTCGCCGTTGTCGTCGTCGTCGTCGAAGTCGAAGCGAGCTGCGCCAGTGACCGGTAGGGGGCGCCTCGGACGGCTGCGCTTGTTGTTTCCCATCGTCCGCCATTTTACGGTCGCCATTGAGAAGTGAAAACCCTCCTAAATGTTCTCGAATAATAGCGGCCTCGCCGTGTGATTTTCGGGGCTGAGAGGCGCGCCGCCGCGAAGTGTTGCTAATGAATATACGGCGTACGATGGAGAAGCCATGACGCACCCGTCGCATCAAACGAACGGCGCCAGCCTGGAGGACTGCCACACGAATTTCTTCGCACTGGTGAGTGATCGCGGATCTCGCGGATAGAGAGAGAGAGAGAGGACGGCCCCAGGCCAGCCACAGTCCGCCGACGATGGCTATCGGGGCGACCGCAGCCGAACCGACCGAACCCAACACCTCGGGGGCATGTCCGCTGGGCCACCGAACTCTCTTCTGTCCGGCAACCCTCCGTCGACGGCTAACCGACCCCCGAGATTACCCGTCGTCCGTCGTCTACTCCTCTCCCCCGTATCCTCGGACCACGCCGTGCCCTGACGCACTCGCCGAAAACCCCCTTCGTTCCCGGTGGCCCAGCCGAGAATCCTGAGGGACGTGTGCCAGGGCACACGGGGGGTTACCGGACGTGTTCGGCGCCAGACAACTGTGCTTCGAGAACGTCTGCGCTGGCCCTGCGACGTACGCACCGACAGTCCTCTGGCTTAACCTATATATTCGGATCCTCTTCCCCGTCGACAGTGCCTTCATCGTCCCGTTCGAAGTCGTGTTCGTGCTCTCAACCGTGCCCTACGTTGACAAAAATTCTCGCCTGTCGTAGTGTCTACTCGTCGTCGTTGTCGTGTTCGTCCTCGTCTCGCCGTCGACGTCGTCGTCGTCGTCGTTGACGACATCATCGACGTCGTCGTCGGTGTTTGTGTACCGCGGGCTCCCTCCACCTCCACCACCCTCCCTCTCGCCCCCTTACGTGCCGCTCCCCCGCACTCCGCCCCTCGCCCACTCGTCCAACACATACAGACACGCAGACACACGCATCCACATTTTTGCTCTTCGATACCCCCCGCCCTGTCCTCTTCGAGACCGTGTATGTATATGCTGACGCGCGCGCGCGCGATCGCGCACTCTCGTGGTCGTGTGTGTAGGTGCGCGCGCGCGGCCGTGTGCGTGCCCGTGTGTGTGCGTCAGTGGGATTTGAAGTTTGTTGTGCGACCCAATGTCATGCCTGATTCACGTCAGCCGCGAGTTTTCAGTCGTCCGCCGCGGCCGCCGAGAAGTTTTGCAGGGACGAGCAAAGCACGCGTCGTGCCTCATTCCCTCTTTCTCGTTCGTTTGCCTGCTTCTCGTACTCTTCCTCTCTCTCCTCTCCTTCGACAACTCCCGTTTTCTCTCCCCCGACCCAGCCTTCTCGCACTTCTTCCACTCTTACGAAATTCCGTTAATATTTCCGTACGCCAACCTACGTGACGCACGGCTGTCTAGTTGCCCGGTGCTGTCGAGTCTTTCAAGAGAGAGAGAGAGAGAGAGAGAGAGAGAGAGAGAGAGAAGAGAGACAGAGAGTGCGAGATAGAAACTGTTGCCTAGAGTACACGCAATTCGTAACGTACGCTCGCGTAGAAACGTCGCTTTAAACTTATTCCGGCTCCGATGCCTCTCCCCGGCGAATAGATAAGGAGATCGTCTCTCGTAACATTCCTTTCGCCTTTCGACACTGCGGGGGAGGCAGACCGCACTCCGACAATCCCGGCCTCGAGGCCTCCATGCTCCCCGACGACTTCCACTCCGACTTCCAGTGCCGGTCGCGCGTTCGGAAATCGTGTCAAGCGTTTGTTTCTGCTTCGGCCCTGTCACGGACGTCGCGGGCCCCTCAGGCTCGTTCCCAGTATCCCGCGAAACACTGAAGCCTATCCCAGGTCGTTAGCTCTCCTCTGTGACATTTCCGAAATTGTCATCCACCCGGCTACTCCCTGCGAACAAATTTTTATTCCGCGCCTCGCGCGAAATTACGAGGCCTACGTGCGCGTGAGTACGGTAACGTAAGACGTAAAGTACGCTTTCGGTATACTCGGACTGGTACGCTCTACCTGTACGTGCAAGGCCTTTCTCGACTTCTCTCTCTCTCTCTCTCTCTCTCTCTCTCTCTCTCTCTCTCTCTCTCCTCGTCTCTCTCCGACACCTGGTTCCTCTCCGGCCGTATGCGCGCGCGACTCACAGACACCCGTGTAGCGGCAGGTATAACGGCGAGCGGACACATTTTTCTGTTACTCGTCGGCACATCGCATTCCCACGATCAAAACACATCGGGCCCGCTCTGAATGGGGAAACGAGAGACTGCGCTTCGTCTTTCCGCTCGCGGCAGGCAATCGCGACGAGTCTCGCCGCAGACGAACGCGCCCGGTACGAAAATTCCCGTTCGCAAAATTGCCCTTTCACAGCAACATATATACACACAGACACATATATATACACACATCGCCGTCCGGTTCCCTTTTCGGCCCGGCATTGTGGCGCTCGGCGCCGGCGATTAATCGAAGGGCGAGCTCGATACGCACGAATAACGGTCAATACTCGGACACATCCGACGTAGACGTGCACGAGATAAAGGCATCCCGAGCCGTGACAAATAACGCCCGATAGCCTTCAGACTGTATCCGTCAAAAGTCACGGCGGCGGCTGTCACGGCAGCGAAGCCTCTCCTTTTCCGAATGAATTCGATGCAAATCCCGGCTCGTCGAGGCATATCGAGAGGTGCGGGACCTGAAGGTAGGGGGGAGGAAGGGGTGTACCCGAGAGCCGTTGGCGTTCGAATTTCGATCGGTAACAACAGGATTTTAGGAATGTTGCTTCGCCGGTGCCGATCGTCGCTCCGAGGAGGCGTTCGGTGTGCTCTGCTTTTGTCCGTAACGTTTCTTTCTCTCCCTCTGTCCCTCCGTCTCAGCTTTCCCCTATGGGAAGTTCGTTAACATCGGCGATAGTTCGTCGTCCTCCTCCTCTCTTCCTCGCCACCTCCTCCTCGAGCCCGAGTCGCGAGTACTACGCGCGCGAATTCGATTCTCTCTCTCTCTCTCTCTCTCTCTCTCTCTCTCTCTCTCTCTCTCCCTCTCATGCCCTCTCTCTCTCGCTCCCTCTATTTCCTTCTCGCTTTCGACACTCCGCAAATGTTTGCAGCGCCGTTCTGCCCGATAATGCTTTGACATTGATCCGTTATCGGATGAAATTGCAAAGTATTACAATCGATAGGGAAGCGCTCGAACACGCGTGACGCGCACGCATACTGTGGCAGCGTGCCGAGCGTGTACGTACCACACACGCGTAAGGAGATACATACGTACGGCACAGACGCGACAGCGTCGCGATCGTTGTTTACGGACCGATAAATCGTCCGGGCATTTCTAGCCACTGGTCGCGCATCTCTCTCTCTCTCTCTCTCTCTCTCCCTCTCCCCCCATCTCTCTGTCTCCCTCTCGATTATTAATCGCCTAGGGAGCAGTTTGGCAGACGCAGTCGGCTTGCAACACTCGAAGGCGGTCGTCTCGTTCCAGTTTGTCGTCGGCGCGACGCGACTCTTTGCCCGCGAACTCTATATCGCTCGCCGGCATGACTTACGAGGTGTCGCCGGGAAGGCGCGATAGAAAAATCGCTTACGAGGCCTTTTTAGCGCGGGGCAGCCTCCTCCGATTCTCGATAAAATCCAGGCAGAGGCCGGGCAAGGCGGCCAGAGGCCGGGGCAGCCGGACAATGTAACACGGCAATGCTCCGAGGCTCGAGGCAGCGACTCTCATTCCGAACCGGCGGCCTGGCGCGATTTGTCGCTCCGGCGAGAGCCTGCCGAACGCGAACGTGTTGCGAAAGGTCCTTAACGACCCTCCACCTCCACCTTCTCCTCCTCCTCTTCCTCCTCCTCCTCCTCCTCCTCCTCCTCTCGAACGTTCGACGTTTACGAACTTCGGCCCCTTCTCCCGGGTCGATCTCCGGAATCGCGGACCGTCACGACTCGCCATTATAATCGAGAGTGAAGGTACGAAGGTAGGGGTGGTATATTGTCGGAGTGTCCCGTTAAGCGTAGACGTCACGTAGGACGCGAATCGGGAGACGAGTCGGCGCGTCGGGACGCCTGTCCCTATCCGCGACGGACGCGTCGGAGTTCCGCTCGAAATCTGACGGCTCGAGACTGTTCGCAGGGACGACGAACGACACTCCGGGAGTAGGATTCTCGAGTCGTGACCTAAAATCCCGATCTGCGCGCGGAGGCCGAGGCAAATGCCGGGTGGGCGTTCGCGAGTGCGTCCTCCTTCTACGTTAATGTGAGAACTGCTGCATTGTACGCGTACTTTGCGTTCGTTACTCGCGCCATCGGGCAACACCTTCTTCATCTTCTTCTTCTTCTTTCTCTTCTCCCTCCTCCCCTTCGGACACCGCTAAAGCCATTCTCAATACCCGAACTCATCCCAACGACCCATCGCAAGCGCCGAGCTCACGCGATCCGCCCGAAATGTCAAAACATCGTAAAGCGGAAATCTACCGAGTCACACACCTCCTCGGTCTGCTCCAAATACAGACCTCGCCATTCTCCGCGCCCATTCGCTCCAAATGGAAATTCGCGCTTCTTCATTAAGTCATCTCATCTCCCTACATCTTGACCGAATCCAACTGTGTCAATATCGATCAACTTTGAACCCACCGATTGACTCTTTCGCTCTCATGCCCGATTCTCACCCGGGGGCCCTCTACGACGTGGTTCGCGGAAAGCCGGCTCCGACGTGGGAACCACTGACTCGTTGTACACGCAGCCACGTAGCGTTCTAGTGACTCCTTGGCTGCGCTATAGGTACGTCAGGCACGCGGCTCCTCGCGGCCGACGAAGTCACTCGGCTAGATTATGCTGAAACTGGTGCTCCGAGGACGAGGGTAGGGAGGGCGGGGAGCGTTCATGGGCGAGAGAAGGACGGCCGGCGAGTTGAGAGCGCGAGCGAGCGAGTGAAAGAGAGAGAGAAAGAGAGAGAGAATGGGCGAGGGACGGAGGAACTGGAAGAGAAGCCGGGGGGCTCGCCGGAGCCTAGGTGAAAGCCTTGCACCGCGAGGACGTGACGTGTTAAAGCTATAGGAGAGCCTCTCTCTTACCTCCGCAGAAAGCAAGGCGGACGAGAGTGCGAGATTTCAGTCGCCTTGCCATTTCGTAGCCCGGCCAACCTCGGGCCCCCTGCCCGCCGTCGGTCCAGAAACGATCGTTGACTTCGTTTTCGACCTCCGCTTCAATTACGCTCCGATCCGTAATTGGAGTCCGCCGCGTTTCGTAGGTCGGAGGTTCTCGACGGCTAACAACGCCGACGACGCTTTCGTCAGCGGCGAGAAACGAGGAGGAAGCTTCAGGATTTCAGAATTGATTTTGAAATTGATTTTGAAATTTATTTCGGTCGGATCAATGGGCAGCGAATTGTTGACGGTACGCCTCGACAGCGTGACTGTCATGGCCGACCGGCGTTGACAGTCTCCGTCCCATATCGGGGCGAAGGCCCGACGGCTTCGCTCCGAAATCGATTTCCGTGCGCGCGCGGCCGACGTTTCACTTTGAAATTGGCGCCATCTCCTAGGCTTCCCTAGCCGCGCCAAGCGGCTGTCATAGGCGCATCGAACGTTTCTACTACGTTCCGCTCGAACGCACGCTCGGCTCACGATTTCATTGAGTCGTTCTCCTTCGATCTCGACTCCCCCCCCTAACGGATTCGACGGAGTCGATTTTCACCTCCGTCATTGTTCCCGATCCCATCGATTATCTAACTCGAGACCTCTGTCCACGTTCGGAACGTTTTACACATCTGCCCGTCGAAATTTTGCTCCGCCGGCGACGAAAATTTTCATTGACGACCTTCGAACTTTCGAAAATTGACCCCCCGCAGAAAGTCCGATATTCCCGCCATGGAACATCCTCGATTCCGCGAATCCTTCGTCGAGGCGGCTCTCCGGATCGGTTTCTCGTAGCTGCCAACCTCGAGCAGGCGCGCGCGTGCGTGCTCGTTTTTCTTTGTCGCTCGGCCCGTTCGGACGCTTTCAAAAAGAAGTGAAAACGATTTATGGAGTGAAAGGTCCGTCGGCCGTCGGGGTCGAACGACGAATTCTCGAACGGCCGTCCGATTCGTTCGCCATCGACGAAAGGCAGAAGTTACGTCGGCCGCTTAGGAAGTACTTGAAGATGCCGGACAATCCCGATCGAGTCGCCTCGCATATTAACAGCCTGCGATATCGAGGCCGAATACTCGAACCACCTGCCACTCCGCTGCACATACTATCCTCACCTTCTTCGCGTACCGTCCTCACCTTCTTTTTTCCTTTTCGGCTTTGCCGGCCGCGTACGAGTTACGCTGGGCCGGAGCGCACGTTTCTCTTACGTGCAATTCCCCCATTGACGCAACCCCCCCGAGGAAACGGGGAGGGATCGATCGGAAATTGCTATTCGGGGAACGCGCAAATTGCGTTCGAGTGCGATATAGCCTTCCCGGCTGCCATTTTCGTCCTGACAATCGTTAAGGATCGCCTAGCCGAACCGAACGATTAACCGGAGAGCTTCTCTGCGAATCTCGCGCTATTCCGGGGGCGCAGCATACACACTTACTTGTATATATGTCTGTGTACACGTATATGGGGTACGTATTGCCCGGTATCGACACAATCAGGCACGCTCGAGTGGCTCTAATAATTGCGCCCGTTATGCCAGGCAGCGACATTTAATCGCCTCCGAGATTTTCCATAACTGAAGCTGCCGTCGGACGACCTCGGCCGGCGTCGGAGGCCTCTCGCGAAAAATCCCGATCGGCTAGCTCCGCTTAACAGGGACCCCCGCCATTAAAATAGCTTTAATCGACGGCCGACAGGAAAAAAAGGATCGTTCGGGACAGTCGGCATTTTAATGGCTCGCAGGACGATTCGGCCCCGGGGGACGGGCGAGATTTTTCTACGAATCGGTAAAAACGATGGCGCGAGTGTCTCCGAGAGACCCCGAGTCGAGTTCGTGAATCCCACTTTCGAGAAAAAGGCCTGTGTCTGCCGAGAGAGTCGGGTGGCCACGCACTCTGGCTCGTTACGCGTACGCTTACGCTCGTGCCGCTTTAACGACGTCGGGTGGAAGGAGGGCACTAACAGGAATGGGGACTTATGGCTGCGGGAATGCCCTCCGGAGTACCGTAAATAAACTGTATCGTCATAAAAATAGACCGCGGAATTTCTCTAAATCCTTGCGCGTACCCCTCGCGTCACCCCCAACCGTCTCCCAGCACGGGAAACGCACTCGAGCGCACTCGAACACACTCGAACACACTCGAGCACACTTCCCATAGTGGTACAAACTCGACCCAGTCGTCGATTCTCTCTTCCCTCGACGCGGATTTCGTCCGCTCTAATTCGGGCGGTAAAAATCTATTTCTGTTCTTCCCACCGTTGACCGCGAAAAACGGCGGCGGGACCCGGAAGTCGACGTGGGAAGTGACGTTGTCCAGGAATCGCTCGCCGGGAGTGCAGGGGTTGGTGACCGCCGAAATCTGTTTTCCGCTAACCTGTGGAGGAGGGGGTGGGATGTCGGCCGAGTGGGGGAAGGGTAGTAATCACCGCGTCGAAGCGGGGAAAATGAGATTGCGAGGCTGGCGGTGGCCATATCGATCCTTCGTCTCGTGCACCCCGCGGCCCGGTGATATCTTAAAAACCGTTCCGCTTCCCACCGACCTTCCCTCCCACGCGAACGAAGATGCCTCGCCGACGATTCCCACACGTTTCCGCGAAACATCCTCGAAATCGTCGTTCAGCGTTCCGCTCAGAAAATTAATCGACCATAGACGAGAATCGATCGTCGTGAGAATCTTCTGGATCAAGATCCACGAGATCCACGAGATCAACGGGATCAACGGGATCAACGGGATCAATGTCAAGCCGCGGTTGACCCAGATGGCCGGAAAAACTGTAGGCCGACGTTCGGCAAAGGACCCGACGACTTCCGGACTCGCCAGATTGAGAGACCGACGCCGACGTAATAATCGTCGCGACGTGTCACAGTTTTCAGCCTGCGGATAACGTTCGGCGCGTTATCCAATCGGTGACGGGGACCGTGAAGTTTCACTCGCACAGCAATTTACCGTTGGCCGGCCTGGCCTCGGCCGAACGTAGACCAGCCTCTCCGTCGGGAAAAGTCGCGGCGATAAAAGGCGCGAACGGGGGAGAAAAGAAGAAAAGTTGCCGGATCGGACAACTGTCGGCGGAGTTTACAGTTACGATGAAGAGGCCTCCGACGGAGAAGGCGCGTGTAATCGAGGAAACGATTCGATTCCTGTTGGAGCCGATCGTCGCTTCAAGGTCCACCCATCGTCGCGATGGCGACGGGCGACGCCATAGTTGGATCGGCGACAACTCCGAATCCCCTATTTTTGCCCATTGCACTCACTCGCGTCGTGGCCGGCCGGGCGGAGAGTACGCGATATGTCCGATTTGACGAAATTCCAATTTCGTCGTTCGCCGGACAATGTTCGCGCTTTTAGTGCCAAACGGCGGGAACACGGATTCTAATTCCGTAATGTCAGGGTCTAGGTAAATGTCGCGAGGCACTGATTAACTGTGCAAATAAATTAAATGTATAGATGAAGGTAGCGGTAGCGAACGATAATGATGACGATGATGATGATGATGATAACGATCGCGTTACGAGACACACAGTGACCGTTTTTCCTCTTCCCGCCACATAACCGTTCATCCGTACCCTCCCCGCGGAGGAAGGCGGATTACTTTCTCGCTCAAAATGATCGTGCCACGCGCCGCCGTTGAAATAACCGGGCGCACAGAGAAAGCGAATGCAATGACCCGGCTTCGAGGAGGACGACCGTGGGGACACATCGTAGTCCCTCCCGATATCGGCCCTCGACATTCCTCGGTACAATGCCCTCCCGATCCTTCCGACTTAGATCCCGATCGAACCGCCCGCGCGCGCGTGCCCTCTCTTGTCTTACCTCTCAATTACATCAGCCATCGGTATGATCACGTAGATCGACCCGAGAGCGATCTCGCATTTTTCTTCCGCGAGTCGTATTTTCTTCCGCGACTCGTCTCTCGCTGCTCGTCCCCAGAAACGTTTCGCAGCCGTGGATGGCCTCCCTTCTTTCGTGGAATCTCGAATTTCACGGAGGGGTCCCGTCGCCATCGTCCGGCGAGCGCAGGTCCTGACAGGAAAGGCAGAAGGGGCCGCGAGGGTAGAAGCGAGGCGGAAAGAGGTAGGAGAGAGCCTATCCCATCCGTATGGGATGGGATGGGATGGGAAAGCGTAAAAGAGGCGGGCAGGACTCTGGGAGAGAGTGAGCTAAAGAACGGTGGAGAGAAAGAGACGGAGAGAAGAGAGAGACAGGCAAGAGCCAAACGCGTCTGAGAGAGACAGAGAGAGAGTGAGTGAGAGAGGGAGGGAGACAAAGGAGAGGTGAAAGAGAGAAAGAAGGCAGCCGCGTGCAAGGATGTGACGGGGGAATATAGGGGTTCCCCAAGTTGAACCCACGCGGGCGGCCTTGCACGTCGCCTTGCTTGTATTGATCAGTAAGCCTGACAGCCCCGTAGCGTTACGGTGGGCGCCTTCGTCCACATCGGCGCGAATATTTTGTCGCGCCGGCCGCCGGCGGGCGCCAGCGTCCACCCCTTCCTTCCTGCATTCTCTCAAGACGAGACTTCGCTATACGAACAGACGCCGTTCTCTCTCTCTCTCTCTCTCTCTCTCCCTCTCTTTTCCATGGAAATGAGACTCGAATTCCTGCGAGGGCGACCGCCCGTAGACGCTTCCCGAAAAATTGACCTCGGTTCTCGCCCTCGCCAGATGCCTCCGACGCACCTGGACACCGTTTCGAATAGCTTGCCCCGACGAAGCTCTAGCGCGAGAGAACGATGCGTGGGAGTCTGACGGCAGCTCAACTCGTTTCGCAATTCGATATTCTCGACGGCCAGGCTCCTGAAATTCTCAAATTTTGCTGAACGTCTCTTTATCGAAGATACGATAGACATCCACGATTGAATTCTCATCGGTCGCGGAAGACTTTGTTCTCCCAAACAGATTGCGGAGGCCGATGACGCTGCCGTGCCGTTCTTTCCACTTGCCTCACGAGTCGGCGTCATTCATCGCGCAACGTTTCCGTTCCGGTCGAATGAGACACGCTCGCGGTTTTCCGCGACGCGAAATGCCACGACTCGACCTAACCTGACAACGCGCGCGTAGTTGGGAACACCCCCTCATGGTTCCCCACCGCCTCTCGTGCCAGCTCGCGATCCTCCTCGAGCGTCGTTCCCGCCTCCGTGGCCCTCATATCATCGAAAGCGTGACCGGGCCAGGCGTAGAAACCTGCGCCGCAGAAAACGGACAAGTGGCCGCCGTGCGATTGCGTGGACCAAAACGTGAAAATGACGTCTTCTCGAGACGAGCCTGGGTGCATCCTGGCGTGAGCGGGAGCTTTCTCCGAAGGTTCTCGCAGTCGGCCGGAGGTTCTAAGCAGGCCTCGGCGCGCTCGCTTTTGGCGCAAAACGGTTGGTCAATGATTGCGGAGTGAAAGATACTCTCAAGGCTAAGTGATTCACGTCGGAGTCATCTGGGTTGCAAGGCGTCGGTAGCCGTTCCGCAACCTCCTTCCTCGCCTCTAACCGACGTCGTCGTCTCTTATCATCGTCTCCTATCACCTCATTCAAGATCAACCCTCTCCCAGCATCCTCTACTCGAATCCTCCCATCGCCATGGCCCGACGCATCGAAACCGGTCATCGTCCATTACTTTCTCTCCCGAGCACCGTGCGAACAATACCAGCCTCGTACAACACCTTCGCGTGCCTTCGCATTCTTCCATCGCGCGCGATAAGCGACCCTACAACCTCCCCGCCTGCCCTCCGCATACCTCGCGCAATCCTCCTCTCTTCCTGCCCCAATGACTGACAATACCCCTCACCCCCCTGATCCCCCAGAGCACGCGCTCAATGTACGAGCAACCCCAGATACTGACTCCGCGAGTCATCGTACCTTGCGCAACTCAACCTTCCCCCCCGAGGCTCGTTTCTCGGCAATCGATGACGGTTGCCGGCCGTGTGCGTGCGTGCGTCCGTGCGTGCGTCCGTGCGTGCGTGCCACGACCACCCTTTCGCTCGAGGGCTCCGGCAACGCAGCGACACCGGTGGCAAGTCGATTAGCCGGTCATCGCGCATAGCGGATCCACGCTGCCCTCGGCACGTTAATTACCGAGGCATAAATGTCGTCCGGGTAAAGGGCAGAAGGTCCGTACACGGGCGGCGTTGGCGAGAGAGAGTGAGAGAGAGAGAGAGAGAGAGGATACCGCCATCGGCCTCAGTCGCCATGGCGATACGGAGCGCGCGGGGGGGAGTTCGAATTGGCACCGCTTTTATATCAGCTGGCGGGCTAACCGTGACGTAAGGAGGTGGCACGCGCCTCCGATTGGCCGGGCGAGACGCGCGCCCACTTTGCCAACTGCGCGTGCCTTTATGGGTCTCTCTCGCGGCGGATCAGACATATCGTGGCGCCACGAATACTCTCGTACGCTTTGCCGACCCCCGGCTCCATACCCGCGCTCCGTACCTTCCACTCTGTAACCTCCGCTCTGTAACCTCCACTCTGTACCTCCACCTCCGGTGGCGCCGCCATTCATAGACACCGGAACGCGGGCAACGAGGATGCTAGCTGCGCGATCATCCTCGGAAGCGGATTTGCAGAGGAAAGCGGAAACCTTCCGGCTTACCCTTCCGACCATTCGTGGCCGTTCTTCGAATTTCGCACCGCTCGATTAATTGCGTTCCCGATGCATGAATATCGCACACAGACACACATGCACACACTGTCGGCTAGGTGCGAGCGCACCTGCGTCGGGGGTGGCCGATCAATTCGAGGAACGGCCACGTCGAAGGTTCTCGCGACATCCGCCTCCCGATCCCTCCGCACGACGGCCGGCTCTATTCGCCAGGCGTAAATATCGCGGAATCGTTGGCTTTGCCCGCCTAAAGCTCACTGCGAGTGCGCGAAATAATGACGGCATTGCGCGCGCGCGCGCGCACCGTCTCGTTTGCACTCGGACGCCGCATGTACGTGGATAGGGGGCTAGGTGCGGGTTGGAGAGAAAGAGAGAGAGAGAGAGAGAGCCATCGACACGTATATTCGCACTCTGGCTATTCGGGTGCGACACGCGCGTCGATCGTTGGCCGTGGACAGACATCGACTAATCGCGAACGTCGACCGCCGGAAAGCGCGCGAATCAGGTGCGATGGAGAAACCAAATCGGGGTGAACGTACTTGCCCTCTCTCTCTTTCTCCATTTTGTCCGCCCCTCGCGCTAGTCCGCTCTCTCTCTCTCTCTCTTTCTCTTTCTCTTTCTCCCGTTAACAGAGATAGAGCGTTTAACGACGCCCGTGTGGGTGTAATGGAGCGTATCGCGATCGCGGCACCGTTTACACCGGCGAAAACAAAATTGTCCGATGGGCGGCCGCGATTAGCGCTCGCTGCCGGCTACTTAGCGAAATCGAAGCCAGACACGCCAGGATTCGGCCAACCCTCCGCCCCGGAGATGCGAGCCCTCTCTTCCCACGGAAAAGAGGGCCGCGTGCGTGCGCCAGTTCGGAGGGAAGGGTGCTCAGGATTAATAAAACGGTCAATGATTGACTTTGAACGATGCGCGAGTAACCCTCATCCCCCTCTCTCTCTCTCTCTCCCTCTCTCTATCTCTCTGTCTGTCGCTCTCCCTCGCTCCCTCTCGGAGAGAGTCAGCGGGTGCATTGACGCGTGGCACTCTCCCGCCGGAATGCGACGAGTAGACCGCGAACGACGCTAATTGAGCGCTGTCAACCCTCGTCCCTCTGACGTGTCGAGTGCCGACAACTCGAACTGTTCCTCAAGATATCTTCGCCGACTCGCGCGCGCGCACCGGATACCCCCGCTTCCACGTGCTCTCGATGCCAGGCGGAAAGCTGTAAAACGCGTACGCGTATAAATAGGAGTTAAGTAGCAATTAGGCCCGTATTCCGCATCCTGCTTCCCTCCGTTCCTCGCCGATGGCGTACTAAACGTAGGGCTAACGACGAACAAAATTTTGTACTTTTTTCCAGACGGACCTCTGCGGTATAAAATGGAGGAAGCTCGTATGGGGCGAAGTGGCCGGCGGGTTCGGAGGCACTCCTCTGGAGGATCCGGTACTGTCGAGCTTCTCGCGGTGCCTAGCGGGTGACATTCTCTGCGTGTGGCGTCGGGTGGCCGCGACGCCGAGCGCCTCCGGGCCGGGAGCCGGCTCCGGCTCGGGCTCCGGCGCCAACTCCGCACCCGGGGCCGGCATCTTCGACCTGGGCATAGCGCCCTCACCCGCCCCGCCGCCCCTCTCCCTCACCGCCGCCAAGGAACTCTGGATCTTCTGGTACGGCGAGGAACCCGATCTCTCCGGCCTCGTGTCGCCGGAGCTCATCGCCTGCGGTACGTATCTATGATCGAGATGATGATGGCGATGATGGTGATGATGATGATGTTACCCTCTTCGCATCAGATGAAACATTAGGCATTGCTAGGTCTACATGCGAATGATTTCGTTAATACGTGTTCGGTCGGCGGTAGGATCGTAATACACACAGGTTTAATACAGGTTTCGACTTTGATTTCTGGTCCTCTTCAGTGCAATTCATAACTATTAACATCATGAAATATGAGAAACTTTTGTGGAGTTTTATTATTCTATTATTGATTGTTCATCTTAGTTACTTACTGTACTGCAAAATCTGTGTAGAATTCGCTAATGATTGAGAAATGAGAGATCGAAGACCAGTAAATCGATGTGATCTGACCTCGAAGTCAGAAGGGTAGGGGGTTAACGAGCCTCCGACGCTGGTGAACAGGCGTCGAAATTGTAGAGCGTCGACGAGGACGGCCGAGATTGGACTTTTAATGGGTTCGAGGATTAGTTTTGTCGCTAGGCCGCGAGCCGTTTTCAACGATGAGGGAAGGCCGAGGGGGAGGCAAGATTCAGGATTCGTCGAACGTTTCTGCGTTTCGAGGCCGGCAAGCGGCCGCCAGCTGGACGCGAGAGCGTGCGTCTCTAATTAAGGTTAATACGCGTTCGTCAGTGGCTAGGTGTCACTTCAGACGGCCGTAAAACGTGCGCCGGGGGGGTAATTGCTGACGTTGAAGGATCAAGGAAATTAGGGTAGAAGCGACGAAAGGAAAGCTATTCGCGGACAACGAACGACGAGTGCGTAACGACAATTAGGGTCGTAGGACTCGGGTCGACACCTTCCTTTCAATGAGAATCTCGAACAATTCGCTCGTTACCCGGCCCGCGAATACTATCTGCCATCCATTATCACGCGTTAACCGGTAGAGATACTAAGTGATAGGATGATAAGGGGTCGCGATAATGTAAAGCGCCGGTAAGTTAATACCGTATCGCGTCAGTTATAAAACGTATCGTGATATATTTCGCTCAATAGATGAACAAACGATCCTCACTCGGCGAAAGTCAATGATTTTCCGATGGTTCGGAGAAACTTTTTTTAGCATTCACCGCTGCAACCGCGGCAGCTCGCGTACCGTTTCTCACGCGTTGCGTTTAATTGTACCGAACACTTTCGAAACATTTGCAAGCCTACGTTGGCCGCTCTTCGTCAGGAGGTACTCTCGAGCGTGTGCGTGCGCGATATACACACGACGCATACGTTTCACTTCTGCCAATTGAGGCGCACATAATCGTTATCTCGTAACCCGAAAGAGACAAAGTTACCAGACGGTTTTAGGGCCTCGCTCTCGTTCGCGACCGGTCGCCGTTCGTTGACCCGCAAGTTCGACGCATTATCGTGCGCGCCGATTAGGCCGGCCGAGCCGGGACGATAGCGGAACGGTCAGGCAAAACGGAAGGGATACCTCCTTCGCTCGCTGCCACTCCGGGTGCCCCTGGCGACGAAGGTCAAATTCCGCGGCACTCTCCCCCGACGAGCGAAATCCGGACGGGTGGCACTCGATCGGCTGTTTTATCGCATTAACCGCCACGTCAACCGTGCGCGACAGACAAATATATAGTTTTATCTGCCATCTCATTACGCTCGAAAATTGGGCGAGCCGCGCGCTGAATAATTCATTAGCTCACCTAATTTGGCCATGTGCCGAAAACTACCGTTACACGCTCAATTAACCCTGTCTGCAGATTATTGTCGGTCCCTTATCAGATACAGATTCAATGTATGCATACGGATACACCCCAACGACTTCGCTTGCATTGCCATCGCAAGACTTCCACGGCGCTCGCCGTCATGACCCTATTCCCTGTCCCACACGCATCATCCCGATCTTCAATCGCAATAAAAGCCGCGCGCGCGCGCCCCCCTCCCTTCCGCAAAGAGACTGTCTCGCAGCCTACGTTGGCCAACGTTACGCGCCTTACGCACTATCATGACCCCGTTTTAGCGTGCATCGCTTAGCAGAGTGCAGGAGCGCGGCTCGGATCTTGTCGTTGGTCAAGTAAACGGGTCCTGCGCCGGGCAACTTTTGTGTCTGAAAGGGAAGGTGGGAAGGTGGGAAGGTGGGAAGGAAGCCTCTCGGCCGTGTGTACCATGCCACGACGCTGGGCCGCGAGAAAGAGAGAAGCGGTAACGCGTCCTGCAACGGGCCAATGCCGCCGCTGTGCACCGTGTCTCTCGACGCACTCGGGGTCGCTGAACCATGCACTTGTCTGCCACTCCGTGCTTCTGCCAGCCTTGCCTGCTGCCTGGCTGCCTGGCTGCCTGCTTGCTTGCCTGCTTGCCTGCCTGCTTGCCTGCCTGCTTGCCTGTCTGCCTGCCTCTGCGGCTCTCGCTGCGGAGTCAGCCTATTCGATCCGCGCCGACTCGCGCTTCTGGCCCGGCGTCGGCCTCTTCCGCGGCCGATTGCATAAATTGCGGAACCGAACCGGCGCTTGTCGGGCACCACCGTTAAGCCCAAAACGTCACGGCCGGGTCGGCGGGCGCGATAAAAATGCGATTGCTACGCGCGTCACGCCGTTAACCGTCCCCTCCTTCTCCGCCTGCTCCTTCTTTTCCTTGTCCTTCTTCTTCTCCTCCTCCCCGTCATCGCTTTTGTCGCTGGCCGAGTCACGCGAGCCGCTCAAGATATCGGCTCTTAACCCTTAATCCCTCGCACGCCGTTCGGCAAGGGAGAAGGTCGTGCTAGTCACATCTTGCAAACCCTGCAATGTTCCACCCGGTAAAGATAGGACGAATACTGCCAGGAGGGTGGAATTTAGGGCTAAAGGTTTTGCCACAGCTTTTGCGTGCGTTTCTACTGTTTTCGAATGCGTGGCTTTGACCCCGTTAGGTAGCATCGATTTTCACACGGGAGCGACCTTTCGACGGTTGCTCGGGACATAGCCGGACTGCGTGCAGGATGTTCCGGGTTGATTGCGGAGTTCCTGTCGATCGACAATATGGCGGATGGGTCCGTTAGGATGGATGCAGTTTCGGTGGCGTGCGCCGCGGATGGTATCCGCTCGGCAGTCGTGCTTGACACGGTCTATTTGACACGAAGCCCTGGGGCAAACGAACGTTCAGTGATTTTCTTAAAATATCACGTAACGTCGGCCCGTCACGCGGGGGAGAGATAAGATTGTCCTGATTGCAGGAGCCGGTTGGCTCTAACCGCCGAGCGACAATCACTTAGGGCTCTCTCTCTCTCTCTCTCTCTCTCCTCTCTCTCACACATTAACGGCGGAAATCGATAGCCTAACATCGATTGAACTTGATCCAGTTTACTCGCGGCAGCGATAGCCGGCCTGACCCTTTATCGAGGAACTTAATATTTCCCCCTTTCCGCCCCGCAACTCGATTTGTCCGGGAAGAATGACACATATGGCACTTTCGCTGGGGAATCGATTAACGCTCTAAGCAGCGCGAAGTAAAGGAGTTAACGAGCGTGTGCCAGACGGTCGGTCTTGAGGTCAGCTGCCCCGCATCGAGCTGTCTAGATAAGTAAAACGTAAACAGGCCGACGACAGTCCGATTTTGTCATGACTCGCGATCACCATCCGACTTTCTTTTTGCTCGCACGTACGAAAACTCCTCTTATCCACAGCGTCCGGACGCTAAAATGTCAGACCCGTTGCATCGCCAATATTTGAATTGGAAAAATGCGTCGGAGGGCAGTTCCGTTCAATCTGTAATAGAGGTTAGGCAAATGGGGAAGGTAGGAGATTGTCGGAAAAATCGGTGGATGCGCGATATTAGCACACCGAGGCAAACTGGCCGGCGATCAGAGATGCAGCTCCCACAGACTCCGGTCATATCGATCGCCGGAACACGTGTTCGCCGACGCAGCGGTTCTCAACCGGCGTCGACACGTACCGCTCGCTCGCGCCGCGAGTGCGAAGAAAATTGTAACCTCAAATATTCATCCGTATTACCGCGTCCGCACAGCTTGCAACGTTAACGTTAACATTAACACTGCCTGCATTGCCATTAACCAACAAAAAGATGACTAATACACAAATGTTCACATTGCAGCGTTGCATGGAGTTGCTCGTAAACTTACGTGAAACTTGTCTTCTGTTTACAGAGAGCGAACAGGGCTCTTGGGAAGGCGGACTGTCGTACGAGTGCCGGTCACTTCTTTTCAAAGCTCTGCATAACTTAATCGAACGATGCTTGCTATCCCGTGATTTTGTTCGCTTAGGAAAGTGGTTTGTACAACCGTACGATGGCTTCGAGAAACACCGTTGTAACAGGTACGCCATTTTGCCTGTTATTCCCCCCCGACCATCGAACCATTCGAATTCCCGCACGACTTTTTGCGCCTGTACGTGTGCGTCTTCGCTCCTAACCTACAACCTGCACGGTTATCAGTGGCAATTACACCCATTACCGCATTCCCCCCTGCCGCGATCGGAGGCGAGTCGATTAAAGATTATGTCACACTTACTTTGCAGCAGTCACTTGTCTTTCTCGTTCGCATTCTTTGTCCATGGAGAGAGTACCGTGTGCGCGAGCGTGGACGTCAGGCAACACCCAGCAGTGCGGCATCTGACCAGATCATGCCTTCAACGCACTCAGACCTCCCAATCCGGTGTCAAGGGTAAAGGTCGCACAGTCTCAGCCTCGTCTTGATCCACCTACACTCTGTGTCTCTCCCTTCTAACGTTCTACATGCATTCACAGTGATCCTGGCGCCGTACGGACTGGCAGGCACCCTGACTGGCCAGGTGGGACGCATGGATAGTCAGCTACTGGAGGAATGGAAGCACTTCTATCCCATCAACGGGAACAACACGGAGGCCGGCCTGCCGCCTCTCGTCGAGGTCCTCGTGGGCGGCGTGAGGATGCGCTATCCATCCTGCTACGTCCTGGTGACCGACATGGACGACACCCTACCGGAGACGACCCTGTCGCCGCCGAACAGCCCCGTCAGCTGCGAGCACCTCGTGTCCGCGCAGCAGGAGCTGAGAGCGGCGACCGAACTGCCGGAGCGCGTATGGGCAGAATGTACTTTGAGTTCACCGATATCGGCTTCCAAGACAGAATCTTCCTCAGAGCCTGGCAACTGGTCATTCGTCGAACCGACGCAGAAGTCTTCCTGTACCTGCTCAAAGTGAGTATGTCGGGCGGATTCTCGGCCTGCGTCTCGAACATTGTGTTTTGGCTATTGACCTCGTGCGCCGACCTAAGAACTCGACGAGGATGCAGGAGTCGCGATATTGGATTACGATTACTGGACGCGATGACGGACAAGGACGAGTCGAGCAGATGCTACGAAAGTCGCGTTATTGTCTCCTGACATTTCGCGTCGAAGCGCATATTGCTTTCCGTTATCAATGAGATTGCTAATGTATCGACGGAAGTACGGTCAGCCCCGACTGTTTATACCTGTTTGTATGCCATCGTAAAATAGCCTCACTGTTGGCACTCTCGTAGACGATAAAAAGTTTTTCTCGAAGCATGGCCATTGATGTACTATCGCAGTATGAAGGACTCAAAGTACAATGTGTGTCTATCAATTTGATCTTCGTCACTTTCTCTTTCACGAGCCGCTCGTGTGCATTGACAGGGCGGTGAGAACTGAAACGTGTCGATTCTTTCCTCTCTATCTTCTTTTTTTTTTGTTTCTTTCTTTTTTATCACCTCAATTGGGCTGAAAGCAAGGTCGGTCAAGCCGCCACGCCGTCCACGGCGAGGCAACGAGATACGTTTCATGTTTGCAGTTACGACGGTTATCTGTTTGCATGTTAGTATACACTTCGTACAATGTGTAGATTGTTAAAAAGTGCAGGTAGTAGCTCCTAATGGCTGTTGCAGTGTGCGCATGTAAGTTTACTTCTCAATGATGGCTCGGATGCAATATTTATCCGTTTATCGCAAGTTTCATTTACCGCAAGTTCGAGTAACTTCAATTCCCGTCTACGGTACTCTCTATCCGTTCGATCGCTGTTGCATTTGAGTCGCTACGTTGAGAGCCCAGTTTACGTTAAAAAGTATTGTAATTTAATATTTTGTTGAGCGTTCCTGCGGAGTCCTGAAGCATCCGACCGTTCGCCGGAGAGTGCGTGCATATAAACTGTCTCACTACAGATTTCGCGCAACGTGTCATTTCCGTTAACGGTAAAATATGGAGCCCAGAGAAAAGGGGAAGCGGCGAGAGGTAGAGAACGAATATTCGACCAGTATACCTAAAGAGTCTCCCGAGCGACGTGCACGGTTCATGCTTCAGGACTCTCTGACGCTGAAGAAGGGAGACGTAGATTCGTACAGGAGAGCGGAGATGTTAAATACATCGGTTGCAGGTATACGACCCCCGGGGGTTGGAAGGGCCTGGCCTCCTCTCAGGTTCAGAGGGAGAGAGTAGATAAAGGTGGACGGAGGGTCGTACCGTTTCATCGACGCTCTACCACCCAGTGGGATGCTTGTCCCTCTGTCCCTGCTAATGCCCCCAGGTGGGTAACTCGCTGCCCCGATATCAAGAAGAGAAACATCATTCGTGTCACAGTCCTTTTTTCAATCAAGCCTCGCAATAATAACTTAACAAAAACATAATACTGACACGTTAATCATTTGGCGAGAATCACGTTCATTAACCCTTTATGGTCGCCTGTTCCGCACAAGAAGGGGTTGGGGAGGGTCGGGCAAAGTCGTGGGGACGCTGTCGGTTGACAAACCCTGGGCAAGAGTGTGTCTGTCATAAGATACGCGCGTGTGTTGGCGCGCATGCGCAGATTTGAATTATTGATAATGTATATAACAAACATTTGCCCGCGCATTGATCTACCGAAATTTGGAAATGGTTGCCTTCGCGGCCGGTTTTTAGTCGATTGTCCGACTGACGAACCGATGCAATTTAGGTATCTTTGAAAAATGTTCGATTCTTGTAAGTCTTTCACTTGCGCGCATCCAGGGTTGGATATTGAACAAACATTGCAGTATCGTAGCTCTCTTTTTTTCAAGAATCGTAGCTTTCTTCTTAGTCGGGCATCCACAGGTCATAAAGGGTTAAACTTGGCGCTTCAATTAAATCTGCTACATTCGTCTCTCGATGCTCATGTAACTCCAATTTTAACGCACAATGGCAAGTTCAACGGATCTTTCAATCGTTGCGCAAGATGTATATAGGTTGTTGCGACGAGTTCGTGCAGCCCGTAAAAATAAGCGGGATAAAGGCAGAGTTCGCGCGATCAAAATTTCATTTGCCAAATAGCAGAGACGAGTCTCGATACTGACTGCTTATAACGATACACTGAGCACTGTAAGTATGACGCATACACGCGGGGTGAACGGGCGTAAAATGTGACATACATAGGAAGTTGATACAGTTTAGATTAATATTTGGACAGTGGTACCTTTTCGATCGGGAGAAATATTTAGGCGGATCTGCACGTTGCTATGAGAAGCGATTGTCTGTGATAAGTGAAAGATACCATTTGTATACATTTTGTATCTGCCATTCATTCACTCGTATCCACGCCGTGCATGGCTTGGAATCTGCATGTCAGCCTTTTGTCGGGATGCATCTCTGTGCCAGGGCACGCCATTACCCCGCTCGGAACTGATCCCAAAACCACTCCCAAAAACCAGTCTTACGTTGAAAGCTCTACGCTTATGCATGCCTTGCCTCTAGTTGTCTGTTAGCATTAATATTCTCAGGTGAAGTCGAGCAACATTAATACCATCGCCGGAGTCTGGTTACCAGTGATCAATTTATTTTTTCATTTTTTTTTTTTTTAATTTCCCGCAGGCCCAGCGTACTCACACTCAACATGGCTTTCGCAAAATCCGCGTTTCACGAGAGCGTCGTCCGCGCTCTCCGCTTTCATCGATATCCATTCGCACAAAATCGCATTACGTATATTAACCATCACGTCATTAAACCTCGTTACGAGAGTGGCGCGCGTGAAGTCGGTGCTTAATCGACTACTTACGCGTCACGATCCATAATCGCACGAATGAGTCGAACATCTCGTCGAATCGTCGTCGGAGAAGAGCCTCCGTCATCCAGCGAGGCCTCCCTGACGATTCGGCGAGAAGTTCGCCGATAACCCGGTGCCCTCTCAAGGCCGGCAGGAGACGTTGCTAATGATGAACAAAAACTGCGGACACAGGTCGGTGCTGAGCAGGACGGAAGCCCCGAGTACGCCGCCAGGCGGTCCGCCGTCGTACTCCCGAGGTCCGCCGACGGGAGGCGACTGTCTGCCGGTACCATCGGTCGGATCACCGGGTTCACCGGCCCCGTCGCCTCTTCCAACCCCGCACTCTGAGCCGGCCTCGGTCCCGCCAGCGGAGCCGACGATGCCGACGCTGAGTCCTCAGCCGCCGCCGAGTCATCCGAACACTGCCCCACCGCTGACCCCGTCGCAGGGACCGAAGTCGACCTCCTCGACAGCGGGCAACACCCAGGTGCACAGTCCCATGCCCGGACCGACCCTGAAGCGACCGGTGCTAGCCTCGAGGGAGTACGAGGGCGCCCTCCTCGAGGACGAGCAGCCCCTCTCCTGGCTCTACGACTATTCCACTCAGGAAGCCTGGCTCAACCATCCGGTGAAGCGGTTCAAGGGCACGCCGAGCGCGCCCACCAACGTGCGCAGCAACGCCCTCTACCCGCCGATGAACTCGCAGGCGATGCAGTCGCAAATTCCAAAGCTCGAGATCAAGCAGGAGCCCGTAACCAGCGGCGAGTACACCGGCCGCAGGACGGATCCCTACGAGTTCGACGCGACGGGCGAGGAGAACGGTGGCGGGGGCGGCGGCGGCGGTGCCACCAACGCCGACGGTCTCCGTCGGCAGCGGGACGATCCGCCGAAGCCAGGCTCCCTCTTCACCAGCGAGGGTCTTCAGGCCTCCTACAAGGATCTGGACCAGATCTTCGACAACTCGGACCCGGACACGTCGAGCGACGAGACGAATCTGAATCAGCTTCAAGTACAAACGCCACCGGGCTCGAACAAATCCGGCGGCCTGCACGAGGAGACGAGGATAGACGGCACGACGAAGCACAACGGGCGCGGCGTCGGCGTCCTGCGGCCGGAGGAGCTGTCGAAGATGTTCCCGACGCCGCCGTCACTGGAACACAATCCGGTCGCCTCGCCCTGCCAGCTGAGCGACCCGCTGATGGACCAGACCGAGCTGTCCGCGCCCCAGCGGCCGCTCAGGCATCTGCCCGACATCTACCCGAACATGGGCTCGCCCCAGGAGGAGCCCATCGACGACTGGTCGTACGTGTTCAAGCCGGCACCCATCTGCAAGATGGTCGGTTCTTCCAAGTACGCCCCCCTGACGAATCTGCCCAGCCAGTCCCTGCCGCCCGTGACACTGCCATCGCACTGCGTGTACAGACCTTCCTGGCAGTGCAATCCCACTTCCACGACCAGCGCGGAGAAGCCCCTGCCGCCGACCAGGCCCGGATCCGTTCAGCAGCAGCCCTGTCCGCCGAGTCCTGCGCCTCTCGGCGCACCCTATCGATCGGCCACGCTTTCCGGCAGACCGCCACCTCCACCCTACGACCAGCCCAGTCCGGCCACCTCCACCACGTCCTCGTACCTCAACAAGAACCTGAACAGCATCGAGGCAGACACGCCGGGCCCCGCCCGAGCACCCGAGTCCAACTCCCTCGTGGTCAACATCCTCCTCGGCGACACGGTCCTCAACATCTTCCGCGACCACAACTTCGACAGCTGCAGCCTCTGCGTATGCAACGCCGGGCCCAAGGTCGTCGGCAACATCAAGGGCGCCGACGCCGGCGTCTACCTGACCAACTCCTGGCAGTCGGGCGGCAGCGGGGCCCTGTTCCAGGACGACGACCAGATCAGGTGCAACTGCGGCTTCAGCGCCGTCGTCAACCGACGTCTGGCCCATCGGGCAGGCCTCTTCTACGAGGACGAGATGGAGATCACCGGCATCGCCGAGGATCCCGCCGAGAAGAAGAAGGGCTCCCTCGTGGCGATCGCCTGCGCCGGGAAGGCGCCCGCCGAACAAGGCCTTGACGTCATCCCGCCCGGCGTCCTTGAACTCCTACGCGAGCAGTGTCTCATCGTTCAGAGCTCGGCGAGCAGCCTCTATCGCGCCGCTCACATCTACGCCGCGATGAAGAGCTACCCGATGCTCGCCCCCACGGTCAACACCCTCGAGTTCAACGACGGCAACGAGGTGTCGCTCGCCGCCCTCGACCAGGGCAAGCTCGATGGAGCGCATAACGACAGGACTAACCGCGTTAACGGCATGCATCGGTGGGTGTTCCTTAGAGCTAGGGGGCCACAGTGTAGCGGTGATATCGTGCGCATGATGCGGGCTCTTCAGCCTCTGCTGCAAGACGCCGTGCAGAAGAAGTGTACCACGCGTATGTGGGAGGCACCGTACACGGTCGCGGGTCCTCTCACCTGGAGGCAGTTCCATCGGCTGGCGGGTCGCGGGACGGACGACCGCTGCGAGCCGCAGCCCATACCGGCCCTGGTCGTCGGTTACGACCGGGACTGGCTCTCCTTGTCGCCGTACGCGCTCAGCTACTGGGAGAAGCTGCTGCTGGAACCGTACGCCGGGCCCCGCGACATCGCCTACGTCGTCGTCGCACCGGACAGCGACTGTGTCGTCAATAAAGTGAAATCGTTCTTCCGCGAGCTGTCCACCACTTACGAGGTGAGTGTGCACTGCCTGTATATAGATAATAGAATGATTATATTTTGGGGAATTTTTTGAATTTTAATTCTTCCTTTCATTGACCGAATTGGCCGAAAGGCATGTTTATATACATATAGACTTGTACACTCTAGAACGACCCCATAGTAATTTGAAAATGGTGTCGAGTAAGGAGTAAAGTGAAGAGCTGAGAGAGCATCATCGGTATCTTCTAATTTCTATTTCCAGATATGCCGATTAGGGAGGCATACGCCGATTTCGAAAGCGCTGCGCGACGGCATTCTTCGCGTCGGCAAGTCCGCCGCCCAGAAGCTGATCAAGCAGCCGATAGACGACTGGTTCAAGCTGCTGGGCGAGAATCAATTAGGGGAACTGCTGAGGTTATACGCCCAGGTGTGCAATCATCGGCTAGCGCCGTATCTGACGCAGGTCATCCAGGACCGAAGCTTGCTGGATCCCGGCGACGCTCAGCTGGCCGCCAAGCAACAGCAACAACAACCGACCGTTCCAGTTACCGAAACAATGCCCGCCACTCCTGACGTAATGACCACCAAGCCGGAGTCTGTCGGTGCGTGTAGCATGATCGTCTCTGTTAGCTTTTCGGATGATCAGTGAAAGTAGGAGCAGTTCTTTAATCTTGCGATTCCGATTCCGTTTTGCAGAGGCGGAAAATCCGAGAAGCGAAACACCATCGAACACAACGACCAATTCGAATGCGAACGCGATTGGCAATACAACGCCAACTTCTCAGACGGCCACCACGCCGACCACTACGACCGTCGGTCCTGATGAAGAGGAGGTCGAGCCACCGGCTATCGTGGTATATCTTGTGGAGCCATTCTCATTGGGAGGTGCCGAAGATCCTGATCGTCGTCGACTTGCGATCCTTGCATTGTTACGAGCGTATTCTGCGGCAGTCAACAGCATGCCAGAGAGTATTCGTTCTAATATTAACGTACAGGTAGGCCTATCGCTGAAAGGTACAGAAAATAAGTTTGCTTGGACAATAGGATGTAACAACATTCTCCCATGCTTGAAGGTAATTTCACTGGAGAGCGTAATGGAACTAGGTCGGTCCAGAGAAAGGAGGAAAATTCAAGACGAGATGAGAGCTTTGGCATTGAACGTGTTTCTCCAAGGTCGACGACTACTGAATCACAATTCGACTGTGAAAAGCTTGACCGGTTTCGGTACCGCTGCCGCGGCCGACATTTTCCTCAAGAACAAAGACGTAAGGCTAAACAACAAGCGCTACAGATACATACATATAAAATTGAAATACGTATACCTTACACGAATACCGAGTTTATGATAAGTCTTTACGAGAATGAAGTTCGTTTATTAACGTTGGTTAACAGCGCTGGGACTCCGTTTTAAGAGACGACGCAAACATGCATACTTCTGTGTTTCTACGTCCGACGTTTGAAATTTTATGACCACATCAGTCGGAAACATAAAATGTAGCACGCCGGAAACGTCTGACGCAGGAACACAGAAGTTTGCCCGTTGCCCAACTCCTGCCGCCCTTAACTGACCTCGTTTTGTCTATATTCTAAGACTCTTCCAACCGTATATCAGGAACGAAACCGAGCACCCTATCGACTGTACGCGCCAGCTTACGTGCTGGCACCCCTTCGGTCGAAAAGCGAAGCGCCCGAATCCTTCGGCATAGCTGGACCCGAGGAATGCGCTGTCCTTTATCTCAGCTACTGCCTCAGCGAGGATCAGTCTTGGCTATTGGCAGTCGCAACGGACGACAGAGGTGAAATATTCGAGACAGCGACTATCAACATCGACATACCGAACAGGAAACGCAGAAAACGGGCTTCGGCCAGGCGAATCGGATTGCAAAAACTGATGGATTTCATTCTGAGCGTAATGTCTCAAGGCGTAAGTACGAAAGCAAAGGCTAGATAGTTGTGAATGATCGACTGATTAATCAGATAGACTCATTCGGCGAAGCACGTTGCAGTGTTGCGAAGGTCCGTTGTTGAAATATTGAAGCCTATTCCATAACGTAGGTACAACCTTGGAGATTGGTCGTCGGGCGCGTAGGTCGCATCGGACACGGTGAGCTGAAAGGTTGGAGTTGGCTGCTTTCCAGAAAGGCACTGCTAAAGGCCTCGAAGCATCTGAAAGAGATCTGCGGCCAATGCAGCCTTCTGTACCCGTCGGCGGCTCCCTGCGTACTCAGCGCTTGCCTGGTGTCCCTCGAGCCAGACTCGACCCTTCGACTGATGGCCGATCAGTTCACACCCGACGAAAGATTCAGTCAGGCGTCCGTAAACTGCCAACTGTCTACGCCGCAAGACGTCACGTGTACTCATATTCTTGTCTTCCCCACATCTGCTACCACTCAGGTAACCGATAATAGATATGACCGAGACACGCGAATAACCTACACCTTGACCTTGAGCGTCACGCATAAAATCTGTTATATTCGTTTCGGCAGTCATCGCAGACTGCTTTTCAAGAGCAACATATTAACGGACCAGAATTGGGCGACGACGAGCTGTTCTCTGCGCTGAACGACGACATGCCCGAGGGCATGGAGGGCATGGGCGACTTTAACGATATTTTCAACGTGTGGCCGGAGGCTGGAGCAGGCGGTGGACAGAGTCCAAGCGGCAGTCCGCATCGTCCGGAAGGTTCCCCGTTGGGAGGCGACGGCGGTGGCTCGGGCTTGGGCAATCACGACGGTCCGGGTAGTCCGTTTCAAACGAACAACGCGCCCAGGGTACGTCAATCGGCACCAGGACCGATCCCATCGACCTTGTACACCTTACGCTTGCCCCACTGAACCGTCCTCCTCTTTCAGGTAGCGGTAGCGGAACAGGCGGAGGAAGTAGGCACACTTTTACAGCAACCTCTCGCTCTCGGCTACATGGTATCTACCGCGCCCACGGGACGAATGCCACCTTGGTTCTGGGCAGCCTGCCCTCACCTCGAAGGCGTCTGCCCGGTCTTTCTGAAAAATGCCTTACACCTGCACAGTCCCGCCATCCAGCAGAACAGCGACGATCTGCTCCAGCAACAGAGTGCCCTCACTGCTCATCCCCTAGATTCGCAGTACACCACCGACGTACTCAGGTACGTCACTTTGACCCTTGCATGAGTAGGAACCTAGGACGGGAGAGTGGACGCGGGAAAGGGAAAATTGTTGACAAGTATAATGAACGTTCACCCAATTCCGTCGACAGATACGTGCTGGAAGGATACAACGCGCTGTCCTGGCTGGCGATGGACGCCAACACGAAGGATCGTCTGTCCTGCTTGCCGGTGCACGTGCAGGCGCTCATGCAGCTCTACCACGCAGCGGCAGCTCTCGTCTGACCCACACCCTCTCCTTTTGTAGTGCAGCGTATGCACCTCTCTCACGCACTCCTTATCATACCGTCACTCGGGGCTTTACGAGAGCAACTGGTTTCCCACGCCCGTCATCACCCCTATCTTAGTCGCTTAGAAATTGGCCGGGCACCGAGAACGACGGTCACACCGCCGGTTCTCGATGGAACTTTCAATTTATCCGCGATAATGAGACCGCCGCTCCTTTGCCACAGTTTCTTCTGTCGCGTACGGAATGTCGCAACGATTCTGGCGGACGTTCTGTAATTTGCCGGAAGCGTCGAGCGAAACGGGATGGGAGGAAACTGGCCGAAGTACAGTATTTGTCTTTACAGTTTTTCTATAATAATCGACAGAATGAAGTATAGATCGTACCTTTGTGTTTTACAAATATGATGGAAAAACCAAAAAGTAACGGGAAACTTTGCAACAGACCGTACCAGTAATATTGGGCATGCTGCTGATTACGTTGACAATGATAATGATGATTATAATTATGATGATAATGATGATGTTTATGATGAAGAAATGATGTCGATAATGTCTTTGATTATAATAATGATGATGATGATGATGATGATGATTATGACAGTGTACGTGCAAAAATAGAAATGAATGGTTGCGCGAACGTACAAAGCACAAGCGGGGCGAATGCAAAGGTGATGTAGGAAGAGAGAACGAGTGGGAGAGAAAGTGAGAGAGAATGAGTGTTAGAGGACGGAGATAGAGCGAAAACGAGAGAGAGAGAGGATAAAAAAGAACTTATTTGCAATTGCCTCTCTCATGATAGATAGTTCAATTATAAATCAGAATCTCTAGGAAGTTACGTAACCAAAAGTTTTTAATTGTAAATTGAATTTTGTACAAAGCTTTTATTATGAATAACGACGAAGTAATATAAAGGATATTACGTTGTTTTTTAATTTTATATAGATGATATAAAAGGGAGGCGACTTCTTTTTTATAAGTAATGCCTCGTACAAGCCCCTGGTGTGAAGATAAGTATGACAATTATAATATTATATTATGCTCGCGCGGCACTGGGTCGCTGTTATCATGTTTCCTAGACCCATTAGCGCAATTTTTCGATGCTGTTTGACAAATTTTATTCAAATTAGGTGACCTCTATATATTATACATACATTATAGTGTAAAATATTGTTTTTAAATAATTTATGAAGTGAGACATCGCCGAGATTAGGTAACTGAATGAGAGAGGAACATAATGAAAGAAAGAGAGAGAGAGAAAGAGAGCGCGCGCGAATGAGCGAGAGAGTGAGAGAAAAAAAGCGCGTGTGTAAGAGAAAGAGAGAAGGAATAACACGACGAGGATGAATGAGCGAAAGAGAGGTTGTTTTCCGTGCAGCTTAAAAAAAGACAAGGAAAGAATAACGGGGCGCGTCTGAGTGGAGCCATGGTGGCCAATTGCGTCAGTCGCATAGTACAAATATGACTTGTACATAGGAACCCTAACCCTACCTTCCCACCCCAATGAATTGGTTAATTTACTCACACCACCCACACTCACTCTGTATCTATAGTATTTATTACCTGGGTAGTACGTCATTATTGGGATTATTATTATTATTAATTATTATTAATTATTATTATTATTATTACCATTATATTAATATTACGAAATACAGTTTTATGTGTATATATATATATAGATATATATATATATAATTATATACCTCATTCTGCTTTCACGTGTCTATATTGCAAGCATAGTAGTAGTAATAGTAGTCTCACTGACGTTTCTAAGTTCCTCGGTCACGTCGCAACTTGATCGTAATCCTTTATGGCCAATATAATAAATAAAAATATCACAAGCAAAAGATCAGATTTCTTCGAAAGGAGCTTGTATTCAAAATACTTTTCTTTTGTTCTGGCTTCGTACCAACCGGCGGTTCGGTATCGAGATCGGTGATACACTAGAGTATCAAATAGTCACAGTATCGATACGCAACGAGTTTTCAATGTCATTCGTCATACCTATTGTGCTTGCAGTATACAATACTAATTTACGTATATATATTCCCGCTTAGTATCTCTCTCTCCGATCATATTAGCGTGACGTGCCCACGTAACAGGGACACGCGTGTACGCTCGGCATTGTTCGTAAGTTTAAAAGATTTGTTGGGCATACCCGGCATACGCCTCGCGGACATCAACGCATTTACAATGACGATTCTTTATCACACATATATGTTTCTCAATCTCTTTTATCCATCGAAATTATATTACCTTAATATCGTTGGCTCGTGCGGACTAGTATCGCGTGGTAGAAAAAAAAGAATTCGCAATTGTTCATTTCGAAGTTCTCCACAGAGAATTGGACTAGTATTCGGTCAATGTCGATGGCTGGTCCGGCGTCAATTTCTCCAAGCCGTGATTGATACCGTATGGCCTTAAATGATATATTAAGTATTCGAGAACGTACATCATGTTAGGCGACACATAATGAAACGAGATCGCACTGTCCGAGCAGCAGTCCAGTCCGTCTTTGGTATCGTAGTAGATGTACTTCCAGTACCAAAAATTCTTGTCCACGTGATTCGGTATGAGATGATGCTCCGGCACGAACGGGAAGAACCTCCCCCTGCCGTGCGGATCCCTGGTGTCCATCGCGCGAACGTTCACCTTCTCGAGACACTTGCCGATCTCGACGTCCTCGGCGCCCCCGGTGTCGGGTCGACACTTCAATTTGTCGGTCAGACCCTCCTCGACGAAGCGGCGGAGTCCCTCCTTGCTCAACACGTAGCCAGCACCACCGCTCATGTAGCCCTGCTTCACGAACGGTTTGAATCGGCAGCCAAAGTAGAGGGGTGAGTTTGGATTGTAGGACGACAGCATGTACCGGAGATTCTCTACGACGACATATCTAAAAATAGAAAATGTTTTATCAGGCAAGTTGATAAAACTGTATCGTCGGCGGCGTAAGATTTTAAGACGGAACACTAACGTGTCGTCATCAGCTTTCATGAACCAATCCGCCTCGTCTTTGTACTTTTCATACGCATACTTAAATGCTTCTTTGGTTTTCGCCCACAAATTGTCCCTGCCTTCTTTCACCGGTAGCACAACTGTGGGTAAACTCGTATCTGGGCAAATAGAAAAGTGTTGGTCATGCACGCTTTCGTCAAGCGAGGCTTTATGATGCGGCGACTGTCACAAAGATTACCTTCGGCAGAACTCATAAAGAGAAGAATATTGCACCGCTTGCCCCACGTAGCTTTTACGTGTCTGGCTTTGCTTTGATGATTCTTTGGACCGGTCATAACCCAGCAAAGAACACGCACTTTTTTTGCCAAGTCTTGAGCAACTTTATCCTCGCCTCGATGAAAATCCTCATCTTCCCCGTGAAATTTTACCTCTGTTTCCGGACCAATCTAATAAAAGTTTGACAGATCGTATTGAATTTTGACATAAACTGGTGAACAAGTTTCAAATTACTCACCTCTGGTTCAATCTCCGAATAATGATGAGGATCCCGAGATAGAGCAGAACTACCCGGAAACCAACTGAATATATGGGGTACATCCCTCGTCGATGTGATAAAGAGACATGCCGAGAGGAAACCGAAAACCATTCCAGCAGCGAGGGTCAACACAAAACGTTTGCCACTCCGACCACCTTTAAACAAAATATTTTACTATTCGTCGCGAAAACAATATGAAAGGAGTATATTCAGCAAGCATTTTCTCACCATCAAAACTGGGAAGCCTCTGCTGAACCATTGCGCTTAAGGGAAGATGCAACTTTGGTTTTGTTAGACTTTGAGCTTCTGCAGCGTATGAGCATATAACATGCACATCACAGTTTGTTCATGCCAATAAACATCTAGGATTGTCCAAGATAAAAGATGTTGGCATACTATAGTCAACTGTTGCATAGTCTCTTACAAGATTGCATGCCCACATTTCAATTTGTGATGACTTTAATACTGGAACATTACGAAATGTTATTTGAATACACCACTTCAATGTAGAACGTCCAAAGCTACATGCCAACTTCCACTGTGCTTATCATCTCATTTGAATATGATACAGCTATTTTTTATGGGACTTATCTCTTAATGACTGATAAACTCAAGACAGACTCAGACATATACTGGATGGGATACGTTTCATGGAAAGAATACATTCATTGTCAACTAGCATTCTATTATTTAGAAATTTGTTTGTTTTCTTTCTCTTTGTTGCAAAAGAAATATACATACCTTGCGACTGAGACAAGTAACATTAATTGAGATCTGAGCAAATATAATTTCTTTGTAAAACATGCAGAATACTGCTTGTCATTCATTATAGGAAGTCTTTGCAGTGTAAAAAGTGAATGTCCATGTAGAATACTTTCTGTAAAATACTTTCTCTGCCCTTTGTCAGATCTTCCAAAAATTATCTACTAATGAGTTAGCCAAAGCTGACACTTAATTATACTTCTGAATGTGGAAATGCAAAGCATAGTCCTGAAACAGACACAATGTTATAATTTAGTTAAACAACATATATGATATTGATATTACCTTATCATTATCACTGATCAGAATTTATTTTATGCTAAACATTTCCTTCCAATTCCACAATATGTATATTATGGCAAATTATGTGACTGGAAAAGAAAAGGAAACATGTTACACAATCTAACATATCTATTGAACAGAAAATTTATTTCTGTTCTAAATTTTACACTCTGAATTTGTATGTGGGTTACTAACTCCCCAAATATTCTGCGGTTACACCAGATAGCATAGTCTCACTTATCACTTACGCGTGTGAAATGGTATCAGCAAATGTGCAAATGGACGGAGCAGTATGCCAACGTATGCATTATTGCAGGTGTTCAGGTAGGAAATTGTACACGTGCATCCCGTACCACCTCCTCTTATGCAACTGAATGCCCATACACATTTACCAGGAATTGTACAAATTAATGAAACTCAAGCATGCACTCGATAGCAAGGTCATGCACAGGAATTCCATTGCATGCATGCACAAAGAGAGAAACACAAAGAGTGTTTCTAGTCCCCATTCAGTAACAATGCCCACTGTACATGAATACATAAGGCTATGTATAGGTACAATGCATGGGGACATACAAATTTATTCAAACATTTATGAATAAAAGACTTCTTTGTACAGTGCGTAATAAAACATTCAAAGAATAAAAATCTGACTTTATTTTTATTAAAATACAATATAAGGAAGCGTAATATTTGTAAGTATCTGCATGATTACCTGTTACACTGTACAAACAGTTATAAGGAAGAAATGCATAGGATGAGCAGTGAAGTATGGCTAAACAGGATACACTGAGTTTAGATTTTCTAATCATGGATGTATCTCTTTTTTCTCTTGATTACATCTTGATAATTCCTTGAACTATACATGTGTAAACGTGTAATCACGGATCCGATTTACATAAGAGCATCAGAGGAAATTCCTCTTCAGCAAAAGTTTATCCAACCACAGCTTACTAGCAAAAACAGAGGAACAGAAGATTTTGGCAATAAACCTTAACAGACTGAAAGGTCGAAGGTAATCGGACATTCTTTTATTCATCTTTTAAGGCAGCAACTCGAACACGAATCGAATTCACCTTTGAACAAGAAAAAAAAGAAATCATATATATGCGCATAGCATTATCCTGACGGATGACTGGAAAAACCAACCACTAACGGCGACGAACCGGACACGCAAAACATTTCCCGATCCGCGGAAATCAATCGATTACCATCAGTACATCGAAGTGCATTAAGTGCAAATATCAATGTGCGTACAAGGAGCGAGATGTATATAATAAATTGGCGTACAACATACCCACTATTCGGACGGTGTCGAAACACTTCTCTCAGGATCGACGGCCTCATAGTAATGCGGCCAATTTGTTTACCAACGCAGCACTCTTTAACATGACACTACCATGATAAAAGTACATCATCATAAACATCAGTACGAATGCACAATTATAACGCACGTTTGCAACTGCATTCTTGTAACACGTGCCGCTCAATAGAAACATTCTCATCATATTGACTCAATGTACACACACTTTTCATTGTCGTATGTCGCGGATGTGCACTGTTAAAACGGCCATCAAACGTTTCGTTCGCATATGCACTTCTCCATTAACCCAACTGACTGTCGGCATACCTCGATACACAACCGGTTGACGCTTGACGCAACTAGCAGTCGATGTTCACTGGGTTGTATGACGTTGATTTGCTTTTAATGGCGTGTACGACGCCAACGGTGACACGGGCGGCAACGTACGGCTGTCAAGTCACGAATAACCCTTTTTATCGTACGTGACACAATTTCAGTATTTCCGGCGATAATGACAGCCAATTATTATTTTGCCATTGTCGGCCATGCGGACAATCCGCTATTCGAAATAGAGTTTAATAATTCGGCAAAGGATGCGAAGGTGAGCAAAGAGTACTGAGTGGAGAGGTTATGTTTTCGTGGGTGAGATGTAATGATGATGAATGCTTTCTGTTTGTTCTAATGCAGAAGGAAGGTCACACTCATTTGAGTCAGTTTATCGCGCATGCAGCGTTGGATCTCGTTGATGAACATACGTGGACGACAACAAATATGCATCTGAAGGTTGTCGACAAATTTAATCAATGGTTTGTCAGCGCATTCGTGACCGCGACTCATATCAGATTCGTAATGGTGCACGACAGCAAAAATGAGGATGGTATTAAAAACTTCTTTAATGAAATGTATGAGACTTATATAAAGGTAAGGATATTGGGAGGAGCATAATATGTTATTATTCGAATATCGTTATATACCTGTAAAACATGATTTTATTTACAGTATTCAATGAACCCATTCTACAAGCTCAATACACCAATAAAATCAGTAGGTTTTGAGAAGAAAGCACAATTGTATGGTAGAAAATACTTATCTTCGTGAGGAACTATACTATATATATAATATGTATATGTCTCTGTAATATAATACTTATAATAGATGCACATTTCTGTATGCAAATAATTGTTGTGTTAATCAAGTCAGAAGTTTGTATGTAGCAGCAACAGTTATTGATGAAATCAGTCAATTCATTTGTGTTCCATTGTATTGTGAAACTGATATTATAGTACACCAGATTTACCTTTTTTTACTCCATCTCCAAATCTTGGATCTGTAATGTAAATAAATATAAGGTAGTAATACATGTCAACATATGGTATCATAGAATGTCCTACCTCCTGCACTTTTTGCATTTCTTGTGTTAGCAAGTTGTCCAATATCTCCTGGAATCTTTGCTTAAGCTTAATATTTTCGATGTTTGCTATTTCAATCTCTTGCTGTTGTCTTCTCTGCCTCAGTTCCGCCAATTCTGCGTGGAGAGTAGCGAGGCGCGTTTGCAATGAATCTAAAAAAAATGTTACAAAGGCACTGTTAAATCAATTCTTGCGGTAATTCGTTAATTGCATTCATGAATTCCGGTCTATACCCTTTGACATGGGCATTGCTTGTTGCTCCGAATAATTATCGGGCATCATGTATTCAGAATGGAATTGTTCCATTTTAGCTGGCTTCGACGGTGTAGTTTCGGCTGGCTTCTCACCATCATTAGTGTTACCGTTATTATCATTTTGGAACATTTCCTTGCTAAATTCAGTGACCAATCCACTACTCGTTGTGGCATTATTACTAGAGCGTTCCGAATATGCAGCTTGCATTGAACTAGACTCTGACACTCTACTGTCAGCTGAGAGTCTGCTGGTTTCATCCAGTTCCACAACATTTATGTTTGGTTCATCATCATCATCCTCACTATCACTTACTGGCTCCCCAAATATGTCATGTTCAGCTGAAAATAGAGAATGATTGTAATATTACATTGATATATACAAACTATGCACACAATTTTTGAATATTAAATTCATGGGACACCTACCAACATCAAGACTATGAGAGGTGTTACCATTAATATTGTCTCTTTTGGTCTTTACAGTCCCTGAAGATGAGACTTTACTTGGCTTACTTTGATCTTCATCTTCACATATGACTTCCCACTTAACATTGACAGCATCATTATCTACTCTTAATAATCGTTTCACTTCTTTTTCAATTTCTGGGGCTTCTACATACTTCTTTTTCAATGTTTTTCTGAATCTTCTTCTCCTGACATTTTTTGTCGGAGGCGTAATGCCATGAGGCCAAAGGAATTTTTTGTCTACTTTGTTTGGATCTTTCTTTTTTTGTCTAACTGGTGACTCTTCATCTGTTGTTGTATGGTCATCCTCTTCTTTACATATAACCATCTGTTTAAAATGTTTTCAATAAATAAATTGTCCATCGACAGCGTTTACACAAGGGCTAAGCATTCTTACCTGGCATATATCGGCAGTTTTGTAGAAGCTCTTATTATCAATTGTTTTTAAGCTCTCCACTATAGTTGGTAAGTCAACTACCTGAAATTTATTTAAATAACTATGGTATGTATTCAGAAACGCAGTAATGGCCAAGAAATAAACTAATGACTACCTTTGCATGAAGAAGCCAATGATCAAATCTAACCTCCCCGTAACGCAAATCATTTTCCAACTTAATACTCAATCTATCTTTCAACGGCATGCCAGATCGTAGTATTTCCCTTAATACTCTTGCTGGTTCCTGAACAAAAATGAATACCATTGAAGGTGCGGAAACGCAACTAACGAGCGTAACATTGTTGCTTCAAAACAGAAGTCTGCAATTACTGGAGGAAGTCGAAGAATGAATTGGCTTTCCACGTCCACTGGCACCTCGGCACGATTTTTGTAATCTGCATTCGGATGGCGATTCATTGTTTCACGCTTGATCTAAAGATTAATCCACAAAGTATAATGTTTGACACTATTTCTGTCCAAGCTACTCTAAATTATCAGTGAAACTGACCCAAACTGACCTTTCATACAACTTGGTAAAGGAGCTGCACTCAATCACAGACGAGATAGGGATAGACATTGCACCTTATGGGACTTCGTGTCCACGCTGAAAAATACCGACAGCGCAAAAATATCGCGCAATTCGGAGCGCACTCTATGCTTTATGACGGTCAATCGTAGAACTAAGCCGAGCGCCACAACATTTCTTTGTGTGCGTTGTATGTATGCACGGCTTGTTACGTGGCTGCGTGAATCTATTTTTAACGTAGCGAATGTAATATGTTTCGTGGTTTCGTTGACTGGAGATTTTCGATGGCCCAGCCCAGCGCCTTCAGGAGATTTGACAACGCACGCGCCGAAGCGAACACAGGTGGATAGGGTGGTCAAAACTGCACCCAAGACAAATAAAATAGTAAAATAACCATTCGATAGATTATGGAAAAATACTCATTTTTGGCATGCTTCAACCATATACACCGACTAGGACGGTAGTGGGAGGAATTGAAAAAAAAAACAGTAATTTCTCCTTGTTTTTTCGAAAATGAGGAGGTGAAAAAATTTGGAAAAAATCAAGCGTGTGTCCAGATACGAAGTACATACCCTTGATTTTTTTCAGCTTTTAAAACTCAAACTCCGGTAATTGAAATATAAAAACAAGAAAAAAATTGGAAAATTTGCAATTTTGTATTAATGGACTTCTGGATGCATAACGAAAAGAAAACCCTGTATGACTGTAGTGATATGCCGTAGCCCTGTTTTTTTCCGATTTTTAAAAGGGGCGGGTGTTTGTAAAGAAAAAAGTAAAAACCTGTTACATTAGATTTTCGATATGAGTCTGATTTGAGCTACACGATATCTGTCCACGAATGGCCCCTTCCACAAAAGGGGGTCGCCGTCAGCTGCCGTCAGCCGAGCAGAGCGCGGTTGCTTGTTTCGCAGCGGCATATTTTGATGCTGACAATTGACAGTAAGAGTCTGTCGGTGAGATACTAACCCTAGTAAAGTAATGAAAAATTGTTAATTGCAATTTTTCGTTAAAAAGAAGTTTACTGGTATATTGGAGACATTTTTCCTATTAAAATGAGACTAAACACTATATGATTCGACACACGATTCACACGCAGTAATTAATGTCTGAACGCCAAGTGCCATAAGAAGCCCGTCCTGCGTAACATTGTATTCGATTAATAAATATAGTCCGATTTATGTCGTGTTTGATTTCATTTTAATCAGAAAATTATAAATAGTACGTTGGAAACGTTTTCATGTTTTCATGTATCAAGAATTAATGTCAGAAATGTTTAAACATAAGGATTTCATACACTGATCTATAATTCGCTGACGTTGCCGTGACTCACGCCATATCGCTTTCTTTTGTCCGTCGTCGGCATCTCTTTTCAGCAAACTACAAAGTAAGTTCCAAGTTACGAAAACATATGTAGTCTCCGATTCTGAAAATGTCCGGTTTCGAGCCCCAGAGAGAAGCTCGTGGAGGGACAGAAACAAGGGAAGATCAGAACAGAAAACGCGAGCGCGATCTTCGATCTGCGATTCCCGAAACGCGGGGAGGCAGGTGGGAACAGCATGACGCCAATTGTTGAATGCCGTATTTTCCGTACAAGATGTTCAATTGTGGTTCCGCTTCTTTTTTCGCAAAATATATTTCTCTTCTTTGCAACAACGGGTGTTGCTTCAGATGACGACAACAAAACGTTGCCATCGCTGCCGATTGCTTGCTGCCGAGTGCCGCCAAAGTAAATACAGTGAATTCTGTCATTTTGCCCTAGGTCGGGTACATCAGGTCGGATTCGAAGTCAGGTGGTTGTAGAATCCAAACACGCACTCACAGTGCGTAATTCACTTTGTATTTTGCCGATAGAAAGTGCCGACGACGAACAAAAGAAAGCGATAACACCTGAACCACGGCGACCTTAGCGTACTAAAGATCAGTGTATCAAACGCTTATGTTTAAACGTTTTCTGTATTATTTTTTTCTCCACAAAAACGTTTCCAATATATTGTTAATAATTTCCTGATCAAAATGAGATCAAACACGACATAAATCGGATTACATTTACTGGTATTGATTAAGGCATTTAATACAATTATTGCATAAAATAATTACAAAACTAAAACGTTCAATAAAGCTCACAAAATATTTGTATATTTATCTGAATGATGTCCAGAGGTAACCTTTATTAATCGAATTTATAATAGTAATGTTATACAGGGCTGTCACATAACGACACCCGGCCAAGATCACTCTTCACAGCATTCGGCAGGTGGGCCATCCGAAGAGTGTTGTCTGGATATACATATTATCTGGTAATCGAATTCAGCCTTGCCGCGCGAGACATTGCTTGTTTAACAGTTGAATGTTGGGCAATAGTCGCACTTACAATTAGCGAACTTCTTTTATAGGAAACATATTCATATTGAATGGACAATGTAAGCCAGAATGTAAAAAGTAACGATTGTGCAAAAGATAAAGTGTAACGGGCGTTGTTGGACAGGGTAAACATTTAAAAATTGCGCTGTTTCAAATATCATCAAATGAGGCGATTTACGGTCAATATCTAAGATATAGATTGGACCCAATTGGCGTCTTTGACCCCGAACGCGTTATAAAATAACATACAGTACAGGAATTGGAAACTGTAGGTTTTCCACTGACGGACTCGATAGGAACATATATAAACTGTATTATACAATTACTGAATGTGCCGATTAATTTTGGTGGAAATATTAAGGAAAATTTGAATGTCATTGAAAAAATAAAGAAATATTGGATTGTCAGAGTTATCAATGAAAGTAAGGATTGGCCAGAAGGTTGCCAGAATGTTGTTGGAAGAAGATTATTTTTTACCAATAAACAACAACAATTAATAAGAGAAAATATGGAAAACAATTGTGGTTTTTTATTATGACACGAACTACAACTACGTATGTTTGAGTTTTGTAAGAATTATTGTATCAATAGACTCTACATATTTTTCGGGCATAAAATTCATATGGGTTTTGCATATTTTACATCCTCGGATTGTATAGAACTTGTAACATTTTCAATTTTGACAATTGTCAAATTTTCACTTTCAACAATCAAAAAATGTTTGTACTGGGCGAAAAATATTTTTGAAGCGTCCCTGATCGGTTTTTTAGTTCATATTCCCACATAGAGTGTCGTTGCCTCACAATTTTGCGTTCAACCGGTAACGTTGGACGTGACACCAAAATGGTATGGGGGCTCTAGAGCCCCCCGAGCGTGTGACAAAATTTTGCCCAGCATGCAATGTCTATCCCTATCTCGTCTGTGACTCAATGCACTCAAAGCATCAAACAGTGCAACCTTGCGGTGGTAAAGGGAAACTGCGTGCCGAACATGATAGATGTAACAGCCCCAGCAGATGAAGAAATATAAAAAAAATAAAGCTACTCATAGATAAGTCCGCAAATGTCGTTTTTCATTTTGTTTTACTGCCGTCTTCAATATATTTCTTCTCGTGGAACTATTGAGTATAGGGTTATGAAGTAGTTAAAGTGACCCGATATTATCACAAACGATGCATTATAATCAATCACCATATTTATTGAATGCGGTTCAAAATTTGTATTACTTCTATTGTATCTTACCTAGGCATTTCATTTAACAAAACTATATTAAAAGTTTGGCATGGACTGCAAATGCAAACTAGCATTTCCAGTTAATTTCTTTCAGGCACAACCTTGTGTTATGACATACAGCGTATCATCGTTTGAAAGTTTAGATTATCGAGAAGAGATAGCGGTGCATCTATTTATGAATGCTGACTGTCTTGTTAAGCTTAAAATTTATACTGCGCGTAGGTCACCAATCTGATTTCTATGCACGTTGAACAATTTACAATCATATACAGCAAAATAATTTTCTATAAAAAGCCGTTGTCTCTCGACACCCGAATTCAGCGCATAGCTGCACTAATAACAATGTTCCTATTACACAGGTATTGTTCCTTAAAGCATATCTATAAAAGTTAATAAAAAAAAAAAGGAATCTTAACTCATGCGCAATTATTTTTTTTTTTCCCTTTTTTGGTAACAATTACGGCGTTGTATATAGAGAATCAGAAATCTCAAACATGCACGAAATATGCGATCCTTTTATTCATCTTGAACGTAACTAATTAGTCAAGCTACGGCAAAATGGTATTTTGGTCGTGTGTTCGAGATTTTTGAATCTACGATAGGGCTTAAATACAAAAGCATACAAATATAGAGTTACGAATGGAGAAAAGAAACGCGAAGAATTACAAAAGTACCGCGCGTCTAACATAATTGACTTATTCGATATCTTAGGCTGGAAGATTGAGGACAGATAGAACACTCCGATCTACAATCATGAAATGCGAATACAGATAGTAGCGACGACTATATATCACAAATTTGTATGCTCCGAGAAATTTGTTGGCAACGGTACTGCGGTGAAATTTACTTTTTTTTCGTAATGCGGTGCAAGGTCTCATTATGAAATTTCTGTTTTGTCAATATTACAAAGTAGGATGGAAGACTCGAAAGACTCTCGATACGCACGTATCAGTGCCCTTCAAGCGATTTAAAACGTTACACTGCACAGCACTAATACTATAAAGCAGCCTTCCTGCCTATCATATAATCTTACGCGATTCATATACAATTACAGCATAGCAATTTATTTACAGGACGCAACAAGACCTCGAGATTGTCTTATAAACTTCTATTTATATAATGATGAATTATTATTTATAAAAATAGTTATGCATGAAAATCTATAAATTCTAGTTTCTTCGGTGAGCGAAGGAGATGTAGACTAAAGAAATCCGCAACTGTATGTGACTTCGGTGTGACAAGTTTAACAGGCATACTTTAGTGTAGAAATTCGGCAAAATTGTATAATCGTAAAGAACTTTTTGCTTTGACCACTCAACGTTTATTTTAACGTTGTAACTTATTCGTTTCCATTCGAAACAAGACATGCAATTTCGGAAAATAATGAAGATCAATGCTCAGACTATAATCGAAGATATGTTAAACTGTCATTATTCTCAGACTCGCTATCTATTACAAGTTCTTTTTATAATGTACATCGTTACTTTTATCATAACCGGTTACAAGCTAGATCTAATGGTTAGCCCTGTAAACTTTTTTCCGGTATAATTCTCTGACCCATCTGTAATAAAATATAAAAATAATAATAAATTGTAATTGCTCTGTAACAGCGCTCTAAAGATTCCGTGGAACTTCAGAATAAGTATTAATTCTTATGGACATAGCCAGTCATACAAAAAACTTATGCTTACGTCTTACAGTTAGAATCCCTATCACGTATATATAAAACGTTAAATTATCGTACACAGATTGAATAGTTAGCGTATGATACATATTGGGTTGACCGTAGTCACGTGTGCAAATGTAAGTGTGATAAACTTTCTAAGTCATGTTATATGTGAGCATGACTCTAGAAATCATACGTCTCCTCAATTGAGATTTATATGAATGTAGCTCGTAAAAGACAATTGCCCCGTTCAAACGTATAATAAAAGGATAATGTATGAGACTTGCAATTTTACTGATGCCATACATCTGATTGTATACGAGTCGTAAAATATAAAAGTATTGCTTTATAAAGTTATATCTTTTTTCACTGGGCGAGTAATGATTAAGTTTAATTTGTGGAATACAATGTAATGAAACTGAATGTGAGAATTAAGCAAGAATAAACGAGATGTGTTCATAACTTAAAGGGGCATTTAATAGGGTCCATCAGACGAAAAGATGACAAATCAAGCGCAAGATTTCATCCTAGATCCCCGATGACGTGCAAATTACGTTGTACGAATCGTACATGCTGCCATACTCTCCACAACATGTTTACCATATTATACACTGGCTACATTCGGTATAAATACTACTATGTATAATACATGTCGCATAAATGTATGTACAAATTCTAATTGTTCGGTAGTATACGCGTGTAAGTATCAAATTTTTCAGTCTAGTGGCATTTGGGATACACATGTTTCGCCAACATAAACAGGATTACCGGGTCAGAGGATTAGTACCACTGTACCCATATTTAGCTATAAACGAAAACAACGTTCAGTTGCACACTTCTCGGAAATAATGCAAATTGGAAATTGAAATTTAATAGTAATCCTTATACGGTAATACAAATCCTTTAAATTGACAATTCCATAACAATAATCTGAGAAATGATGTTTTCTCCCGTTTATGTACATATGATAAGATAAAGTCTAAGATGGCTTTGGTGTTTTATTTTCTGATGGACTCCTACTTCAATACGTTTACGTAAGTATAGAGGAGATGAAACATCGGAAAAGTCTGCATTCAATTTCCGCATGCAGATTACTCTTTTATCATTCATATATTTTCTCATATCAGTACTAGTAAATCAGCTATCGGTTTGATTCTTACTTAATTCAGTCAATGCATAAACCGCTGTGCATAAAGGACAGTTGACTAATGTATATATATCACATATGATTTTCTTGCACAACCGCTAATACTACCCTCTTGCTTTTGCTTGGTAATATTTATTGATATCAGAAGGTCCCACTCAGACTGATCAATTACATACATCCGAACAATAAAGTTATTTATAATTTCCCAAAACCGACGTTTGAAACTTTATCTCTCATTGTCAATTAAAATGACTGTAACAATATTCTATTCGATGTTATTAGACAAGATACACATTAGTATAATTTAACTGATTCGGTATATGAATAAGCAAATAATCGTATGACATTGAAGGCGACCAACTTATGCAATTCTATAAGAGTGTGTCTTTATGTATATAATCTCGTAACAAATAATAAGTAATGACAGTGAAATTAATGAACATCCGTCGTTCGTTATATTTATGCATGACATCAGAAGAGAAACTACAATTGAGATACTTGAATTTGGAATAGTTCGACTGCTCAGGGTACTATACAATTCGCTACAGAAAGTGCCAAAAAACGTGCCGTCAATAATTCTCTTCAAAGGCTCATATTCACATACCTGAATTGGAAATGTCTAAAATTATCATCGATCTATGTCCAAACATACGTTTAGGACAGTATAGCAATGCTTCTCCTAGGTCCACCTATGCATACATTATCTAAACTGGACCATTTCTTTACACCAGTACGCAGTGCTTCAGCGGTGACTTTGTCTTCATAAACTCTGGACATAGCTTCTAATTTCTGTGCCTTCTCTTTGCTCAAAGGTTCACTAGGGAATGACAATTCGTTTGCTTCCGCAAGCGTGCGAAGGTCGAAGTAATATTTGGCATACACACTTGAAGGAACATTAATGTTGAATTGAAGCATCTCTAAAAATTGCCTCTCTAGTTCGTTCCTGAGACAAAAGAATATAGATTTACAGTTTAGTTTCAATGAAATTAATAAGATACTTGGATGCCCCACTTACATATCTTCCACTGTGATATCTTTTAAAATTTGACAGTAATCCACATTCCACACAGCTTGATCATCCCATACTTTAGATGCTAGTAAAATTGCTCCAAGTACTATTCTTTTCCAATTCGCTGGAGTTATATCTATCTCTGCATAGGTAAGAAGGCGTTCAAGATACACTAATGTAATGATGGCACATTCAGCTGTGAGCTGTGCAGCATTAAACAATGTTCTTACAAACTTGTATATTTGTTTGTGCTCAGGATTATGTTTATCATAATCATCACTAACACCATCTCTCTGCAAAAATGTTGCATAAATGTATGTGAAAATCTTTGTAAAAACAGTAAAAGCCACATATTGAAAAATTCACATTTACCGTCAGTGGGTGGAGCTTTTCATCAAATATATCAATTTGTCGTTGGGAAGTTCTGTTTTTAATGTGGTAATACACGGCTAAGGCAACACATTTGACAGTATTCTTCAGGTTTGGCTGTGACACAGTGCTGTCATCCAAGTATATTGTACTACAACTGCTACTTTTCTTCAAAGGCCTTGTATCTGCTATTTGATGTTGACTCTTTTTCCTCACCATGCCATCTAAAAGACAATAATACAAAATAACAACAGAAACATTCTGACATTTGTTACATAACAACTTAGTAGCTTCAGTTAAACAAACGTATTCAATCCACATTCAACGGTATGCAATGATAATTAACATTCTACGCACTCTCAATGGCTTGCTTAGATCGTTCCATGAAAATGGTTCCAGCGCAGGGATGGAGAGAGGGATCGGAGTCCCAGTCTTCTGGCTCCCTCTCGCTGATGTGTTGTAAATTATTAATACTAACTCCACCCTCAGGAAGATGTTCTTCCAGTCCTCTCGCCGTGCCCTCATAACCCAGTTCCTTGCGGCCAACCTGAGGGCTGGAGTAGACACAGCAACTATTCTTGTTTCCCATCTTCTATCAATGGAAGATCGTCCAACGAAATTTCCTATTTGGCCAACCACTCTTTTCCCAAGAGTCCGCGCGAAAAGGACGCGGAGTGCCGGAGGGGGACCGTCGTCAAGGAACGGATGGAGCTCAGGAATCAGAATCGTATCCCGTGCGTTGTTCACATCTCGTTCTCTGACAATCAGCTGATGGATGTGCTAATGCCCATGGCCCGTGTTGTTTGATGCCCCTCGCTCATCTCGATGTCCGCGTACGGTGCATTTGAGAGATGCGAGGCCCGCGTCCGCACCGACCAGCTCGCCTTTCGCAGCGGAAACGATACGGAAGAGGCCGAAACCGCGCGGGGCCTACGCCTTATTCCGGGATCGTCAGAGAACGAACGGACGACAACGCCTTGAAGCTCTATTTGCGCCGGCACACTTTCCCTCGACTTGCAGCGTACCTATACTAATTACCGTCAGTGTGGTACGATTCTCCGTGCGGCTCATCGCTCTCGTGCACCGCTTTCATTTTTCGACGCGCATTCAAACGGACTATTCGAGTATTTCAACCGACCGCTGAACAAACACCGACTTTGTGCCTCTATCACGGTATTACCATTTCCAACCATGTTATATGTCTATACATGCTAACCACAAAATGTGAACGCATTAGAACGCCAAACTATCCCCGCGTTACCCTGGCGTGTCCAAGTGTCAACGACACTAGCGTTCCACAATGCATCGATCCCGATGCCGACCAGGGCGTCTGGTGACACGTCGCGCCGTCAGGTTGGCACCGCTGCGCACGCGACGGATGACTTAACGTAGCAGCGTGTACGCCCCAATTCGACGCTATCGTAGATAGCGACTGGTGTCGATGGCAGTTCTTCCACTGGAGAAAGTTTCCAACCAAGCCATTGGCCAGATCGCTCATTACCGCTGCGCCCTTCAAGATGTGTAATTTCTGAATCGTACCGAGAGGAGAGTACGTAGCAAAGAGAGCGTCGCCGAAAAAGCACTAATCCGCAAGGGACAAAGTTCTCGAGACGTCGTTGGCTCCGGCTGCCCACCTCGCCGACGTTACCCTGAAAATCTGAATATCATCGAGCGTACTCGCGATCCCGTTGCTCCCAGAGCCGATCGCGTGGTGATCCCCAGTGGTCGTCGTCGCGTGTGTGTGTCGTGATCCCCTCGGAACTGCTTCGAACAGCAGCGAAAGTGGCGCAGAAGCGTGCACATATTTTACGTGTCGCGTACCAGGAGGCCTGTGTGTGGTGCGTCGAGTGTGTTCGGTTTTCCAATTTGTTTCTCCGCCCGCATAATAGATGAGAAACTGAGGAGGATACACGCGCGGACCTAGAAGTGTGAGAACCCAACGGAACACACACCACTCCACAATATACCCCTCTCTCCGTCCAATAGAGAAGTGAAGTTTCCAACGAAGGCGAGTGTGATTAAGAAAAGAGAGAGAGAGAGAGAGAGAGAGAGAGAATCAGGACGAAAGAGTGAGAGAGTGAGTGAGAGGGAGAGAAAGAGAGAATGAGAAAGGGCAAAGTGAGCGAAAGAGATACGGGATAGAAAAAGTGAGATAAAACGGAGGCACGTACAAAAAAGTAAATTAAAATCGAGAAGAAAGCACGGCTCGCCCGACGTTTCGGCATTGTGCGTTGCGCCGCAGCAAGCATGAGCTGTCATAAATGTACACATTCTATATAGATTGCACGATCTATGCTCGCGGTCTGGTAGAGTGGGCCGAATTCGCCGGAGAGACGTGTGATATTTCGTATTCTAACACGCGGCAAGTGAATTGACGTTAATCATCGGCAACGCTCGAGAGCGCCTCGTATCGCTCGCGCTCGCTCCTGCAACTTCCTCGTGCGTACGCGAGAAAGAGAGAGAGAGAGAGAGAGGGAGAGTCCAGGAGTGCAGAAAAATTTGTCCCGACGTAGCCCGCGGGACTGCCGCAATCTCCCTCTCCGGGACGGACACATCACAGGTTATAAAGCACCGCCCGTACCCTCCGTGTCGTGTGCCGACATTAATACGTATACCGAACCTCATCCGTCCACCGAGTAGGCTCCGCTCTGGCAGGTGTCTCTCGTTCGCGGCAACGGTGTCGTACGAACGAACGAACGAACGGCGGTCCCTGTCGACTATTCGCTTTAGCCTAATTGGACGTGTACATACGCTCATTAAACATCATGTCTCGCCCCGGGGGCGGCGGTGGCGATGGCCGGGAAGGGGGTAGAGGGGAGATGGTGGGTGGCGGCGAGGGGGGAGAAAAAAATGTTTACGCAGAGCGATATCACGGGCAAGATGCGTGTCAAAGATAGGTGCACCTTGTGTGTTCGGCGGATTAGCCGGAGTTGTCCGCCTCTCTTTGGCGTTCGACCGCAGGGATCGACGCGCGCCTCGGCTCTTGTCACGTCTAGTTTCTAGGATCTGTTAGGAGAAGGAAGTACGGAGTTTCGAACTGAGGGGAAGGGGGGAGGGGGGGTTCGTCTGTTGCGGACGTCGCGGAATAGTAGTACTCTCTCGGCGCGATGTGTCACACTATCATCGTCTCTGTCAACCTCTGTAATCTCTCTCAGTCGTCTCTAGTTCATTTCTCTGCCGACTATTTCTTTCTCTCTCTCTCTCCCTCTCCCTGCCTCTCTACCTCCCTCTGTCTCTCTCCCGCAGCCAATTCCCCTGACAAGCTCCTCCCGCGCCTGCCGCGCCGTTCCTCCTCGCGAAACCTCACCGCGCTCATGCGTTCATAATTCCCCCTTGTCATTTTTACCCCTCCGATGAGTACACTATCTCGCGGACGTCGTTCATGGGGAATTCGATAGTTCCGCGATTGCTGACGTTTCGCGGGCGGTGACAAGTGTCGGCAGTCGTAACAAACGGCAGAACCATTCACTCGCTGTCTCTCTCCTTCTCTCTCTCTCTCTCTCTCTCTCTCTCTCTCTCTCTCTCTCTCATTTCGTTGCCCCTTTTTTTCTTTTCATACTTAATTTCATGCCCGCACAGACACACGTACGTGTAGGAGGGACACACAGTCGGAGTCGATTATATACATGAATAGACACGGCACAGAACGGGGCATACTGGCCTGCGGTGTGCTCGCGCGCGCATTCACTCGCTCCTAAGCGATGTACTTCCATTTACACGCACACACAGATAGATGGCCACACGTACGAGCACTCGCTCCCTCCCTCCCTTCGTCGTCCCCCTTCCCACGGCGAGCCCGTTGTCATGTGTGTGGAAACGCGCGCGCGCACCGATCACACTTTTTCTCTCCATCCTCGTCGCTCTCTTTCTCCCCGTAGTTGCGATGCACCGCTTTAACGGTTTCTCGTGATTTTTCGATGATACCATTTTCCCCAAGGTTACGAGGTGCCCGGTTACGTAGATAATCGCCGCGAATTTTTCTGCCACGCTATGTTTTTCATTGTCGCCGTGTGACGGACCCCCGTGTGTCGCATCCGTATACTTTATCGTATTGTATAGTCGTACGTTGTCGTCGTCGTCGTCGTCCTCCTCGTACACTCAGGTCCTCGTCTTCTTGGTCGTCCTACGTCGTCGTGGTCGTCGTCGTGGTCATCGCCGCCTCCGTCGTCGTCTAAGTCGTCGTCGTTGTCGCTGTGAGTGGATCTGTTATTGGTCAGAAGCGTGACACGGCTACTTGTGATCGTTGCAAAGTCGGACAGTGGATTCGAGGGACCCGGATTCGTTCGGGCCGTCTGTCGTTGCCCCTGTTGTTTTCTTGTTTTTTCCCCCCGATAGCCATACACCCCCTTATCGGCGAGACCGCCTTTTCGATCGGTCGCGAATACGCGATAGATTTCGGGCGAAGCTTTTGACGCGGCCGAGAAGGTGATATTGTCAGAGCGAACGTGGGCTAATTTGATAATGTAATTACGGCGTCGTCACCTTCGCATGAGAAGCTGATACGTGTGGGAAACGGAAAGAGGAGAAAGAGCAGATAACGTAGGACCCGTGCTCCGTGTTGTTTTCGATGCCTTCTTCTCTTCTCGCCGTCGTCTTTGTCCCTCTGTCACGTTTCGTGAGCTGTGTCGACGATTAGAATGCGTATGAGTGTGTACGTGCGGGCACGCCGGAGGAAAATTTAATGCACTTGCGGTGCATTTAATTCGCTCGCCCGCTCACCGTGACGGCCCTCGATATGTCAGTCAGTTTATTGTCAATATGTGTTTGCAAACAGTGCCAAATGTGCTACAGTATTCTCATGTCGGACAGTTTACACATACCTATGGATATACAGTGTTTGCCACGTTAAATCTTTCTATTCCATACGGATCAGAATGTTTTTCCGCTCTGATTTATTGTTATTATAAACTTATGGTGTATGACAAGTATTACGCCAGGAAATGACAAATTATGATTTGATTAATTCTCGTAGATGCTACATGTAAAGTTTCAGTATAAACGGGCATTTATCTGTCACATTCCAAGTTTAGACAGGTTTGGCAGCGGAAAAAAGCAAATACTCTTGAATCGTAGTTGTTATTATCAGTTCTGAGTAATATGAGAGCAGTGTGTATTCAGTGATAGTGGTTCATGTTTAATCTCCACCTTATTGAATTGCTTTATTGGATGACAGTTTACATTTATTATTTATCTTTAGGTGATCATGGCTAATCGGGGTACAGCCCAGAGGCCAAATGGTTCCACACAGGGAAAGAGTTGTCAGTTCAAATTGGTATTACTGGGCGAATCCGCTGTTGGAAAGTCAAGCCTTGTTTTGAGGTTTGTTAAGGGACAGTTCCATGAGTACCAGGAGAGTACTATAGGAGGTATTTTGGATTATACACAATGTTGCATCATTTCATGGTATACATTTTTCATTGGTACAAACTTTACACAAAGCAAATGTCTGTTACAGCTGCATTTTTAACACAGTCCGTTTGCTTGGATGACACAACTGTGAAATTTGAGATCTGGGACACAGCAGGGCAAGAACGTTATCACAGTCTAGCACCCATGTATTATCGTGGTGCTCAAGCTGCAATTGTTGTATATGACATAACAAATCAGGTTTGCTGTCTTGACTGAAAAATATCATATCTTGTGTAGCTCATCTTATTATAATAAAAAAAAGATCAAAGTCTTGTGCGTGAACACGTTTTGTAATGCGCAGGACACATTTGTACGTGCTCAAACGTGGGTGAAAGAACTACAGCGGCAAGCTAGTCCGAGTATAGTAATAGCATTAGCGGGCAATAAGGCGGACCTTGCGAACAAAAGAGTCGTGGAATATGAAGAGGCGCAAACATACGCAGATGAAAATGGCCTTCTCTTCATGGAAACATCTGCAAAAACAGCGATGAACGTCAATGATATTTTTCTAGCGATCGGTAAGATTAACTACGCTACAGAATTTTCATTGTCGCACAATCCGAAATGATTACAAACGAAATGCTTCGCATTCCAGCTAAGAAACTTCCGAAGAACGAACAGTCAGGAAGTGCAAGTACAAGCGGTCAGGGCCGTCGACTAGTCGAGTCTGAAGGGCAAAAGGCAGCAACTGGCAATTGCTGCAAGTGATTATCCAAATCTGTACGTGTTTTACATTATACTGGTATCTACCTTTATATTAAGTGGATCAATTGAGGTAGTGAGGGGAAAAAAACAGAATTACGTAATCGACGAATCACGGAACGCAATCAATATGCCCATTAAATATGTTTTTGAGTCCATAATTCAGTATAAAAACGGCATTATGCATCTATATATTTTTGTATAACAAAATGAACAGTGAACAGATCGAGAGGGTAATTTCAATTTGGGGGAAAGGAATTACTGTTAATATTATTCAATCGTAGCGAAATGTCAAACGCGAAGCATTTTACGTAAATTTGTATATGTCTATTATGAATGGGATATTTATGGAATCGTACGAATTTAGTACAGCACTTTATGTTTCACGTTATGTTTCATATTTTCTTAATTTATCCTCTTCTCTACACCTATTTGGGTTTACCAATTTACTGTGCACCTTAATGGGAGTACACGCTTTAAACTTACATCTAATTACTTTATTATATTTTAATTTCATACGAAGAAATGTTAGAAAGAAGGAAATGCAATGATATGGTACTCGTGTGTCACCGATCTGTCGTGCATTATAATATGCATTTAATGTCATCGTTATTAAAGAAGATGAAACTCTGCTTTTTGCTTGCGAAACTTTTGTTTCTATTGCTTGTACGATGTAAAGTACGTCATTTAACTTGCCAAGCATTTTAACACTTGATATTCTGATTTTTCCATGGAGTACGTTCAACGCGTAGTATCTCTACGATCGATGTCCTTTAAAATTTGTAATGTCTTTTATATCAGTAATGTTTTATATTGTCATACATATGACAATAACGAATGCTCTGCCGTGAGACTATATAAGTTTCATGAGTTACATTCATTATTGCTGTATGATACATCTGTGAATGACAGGTGAACGGTGTTTTCATTGCGGATAATGTTTTGCATATTTATATTTTATACTATATCGGCATTTTCTTCTAAATATTGATATTTATAGAATAATATTTACGTTCATAATATATCTGTAATAAATATTAATCTTGTTATTGTTTTTTTTTCACAATTTTCTGAGAGTAGCTATGGCATTTTAGTCTTACGAAAACGTTGATGTGAAAAATGGTGCAATTTGCTGACTCATATTACATTGTGATCAATGAATTGTACAACATGTGTATTGGGAAAAATCAAGTTGATAAATCTTTTCACTTGTTATCGTGCGTTTTTTTATTAAACGCTTAGTTAATAACTATTCTATTTAAGTAGGTTGGTCAAACTTTCGAAATTTCTCCTACGTATGATCATCGTAAGTTTTCTGTACATGTTTATATTATGTTGTTCAACGTACAGTCCAAAAGTTACTGAGTACGTGAATGTATTTTATTGGTAAATTAATGTTATCCAAGGGTGCGTGTTAATTAGAACGTAACGTCAAAATGTCGAAGGTCCTATAGTTTTTCCAGTAATTGGGCATTAGCATGAATTTGGGTAGCAAATATTACCTATTATATTGTTAAATATTAATAAAAAAAAAAGAAACAGAAGGAAAGCCTTTCTTGTACAGCACAGTTTTAACTAATTTTCAGATCAATAAAATATTTTGCAATAGTCGTGTATTTTCTGTTGTGTCTATCTACTTCTTGCAGTCAGCCAACAAACACAAACTCACATCCATACGTGCATAGACATACACACGCGGGCACACTAGCGGCGGGTGCACACACGTACACATAATTTCGTTTCACGTGCATATAGATATTAGAAATCGATGACTCTCATTTGTCAATGCCCCCGGGCTAAAATTGAAAAGTGTAACGTAATAGCGTAGGAGGGAGAGAAATTTTTCATTGTAACATCATGCGTTAGTTTCCATTTCAGAGAATCCCGATACGCTTAGGTAAGTTATGACTCAAATGTGTATTAACAAAGCCGCGAGTTGCAACAGTTCTGTAAAACGATTCTGTTATAGTACATAGATTTCTTTTCACTGATATATTACAGCATTTCATAATGCCTCTGTCTTCTTCATGAGTTCGTATATGATAATACTTAGTAAGTAAGGACTTAACTGTAATACACGCAGCATTGTAGGAGATGCACCATTTATTTTTGATTACAGATATGTACCATATTCAGCAAACATAAATACACCATGAGTGTGTCCACAATGAATTTGAAGGGAATATATACGAAGAAAATCGACTGTAAGGAATGGGAGGTGAACAGTGCTGCACGAACATTTGCTCGAGTGATTGTTTAAATGCGTATGTCTCAATGTATTTGACGATATATCATCTATTTTGAGTATCAGATCTATTAAAAGGAAAAAAAGGTGGAAAAACTCCCATTTGTAATTCTAGTAGTAATGGGCGGTGTTCGTTATAAATATATAAATATATATAAATACATTATAATATAAATCATATAGGTAAATATGATTTGTGTAATAAGTAATATTAATGGTAACAAGTAATAATAATAATATTGATAATGATAATGAAGATAAATAATAATAATAACGATAATAACAATACATTTAAAACATACAACATTTGATGAACTTTTGGCACGTTAACATCTTGTAAGATAGTAGAGGCCATTCCTGCTGCTATAATTATTATGTATTTACTTTCCTAGTTAATAACGTGTATAACAGTTCTTGCTCTAAAGTATATTGTATATTACTTTTATTGATAAATCATGATAAATTATGAATGATTATACAAGAAAAAAATAAACTTGTGAATATTACAATATCGTCTGTGCCATTTCTATATCTGAAACTTATCACCCAGGAACGACACTATGTTCATTTATCTATTGTCTGAACGTTGGAAATAACTCTGTTACAACCTACGTTCACTCGGATTTTGGCTGGTTAATGTAGAAATAATGATACATTGTATTTTTGTATACAACTTTTCTGAGAATGTTGTGTTTTAATATTGATGATCAAGGTGAAGACAAACAGAAAGATGTGTATCATCCTTGGCGTTCACGCTCCAAAGATCATTCATATATCGAGGAACAGGTTTTTGTATCGCCACGCTTATGTACTTGGAGATTTATCACACCGAACGATGCTGTTTACTTGAAAGAACGACAGCGAGACAAGCGAGCAATTTTATCATTCTTTGGTATAGAATGTCTTATATTTAGCTGCATTATCACCATTGTTTAATGTATCGTTCAAAGTTTTTCTCTTCTCCTTCAATGATTGGGCATAACATATCTGAACTTTAGGCAATTGTCGAAGGATAATTATAAAGATGTATATTTCCATAGAGAAAGTTTTTCCAACTGATATGACGCCTTTAGAAAGTGACGACTGTTTCTTCACGAAGTTGGCTTGGAAGATGTTTAAGTCTCTTAGGTATCTGTAGTAGCGGTTTAGTAAGTGAACTTTCACCTTTTATGTTGGCAAAATAATCTGTTTTAGAGATGAAAGTTTTACGGAGAAGGCTATTTCATCGGCTTTAGGACTCATGTACATAACACACATCTTTCTACTTTCAAGTTCGAAGCATACGCCGGAAGACGTGTATAAATTCTTTTATGACGGTGTCTTTATGCACACTGTACTGGTTAGTTTCTTTTTACAGTAATGAAGTAACAATTTCTTACTATGAACCTATAAAGTAGGATCCACCGGAATGCGATGAAGTGTTTACCGTTAAAGAGTGCGAGTTGTTATTCCAATTGTTCAATGATTTGTACTTGCAAAACGTTCGCCTCTTGCATCTTAAACACTTCCCTGACTACTATCGTGCTAGGGAAGTATCCGTGGCGCCAAGTACTCAGGAAGAAGAAAAGCCTGTAGAAATTCCGGCAAAGAAATCGCACAAGAAGAAGAAGAAGAAGTTACACTTATAAATAGGATGTATTTATTCTTAAAAATATACAATTAGCAATACACACGAAAACAGTGCATCAAAGATATTACACCGATCCCAAAGAGTGGCATGATGACTGGGATCTCTAAAATTCGGGTTGTTACCGGAATAAACGGTCCGTCAGTGTGTTAAATGATTTCGTTCGCTTTGTTCATTTACTGGTAGACGATTGGTAGCCACAGTCATGATTCTCCTCCAGCGTGGTCACGCCGTCGTGTTGTACTTCCTTAGTAAAAAAGTCCTTCCTCCACCAACGATTGCTCTTGCGAAGTTCGTTCACCAACTGTTCCATTTTCGGCAATTCCCACGAGTTGTGGCACGAAGATGTACGACAGGACATTTTTATCGAGTCTAAACAACACTTCTGGAAGGAGAACAGACGAATACTCATCAGAAAATTATGTGCTCAATGTAGAAACGAAAAAGGAAACGGAAATTATTCTACCAACCTTATGTACGTTTGAGTGGTTTGATGCAGAAGAAAGTCGTAAGCATGGGTGGTGCGTTGAACATGGTGGTGTTACATAATTGCTTTGAATTACATTTTTGGTTTTCTTCACACCGACCGATCTACGAGTTCTCCTAAGCTTTTGCATCAATATGTTATTGGTGCGTTTTAATTCCCTCACAATCGCTAAGAGACTCCTGTGAAAAGAGTTAATAACCAGTAGTGATAAATGTAATTAAGTACATGTCTTCAAAAGATCTGCAGGTACCTTTTTTCGAAATTGATTTTTGTTAACAGTTGTTGCTTAGCATCTAACTTAGACGCAAGATGGTCGATGAGATCCTTTTGTTCACTCATCCAGGCCCGAATGCAAGAAACCATGTATTGCGATTCATTGCGCAACTCTGATGTACTCATTGTCATGCAAGCCGCTAATGATTTGTTCATTTCTTGCAGCTGCAAGGAATAGGTGTTTATCACAGATGGACAAAAAATAGCCCCGATTAATATTTGCAGGATACATGACTCATAACTCACCTCTGCAATATATCTGTAATTGTTTTCTTCAAGAGTCGCTCTCTGTTGTGCAAGTGCATGCTTTCCATTCAAGCAATCACGCAATTGTGACGTTAAGTTGTAGTTCACCGTCTCTATTTCCTGAATCTTTTCGTTCGATTCATCGAGCTGTTAATTCGACAATTGAACATTATTTCCAACGTATAGCCGATATTTCTATAAGCAAGTTGACATCTGTTATACGTACAAACATAACTCACTTTTCGTTGTGCTCCTTCGAATTGTTCGATATAAATCTTGCACTTGTCTTGGGACTGAGATAATTTTCTTCTACTGTCGCTCAATTCTTCTGTGAGTATGCTGACTAAGTTACCGAGTTTGGCACCCTCTCTTTCAGCGGCGATCAATTTTTGGCAATAATCTTTCTCAATTGTTGTTAAAGATTCTTGTAGATCGGCCTCCCGCCTTGCAGCGTCGACTAATTGTTCTTGGGTTTTATGAAAATCGCCAGCTGCCCTGTCATAATTAATATTGACGTAGTGTAACTCAGCTTCCACCTGTTTCAGTTTTTTCTTCAATTCGCAAACGTCATCCTTGGATGCAGTCTGGGCAATTTGCATTTGTCTTTCCAGTATAATATTGTTATTCTGAGACACATACATTTTCATGTTATAACATGGACAAGGATTAAATGTTTATATAACGTGTATAAATACCTTCAGCATTTCATAATCGGCTTCTAATTTGACCATGCTATCCGATTTTTCTTTTAGTAAAGTTGTCAATGAATTGATGCGATTTCGCATAATGAACATAATTTTCTTTGAAGAATTCAAATCCGATACGTGTCTCTCTAGTTGTTGATTACTCGTGTTTAGCTTCAGCTGCAATTCTTGTGCATTCTGCAGTTGCTCCTTTATATATAGTTCGTTGCACATGAGTTGATTGTGCAAATTTTTTATCTAAGAGAATTCTTAATTTAGGCCACAGTACGAAATTTACTCCAGATTTAGCGTACCTTTTCGCTTTGTAATTCTATACTATCGTGAAGACATTTAACTGTTTCGGCAAATTGCATAATTTGGACATCCTTCCCCTTATTATTCGATTTGAGAACCGTTAGATCATGACGTAAGGATGCATTGACCTGTTCCAGTTCATGTATTTTCTGCAAATTAGATTAATGTGAAGTCATTTATTATCAAAATGAAAAGAACACTGTACACGAATTGGTAACATACTTACTTCAAACTCTTTCTTCAACGTATGCAACATTTTGAGCTCTTCCTGCTTCTCAGTGGCCCTCTTAGCTAATTTTTGTAATTCCTCATCCTGCACTTGAAGTACATTTTTAACAATAGCGAGATCTAAATCATTTTGATTAAGTTCATCTGTGTGGTCTATTTTACTGTCAATGACAGACGGTTGCAGTTCGTTGGATAAGTTCACAGTTTCGTTATTTTGTTCTTGCAAGCTGAGTTTCAAGTGATCATTCTCAGATTTTAAGGAACATTCAGAATTCCTTATTTGTTGCAATTCATCTTCTACGGTTTTTATATAAGAATTGTACTTGTCATCGGACTTTAGTTGTTTCTCAAACAATTCAATATCACACTGGCATTTATGCAGTTGATTCTTCAAATTGTTGTTTTCTGTAATGAATTCGTCGAGTTCCAGTTTCAGTTCGTCTGTAGGTGTAATTTTATCGCAGTTGTCTTGCATATTTGTAATACCACAATTCGAACAGAGACTACTTGTAGTTAAGCCTTGGTTGTTCGAACTTGTCTGGTGGGCATGTGCCTTGCAGTGACAATTTTGCATATCGTGTAAATGTCCAATGCGTTCCATACACCTGCGAATATAAACTTCAATCTTACTTTGCACAATTAGAAAAATCAATATGCAGTGTCATAAAAGATTTCTATTACTTTAATTCCTGCAGTTCTTGGTTTGTTTGACGCCACAGTTCCTTCATGCTTGCGTACTTTTGTTCCAAATAATGTTTTGAATTCGCGATAATATCAACCTTGCATTTTAAAGTTTCCAAGTCGTTGGCACGAAGACAGAGTTTCTCCTAAAACGCAAGAAATATATTTTAACAATGCTAACAAAATTTATAACGTACTCAACGATAAACATAAATATAAAAACATTCAATCCACAACTGGTTTGAGAAATATTTTTTATTAGAGCATGCAGTACAGGGTGCTTAATTGTACCTGTATGAGATTAAATATTGAATAATACTTTAAATGTAGTATCACAAACAAGGAGCAATTGTCACAGTCCATTCTACGAATTTTCTCTTGCAACGTCTCAATGGCATCACGCTGTAAGTCCATCAGTTTCTCCTGTCTGGCAGCCTTAACATAAAAGCATGTTCAGTATATTTTTCAAACATTCCATGACCTTATAAATTACAACTTACTTCTGCAAAGCAGTCGTGGTACTGGGATTGAGTTTCATCCACTAACATTTTCAAAGCAAAGATAGTTTCGTCTCTTCCTTGCATCTACAAAAATATTGTTCATACTTGAAAAGTTTCGCAAAGGCGACGCGCAATATTCCAGAGCTTACCTGTTAGTTTATAGAACTTGTTAGTTTCCTAATTTTGCGGCTTCGTACGATATCCGCAAAAACTGCAGTCTCAATTGCAGGGATAATAATTATCATGCACTCAATTCACTTTTGTCTCATCTCTACGATACAATGCCGTGCCATCCTTGTATCATCACAAAAATAGCTCACTCAAAAAAATCACTCGTATCAATGCTCCGCATATCTTTCATTTCTCTCACAATGATTGGAATTTTCACCAGATTGTCATTTATTTTAAAAAATGGGGTCTCGCGTAAAGTACTGTTATGTCATGTCTCGAAACATAGTTCAACGTCGAATCTTTGATTTTATTAATCACATGTTAGCACTTCTGTTACAAATATTGGAATAGTGCTCGCATACATACACGTACATACATCTACAATGGTAGTAACATCTTAACGTTTGGGGTAATACAATTATCCATTAATATCTGGTCAACATTTTACACGTCATGCACATTCCCGTGGCCAAATGTGGAAAGCCTTAACGAACTACATTGATCACTCATATCACTCACTCCTTTCTGGACCTTCTGATCCAAGGACCTCTTCGCCTCGACACACGCATCTTGCAAGTGTCCTATTGTTTGAGTTTGCAGTTCATTCTGAGGATCATAGGGTATAAAAAGGCATACCCATTCTATCATTCATACATTCTATAATATTATATTAAAACAAAAATACATAACAAAACAAATACCTGCTTCATTAATTCTTGTTTTTCCTTCTCATGGGTCGCAATAAGAGCTTCCACGTCGATCTGAGAATACACAGAATTTTTTTTTACATTTCACTAAACGGAGTGATAATACGGCGTGTTGAACACGTACCTTAGCGACCGATCTTGAAATTCATTTTTTTTTTCTACTATTAGCACAGTTATTCAAACGTGGATAACGTTAAAGTTAACTTGATGTTTCGAATATTCACCAAACACGGGCATGCAATTATCACCGATCGTGCAAGAGCTCTCGTATTTTATTAAAAAATATAAATCATTTGGTTGATGTGGCAAATGTTTGTAAGGTATGTATAATTTTGTGTATACTTACTTTTTGTTGGGATTTCTCGCTTAGTTCTTTAAGTTCTGCCTGCATCATTTCAATGGAACACTTTTGAATTCTGATCCTTTCATCTCTATGCTCTAACTATAACAGCATCAACATAATTAGATCACCACGTATTTCGATTGTCGATCATATTCGAGCTATTGGATATATTCACAATACATACGAGTTTATCTTTCGAGCGTAAAGTAGATATCAGCTTTTCAATTTCTTGGGTACAAATGTCCAGATTTTCTTCATATTTCTCCACTTTGTCGATCATTAGCATCATGCAACTGGTAGACGCATTGTGACCGGACGAATCTTGACAGACCTACATTTTTATATTTGCATTATTTTACATCCTGGCATTGCAATGTTCCATCGTGTTCTTCGAGTGAATGAGGACAAAATGCTTACTATTTTCTTTAAATTAGCTTTAAGTTCTTGAAGGCCACTTTTTGTAAACTGTATAGTGTCTTGCAATAATTTAAACAGTTGAGGTATATTAGTTGGGTATGCGATTTGTACTAACGCTCCTTCCGTCCCACATTCTGCAATCTTTTGTCAATACAAACAGAAAATATTCAATTCCAGCTGCATTACGCGCAGTTTATACATGACACGAAATTACATACATGCGAGTCCGAATGTTCCTTTGACTTCCGAAGTTCCATCTCGCTATTATTCAGACTAATCCGGAGATTGCTCTCCACTTCCTTTTGTTCTTTCACCGTATTCTCTAGTGACAAAATTTGCAGTTTGAGATCTACACTATCGTTAGTACGGGACCGTCTATAATTTTCCCACTTTGTTTGTACCGAAAGTAACTCTTTCTTCAGCGTCTCATTAGTCTGCTTCAGGAAATTATTCATTTCTTCATTGCATTCCGCCTAATACATAAATTACTCGTTATTTCTAATTATGTCCTATACCGATACTCCTTATTAATGCATGATTTCGCATTATGTACCTCTTGTTGTAAATATTTGACCATATCTTCGAGTTGACTTATACGGCACTTCCACTCACTTACACTTTCTTTAAGTGTGGCTTCACACGAGTGCTGCAACGTTCATTTAATAACTCAAGTATTATATTTGTACATAAGTCAAAGGCTATACCTCAGAGTTACGGAGTCTATGATGGTAGTTTTCCTTCTTTGTATTACGGAGCTCCTCTTTTGTTTTTAATATGTCATTTATGAACTGACATTGTGTTTGATTATTGGAAAAAAAATTAGGGACACTTCCCTTTTTCGTAGCCTCAAATACCTCCACCATCTCTTGCATTGTCGTATGTGCAGAGTCTACCGCAGCCTCAAGTTTTGCCAGTATTTTTTCCCTCTCAGCAAATGTAGCTTCTGCCGAAGTATTTTCTAACAACTGCAGAAATATCATTGTTACAGTATTATACATTACAGGACCTGTGTATACGTATACGTACCGCTGCTTCTGTTTTCCTTTGAAGCTCTCTCAAAGTAGGCTCTATCCCAGCGAATCGACGTTTGAATTCTGTTAATACTGTTGTCATGCCTCGACCCTTAAAGCATACAGTTTTATGCTTATATTGGGTGTAAATTAACAGATTGTGAATTAATTCATATAAAATTAATGACATATATACCTGTGCTTGAAATGCCTGTAAATTATCGATCACTTCATCTATTTCTTCTACTACCAAATTTAATAAATCATTGCATAGATAATCTTCTGGATGCCTTTGTGTGGTATAATCCTACAAGGTAAACTAGTGACAATTGCAAATTGACATCAAACTTTTATGTAATGTACCTGCATATTTTTAACACAGCACGCTAAGTCCGATTGCACACGACTTATATTATTCTTCAGATCCTTTAATTTCTTCCCATTGTTCATGATTCTCTCCGTGTGTCTGGTTTGTTCTTTATCCTAAACAATGATTACCATATAACAGTGCAAACAATTTGTCTTAACCAGTGTGTATTATAATTCTTCTTACGCGCAATTCCAACTGATTAATTGTTTCCCACAACGTTTGCCGTGACTCTACTAATTGGTCGTGCACACTAGTCACAGTATTAGCTAAGTCCGTATACTGGAAATATACAACGTGAAAAGAGTAGATTGGACACACATTGTGCCTAATGCTATTATATATTCGACTGATATGGAATTATACCTTTTGATGACGATAATTAAATGTTGCAACGACAGAATCTATCTGCTCACGAATATCCTCTGTCGCCGCTTGAGCTTGAACCGTGCAGAATCGAAATTCTCGCATAAATATTGAGTGTTGCATCAGTACTGCAGTCAGCTGTGGAATGTATATAAGTGCAGAGTGAAATCTAATACAAACATAAATCACTAATTGTTTGTAAGGTTCGTACCACAGCGTTGGATGCATCATGTGCTTCTGACAGGTGCAGATCATGGCAGTCTTTCACAATAGAATCAATACAAGCGATAGCCTCTTTTTTCTCTGAACACATTTTGTCAATATTTTCAAGATTTTTCTTCAATACATCCCGAACATTATACGTACAAGATTCACTTAGATTTGTACGAGATTGCTACAATAAAAAATACGGCAAACGCAATGTATTAATATGATGTGAAATATGTACGCTAATCAGTTTTATTAGGAAGTATTCTTATCCAAAAAAATCATGTAACAGCAGATTTGTTTTAGCTACTTTGCTATTAACTTACATTATCAATCACTTTAACATTATCACTTCTTACTAACTCCTCACCAACTCTCATGTTACAGTCCTGTTGTAATGCAAAAACAAGAAATAATTAGAAAAATATTTTAAGAATATAACAAATATACCACAATAAGTATGTATAGTTATAAAAACAAACCTTAATTCTCTTTTCACTTTCTGTTTCTAAAATTTGTGTTAATGCCATTTTTAAATCACATAGGCTTAAACTCTCACGTTCCATTAGTAATTTTGTGTCCATTAAACAAGACACTATCTTATCCTGTAATAACAATCATAAGTAAGTGCACTTAATCTTACAAAACAAATTATTTGATTTACATACTTCTTTAAACAATTCAGAAGCATCACAATCTGCTGTCGGATATTCCATTTGAATGGCTCCAGCTGGACGTAAAGCCTATAAATGTAGTTGTGTTTGAACAGTTTAGGTAAGTCAACATTACTATTATATACAGGCTGTATTTTCATTAAACCCATTAAGTAAATTATGTGCAACAAAGTATCAGTTGGCAAAGGTTTATTAAAACTTAATTATTGCTAGCATTGCCAGTTTCCTGATCACAGGATTGTGTCAGTAAAGACTGCGGCATACATCCACTTTGTGACAAGGTGTTTCTACTAGTCCGAAGTATTGTATTGTCAATTTTTCGCAAATAATTATGCTTGTCCAACTTGCTCTTATGAACATTGTGTTGGGAATAAGCTGACACTTTGACAAAGCCATCCTGATATTTGAATTTAATTAAAGGCACAGTTCCTGCAGTTTCTTTATCAATAAATTCTTGTGTGTATGGTAAGCAATCTTTGTGTTGCATTGGTAAACAAATGCTTGATTTTCCATAAGGTTCACACGGTAATTTTTGAATTAAAGGGTTGGTCGCTTTGGAAGAATTGAATGTTTGCTAAAAATAAATATTTCCATAAGTGCTATGTTTCTAATATTGTCAACAGTAAAACATACTTTTGCTGTTGCTTGCTTTAATTCTTTATATATTTCTTTGATAATCTCATCCTTAAATTGCATCTCAATGTTTGCAAGATGACATTGTTTCTCAAGATGACATGCATGCTTGCGCAATTGTGCTATCAAATCATCTCTTTCCTTAATCTGTGTTTTTAAAATCTCCTGAATTTGTACAGACTCCTAATCAAATGGGAGATATGTACATGAAGGATTGTACGAATACAAATGTTTAAAACTGTCTAAAAAAATTGCAAAAAGACTAACTTTACGAATATTAGATATTTGGCCTTTAAACTCCTCAATTTCTTGACCCAGATATCTCTGTCTTTCGTTTTCTAGCTTAGTTAACATAGCTTTACTTTCCTCCAATTGTTGCTTCAAACTGTTACATGTAAGATCTTTCTCAGCTAATGTATTCTCCGTGATATCACCCACAGTCATGATCTTAATGGAAAATATGATGGAGCTCAATGGGTTTAAAGAAACGTACGAGAAGTTTACTCGAATTTCGAAAAAAAACTTACGTCACAGTCGGATCCGCCAATAGCTGTGTCAAGAGTTACTTGATTTGTTAATGGTGAACTCTTTTTAAGTTTATCAGACAAATACTGAATATGATGAGCTTGCTTCTTTATTATGTCTTCTTTTTCCGACAATTTGCTTTCGAGATCTTTTTGGTATCTGGAAATTAAATGCACGTTAACTTATCTCATATTTAGGAGCGTCTGATATAAGTAAGGTTGATTGTGTGCATGTAACGGGAGGGGAGTCAGGGAGTTAAATTGACGACCAGACGTGGTGACACAAATAAAGAATATATTTGTATATACAGGCGCGGCATCTTATAGCTACCTTAATATAGAATATCACTTATAATTGCACGTGGTCAATAGCGCAATTCTACGATAAGCGCACAAGAAAAAAGGTAAGAGACGCAAACCGGAAGACAAAAAAGGAATTAACGGGTGGGGCTCTTGGGCACACTCGCGCCAACTACCCTACGGGACGAATATAGGAACTCATTTCAATCCCCTACTTTCGAAGATGCAACCTCGCTGCATCTCCACGTTTGAAATGCACATTTCTTTTTTATTAAATCTGGTCATTATATTAGCAGTTTTTTTTTTTGCTAACATCCCTAACAATTCCATGTGGGGTTCCTATATGATTACTTCTATTCCTTCCTACCCTATCTTTAAAAAAACCTACTACCGTCCTGCTATCACAGTACATTGTACCCTTAACTCAGCATAATAGCTTAAATTGATTTGTCCCAGGAACGTTCTTACTCATGTCGTTTCTCATAGGCCATTCAATATGACTAAATACTTTTCCTCCATGGTTGAGTGCCAAATTTTTGTTTTACGATGCGCTATTAAGTTTGCTTTCTCCCTAAGTACATTATTATACCGGCGAGCGAATATCATTTCTGCTTCCAGCCTAAAACGCACTATACAGTGCTAAACAATTATAAATATAAAAAATACTCTAACATAAGAAACACACCCTTCAATACTATACACATGATATCAGCATTTAGTTTTTGGATGTTTGGAAACTAATTTCTTTGTGTATAGATGATGTGTTAACCATTGTCTCAGTACGATGAGTTGTTTATATACATGTTATTCAGAGGCACTGCAGAGGTCTCATTAGGTTATTATGAATATTATCAATAGCTCTCTCTTTCGACCTTGACTAAACTTTGACTTTACTCTATTAGCAATCCTTGATATCACAATAACATATAATACTTTTTGGGCCATTACACTTTAGTTTTCTGTACATTGCTTCCTCTTGCTTTCTGTTTACATTCGAAATCTCTTCTTACATTCAAGTAATGATATTTATCTCACTTTGTTTCGGATGGACTTATCAATTGTTAGATTTGTCATCATCATATTTAGATTTTTTTTCACTACCAAGAAGCCATGCCAGAAAAGTACATGCAACGTCTTTATACTTTACTTCAGCTTTTGCTTGGTGTAGGCTTTGCAAAGCTATCTATGCTCTTTCTGAGAAGTGTCTTCTTTCATTTTCAAATGGAAAAAGGCCATCTTTTTTGCATAATCCTTACTCTGGATTGTAGCTGTTTTTACTTTTCATTCATTTTGAATTCTTCATTGTGTAGTACCTGTAACTCCTTATCTTGCATTGCTACTAAGACGCTCTGTTCCTGTTTGACTTACAGACCCATTTTAATGTGACTGGGTCCATAATGAATGAAACAAGTGGCGAGCTCAGGCGTTAAATTAACAAACAGGAATTGATGACATATAAAAATATTTGTATATACACGCGAAACATATCTTATAGCTACTGTATTATAAAATATCACTTAGAATGGCACTTTTTCTTCAATGGTGTAGTTCTATATGTTATGAGAACAAGAAGAAAAAAGCAAAAGGAACAGATTGGAGGATAAAAAGGGAAGTAATTTGGGTCCACTTCTACTCACTATTCTATGGTATAAATATACAAATTCACTTCAGTGCATACTTACACAATCATTTTTTCTTTGTTTTCCTCAAGTTCTTTGATTCGTAGGTTTAAATTGTGAATCTTATTACTGTCTACTTCACCCTATTCAAAACAATAATATATAATCAGTTTTTGAGTACAAATATACTGATCTTTCTATTCAAGAAAGTAAATAAGCAGATTTTAAGTTTTGCCAAAGGCATGATTTTCAAGATATTAGAAATGAATAAATAAAGCTACATTATGGTAATATAAAATATACATCTTAATGTTTTTTGAATTGTGATATAGTTATTTACCTGGTTATAGGAATAACTGCAACAGAAAAATAGACATAATCAGGAAATCTGCTGGATAAAATATCTAATGTTGTTTGAAAATACTTACTTTGGGGGGGCCAGAATATCATCTGCAGTAATTTCGAAAAACTGTATACCATCTGTTTTCCAAGAATTTTCACATTGTGCCCTTCTTATGACTTCTAATAATCCTCTGATATCACTTTGAAGATATTCTATCTTACTCTGTAAATGTTCACCATCGCTTTCCAATTTATTGATGTGACTTTTTAATGTATTTAGACTCTGTAACAATAATAAATCGAATTGACATATCATAATCAATATGTATAAACATGCATTAAAGAACAATCTACCTCTTCTGTCTTACATGACTTTGTCATGCTATCCGTAACTGCTCTAGATGATTGCATTAATTTCTCTTCTAGTATCTTAACCCTAGAACCTGCTGCTTGTTCCAAATCTTCTACCGTACGCACTAACATTTTGTTTTGTTCCCCTAAATCTTTGATCCATTCCTTCATTATCTGCAACTTTGCCTGAAAAACAAATAAATCAGTGTTATTGTCATCTGCAATATCAGTTTTTAATATTTATACAGAACCAGTGTTTTTATATGTTTAGAAGAACAATTTTATTTACCGAGCTTCTTTCTGCATCGGATTCAAATTCCTTATCAATCGTTTGGATTCTACCCTCATAAAGCTTGCGAAACTCATCGAGAATATGCAAACTCTCAGTCTCGCCGCAAATATCTCCTGTTTGTTCATCAATAGCTCTACAATTCGGCTCTTGTGTTGTGGCGGTTGAGATATTTGTCGGACTGCTATCACTGCGTGAATACATGGCTCCCAAGTAGAAGATGTACGGCTGACAGAATACTATCAGTGATAAATGTTTAGCGGCACAAAAGTCTCCTACGCTCGCGATCTGATAGACAGTTACTTTTTCAAATAAACGTCAACATATTAACACACTGACTCGCCATTCTTCATCATTGGCACAGCACCGAACCGCAGTGTAATTATGAATCTGTACAGGTTAGCGACTTTATCTTTGATGCACATCCTTCGCCTTTAACCTGCATATCAAATTAGGTTCTACAATCCCAATCTGGCCGCGATAAAAATGTAAATGCACCCTGCTGCCCCTAGTAATGTCATTGACCAATGAGACCACGCGCTGGGTCAAATTCGAATTACCAACATTTTTTGGCCGCCTAACCCGATTGTAAATCGGAGTGTCGACAATTTTTGAATTAGTACGTTTATGTTCTGTTTTATTGAATATCGGAATATGTATATGTATTGACAATTTTGTCGATACGTTGTGTTTTCTCTGCTTCCTTGTGTGTGGGCTAACTTGCTGAAAAACAACAATTAAATTTGGTTCAAAAAATTAATTTATTAAAACGTGCGAAACTGGTAATAATCTTTCATTATTTTTGTGACAATAGTTACAAATCATAACGGCTATTCCTCAATATTTCAAGTACGTTCAATTCAATGCAAAATAATATTGCTAATCTGTTAAGCTTTCGCAATGTAGTAAGTAATCAAAATTCAAAATTTAAAACCAAACACGCATTCGCACATATGCGTTTCTTTAATTAGAACCACGTATTTAATTACATAGGTTTAAAGCAATTACTGGTGCACGCAGATCAGCTGTCACCAGATAAAACAATACTTCGTAATTACGGGCATAAGCAAAAACAATTTTGAATGTTAGAAGAAATAAACTGTATACACGGATGTGCATGTATATGCCATACAGACAGAATATTTATACATGTTGAACTAGTTTGGTAACTTTTAACTGTAGCTGGTTCGGTCACCTGGTGACCTTCGTGTGGTTTCAGAGGGCATATTATTTAAAATCACCTGCCTAACGTGTCAGAAGCTACGAAAATTCGCAAGGATGCTGCAGGTCGATGATAGAAAGGTAAGATAAGTTTACGTATTTGTCAAATTTCGCTTTGATTTGCGGTGATATTTGTTACAAGGTTAAATTACATCGTCGGCGTAATAATTTTTGCGATTCAGTGTACAAATTGTGTCCTATTTAGCATCAACACGGTACAATGATAAGTATTCTATCAATGTCAATGGCTCATGTATGTGACAACCACTGTTAACAAACGGTATTACGTAACTTGACGTACGTACCATCGGATTTACGTAGGAAAAGCCTTTGGAGGTTATGTTAATCACACTGACAGCAGAATATTGACGTGTAGACGATATATCATTAACAAATATTGAATGCCAATGTTAAGGATCACGGCCTGGTGTATGTATGTTATTGCAAGATAAACTATAGTTCGTACATTAAGCTACACAATAATTTCTTATGATACATTCATTAAACAAAAAAAATTGAATGGCTGATTTGTTTATGTTAATAATTATTCTATTCAAATTATTACACATTTAAAGAAATAAAAGTGAACTTTCATTGTTGGTACGTATACTTTAAGTATACATCATTAAATATAAGTGTTTATGTCAGCTTTAATGCTATTAAATCATTAAGATACAATAGCATCATAATAAAATGTGTATTGTAAGATTAAAGTTAAAATTTTTCAGTTGTTTGAAATGTCAGGCTGAAGATAATTTATTATGACTCACATGGTCAATGTCATAGAAATGTAACATAGTGACACAGCACAAAACCTATTTGAAGCAAGTGGACAACTGATGCAATCTGCTCAATGTAAAACACAATGAGTGTGATATAAGGTGACATTGAAACAATCTTGCACATGAATATTCATGTATATATTATGACACCAGAAGACGAATTACGTACATTATTGTCTTCCAACAAGAAGTTGTTGTGATCTGAAGAGTAATCTATTCTGGAACGAAATGAGCGCAAATCGCCTATTTGTCGCGAGATTAATTCATTCGAAATCGAGCCGTATTCAGTTGCACATTAAAGATCGACAGGCCATTGAGAATTATCAATTTGCCGATACAAATAGAGCGTTCGGGTCAGATAGTCTGCGGCTTTCGTTCTTACGCCGATAATATACCAGAACGGATCGTCTCTTCTCCTTTTCCCCTTTTTTTCTTCGCTTTCCTGCAGACGCAAACTGGTATTATATAAATCATGCTAGGACAGTCTGCGGTAGACCCCTCGTTACGTAAATCGAGCATCTAAAGGAGGTTCTTTAACAACGACATCGGCCAACAAGCCTATCTCGCGCCACATGAAACGTGCATGGGGAACATCGAATCAAAGTGTGAACGTCCGATTACGCCCGATTGGCAATGTCCCAATATCGACGTCGTAAACATCCGATTCAACCCAGATTAACGACGTTAAGCCAACGAGCGTTGAGAAGAAACAATTTTAAGATTAAGAACAATGACGCTCAATCGCGCATTGACTCGGTGCAGCGCTGCTTTTATTTCCCTCTTTCTCAGCTTGCAGTTTCTGCCGCTAAGAAAAAAGTCGAAACGATAACCGCTCGGGCCGTCCACGTTCATTGACTAACCGTGACAGTTTTCGACTCGGCCGCGGGCAGCCTTGACGGAGTATAAAGCGCGCCGGAGCACGAGGTTGCGTCATTCGACATGAATGTTCAGCGCTGACCGTTTGCACATGAACGTCGACGATCTCGGCCCCAGGATGGTCAAGTAGACTACAGCGATGCCTGCGCCTAGGCGCGAGAAAAAGATTTGACGGCACCGCCAGTACTGCCAGTACTGCCAGTACCGACGATACTGACGGTACTGACGCTAATCGTTGCCGTAAGGCACGCTGATAAAGCGTGGACCCAGCTCGGCACTGGCTAGGCCGCAGAGGATGATAAGATGCGGCGCAGCCGGCGTACGTGCCGCGGCGAGGAAACTGTTTGCCGTCGCTCCCTCGTTGTCAACGTGACACCGAGCCCGCGACCGGGAGCGTTTCGCAGTAACGAGGCAAGAATCGGCCAGTATCGTTCCGAGACTCGGTTCACGCTTAGCCAAGCTTCCTTCGCCGATCGCTCGGCTCGAACGCACTTCGGTGTCACGTGTTAATTCACGCGTATGCGTCGTGTCAAGTGTATGCAGATAAGAGCTGTCCGATTTTTTGTATCGGGCAGTCGGGCGTGAGTTACTCTCCGGTTCTCTTCCTCCGGTTCCTTCCGCCGGCCACACTTCATTCGGCTGCCGATTGCGCTGCCTTAACGCGAACGCATACTGGAAGTCGTCCACGTGACAGGCAGACGACGACGCACACATGCACACGATGGATTACCTGTTGGACGTAAGTGCCGCGCGACGATAGGCGCTTATCGTGCCCCGTTTAGAGCATGTTTTGGTCATCAGCCGCGATGGCGGGGAAAGACGATTGTCGGCTTTCGGAGCATACGCACGTCACTCCTCTATCATCGATATAGCACGCCGTGCCGAGCGCACGTTTTATACCGGGATCGGGAAAAAAGTAACGTTGCTTATCAGCCTCGACGCATATCGGATGCAGGCGGATCGTTCCCCTACGACCCTCTTATCCCGTAACTTCTGGTTAATCGAAGACCGCTTCCTCGCCGCTTAGCGCGAGACTCCCACTACCCTTGAACGGCTGTCACTGTTTACCGCGATACATATTCAGCGGATGTTAATGCGCGGCCGTATATTATTTACATACGCTTCTTTACCTCCTTCCTTACCCTTTCGATATCTTGATAAATTTAGAATGGGTTTATCGCTGATAGCGTAAGTGACTTTAGCGCCGAAACTCCTGTTTGCACTGTTCTTTTTGCAGCGAGCGCAGTTCAGGTATAGTTCGCAAGTAAGTTCGAACGAGAAGGTACATATCGAGAGTTCGCGTGGCCGCGCCAAGAAGTCAATCGTGTCCGCGCATCTCATTACATCCTCCGCGTCGCATCATCGCCCGTCCCTAATGAGCTAAGAAATCGGCGCTTCCTTTCCGAAGAATTAACGGCGACAGCCTTTTATCTTAACGGACGGAGCCAAAACGACAGATTGCGTATCGTACAGCCAACACGCTGATCAGGCGAGCACGCGCGCGCACACTCTTCATTCACTGTCATCCTTTTTACGTTAAACTTCCTTACTTATCACGGTTCATCGTTACGCAACCGAGGAGATTACTTTATATTATGTCATCAAAACACTGCAGCCAGTCATGATACAGAATTCATCAGGGTCGACAAAGAACAGCGTAGCGTCGTCAGTTCGTTAGTAAGTCGTACAAAGAAGATTTGTTATGTGGGCCGTCGCGATCTTTTAGTATTCCCGTCGCGCTTAACGTCGCAAGCTGTTAAAACGCCAACGCAAGCGACTCGTTTAATCCTTTCGCGGAATCGTCGCTGGCCGCCTCATTCGATTATCAATTTGCCGGACCTTACAGCGAGTAAGTCTGCTCTTATCGTTCGGATTCCGTGTCTCATGCCATTCTGGGTCAATCTTGCGATACTCACTCCTCATCGGCCGCGCGTACTGACAATACCATTCGAATCGCACAGACATCATTTGGATTCCTAATTTCTCGTTATCGTCACTAATGATGCGTGGAATCGTACGGCACGTCTCCATTCTCTCTGTATCGCCGTGTTATCATCGCCGAGCACTAATGGGAAGCGCACATCGAATGAGCGAAGGATCATTCGTCATTTACATCTTCCCACGGAAGCACTTCCAAGCGCTTGGTCTCTCAAAATCGTGACCGTAACTAACTTGCTCATCATCCGCGTAAGAATCGAAACTTTAATGTCGATCAGTTCACGTCGGCGCCAACTGACCACTGCGGCACTTAACAGTCTTTCTCGATTGCGATTATTTCAGATTCGAACGGAAGGGAATTTACGATCCAACTGAGAGACAGCCTAGAGCGAACTCGCGCGCACTCGCTTCCTTCTAATCGGTGCTTAGAGTCGACTTGAAAAGACGGAGACAGGGAGAGACAGAGAGAGAGAGAGAGAGAAAGGAGTGTGCAAATTAGGCATTGGAAAAGCTGAAAAGCGAAAACAGCAGAAATTGTTTATTAACGACAACCGCAATGTTACTCTTATAGATATTGCCCATTCTGACGCTTACGTGCGCAAGCGATCATTTTAAACTTTCATCGACTCTACATCGATAGACGATTTTAACCGATAATTTGATATAATACAGCTTTAAGAGTTAGACGCAATATTTACCAGCGATTTTAGTGTATAATTTAGCTATTTTACGAGATTATTTAGTAAGAGTCGTAATGAACGATCAATCGTGTGTGGACATCGTACAACTGAGATGCGGATTACCTAGAAGAGGTAAATGTTTTTCTATCTTGATCGTTAGAGAGATTGAAAATATCTGCAGGCTCGTGGTCATCAACGCAGTCCCTCAGATACACAGGCCTTCCGGGAAAGAACGAAACGGGATGCCGAGATCGAGCTGCAGCGGGAGTTGCAGAAGCTCGAGGAGTCCTGCACTGGCCAGAAGAAGGAGGAGTTCAGTAGGCAGTTTCAAGGATTCTCCGACCTATTCAAGAGGTTCCTGCAGGAACAGGGGCCGTCGCTGGAATGGGATCGAATTCAGAAACTTCCGGAAAATGCGGTAAATCCTTGACCGAATGAAAACGCCGAAATTCTTCAAAATATCCATCGGTGAAGCTTCAAGCTCACATCGCTCATCTTTTCTTCCAGATACGCGACTACGATTCTCTACCTGCGCCGGATACCGAAGAGATAAAGGCGATGCTGAACAAACTGATAGTCGTCAAGCTGAACGGTGGATTGGGAACGAGCATGGGATGCCATGGGCCGAAGTCTGTAATCGCTGTTCGCAATGGCCTTACATTCCTCGATCTTACTGTCCAGCAAATTGAGGTACCGTAGTAGCTGACTTTTCCTAATACGTTCCCTCGTTAAACGCGCCATATCTTCAACCAATCTCTTCGACGTCCATGATACTTCATTAACGCGAGATCGTTTCTACGTGAGTAGCACTTGAACAAGACTTACAACGCGAACGTGCCTCTCGTCTTGATGAATTCCTTCAATACGGAAGAAGATACTCAACGGATCATAAGAAAGTACAAAGGCATAGATATTATCATTCAGACCTTCAATCAAAGCTGCTACCCTAGGATCAACAGAGATTCTCTGCTTCCAATCGCCAAGCACTGCGATGTCAATGAGGATATCGAAGCGTAAGATTCATTTTTGTCGCGCACGGAATAACTTGTTTCCCTCCTAATTTTGTATTTTATCGTTCACAGATGGTATCCGCCAGGACACGGCGACTTCTACGAGAGCTTTAGAAATTCAGGATTGCTTAATAAGTTTATCAAAGAGGTACATGTTTTTCGGTGTTGTTTTATATTGACGAGTAGCAAATTTCTGCACGCGCTGTATCTATGGTTGTTCATAGGGGCGAGAATACTGCTTCATATCCAACATTGACAACTTGGGTGCCACTGTAGATTTAAAAATCTTGAAGCTGTTGTTGAACAAGAGTGAAACTTCTCCCTTGGAATTCGTTATGGAGGTCACTGATAAAACTAGGGCCGACGTTAAGGTAAAGTGTCTCTGTGACGCATCACTTATCTGCGTTTCCGGCAAGATTTTCCAAGAAAATCATATCACGTTTTGCCTTTTAGGGTGGAACCTTAATTCAATACGAGGACAAGCTTCGTCTTCTCGAAATAGCTCAAGTTCCTAAGGATCACGTCGATGACTTCAAATCAGTAAAAACATTCAAATTTTTCAATACGAACAATCTATGGATTAAACTCAGTGGTACGTTTTTTCTGGAATATTCGTCTTTTTTTCGTTCAATGTTCTTCATTAACGCACAACGTCGATGTCAATTTTAGCCATTCAAAGGGTTTTGGAAAAGGATGCGCTTAACATGGAAATTATAGTAAATCCAAAAACTTTCCCTAACGGATTAAATATCATCCAGTTGGAAACGGCTGTTGGTGCAGCTATGAAGTCGTTCGAGGGAAGTATTGGCATACATGTGCCACGTAGTAGATTCCTGCCAGTAAAGAAGACTTCCGATCTGATGTTAGTTATGAGCAACTTGTATACTCTCAGTCACGGATCATTGGTAATGAGTCCTCAACGAATGTTCCCAGCGACACCTCTTATCAAGTTAGGCGATAATCATTTCTCAAAGGTTATTATTGTATATTGTTTGATTGTTTGGAAGCATGTTACGTAGTGTCGATTGCATTACATTGTGTTCTATGTGTTTCTGTCTCAGGTTAAAGAATTCTTAACAAGGTTCCCAACGATACCTGACCTAATAGAGCTGGATCACTTAACTGTGTCCGGTGACGTCACATTTGGCAAAGGAGTTACACTCAAGGGAACTGTGATTATTATCGCCAATCATGGCGATCGCATTGATCTCCCGTCTGGGACGATCTTGGAGAATAAGATAGTATCGGGTAATCTGCGCATATTAGATCACTAAGGAAAAGAACGGGTAGATCGTACGAAGATTTTATTTTCTCATGTTGAAGGGGAGTTTATCGCCTTGCACAAATGTTACAACCGTACAAGATGGGTATTCAATTGAACCTACTTTTTAGAAATAAATTTACTAGTCAAACAAATGGGATGTATGTTGATATTGTGAAATAAAATTTTCAATACAAAAGAATGGACATTTAGTAATATTTTTCTTCTATCATTAATTCTAACATTATTATAATTCGATATATATTGTTATAATTCGAATAAGAATGACTTTGATTGCAGACTTGACACGGTAAAGAATAAGTATCAAAATTGTTAGCCGTAAAACAATTCCTTCACCATTGTTATATCGTTTACGCATTCTTATTTTAATAGAGCATACAGAGTGTTCTGTTAACAAATTTTAATACGTGATCGGTAAATGTATAAAAGAATAGATAATTGCGTTAAGGTGTTAAATATAGTAACAGTCTTCATTAGGAGGTTTTATAACATACAATACATTAAATCGCGTTAATGACATATTGCGCTTCTAAACTTTCATAAGACATAAGTCTGATACAATTAAACATTTTTGTTGTCATAACGTAATCAATAAATTTGTAAGACAGAATCAACTAAATTCGGTATAACCATATCTACAATTTTTCTTTGTACATAAATGCATATGTAAAAACTTATATACATATATACGTATAACACATTGCAGACTTTACAACGTGGTACATATTCAATGTGATATATAAGGTATATATAAATAAAGTAGAAATTAATTAAATAATCGTGCTATGTGTACATTTTTCATGTTACGTAATCAGCTTAATATAAGCGACAAAATTTAACTGCAACGTTTTTTCTTCAATCGTATACAGTAATACAGACAAATATGAAACTATGTTAAGAGCACGTTAATCGTCGTACAATAAGCTATGTAATAATTCGGGTGTTTCTGGCTGCTTCAAACAAAGAGGTACTTTATCTTGGGCCGGTGAAGTATACTTACTCTGTTCTAATTGGCCAAGGTCTTGATCCAACATTGTTTCTATTTCGTCATCCATATATAGAGGATTATCGTACATTTTCGTTAAAAATGAAGTGCTCGGGTCAGTTGAATTAATGGTTTCGTTTATGGTTTTCTGAATTTCACTCTCAGATATGTAAACACTATGAAAACTATTTGATGACACCGTTAAATCTCGATCCATTACTTGAGCAGAAAGTTGTGGCTGTTCTCTTATCTCTGGTAGGGTGTTTCGTACTTGATGACACTTTGCTTGATGTACTTTAAGATTACCAGTTTGTGAGAATGTTTTTGAGCAAAATGAGCATGGATATGGTCTTTCACCAGTGTGGCACCGTGAATGACGCTGCAGTTTATACTTTGTAACAAATTGTTTGCCACACTCAGAACATGGAAAATAATTATTGTCCAGAGGTAACATCTGATTGCTTATAATTGCTTGTTCTGTGTCCATGTGAAAATTGATCATATGGGACTTTAATGAAACCTTATAACGAAATGATTGATGACAATTGGCACATTGAAATAACCTTTTCCCTTCATGCCGCTCCATATGCTTCACAAGTATTTCTTGTTGATTGAATGACATTTTGCATATCTGCAACAAGACAATATGTATATAGTTAGATGTACAGAGTTTTCTACATTTTTTACTTTCTATGAGAATCTTTCTTTGTACGAACATTACAGACAAAGGGACGTTGCCCAGTATGTATTCTTTTATGCCTGTCCAAGTGTGCCTGGCATCTGAAACTTTTTGAACATATGAGACAAATATACTTTCTTATTTCTGGCTTGTTTCCACAATTTTTTTCGGCTCCATCGTTTTCCTTCAGATGACACAGCATATCCTGTTGATCAAAATAAATGTACAGTATTCTTTATTATGTATATTCTTAAGGAAAATAAATACAGATATCTTGTATTCATTCCATACCTCTGCAAAGTCAATTTCTAATGATGGAGCAGCCAATTGTTTCTGAACATTTGCAACCATTAAGCAGAACTCGTCGAAAATGCAAATCTTTTGCTCACAATCCATACAAACAAATTTTGAGAATGCATCTTGTGTCGATATGTTTATAACCTGAACAATAGAAATGTTTGTGATGTTGTTGTTATTATTTAGGTATAAATAAGAATCTTACCTCTTTTGAGAAATACTTGTTAATTATTGAGATAAGTACAGCACCTTTAACTTCATCCTTAAAAACATTAGTACCTTGCTGTTTTTCCTTGCCGCATAGACGGCAAAGTTTGGAATTGATTTTGTGGAGCATCATCTTTTTGCTTTCTTTATTACGATTTACAACGAAAATTGATGTGAACAATGCATTAATTGTGATAAATAGTGTATTAAAACGAGCAATCTTTCGGTCATTTACACTGTTTAACAAATGATAATATTTAAAAAAGAATTCTTAACAAACGTTCCTGTTACGAACAGTACATATGTATAGTCTGAAACACTGTCGTCGTCCACTTTCGTATTACTGTATATGTCAGAATAAAAACATCACTGCAAAAACTTGCCTTAACATTTGATAGTAAGATTTGCGATTATTTATGTATTCACGTTTCTGTCAATATGAACTAAACATTAATCGTTCAAAAATTAACTTTTTTAAACTGTCTTAAAATTCTTTACCCGCGAAGTAACCAAACCTTGTGCTACTGTAATACGACACGCCCATATGTATACGTCTATAGTTGTATACGTGTATAGTTGTATACTCGGTTGTCAACTCTCCCGTGGGTTAGTACGAATTAAAAGACATTGTTATTCATTCAGCTACAATCAAAGTTGCAATAGGAATTACACAAAATGAATGTCCAGAGCATGGATCACGCAGAAATTAGAAATGTACCTACGTTCAACATCATATAACTAAGTATAAAGTGTAATAACCTACGACCGGGACAGACACATTCGGCTACGGTCTTTACGTTTACTGCGCACGGCAAATTAGCCCTTTCGTTATTAACCCTTAACTACCCGCGCCGATGTAAAAATTACACCAATATTCGAAGAAATGCTATCGCATTACGATGCGTTTCCCGAAACCTACAGGGTCTATCGTTTAACGCGGAACGCTCGCTTGCGATCAAACGCAAATTGGCAACAGCGCTAGAATGTATGTACCACGTAACCTACCCTCAATGTGTCTACTAAATGCTCACGCATTATTGAAAATGACTCATTTTCTTGCTCCAATACAATAATATATGTACTCAGTCACACAGTGATGCATGTGGTGTACAAAATACACCACACGGGTAGTTTGCGTGAAAATTTCGGGCGCGGGTAGTTAAAGATTAATGTTCTTTGCGACAGAAATTAAGACGGCCCTACTTGTGCAAGCTCGGTAAAAAATCACGTCACTCGATCAATTGTTTCTCTGCTGGTTTGAGTCTGGTCAGATTTTGTGATAATCCTATTTGCTGACAGGGTGGACTCTAACTGTACTAAATGGGGAAAATCAAGAAGAGAGCGGCATTGCTCCACCGTAGTAAGTCCCACAATATATTACGACATTTGATGCTAAGAGATTTTGGACTCTGTGCAACACACAAAGCTAGCACCCGTGAATTGGAACCAGTAGCAGAAACTAATCTTGTATTGAAGAATCACAAAGAGCTGGTATGTATTTGAACAATACACTAATGACAGTTCATTTAATGAATTCTATTTTATAGAGTTGCTCATGTTTTTGTAGAAATGCGACTTACCAGGTGTTCCAAGAGCAACATTTTTAATGGTGTTCAGTCCTGATGGGTAAGGATCAAATAACCAAAGCATAAAGACTGTTATAATTTATCCATTATATATACTTGCAGGACAAAAGTTGCATCCACACATGGAAATCACAATGTGTACATTACAGAGGTCAGAACAGGAAAAAACATTAAAATCCTATCTGGTCATCCACGTACACCATGGTGTATTGCATTTCATCCATCCTCAAGTCAAATATTGGCTTCAGGTTGTCTTGGCGGTCAAGTCCGCGTGTGGGACTTAGGTGTAAGTTACAGTTCCAAAAAAGAAAATGAAAAAAAAATAATAACTGGAATATTAATAGCATCTACACACAGGGTGGAAGTGAAGTTTGGAATGCTGAGAGTCAGACTGTTATCGCATCGCTTGCATTCCATCCCTCTGAAAGACTGCTGGTCATTGCGACCTACAATGAAATTCACTTTTGGGATTGGAGTCAATCCGTACCATTTGCAGTAACCGCTACTAGGACTGATAAGGAGAAAGTAAGGTATGTATAATCCACCCCAATCCATTCTAGCGAGAGTAAACTATTAACCACATCTGACCACTTTCAGATATGTAGCGTTCGATAGCTTGGGAAGAAAACTGATAACCGGTATCGCAAACACTCCGCATGTGCAATCGCAATGGGACCGTCCGCCCGACCAGTCACACAGAACATTGTTTAGGTACTTTACAAATCTTGTTAAACATTTCCACCTTCTATCAACTCTAGATGTTGGCTCATAACGCGTTGTCGTACGTTTCCAGATACCCTAGAAGTGACAGTATAAACGATTTCGACACCGGGACGCGACATCATCTATGGAACAATTTCTCGAACTACGCCAGGCGAATAGCAGATAGGCTTGCTGAGAGTACGCTCATGTTGTCCGAGTTCATGCCGCATCGACGGGCCGTCGTTAACTCTTTGTATGGCCAGAGCAGAGAGGGAGAGAATGACGCCGAGGACGAGACGGGATCAAACAACTTCTTGCCCGCCTTCTTCCCCTATGGCTGTATGCGCAGAGAATTCGAGCGTTCGTGGACACGGGACACGAACGGACTCGGCTACATCCTGTCCCTGCGGCGCGAAGAAACTCGTTTCCAACGGCGGTGGAATCTCTCCGCGACGACAATGTCAAGGCTGAGATCTCAGTACAATCACGAGATGTCCAGGCCGGCCCGGGAGAGTCTGGCGAGACCTAATGTTCAACGAGCGACGTCGCAACCGGGAAACGTTACGTTCGAAATGCGACGCAACAACTCTGTGCCATTTGATGGAGAGTCGAGCCAAGAGAGGCAAAGTGCAACGCAGATCAATTCTGCGCGTTCCGTTCTACCGGAGAGGGACGGCTTGGTAACCGGCGCCGATAATCTTGATAGATCGGCGGAGGAAAGCAACGAGGATGAGTCGTCGAACGAGAGGCCAAATACATCCGGTGCGGAACGGAGACCGTCGACGGGTCCTTATCGATGGGACGAACCGTTGAACAGTGCCTGGTCGGAGGTCATCGATAACTTGGTCGAAACGCATTCGCAGGATGCGGAAAGGAGAATTGATCTTTTATATAGGAAGCTAATCAACCTATATCAAAGGCTCGTGCGACTAAACTTCCATAAGTCAGGGAATTGTGATACGGTAAGTACCGATCAATGCTTCTTTATGAACCGTCCTTTCTCTTTTTTAATAAATTATTATATTGTAACCGTTCAATGCGAAGATTGGTCGAGGAATCGATCCGACGAATACACCGGAGTCGTCGACGCAGAATGCGGAGGGGGGGAACAGCGCAAGTACGCCAGCAATGGAGGCCGCTATCCGAAGACTGAGAAACTTTCTTAACTCGAACGCTCAAGCGAATGACACGAGCATCGAACGACTACAGAGATACAGACGTTTCCTGATGGAGCGCTCGGAGGAAGAAGCGATCGGCACTGCCCTGCAAAATTTGGGCGACACTCTGCCGCGCATCTCCACGACAGAGAACGACAGCACCAGTCTAGTCCGTCTGCAGAAACTTCGCGAGAGACTGCAGGCACTCACATTGAAGGTGTCCGCCCACTCGACCAATCGTGACCATAGACATCAGTTACGGCGTAAGATGATGAACGCCGAGATAGAGTCTCTGAACAACACCATGGTCCATTTCATTGGCATCAGCGCCAGAATGGATCGAGTCAAGGTCATGCTCACCAGGGACGGCGTTATGAATCAAAATCTGTCGTATCGCGAGATGCTGGACTATTGGCAGAACACCGAGCCGTCTGACCCAAGAAATTTGAGTCAGGCGCCGGCGTCCAGTTCAAGCTCGATGGACCGCTTGATGGAAGAGTCGTTCGCGAGTCCGAGTTCGAGAACCAACAACCTTGCCACTTCCAGCGATGCGAACGCATTTCCCTCATCGAACTTTGCCAGCCGTGCCGATAATCATGGCGGAGAGCCTTCCACTGCCTGGCCACCTGCAAACGACGAAGTTTCGGATCGCCTAGCCAGAGATCCGACGAGCAACAACAGTACTCAACATTTCGGAAGGGGTACCAATCAGACAATCATACATAAATCAGTGCTTTAATCTGCAATCACGTTTAGCGATAGGTTCCTTGTTACGTACTGTCCATCATGAATCGGTCGAATTCTTCCTCTTGGATTTTTAGATTCGAGTTCGTCCTCTTGTTCATCGTCGAGCGACGAAGGATATACGGGACCTGCTATGAATCCGGGTGCGTCTAATTTTACGGTATCGTCTCATTCGGCATTTCAACCGAACATACCACGATCCGAATTGCTCCGTATGGAGACGGAAAGTTCTCGAACAACTCCCGCCAGGGCCACCGCATCGAACGATAGGGGGGTTAACAATTCGTCCAACAGCACCGTTCAACATCTCGATTACTACAACAGGACCTTGAGAGGTATTCAAAATGCAGAGGATCCGGCAACGAGAACGAGACGAGGGTAACTATTCAGTGACATTTGATCAGAGTACGGGAAAGGTATTTAATTATGACGTTTGCTCATTAATTTCTGTAGAACTCTCCAGGCTCTGTTGGACTCTTTAGCGGTTCTACGCGATCGTCCAGAGAATACCGAACAGGTTGAGAGCCAACCGATGGACGATGAGAATACCGGAGAGCAATCCGAAAACGGTTATTGGCTCTTGGAAGAGAACAGTAATTCCGATTCGAACATGGACGATCCTAGTACTAGTAACAATTCAAGATCCCCGCGCTGGACGAGTCGTTGGATTCAGTTCGATTCGCCCAGCAGAAGCTGGGAGCGCAGTAATAACCCTGCCGACGAGGAGGAGGTCGAGAGAAGGATGATGGACTGGGTGGAGTGGGCATTAAACGACGACGGACCTGACCTACCGTCTGAGAACACGACCAGGGCCCAAGGTCCGTTGAACGATAGGTATCGATTGTCTCCGATATCGCCAAATCCTTCGCGAGACGATCAACAGTCATTCTTTACGTCGAACGGCCGACGGAAAAGTCTATTCAGGAGAGTCGAGCAAGCCAATGTCGAATTACCGAATACGAGGACTGCGGAAGCTGCCACTTCTGAGGCAACTCAAGCAAATGCAACTGAAATGATCTCAGAGAATGAACCTGGTTCGTCGAACGTTGCTCTTGAAATGAATGACGTCGACAGTCGAAATACCGTACAAAATTGCGCAAGACCGAATGAAACCGAACAGTCAATTGAAAGTCAATGTGGTACGTCCGGAGTGCCAGCCGCAAATGTTCCTGCCAACGTAGAAGTATCAATGGGTGCAACGGACGGAGTAGAATCGAGGGAATCTGCTGCCGAGCAAAATTCAGACACGACCGAGCCTCTCGGAACCCCTGAGGATATTCAATTATTGAGGTTTTATCTGGACAACATGCAGAGGCCGAGCGGGTAAGTCGATGTCTCAGGTAGCGTTACAGATTGAACATTTTACGCGGACGCGAATAAGCAATGTCATGTAATTATTTATAGAGGAAGGCTAGACATTGAACATCTGCAGAAAATGCCTAGGGTGTGGAAGTTTTTCCAACAGCAGATACGATTACTGCACGCGACCTTGCCTGCGGAGGGGCAAAATAACGGTCAACAGGCAAGTTCTATCACGGGTCCGTCTACGTCTTCGCAGATGGCTTCCTCGTCGTCGACGGATCCTCAGGGCGAGACAGCGAAGAATTTCAAAAAAACCCTATTGAAAATCTATCAGCGAGAGAACAGTGACACGGATCAAGCCAAATCGTGCGACCAATGTGAACCGTCGACGTCCACGGGAATCACGAAATCTGAGAAAACTGACGGGTCCGGCAAAAGTTCAACCTATTCGAGATCGGACGAGAACGATCTCGGTGGCAGTTCGACGAACGTACCGCTGTCAGATTTACTACCCAACGATATGGAACAGCTTCGTATGCGGCGTCGATATCTGTCAGAGACCCTGACGTCGATGACGTCACATCGAAAGCTCGATGCGCAACAGCCGATGGCCGACGGTGCCAGCAATTCCGGATGTTTCCCAAGCAATTCCATATATCGTAATGACGCGACTGTCAACACCGCCGACAATCGCGATGGCAACGTGCAATCGCAGGAGGCGTCATTACACGCCAACGATTCGAATGCCGAGACTTCACCGGAGTCGCCGACGAGTAACTCGCAAACTTCCAGCAGGCAGAACCTGTTCGAAAGGGTCTGCAAGTACAGGCGGAAGCTGTACTTGAGACGGGCCAAGTTACTGTCGCTCAGTCCTCGCACCATGAAGCGAAGTACGAGGACGCAGACCATGAACAATCCGTTCCGGCATTGCGAGAGCGTGAGAAGGCCCTGGTACTTGCGGAGAAATCCACCGACTGACAGTATTGATGAGGCTACCGCGAGTCGGAAGCAAGCGATGTTGCGCATGGCGATGATACGGAAACAGAGATGCTTGGTTCGCTTGCAAAGGGCGCTGATGGATAATAATGAGAACTTGAATATGGAAAGTTTGAATAGAACGGACAGCGAAGCGCTGACCTCGTACTTGCATGCGAGAAACAGTAGCAGTGATGACGCACGTACTGGCAATGACGCTGACAATAGCTTACGGACCGATAATCTTAGCGAATTTAGGACATTGGGAACGGGCAGTAATAATACCAGCGGCAGTAGGAATGGCAATAGTAACGAGGATAACAACAATGCTAATAACAGAATAGACGATCATCCTACTAGTAATAGTAATATGATGCAGGATGACGACGATGACGACGACGATGACAATGATAATGACAACTATAATGATAATGACAATGATAGCAACGTAGCTATACAGCGTCGTGTTCGACGCTTAGGAGAACTGTTTGAAAGGCCTCAGGTCAGTGCCGACTTAGACCTCCTCTCTATGCACAGAACCAGAGTTTGTCAAATGGCCGAACGTTTGAAGAGACTGCTGCATTGTTCGCACAGCGCTGACCATCGTGAGAACAGGTCTGCTTCCTCTAATCGGGAGAGCAATCAAGCAGATTTTTCTCCGGACACCAGGGGCCACGCTACCGAGCCTACCGAGTCGCAAAATAGGGATGCGTTTCAGTCAAGCACCAGCGGAAGTCAGAACCCATCCGAAGACGCTCTATCCGTTGCTATACAAAGAATCGTGGAGAGAGTTCGAAACAGTAGATCGATGGATAACGATGACTATTTCGAGAGCCTGGAGAGAGGCCGTCGGGACGCTGTTTCCTCGGTGCAGAACAGGCGAAGTAGCGAGACGAGCCGGCCGCCGCGAGCTAATCCATCGAGACGTCGAGATCCCGGTTGGAGAAACATATCGCGAAGTTTTCGCACCTTGCGCAACATCCTGGACAATAACTGCCGTATGAATTTGCGCCCGAACAATCCTCCGCCGCGAAGGGAGGACCTCGTCGCCCCTACTGTCCGAAGACCGGAGATCTTCATCCGGCATATCAACAATCCTCCGAGAGATCCCAGGAGACGAATTCACTTGATTACACCGGTTCCACCGGTGCTACGGACCCGGGTATCGCCGACGCCGTTCGAGGATCCTCCTGACAGACTCCTCCATTCCGAGCAAAGGTCAGAACTGCAACAGAGGCTGAGCGAAATACTCCTCGCCCGGCTAGTGCATACTATGAGGCGTCCACGCCACGCAGGAGATGTAAATGTCAATGTGGGATACGTGTCAGCGGCCGGGGGAGCTGGTCATGATCCTGGAAACGACGACAGCGATGACATTGATTTAAGCGGTGAGTAAAATAACATCGTTATGAGAATTGGCGCTGTAACGCTCGTCTAATACCGCGAGGGTTGCTTTCCTTTACACAGATCATGTACCGGTTAGCGCGTCGTTCAACGCTTTGGAGATTCAAAGCTACAGAGTTCAAGCATGGGACTTCTCCAACGGCGAGATGCCAGACATCACGGATCGTGAGTTACCTTTTCTACTTTCCTTCGTACACTTGTACACGGTTTCTTACTATGATTCGATGAAAGATGAAATGACCATTCGTAACCCATAGCTGAGAAGAACGTCGTTGTACGAGAATGTAAGATACACAATGACGCCAGCATTGACATATCGTCCGATGGGAAATTGCTGGCAACTCTCCTACCGTCCGGTCGTATAAATGTTACAACTATGTTAGGTACGCAGCCTATCGGCGAGGTGCGATCAAATAAGCTGCGGAGTAACTGAATAGTTCCGTCCTCTTTCAGGTGTATACAGCTTACAGTGGGAAACGTTAGGGGAGAAAGTTTATTCGACTAAGATCGACCATACGGTGGTCTCTGTTTCGATGTCTCCAACGCGAAAGCATTTGCTCGTAGGACTCGCATCTCGGAGGATTCAGGTTCCTGGCAGACCATTTCCCATGGCCCTAATCTTCAAACTGTTGGACACGGAGCCCGACGACGATAGCAAAATGACAACCGAGCAAGACGATCCGAGATATTACAACGTGTACGATCCGGTTGACGTTTACCATAGAACGGACAATGTCGTTCACAATATGGATAATACGTTGAATAATCTGAGAAACGTGGATAACGATGGGGAACGCGGTTTCGATTGGCGAAGTCGACACTTGAGAACCGATACGGATACGATGGATAATCGGAAAAGTATGCTCCTGATTAGAGAATTGTTGCAAAGCAATCGCGAAACGACCGGATACGTGAGCCTGAACTGCATCAGATGGGCTCCGCAGCCTGGTCAGGGCATGATCTACGCGACGAACAAGGGCCAGCTAAATATACTTCATTGATCTCTCTTTCTCCGCGCTATTCGTATCGTAACAATGCTTAATCCAAATGATCATCGATCATCGATCATAGTATATCAGCGCGTTGTGCTTTAGTCCGAATAAATGGAATGCTCGTCCGCGTCGTAGCAAAGATTAATTTCATACTCGAGATAAGTTATTCGGCCCCGACCACCTTTCGCATATCTGCCTGACAACAAGTGCGAATCGTAATCCAAACTGTATCTTATGCTTCACTTTATTGCGAGATTCCCTTGATTCTTACTTTTTACCAGTCGTTTGTAAAAATGAACAATGTATAGGTGTATTGGTGTGTTTCATTAATATAATAATGTATAGCATGTAAGATTTGGTTGAAATAATTTAAATAGAATCCTGGCAAGCTCTTACCGTTTGTCGAACGCGCTTTTAATTATTGCCAGTTTTTCGAGAATGAATTTGATTGCAGATTTTGTACGATTATTCTTCATCATTGTTATAACGATTACAAGAGAGTAGGATTTTCGTTGTGCTATATCAACTTTCTTTGCAATAATTGATTCTTTCACGTTATTTAAGATTATAGTTATATGACAATCCTTATTTTAATATGTAATCGTTAAATGGATAAAAGAATAGGTAATTGTGTTAAGGTGTAAAATGTAGTGACATTCTTCATTAGGAGCTTTTATAACATACAATACAATAAATCGCGTTAATGACATCTTGCGCTTCTAAAATTTCATAAAACATAAATCTGATACCATTAAACATTTTTATGTTATAACGTAATCAATAAATTTGTAAGACAGAATGAACTGTATTCGGTATAACCATATCTATAGTTTCTTTATACATAAATGCATATGTAAAAACCTATATACATATATACGTACAACACATTGTAGAATTTACAATGTGGTACATATTCAATGTGATATATAACAATATATATAAATAAACTAGAAATTAGTTAAAGAATTGTGTTATGTATACATTTTTCATGCTACGTAATCAGCTTAATATAGGCACCAAAATTTAATTGTAACAATTTTTCTTCAATCATATACAGTAGTACAGACAGAAATATGGAACTATGATAAGAGTATGTTAGTCGTCGTACAATAAGCTATGCAATAATTCAGGTGTGTCTGGCTGCTTCAAAAGTCAATCAAATTAATGGTTTTGTTTATGGTCTTCTGAATTACTTTCTTATTTCTGGCTTGTTTCAACAGTTTTTTTCAGGTCCATCGTGTTCGTTAAGATGACACAGCATATCCTGTTGATCAAAATAAATGTACAGTATTCTTTATTATGTATATTCTTAAGGAAAATAAATTCAGATTTCTTGTATTTATTCCATACTTCCGAAAAATCAATTTTTAATGATGGAGCAGCCAATTGTTTCTAAACATTTGCAACCGTTCAACAAAACTTGCCAAAAATGCAAATCTTTTACTTACAAAACCATACAAACAAACTTTGAGAATGCATTGGTTCTTTATGCTTATAATCTGAGCAATAGTAAATATTTACGATGTTGGTGTTATTATTTAGATATGCATAAGAATCTTACCTCTTTAGAGAAATACTTGTTAATTATTGAGATAAGTACAGCACCTTTAACTTCATCCTTAAAAACATCAGTAGCCCACTCTTTTTCCTTGCCGTATATATATGTATACTAAACACTGTCATGGTACTGTATATGTCACAATAAAAACAACACTGCAAAAAGTTGCATTAACATTTGATAGTAAGACTCGGGATTATTTATGTATTCACGTTTCTGTCAATATGAACTAAAAATTAATCATTCAAAAATCACTTTTATGTAAAATTCTATACCCGGGAAATTACCAAACCTTGTGCAACTGTATACGAACACGTACATGTGTATATGTATATAGTTGTGTACACAATTGTGTCAACTCTCGCGTGGGTTAGTAAGATTTAAAGGACATTGTTATTTATTCAACTGCAATAAAAGTTACAATAGGAATTACACAAAATGAATGTCCAGAACATGGATCACGCAGAAATTAGAAATGTACCTACGTTCAACATCATATAATTAAGTATAAAGTGTAATAACCTACGATTGGGATAGAACACATTCGGTTACGGTCTTTGTTTACTGCGCAACTTAATTGTAAATTTCATTGTTATAGTTTAAGGATTTTCTTCTCTTATACAACCAAATATCAGAAACATGCTTTAGAAGATGTGCTAGTAGTTTTCTTTCAAGAGACATGACTTCCGATGAGGTATGCTATCATTTTTGAATGTGTACTGGATACGTCACTATTATTCTATTTACTAGAATGTCAATAATATATACAAATATGTTATAAATTTCAGGAGTTGTGTGTAAAAAATTGTGCAGAGAAACACATTCACGCAAATCATAGGATAATGGAAGTATTTATGGAAGTGCAACCTGTTATGATACGCAAAAGAATAGAAGAAACTAATCAATTGCAGGCGGCACTAGAAACTCAATTACAAAAGGAACAAGAATCGCAGCAACAAGTACAGCAACAAACAGAGCAGCAAGCAGAACAACTTGCATAATTGTGCTGTTTATTAATAAATAAAATTATTTAATGCTTGTTGCGCACATGTTCTGTATATAAATAATTAAATGTCATTATTTGTGGTTAAATGTTGAATTTGCATTGACCTAGTTTTTTTCAATGTAAATTCAAAGAAACGCATTTATTACATAAGCATTTGTTTATTATTAGAAACTTGTATACACATAATATACACACACAATAACATTACGATTAGGAACCTAATGGAACAGCTAGATTTACATGGTACAGATCAGAACAGCTGTTGCACCATGTATGTCACATGCCAGTTTTGTATGTCCAATACAAACAATTTAACAACACTCTCAGTTTAATCTCTGTATGACGGTACAGAACTAAACGCGTGTTCGTCTACTTGTTATGGCAAGTTTGACTGGCCTATAAGCTACTACTAAGAACCAAGAATTTGGTATGTTCGTCTTGCCCATACTCGTAGAAGAAGCATTTAAATGAAGAGGGAAAAGTTATAACTTTCTTTCCTATTGTTGTAGTGTAGACATGTAAATAAGCATGTCAAAACGATAATTCGGTTGGTGGTAGTAATGCCACAGGCCATATTTGCATACTCTACTCTAACCGGGCAATATCTATCGCTTGACTATTCGATAGCCGGTCATTTAATCAGTAAAAATACCGAGATCACGGAAACTATGTGAATCTTACATTCGGTTCATATACAGTTGGAATACGTACATTCGGCTGTATGTCCGATTAAAATTTTCCGCACCATCTCGTATCCACATATTTGGAAGAGTCAACTTCGCAACCTTTTTTTTCTCCTTTCATTAGCATCTCTTGGACATAACACATTCATTATTACGTATTTTAATAGGTAAATCTGTTCTCCTTGCGCGCACGGTTACACTAATAGAAACGATAATTGTAAGTAATAAATAATAGCAAGAGACATTGCGGTGCATATATCAATTCAAGTTTGTATTGGCGGAGTTATTCTCTCATTAATGCGCAACAAGTCGTAGCATAATATTATAGTCAACATTACGTTTCTGTTATTCGGCATATATAAGTATACGAGTGAATAGTAAAAAACTATAAAAGATAAGATATGAGTTTCGATCACCAATCCGTCAATACACAAGGAGAATATTAATAAAGATAAATGACTAGGCATTTTTGAATAAATTACTTGGAATGCATACAAGTAGCGAGCACAGAACAATTATACACTTTTTTCAAACAACACAGAAACGTTTACAAACAAATCATTAACCCACACTCGTGAAAATAACGAAATCGTTAAACAAACTTTAAAATACTAAGTATTTTAACGTATTCGAAATGTATTCTTTCGATACACGACATATGTCTGTGTAATAAATTTACGACAATTATTCACTTATTTACATCGATATATATTCTATATATATTTAATATGAAAAGTTAATTATTTGCATAGATTTGAAGTTGAGAATCTATAGCTCATATCATTCATAAAACTTATGACAGGTGGGCCTGCATTCCATATATTAAAAATTATAATATATATGTGCAAAAATATCGCGTGTTCATGATCGTGGAATATGATCATAGTATAATAAATTAGGATAATTCAGTCTGTGTCTTACATCATGTGAGATTCCACAGCCTGTATAAATAAATTTTAATAAAGTGACGAATGCCAATTAAAAACTTTAACAAAAGTGCTCTACCTTTGCTCTTCCAATGTTTCATGTGTGGACGAATACACTTTTTTGTTAGTCCAGTTTCAATGATAAGTCTGTCATTGACGGACCAAAGCTACTGCTCTAACCATGAAGGTAAAGACGAATTCGGTGATTTGACTTTAATATTGAATTGTTTCAGCGTCGTCTCCAATGCGGTTTGGTTTCCAGAAAAGTAGGCAGATACCGCGTTGTGAAAGAGTAACAACTGCTTGTGCATAACTTTGATCTGTAAAGGGGACACGCATTGTGAATATTACATTGGCAGATTATAATATAATGATAAACGAAGAATGGAGTGAAACAGACTCGATTTTCATCCAAGAACTTCAGTTTAATCGATACGTCCGAGCGTAACTTTTCGAAATTCTGCTTGTGTTCTTCGTAGCTAGCTTGTGCCTCCTCTAATCTCGCTGCATTATTTCCATCTGCTTTTGTGGTTTGCGCTAGCATTTCAAGATCCGTCCGATAAGCGTCATACTCTATTCTGAAAAATTTAGGCACAATTTGCACATAAATATAATAAATTGAATATTATACATAAAACAAGTCTAATCGTGTACCTTGCAGTTTCATATTGTCTGACAGTGAGCAAAGTATCTTCAATAGTTTTGTTACAAAGTGTGTTAACAGATGACACAAAAAAATTTAAGGCCCCTAAGAGTGTTTCACCATTTTTTGTTAAATTTCTTTGGGTTTCCGAATTATATAAAAATTCCTCTTGTAGTTCTGGTGACTTCTGTGCAAGTTCAGAAAATGCTTCACCCAGGGCATGTTGAGTTTGAACTACATGATGAAAGTGTGATGCTAATGCTCTTGATAATCTTAATACATTACAATATTTCTTTTGAGTGTCCCTGAGTAGTTCAATTTGTGTTTCTAGCTCTGTAAATAATGAAGGGCAAAATGCAATAATATATATACAAACGAGTTTATATGACATTTACCTGAATCTACTGTACGTGAAGTCTTTCCTAATTTTTCGTACATAAGTTGCTTGGTACACTTATATGTAGAAATACTCCAGTTCTTTATACTCTCAATTTTACTTTGAGTTCGCATAGTTTGTGTATCGCCATTTGGAATGGGTGTATTTGGGGAAGCAGACACTGATAATAACAATTTTTATAAGAGATTCCAAAAATCATACAGAAAATGATATTAAACTTTAAATATGAATATATATATACGTACATGTGTGTGTTGTAGGACTTCCTAATGTTAAATTGATCGTTGCTGGTCTTGGTTGATTATCACTGGAACAACTATTAGGTACATGAGGTGGCGGAGTACCAGTATGTACGGCACTATCGCTCTCATTCAAGGATGGAGCATCTTTCAACATTTCATGAATACTCCGCTCCATACCACTGGAGGTGACGGTGATTTGAGACATGTTTACACTAAAGATTAAAATTTTATTTTGTAATTATTCTAACACATGATGCACACGTTTTTGAACCAAATTCCATTCCTTGGTAACATTCTTGGCTAAGTTGTGTCAAACTTCGAATATGTATGACAAAATGAAGGGTTCATCTCGCGTATACAAAAATATAAAGGAAATAACTGATATATCTCTATTTAAATCCTTCATTCGTGAACATAATGAGCGGAACTAATTCGGCACGTACAATGATTTTTAAGCTCGTCTTAAAAGTGTCTCACCGGAAACGTTTTGCCAAAGTCTTCAAAAAACTGTCAAGTGACACCTGTTTCAGGACAGTTAACACAAACAAATTCGACTCATTGTCAGCGGACAAATTCTTTCTTAGCCAGACGACTTTACGGGATCATTCGAAGGGAACAGCACGATTAGGAAATGTCAATCTAATACTCACTATAAGGATTCTCGTTCGTACGCAATCTATGTTATTATAAACCTCAAAATTCTTCCGGACGAATTTAATCTATGACGTTATGCTAAATGGACCCTGCTTGACACTAGGTGGCGTGTTAAGGACGTTAGTGCCAAGCCTCGATAAACAATTTTGGTTCTTGACAGACACCGATCATTACTTATGTAAGTATTTATTTATGATATATGCATTTAACATATCTTTCTTCGTAAAAACTATAACCGTTGAGTTATAAAAACAATTTTCTCTTGACTTGCTGTCCATACTTTAAGTGACTGCTGAAAGGCGTCACTAGACTAATTTCTTTCCTGACAGTTAGGTGCCGTGACAGTCGCTGCAACATTTTAGTAAAATATGTAGCTCTATTTTGTGGATTTTCTGAGTAGGCATTCCTCTCTATATACTATTTTTAGTCAAGGTATAGAAAGGGGTACTCCTCACCGATTTGCATGAAACTTTGCAGAAACGTCAATTTTTTGCATCAAAATAAAATCTGTAAAAGCCAAAAAGCTCGGTCTCGTCTAATTAAAAAGATATTAAGCGTTAAATTTTAGTTATAAAACCAGCCTTACCGATAACGCGAACGACATCTGCGCACGCGCACTCATGTCTGCGCTTGCGCTCTTACGTCTCCGCATGCGCACGGACAAGTTTGCAGGTAATGTGCGCTATTTGAAATGAAATAATATTGAATCGGCCAAGGCTAGGTGTGGGCAACGCTTCCCTTTTATAATGTTTAAGAGTTTTCAATCGAACAATGGTTTGAGTGGAGGTTTGGGTTATATTTTAATTGCCAAAAGAGCAACAACATTATTTTCATGGCTGGGTGTTGGCTAGGCTTCGCTTTCAATGGAATAGTTTCGTTTTGAATTCGAATTTGAATTGAAATTTGACGTTAGATGGCAGCACAGTCGCAATCGTCAAAAGCGCTCTAACGGTTAAAAAGGAAAACTGGATGCCCGTAAGCAACTGTAACAGAACCATATTTTGTTCACCTGTGAACGATAAAACGCGTGATTAATTAATATAAACTTATCGGCGAAATCGTTATTACTTTTTTTGAGCACTGTTGTATATATAATCTTTGTACAGTAATAATGTTTTCGCAAGCTAAAAAGCTTATTTCCTCGCACAGCGCAAATAAAAGACGAGTTGTTGTTACGGGGTTAGGAATTGTGTGCCCTTTGGGTGTTGGAGTTCAAAATGCTTGGCAGGCTCTAATTGAATCAAAATGTGGTGTTGTAAAACTGGAAGACCCAAGGTTTGAAAAACTACCATGTCGTATTGGTGAGAATATGTTATTTGTACACATATGAATGATATATTAATTGAGAGTGTAACTCCAGGTAGTAAAAGGAAAAATGTTTGCTGATAGCTGCTACTGTACCAAAGGGAACGGGTAAAGCTGAATTAAATGTAGCAAAACATTTCCCTAAGGCAGTTAGTCTGCGTAGTATGTGTCCTGCAACTATCTATGCATTAATAGCAGCAGAAGAAGCTCTTGATAATGCGAATTGGAAACCAGAGGAGGAAACAGACAAAGATAATACAGGAGTTGCAATAGGCATGGGAATGATTGATTTAGAAAATGTATGTGACACACATGAAGCCTTCCAAATCAATTATAAAAAAGTCAGTCCATTCTTTGTACCAAGAATATTACCAAATATGGCTGCTGGTGAAATTAGTATAAAATACGGCTTTCGTGGACCAAATTATTCTATCTCAACAGCATGTGCAACTGGAACACATGCAATTGGTATAAAGGAATAGAATGAAATTTATTGTATATTTCAGATACAACAGTGACTCCATTTTTGTACTTATTTTTAGGTGATGGATTTAGATTTATACGCAATGGAGATGCAAATGTAATGGTTTGTGGCGGTGCAGAAGCATCTATAAACCCACTAAGTTTAGCTGGGTTTTGTCGCATGAAAGCTTTGTCTACCAAGAAAAATGATGTACCAGAAGAGGCATCAAGACCATTTGACAAAGACAGAGATGGTTTTGTGATGGGTGAAGGGGCAGCTATATTGATTTTGGAAGAATTAAATCATGCTCTTAACAGAAATGCCTTGATATATGCTGAAATCCTTGGGTATGGATTATCTGGTGATGCTTCACATATCACAGCCCCATCTGAAGATGGTAGGGGTGCTTTTTTGGCCATGCAGAGGGCTATAACAGATGCTGGAATAGCCATTCCAGATGTCAGTTTTGTTAGTGCTCATGCAACTTCTACACCTTTGGGAGATGCTATTGAAGTGAAAGCTATAAACTCATTGATGAAAGAACACAGTAGGAATGTAACTGTATCCAGTACAAAAGGTTCTCATGGTCATTTGTTGGGTGCAGCTGGAAATCTAGAGGCCTCTTTCACTGTTTTAGCTGTAAAAGAAGGAATATTGCCACCCACATTGAACTTAAACGAATCCGAATTTGAAACAGAACTAAACTTTGTACCACACATAAAAAAATCCTGGGATTCCACAAATCGAATAGCGCTAAAAAATTCCTTTGGTTTTGGAGGAACCAACGCATCTTTATGCATTGGTCAGTATATGGGATAGTCTTTCAATGGGAATGCAAAGTTCCGAATAACTCGTGTGTATCCTATCTAATTTCGGACACTTAAACAAAAATCATACAGAAATTAGCATATATATTGTATACATCGTTTGATATATTACATGAGGTAATGGTACCCACTTCAAAATAAAATTCAGACGTGATTCTAGTTTCATATAATCCGCAATACAATTGCTTCAGAATTTTTAATATTTTTATGCAATAACGTACAATATATAAATCATATGATTAAGATAGACTTTTTATATAGAACATATTACATCAATATTACACAGAAAAAGATGTAAATTGGAGTAATAAAATATATATTGGAATGCAACATTTATTTTATATTAAGTTCTGAATCACCTTCAAGTACGTTACTATTATTACAATGGCGGCTTTATGACTCACCATGACCATGTCACAGGAAAACAACCGTGAAATTTCAACATTAAAATAAAATACTCTATATATCAATAACTAATGAAATTGATTGCATGCTATAACATCTTTGCTGCATACAATTGTTTCAAATTGTATTCATTTGATGACCAATACGTATTCATACAAATAGCCATATTGAATTTATCAAACAGACATATAGATTTAATGATTTGTTCACTTTCGTGGGCTTTTCTGTTAGTTCATAAATATCCTCTAATCTATTGGCTTGTCTTTAGTTATTCAGAATTCAATTGCATAAAAAACAATGAAATTCAACATGTAAGTATAGCTGTTTCTTTGTTTTGGTTTCTAATTTATTAGATACAGTTCCCTGTTCGCATATGCTACTCATATTTCATGATGTTTCTCAGATGTACATCTCCAATGTTATTTTATTCACACAGGAAGGTAAACCTCCGATGATAACAGTTATCCAAAATACATCTATTGTACTAATGTTTTTCTACTGGCAGTAAATCAATGTAAAAAAAGGAAAATTGTATTCTTTTAAGTAACTGTACCTAGTAGGAATTTTTAATGAGGAATGGTAAAGGGCTTGTGATGACTGCACAAAATTGCAAAACGTTTTCGAAGTGTTTGGCGAAGTTCTTGTCGTTTTTCAAGTACTTGACACATGCGGGACTTGAATTCTAAAACTTCTTCGGCAGGGATGTAGCTTTCTTTCTCCTCATCGTCAGACAAATAAGAATCCTGCATTGAAAGCTGAATCAGAAAAGCTGAACAGGTCGTTCACAATACATTATTGAAAAAAAGTTGACGCTCACCTCTAACATTTGTGTAAGCGTCAGTCCCCCGCCTCGTTCTTTTAAGAAAGAGATACTAGAATTGGAATGAACAAGTTTATCAGACGATCTTGTGTCGTGACACTCTCCATCATGGTTACAACATCCATCACTACAAGCTACTTCAGAGCCTTCCGGTGTGCTAGGGAGGGACGAACTACTTATATTATGTTCAGAAGAATAACCACAGTCCTGAGACGATTGTTCACTTGACGAGCGACTTTTCCTCTCGGACATCGATATTTCAAAACGTTTCTTCATTTCCATCCACATATTATATCGTTTATTGGGTTTCCCTATCCAAGCATCCACCAGCTCCTTCTTTCCTGGATCTTTGCAAGCATCAAGGTTATCCCAGTGCTCTTCGTCATTTTTCCTCTCGGTGTCCTGAGCAGAAAACGGTGATTTATGAAATATGCGTCAAAATACACGAAATTGTAAATTATACAAGACAAATATCATGAAATATTACTTGATACGACCCACAACTAGGTAATACTTCGCTCGAAAAATGTTTCAGCACCATGGAAACGTTCTGACTCTGACTTGAACTAATTTTATCTTTTGGCTCAATAGATCCCTTCTTGCTTACACTTTTTTGTGGACTTAAAGACTTCTTCCCAGAGAATGATAACTGATTTTGACCTTGCGACTGTGATATACTGGGCGTTTTATGCTTTTTTAAACAGTCGGGACACTTACAAGTCGGCGGCCCCTTATTTTTTGGATCCAGTACTTGCAACTAGAAAGATAATACAAACCACGTAAGAGTTGTAATGCAAGAACCAGCGTGATAGAAATGTCATTTCTGTTAACCTTATGTCGATCAATATTTTGTGTCGTAGGCTTCGAGTCCGCACAAACACAAGATGATTCACTACTGCCACTTCGTCTTTCGTTTGAACACTTAAACAAATAAAGTTTTTTTACTCGTTGAATACAAACGCTTCTGCCCCGAATCTATGGTTATCTACATACATCGCACGTATTTTCTTTTTCGTCAATTTCATAACGACGTTCCTTTTTCTTCTTACGTCTTAGCCGCAATTTTTCACGTCGCTGTTCCTTTGCTATTTCTTCTCTAGTTAATTCTTCATATAAAAGCTCCAGTTGAGATATTCCTTGTTTCACTTCAACTGCCATCTCCACAAAAAGTATATTAATGAGTACATGTCGAGTTAGCGAAAATAGATGCAGTACCGTAAAATAGAAACACTTGACGAGACATTAAATGCGTTCTTATCAAACCTGGAAATTTCTAGATAACGCGTCTACAGCAACAGCAGCTAAAACTTTGCACACAGTCTCCTCTTCTCTCAGTCGTCGATGAACTCTATGTAAACGTTCAGCAACACATATACCCAAGCAAGTAAGTACTTCTTCTTGTGCAATCTCTAACGTTTTCGCATGTCGTTCCCTGAAGTTTGAACACCTAATATACAACAAATCTTTAAAGAAGGTTGAAAAAACGCATCAATGGTATATTGTACCTTCCCATAAGTTCTGGCTGAGCACGTCCAATAAGAGTATTAATATATTCTGTATTAGTTAATAAGTGAACATGTCTGTCAGGTATGCAACGTTTGATGCCAGAATACAAAGCAGCCACATAGCCCTTCTCTTTCGTTGGTTCTGGCTCTGTCGTCAAGAGTGATGATGCCAATAAAACTTTTGTACGACATTCCCCACAGAACCTGGAAAATTTTCACACTTTAATTGTTAGTTTTGTTGACTAGTCAGGCAATGCACATCTATGAACACACCGATGTTTGCGCAGATATGTATCTAAGATGGCATCAAGAGTATCAGTTTCAATTAGAGTAAATTCTTGTCTGCATGCCAACTCCATGCAATCCCATACCTCCCTCCATGCACTTGGAGGAGGTCTCATTCGTTGAATTTCCAAGGAGTGTAATACACATCTCCTTGACTTTTTATTTCTTGGCTGCCTTTCTACTAAACTATTTAATCTTGCACTATAACAATACAAGTAACAGAGATAAGTAAGTAACACATGATTACAAGCAAAAAAGTATAATATGAACCTACCTATGCCCCTGTAACATGGTACAAAGCAGTTGAGGAGATTCCAAAACATCATCTTTAATAGATAACAAACCTTCTGGTGTAATCACCAGTGGATCTAATGCTGGGTGACCTGATTTCATTAGGTCATAGAACAATCTCTCAACACTGAGCACATATAACAAATATTTATGTTACTTTCAGTCATAACTTGAAAGTTAATATGATTAAGTATGCAACAAGTTTAAGTACCTTCTTCTACAACCAACACAAGGTACAGCTTGACCTAAAATAGCAAGCATGTCTTTACAAGTCACTTCAAAAGATGCTTTAATTTCTTCTTTAGTAAGCATATCCAATTTCCTAGTAAATTCATCAAGCTGTTTTCCACGAACAAGTGGACTATCACAGATTGCTCCTAAACCATTTACATCCATAATCATCTGTAAGAATTAAAGTTTCCATTACTCCAATGGACCTATTTGTCAAACAACTATTATTAAAATGGTTATGATTTTAATAGTAAAGTCTGCGTATGCAGTTCTCTTAGCTGTACATTATTCCACAGACATTAACTTTAATTAAATGATATGTAAAACCAGATTTCAAATTATCAAGAGAATGGAAAAATGAAAAGAAAAAAATGTTGCACATTTGCTGAAAAAATACGACTCTGCCTTTACATTATCAATAGATAGCATAGCATGCTCCAAAACATTCGAATGTGTCAGACTATTAAACATTCCATTATAAGATATAAATGTTGTTCCGAACGAACAAAAGAAAAACGACTGTAAAAAAAAAGTTGACAATCATCAGAAATTCGCAGCTAATCGTTGACGTACGCATTAGCAAGAATCAGATTGCGTTTGACAACGAGCGTGCTCGTCACTGGGGTGCCAGTTGACATTAAGTGGGCTCAACATAAGTAGTTATGGCACGGGCGTGCACTTATTGCCACGTTTAGGTTAAGTCATAAAGATTCCACAATGCCATTACGTAAGTCCCGTTGAATATTTCGGCACATACGTTCCGGTAAACATTATCGTGAGGAATAGGTCCGGCGGGACGTGGCTTACCGTCAGATTTTCATCGACGATCAACGGCATTTGTCTTCGCGTCAAATCGACCGGGTCATCGTCCCGCCAAACATTCACCAGCTTCGCCATGGCTGATCTATTCCCGTTGCGTGCGTTCGATTCAAACGTCGATGCTGGGATCCCCGAGGAAGGACGTCGACGTTACGTGCAACCGCGAAAAATGATAATTCTTTCGACACGTTACGCCGAGGAAAACAAGTAGACGGTGTCACACGTCTGCCATTTGCAACGAATGCTCTCACACTTCCGCCCTGCGTGCATTGTCCCGCTTCCCTCTCCTTCGCTCTGTTTTTTGCTTATTCTTATTTTAAGTGTAGCTACTTCTCACTTGTTTTCTCCCCTTGACTTTTCCTACGTCCCGATTCCCGTTTAATGGCTTTTCCGTTCGCTGATTGCACGAGAATTGAGTACAATGTGCACTTGGTACCGTTGCTGAATTTTTCTAATTTGCCTTGCTTATTCAAGGTTTTCATAGTCTCAAAGCCATATCTTCTATGAAAGAATCATGTCTCTAAGTTCATCACTGAATATGAGGTTTATGGCATTAAAGAGCCATCGTAGCACATGGCGTAAAGTAATATTTTGCGGCAGCAAAAATAAGCGTACAATTCATCCCTTTGTTATGCTTCAGATTTTAATTAGACAATGTACTTTACTGATTGTATGTCTAGTGCAATGGTATATGGCATAGTTGTCTGATTCTAGAATTATCAATTCAATTGGTTACCTCTTACTTAATAGTTTGTAATGCCCGCCGGGTATAGTAAGGACATCTGACGTTTCGAATGGGAGGTAGAAAACTTGAAGAACAGATAGATATTCTGACTTCTTTCATTTTCGATCAACTTTAAATGCACCTTTACGGGTTGCTACTCTGTCGTTAAAACACAAGTCTACCAGAAATGCATGAAATTCATACATATTGTGCAAGTACTTGTCAACAATTAATTGCATGATACGTCATCATTTTCCCATCGTTGTTTCACATATGTCAAGAGAATGTGTTTAGAAAACTAGGTTTCAAATAGCTGTATGCTCATTACCGGTCTATTGATCTGAGTTGTACTACTTGGTGCATTTTAATCGACTTTATAAAAATATAACCAAAATGTTTTTCAAATATCTTTGGTTGTTGCTTTTAATTACGTCTCTTTACGTTTTATACGTTTACGACTTCCACAAAAGAGTAGAGCTAAATGCTATATATGAAGGATTTAGCCTTCTCGATTTATTTAATCCTGGATCGAACGAGAAAAAGATCGAATTTCCAAAGGAGGTAAATTCGGAACAGAAATTGTTTACTTTGGATGAGCTTAAAAGATACGCGAATTTAGAAAATGGTTTGTACCTTTCAATATTAGGCAAAGTGTTTGACGTTACGAAAGGAGCAAAACATTATGGACCAGGTGAAACTTACCACGCATTTACAGGTAATTGTAACAGTTCTAGATCGCGAAAACAGACACAGGTTTCTTATATTGTCTTGATTTTTGTTTTTAGGTCGTGATGCATCTTTAGCATTTATAACAGGAGAATTTGATGAAAAAGCACTGACAGATGATATATCTAGTCTATCTGTGCAACAGGTGAAAGCTTTAGATGGTTGGGTACAGTTTTACAATAAAAACTACATTTACAAAGGTTGCCTGATTTCTTCATATACCTTTATTTGTCTTTTTCCTTTCTATATCACTTAATTCATCATTTGTGCAAATGTTCTTTCAGGTAAACTTAAAGGAAGATATTATAATGATGATGGTAGTCCAACTTTAGAATTCCATAAAATGGAAGGAAAACTGCAAGAAGCATTGAGAGCAGAATCAAAGGAAGAAGAAAAGAAGAAAATGTTTCCTCCTTGCAATGTAGAATGGAATGTAGACACTGGCACAAAATTTTGGTGTACTAAGAGAAGGTATAGAATACAATCTTCAAGAAGACCCCTTGCTAACATCCCTTTATTTCTAGTGGTGGAGTGGAGAGAGACTGGATTGGGGTACCAAGACAATACTTTGAGTCTCCTGGATCAACCCAATATAGATGTGCTTGTGTAAACTTACACAGCAAGGATTATGAAAACCAAAAGGGGTCATTCAAACAATATGACGGTTGTTCAAAAAGTTCAACACAATGTTTTGTAAAAGTCAATAAATAATACTCGTTGTAACTGACAGAGTGACTATTATAATTGCAAATTATTATGTTATGTAAGATTTATTAGTTCAATCCTGTATATTTTTTTATGTGTATAACAATACCATACCCAAAATATCAAAAAGTAAACATTCACAACTTTATGAATATAATATATATAATATTATTGTTACAAAAAAATTTATTTCAATGTCTTTTACAATAGGGTATGTTGAATAATATAAAGTTAATGTTTGCAATCTATAATATGAAAATAAAAAACAAGCATGTAATTCTTACTGGAAGAAGCATATACAATAGAGTGTACAGAAAAATATCAAGGTCGATTGTTTCTTTGAATTAGAATTAATAATTAATTGTGTTTGTACGTTTTGTGTACCCTTCTTCAGCAGCTTATATGAAATTACAAAACCATATATTCTTATGCATCATTGGAACTATACCCATGAAACATCCCTTGTCCACAAAGGAAGCATGTTTCTCATAGTGTATGCAAAATTATTATTTCTACATGTGAGTAATCAGTCTTGCCACAATATGTCAATCATTTTTTGCAAGTTTAGAGTGTCTTTCTTCTGAACCTCGAGTGTAGGATTTTATTACTGTACAAAATAATTTACTTTATCAAGAACTAATAATGACGGACTTGATCATACACAATATGTGGTATGATATCTTCTTCATACAGTATATTCATACACGCAAACACACATACAGAAACCAAACACACAGGTAATCTGAATAATTCAATTTTCTCTACTTCTAAAGAATAACTTCTATCATGTTATTAATACTGAAAATGGTTCCCATTGTTGATTTGCATATTCTCCAAAATATTTGTTCCATGTAGGTTAAGTTTAGTTTATGAGAAACTACATATTCAAGACAATTGTAGCATTATTACTAAACTTTTTTATGTCTGTTGACATGAAGTGTCAGTCAGGAGTACAATGAACTGGCACGCTTTTAATATTCCATAAGGAATTTTGGCAGATTAAGCTTCAACTCTTTCGGAGCAGCTCTTACACTATATTTATACAAAGAGTGCTGGAAGCTATCCCAAATCCTCATTGAGGGCATAAATTAGCTCATTAAGAGCAATCGTATTTTAATTTGATCAACAACTTATTTACACCTATAAACACCGATAATAAAATCCTCCTCATTTTATTTCAGTTTCAGTTTTTGATGGTGAATCTCCTCTAATACGGTTTAACTTGTCAAGAAGTGTCTCCATTGAGCTTAGCTTTCTTCGAAAGTTAATTTTAGAGCCAAATACTTTTTTGACCTTTGCTCTTCTCTTCTTTATTTTGGTATCCGTCGGTTGTTGTTCAAACTGTATCATTCGTTTATATCTTTTTACACTCATATACATTGAACTATCATTAAGACCATCTTTTTCTTCAAAAATAGTTTCTAAGTTGTTTGGTTTTTTCTTTAACTTCTTGTCTAAGTAATAATCCTTAATATCCTTATCATTTTCCATTTCAGAAGATGTCCTCTTCTTTGGCCTAATGCTACATCTAGTATACACACAAAATATTGTAGTTTGTAAAAAAAGGTATGAAGTTTATAAATATTATTTGGACATTGGAAATATAAAGCAAATCAGATTTTTACCTCCTATTTAAAATTTCTGTTGGTATAGCTCTTGGGATCCTTTGTCTAAGAATCCTTTTTGTTTCAGGGGCCTTTGCCAAACTTGTGTTTACACTAAGCATTTCTAAACTGGCCATTACAGCAGGTAAATTAGTAGAGTCATCTTTGTCATTTTTAGATTTCCTGGAAGTGAGGTATGTGCAAAATTCTTACATGGTTTGAAAACCTTGATACCCAACAAAATAGTTTTTGTGTGATGTGTTAATTCTGTTATTCTAAATATTATATGAAGAATTAATAAACATATTAACTTACACTTTGAATCACAAAACGTGTACAAAATAATAGATTTTTTAACTGATTACCAATGATATTTACCAAAGCAGTCAGGCAGTTTTATATACGACAACAGAATAACAACCAAGAACGAGTGAATTGTTTAAATTGTACACTTTACTGATGCAAAACATAATTATATTTTCTTGAGCATACACTTATAATAGTTGGCGCACAGGGAGCACTTACGGCGATTCGGATTGTTTTTCATCCATTACAACCGCGTCTTGTGACGTAATTTCTACCGAGTCTACTGCAGAAACATTCGTTTGAAAATCGTTATTATTGTATGAATATTCATTTATAGGAAATCACGATACACTATCTCACAAGATCAGTGTATTTACGCGGACGAGTTAATGGATTCCCTTTGAAAGTTACTTGTACACAAAATAGGAAAGATTTAATTAAAGGCTTAATACAGTCTTGCGAACGGCGTTAGTAAAGTTTTTATCCAGGGAAGAAAACATTAAATGTAAATTTATGCAATTCCCATAGAACGAAAGAAAATTTGCTACCACGCCGTCGACCGTGTGTTTCAGCCGTTTAGTTAACCAGTTACGCCACCTACATTCAGAACTGAGTTATTCCTCCAATATTCATTACATCAATTAAAGAAGTACTTTAAAACAAGTTTACGAGTATAAACAATTGATTGTTGCAATATCGATAAACTTCACCGATTTATATCACGCAACAAGTGCGGATAGTTGGAAGTTGTACATATGCAAGTCGGCTCTCTGCATTGAGCTCGACAGGATCAAATAAGTGTACAAACTGTCATGATAGTTTTTGAATGATAATATGCTAAGAAAACGATGAAGAAAGAAAGAACGGCTGATAACAGCCGACCGTATAAATTATGAGTATCATATTTTAGTTCTTATTATATTTATCAAAGCCTATACGACAAATTTTTTGTCAAGGCGACACTTGCAAACTTATGTTTACAATACTAGGTTATGTTTTTATCTGCCAGTCTACTGTGCAGCTAGTATATGTAAACAGAGTTACGCATTTGTGGCATAATACATTGATTTACATTTATCTAACACATAAGGCAATACATTTTATTAGTTACTTGTCATTTTACAGCCCACCAAATATTAAGCCTCACAGGAATAAGTTTTCAAAGGAAAAGTATAATTGTAAGTGCTTTCTAATCTTCTAAGTAAATCTTTATATCACTATTATGGACATTGTTTTTCTTTTGTAATTAGGGTTTTGTTGAATTGACAATTGTGCCTTTAAGAGACACGTTAAGGCTTATAAAGCTTAATGCCAAACAATGTAGAATATATAGGGTATGTCTGAATGACACGTATGAGGCACCATTTCAATACTTTGATCCATTCTTAGATATATGCCAAGGAGATGGGAAACAGTAAGTTTTCTTTTATTTAGAATACACATTTAAAAGTAAATCTAATAATCTTTGATTTTTAGGCGCTCCTTAGAATTTCTATCAAATCTTCATTTGGCAGCAGCTCAAAAAGTAGATCCTGACAATAATGCCGGGGAACTGGTAGTGCAAATACCACCAGATGCAGCACACTTAGTAGCTGAGGGACGTAGTTTAAGAATTAGCATAGAATTCTCACTTGAACAGCCACAAGGGGGTATACACTTTGTTGTTCCTAGCTGTGAAGGAACCTTAGCTGAAGTATGTGTGATGACAAGCTACCATAAGAGCATATTAACACATATTATAATTTTTATTTTGTCTTCTTGTAGAGAGGTGCTCATATGTATACATACAGTTATGAAAACTCATCCAGATTGTGGTTCCCTTGTGTGGATAGTTTTGCTGAACCATGTACGTGGAAGTTGGAATTTACAATTGATGATTCTATGACTGCAATATCATGTGGTGATCTCGTAGAAGTCGTTTATACTCCAGACATGCGTAGGAAAACATTTCATTATGTACTTAATACACCAGCTTGTGCACCAAATATTGCACTTGCTGTGGGGTGAGTAATGCCATTTTATAAATTGTTGAATATTCTGCTGATGTAACAATGTATATGTTTTATAGGCCATTTGAAATATTTGTTGACCCATACATGCATGAGGTTACACATTTTTGTTTACCTCAATTGTTGCCATCACTTAAGGTATCCGCAAAATACATGCACGAGGCATTCGAATTTTATGAAGAAACATTATCTAACAGATATCCATACTCTTGTTACAAACAAGTATTTGTTGACGAAATAGATGAAGACATCAATGCTTATGCAACTATGAGTATTTTGAAGTAAAGAATTTTTTTATCGGTGTCCTCTCTGTTGTTAAGCATCGTAACTTACAACATTTTGTTGTAGTACAAACCTCCTACATTCTACGGCGATCATAGATCAAGTTTATATTACGAAAAAAGCAATGGCGCAAGCGATAGCTGAGCAATTTTTTGGATGTTTTATATCAATGCAGAATTGGTCGGACATGTGGTTACCAAAAGGAATTTCAACATATCTCACTGGCTTGTATGCTAAGAAATGCTTCGGCAACAATGAATATCGGGAATGGGTTCAATCGGTAATTATTTCTTTGTAATCATTGGACAATAGCTTTCTTCTCTATAGTTTTACATCTAAAAAGACGTTATGCATAGGAATTACAAGAAGTTGTAAAATATGAGGAACAATTTGGAGGTATAATACTCGATCCCTCCCAACCACCTGCCCCATTACCAATAGCAGGAAATACGCCGGCCCCTGCGCCTAGAGCACCTGACCCAGGCTTTTATTTTCCTATTAAAAACCTGCATACAATGTCACCTCGATATATCGAAGTACTCCGAAAGAAAGCACATTTAGTTATCAGAATGTTGGAGCACAGAATTGGTCAAGAGTTACTTTTGCAGGTACTTCTACATGATTCTTTAGACACTTACGATTATTTATTACATTGTGATTACATTTCTAGGTTTTTAACAAACAGTTGTCGCTTGCCGCGAACGCTGCACAACAGAAAATCGATTCTGGTCTTTGGTCACACATGTTGATCAGCACAAATGTATTTACAAAAGCAATTTTTACAGTAACAGGGAAAGACATGGCTGTTTTTATAGATCAGTGGGTGAGGACGGGTGGTCATGCGAAGTTCAGTCTGAGTTTTGTATTTAACAGGAAAAGGTACGAACAGGCGAATACATATTTATTTCGGCTAGCTAACTATCAAACTTTCGTTATACATGCTTCACTACATTCCATGTAGAAATACGGTAGAGCTTGAAATCCGGCAAGATACTACTCACCAAAGAGGAATTCGGAAATATGTTGGGCCGCTCTTAGTCAATATACAAGAATTGGATGGTACTTTTAAACATACGTTACAAATTGAAGGCACAGTAGCGAAAGCGGACATTACGTGTCACAGCAAAAGTCGAAGAAACAAAAAGAAAAAAATTCCTTTGTGCACGGGGGAAGAAGTCGATATGGATCTTTCAGCTATGGAGTAGGTGTCAAGAATTTGTGATTTGCTAAATCCAAGAATTTGTACTCAACTTGCTTACAGTGATTCGCCAGTGTTATGGATAAGACTTGATCCCGACATGACGCTTATGCGTGCTGTACAGATAGAACAACCGGATTATCAATGGCAATATCAGTTGCGACATGAGAGGGATGTCACAGCTCAGTTGGAAGCTATAGGAGCTTTACAAAATCATTCAACACCTGCAACTCGACTTGCGTTAACCGATACTATTGAAAACGAACATTGTTACTACAAAGTCAGACTTCGAGCTGCGCATTGTCTGACCAAGGTGTGGATACACACCTCCTTTATTGTGTCAAAAAACATACTGAGAATCGTCTAATTATATATTACCTTAAACCTTTAGGTGGCTAATGCAATGGTTGCAACGTGGGCTGGACCACCAGCTATGTTAGCAATATTTAGGAAACTATTCGGTTCAGCCTCTTGCAGACGAATCATCAAACAAAATAATTTTCAAAATTTTCAGCATTACTTTTTACAGAAGGTAGATGCAGTATATTTTATCACAATGTGTTTATTACATTGTGCAGCTTACGTGACCTTGATGTCACACGCTTCGGTTTCAGACTATCCCTGTAGCGATGGCTGGACTGCGCAATGCTCATGGCATATGTCCTCCGGAAGTTTTAGCATTTTTAATGGACTTGTTTAAATATAATGATAATAGTAAAAATAGGTATTCGGACAATTATTACAGGGCAGCATTAATTGAAGCCCTTGGCGCAACTGTGACACCCGTGATCAGTGTACAACAAGGGTAACATTCTATAAAGAACATTTATGCCGTGGGAATAGCACGATTATGTACGAAACTATATTAATGACCACCTCTTGCAGAACAGCTATTACTGCCGAATCTCTGTCAGTTGATACAAAAGCTATATTAGAAGAAGTGACGAGGAATTTAAATTTGGAAAAGCTACTACCGTGTTATAAGTATACTGTAAGTGTGGCTTGTTTGAAAGTTATACGAATTTTGCAAAAGTTCGGTCATCTACCAAGCAATCCACATCTGTTTCGAGCATATGCAGCATATGGACAATTTATAGGTGTGTCTGAATACATACGTCATACTCATGTATGTCCGTTATTGAAAGCATTTAATTGCATATCTTAATGTTTAGATGTAAGGGTTGCTGCGCTGGAAGCCTTAGTAGATTTTACAAAAGTAGACGGCAAATGGGAAGATTTAGAATTCTTGTTAGATATGGCCGAATTGGATCCTCACCCTGGAGTGCGCCATAGATTGGTGAGACTTATGGTTGAGAACCCACCTTTCGAAAGAGCGCATAAACATCGTTTAGATAAACCAGAATTAGTCGACCGTATATGGAATTTAATCAAGTAGGTTTCTAAATTCTCATCTGCTTGAACGTATTGTCGAAATTGAATTACATACTTTGCCATTTTCATCCTTGCAGCGGAATGCTCTCGCATGATGCGAAACTACGATGCGATTTAGTAGATTTGTATTATACGTTGTATGGCTCGAAACGTCCTTTATGTCTCCCTATTCCGGAGCTTGCGATGCTCACGAAACCCCGAAAAGCTGGTCCACAAAATAGTCCAGAAAGAGATGTAAGATCCATTTTTTTAAATCTCCTTCTCTCCTTATTTTCAAGATTAATCATATATAAAAAAAAATTACGCAGATTAAACCGAGCATACCACACATAAAACATGAGCCAGCTAACGATGTCGAAATTATAAACTCTGGCAATAAAAGAAAAGCATCTCCAATCAGAAGTGTCCCAGGTCCTCCCAATAATGCCGAGTACGGCCCAGACGTAAAGCGTCCAAAACAGATGCCAAATGTATGACAGCCGATATTTAAAATATTTTATTAAAATAAATGCGTTAACGTTCCCGTTTCCAGGATGAAAAAGGACCTCCAGGGCCTCCTCCTGAAGGTAAAGTAAAGTCCGAGTACTACAGCGATAATTCCGCATCTCTGCCTGGCATTATGGGGACTCCAGGTCCCATTGGTTTCGAACCAGGAATGTTTAAAAAGGAACTTGAAGACCATAAACAAAAGAGTGATTCGACGAATAAGGCAAGTTCTGTAAAGAGCTCGGTGAATGTAGAACGGGATATAATCCAACACACTTCATGTACATTGCAGAATAAAAAGAAAAAGAAAGACAAGAAGAAGCACAAACACAAACATAAACACAAGCACGATCACAAGCACGGCAAGGATAAGGATAAGAAGGAGAAAGAAAAAGGCAAGGATAAAGACAAGGATAAAAGTAAAGACAAAGATCCAAATCTTAAAATCAAAGAGGAGACTCTCAGTTCGGCAAGTTCCAGCCCCAGCCCCGACGCATCAACTGCAACCAATGAATTTATTTTCCCTTAACGAGCATTAATTGAACAATCAGCAAAAATCTTTGTTACATCTTGCGTTTTATATAGATTTTATATAACTGAGGAAAGTATTCGATGCAATGTACTGTCAAGTATCTACCAATTGCATTAGTATCTGTACATACATTTTATTTTTTAAAACATGGGCGTGCTTTTTCTCTCTCCAATCTACTATTTCCCAGAGATCGTCACAGCTTTGTAATCACCGGTTTTATAATCATCAAACACACAGACACAAATTTTATACAGACTTTATATACATAAAAATATATAAATTGTTAAGAAAACGGTGATAGTAATTGCCAGCGTACTCTTTATTCCCCATGCCTTCACTTTCATATTTTTTTAACGGTATATCAGTATCGATAGTAGAGACGCGGTTGCATTCAAATATCTCATGCGCTGCGCATTACTTAGGATGGCGTCCACGGTGTTGCGGCAATTTCGAAGGGGATAGGAAGTTTTGAAAATTTTGACAACGGTCCTGGAAATGGCAGATATTCAGCAAAGCAGATTTGAAAAATCTCTCGGACTGTTGACCACCCGCTTTGTCACGTTACTCCAAAAGGCAAAGGACGGTGTTCTCGATTTGAAAGTCGTGAGTATTCCTGCGAAAAGCAAGATAAAAAGTTAACCTGTGAGCTAGGTTAACTTGTCGCGGGTGCTCACGCCATTTCCACCTTGCGGGAATTTTGAAAGAAGTACACCCGAAAATTGTTCATCTTTTGGCGTTCCATAAATTAACGATCGCAAGATGCGGAAATTATTTTAAAGCGCTTTTGGATTGAACATAACATGCCCGATAATGCCGTGGACTTTGATACCACAGCATGTAATCCCTACATAACCTAGAAGAAGTTGAGGATAATATTAGCATAATATTAAAGTGATTGTTGCAATTGTGACTTTCCAGGCAGCGGATATTTTAGAAGTGCGACAGAAGAGACGTATTTATGACATTACCAATGTTCTGGAGGGTATAGGACTGATAGAGAAGAAGAGTAAAAATAGTATTCAGTGGAAGTATGTTTTTCTTCTACGTATTAGAGCTATACATTTACTTTGCAGTTTTTGTAACATTTTCATTCTATATGTAAATAATATTAATGGGTGTCTCATTGTATCAGGGGAGCAGGCCCTGGTTGCAATACGCAAGAAGTTGGTGAAAAGTTAACTGACCTAAAAGATGAAATCAGGAAATTAGAGGACCATGAACAGTTATTAGATACGCATACACAGTGGATTCAGCAAAGCATTAAGAATATACAGAATGATTTGGTCAATAGAAAATATGCTTATATCACTTATGAGGATGTGAAGGAAAACTTTCCAGATGATTTTGTATTAGGGATACAGGCCCCGCTAGATACTGAACTTACTGTCCCAAATATGACACAGGTAGGATATTAAGTATATTGCAACTACAAGAGTAATGGAATATTTTATAAATTGATTACTGAATATTAACATGTTTTCTATAACAGGCATTAGATGAAGAGGAAAAAGAATTAAATTATGAAATGTTCATAAAGAGTAGTTCAGGAGAAATTAAAGTGTACACAATACAACCTGAATTAGCTAAAACTTATGATAACAAAATATTAGAATTAAGGTTACAAGAAGAAGCAAAGGGAATGAAAAGGAGTAAAGAGGAAGATGAGAAGAAAGAGGAGATCACTGTCAAACCAAAGAGGAAAGTTGGAAGGTAAATAAAGTATCAATTGTTGTAAAATATTGCTCTTTTCGCATTAGAAATAATAAAGACATATTTCTAATCTGCAAAGAGCAAACATTAAGCCATGGTTTGATTAGGGGGTGAGCAGTTAAGAAGATGTAACATGTTCACTTGGATCAGACTGTACATTTCTGTCATATCAAGTTATTACTCATATGCCCAAAGTATTTGAGCAATCAAAAAACTGTATACTAACTTACAGACCCCCAAAGGCTAGTAGCAAACTTGATCCTGTATTGTCAGATGATGAAGAGGAAGATGATCCTGAACTAATAGAAGCTAAGATAGTTCTTCGTGATGTAAATACATCAGGTAAACTTTACTTGAACATAAATACAACGTGCATAAATATGGAACTCTTGCTCATAAATATTGTTTCAGATATTGCCCAAAGAGATCTGGATTTACTCGACCAGTTTTATTCCGACAGTAAGTAGATTAACTAACTACTTCTCATTTACAATTTGTTTATGCTTAATGTTTTTTAATTTGTTTACAGTTTGTGGGCCATTAATTAGATTAAGCCCGCCGCCAGGAGAAAAAGATTATCATTTTAACCTGAGTGAGAATGAGGGAATTTGTGATTTATTCGATATTGTAGCACAATGAGAGCTGAAATGTATAGTATCTAATGGTCGAAGTACGTATACATATGTTAGGCAGTGTTAATATTGCACGATGTCAATAGAAAATTTAATAACACCATTAATTAAGGCTGCTGTACTGTGTACATAATTTTAAAGAATGTATGTGGATTACAATGGTTGAAAATAAGCAGTATTTTTTTATGATTAGAAATAGCAATCTAATGCAAAAGAAAATGATGAATTCAATCGCGAGCTTCTGAACTGCTTGATGTTGTAGATAATTGTGAAACTTATTAGAAATGATAAAATGTATTGTGATCCTGTATTGTACTACAGGCTTCACAATTTACATTTGAATTGTTCACAGTCGTATAATACGGGAAATATTATGTAGTTCAATATAATGAATTGACAATGAATGTGTCTGTTTATATAATACCTGTAATACAAGTAATTTAAAAAATACCTATTTTGACATACACCTTCAATGTAAATATAGTATAACTGCATGTGCGAATCATCACGTATGCCTAATCATTTAAACATTGTAATTTCCTATTATTATAGGAAAACGTTTGAAATGTGCATATTAGATATATACATTGTAGAACATAATGTAAAATGTATATTATGCACAATAATGAAATTTTATCTTTTCGATCATTTTGTAACGTCAATGAATACACGATAAATATGATACAGCCAAACTCGCTGTTTACTTCATTCTTTATTTAACATGCTCATACAGTATAAACAAACATATGCGCGTTGCCATGTTTGTATGCTGAATTCTTTCATTTCTGAGAAAGTTTCATTATTTAGAAGGGTTTACCTTGGCCTCTATCCAAATAAAAATAACCACGGTACATCTATTTTTAATTTATGTAATCTGCACACCATGAACACTATTAAGTTTCATTGATCATTTCGCCACTTGTCGTTGAATATTTATATTGATATAGAGCTAGTTGTACTAGTACCGAAATTGCACTTCGTCCATGTGGGCGAGTTGCGCAACGTATTGAACTAGGGAAAAACTCTTCGAGAGTCTAGCAGCAAACTACCAAGGACAGATAAGAATGGATCAACCAGTTTCGTCACACCGCGGAGAGTTTTGCGCGTGTCGTGCATAAGTCTCGTGTCTTGCCTATTGCCAGTAATGCGCGTGTTTCCGTGGTAGTGATTCATTTCCAAATGCGTCAACTGAACTTCATTGTCCTGCTCGAACGAAAGTCGCGGTCCGGCGAGTTTCTCATACGAACGTTCGAACGACCCGCCTAAGGGTTCTGTCTCAACGCACAGTCTAATGAAAGGTATGCTGACAAAACACAAATCCGTAGGGACATGTCAGAATCATTCAGTAGCTGTAGTGTACGTCGGATGATGTTACATCACAAACTCCTCTTCCCTCTACATCGTGTCAGCAATCCGACTGTGTTTTTGACATTGAATCGATTTTAACAAGGGTAGGGTTGACTCGCACGGCCATTAGTTCCATGTCATCATGCAAGACGTTAATCGACAGAATGTCTTCCGTATTACGGTGTTTAGTCTTATAGAAGAAAAATAACACTTGCACTGTTTGGCGCGCTGTCGCGATAGACGTTTTGAAGTGTCGCATACAGTGTATTCGTCACGTGTTTGTCACGTATGATTGCATTATGTAGTCGAACACGGGACGAGGAGTTTGCATTTCGCTGCACATGCCACTTTCCTTGTTTGATACTTTATCAAGTTCTGCGAAAACGTAAGCAAAGGCATGCAGGTTAATTCAGTCAGTATGGCGGTAGTAACATTTTTTACACATTATCGCTTCAAGAATTTCATCGTCTGTACATGTTTATACATTCCGCTTTTGTGTTGATATGAAATAATAAAGATGTAATTTATCGTAGTGACGTTTCGTTCTTTCTTTCTTATCACCGAGTTATTAATCACCCTTTAGGCTCTCTGTTTCATGTTATCACCTTACCTTTAATACCATGTTAATATATCTTAAGCTCATCAAGTGATAAAGGTCGAGGAAGTATTTTAAGTACTTCCCCGAAAGTTTGGGAATTAATCCAGTGTTATTGTAGGAATCAGGTGCCTATTTAAGTGTCTTAATTTTGGGGTGTCTGCAGTCACTTTATGCACAAATTTTTCACTCATCCATGCACCTACCTTTCTATAAGATTTTAATAATCCTGCAACGTGAATGGTATGTTAATATATTGTTATGACTATTGTGCAATAATAAAAAAATTATAAAAAAAACAACATTATGAAAGAAAGAAATTGTTGAATGTAGAAGTAGTATATAGTACGTACATGAAAATTGAAAGTGCAAGTCAAAGAAATATTTTCAGCAATGGTTGTTTTTACAGAATAACATCAGAAACATGAGAATTATATGGATAAAGTTCCGTGAAATATCACAAAAATACCCTGTTGTAAGGGGTATGGCCTCATATGCTGTTATTTGGCCAACTGCAAGTTTGATACAACAAAAAATTAGTGGGAAGGAAGAATTTGATTATGGACAAACCATTAGGTTTAGTATTTATGGAAGTCTATTTGTTGCACCGTCATTGTATTGCTGGCTAAGATGTGCATCCTACTTTTGGCCAAAGAGTGATCTGAAATCAGCAATTACAAAGGTAAACAAACATTATGTTGTATCTTGTCTTGTGAAGTAATCATTGCTCTAACAATTTATTTTTTCAGGCATTAGTTGAACAAGTTACATATAGTCCTGCAGCAATGTGTTGTTTCTTCTTTGGAATGAATCTCCTAGAATTCAAACCCATATCAGACTGCCTTGATGAAGTTAAACAGAAGTTTTGGCCCACCTATAAAGTAAGCTTTATATAATGTATTATTGATGTATGATAAAAACTTAATTTGGATAAACAAAATTTATTTTGTTACAGGTTGGTGTTTGTGTATGGCCAGTATTACAGACGATTAACTTCTTTTTTATCCCAGAACATAATCGTGTTGTATATGTCAGTGTCTGCAGTCTTATGTGGACATCCTTCCTAGCATATATGAAGGCACTTCAAGCAAAGAGAGAACTACAATTAGAAAATATGCAGAACGAGGTTACGAATTCGAAGCAACGATCGGATATTTTAAATACGGCTGTGTCTGCTGGTCAGACCAAGCTAGCAGACAAAGATGTGAAAAATAAACCTGTTCAACGATAAGAAACGTTAAGTAACGTTTTTTGTTTTTAGCCTAATTTATTTGTACAAAGTTTAGTTTATATATGCAAGATTGTTATTTATATTTTGTCATCTGTAACATAAGATTACATTGAGTACCTGTGATATTCACAGTATAAATGTGTTAGAAAACTTTCTATGTGAGTCAATGTTAAACTAGATCCGTATAAAGTATTTGTAGCTGCTGGCAGAATTATAGAGAAGGGTCTTAATATTCTTCGTGAACGGTATATGGTACCAAACACAAATTTATGTACATGTACAAACGACGTGTCGATATGACTGATCTCAAACTTTGAAAGTAAAAACAGAACGTGTTCAAACTGACCTTCGATATTATATTTTTAACATTATTGGACAATAAAACTGTTTTCGACAATAAGTCGTTATGTATAGAAAGTACTATAAAAAAAAATAAAATGTTGAAAAAGACCATAATCCCCGTAATATTCCGTGTATCTATTATTACCATCATTGCGTTTTCCAATTTCCATCTAAACTTGTGATCACTTTACGTTATGTTCAAGTACGATCACTTCCTGTGCAACCACATTTCGAAATTAAAATTCAAGTGCAAGCAGTCATTAATGTGAACTGGCCATTGCAATTGATTGCAATCCATAACATTTCCTTTTAGTAAAATTTCAAGTTTAAACGTGTTACATCCTATCGATACTAGTAATCGATTCATTCGGTGTATAACATGCTGCACACCAATCACAGGACCATCGCGTAAACATAACATGGTCGCACTATAGTGGCGAACTGTCAAAAAAGAATGATTATCTTTTAACAATCGTAGGTAGGTCACGTCTACGGTGAGCTTTAGTACAATCTACTTTTTTTATTTAATTTTGCTTTGCTAGGCAAATAAATATTTGCGTACACAACTATTATTTTGATTTTGAACACGTAAGGTTATATCTCAATATCTTGAGAGATGCTATGTACTCGAAGATTTTTTTGTGTATATTTTAGTTGACATTAACATCGTAACATTCACTGAAATTTTTCAGAAAATCATGTCACGCCCTTCCATTGCTGCACAATGTGATTCAGTTGCAACTTACATGGATGGTGTTCAGGTTAAGATTGCAGAGGCATATAAACCACCTAGAAAAGTTGGTTTACCAGCAGCATACAATAACAAATTGCCAGATGTATCTAAAATGACTTATGACTTTGGATTAGAGAAATCAGTCCTTGAAAAGGTATGATAAATGCTTTTTTATAGCTGTATAATACATGAGTTCTTTACCTAATATATTAAGAATCCTTTGTCTAGTTAATAGAGTTATTGCACTTATAGAAATAGTACTTAATAATTGTTTAACTATTGATTGACTTGAACATACAAGTGTATTAACATATAATCTTGGTGAAGATGGCAGAGTGGAAGAAAGTTAGGCAAGCAAATGCTAAGGCAAGACATGCTCGCTTAGAAGATAAGAAGAAGAAGGAACAGGAAGAAGTTTCATCATCGCCGCAGCCTTCTCCATCTGATACACCAAAGCAAATCCCAGTAAGCAATATGCCAGTACCAGAAGCAACAATACTTACACCACAGCCTCTGTCTCCTCCAACCAATGACCTGCAAGTTCATGTAAAGACAAACGGTCTTGATCTAGCTGATTTTGATAACGACACAAGTAGTCCTTTTGATAACATGGAGCTGAAAACTATTAATGATATGGAAGAATTGGCCCAGGTTAGTTGCATGTTAAAGTAATTTTAATTAATTAAAGAGTTTATTATGCAATTTGAATATAAAACGAGTCCATGATTGTTACCTTATATTTACAGTGCTTTATGCCTGTAGGTATTGCAACCTACCTCACAGTGGGTGCCACCAACGAAACTGGAAAACATTTTAGATGAATTATCTATTGATGAGCAGCCTGATGTTCACACAGAAGAAAAAGGAGACGACACAAAGATTCAAGGAGATAACAAAGGTGAAGTGGATAATGATAGTACTGTTAATCACCGTAGTGTGTCTACAATAGTACAAGAACTTCAAAAAGAATTAGAACGGCCTACAATGGAGGTAACGGTATTAGAATAGAATATCATATAAGCATTCATATCAGCACACGTTACTAGTTACTGTTTATTTCTGTGACAGAATTGGACACCATGGCCGGATTTAGAAAGTCCTAATGACGATACATGTCACGCATTAAAACATGAAGATACTGTATCAGTCAAAAATCATACTAGACTTGGTAACCCACTACAAGATCTCAGTGAGGAAGAGCAAAAACTAGCACAGCATCTGAGTGACATGGGCTTCCCATTGTCAAGAGCAGCACGTGCGATTCGTGATCTTGGCGGTCAGGACAACAAAAAAGTTGTTGAGTATTTGTTGGCTGTGCAATCGTTAGAGGAAACGGGAATTTCGGGTGATGACGCAGAGAAAGCGCTAGCTCTTACACAATATGATCAACACAAGGCGAAAACGTATTACGAAAACTTATGCACACTGAGAGACTTGGGTTTTCCGGAAGATCAAGCATCAATGGCGTTATTGAAGTGTAATATAGATCGTGATAGAGCACTAGATTTTCTCATTGCCTGAATATGAGGTGTAAATCAGTGTCTGGTGGTGTGAATGACTTTGTTATTCCACTGGAAAAGTCATCAACACTGGTACATGTAATGAAAGAAAGTGGAAAAAATAAAATTTGTAATCGGTATAGCAAATAAACGAGGGCATGAAAATGGTAAGAGCAAAGGGTTTAATAACGCGAAATATTTTCTAGCACTATAAACATTCTGGGATAATTTAAGGAAGGGTTAAACCGGCTGCTCATAAAAAATAATATTCTGTATTACATAATTTATAAGATTGAACGGGGTAATTGGTTTAATTATGACCCTTTTGATTTAGTGAGCTCCTTCATTTAATAAATATATTTGTGAATCGCATAATCATGTCAGAAAATCACGTTCATAAAAAATCTGTTTATTTAGTTGACATTCTATACAGAGCAATAGTACTGCAATTTGCGCGCATATGTAGCTTTTAGTTTACACGATGCCACCGTCCACTTACAAAATCCACGTTTGTGGCAGAATTTGTCAGAAATTCACAGGCACATCTGTGAAGACAAATCGGCATTTATATAACCGCTTAAACTTTTGTTAATATTTGTATTTTACCTTTTACAGCAGCACAAAGCTACCGTTGCTGTATAGTGCATACCACGAATGGCCCCTGCCACAACATATGCTTCTGTGAAAATTGGTTGGTTGCAATAAGAATTTACGCAAATACTGGCAGGTCCATTTGTTAATAGATTATATGAAGCGCAGTTTATGGAATGTACGGGTAAATCCCTTTTGTTCTCTAGGCGTTCGAAGAGTATTTCTATAGTCTGATTAGATGGTAAAATATCAAGGGTATGTTTGTACCTAGAACAATGTGTTCAGACATTCTAAATCTTCTACTAGTCTACAAAACCTTCAAACGTTCAATTGATCATAGTTTACCTTTCAGTGTACACTTTTCGCAATGCTAGTTCGTACAGGGAGATAGTTTCATTTTCACGAACATCGTGAATTATCAGAAGTTGCCTTGGTAATACAATGACTGTATCATTACTTCGTTCGTCCAATGTATCCATACTTATTCTTAACTTTATATTCGTATTGAACGTGTTATTTTCTGAATGTATTTTGAAGCAGCTGTGATATATACACACACATATATATATATGTATACAATATTAACACATGGATATAATTTCTAAATGTAAGAAACTAAATGGAAATAAGATCTATCCATAGTGTTTTTTCCATTTACAGTTGTTTGGAAAATTTGTAAACGTTGGCTTTGTTTACATTGGTTTCCAATCCGTGCTTAATTGAATTATAAACAAACTTACCTATATTCAAAGCTATTTCTTGTATGATTGAAAATAAAGTTGTCCAACTGAGAGATTAGTTGAAATAGAACAGGGTAGGACAAATAATTCAAGTATTCATTTCCATCATATCTGATACAGGGAGATGATAAGAATCCATTTAATGGCAAATACCTAAGCCTGTAGAAACACTCTATGTAGTACCTAGCATGAATTCTGAATACACAACATTAACTACTCTAATTGACATACAGTGTAGGGAAACTAATAACCTGTTTGCACACGCTGATATCATTGATAGCTGAGGAGAGAGTGTCAACCTATTTGGCAATTCTCTTAAATTATTATTATCTACATTCAATTCCTTTAAATATGGCAAAGAGCCCACCCATTCAGGTAATGCAACCAACTGATTCCCAGAAAGAGATAAAATTTCTAAATTGTATAGTTGGTTCATCTCTGTTTCAAATTACATTTGGTATTAGTCAATAATTTTGTATCTGTTAATTGAAAGGTAATGAAATAAATGATGGTATGGAGTTTTCTACATGGGGAAAAATTGAGATAAGCTATATTGTCAAAAACTTACCAACAGGTAACTTCTGTATAGAATTTTCATTCAACAACAAAGATTTTAAATTAGACAAGCTTCCAAGACAGGGGTGTAGTTGTTCTAGTTTATTGGCACTTAAATCTAGTACTGTGAGTTGTGCCATATCTCCAAGTTCTTTTGGTAGTTCGGTTATATAATTGCCATACATATACAAATTGGTGACATTGAGCAATTCTGCGATCCATGGTGGAAGAGTTGTCAGTTTGTTCCATTTCAGGTATATCTCACGGATGTGATTTCCATATTTTCTCATCACCTCTGGGAAGTTTGTAAGACCCCGACAGTTCCAATGTAATATCACCTTTTCTTTGATCTCCTTCACCATTTCTGCAGAATCTGAGCCCATTTCAAACAAGTTTTATCAAACAAACTTTTTTTGATTGGTAAAGTCAAAAGACACAGCCTGAATTTCTAAGGTTAGCAGCCAACCTTCAGGGTATGCTCAAAATAACTTGGCCTGCTTAAAAGATCTGTATTAATAACTTTTGTTATAACAATGCATTATGACAGTTAAATTTAAAAATCTAATGTTGCCAGAAACAAAAACAAAACAATGATCTTAATGTTTTCACAGAATTTGATACATATCTGTAAGATGTGTTAAACTTATAAATATTTTCAATAATATTATATGAATATGCCATGTCAATGGATATAGTTTTAATGCTAATATTAAAGAGTAATGATTTAGAAATTAATGACATTTCTAGTAAACCCTGATAAACTTGGCTATAAAATTGCACATAAGTTTTTTCATCTGTGGTGTTGCTTTGTACAGTTGCTGGGTGCAGGATGAATAAAAATAAACAAAACTTGCAAACATAATGTAGTTGTTATACTCACATATGCACTATAGGCGAAAGGATGAATTTATTGAGAAAACAGGATATACTTTATAATAAACATTTTAATTCATGATGCATTCTGATAAAATTTATACTATTGCCATACAATATGAGAAAAGATTGATATAACCAAGAACATTGAAAGTATAGATTAAAGGTTGAGTTTACTTGTTATGTACAATTGATTGTTTTCACTTGATCCGTCTGATCATATCGTTGCCAATTTCTTGGAGAGTGCACATTGCACTAACCATGGAAATTTAAATCCCTCGCTGCTATCTAAGCATTGTCCTTGACCGTAAACAACTGTCAATAAATTCAATGTTGCCTCATCGTAACGAACGGTATCCATGTGTCGTATTATAAGAATCGTTTCCATACACCATCATCCGAATTGATTCACCAATCAAATTCATTAAAACAGCATAAAGGTTATACGCAATTGATATTCAATGGAAACAACAAGATGTACAGTCAGTTTTCATGATTGGCGCCATCAATTTAAGCATTTCATTGTTAATAGAATTGTTTAGCTACTGTTTTTAACTGGTTAACATGGGGTTATTGAAGCTTTAATGACAGGACATATGAATAGTCTACCTACTTGTCGTTTTTCAAAATATTTTGTAAATAATCTATTGTTACCGCAGATACAACTTGACGTAGTTCATTGAATATTTGAACCATGAGCATCATCGAATAAGAATAACGTTTTAGAAAACACGCAATTACGCTGTAAGGTGTATACTCGAAAAAGTCAATTTATAAACCGAAGTTGCATACATACTAGATCATTTTTTTTTCAAGTTATTTGATAGATCGTTGCGCTGGCGCCGCAATTTTAAGCTGTATCGCAAACTGTCTGACTACGTACGACAATGTTACATATTTTTTAAGTTCCGTCAGTGAAGGGATTAATTTTAAGGGTGAATAGATTTTAGTGTCAGTTCAATTAGGTAAAAAATGGAATTGGCGAGAAACGCCTGGAGAAGGTCGATACTTATATATAAAACCAGCCTCCAAGCTTCTGTACGAAGCAGGTACACTTTGCGAAGTAGCATAACCTTTAAATGTGTCACTAAATCTTAGTGAGTTTACAATTTGTTATAATTAATGCCATTGAAAAATATTTAGGCTAATAATGGCATGCCTGCATAGGTTATCACACACGTCACTTCGTGGCACGCCTGAATAATGAATAAATAAATAAAATTTAGTTTCCCTGTGAATGGGATTATAGAAAAAATGTAACGTATTCAATGTAAATGTGTTGCAGTGGTACTATACCATCAAATGTGGCTGAAGTAGCAGCATTTTCTCGAGATGGAGACACTGGATTAACAATAACAGATGCAGGAGACACAAAGCCAAAAGATGATTTAATTTTTGATGCTCTAGGGGCAACTGATGAGTTATCCTCATACATTGGATTGGCAAGAGAATTTGCGTGTGATGGAAAAGTTAAACATCCTTATGTCGATAAACTTAAAAGGGTGCAAATGATTTTATTTGATTTAAATCATGCCATATCAAAGTCTATACCCGGAAAGACTAGATCCTTTGAAAGCAAACATACCAAAGATCTTGAGGAATGGATTTTAGAATATGCTAATCAGCTTCCTCCTCCAGAAGATTACATCATTCCAGTAATTATGCATTATTACTAAATATGAATGATAATTTTAATTGAATGGAAAAATATTTCATTTTGACTGTTTGTATATTTAGGGTGGTGGCAAAGCTTGTGCTTCTCTTCATGTTGCAAGAACAATATGTAGGCGTGCAGAAAGAAGTATTACATCTCTGGTACGTGATGGAGCATTGGACAAAGAGGCACAGACATATTTGAATCGATTGTCAGATTTTCTTTTGACAGTGTCACGTATTGCAGCCAAGTGCGATGAACGTACAGAAAGTATTTATATTCCTCGGGTTGACATGACAAAGGAGGCATAAAGGACTGATTTTACAAATATATGAGTAGTTTTTAATGTTGTACAAAAAAGAAATAATTACACAAATATCATGAATATTGATGCAATGTAATTAGTTATAATACACTTTAGTAACAATACAAGTTTTACTAAATGTGTGATATAACTGTATATACATAAGTTGATAAAATCATAACTTGTTAGGTGGGTACCATTGTGGGTATACGCACATGTGATATGAGCATCAAATGCATTTTGTTTTGAGGGACTTCCAAAAGCTGAATAATATATTACATGAGGCACTGTTGCAATTAAACAATTACATAATGCAGATATGTAAATAGTTAAATCTTCAGCACTACATACTTTTATCATTGAAATCTATGTACTTGATACATATTTATTGCATGTACTTTAAAAAGTTAAGTTGCTGTCTACGTTACGGATATGTACATAAGATATTATTGAGTAACTGATATAAACAATTGATGTACTATGCACATGTAAGCTTCTAGCTTGTTAAATCTTTACCCACCCTAGGAATAAGATAATTTAAAATGTCAGATTGTTACAAAATCATATTTATCTTAGAATCGTGTAAAATAGTTCGATAGATTATGATTCATAAAAACTGTACATTACATAAAATAATTAGTTTCACAAAACAAGAAAAGTATGTACATTGCAATTTTTATCCTTCATTGGGTAACACACTGCACATGTAGTTAGTAAAGATTAAAATGCAACAATTGCTGAACTTTATTCTAAAAGTTCATCACCCTCTGTGATTTCCTTCAAATTTAATACTTCTAATAATCCAGAACCTTTGGTTTCACCCTGGACTAATTCATCAATTTCTCTGTAATGACCAGGATCAATCATGAGGATTAACTGTAAGGTGCCATTATCCCAATCATCACTTTCCAAGGTAACATTTAGTTTCATAATTTTGTCTCTTAGCTTCCGTGCTTCTTTTCCTGATGCTGTCACACGTAATCTCATTTGAGCACGCTCTAAAGGTATTATTTCTTTTAGCTGTGGTATAACATCCAATGCTTGTTGTTTTGCATTTCTATTTGGCTTTACAGAAAAGTGAACATCTTTCATAGCTTTTTCAATCATAGACACTGTATATGGCCGCTTGGTATCAGGGTTTACACATTTGTCAGCAACTGTTGTGGCAATATCTTTTAACATAGATTCTAGGGCTAAATGCCTTTCTTTATCGGTTACTTGTAATTCACCTTTTGCAAGGATCAGCTTACAAATTTCTGTTTGGTCCTCTGTACCAAATGCTTTGACAATGTCTTCTTTTTTGGCAACCTGACCCTTGGACACATTAGTAAATACTGTATGTGTTTGTAATACTTCATCAATATCTTTCTCTCTGTAATATACATAATAAATACTAAAATTATATGCTAATTATTTTCAGGAAAACACTTTATAGGTTAGGTCTGCTAAGATTACTGTGAACAGAATGTTTTGTTTAGATTTTTTAATAATCAACTCACAATTTATTGCGCCATGATACGACTTTGTTTCTATAACAGGCAATTTCAAATCGTTTGCCTGCCTTTTTCATTCGCACAACAGCGACGTTGGTTAATCTTATTTGATTTGTTGGTGTGAAGATTAACGCCATTTTTCAGTTATATACGAAAAATCAGTATTGAGCACTATACAACACTATACGAATTCCACTTTGTTTTACGAAGTGCGTAGTAAATCTGAGACCGGATTCAATACGTGCGATAAACACACGTTGAAAGGTATGTCATCATGTTGCGTGAGTGTTCGAACTCTCGAATTGATATCGAAATGATATATCGAACAGCGTAAATCTCGATCTGCAATATCGATATCTTCAGTATTCAAAATGAAAGAGGGGCGAAGGGTTCGTTATCTCGTTCATGGAATTTCCATTGAAAGTACAGTCTCGCAAAGTGCATCCTGTCTTCGGTCCATCTGCTCGCTACTCGCACAACTAACTATTCCACAAATCAAATTATTTGTAACAGCAAGACTTTGACGCCTTTTCGTATTTCCAGCATGCAATATTCTGTACTATCGAGTGATACAAATTCAAAATGACATATCTGCCGGACACGTGTATGAAATTAATATCCTGCTATTAACGGACACGTATCAATGCTTGATTTTTTAGTTTTCAAAACGAGCGACATTTTTGCAGAACGATATCGGGAAAAAATCTGCAAAGCGAGATATGGCGAAGGGTGACGTCAGTGTACGATTACCGGAATCGTATAGTGCGCGCAAACGCGGACAGGAGCGTGCGCAGTGAGCACTTTGCGTGAGACTGTATCGAACATGGCCGCCGCGAGCGTGATGCCGTTAGAGGTGCGTGAAAAATGATCGTTTTTTCGTGGTCCTGACGGCACGACCATTGATACGCGTGTGTCGAGTGACGAAGTGCCCTGCCAACGTCGTCTCAACGACGTGGGAGGCGATTATCATGGCGTTGGTCACCGTGCAGCGATCCCCGAGCGTTTCCAGTTCTCCTCAGAGCTCGGTGAGTTTTCCTCTGTCTCTCATCGTCTATCGTGCGAAATAACGTCCCACCGTCGACGTACCGTCCTCATCGCTCGCCGGTGCGAATCGTTTCTCGCGCGCAATCCCGCCTACCGTTGGCCAATTTGACCCCTTGCCAATCTTCCTGTCTCGCACGTCTTCCCCCGGCGCTTATGGGAAACTCGAGTGAAGCCCTGCGCCTGTCGGGGGCTTTTCCTTATTTGGCAGCGCTCTGTCAACGGAGCGAGAAAGGCGATCGGGAAAAGTCCTTACCCTCGACCGCTCTAATGTCAGTGAGTCAATTCCGTGTTCGGCCCCCCTCGCTCCGCCGAAAGGTTGCGCGGAAAACTTCCATTGTGGTAAACAAAGCGTTGTTTTGAGCGCTCGGTTCCTGCCTCCTGTACGCGAGCTGTCACGAGCGCTTTACGCGAAACTCTCCCTTCGCTTACGGCTGACGATTTAATGGGGTCACGATCACCGGTCGGTCAGCGGATCAGACGAGTTTTCCCTCGTAGTACGTGCTTTAGGACAAATATTCCTCGCCCGGCGGCTCCGACGCTTTGTCCGCGCGAAACTCTTGTGGGCTTTTGCGATTATGCAAAGGCCGTAGGCGAGTGTGCGTGGGTGCATCGGCAGCTGTGTAATTCAGCTGTTGTGAAAATTGGCGAATTGCATGGGTTCCGGTAGCGATTTGGTCTAACGCCTCCAGTCAAACGTTGGGAAAGTAAATCCGATGAAGCCGCGCGATTCGTTCGTTCGTCGTCGTCGTCGTCGTCGTGTTTTCGTAAACATGTCCCTAAAGCGTCAATCGTTTTGACAGTGTGTTTGTACTTTGGGGACCTAGCGGCGTTGACAGTACGTGGGTACTATGTTTTGTCGATGGTAGGCAGAGAGAATGTATATTTCTTTATCATTCGGATTGCAAATGAATGGGGAAACCTCTATTCATTCATCGTTAACGGATATTGCGCAGACACCTTAACCGCGGTGCTCGTTTCTGTAGAGAAAAGTATTTTCTTGCCCTAGGTCAAGCGTGTACCGATTTCGTTTGAAGTAACAGGGGACGGCTGTGTGCTCAGTAAATCCAAGCGTCGCTATCAATTTCGAGCCTCTGTGTGAACGACTGAAATCATCGTGAGATATAGTAAATAGGAACTGGCTGATAAGCTGATAAGTAAATAACGGGATTATTACAGCGTTTGCAATCGTGACGATTGTCAGTCGCATTCTTGTTGAGCCTTGTAGCTGCTATGTGTATCAGAAATAAATGTAGAAGCACAATTAATAATTACCTGTACTATCAAATGAAACTCGGCTTTAACTTCAACATTGTGGCACTTTTATATATTTCTGCCTTTTTTTTCGAAACTATTCCTTCTAGACCAGTCTGCTTACAACTCTTTGAAGGCGTCCTACATTCTCTTTAAATCTGTTTGGTTATAATCCAATGATACTGATTTATTTTGAGTATAGCCAATTTTTGTGTGACTTTTGCACCTATTTTAGGGCATATCTCCGCAACTATTGCACTTAGACTAGTTGGGCTGTGATTTTTGGAAAGCAAATCAATTCCCCTTTCATCTTATCTCATAGTAGTTAAGCTGAAATACACTTTTCTACACCTCAGTGGACAAAATGCCCATTTTTTAGCAGTTTTTGGCATATTTTTCGCTGTATCTTCGAAAGTATTGCACTTAGAAGGCTCCGTTTGCAATTTTTGTAATCTACGTTTGATTCTCCTTCAGTATGCACATTCACAAGTCGATCGGAAGACTTTTAATTTTTACCCATTTTCCGACCTCCATTTTTTCGACGGTTTTTTGGCTGTAATTCCGAAACTAATGCGAATTTCGACCAACGGCAAACGGCTCTCTGAGTTATTTTTGACCCCCTACCACGTAGCACAAGGGCGATCCGATCCGCCGACCTTCGATTTTTCGCAAAAATGAGAAGGGGTACCCCTTAGAAAATTTGCGATTTTTTAAATCGCCTGTGACTTTTGAACCGGCAATCGAAATCTTTGATAATTATACGTTTTCTTGAAGCTTTTGACGCGTACTTTAAGATAGGACTATCGGCGAAAGTCGATCTTTAAAAAAAATTTTTTTCGACCTCGAAAAATGGCTGTAACTTCGAAACTATTAGGAATTCGAAACTTTGCTTGCGACCAACTTTCAGGGCGAGTCAAAATCTATAGGATAGGATGGTTACGAATCGAAAATAAGACCAAACATTTTTTCGCGTTTTTTGACCATTTTGAAGGTTCTATCACGTTTAGGTAGGTTCATATGATGCCAAAGTACCCTCTGTTGGTCCCACATTGCGATACAAGAGCGATAAGCCACTCAAACATGTTCAAAATTGGTGCTAAAATGGGCCTATATTGATGAAAAACCCCAAAAGGACGCAAAAACCTCAAATTCACTATTCTAATAGGTTCAAGTATGCCAAAGTACCCTTGTTTAGACCTTCATCGCGATACAAAGGCAATAAGCCCTTCAGAGGACTCTCAATTAGTCGTCAAAACCTGCCTCAGGTGTCTATCCAAGCGCAATAAAGCGTGTAATGAAAAATGATACGCTACGATAACGTAAAACACTATAGAATATAGGCAAATAAATTTAACATTGTACGGAAGATATCATACAGTAAGCATACGTATGCTAAATAGCAATTAAAATGGCCGGACAAAAGGATAAGTTGATATTTAAAACACTGTTCTCACGTTCTTCCTACAAAACTTATTATATTACCTTCTTTCATTTGTCAAATGCAACAAAAACCTATCGCAAATTTTTACGGACAGCAACAAACTCTCACAGTTATCTTCCACCCGATGCCACATATGAAACAGAACCCCAATCCGCCGTTTTTTCATTTTCCACCAAAACTGCCCGCCTATCTATTCAGCATGCAAAACAACGTCTCATCATATAATACATATCGACAAGCACCCAGCGCTGTACTAACACTGCACGTATCGTTCGACATCTGCACCGTCCTCGTCACGCATTGAACCGAGTACACGACCCTCGAACATGACGCGACGCTCTTATCGCGGTTGTCATAGTTCCTGACATAACGTCTTCGCCGAATCGAAGGAAGCGCGTCGTGCGTGGCCGAGGAGCCCGGCACCGCGTTGCGTCGCGACGCCGGCGTTGCGTCGAGTGCCCGAGTGCGCCGAGTCGCACACGAGGGTGTGCAAACGATACGTCGAGGAGGCGCTGCTGGCTTCTCACTGGCCATGGACGCGCACACCGGGAAAGGATGGTGTAGGTTCGCGCGCGTCGGCCAGCAGCCCTCCTCGGTGCCGCGTCGACGGACTCAGTTGCTTCCCCGCCACTCGGCACGACGGTGGGTTCGCGGTGCAGGTGCTCCACGGGGTAGCTCTCGGCGTAGCTCTCGGCGTAGCTCTCGGCGTAGCTCTCGGCGTAGCTCTCGGAGTCCTTCCTCGGCCGCGACCGCGTCGTACAGCCTTCGCACGTGGCGCCGATCCGGCCCTCCTCGCGATTACTCACGTGTGACAGTGTCGAGTTACCTTGAATTCGCTGGACAGTATTGACATCGACAGGGAGACACGCGGGTGTCGTAAAAGTTGCGTTTCACGGATAAGCGGAGGGTCTGTCCTAAGCGACTCATCGTTCGTTTCGTTCGGCGCTCGAGAGATCTTTGTATAGGGGATTCGTTAGTAGCATCGTCGAGGATTGTAAAGTTAGGCGGTCGTCGCCGTCAGAATGACAGAGACGTGGTTTTCGGCATTGTAACAGCGAAGGTCGCGTTGAGCGTCGATTGTTCGCCGGGATCGGTCTGTGAGGATCTCGTCCACGGGACGGCAGGGGTTGAGGATGATACTGCTGAAGCAAAAGAGTGCCCTGCTGTACGGGCTGCCGCCTCCGCCGGCGCCCAAGCCACCCTCGCCATGGTCCAGCATTCTCTGGGGCGACGACGAGCAACAACAACGGCAGCCTCGCGGACGGAGAGCGGCCTGCGGCCTTCGGGTGATGCAGCTGCGCGACAAGGTCACAGCAAAAGTAAGCTTTTTCGCGTAGGAACAGAGTAGGAACTGACCCAGGCCCGCTCTTTTATAGCCTCCCCGCGATCTTGACATGAATTTAGTGGCCGTAAAGCGTCCCGCTGCCCCCGCGCCCTCCGGAGGTGAATGAAACCTACGGAACACGTTTTCGGAACTTTACAGCTGGGAGGATGCAATATCCTTCCTCGCGTCGCCTTTATTGTAGGCCGAATTTATGCCTCGAACCGTGCCTACCTTCCCGAGGGAGTTACCTCGGCGAGGAGGCGGTAACGATTTCCCGGGCAGACAATATCTCGAAGGCATAGGCCTGATTTAATTGTACCTCAGGATGTGTTAGTGCGAACGGGGCTGTCGGCCGGTCGGAAACCTTAGGAAGAAGAAGCTAACGACGCTCCTTCACGGTGAGGGCACTATAATCTGATGGATTAAGTAGGTAAACAGCGAAGGTACTACCGGAATTAACGATGTCCTTGACGAGGGCCGATGCCCTGCCAGGGGAGGGAACAAAGAGTGCGAGAGGAACGAGAAACGGTATCGAGTGTGGAAAGTTGGCCTAACAGTCGCACGCCATTGTGAGCGCCTATTATTATTACAGATTTATTAGCGTCGGTCGGCGGAGTGTCGCGATGTCACCATAATTTGTACGTTAACTCGCCATCGTAATCGGGAGAAAGGTAAAGCCGGGGACCGTCTGTCTTCCGAGTCGGCGGAAAAGATCTTGGCGTTCGTCGGTGGAAAATATAGTGGCCCACGTGACGCATGGGAAATCCTGCCGTTCGTCACACCCACGACTCCTTTCGCGCGAATTGTGACGAATGTGGAAGGAAGCTCGCGATCTCGAGTTGTCAGGCCTAACTTATGCTCCCGGTCGTTTCCCATATGCACTTATCGAGTTGCGATACAGGCCGGCCGCTGATTAGCATTCATTACCAGCATCGCCCGCCGCCGTTGCCGCCGCCGCCGCATTATGCTCTTATAACTTTGTTACTTGTGCAACGGACAGTCGTAATTTACGTTCGCCGTAATTGGGTTCCGTTATTCAGCGATGGGATTCGTAACTGACGTAACGAATCGTACCCGAGCGTATGTTGCACTCCAGCCTGGGTTGCGCAATTTTTATACGTTGGAAAGGTGGTGAGCGCACCATCGCGGCAGCCAGAAGTCTGCGCTCCTCTATGTTTCGTTTCTCAGATTGTATCAATCCCGCGCATTAACGTGTTGTTACGCGCTCCGAATGCGTAATCGCGGCTCCACAATGCGTTGTGCAAAATTTCAGATAACGATCGCTTTCGCGAATGTCGAACGAAAGTAAAAGTTCGCCCGACTAATTATTCCCCTTTCTCATGCCGCGCTATACGTGCACACGTACACGCAGGTACGTACGTACCAGCGTTCGCGAAGCATTAATCGTCCGCTCCCGAACCCGTCCTCACGAATTTTCTCAATTCAGACCCATCGACGTTTCGCCATCCGGCGCCTCTTTTTAAACTTTACGGCAATTTGCCCAACGATCCGGCTAAGCACTCAGGGTGGAGTTCTCATGTAAATGTTATCATGTAAGACTCGCATCAGCGGCTAATGTCGCGGTCATATGACCGGTTTTCCGGTTTTATGAACACGGAGCCGAAGGACGTCTTTTCCCAGTTGATCACGCACTCTCTTTGACGATCGTTCTTCTCATGGCGTGTACTAATCGGGTAGTCGCGACGTTATAGCGTGCAGACTCGTTTACACGCCTACCTCCCCTTATGCATCCTGTCGCCGTGTCCCCCCCCCCCCTCCCCTCCCCTCGTCTCTTACCGTCTCTTTGTAAGAGCATCTTCTCCCCCCTTTTTTCTTTCCCTCGTCCGCCGGGAGAGCAGCGCATCCGGTCGGATTTTTCGACTTTTAGCCGCGAGTCGCGACGCTCAGGTCGTTATTCACCGAACACGCGAATCCGCCAAAGATAGAAACGGAATATCGATGTACCACCTGCGGCTATTCCTTTGTTCGCCGAGTGCCGTGATAGGCGAACTTTTACTTTGCCCAGGCCGCCGTCTGTTTGCGTAGATGCGCGCGGCGCGCCGGCCGCTGCTGGCGAACTTTTCGAGTGGCTCGATTTAAAGGCCAGACGGTGCAAAGTGGCTTGTCCGAAGAGTACCTTGCCCGGTTCGGCTGAGATTTCGAGAAGTTGCGTTTTTCGAGGAAGTCGTTAGAGCTTTCTATTTTTTTCCTAAGCGAACGAACTGCGAGTAAGGTTGGTGGAAGGAGGTACGCGGCTTCGAGTAGGTTAACGTAGCGAAGTCGAGATGTTTGTTGCGAGATCGGAGATCGATCGATAGATATCTGGCTGAGCAAAGGTACGTTGGCGAAAGAAAGATTCAGCGCGAAATGCCACGCCATTTCGAGTTATATCGTACGCTGGTATTCTCACGTTACGTTTTTACGCGGCAGGCGTGTCTGAGGAGGGCAATAAATTTCGTTGCATTCTTCCTCGTTCCTCGTTGCCATCCTGGGTTTCGGAATCTGCCGCTAAAGCGTTGTCGCTGGCTAACTCTGAATCTAACCGAGAGTGGACGCTGTTCTAACTTGGCGAGATATTAACATATTTCGTTTTAACATTTAACCGTTGAATTATGATATGCCAATTGGACGGCTGATTGGATAATTAGTCATGCAATCTCTCTGGTAAAGCAATTATTTTCATCAGAGCTTGGAAACGCATCGGGAGATAATATTTTTTGATGATAGGCAGTGAGGTCGATCGAACGTACGGCAGGTCAAATGACGTAAGAGACCATGCAAAGTGCATCGATGCACTCTCGGTCACTTTTTCCCGCAATGCATCTTGCGGCGAGTGCCGCTCGGCACGGCACTTGAAATCTTCAAAGCGAACGCGGACGTATATTGGCCGTCAAACTGCCTGTCGATCGTAATATCGGCCTGTGACAGGAATAGTAGGAAACGGCACAGTCCGGCTGCGATAACGCCAATTTTACGACTCATTCCATTGACTGACCGTTCCACTCGATTTCAATAGACCGCTAGACCAGATTTCGATGCGCTAAAATACTCCCCAACCCTCAATGGGTTCGCTGAACCATTATTGAGTCGTAAGCCGTGTAACTGCCTGTTCGCCATTCGGACGCAATATCTGCTTCGTTTGTCGCGATTAGTCCGCCTCGACGCGCATACTCACGAGAAGGACACACACCGATCACGTTCGAGTTCACTCCGAGATTTTTGCGACCGAACGATCCTGTAATCGTTTCCTTTCGTTCGCAGCAGCCTAACTTTTTCGTCACCTCGCGTACGCGCCCAGTTAGTTCCTCGAAAGAAGCCTCGTTCGATGGCCAGTATCGACGCGAACTTTATGTCGGTCGAATTGCCCTACCTCCAACCCAAGGATTGCGTCCGTAGGTTGAAACTTACGACCGCACGTACTGGACATCGTACTTAGCCCGTTCCGACACGCGGTTACGCGGCCTTTACGCGTCACGAACTTACGGCCGCGAAACTCGAGGCACATCGCGGCGCAGCGTTACCGACACACAGACGAGCAACACAGGGCCCAGTGCACACAGACTCACTGTCGTCCGCGGCTATCGCCATCAGCACCGCGATCAGCGTCAACGCAAACGTGCCAGCCGTAATAATTTAGTCGTAATTCGCTAGGCGGGTAGCGCGCGGTTACAAGCCGTAAAGAATTATTGCGAAAGAGGCCGCGTGATAAATATACTCGGTAGCCGACTGGTTTATCGACCCGCGCTCCTCGAGTTACCGGGGATTTCTCGCAAAAATGAAGCCGCCGGGGCTTCTGCCCTGGCTGAAATCTGCCCAGGGCCGAAGGGCGATGGGTCCTCGGACCGTTAATCACGGTGTTACTTTGTTGCCGTTTGGCCCTGCCGCGAGGATTACCGGCCTAATGAATGGTCAGCTGTAAAGTGTGCGGAGGCCCTCGCGCGCCTCGGCTTCCGCAGTTAGGAACCCACCCCGATCGGCCGACGTATGCATGTACATATTTTACGGGGTTAGATATTACGCGCGGGATTGCTGTGACAGGCGAGAATCAGCGAGCGAAGCTTCGGCCGGGATGCAAATGGGCATGGGAAATTATTTCGCGAACGGCGTGTTAATTTGTCAGACGCAGGCGTGGCTGCAGTTTACGTTGCACGCTCGCGTCTTTTATCCGAGTCGTCTACCACAGTCGAATTCTTCGAAGCGGGAGCCCGATAATTTCCCACTCGCCGGCGGCATAATTCTAGTGGAGGAGCGGGGTGAAGTTGGCAGGGGCGGAGGGCAGGAAGGAAAAAGAGGGTAGTCGCTCGAAGATGTGCTCGTTTACGTTAACGGAGGATCGAGAGGATAAACTGGGCTTAACTGGAGGCTCCTTAAGAAACGACAGCTCCTTTTTTTATTCCCCGCGAATCGTATCGATCTCTCGGGGGAAACCTATCGACGAGTTTCACGAGTTGGGATGTCGTGAGAAAGCGAAACCGATCGGTGGCTGGTGCGGCCGGTTCGCCGGTAGACGACTGTGGACGACTGTGGACGGCTGTGGAAGGCTGAGGAAGGCTGAGGAAACCTGGGGAAGGTTGGAGAAGGTTGCCACCGAAGAGGCGTACATCGCTCGTACAGAGAGTCGGCCGATACGTGCGCAGTCGTTGGGAGAAATTCGAGGGAATTCACGTGGGACGATTTGAGGTCCCGTTCTACGTGATCGAACCGTGCATCCGCGTTTCGCCGACGGGTTATGCCACGTACGAAACACGCCGATCGTGCATCGCGCGCTATCAGATTTATGCGAACCGGCGGCGAATGATTTATGCACCCTCGTCCCGCGAGCCTCTCTGTTTTCGAGGAAACGGGCCTGCGCGCGGTGAAATACTCGGCCGGGTTGCATTTTGCGATCGTTCGGCTCGCGACGAGGAAAGTTGCGGGCGAACAGGTTCGACTCCGGCCAATTGTCAACCGGGCCGGGTAGGAACAACGATCGCGTTGGCCTATGCGAAATGGTTAGCGGGTCGTTAAGATCAAAGCGTCGGTTAATGATCGTCAAACATAGTAGCGAGACAATTGCCGCAGTGAATTCGAAAGGTCAAACGGAGAGTCTCGCAGAGCGCAGACTCGAGAGTGGCTAAGCGCTCGTCGATCGGATGATTAAATCTGTCTCGGTGTGTATGCGCCTGCGTGGGTGTGTGCATGTGCACCGCTAAAGGGGCTTACGATTGATCTCTGCCAATTTTTCGCTTCGCCTGTCTACCGGCCTTTCCCTCGCGTACTCTTTATGTCTGCCGAGCATGTTATATATGTATCTAAGAGGCTCGCCTATGGGCCGATCGCGCGCGCGCGCGCGAGCCTTGTTTATCGCGAGTAAAAGTGAAGATGGGTGGGAAGTATGATTGTTGGTAAAGGTCACGTGCTAGCGGGTCGACGCTCACGTTTGTCACGAAACGCGGCCAGGTATGGGCGAGATTGTAATACCGCTTGTCAGATAACGTATACAACGTCGGACGACAGTGGCGTGCGACATCAAAGAAATTCTTTCGTCGAGCGTTAGGCGACCGCCGTTTATATCGTCCATGGAAAAATGAGTTAAGGCTCGTTCCGTGTTCCGCCGGTTACAGGACGAATCGTCCCGTCGTCTCGTTATCTTCGCTTCTTTATTCTTTTCGGTCTGGCTGAGTGCTGTTTCGCGCACGTTTGCCCGAGAGAGTCAGCCTTGCCAGATACGGACGGCAGCGCGACCCGATAGCCTCAAACATGGCAGACTCTGCGAGCGGCGAGGCGAGCCTTCTTTGCCTTTAAACTTGACCAGCCAAAGCGGGCTCTAACCCTGGAAACCGTGAGCCCCTCCCCTCCCGCGGGCTCCCATCGCGAGCGCGCACTCCTTCAACGCTATGTCTGGAATTGCAGGCAAGAAAAGTCTAGCGTACGCGCAGGCGGCCTCCCCGGCTTCTCAAATAATCGCTCCGCGGCAGTCCCCTACGCCATTTGAAAATAAGCTTCAGCCTCCTTCGAAGGGCTCGCGCGCGGAGCCAGTTTCCTCGGGGAGCTTGAAACTTTTTCGCTCCGCATTATTTACGGTCGCCGCTTATATAGGACTCCGTCCGTAGGCCGTAATAAAATGAAAAATGCAACGTCGGGCGAGGAGGACGCGTCGTCTGTTACGCCTTCGATAGCCTTCATGCATCGAGACTGGGGCAAAGTGCATATATGGCCAGAAACTCTTCCGAGACCGGCGGAGCGATGCACATCATGCAAAAGTGAGCGAGAACGCGCGCGCGCGCGTGCACGCTTCTGTACTCTGAACTTTTATGTACTTGCTCGTGGTGCGTCTACCTACCGCGCGGGAAAACTGTCATCTGGGTATCCTCGTTAAAACAAGGCCAGCCGATAATATCATTTATTTGTTGCGAGTTTTGCGCGGCGCTAGTTTCCTAAAAAGGATCGCGTCGATCGAGAATTCTCGGATCCAATGACCTAAAGAGAGCCCTCTCTCTCGATCTCCCTCTTCATCTCCCGATTCTTCTCCCTCTCTCCCTCTCTCCCTTGGTTCCTGTCGTCAGTTGTACACGCTTGCCGCGAGATTGTTTTTCTTTGCGGATAATGCAAATGTTCGTTGTCCCCCCCCATCCTCCCCCTCGCCGTTCCTTTTTTCGAATGTCGCTGACTCCTGATACGGCGCGTGCAGGTTTTTGTCGCGGTCGTCGTTCTCGCAGGTGCAAGGGGGAATATTAAATAAATCATGTGCCGAGTACGTGAGCGGCAATTTTCGCCGCTGATCTCGCCGGTACTTACTGTCCTGTGCGTAATTTATTTTGCTCCTTCATGTCGCCGCCCGCTCGTGCGAACCGTTTCGGCGGATGAGTTTCACACGATTAACACCTTCGCAGACGGTCGGCGGTCGGCGATCGGCGATCTTCCGCGACTTGAGCATCAGATAACTCTGGGGTAGTTAGACCTTGTCATCCAGGAATTGTTGCACCGCTGAGTGCTCGTTCGGTTCATCCCGTTAAGACTAAACTATCGACAGCTTCGAACCGCGTACCTTTCTCACTTGCCTGCCTCTCGATATTGCTACTCTTTCCACAGAAAATTCATCGAACGTTGAAATGAATCCAGGGAGCTCGGAAACAGAATGCTTGTAGGGTCTTCGTTGACTTGGGGAGACCTAACGGTTTCTTCTGCAACAGAGTTAGCGAGCGCATCGATGTTCCGAAGCGAATAGGAGTTGCGAGGGAAAATTGGCAGTCCGGTGGAACGGAGTCGAGAGAGCGAGAGAGACAGGGAGGGAGGGCGGCGCAGATACGCAGTAACTACTCGAAACACAACGGAATCTCATCGCTATTTCCAACAGTCTGCGGCAACACGTGGTGCGCGATGCTCGGTATTCAGTTCGCCTTGAAAGCCGCAATTAAAAAGCTGCAGGGCCTCCACCTCTGTGCCGACTATCTTCCAGCCTCTCTCTCTCTCTCTCTCTCTCTCTCTCTCTCTCTTTCTCTTTCTCTCTCTCGCTCCCTCCCTCTTTACCACCATTCCATTCTGCCCCTCCTTTCCCAACCCCGGCGCCTATCTTTCTCCTTCTGCGGCGAGGCGCAATCTTCTTTTCAGCAAATGAAAGGTTCTATTTTAAGCCCAAGCGCCAAGCCGGGACTGGAAAATTGCGCGGCGATGCTAATAACCGGCGCTATTTTATGCGCTCGCACGATAAATTTTCTCCGTTGCCATGGCGCTGGGCACGGGGCACGAGCCTACGTATCCCTCTCGCAGGATAATTCGCCCGACACCGGCCTTTCCCAGGACGAGGAACGAGGGCCCCCGCGCCTCTTTCCTCCGACTTTACGATCGGGGCGCCTTTTCTTACCGACTCGAAGCATGGCCGATCGGAATTTTGCGAAATAGAGACGTCGACCGCTTTCTACCTCCCGCCGTTGTAAAAAGTTGACGGCCTGCCGTGCGAGAAGCTAGGGAGGGTTTTCGCGGAAGAGAGCGGTGCGAGAATGGGAACGGTCGGGACGATTTTTTTCGAATCATTCGCAAAGTGCTGCGCGCCTTTTAGGCGGACAAACATTCGCGATGAGATTCCGTCGGCTGGCGTCGAGAGAGAAAAGACATTAGCGGTCCGCTTGTTTAGCGTCGGAAGAATTTCGCCACTTCACCGTGACGGGAGGGAAATGGCCGGGGGTTTCTGGTCGGAGGAAAGTAATAGAAATGGAAGGCGAGAGACCGCGGTGCGGCTTACCCGACTTTCCTCGGATATTCCCACTTTGTCACTCTTTCGACGCCGCCGGCGAGCCGGCGTCGGACAAAGGGGTGCCCTCCTTGAAAAATGAAATTAGATACTCCCCACTCCTTCCGGGGCGAAGACATCCTTTCCGTGTTCGTCCTTCCTTCGGTTCCCCGCCTTCTTTTTTTAATTAAGGGCGCAGCCGTAGTGCATCGCAAACAGTCGGCACTGTCAAATTCGGAAAGAGTGCGCTAACGCAGACGGGGGTAAGTTTAATGGATCGCTATTTGGACAAGAGGGAAAACGCAGAGTCCGGTTCACCCCCCCATGTAAAGGACTCGGGCGGGCGAATTTCGCCCCCCTCGCGCATTTCTCCACCCCTATCGTTACGTCATCCAGTTGGCCCATCGCCTTTTATCACTCTCCATTTGCAATTCAGCGCCGTTGGCGCTCGAAGCCTCCCGGCTTTGTCTGACCCCGCTCCGAACTTTGACTAAATTATGATTTACGAGTAGCGCCCGTGAAAGGATGTTTCGAGCGACGAGTCGGCTTTAATGATACGTGAAAACGCGAGGGCTCTATCGGCTCTCGACTGAGCACTCTTCCCACATCGATCTATGCAAACGAGGCTGTAATGGATTTCAGCCTAGCGGAATCCTTCGACCAGCCGGATGTCGGCATCAAAATTTCAGACTCATCTACGACTGTAGGGACTCGATAAAATTGATCGTAATCCGTTGATCCTCTTACAGTATCGGTTGGAAGCCGTATGCGCACACTTGGAATTTCCGATGTTCCCAACGATTTCCCGCTTAGATGTCAATGACGCCTCGCCTAAACTGTCCTCCTCCGCCTCCTACCGAAAGCCGCCACTTAATATCTAATCTCACGAGCTCCCGCGACAATGCACGAAACGCGCATACGTGCCACGCGTTATTGTTATGCCTACCTACTCGTTCCACATCGCGCCTGATACCGTCCTATCTGGCAGCTCGCCTCGTGTAACATGCGCGCTCGTTATCAGGCAGACACGCCGGGTTGAAAACTGAATACACTCCTTCATAGGAGCGTGTCCCCCCCTATCTCTGGTGCGTATCTGAGGCAGAAGCTAGATCTTCACACGGTAGTCGCGACATGCCACGAGACCGTGTCGGACGATTCCGGCGATGACTAACTCTGTCCCCGAACCCCTCCGGCGGCCTCCTCCTTTTAAAGGGACCCTGCAGAGGGGTTGCCCGGCCATCCCTCCCTCCCCGCGCCAGCCGTGCACTTTGCATACGCTGAATGCTCCGCGGCCCACGAAGTGCACTTATGACCCGAAGGGTAGTTGCATTTTTCTAGCGCGTCGAGAGGAAGTAAGGGGGGTAGCTGGAAGGGAGGGGGGGACATGTTCGGCAGGGGAGGCTATTGATTTTGAGGGCTCGTTTTCTGCGTGACGTGCACGAGGGTGCCCCTCACGTGCGCGGCATCCTGGGTATTTACGATGCGCTTTATTAATAAAAGAGCCACCTCGGCTCCGGCCGCGGATATAGACACGCCCGAGGCTCCGTTATGCAAACTATTCCGGGAACGTTTAGGATTGCGGTCGGAAACGCTCCCGGAGTCTAGTGCTAATGCGATCGAACGGCTATTACGGGAGTTTGATAAGGATATTTGTCCCGCTAACCTCGCGAGCTCCTTAAATAGAACTGAACTTTGGGCTGATACGAGGGGAATCGAAATCGCATCTATCGTACTTGGAATAATTTGCATACAGTCCGAGGAAGATAGGAGATATAATTTTGGTGGCTTTGAACCGCGGTAACTCTAGCTTTAATGCGCCCTAATTGGATAAAGCATATTTTCGTGCCGCGTACGGTTTATCGCGTTTTGCAGTGGAGTGCCATACAACCCGGCCGTACTGAAACGCGCGCGAGCCAAGTGGGTTTTTCCTTTGAGCCCGTAACGCGTAAAACCGCCTAACAAAGGCGACCTTACCGCCCAGCCTCCCGGCTTGTCATCTGCCTTTTTTCCATAAGTACACTCGAGACGCAGCCGCAAGAGGCGTACGTAGGCGCGCGTGCACCGTCATCGAGTCATTTTGATGTGCCTTCGCTAATGAAAGGCTCGTCGAGGCACGTGGCTTCTACATTTTCATAATCGCACTCCTCTGCCGGCAGATATTTCGCGTCAGGTGCTCCCGTCGAAAAGAATTTTTCCTTTACACGTTCCTACCTGCCTGATGCAGTACCTACATAGTGGCGCCTGCATGCGTTCGAGCGGATAATGGAAAGTAGCGTTGATTCCATAGGCCACGCACGTTGCGTGTCTTCCGCGAAGGTCTCGTTCGTGACTATTCGTGCAGGGTCACATGCGACGCCGCCGAGTCTGTACCGTCATGAGTGTCATTACTGTTCGCGTACGCGGAGGCACGGTTGAAAAATTGGATACGCCAAGCGAAGGCCAATTAGCGTGTAGCGTGCGGTACTAATCAATTTTGCAGGATTTCATTATGGCGGTGCTACGAGCTTCGTCCTCGTATTCGTTCTCCTCTCAGGCATTCGTGGGCCGAGCGATTAGTCCCGCTTCCAGCTTTCATTGTTGATAGATAAACCGAATGTCGGGTTGTCAACGGCGGGATACGTTACGTTCCGAGACGTTACTGGGTCAGGAAAGGCAATGGTGCAAGATCGAGTGCCGCTCGAACGATATTCACATCCTCGAGCCAAATCGCTCGAGTCAATATCTTTCGGGGACTGTAATTTCGGGACTACCTTTTTTATTATGGGCTAGCAGTGTGCCAGTTCCTTCGTTCGTGCCGGCGGCACTGACAACGATCCGTCGGCTACGACCGTAATAAACTTTCGAATTGAACGCTCGCTGCAATTCTCTCGACGTAGCGTTCGGCCGCAATTTTATTCGGTAGCCGGCGAACGAATATTGTCTTCGCCCGTTGAAATGTTTCCAGCGGTCCTCGGGACAATTCAATTATCTTAGACTACCGTACCGGTAGCGTACTGTCCCCCGCGACTTCTTACCAGGAAATTAACGTCGATGTTCCGTAATTCCGCGACCGTTTTCCCGCCCGACGCGCCGTCGCTTTCACTCCGAATTACGAATTCGTCGAACTGGCGACCGGCGGACCTTTTTATAATACAATTTACTTCTCGCATAGAGTAAGCACGGGATGTTTCCCTGGGAACCAGGCTAACTTGTCCTCTCGTACCGGCCAGTAATACGGACTCTTTTTGCTCTCTGTTCCAGGACTCAGGTGCAGGAGCACCGGCGGACGACGACGATGCGGCGAGGAGCTGTAAAAGGTGAGTCGACTTTCGGCCGTAATTAAAGTTAAGCAGTCCGAACCTACGGACAGCGTTTTGACCGCCCGGGGTCGAGTACCGTATTGACTCGGCAAGCGAACGCGTGATCGAAGTCCGAGACGCTGTACGCGTCGCCGGCAAAGTGTTGCGTCAACCTTAGCACGGCCGACAACGCTCGACGCGGGATGCCCTCAAATGTAAAGCTCGATGCCCGTGCCCGGTATCGTGGCCGATGCGAGCGTCATGCCGCGGCTACCTTCGCATAAGGACGTTATCTCATACATATTTATTTTCGTCACAAATAAGGAAACCGAAAGACTTTATCTACCCTCGCGCATCTGCATGCGCCTCGCGCTCGAACGGACGCCTAAGTACCTGGGAGATAACGAGGAGAGATCCCCTATCGACGACTACCGATCGGCCCAGTAATGAAAGCCGTAAAAGAGATTCGCCTCGTTCCCCCCGGTACCTTTGTCTATGGTCGCTGTGTGAGCGCCAGCGCGCGCGCGCGCGCCTCGCGTTTTCTGGCGCCGGGGCCCGACCGCCGGTTATTATCCGCCATCATTTTCCCGCCGGGACATTATGAGGCGGGCGTTTGTGGGTTACTCAGCTCTCGAACGCGAGACCCGCGAGGCACTACGCTTACGATGGCCTGCTCGTAAATATCCCCCTGCCATAGCCACGACTACGTGTCCCTATTCGCGCACGAAAGCCTAGGGTATGCAGTATACGAGATCTGTCATTTCGGTTAATTCGTCAGCTAGTATTTTTCCGTCGATCGCAGCTTGCCCCGAGGATCGGGGTTTCGCAAGCTCCGACGATCGTCGAAAATCTAGCGAAAGATACGGGAAAAGGGACGGTCAATGAGCGTGCGCGCGGTAACAAAGACCCGATAAGAATCGAGTCGTCGCAAACTCCGGCCATTAGCTTCGCGCAAGTCTTACGGCGTCGTCGCCCTCCGCCTTTTTTTACCCTCCCCTCGCTGCTGCGGTAGGCGACGATGGTCGGTGGTTATCGGCGAGCCAGGGAGTCGAGGGGGGGATTTTAACGCGACCGGCCGACCAATAATTCGCGATAAGGAATCGTGTACGGTGGCTCGAAGCCGGAGCATCCCGACCGCTGGTAGCCAACCGTACTTTCCCACCTTCGCTCAGCGAGGCAGTGCGTAATTTGCTCCCGCCGCGAGCCCTCCTCTCGTTCCACGAAACGGGAGCCTCTCCCGCCGGCAGGGAGGAAGTTTCGATCGAATCCGCACGATACGTAACAGCGTCGGGCCGAAATCCTCTTTCTTCATTGACGCCGGCAGCTTCGAGCGATTTGCCCCCGAGTCTGTCGTGACCGGTAATTTCCGCAAAACGGTGTCGCTTTCTTAGGCCTCCGACATCCTGAAGACGAGATACGCAAGAAAGTCGTTGCGTAATTTTTGCAGAGTGCCGCGAACTTTGATCGAGTCTCTTAACGAAGTGAGCGCGATTACACGCGCGATCGCTCGGAACAGGTCGGTGAACTACAGGCGCCCGTTTAAGCAGGAAATAACGTCGTAACGAATTGCTGGCGCGGAAGAAGACAGAGCTCCGGAAGGGGGTGGATGAGAGGGAGGGGGGGGGGGGGGTAAGGAGACGACTTTCGTCGAGGGAAGATTTTCTTGAGCCGTCTGAACTTCCTCCTGCGCTCTCGTCCGCCTTCGCGTTGATTCAATTAATGCGTCCTCCGACCCCGGCGGGAAAAGTAATTTCCCTTGTGCGAATTTCCTACTCTGTAATCAGAGTGCGCAAACAGTGGCCAGGCTGGGTCTTAAAGTCGCGAGACTCGCGTGCACAATGCGCCCGGCTCCTGTTTGCCGGCAGGAAATCATTGCAGGTGACTCTTTCCACCGCCTTCGCCTCCGGGCCCCCCCCCCCCCCCCCACCTGGCTCTGCCTTCTTAATTGTCCGACTTTCTATAAGAACTTGCGTAATGTCGCGCGCCTCGCCGATTGCCGAACGCGGACTCGTTATGCGCTCGCGCGTAATCGGCGAACCGGCGTCCGCCAGGAAACAGGAAAAACTCTTGTCGAACCCGGAAATTGCCTATGCGATTCTTCAGGCTCGCTGGCGGGAGGGTCCTGAGGAGGGACCTTTCGTCGCTGCAGGAAATTGCCCGATGATTTCCACGACTTTCTAATCGACAAGGCAGAAGGGGGGGTATTATTTGAAGTCTCGGATTTATTTGCAACGGAAGCGGGACACAATGTAACGTCTTCTCCTGCTCGACTTACGTAACTCTTCCTCGATCTCGCGTTTCTCAGGATGAGAATTATCGGAGTACAGTCGCTGTCGGTTCTTCGCTCTGAATTCAAGCGATTAGCACGGCGGAAATATGAGAAAGCACGAGATCTTATTCAGGCCTGAAGTCTTATTCAAATTCGCTTTTGTTCCTGTATCCCAGTTTTGCCTTTCACTTTCGCGAGCGGAAGTTATCCTCCCGCCCGTAACTAATCCCGTTTCTGCCTCCTCGCTGCGTAATCAAAGCTCGCGTCGCGGCCAAATCGAGTACTCGCGACTTGTCGGCTTCTGGCCACTGGTTCGTGCGATGTACGCAGCGCTCGCTATTTTCGGCTTTGTCCGCCTATACTCGTTACTCCGGAGTGTTACAAGTGGCGCGAGTCGTACGAGAGACCTTTAACTCGGCGCCTCCCGGTAAAGGTCAGCCCCGCAAAATTATCCGAAGCAGGCGGACGACGAGCGGAAAACGCTTTTGCTCCGACCGAGATGCGAAATTTTACCTGATTCGAGATTCCTTAGCTTCCGGCGTGGAAGGATCGGCGCGTGCGAGCGTTCGCCTGCGCGGGCGTTATCGATAAGTCCTCGGCAAACAGAGAGAGTGTGCTTAGCGCATCGGTGGTAAAATGTTAGGCAGCTCCGAGGTAATTAAATCCGCATCGAAGCGCCGATCTAGATTTATAATCGCAATTAAGCTCCGGCGAGCGCCGCCTTAAGGGGCCCAGGTCCGCTTAGTAGGTACTAGGTACTACCCGATAAAGCAATTATCGTTAATTGCAATCTCCAATCAAGGGCCGCACAGTCGAGCTTGTGAACGACGAGGCTTCGGCACGTTGTTTCGTTTCGCAAAGGACAGGTGTAGACATTGCTACGTGCACGGCCACCGACCGCTGGTTTTGCATAGCTATTTGCGATTTTCCTGTCTCGACGTGTCGAGACTCGCTTTTCGGCCGCTGACCGTAAACGGGTAACGTTGCGGACAATAGTTGAGAGTTCGAGTATCGTTTCTCGTGTTTGTGAAGGTGCCGGAATACTGGTTGATGCGCACAAATGGTAGTCCCCCTTACGAACACCCTAACAGCTCTTGATATTTCGAGGGGAAACATCTGGAAGATACGGCACCCTACGTTCCAGGGATCTCTTACTCGCAATTACTTTCTTACCGTCTGTACGCTAATATCTACGTTCTTCTCAATAAACGTGAGAACCGAGGAGAATATCAGAGATCAGATCTGTTTTTTTTTTAGTCGAGCAATCTAGTATCTCATGCGTAATTGCCGTGGTAGTAAAATTGCCCGAGACAAGGAAATATGACAGAAAACACTTAACGAGCGCTGATGGACCAATCCCGAGTGTCAACTTAAAAGGCAGACGTTGCAAATGTATCGCTAACGACCCGTCGTACATCCCGCAGAGTCAATTTCACTAACGAAACCCCGGTCGCATTCATCATCGCTGCTACCGGGTACCTGAGTGATTTTTCAATAGCTCGTGAATTAGAGAGGGTGACGATGAGACTTATGATCCCGATGGGCAAACTGCAATTTACAGTAGGGGGTGGGGGGAATCCGACGTGCACACCCACATGTGTATCCAGTTCCAGGACGACAGTGAAACGTTCTCAAATAAGGGTGGACGTTCATACCCGATTCCCGTTCCCTGTGAAACAGGGAACCCGATATAGCGGACAAAATTTATAGACGCTTCTCACCGTCGGACCTTCTGACGCCGGGATGAAAATCGACTTTTAATTAAATCTACGCGAACGCTCCATCGGGGTGCTTTTTCATTCGGCAGAAGAGGCAGCGCTGGCTGCCAGGGATTTAATCTTACGAACCGACCGGGTATATGCTTACAAAGTGAGCGCCAGCGACTTCGAAGGAAGATTTGTCGAGGGTAACGATACTCGCTTTCCATCACGACGATTTCTCATATTTCCTCTCTCTCTCCCTCTCTCGCGTTCGGTTTTCGAGCGTGCGCGCTCGGGCAGGATCTCGTAAGCGAATAATAAATCGTCGCTGATAGGCGCACGCGCGGGCAAAATATCGGCGAGGATTGTTTTTCCGCCGCGCGAAGATCCCACCCGAGAGATTACATTCTGCTCAATAAAGAGGCGTGTGCGCGTACGGTGCAGAGCGTGTAGGTACAATGGCAACTGGCGTCGCGCACACACACGCGCGCGCGCGACCGTATCCCGTGAAGAAGATCTCAGTCCGGTAATTGCATATTATGAAGGATAGAATCGGTAATTTACGAAGGCGTCCGCCGAGGGAACCGCCCGGCAGTCGTAAACATTTGACTTTTCGCCGTGGCGCGAATTGCGATTACGTGTCCGGCAACAACGTATGGCGTGCGAGCCTGCCAATCGTAAAATCTCGCCGGATCTATGGCAAGGGAGAGAGAGAGAGAGACAGAGGGAGTAAGAGCGAGAGAGAGAGAGAGAGAAAGAGAGACAGGGAGAGAAAAAGAGAGACTCGTTACACGTTGCTCCTCCATAACGAAGGCGGATGCGTAGGCATTCGAGCAATAATCGTACATAACTCAACTGAGACTCTTTTTTCCTTCACTTTGCCTCGCGCGCTGCCCCGCTTAAAATGCGCGAGCCCGGATCATTACATATTTATCTCAGTCGGCCGGGGTTCGCGCTCGGCCGTTCAATTTGCACTCGGGGATGCATTGAGACGTCTTCGCTTTCATTGGTCAAACCTCCGCCAGTTTGTTACGCAGGTGTCGCCCGCCTTAGTTTATGAAGTCGCCCCGATTGCTATACTTACGCACTCGTCGTGGGACGCAGTCATTACGACCGTATCCACTCCCCATTCCCATTGAAAAATACGCCTTTACCAGCCTCCCTCTCTCATTCTCCATTAGGTCTCTTCTCAAACTTTTTGTCAGCCGCGCGTCCACCAATTTCTTTTTATTTACCGTTGAGGGGGGGCAATTCGTCAAATCGAAAGTTTTCTCCGCAGGCGACGAGACGTGCCGGAACTCGCTGAGACACCGAGTTAGAGGAGCGAGTGCGCCGTGACGGACGCTAATGAGTTTGTGGTCGGGTTCTAAATTGACGGCAGGTCACACGGAACGTGAAAGTGCACCGCAAGCCCCCCCCCCCCGTTCCGTCCTCGAGCTACGACGGTCGTTGAGGTTTGATTCAGGTGAAAATGTATTTCCCGACACGGAGATAGTCACGAGTCCGCGGATGTAGGAGGTCTTCCGACTTGGCTCGTTTGAGGACGTCGACTATTAGGGCGATAGGCCTGAAACTGTCTCGGCACCAGGTGTGCGAGGCCTTTGTTGGAACGGGAGACTTCCGTGGAGCCCACCGGAGCATTCATTCTCTCTCAAACGATGCAAATCTACGCTTTCAATTTTAGTCAGACAGTCTGCTTGCCTCGGGTACAGAGACGAGTCCGTAATGTAATTAAGAATTACTTCCATCGGGCTATAAATTTGTGGCAATCGATGCACGTAACGCGTAACGTTACGTTCATAAAGTAATTGGGAATTACTTTGCCTGGCTATAAATTCGCAGCCGATCGATGTCGGTAATGCTACGGGCCATCATCGGCGGAAACCTGCGTTATGGGATTCCTCGTCGTGACACTCGGCATTTTTAAATACCCCTCGCAGTCGACTAATGATTTATGAAATGATTCGTGCACTCGAGCCTGATTGGCTGCCGGTTTCTGGCTCCCGGTATCGGGATGTTTAACATAATGTACTGCCTGGCGAGCAGCGGACCCTTCGGGGCTGCTTCATAAATCATGTTTCGTACTCGCTGACCGCTACGAATAAGGACGAATAAATCACGGCGAAACTATCGGCGCGTCTCGTACCGCTCGAAGGTGTTTCGCTCACCCCCTCCCCCTTTACCCGACGAGGGAGGGAGAGCAACTTTATTACGTGGAAAGTTCTCTCTTGCGGCCGACTCTTCGTCGCCGCGCGCGAATAAGCCGAGAGGCGGTCTTTAAGTAAATCGCTTTTAAATGCCGTGCGAATAGCTTTTTAACGAGCCGCCGCGAGTACACGCCGTCGATTAGCTCTATCGACCGCGCACCTTCACGACAGTTAACCCTCCTTATTTGCGTAGTCGCTTTCGATAATGACGGATCCGAGTACAATCGTGCGAACCGACGGCCATTGTCCGCCGGGCGAATAACGGATAAAAGTCTGCCGCGGTGAAAACCGTAAAATTCATTAGGCAACGGGTAACGTGCCATTAATTTGTCGCGGTCGTTGATGACCCACTGGCGCACGCTATGTCAACCGGGGCGACGGTGGTCTTTTGCCGCGTTCCCCGATTAGGCGAGCGAACGCTTTATCGACCGACGGAACCCTCATCAGCGGCGCGGCTCGATAAAACGTCTGCCGAGTTCGTTCCCCGATTGGCCGGTCTCGATATTTCTTGTCGCAAGTTTATGGCCGCATCGCGTTTCAGCAGGTGTCGTGCAACGTGCCCGATACTCTTATTCCGTCTAATGAAAAGCCGGCCCCGTTTTAATGAGGAACCGGGTCTCGCTGGCCTAAAAAACGTTCTCGCTCGGTGTCACGCGGCGAGAACACGCGAGTTCGAGCGTTAAGAATTCTGACGATTCGTCTGGGGAGCGAAGCCGACTGGGGGCAGAGGCGGTCTACCTTGAACGGAATTCTCGGCCGTTCGTAAATTTCTCTAAGAAAGAACCGCGAGCTCTTCGAGAATAATAGCTGGACGAGCGTGTCTCTCTTGCTCGCTTCGTTAGGCACGGATGTCGTGCTTCTACTTAAGGGTAGGCTAGAGTAAAGAGAGAGAGGGGAGGGCGGTTCAATATAGTCGGCCCTTTTATCGTGTACCGAGAATTTCGAATCGTAAATTTATCCGCCCATTACGTTCGTGCACTGTCACTACGCGGACCGTAATAATCGTCAGCGACGCACACACAGCTCTGGGCTGATATTGTACTCAACTGATTGAACGTCCCGTGAGACTGGGTAGCGCTCGACAACGTTCATTAACAGATTTCCGCGTCCTTCACCGCGGGCCCTCTGTTTGCTCGGAGGGTTTTTGTAATTCTCACTAAGCCGCGTATTTACTTTCCCCTGATTAGATTAAAGTTAAACTTTCCAACCCGGGCGGCGGGGGTGGCGGTGGTTCCATTATTTGCGGTGTCGTTATATACCTGGGGATAGCGAGAGATATTTTCCCCGGCTCGCCATTGCTCGTCCTTTGTTTGGCCGACGTCTGGGCACAATGGACTCCGGTGCTTTCCCTTTTTACCGTGGAATCCGTTAAGCCAAATTTGCGCGCGCAATTGAGTCGCGTCATTCAACGCGTCCGCCGGCGATATCAATTAAATTCATGATTCGTTCGCCACTCCGCCGAGCGTATCCGTCGTCGGCAATAGAATTAGTACTGTCAGTCAGGATGCCATTTTCGGCTCGCCACCGTTCGACAGCAAATCGGGATCGCATATTTCGAATACGCTGACCCAGTTTATCGGCGCGCGAGCCCATTGCCGTGCGAAATCGATCTGAGCGGGGCCAGCAAACGGAAATAGTCGGTCGCGGATCTAGGTACACACGTATTTTCGGTCCGGCTCGCGTTCTCGAATCGTTATGGCTCCGATCAAACTGACCGTAAACGGCGCGTGATTAATAGGCTTTCCTACCAGCGGCGGCCTCCGGATTCGCTCGAACGGATAATGCAAATGAACGTTTGACGCCAACCTTCGCCCGGTGCCTCCCCCACTGGCCAATCTGCACGAAAGTCGGCGCGAGTATTATTGCGAACGAGAAAATGTGTCTCTCCAGTCGTTCCTCCAGCGCCGCTGGCAAAACTTGGCGGACACGCGATGCTAGGTTTCTGAAAGTAAAAGTACTCGCTTGACGCGCGTCTTGCGTAGCTTGAGTCGTTCTACTTCAGGTCCCTTCTTAATTATCTTCAAAGTTGCGTTACGTCTCCCGCCGTACGCTTCTTCCTTTGTGTACGCTGAAAATGAGCGCGGCAGTTGGCGCGAAGAATTCGTCCGCAGCAGTTATCCTACAGCCTGCCTTTGGCCGTTTGCATAATTGTGCCTTTATTCAAGGCCGAGGCGAGAGAATAATTGGCCCAAAAATTCTCGGCGCGCCCATGGCACCATCGACTTCCGCTCTCCTTTGTGCCCCGCGCGCAATTATGCGCTCGAGGATTAGCCAAGCTGGATATCCAGCGTTTCGGAAACTTGACCGTGAACTATATCCCAGCCGAGCGCGATTTTCGAGGGCTGAGGAACAATGATCGTAACCTTGCGCAATCTCAGATGGAATCGCATCTGGAAACTTGCTAATTGGTTTCGGTTCCTGCGTCGCGAGATATACACCGTTTAGGATTCCCAGGGACTCGGAGCCTTAGGCCATTTCGTACGAACATTATCGCGCGCAACGTAGTATGTTGTGGGCAGGTGAAATTTATTCCCTCTATTTCTTCAATTAACCCCTTCACAATTGATCGTGCCGCTCGAAAAATCTGCCGAGTTCATCGCGCGGAACGCGAGATATATATTCCGGTAGCGACTCGTTGAGCCGAACGGACACTTCGGCATTCAAGTTTTATCAGCGTTTTATGGTCTCCCCGAGCGTGTTTGCTGCTTCTTCACCGTCGGGCATCTTTCACGGTCGAGCGGTCATCAAAGTGAAGAGACACGCTTGCCGGACGTGGCGACGGGGGAGAGACAAGTCGATCGACACTTGAATTTATTTGAGCACTCATAAACGGCCGCGTGTTTATCTATGACCGCGGAATGTAGTCGAGTGGGTGACTCGGTGAGTTGCGAAGAGGCTCCTTGCCACGATCGGCCGGCTCCTACTTCATCGTCCACCCCGGGACGGACATCGAGAATCGCGTCGTTAAATTGGAAGTGTCGGGGGGCCTTGGGATTCGCACAACGTAATGTGTCTGCGGCATAATCCATAATCCGCCGGCCATACCTGTTATTACCGCCACTTACCGGGCCGTTTTTACGCGTTCCGCTTTATTGCGCTATTTCCGAGTGCGTTTTGCAAACCGTGAAAAATGATGGTTATTATACCGTCGTTATCCGGACGAAAAATTTATTTTTACATCCGCCTAAGGACAGCCGGAGTCGAGACGTAGGACAAGAAGCTGTACGTTACATGAAGAGCACCTTAACACATTGAATGCCGCGAAAACGTGACGATTAGGGGCAGGTAATGCTAGATCAATAAAGCCACTAGCGCATATAAAGGAGGGGTATTCGTGCGTCGGGCGATAATTAAAGCCTTCTGGGTTGACGCGTACTGCTTGATCGTCGGTAGGAACGATCGGAGAGAATGAGAGAGACAGAAAGAGAAGGAGAGAGAGAGAGAGAGGCACAGGTCACGAATCTGCATCGAAGAGTCGCGTGACGCGCCTCAAACGTAACCCCTCGCCTCGTCTTTACATACTGTCATGGAGCGCATCCGGATCTCGTAACAGGAGCGGTATGCACGGTAGGAAAGCTCAAACGGATGACTCAGCGGTCGTGTCTTTAAGGTGGCGACGATCAAGTAGCCCCTCTTCGCGATCTGCGCACACCTATCCACACGCGCGCGGATCCACACGTCTCTCCAGATACGTCCACATACGTCCACATACGTCCACATACGTCCACATACTCCGCATACGTCCGCATGCAGATGAAGACGCACGGTGGCCCGACGGCGAGCGGGGAGCGATAATTATTTTCGTCACGATATCCCGGGGATTGTTGCCATTCGACGGACTTCAAAGCCAACGCCGGCTGAATAGCGCAACAACGCCCGTTTATCGCATTTGGCCGTCTGCTCCTCCTTTTGTGCCGTCTCGCGCCGAACTTGCTGTGCATCGATTGATGTAGGTTATCGTAGAGTCCGCTTTCTCGAAGGAGGCCGCGTACGCTACCGGCGAACCTGAGAACTCCGCCAGGCCAGGCAACGTTAACTTCGCACGTCGAAAATCTTACGAGTGGGCACAGAGTTCGCCGGAGTGTCTGGCTGTCATGCGGTAGACCTGAAAACCGTGCTCACGGATGGTTGGCACGTCTTATCGTCGAACAATGCATCGCAGCGCCGCGCTAGCAAAGGGTTTTGTCCGCGACAACGTGTCATATGCACGTATACATTCGTCGCGGTCGCTGATCGATCGCCGTTCCCGTCGGCGTGTACCGCCTCGGCCCCCGGAGGTTTGTTTCGAAATACCCCGTGACTCGTGAATAATTCATGCGAAACGTGCGTCTTCGTCGTCGGTCAGTCTGGCATGGTAATCCCCCTTTCGTCCGTTAGCGTACTGTCTGGCTCGGGCCTCTTATAAAAGCGCGAGATAATCGTCGTCCCGCACATCGCTACTCACCTTCCTCGCCTCCTCGTCGCCCTATGTCTTTCTCTTACTTTCCATTCCGGCCTGCACGCCCTCGTCCGCGTTATCGTTCTACTTTCTCTCTGTCCCATCTACCTTCGTCTTGCCTCTAACTCCTCCTCCTCTCCCTTTTCCCTCGGGATCATTTTTTACATTTCCTTTTTATTGCCAACTTTGGCGCGGGGGCCTCTCGAGGTGGTGGGGAGACAACGGCAGATTTAGGTATCGATCGAGTAAATCAGGTCACGACGAATTCTGACTCCGTCGCCGACAACGGCGTCGTACTCCTACATTTTTCAATTCCAAGCCGCGCTTATCGCGATTTCGCCGAACGAGAATCGAAGAGCGAGACTTTCTATTTGCAACATCGCGTTTATCGATTTGGCCGAGGCTGGGAGTTGGGATGGAAAGATTTTGTTCGACGGTCATGTTATTAAGCGCTAGTTCTCGAGCTTTGGGCAAAGGAAGAAGCCCTTCGTTCTACCCTTCGCCTCGGCTGTTCGTTCTGCCCTCCGACGAACCCGTTCTTAAGCCAGCGGAGTCGGAGTATTTATGCAAATCCCATGTAATAATATGCCGCCGATGCGCGGGTGGGTGTGCTTGCCGTCGAAAAAGGAAGGAACAATGTGGACCCCGGCACTTTCTACCGGCTAGGAGGAAACCTGCCGATCGGAATTTCGTTCGGTCACGTTTCTCCGCGCGGAGGATGCAGCACTCTCAGTGCGAGGAGTACTCTCCGTTTTTGGCCAAATCGTATTTGCGTCAGTCACTCGCCGACGCACTTCAATATTTCTACCGAGCCGCGTTGTCGTCTCGTTATCGACAGGATTAATTCTCCCGGGGAAAAATGTGAATGAGTCAAGAGGTTCGTTTGACTTATCGCTGACATCTGACGAAATTGAATTCCGAATGCGGAAGTTTAATATTCGCGATTTCTCAGACGACGCTCACTGTTCGCCTTTGACTTAATGCCACAGGCCGCTTCATGAATAAACATCGGCATACATCGTTTAAATACCGGCCGCGGCCGATTTCAAGAGGTTCTGTTAATTGGTCGATCTTTGGCCAGCTATCATTCAGGTTTGCTCAATCTCATGGCCGTCGTACTATGAAAACGGACTTCGGCCCGCAGGAGCGAAGAAGGCGTAAGAATCAGGTGGATGGAATTAGTTGGCCCAGATTCTCATCAATGTTGCGAAACAAGCTCGCCTTTGTTCGGGCAAATTGTGGGACGTGTCGGTAGGTAAACCCGGAATTCCCTGTCCGCTGCAAAATTTCTACCTCGCGCAGAATAAATAATTGCCGCCGCGCTCGATTAGCGAGTAAAAGTTCGATTCTTCGCTGCCGGCGCGTTATTCAAGAATCGCGTCGGCGCAAATTATCTCTCGAATTTCCATACGTGTCGGACGGTGCAGCCTTCCTTTTCCTCCTCGAAACAGGAACCTTTAATTACCAGTCCGCACAACGATGTGAACACATCGTTTTCTCGCCGCGCTGTGAGGTAACGAAGTCGGAGCGGCTCGCGTACGTTATACATAAACTGAAATTACACAACGGCGCAACTTCATTGCCCAGCGCCGACTGACCCGCTGCCACACAGTCGGCATTATTTATCTCACTTTCTTTTTGCGCCGAGCAAAGCGCGAGTTTATCCGATAAACGCACGCTGCAGCTTTCTTCCGGCTCTCGCGGAACGCTATCAAAATTAATAGCGTTACCTCGTACTCTCCGTAACGCATAATTTTTTCCTCCTTTTTCCATTCTCGAGATCAGTCGCTCGAACGAATGCTCACGGCATACAATATGCGCGCTCGACGGCAGCTATAAAATTCATGAGACACCTGGGTGAGAGGATATAACGAACCGGTATCGAAGGGGTTAAATACACTGCGGCGCGTCGTCGGACGAAAGAGAAGTCATGCGAATGGCACTTTCAGAAGTGGGAGTAGTCCCGGCATGCGCATCGTCGGCGGCACGTGTGTATCTGCGGAGGCAAGAGGTAAGAGTGCCCGAGCGAGTTACACCTTGCGCTTCTCATTGTGCCCCGGCCATTTACGTAATCACCCCTGAGATTGGAACTGTTCTCCTTGCACTTTCTGCCTTTCTTCTCCTCGCCTCTTTACAAGCGCACTTTTTTTTTGCCACTCCACTCTCACCGCGTCTGGGATCGACGAAGTTTAGATCGAGTTTAATGTCATGCAGCCGGAGAAGGTTGAGACAGAACTTTCCGCTACCGTAATTTCCTATCGTTAAACATTCACCCCCGTAAAAATGTGGCTGCTGTCCGCGGGGTTGATGAAACTTCGAGATTGGCTCTCAACGTTATTTTCCCCGCGTTCCATTATTTTCGTTGCTCCAGGTCAGGAAGGTAACGGGAAATAAAATTGGATGTAGCCACACTTTGTCTTGCTTAGGCAGGCTCGAAGCTCCCGGGACAAAGGGAGGAGCGAAGGGGTCGCGAGGGCGAGCGTTGCTTTTCGCAAGGGCAGAGCAGCGAGTGATCGAACTTCATGCCCTTCAAAGGTCAGAGAGGCAGTTTCTTCCCTCCGAGACCCTCGCTATAAAGGCGAGCACGTGCAAATGTATCCCCCGTACGTCTACGCACATATATACCAACACGCTCCGCGCGTTATACACTTCCACGTGCCCTCCGGGTATACGACCCTCCGAGTCGTAACGGGGATAGTACAAAATATTGAAATTCCGCACGACATCCTACACGTGCGTCGCTACCCGTTTCCTTTTATTTCTCGTATCGCGATACGCCGCGATCGTTGTAAACGCGGAAAGAAAGGCCCGAGCCTTTCGGATTACACGAGCTCCGCTCTTCGATTCTGGCACGCAGCCGAAAAAAGCCGGAGATTACACGTCGCCGGTGCGGATTACACGACTTTGCCATAAAGCGGCTCGTCAACCCCCAAACGCGCCGCGGCGCCCGGAATCAGTGTCAATTCTTCGCCGAGCATTGTCAGCGATCCCTATCGAGTTTCAGCCGAGGCGTAACAACCCTTTCTGCGGCCTGCGAACATGCCCGCCCCGAGTGCAGGAGGGTGGCTAATTAGGCGACAGGTGATACGCGCTTGTCGCGTGACTATCGTTTGCGGCCGCCACCCTTCTTTCGGGAAAAAAATCCGCGACGCGCAATCGTCCCAGGAATTACGGCGAATTAATAACGGATAAGTGTGTCCCGTAATACCTCCTGCGGTCGTGGCCTGCTTGCACGCGATCGATCCCTGCTTTTTTTTGCACCCGCTAATTTTAGCCGGCCACTCGATTTTATCGGAGCTAATAACGATCGTAACCTATTCGGAGGGAACGTTTTCAGTGGAAAGACGGTTCGGCTCCGGACGGGAGACTGGATAATATTTGTAGCTGGTGCATGGCAGGCAATTTATTCTTTTTTGCAGCGCTTCTCTACTGGGCGAATGCAGAGGCGGCTTCTATTTTCGATGTCTTTGGCGCAGTGTGCTCAGGTGTTCTTTCATTAAGCAGGGGGGGAAATGTCGTCCAATGGCACGGACGCGATCGCCGCTCAATTACCGTCGCTGGGCAGGCAATTGTCGCGGAAATTATGTGGATTAATGAGCTATCGTTATGTGTCCTCCCATTGCACGCGGGCGGCCCTAGGGACCGGTTGCGCTTTTTTTTTGCATCCCGGCTAATTTTAACGAACGCTCGATAGTATCGCGGAGGCGATCGCGTAAATCGCGAGCGAAAAACAGATATTTCGCCTAGACCATCGGTTAATGAGGTCTTCCCGCTGCAATTTCCTTCCAGTCGACGACATTTTACGGGTCGTTGCACCGAACTCGATGCAGTTTGCACGCGAGACGTTACCAGCCTCCGTCTTTCTGCGCGCAGGAAATCTGCAGGACGGTGTTATTACGCTCCGTCCGAGGCACACCATTGATTGCGACCGAAGTCGCTAATGATAATAAATGTTGCGCATTAAGTAAGTCGAACGGCGTAGCCATGCATTACGCGTGCTGTCGCGTCGCGTCAGTGGGTAATTTTCCGAGCAAATCGCTACTTTGTGCATTGCTCGCTCGCGTAGGATATTTTATTACCGCTATCATCAATTATCACAGTCGTTACGCTATGATCGTCATTACGAAATATCAGTCATCGCGACTTCGTACTAATACTATATATCTAAGTACCTAGCTGTCCAGCGGAAGAGCTGAAAGTCAATTTTTCCTAAACTATTTTATTCCATATACAAATATTACATATTACCTTACATTCTAAGTCTCTTAAAGGATCTGGAGGTAGGGATTCGGGATAGGATTCGATCCTTGGCGTTACCTGCGCCAAAGACCTTCGCCACTCGACAAGTATACTTAGGCTCGGCCGATCTCGACGGAGCCTGAGATACTGGACCAGCGGCAGTTGTCAACCTTCGTCTCTGCGTCCTGGTGGAAGGCGCGTACCCTCCGTAGCCCTCCCTCCTCTCCTTCCTGATGTATCGCCTGGCCAGCCTCCGCAAGGAACGGTCCGCCGAACAAACAGAGACCCACTTCCGTGACACTCGAGCCGCGTTCAGAAGAGACTCGGCGTCCAACTTGCGAAGGATCAGCTGAGACACTTCCGGCGGCAGCTCGGCAACGAAATCGATCCCCGACAGGCTCGCGCCAATGCTGCGCATCAAGCTGCTGAACGAATCCATGTTGGCTCGGTGTTGTCCGTACAGAAAAAACTGTCAGAATGACCCTCCGTCGACGGAGGGTCAGTTTATATGCCGGTGGTCGCCGTTCCGCAACGATGATTCGACCAATCGGAGAGGGTATCGACGTTCTGCCCCATTGCTGTCGCGGCCAGAGGAAGATCCGACGCTTATTTTCGCTCGACCGCAACGGCGGGCCTCGGACAGGCGGTCCGGGCTTAATCGAAATATTAATTCGTTAATTCGCCGCCGCGCGCGGTGCCTGCCTACGCTCATTTTCTCCGAAACGTCAGCGCGGCTTTAATTTGCCAACACACGGGGACGATCTGATAGCGGGGCTCGATTAATTATTAATTGCAGCCCGATGCGTTGGGGGCCTAACAGTAATCCTATTACTGTTACGGAACGGCGGCACTTAGCGTGCGCTGCGATTAGGCCAGAAATCGGCGCATGAATATTCAACGGACGGTCTTGAATTGCGCGCCGGTTCAAGGATAGTAAGGCTCGACTTTTTTTCTCACGGCTCCGATGAAGGAGAAGGAGAATCTGATAGGTCAACTGACCCCTCGCCGGTAGTCACGTGATATGGACCGGGAGGGTTGAACATTCATCGCCCGTTTTCCATCATTGATATGCATGACGCGATGGCAGGCCTGCGCGATGGGAATTCCGATATCGGCGTCTACCCGCGCATGGGTGGAGGCTAGTATTACCGTCCCGTGTTAGTTATTTTTCCGCGATTCCTGTTTTACGGCCCAGACACGTTATTCACACGTTAAGTAAGCTTCCACCGAGAATCTCAACCGTCGGCTTCCACGCCGGCGGGCCTCGCCGACGTTCTTCAAATATTGCCGGACAAGCGGGCGTAATCTTCGAGTTAAGAGGAAACGATAGACTTCTGTTTCGTTTCTTAAGACAGTTTTTTCGGCGTTCACTGTTTGTTGAACGTGCGCCCGTTCGAACCTGCGAATAGACAGGACGAAGAAAACGATGTAAAAAGGATCGTCTGTTTGCAGTCACTCGAGCTGCGCGTACGTTATCCTCGGCGTACATATTCATTAATTTTTTTCAACTCCTACTCTTGAGAGCTCCCTCATTACACTCTGTCATAATGAACGCGACTACTATTTGTATGAAAATGACACTGTCTTCCCTGTCTGCGTCGTCGGTCGGAGCTTTTTAAGCGGGAACTGCCGCCGTTCAGCGAAACATGACGCAAACTGACGATGATGAGCCCAGGCTGGCTGGAAAGGCAATATCTTATTCGAACTTCTTACGCGCGGATTCCTTTCACCCCGGGATGCGCAATTACTCATTTTTCCAAATTCCCCTCCGCCGGACGATCCTACGTTTACGCCGCTCTCTTTAATGATCCATCTGGCCGGCAATTGTCTTCGCAGTCGCCGCGCTCTCTTTTTCCTTATCCGGAGCAGTGGGTGTATCGTCGAAATGTTATATTACGCAGAACGATAGGAAAGGAGTGCCGCAATAATGGCATACTTGGCAAAACACCGGAGGTAATGTCACTCTCCTCTTATTAGATTTCTACGTGATTCCTGCGTACTTAGATCATCCTTCTACGTGGATCAAACTTATTTCTTGGTCAGATTCTTCACCGCTTACTTTGATACATTTTTAATGAAGATTACGTAAACTTCTGGTGATGATCGAATCGTTATCAATCCAGAAATGGCATTTGCAGTGAATGCATCGCAAGGAATGGATGTTAGGGGACGCTGTGAGAAGGATCGGCCGAGAGTGCGGATTTGTACAGTTCGGAGGCTGTGTCGCTCGTATTAGACTTTGGTGTGATTCCCCAGCGCTTAGATCGCTCTCTGTGAACGTGCGTGCATGCGTATTCATTGATTTTTTTCGGTGTGCTCCTCGGCGGAGGTCGTTCACCTCCGCGGCTCGTGCAGTCGCAGCTGCCGCTTCTGCTTCTTCTTTCCGCCCTCCCAGACGCTGGATTCTCCTCTGTAACTCCGTTTATCGGCCACTTGTCAATGGATCCCGTCAACGGGAGCCCGCTTTGCTCGTTCGCGCCTCGCTATCCGTGATTGTTTTTTCGCGATTGATGAATCGCCCCCTTCGCGATGGAGAGTTGCAGCTAAACAGCTACACTGTTGCGTCGAGTTCTTTTATGTCGTTCAACTGCATTCTTTCACACTTATGCGTTATCTTTGTTCTGCTTCTTTTTCCGTCAACCACTGGTGAGGACCAGTTTTAGGCCAAAATCGAAAGTTACCTGACTGGCTTATGCTTTTGGCATGACATTGGGCGCTATACAAAGTGACTTACCGTCTGTTTCACAACATTTTGCATTACTGTAAGCTATTTTATCCTGTTTTACGTCGATACTGAGCATTATTTTGAATTTTACGTTTGATTTAGCGTTGGTAGACGTCTGAGGCAGGTTTTGACGACTAGTTGAGCGTTCTTTGACGGGCTTATCGCTTTTGTATCGCAATGAGTGAACAACGGAGGGTACTTTAGCATCATTTGAACGTACTTAAACGTGATAGAACCTTTAAAATGGTCAAAAAGCGCTAAAAAATGGTAATTTTGTCCACCGAGATGTATAAAAGTATATTTCAGCTGAACTGCTATGGGATAGAGTGAAAGGGGAATTAATTTGTTTTCCAAAAATCGCAACCAGACCGTTCTGCGTCGAATAGTTTCAGAGATATGATCGGAAATCTGCAAAAAATATTCCATTTCCCTTGATTTCACGCTCACCGATGTCAGTATATAGGGAAATCGTTACGTTATGTTTCCCGTACATTTTAATTTCAGTCAGATCGCCGTTCGTATCCCCGGAAATATAAATAGCCAGCTGCCGACCTATGGGGTAAAAGTTATAAACACATGTCAAGCGCACTCGCGTTCAGTATGTCCGTAGGTGTGAGCCAACGTTTACTCCAACGAAGCTTTACAAATTTCCCGTTAATCTATTCCGTACGTACATTTATTAGAAGAATGGCAAACAAATTGAGTGTTATACATCATTGAGCCAAACACCGTCGAAACTCTCAGCGACGAACATCTGGTTCGTTTCGACGTCAGCACGCGCGCGCGCGCGCAACGGGGCGACAGCATATTAACGAAGCGTTAGATTTACACACAGCGGTCTGCCTCCGACAGGCACGAATCCAATTTATTGGAAATTGCCAGTGATATTGTCTTTGATCCTGGGTGCCGATGCACGCCATCGATCGCTTCCATTTAATAGGTTTATTCGCTCGCGGCTTTCAGGGTTAAACTGGTGCGCGTACGCGTTTTCAATCGAGAAATTCATCGGCTCAAACGCCACGCGTCAATCAGCCGGAAATAGTAGCTCAATTATTGTCGACAGATTGTCGAACAATTCTCATCCCCACCATCCTGACAAACGATCCGTCCGCAGACAAGATACACGGCTGCTTCTTTCTTCCAGTTCGCGTTGAAGTCTCGTTAACGTTCCGCCAAAGTCCGATTTCTGCGTTCTTTTATAAATCGCAGAGAAAAAAACGAAGAAAACGAATTTGGAGCACAGCGATCATTACGGCACGTTCGGCTGAAAGGACGTGCCTGTCGTGTGCCGCTATTAACCTTAATCACGGGGTCCGAAAATTTCTCCGTCGGGCTAATTAAAGGATTAAAGGAGCACGACCGCGCACGTCGGGAAGGTCATTCGGTGTCTCTGGGCGAAAATTAGCTTTCTGCATTCACCGTTAATCGCCACGGCATCGGTGTCACTTACGTGCACTCGGGAAATTGGGTAGACCGGGCTCTAACACCGACGTTTCAGTCCCGGGCCCGAGATGGACGAACTATCTTGGCTAGCTCGTGGAAAACATGCGCGTCACAGAACCATTCCTATCCACGGAGCGCGTGGATAAAATTTAATGAGAACGATAAAGCAGCGCTCGCGTCACGGAAGAAGCGTGCCTCGGCACGCAAATGCGCATTGCCGATAAATCTCGAAAATATTCCCCCGACCCTCGTCGATCGCTTATCGCCACGAGCGTGAACTCCTCCGACTCTCCTACAAGATCTTCCTCTCACAATTAGCTTTCAGATAAACGAGGCCCATACCCGAGCGAACGGAGCTCGGCAACGGCGTTGGCGTTACCCTTAAACAGTTCACTTTCGAATAATACATCGCGTTACACGTGTCTCTGATAATAACCTCTTGCCGCAATCGAAACGGGCGAGCCTGTATCAATCCGTTACGAAATGTGGAGTGCAGGCAGGCAGGCAGGCAGGCAGGCAGGCAGGCAGGCAGGCGAGCATTCGTTATTTCCGCGGATATTAATAAGCGTACGTACGTCACGTTTACGAGCTGCTTTTCACTTCTAATGACCGCCAATTTCCGCGAATAAGAAGCCATTACCGGTGTTGCCCGCGCCGCTCGTTCGACATTCCCCATTCGATTCCCGCCGACCTCCTGAATTAGAGAAATCATTCCCCGATTAGGTAACGCGACATTCCTTTGTGTTCAATTACTCCCCGGTTCGTTCTAGTTCGCGCAACGTCCGCAAAGTTCTCTCGCTCGAAAACGGAGCAAACGGCGCGCGTGCACATCGCTTCGTTATGACTTCTATGTTAAGAATATGTTTAAGGACAAACTCGTTCGGCGGACAGAGAAACCGAGCCTAAATTACACCTTCGATTGCAAAAGTGCGCGCCGCACGGCATTGTGGCCGTTGGACAATGTCCAGCGTGTTCAAGATCGGGCCGCGTACAATGGCAGCATTGTTTGAGGGAGGCGAGACAAGCGTTTGGGCACTTTGTGCTCGCTCGGCGCGTCACGAGAGTAGGCGGTGGAACAATAATTGTTTGTTCTTGCCTAGGTGCCATTTAGCGCTCCCCCGCTTCTGCCGGTCTCTCTCCTTTTCTTTTGTCCCCCGTTGTCTGTTCCTCCTGCACGCGCGTTGTTCCCTACCTCGGGACTACATGAAATTTCGTGGCGCGCGCGCGCGCGTTTTGGTCCCGTTGCTTTACTCGCTCCATTTCATTCACCGTCCGCACGGACTAATGGAAAGCGAGAAATCGAGTAATTAAATCGGAATGATATATCGCGAAGTGAAGGGAATGGCCGTGTGGGGGTGGCAGGAGAGATCTCTCCGTGCAGGAGTTGTCCCTTTTGCACACCCGTTACGTCTTATAGAGTCTGCACTTTCGTCCCGGTACACATTTCGGCTGGCGCGCACGTTCTCATCGCGCTCTATTTAACCGGCGCGGACAGACCAATGACGCGCGAGAAATCGCACAATGAGATAGGCGAAGCTGAGAGGAGAGCGGAAAAAGGCGGGTACGCTCGGCGCGTACGTATTTTCGGAATTACGGCGAACAAATTGCTTAATTCGCGGTCTTAATGGGCGGACAGTATGTCGGACAAGCCGTTCGGCGCATAAATTTCTCGGACGGTAGGCGCGAGGCCGGCTCGCGGCGCGTCTAATAAATACGTAAATAGTCGCGCGGCTCATTCAGCGGGAAATGCCCTCGCTACCGAAATGGAAATTTATTGTGCCGCGCGATAAAGCTGTCCTATCAATTGAACATAATTGCGCGTCGCCTTTCGCTCCTACGGCGTTAGACAACGTTCCTTTTCAAGCCGTTTCACAACCGTTTAGCCGCGGAGGATGAAGGTAAATGAAACCGTCGCTTTGCGAACGAACCTTGAGCAGCGTCGCGTTTGATGGCCGACGTGCGTCAGCGTTTCGCACAATGGAGAAACGGCCACGGCGAAGCTTCGTCGATCTTCTCTCGCAAAAGTGTCGCTGAAGTTTCCGACGCTGAGACGTGTCGATGAAGCGACTCGCGCGCGCGGTGGGAGACCTTAAAAATGTGGCATCGATCCGCGGAATGGGCCTGATGAGTCATTGTTTGAAGCGCGGAGACCGCAGGCCTTCCAGCCAGGTGTCCCTTACCGCCGTTACAGGTTTACAGATTATACAGATTGTCGTGCAACCGATACTGCGATATCCTTGGCGACCGGTATCAATTGCCAGGGAATCCGACGATATCGGGCGTGCGTCAACAAGAAGCGCGTCCTCTCCGAGGTCCCTTCTCACTTTTCCGCCGCTCGCGTCCCCACGGCCTCTCTATTTGCGTAGTTCGCGAGACGGTAGAAGAGACCTGACTAGACGTAAGGGCGCGCCAAGGTGGCTGCCTGCGGAGAAACAATTTGCAGGCGTGATCGTGTGAGAATTAGCGGCGTAACCTAACGACGACCACGGCAGAAGCGAAATGCTGTATCCGCGCGGAAGGATAAGGCTTCCGAGGATAAGGGCTTGAGGCTGGAGACCGTGACGATCAGGCCGATGCCCTATCTTTTCTTTCGCCTCCGTACGCTTCCTCCCGCTCGTCTTCCTCGTCTCACCTTACTACGTCTTCTTTTCGTGCCATTTACTCTTCGGCGTAAGCGACTTTCTTGTCGCGAACGCGGCTGAGGTCGGAAAAATCACGCGAAAGCTCCACTTGAGAGCCGGCGTCCACTCTAATCTTCCCTCGATTCATTTCCCGTTGTTACTCGCCGAGGAGCATCACGGCAATTTTCGCCGGGCAATTGTTCTTTGTCGTGGCCACTAACCAGGGAGGGTTATATTTACTGTTCGCGATATTGTAATGCTTTTTTTGCCGATCCGTCGTGTTTCCGTTAGCACGGTTCGTCAAACTTTTTAATCAATCCCCCTCGGTCACGGCGAGACAGGAAGGCAGAGGCAGGTACATAGGCGAGGAGAGAGTGAGATGAGGAGGAAGAGAGGGTGAGCGAGATGTACATGGGGAGAGAATGAGAGAGAGAGAGAGTGTACCAGACGATGTCGCGTGGGCGTGTAGATCACGGTCGAGTTAGCCACTAGACGAGACGACCTTTGTCTCCGTTCAACAGCTGTTAAAAACTTTCGGTGAACGAGCGTCTGGCGCTGCTGGAGCGTGCGCGTGCGGATAAAAGAGCAGAGAAAAAGAAACAAAAGATGAAAATTGCCGGTGGCCTGAAGTTCTCGCCTTTGCCGGTGCCCGGCCGAGCTCTTTGTGAAAAACTTACACACGCGAGGATCGTAGGTAGAGTGCTCGGGCTGGGACTTACGTACGTGTCACAATGCTTGGGTGAAGTGCAGCGAGAGTTTAGAGGAGAAAATGATATAAGCGAAGTGGATGGCGGTAGGACATTGTAAACTTATTTCAAATCACAACGCTGATGGGTTCCGGAGGGTGAAACGCATGACAGAAAAATCTCAAGGTCTACCTTTACGAGCGTTAACGTGGCCGTACAGGTTGCAGCCACGGCGCCGTGACGCTTCTGGCAATCTAATCTAGAGAAGAATTATAGTTTAATTTCATGAGAAAAAAATAACGAACATCAACGACGTTGAGAGTGCAAAGCGCAGTAAGGAGGATCGTTGTAAAATTGCTAAGTTATTTGATACTTCGTCCATAGATGAATCTCCAGAATTTCCTTGCCGTCGTTAACGTTTCACCACCTTTGCAGCGAATTCAAGCTTAATTACGAAATTGCCTCTTCACTCGCCGTATTATATAAATCTACGGCATGGTACAGTCACCCCAATCTGCGTTCCGTATCGTAACTCTCGTTTACACTCACCCGCGGACGTAATTTAATGAATAAGATACAGTGAAACGTACGCATCGCACGCAACGAGAGGGGGAAATATATAAAAACGCGGGGAGAAGAGCGGAAACGCGCCGGTGCATCGACTTTATACATATATTCCTCGCGTTCGCAGGCGAGGAAAGAGAAAAATGTGTTACGGTGCCGTGATGCATGGGAGGGAAATCTCTGCTCCATCCATCCCTTCGCAACATGGAATTCTCGCAAATTCCGCTCTCCCTTGTTTCGGTATCGGAATTTTCGCCCGAGAGCGAGAGGAACAGAACATAGAGGAAGAGCGAATGGATGAGACAGAGACAGAGCGCGAGGGAGAGACAGAGAGGGACACCATATAGAAAGAGAAAGAAAGAAGGAAGGAAAGTGGGCCTGCGAGAATAGGCGGGAAGGGAAAGGGAAGGGGTGAGACATTTAAAAAGTTAAGAGAGAGGGAAAAGAAGGATGCAAGTTAGGCTAGTCCGGTGGGTAGCTGGTGTAGTTCGAGGTTCCGAACGCCATGTGGCGATGGTGGGGGAGACAGGAACTCCCGCTGCTCGGGCACTCGCTCCGCACTTCAGTCGTCTCCCGTACATCGTGACGTGAGTGTGTACGGCCGAGAGCGTCCTTCGGTCTGCCCGGTAAATAACCACCACGTTGCCCGCCGGTCTTCTTCCCGATCGGGGCACGCCGATTTCGGCGTAGCTCTCGTGCCGAGAGACGCGAACAAAGGAGCAGGAACAACACGCCACGTTGCGCCATGTTGCGTTCCCTAAATTCCACCGGACGGAATTCGGGCTCAGCGTACAAACATTCGTAAAGGAAGCGGGGATCGCGCTCGACTCGTGTCCCGAAACAATCGCGAGACGCATCGGATCCGGAAATCTGTCCGGAACACGTGAACGTCGGTAACGTACGATGAAAGGAACGTTCGAGCTTCGCGAAAAGACGTTGAGCCGGAGATGTGTCGCGTGAAGGTTAGAACGACCCTCGAGAAAAGGGTTAGCGGTCACGTGACCGCTGGCGGGCTACCGTCAACAACGTCAAGTGTTCGTCGACGGTACCCGGGGGTGCATTGTGCGCGATAAAGTGAAATTTACATGTGATCGGTGGCCGTACGTTCATAGCCGTACACGCATTCGGCGAGAGGTTAGTCCAATCTTCCCAGGCGTGTCTCAAATGCTCTGACTTGATGGTTTTCGAGAATATCGAGATGCGGAACCCCGGGTTCCTGTTGGAGGACGCCAGGCACGGTTACATACAGTATATAAGGTAAGATCTTGCCAAGTTCGACGTTAAGTTGCACAATTTTCGATGTGCGCGGTGAAAAGCGCGACCGCGTCGTTGCTTTCGACTTAACCAACAAATTACTCTTCCCCCCCCCCCCCCTGCGCGCGCCGCACTTTTCGCGCGAGTCGCGTGAAGGTAGCCACCAGGCGCGTCCATTTTGCAATCGCGCGAAAGCAAAGGTGTCAAGATCGTTCCGTCGACTCCATCGCGAACCGACAATTTTATCATTTTGCCTGGCCGGCGCATATTCTTCTATGCGCCTGCCTGCTCACGGCGCCGTTCGCTAATGTTGCGCATATCCTATTCAACCGGCGAATATCATTATTCTCTCGCGGGGCCTGTGTGTTCGTAGTATCGTTGCGTGCAAAAGCGAGAAGAGCCGTCATTAAATTCATCGTTTGACGCGGCAAACACACTCGTCTCCCGTCTCCGGCGCGCTCGCGTGCAAGTCGAGACAAGTCGAGACAAGTTGCGCGGAGTCCGTCCGTTGTCTATATGGAAAATTGACTTTGCGGAAAGTCAACTCGTACGTTGCCTGGTCGCGGTCGCGGCCGTTCCGTGTTGTGCCAGCGAGTCGGTGCGTAAGTTTTTCTGTTTGCTCGAATCTCTCAGGCAGGACGCTCGGTGTACCCCTTATTGCTCGCCCGATGTACACATACCGTAATGACACACGTCGCCTAGAGCTCGAGAGCCCGATGTATTTACCTTTAACGGGCGCCTCATCCGACGCACATATGTACCAATGTGCTCGCTGATACTTACACTCTGTCAGCCTAATGTTCCGCTTCGTTTCGTACACCCGCGACAGAGTCTGCGTAGGGATAATTCCGGTGAAAAGTAGGCAACTTTGCGGGTTGCATGTTATTCCTTTCTTGCGTACAGTTTGTTTGGCTACCCACAATAGACCTGCTTAAGGCAACCTAATCTCGGAGCGTTATCTCGTATTTGCAGAGATAAAAAGGTTTAGGGTTTCCGCTGGGGTTAAGGGAAAGAATGCACCGACCTTGCTTATCGCGGGGAAACCGAAAGGAGCTTTGGTTAAGGCTTTCCAGCATGAGCATCGTGATATTTTACTCGGCATAAACAGTGGAAAGAAATTAGTCTGTAATTCCAGTAAGAGCGCTATCTCAGCGCGATTAGAGGATCACGTCAGTCATATTTACGAGATACCAGTTCTGTCAGAGCGTTGTTACGGCTCGTATGTTGTGCACCATTCACATGCACGCGGTTTGATGCGTGTTCGTAAGGCAATATCAGACAGAACGTCCGCACACTGCCGAGCGTGTGTCAGCTGACTTAGGGCGAACAGCTGTGCGCTCTTTGAACCGCGGGCATGAAAGAGGACCCCTCCGATTATTTTTCAAGAAACAATGCTCGCCCCGGGTAGGCTCGGACGGCCACCGCGTGCCGGCCTTTAAATCTTTCTCGGAAGTTGCCTGAAACTTTTTTGCCCCAGGAAGTGGCAGTCCGCGAGAACTGCGCGAGAAGTTCGCCGCTGATTCTACTAAATCGCTCTCGCGGACGTTCCGACGAACAATGGTGAGAAACGAGAGAAAGTTATTTCAGAGCAATCTCGTTACGTGATTTAGGGCCCACTCCAGGACATCTGTTCTTTATTTTCTTCCCCCAACTTCTTCTCGTTTCGCATCTTTCCACCGGTAATCTTTCACGTACTCGGAAAGCCAGAGTGTAGCACTCGACTGATGTTTGGTTTAAGGTTCCTTTTTTCCGGTACGATCAACGAAAAGCAATACTTAGCTTTGAAAGCTTCGCAGCGGATTGTGCGCGGTAGTTCACGCTCAATTAAGTTCAATATATTTTGCCTTTATGCCCTCGTCTAGCGGCAAAGTTGATATGATAAACAGCTCGGCCTCAGTCGTGCGGCGAAGTGTTATATGAAAGAAATTCACGACGGCTCGGACGGATCATTAGTCTTTTAATCCTCATTGTCCGTTCGTCGAGACATTGTCAGTGACGCGACCCGGGGATCAGTAACCATTAGGAAAGGCAAAAAATTCCCCCATTCGCACATCTGCCGCCTATGGCCATGTTCCCACAGGGCTGTATCGTGTGGCACTTTCGCGATTGAAAAGTTCAGTGTCGAAATGAAGAACGGCGACGGAATTTGTCCCGATCCCACCGCCTGCCTTACGATGTCAAAGGACTGCATCTCGTTAAAGGCGATACCGTCGTAAATCATTATTTTTGCGGTTCGCGGTAAACCGGCGGTGATTAGAAATCTAACATCGTACTGCGCGCGCGCGCGCGCACACGGCGATCGAGCGTAGAGAGGCGCAGAACCGAGAGTCTCCGATATTTATAGACGAGGAAGCCTCCTCATCCGTGTGATTACTCCGGAGAGCGTTACCCGGCCATTACGTAAGTCCACGGTGAAACGTCCATTAAGTAACCGATTAATTTTATTGCCCCGCACAATGTATCGGCGCGCCGGGGAGAAGTGCAGGTTCGTGCGCGAGGCTTAGAAGCTCGAGCTTCCGCCGCAAAACTTCCGCGATAGACGGGCACAAAAAAAGAAGACAAAGATCGGTACGTTTGGCGGGCGCGAAATTGCCAGAATTAAGACTGCCGCCATAAATCCGTTTAATCGCTCGCGTCAAAGCGAAGGAAGGGAGGACGTGGCGGGAGTCTGTAATTATTCTGGTCGGTAGGCGTTTATTAGCGAAAAAAAGAGCGGCCGTGGCCGACGATGTTTCTTTTGTACTTTTGCTCGGTCACTGGTAATTATCGGGGTCCCGAAATGCGGCGAACGTAAGCTGATTAGGCCCGGTCGCGACGCAGAAAACTGGTCGGCGAATCGGGCTCTGATTCAGTGTTTCGAGCCAGCTCGTGGGACGTTAATAATCGGTGTGGAATGAGCAGACGATCGTGACGTAGGCCTTGCATAATTAAGATTTCCAGCTGCGGGAGAAACTGAGACTCGCACCTTCTGCAATTCCGCGTTTTGATGCGAAACGGCCAACCTGGTGATGGTTGGTCATGTTCTCTCGGAACGTTCATCTTTCAGCTTTGTTTAGAGTTCAGCAACAATCGATTCGAACTCGTCGGATCAACAAGCGTAATCGTGGTGTCTCTTGGCTTTCGTAATTATTTGCCAGTTGCTTTGTTGGCCTGGCGTCGTTCGGGGCATTAGGAAGGATAATGGTTCGCGCAAAGGCGGTGATTGTCCTGACGATGAACGTTGAACGTCACTACCGTTGCGTCAGAGTACGTCTTGCCAGTTCCTTTGGCTTGTCATTATACCGGTGACCGTCGATTAAACTGTGTGCTCGGTCCATTTCGTCTCCGGCCGGTCAGGATTTTTGCTCGCGGTCCCTTGTCGGTCGCCGCAGTTAACCGCGGATTTTCGAAAATTACCCGGCAATTTGAGGCCGATCGAAGCATCGCTGACCTCGGCGGGTCGAGGCTACTTTCCAGTAATTTGCCTCGCGGATACACGCGATGACGCGCTCATTTCGCGTACGTCGCTCTTTACTTTACTTGTGCGCGACCTTCGCGGTTCCTTTGTTGCGTCGATCGATTCGGTAGGTGGGTCATCAATAACGGCTTTACATCACCAGTAATTAATTACAACGACGTTGCGTCATCTTGTACGTCTAGACGTGTGGAAACTTTAATACGGTTTTAATACAATTTTGGCTCTAATCGCATAGCCGCGCAGTAGGGGATCTTCAGTTCTTAACCTGACGAGAGATATGAATAAAATAATATGTCATCTATTTGTGGCTGACTGTGAACTTACGGACGGTTAAACTTAAGGACTAGAGCGTGTATTGAAACCCGTGGTCTTGGCCTCTGTTCGATCATCATTTCCAAGGTGGCTACGTACAGCAATGCGGGGTTGCTTGGAGACGAAAGTCACAACAGAAAACTGGCTCTACGGGACGATGATGAGGAGCCGGTGGGGTCAATGAATCGTTCTCTGAACTCGTAGAGCGAATATTGCTCGTACACGGGCCGTTTTCGAGTGTCGTGCGAAAGCGTAGACAACTTTTTCGCTTTGGCTCAGACCGTATCGCGTGAAACATGCACTTAACGACGGGGCGAGCTTCGGAATGATATACTCTGCGTATCCTCGTGGAAAATGATCATCCGACGTAATGGCGTCCCCCTGGCGCGCTTCGACTTCCTGGTTCCGGGCTAGTCGGCTCGGCGACTTGGCTGGATCGATATGTCATCAGTCTGAAATTCATTTCAGGTAACTGCGCCCAGGGTTTATTGCACGGCATTGTTCTCGGAACGACGCGGTCGAATAGTAACGTTGAACGATCGGCACGGATCCACTCCGCGAATTAATTAGCCGATTCCTTTAAAAGCCATGCGATAAATACGTTCTTCTTTCCTTCGTTACTTTCACGTATGGCTTTCGGTGCGGAGGTCGAAGATTTATGTGGGTGCGATTCACGGTCCGTTTCTTATCATAACCTTCCGGAACAATTACCCACGAGGTCATTACGTCGCAATAAAACATTCGTTCTTCTTTATCGCGCCCGAAATCTTCATCGGTTCCACGTGCAGTCAAGGTTCGGTCTGGGCAGCACATTTTTTTTTGTTTCGTTGCCCTCGAACTCGTGCCGTACGCGCCCATACACGCAACCCCACCCACGTCGAGAGGATTTATCTCGTTTTGTTCTTCCGTGCCGATGATCAGAGGCCACGCGCGGGCTCAATCAATTTTTCAAGCGTCACGCCAAAAAGGGTGGCAAAGCCGATTTATCAGTCGCGTTTTGCTTACCGACAGCCTACCGAGATAGATTGAATTCTTCCGCAGTAACAGATTGTTTTTTTTTTTTGCTTGCGTGTTGAATGACTCGCGTTCAGATCCTGCAGCTTGGATAGCTCTAATGCTTCATCGAATGTAACGGGTTGGACTAAGAGGGCAATTTGCATTGTGCGACGTTTGCCTCTTGTTTCCACTGGCTGCGCACATGTAAATCTCGAGGATACGAGATTGCACGTTCGAGTTCAGGGAGGAACACGTGTGGTTCGTCGAAATCACAGTAACGTATCAGCGCGATGCGTTTAGAGCGCAGTTTGTCCTCAGACTGTTGTGCAATAGCCTTGACGGAGATTCTCGAGCGGAAATGGCGTTTAGTAACGCGTACTGCTTTAACGAGCTAAGAAAGGTGTTAAACAGGCAGGCGGGCGGAGATACCGTCTTCAAACGTCGTCGGCAATTTCGCGCGTGGCACTTGCGGCCCAGTCGAAAGTGACCCAGCCAGCGTGAATCGACTCCGCTATGGACAGAGGGATTCGAGGAGAGTGTTTTTCACGGTGGCCCACTTCCGCTGGGGTAATATGCTTGCCATTTTAATAAAATCGGCGACCGAGTCGTCGTTTTACTCGTCGCGGTCGCTGGAAATTGATGTCGCGGCCCCGGCCATCCTCGGTTCGGGGTTTGAGCACTCGAAACGTTGTGGACTCTATCTCTGGTTCACGGTCGTTAGCCAATGTCAGCGCGGGTCTTTCTCCCAGGAACATTATAGAACTACTGCGGCAGTCCGCTGATCGTTACCGAACTCGGACGCGGCTAGCGTGTGCATTTTTCGTTCCTTTTCTACACATTTTCTATCGAATCTTTGAAACTAATCTGAATTCTGGGGTGTGGTTTGAATTTTGTTGCACCTTCTTGTATCCTCGTTCATTGAATGAGGAAATAAATCAGTTAATGTGTGGAAATAATTTCGTTTTTAGGCAGGAGTGCTGGTATTTTCGGCCATGGTTGTGCCCTAACAAAATTGTACAAAACAAAGAAACCGCACAAAATAAATCGCACAAGAAAATATCGCATTAAAACCGACCGCACAAAAACAGGACTTACTGTAAACGACTCTGCAACTCGCATTTAGTAAGTAGAATAAGGCTCATAAGGCAGCGGACCCGGGTTCGATTCCTGACTCGGCAGAGAAATTGAGAAAAAAGCACGCTTGAGTAAGCACAGTAGAGCGCCGACTCGAAATCAAGGAGCGCTCGTTGGCAGAGGGCAAAGACAAGCAACGTCAATAGGCACCACGTACCATGCATATCGAGTCCATATATTATTTTGCTCCTCACCTCAACGATAGAAATTCCCCAAAACTCATTCTTCAGACATTTAGACCGCTACTTTAAATTTTCTTCACTTCAGCAAATAGACTAACTGTCGTTTAAACAAGCAATATGTGCACTAAAGTCACTTAAAAACACATTCAACTTACCATACAACATATGTACAACGATCTAAGTAGAGACTTAAGAAGCGATTAGAGCAAGCTCATTTGAAATATACAGCAATTAGGTTGTAGAAACTAATCTTTTCTCCAGCATCTAACGCGTTGCACTCAGCATCAGCGCAGCGTAAAAATGTCACTTGCGCGCGCTGTAGGAGAAATTGCCTTTTAATGATTTCTCATCATACGTCAAATTATCGACGTTTTATCATTAATCAGTTTTCACGTGCAGCTGCGCCTCGATCTCCAACTAAAGAGCCTGAATCTCGAGATCGGGTAAGAGCGACTGAACCAGACTGGACATCTGTCGCGCTTCTGTCTTCGTTCGGGACGGGTTCAAGTAGAACGACTACGAACAGGGAACCGGTTCGGTTCGCTCGGTTTCCAGAAGATAAAACACTGAACCCCGAAGCACGTGTTCCTCGATAGGCAGTGCGCCTCAGTTTCTTTGTCGTCTTACCCCTCCCACCGAGATTTTCCCCCTTTTCGAAACCTTATATCCCTTTTCTAGTTCACCTGTCGATTACTCTCAGGCTTCAATATGAGCCTGGGTAAATCTGGAAGGCAGAACACACAGTGGTGCACACCGTACTGTTCATTATTTCCTACCCAACGATTTCCGAGCTTGCTCGTACTGCAATGTCATTCCGTTCCTCGTATTTAAGCGAAAGAAATTTGTGTCGCGAGCGTTGGTCGGTCGAACGGAAAAAGACAATTGACAATGGCGCGACGTCCTAACGAATAGTCTTAATCTCACCGTATAGGGAATGACTGCGACGCGCGATGTGACGGATTATTTCTGTCAGCCAACAGCCAGTCCTCTCTTCCTCCCGGTAATGTCTTTCTCGTAATTTATGCGCCGACGATAATAGAATAGGAACATACGGCGCGCAAGGTAGCGTGCGCGCGGCTTACCGGCTCGATTAGTTACGTGTTAGAATAGCAATGACGGAATAAGGCAATCGGCAATGGTGTGACTAACTTTTATGGAATTAACGGAAGATCAACGCGGAAACGATAAAAGGAGGTAAAAGGGGCTTCGGTGCGGTGGCGCGTTTGACCGCAAGGTGCATTTTACAGTCTCCATTGTCGAGCGGGGTACATCTGTACACACGCATGCCCATACCTATACATGTGCAGATCGTTAATATCGTCTATGCACGGAACTGTTAGTTTGTCTCTGCCGGCCGATTAGGGTCAGTGCACGCCACTCGAACACTTACGTAACGACCTCGCGGCCGCAACGCCGCGAATATTGTTAACTCTTTGGCTAAACATAACTGCGGATGCCAACGACATCTCTTCCGCAGGTAAGACGCTTATTTATCGTAGTGGCGTGGCAATACGGCCCGATCAGGGACTCTGAAGTACCGCAAAATCTGCGGTCTTCGTCAGCGGTATTGCGAATTAACGTAGCGAGTGACTTCAGTCTTCGAACGGTCTCTGCCAAGGCAGAAGGGTTATCCTGATAAATCGTGCAAACATTGCGAATCGGCAGGAAGCGATTGCACTCAGGATCACGATAAGAAGTGCGTGTCGTAAGCCCGCGGGACATTTTACAACTGCGCAACTCGTGCTCGCTTAGCGTACATCTCGGTAAATCACGCACAGAGCTCCGTTCTTGCCCGTAGAATACGGAGCTCATAAGTTATCTTCTAAACAGGCCATATTTGTACTTCCTGACATTCCACCGAAACGTCGGTTCTTCCCATCCGCCCATATTAACTCGCGAGCCATTTGTCCTGGGCCAATAAGAGAGACGATGCCGGCCCGTCTGCCGTTTGGGACGCATGCTTTTACTTTTACGCACGGTATACTCACCCCTCCAGATTACGCGTGCTCGCCGACGAACGGTAATGTGCGCGCGCGCGTGCACTTTTATGACAGCTTTCACCTGGCAGCAGGAAGGAAAAGGCGAGCGGCCGGATTAAGAATTCTCATGACAAGGAAATCCTGATCGGAATTCGCGGAACAATGGAAGATTCCCTTTACTCGCGGCAATCCCGACTCATCAGCTTCCTTTTAAAGGCGTCCGACGAGACTCCTATTCCGGATCGATCGTCGATTTCCGGGGAGCCACGATAATCGCATCGTCGGCAGTTCCTGCAATCGATTTTGCGCAATCAATTACCTCGACTGCCGATTGCGCCGCTCGTGATTCATCGGTTATTCAATCATACGTCGGATAATTCGACGTTACTTTGCCCGACGCATCGTAAAGTTTGCGCTCCGACAGGCGCTCGCTGATAAATTTCTTAAAGCTATCTCCGTCGTCGATACTCGCCGTGTCCCGAAGCAAGCTCTCGATACGGCCGACGCGGAGAGTCGATCGGACAGCTAAATGGCCGCCTGCCGGGTAATTATCCCGAGTCGATCCCCACGCAATGAAAAGGAGGAGTGTAACTATGAGAGAATAGCGCGCGATCGTGAGAAATCCTCATTATGCAGATTTCTCGTGATCGTGAACGATTCCTCCTTCTCGTTCTCCTCCTCTCGCCGCGGTAGAAGTTCATGGCGTCGCGGACAGGGGGGGGGGGGGACTTTTATTTACCCCGGAGAATACGTTCCTCAGGTTGAGCCGCGCTGAAATCGTGTCTCGCGGTAATTACGCCCGCGGTATTACCTGGAAAACGTTGAAAGCTTCGATCGCGCCATTGTTTAGTCACTGTTCGGTATACGTACGCGACGATCTTGCCTGATATACGACACGCTTCTTGTGGGAACGATTGTACAGCTAGACCGAAATTGTCCTGTCGCCGATCTGCGTGTACGGAGTACGTAACAAAAGTGCGAGGTGCATATTGGGTAGATGGGTTCGGTTAAAGCGGGATTTTTCCGACGGCGTGAATCGCGATTCTGAAATGCCGTGCGAATCACCGATGCCGAGCCACGCATCGCGGATTAGAAAGTAATTTAATCGTCGTCTTAGGTAACGTCGCGAGGAAGTCATCTCGTAACAGGTCAGGCCGTATAAACTATGTACGTCGGCGCTGTCGGTGATTGAAAGGAGTCGTTACTTTTCCGTTCGTCAAATAATGTCCCGTACGTACGCATTACCGGACTTTCGCCTCGATCGGTTATTACGACACGTTGTTCTTTTCTTCCACGGTTCGCTTTGTCGGTCGACGCTGACGAAATCGATGGACTCGGGAGCGCGGCATTTTATCGGGACCGTCCGAAGGTGTCAAGGTTTTTGGCGAAGGGCTCGTACGTCAGAGCGTTATTCACACTTACGTTGACATGTATATTACATTATGCTAATGGGCGAGTTCAGAGATCACGACGTATTCGTTTTGTTATTCGCACCTTCACAAATAATCACGACCGTGATTCGTCATGTTCGAACTATTCGCCTCGATCTCGATACCCAGAAAGAAGATGAGTCTCGACTCGCGCCGACTGCCTTTTTAGGATACGGGAGATGAAATATGTGGCACTGGGAGAGAGGATCGTCTTCCGGATGCCGCGTAAATATCTTCGGCGTTTCCGCGGCAATCTTTCTAGTCCGTCGACTTCCAGGGTGAGAGAGGCGTGCACGTTCCTGCATCGCGTATGCAACGCGTTGAACCGTTAGAGGAGATTACTCGAATCACTGGAAAATACGTGCGATTGTACGGTCACGGTCTAGACGAAGTCTGGAATATCTCATTCTTCACCTGTTGATACCAGCGCCGAGATTCAACATCTGTGCATACACGCCAGTTACCTCACGATACACCTACAAAGTTTGAGGCAAAACGGCCGCGTACCCTTTTATTAAATATTCGTGACAGTCGCCCCTCGGACGTCTTCATACGGCTAGACACTATTAACATAATTGATGGCTGACCGCTGTGGGAGCGTTCGCGATTGACGTATCGATTTGTTCGTTACGCGCGACAGGCTCGTTAATGCGTAATGTGGTCTGGGTCGAGCCGATGCAAAGGTGGCATCCTGGCCAGATATGAACACATGTCTAGTCACGCTACGACTAGCGTGCGCAACTGAGATAATACCCGCTACACCTCGCTGCGTAAGTGCTTTTTTAGTAGGCAATGTCAACGACCTTATTGTCGCACAGAGATAACGCCATTCAGGTACCTTATCGTCTGGACTCGTTAGAGCTGGATTTTCAACCAGGCCTTTCTTGTACCTCTTACACGAAAACTGTGAAATTTTCTACCGCGAACTTATCGTGGGCGAAAGTTGCGTGGCTCTTATCGCGGACCCTACGCTGCATACGCTTTAACGTCTAATTGTTAATTACGGGCTCGGATAACGGGGAGCGGAAAAGCGCTCTACGCGGAACTGCGCTTGTCCGTGCGCGTTCAATTTATTAACGCTGACCTCGACGGCAGAGTTTATTGTCGTCCTCGCGCATGAAAACTGAACCTTTGATGCGCTTATGCCACCGGTCACAGGCCCGGTGGCCTGTTCAGCTTCCGGTTCGCAACTCGACCGATCTGCCGGAAGCCCGTGTCGATTACATCCGCGAACGTGGCGTGACAGGCGGCGCTCAGTCGACATAACGTTGGAAAAAGGTCGCGGCACGAAAGTGAAATCTCCGATCGACCACTTCTGCCAATACGATATTATACGTATCGCGACCGAGATACGTCTGGGACATCGATATCGAGCGCAAAACTTTTTCGAGGCTACGAGATGGACGGAGGGAAGACAGTAAGCGCGACGAGTGCATTTACACCTCGGGTCCTTATTTACAAAGCTTGTCCGCACGTGTCGGCGATGCGTATCGTGCGAAAAGAAAACGTGGCACGTCGGATGCGTTCAAGGTGACTGGCACGCTTTATCGCTGAACCGTGATCAGGCGGCGTGAAAGACACGGCTGAAAGTGGCGAAGTTTCGCATTTTCCCGCGGATAATTCGAATTTATCGATTCGTGCTCCGCCGCATTATTCATCCGTCGTGCGTCCCCAGGAACGCGCTTATCGCGAAATTGAAAGGTCAAATTGATTGAGCGAAGGTGCGGCAGGCGTGCTGCGCGCAAAAAACTCCATGTAAAAAGATAGGCGTGGCAGGTGACTTTTTCGCTACGGGGGAACTTTTTCTTCCTGTCGTATAGTCCACGCGAATCCCGTTTATCGCTATGCCGGCAAGTTTGTGGGACGACTTTCAGCCGGAAATAAAGTGGGGTAAGTCGATTCCGACGCCATTGCGTCCGATCTCCCTCGATTCCGATGGGATGAAAATGGCGACAAAGTGGGAGAGCGGTGGATCGAGATATGAAGTGGAATGACTAAGACGGAGGGGTAGGAGGAGGAGGAGGATGAGGAGGGGGAAGTAGGTGTATAAATAATGTATGGGATAGCTGCGCGTACGTACGCTGCCTGTCCTACGTGATCGCATCTTCATACTGCTAGACGTCGGGAACTCTTCCTACCCGCCTATCGCGCCTGACATATTCTTACTCCGAGCGGTTCCGTGTCAATCACGAGCGCGTGCCAGTTATTTCAACGCGAGGATGATGCACGTCATCGTATATATGCGCCGCTCATATTACGGTGCAGCGTATCGTAAATTGCCGATGGTGACCGATTTAAATCGGTCCGAGCGTCCTCTCGATATTGGTCTCAATAGTTCGGAATTCCTTCGGCGTCGAACGGTCGTCGATGCTGATTATTCTTCAAGTAGCTGCCGCATCCCATTGTGAAGCGGAGGTCAACGAGCTGCGAATGTAAAAATCGGATCTGCTGTTTACAAACCTTTATCGTCCGCGCGTTCCATATATCAGCGTTAACAGTGGTCAGTGGACGTAACTGCGGCTGAACATCGCAGTTGTGGAGTTCGTAAAAAGTTTTACGAACGTATCGTAAATATTATATGTCCATACGGGGAATACGAACGGGTCCGTTCGGGTGCGAGTTTTTGTTCGCCAGGCAAATTCTGTCGTCTGACATCGAGGACCAGCCTTCTCGCGAGACCAATTCCGTAATCGTGGAATATCCACGTGAGTAGGTGCCGTCGAGTTACGTTAAGATGCAGAATCAAGGAAAACCAGAATTTCAGCGATGCAGTCGAGTTCGTTCGCGTAAGCGTTGAAAGAAAGCGCGTTAATCCATCGACGGTTGAAAATGATCCATTACGCCGATCCGCCCACGAGAGCAGCTTTTCCCTTCGGAGTCTCGCGCATAATTCAGCCCGAGCGGCCGCGGCAAAGAGACAAGACGAAGCCGGTACGAGCTGCAAGATTCCGCTGGCACCGTCTGCCGGCCGATTCTATTTCTATTTTCCCGCCGTTTCCATAGGAATGAATTCCCTGTCCCCTTAGAAATTCTCTCGGAACATCTGAGTCACCAAGGTTAATTCGAGAGTGACATTATATTTCGAGACACGGTCATCTTTGGGATTACCAGAGGCAGAAAGTGCTGCGCTTCTCGAAGAACATCTTCGAAGCCCTCGCGACAGAACGTCGAGCCTGGTAACGTTCGAGAGAATTTACTTTATCGCGTGAAAGATTGTCGAGAGTGCGACGCTTTTCATATCTGGTTCGTCTCGCTTTTTCCAATTCCTCGGCATTCTATTCGGTCGAATCACGGCTCGACTCTTGCTCCGGGAAAGCGGCGATAAATCGTGACGAAATTTATTCATCCCGTCGACGACCTTAAGGCCGCGCGATATTCGAGGGAAATTTATTTTTCTAGCGCTGGCAAATGCGCAGCGTCGCGCGCCGAGAGGGAGAGTGCACATAAAGGAGAAAAGGTCCGGGCATAAATATGAAAGAAAGTTCGGCGCTATGTACGGATAAGTCTCTGGCACGTTGCTCGGTCTCTAGACTGACTCCGAGCCCCTCCTTCGTCTCCGATGCTGCGCAAGATCGAGCAGCGAAATGGGTCGTGCGCAGTTTCTTTATTTTATTCACGCTTCTCCGCGCACCCTCCCCCTCCTCGCCTCCCTGCATGAAAACTCATTTTTACTCCTGCTACACGGCCGACCCGACGCTAACGCTCGTCGATTTATACGAAACCGGAAAGGGATTGGCTCCGTGACTCAGACTATCAACTTTTCGTACCTGGCCCGTTACCGTTTCTCGACTTTCTATTTCGTCACGGTCTCGTCGCCGTGCAACGTAATTATTTATCACCGTTTCTCGATCATTTCAGGTTCATTAAGCGTCATTGCGTTCGAAGCATTATTTCAGCCGAACTCGCGTGTTCGGGGCCCTATCGGGCCTTATCGCGCTCGTAAGCCGTTTTGCTCCTGTCGCTCGCGTTTCTCTAAACTCTCGGCCTCTCTCGAGAGTGCCGATAAATTTCTCCTCAATTTTACGTCGGCCGAACAATGAACCGGGACCGTTTAGAAGTGCCGCGAGTGGCCGGTGGTCACGGTGCCGGCACGATTCACTCGATCGCGCTCGGAAATGAGATGTAATTTTTCACCGGCCGTAATCAATGGGCGCCCGCGAAGATTACCGGTGCGCATGGGCTACGTTACGGGTAGAAGGAGGAGGAGGGGGAGGAGGAGGAGATGGGAGCCGAGCCGAGCTGAGCCGAGCTGAGCTGAGCAGAACTGACTTTCTGCGCCGTATGAGCACACACGAGCGGCGACGGGCGGGTACCGGTACGTGACATACTTTACTCGGGGTTATGCGAATTGCGCACTGCCGCGCGAAAGGTCGGCAACCAGCGTACGCGAGGATGACAATTGCAGATTCTCGATCTCCGCCGGCCTCGGGCCTATCTCTTTCTCCGACCTCGTACTCCTCAATCTTCCCCTGGCGATGGCACATCTCGTATCTCGATGACCAACATCAGCCGAAAGCCTCCGCTCGTTCCCGACCAAAGAAATAGCGGAAATGTATGACTGGAACGTAACGTAACGCGGAGAGAACTCTCGTTCGTGAAAGTTTGCCCTGCAAAAAAAAAAAAAAAGGCGAAGGAACCAGTAAGTCGCGAGATACGGCGCAGTGGCAATGGTATCATTTAAGGAGCGCAGAAAATTATGATAAGTCAGTTGCGCCGCTGGCGTGCGCTCGGCGCTCGATCACGTTCGAATGATACATAACGCCCGATACACGTCATGTTCACAGCTGGATGTCATTCGAGATCTTAATTCGCGGAACGCACTGCTTAATCGTCCAATTACCGGCCCTAATTGCGGCATGCCGTCGATGCAGGAATTCGGTAGTGCATCGCCAGGCTCCTTCCGCGAATCATTCTTTCCCATCTTCGCGCCGACCTACTTCGGGCGGCTCTTCATTCTTCTACATCTGTAACGTCGTACGCTGTAGAAATGCGAATTGCACGCTGCGCTTGACGTAACGCGACTTACATAATTTGGCGCACAATGCGAGTAAAGGTTGCGCCGGGAGGATTGTCGAAGGGAAGACCTTTAAGTGGCTCGGTCGTGACGTTGTAAATCTTGGCGAAGTAGGAACACGATTCGTGCCGGACATTGCACGTAATTGGTTACGTCGCGCAAGGGGGTAGGAATCGGTTCATCGTCGGGAATGTATTACGTCGAAGACCGAACCAGACGTCACTCCATTTATATTCATCCGCTTGGCGGGGCCCTAGCCGTCGATTCTGATTGGCCGGTCACGTTTCGCGCAGATTTTATGGAGTTTTAACGGCGTCTACGCTCGTGGGCAGAGAGTAGCATCCTCACCCTCTCTCTCCCTCTCCCTCTCTCCTTCCCTCTCTGCAAACTGTCTCCCGCCGAATGATACGACGTTCGGCGCCGGTCCAATTTGCGAGTCTTGTGATAACCATCTCGGCCTTCTTTGTTTTCTTTCCTTCCCGCCTCCCGTCCACTTCGCCGTCATTCTCCCCCTTCCTTCCTCCCTGTTCCCGAAAGTTCAACGATCGAGATAATCAAGTGGGCCGTTTTTCTCCCGGCAGAATTTATGTGATTCCCCGATCGCGTGCACGGCTGATCTTTCGAGCGGTAAAAATCGTGGAAAGTGCCCCACTCGTAAACACTCATTTATCGCGACCGATTGCTACGTACGGATCGGCTAGGCTGAATCACATACAATTATTCGAGCATAAAGCTAGATACGTACCCATCGAACTATGCGCGATCGCTATTATTATCTCAGACGCATCGCGCATTTCGGATGACTAAGCCATTTTCGCCGACCGTTGCCGCGATCGTTTCTTTTTCCGTCGGCCAGTGTATCTCCCCGGATAAAAGATTCGCCCGTTCCGAATGCGGGGAATAATCCGGCGGCGAAGCGAGATTTGCGGGGAAGATAGGTTCTGAAATTCTTTCGAAGCGAGAAGTTCGGTGCGCCCTGCATCACGTTCGTCCTACTTATGGACCCAGGAACGCTACTTTACGACCTATGGTGCAACGGGTCGTTCACAGCGAGCGCAGGTTTCTGTGCCGCCGGTTGCATCGGGCTTCGTAACCTGCACAGACGTACCGACCGCGGAGTAAGTTATGCTCATTGTTGGCTGCACGATCTTAATTGAAAGTCCTTCCTTACCTGCCTCCTCTGACCTCTTTGTCTCCGTTCTTCGTGGCTCGCCGCTTCTTTCTCATTCTCTCCCCCTCTCTCTCTCTCCCTCCCGTCTTCTGCTCTCTGTCGTCTTCTTCATCCTTTGCCGCGCTCTCGCAAGTCGAGTGGCAACAGGATCGAATTATCGCTGAATTATCGCCGCTGTCCGAGGCCAGCGGGCCGCCCCGGCCGATTCTAATCGCTGCACCGGGGTTATGTCATCAGCTTTTCATGACGGGCGACGCACGTGCGGGCGAAACGATAGCTGATACAAGCCATCGGCGTGATAACGAGAGACCGGCAGGCGTGACAAGGTGCAGTTGCGTGCCACGATAGTATTCTCGGCCGTGCGTGCCGCCTGACAATGTCCGACAGCGAGACCGGGCTACCGTACTATCATATGTAATTTCGTTCACTCTATTTATTCAGTGGGTATGTCGAGAGTGGAGGAGAGAGCGTTCTCCTGTCGTTTATCGTAAATTTCCGATAGGAGTTTAGGAACGGAGACAATAGATTCTTCTCTAGCTTCACGCTTGAGGCTCGATTTTCCACAAATTTCCCCCGCAAGCGCGACGAACACATATAATAACGCGAGGACGACGGTCTCTCGCCGCGCTAATAATACAGCGAGCCACTGCCAGTAAACACACTGTTCCACGTATGTGCGCGCACGTAACCCTCGTACGTGCGCCCGTCCGCGCAGTTTTCGCCCACGCGCCCGTCATTTCGCTCTAGCAGAAATCGGCGAATGATTTTAGTGCATCGTCGGTCCTCGCTCTAATCGCACGTTCCGCCGAAAAAACGAGCCGCCACTGACAAATTTCGCCCTCCGCCGCGACACACATCACAATTCGTCACGGTCCAATCTCCGGACACGTAAAAGAGTCGGCCGAATTCGAGCCCGGTTCTCGCTCGAAATATTTTCGTGCGTACCGCTCCGGCCGCGATAAGGAACTTTTTGCATCCAGCGAATACAAGAGATCGCGAAGTGCGCGTTAAGAAGGGCTTGTGATACGCGTAGGCAGTAAAAGGGTAAGATTCGGAAATCTCCGCTAACCGGCGTAAACGGCTTTTAGTGCCGACGGGAAATGAGACTCGTCGGTCTTTATGACCGTTGAATGTCTTTCGGCAGTGGCTCGCTTATAAGTCGCGCAAGATCGAGGTTCAAAAATTGGGTTGAGTCATCGCGTTGAAATAAATCGCGACTGAGAGACGTCGTCGGCGTCGAAATAATTTTTGTTGGGACAAAGTGATCCGATATTATCGAAGCCATTACGGAGGAGGCGAGAGAGGAGGACACCCCTGCGGCACCGAAAGCAGGGGTACCATCCATATGCCTGGACTGCTACGCGGACAGGTAAGGATCTCTTTGTCCGCACGGCAGGACTGGGAAACGCGGTCGTGTCCTGCCTTCGTAATCCTTTTCACCGTCATTGTGGCCTTCCCGGCCACTTCAATGCGAGACCTACGCCTCAAAGGGACTCGTCGCGATGCCTGAGTACTTGACGAGCTGCAGCTGCTACTACCCGCCTCGCAAAGGTGCCCCCGGGGAATCTCCCAGTATTCCGTGTCCCGAAACGCTCGGAAATTGGGAAAATCAGAGGGGGAATTCCTTTGTCACGCAGGCTCAACTTGACTCGCAGTGTATCGAAATGTATCGGGGCTACCGTTTGGGCTGCGTGTCATTGTGTTCGGGGAAGGGGAGCTTTCAGCGTGTACTGATTTTTGTAAGCTGTTCGACTAGGGAATTGTCATACTTGGATTTGTCATTATATTTACTTCGTGTTCGTATCTCATTATGCTTACGGCGAATGGAGTTCTTAATGTGCTGTACTGACTCCTGCAATCGTAAAAGATTGGGTTTTACCCAACTTGGGTGACGTGATATTTAAGACGCAATTCACTGTTATTTCGCTTAATTATGCTCTGCAATTATCGATTTCCACGGTACGATCCCAGACACGCAACCCGGCCGTCGTAAAAGTCAGGCCTTTCGCAACGACGAAACATTATCAGTACGTGCGAGGGTCGGATTCGTGTCTGTAATTGTAAAAACGCGGACCGTTGCGAGGCAATATAAAGAAGTTTACAGCGCGGCCCAGGGTAATGTAATATTCGGTTCACCCGCTATTGTCCTTAACGGCAATGACTGTATCGATCACTGTATTGCTCAAATTACGTGTTCCTTGCCATCGCAACAATTGCTCTGTGCAATTTCGTACGCCAGAGTCCTGCATCGGTATTCAGTTGTTTTATATTTCCGAAGGGTTTACGAGAGATGCTTCCGATGATTTAACATTTTCATTCTCGGTTCTTACAACATAAACGTTCTGTGCCAATGAGTCAAGCGAGAATATAACGAGAGGAAATAATTGCAAAAGCCACGAACTTTAAGACCGCGTCGAATCATCTTGGGCGGTCGATAAAAAAGTTGTGCGACGTCAGTCGAGTGAAATTGATTAACTCCATTGGTCCCGTCGGTCCTTCGAAGTGTGTCACGACTGGATGATGATCCCCTATCGCGTGAAAGTAATCGTCACACGTCGTCGATATAGCGAGTAGAAAGAAGCGGACATCTATGAAAAGACAGTTCGCGACTCGAATGGCTAGTGACAGTGGAGGGGACAGTGGGGGGGAAGAAGGAAACTTTCGCACGCTTTCTTTCTCTTTCAAGCTCATCGAAAAACTTGCGCTACATCCTTTTCCTTTCACCGCCATAACTCTCTCCTCTAAAACAGTATTTTTAACCGGCCGACGCTTCTGTAGACGGTCGGGTGACGCAACCGAAAGATCCACTTTGAGTTTTAGCTATCGGGCTATCGCGCAGGTTTTTTCTTTTTTGCATTCACCTCCTCGCATTCAGCGGCCAGTGGCCACGTTACATTGCGCGCGAGTGAATTTCCGCTTACAATGGGAGTGTATACGGTAGGCCGTGTAACGATGCGATTTCTTCTCGCGTGCTTTTCGCGATTCTCGTCTGCGCAGCGGTCTCGCTGGAAAAAAAACTTCCCGTACCTCCATTCACTCATCGAGCCATTAAAGGCAAACCAATTCCCGCCTCGTAACGATGATGCGCGCGTAGATCTTATAAATTATTTGCCAGCGTCTGGCTGCCGCGAGAAAACATATACTGCCGCATTGTGCTCGCCAATGTTACGACGGCGAGGAAGATGGTAGATATATACTAGTTCTGTGTAACAGTACGTCGACCTGTTACACGCCACCTCGTGAATATGTAAACTTGCTCATCGTTACAGGCTTCGCCATGCTTTTTTTGCTCGAACTAGCGTCAACTTTGAACGTCTGCCACTTTCACCCGGTACTTCCATCGGTCGTTCATGATTTCTTTTCCGAAACGTTCAATTATGACTCGAAGAATCTGTGTGTGGATAAATGAGTTGAAACTTTGTCTGATATTTTTTTCAGGTATTAAGTATCAGGTGTCAGTGAAACAGTAATGAAACGTCTTCCAGCTTAAATTGATTGTATTGTCTAACGTGACAGGCGATAGGGAAAGAATCACGAGGAAATCTGCTATTATCTCTTTACTGTCGCTTTCCCAACCTTCGGCATAAACGCTTTCCACTTTTCCGTAGGTTGCACAATCAACTTTGGCATCGCTCTTGACATTCGGCTCACAACGAGAAAATGCTATTTCTTACCGTTCCAGAAATAGCGCTGACGGTATTAGAGGCGAGCGCATTAGGCGCACGTGCATTTGACGGCCCATTTCTAACGATATGACCCCTTTGTTGATCAACCCTCAACTTCAGCCAAGGGTCGGATTAAATTTTGTTTTTCGCGCGCTCCTCCCTGGCTGCCTGATGAAGCCTCTGTTTAATCGCATAGCAGTCCGAGGGCAAAGGGGTCCAGGATACGAGCTTATGCGCGTGGGTGGCTGTCGGTGGCAACTTTATCAGCAACTTAAATCCAATTTACTGAACGGCCCTGCTGGCCAGTTAGTTAGACAAAACTGCCGCGCTTCATTAACAGTCTTAGCGTCAGGTTTGTTTAGCATACTCCCAGTGCGATGATTGATGGAGGTTCTTGCCTCTATTAACGTCGGAAGTAATTTATGTACGGCGAAAGTCTTCGAGAAATCGTAAAGGCGCGTTAGATGAACGCGAATCGTTCATTACGGCTCATGCTAAATTCGCACTGCCCGCTGAGGTATCATTAGATTGTGCCACTTACGTGTAACATATTCTTTTGTTGCGTTTAATAGCAGTAAACGCTATTGGATCATCTGAGGTGTGAATGGATAGATCCGCGTTTATGATTTTCCCGGTGCGAGTTACACAGTTTTCAATATATGTAACTCGCACGTAAGTCACATTAGTAATTAATTCCGCAACGGCCGGTTAATTGGCAAAAAAAATATTTACTAGAAACTGTGCCTCAATTACGAGCCGAACGATTGTTTACTTCTGCGCATACACCGTCCCGGTTTCCATCGGCATTAATGAGTGAACTTAAAGATCTGTTCTGCTTCCTGTTGCAGCCTGAGCGAATGTTACTTCGCGGGAAAGGGCGCGGCCTTGGTTTTACCACCTAACGAGAGGGCCCGACCTTCGAGGAAAGTTTCAGCGGCAGGATGCGATATACAACAACATTTGCAGTCCATGTTCTACCTGCTCAGGCCAGAAGAAACCCTCAAAATGGTGAGTCGACCTTCCCACTTTCCTCCTTTTCTCATCTAAAAGTCGCAAACAACTTTCCTTCGCAAGTAGCCGATAGATTAGAAACTTTCGCACTAAAAGTACCGAAAGAAAAATTAATTTCTCTCATGCGCCAGTCGAGAGAAAAATTCTTCAAAAAATCGGAATATACTGCGAGCAAAGTCGGGCAGAATTACTATTTCACTCACGTTGCGTCGTACTAGGAGTTGCCGGAAGTCGTGTAAACAACCGGCAGGTATTCGCTACCTGACGTCAAGCAGTCTTGACGAGCTAACTCACGAGACTGCGGCCAATTGCGAAATCCCTTCCGACATAGTTGAACGTATCGCGCGTCTCGTTACGATGGAATTCAATCTGAAGCACGTTTTAAGCGTCGCCAATCTGGCTTCCTGGCGTGCGAGAGTCTCGTGAGAGGGTCTGATCGATGCACGCCATTTAACGATATAGCCATTCGGCACTCGTTATTCGACCGTTTCAGCGAGCGAATTTAACTTTTTGACGTCGATTCGCCCGCCGCTTCCGCCAACTTCTATATCTCGCCCGCACGTAAAGTTCGTGACCCGCTGATGCATATTCGTTATCGAGTGAGCGTCGGGAGAGGTAACTTCGCAGATGGAAATTTATATTGAACCCCGAGGGGAATCCGTGAGTAGGGAGTTTGTCGTCCTTCGAGCATTTTCGGGTTTGGGACGCACTCGTTCGTCGCATCCATCGGACTTCTCGCCCTAGGGGCGGGAATGCTGTAATTAGCGCCTGCGGGGCTAATTAATACATCTCCCGCTCGACAGATGAAGAGATTGACTTTTTCCTCCCTCTCTCGCCATCTATTTAATTTTCGCATCCTCGCACCGCGTATCTCCATACAAAATTCACAAGCCCATTTTCTAAAAATTCTGTCTTCCGAAATTACATTCCCAGGTAGCGATACATTCGCTCTATGATCAGAATGTCATACGAATCCTAGTGCAAGGAAGCTTTGTATTTCGATGCAGCAAACAGGGAGGGGAGGTTTCGACGCGACAGAAATTTCGAGCAGAGCCCTCGAAACTGATGAAAGTTAGCTCGTCGGTGTCGAGGCCCACCCACGCTTTCCCCATCGTCGAAACTCGAACGAAATTGAGTTACACGCCGGGGCGTAACGCGCGAACGTTGTAAATGATCTCTACTCCCAGCGGTACGTGAGTCGGCTGCGAACTAGCATTTCCACCTTTCGCGGCCGGGTGCGTGCGGCAGGTCGACCTGGAATTTTCCACGTGGGATCGTTTCGACTCCTCGCCCGTCCGTCGACACGGTCGTCGTCGTCCTCGTCGTAAGCGTCGTCGCCGTCGCGAAGTGGGCTAAAGGCGACCCACATGTGTTGCGGCCCGACGAAGGCGACGCAACGAGGTCGCGGCCAATCAGAAACGAGCGCTTCCGGTCGCCTGGCGCAGCTTATCGTCGCGTATTTACCCGGCTGGCCTCGGAGACTTGGAAATCCGACGGGTTAGGGCCACGCCACCAGTCGAGTGTCATTGCACTTTGCCGGAATTGATTGAACGCGCCCGCGCATTCTCCGCTCTCTTGTCTGCCGTCCCCGGAGTTCCGCTCAAAAAGCTGCCGTTCGGTACCCATTAACCGGCCAGCCAACTGTTCTCGGCTCCTCTCCTCCTTTTTGCGCGTTGGCCGGCTCGCGAGACAGACCGGGAATTATAGCCTATTCAAACATTGAACGAGCGAGGAACGTCGCGCTGCGCCTGAATGGATAGAAAATTAGCTCGAGTAGCGACTGAAATATGAATAGATTTCCTCTTTCGGGCACCCGGGCACACTCGAAAGAACCGCAGGTTCGTCCTTGCCGGAGGCAGCGCACTCTGTTGAAAAGGAAGCTTGTCACCTTCAATCTCGCAGCTTGTACCTGAGTAAAGGCAAAAAAAAAAAAAAGAAAACGTGCCCCCACGTATTAGAACCTCGACCCACTTAGAGCCACTTCATCATCCTAGTTTCCGAGCGTCGGATAAAAAGGATAGGGTGCTTTCTCTATTTTCAGCCGTTATTCTATCTGACCCCCCGTAGACTTTTTTTTACACCCGAAAGGTCAGAGTTGAGCGACGGAATTATCGAGCGGACGTATTTACAATGTCGCGTCGGCGTACGTAAGCGTTGTAACTTCGCGGTTCAACTGAGCGCTAACGGTCGTCGGATCGTAGAGGGTAATTAACATTCGAAAATTCGTGCAAGGAGCTCTCGTCGGTAGAATTAGCTTTAATTAGAGTCGATCAAGCGACAAGATGAAATCTCGCCCGCGCGAGGAGGGCTGCCGAAGATTGGCTGAAAACTTTCCTCCTGCGCCTCTTTATCGTACAATCGGCAATTTCGCGGTTAAGCCTGTTTCGAGACTTAACTCGACTTCCAGGCAATTCCCCCTCTCCGCCCCCCCCTCTCTCTCTCTCTCCTCTCTCCTCACCAATCAGCAATTTTCGTGGTTAGGGTCGCCTCCGGGGCTCGTCTCGAATTCCGCCACGATTCGCCGCGCTTTCTTGATAAGTGTCAACCACAAATTATTGTTGACGCAACCCGTCGCATCGTTGCACAGCGCGGGGTTAAAAATGTATTATCGAATTACACGATATTCGCCGTAAGAAATTGCACGGATTACATGGCTGAAAAATGTCCCAAGAACGAAACAGCGGTGGAAGTTAAATGATGGAACTTGCACGTCTTTCCGCTCCTTCCCGTTCGCTCGATTGCGCGATCGTTCTTTGTTAGGGCTCGCTCGGAAGATGAAGATGACGACAAAGAGTGCCATTCTCGAATCGAAGATCTCGAGCGAGTTTGCCCGTCCCGTTCGGTCGGCAGTTGAGCAACTCTCGCGGTATTCATCGTCGGGCCCGCTCGAGTACTCGTTGAAAAGAGAATGGAGGGACGGTGTACAGTTGGTTAGCGCGATAAATGCAATCCCCCGAGAGCAACACAATATATATCGCCGCCGATCGTCCTTCTCTCTCTCTCTCTCTCGTTCTGTCCAGCGCGCGCTCTCAGACATACTCTCTTTTTCTCCCTGCTGCCTCATCTCCAGCGATGCCGCCGTTTTGCTCTCGTTAGAATTCTCGCATTTCAATCGGCGATCTCGATCAACGTCCGGCAACACGATAGACCCATCTGTACGCATTAACTGGCGATCAAGCGTCGACAAAGCAGAACCGCCTACGGGAGCACTCACTGTCACAACGATTGCTGCGAGGAGAGAATCGAAGAGAGACGGCGGATAAGAGGCAAGATGAGCAACGAAACGAGCGCGGATAGGAAAAATGGCTAGGAGCCGGGGGTATGTATACCGGTCAAGGGATATCAACCCTCCGGTTGAGACTGGCGAGACTCCCGCGATTCTTCTCCGATGCAAATCCGACGATTAATGACAAACCAACCGCGATACGCGTGCAATATTGTTGCCGTCGCTCGCTGCCTCGTAAATCGTCACGATACGATCCGCGGGCATGAAGGAAGCGGATATCTGCGGAGGGAGAGGGAATGGAGCGAGAGGAAGATAGAAGGAGAGAGAGAGAGAGAGAGGGTGGAGTCTGGCAGGACACGTGGGCGCCATTATGGGCCGCGTATTATTTCCAGCGTGATCGTCGGGCGCGTAAATCTCTTCGACGTCGCGCGAAGATTCTCGATTATCGCGAGAAACGAAGTTGTAATAGGGTTGCAATGGCGGATCGTCGTCGGCGAGGCACGGACGACGAAGGGGTGGCGCGGCGAGAATGGCGAGGATCGCGGCTGCAATTTTCGCAAACTACTGCCTTCGCCGTATGGAGTCCTGCCTTTTTTCGATCCGTCGGGATTTATTCGTTAAGCTCTCGGATTACGGGACGTTAGCGGCAGCAGTCATTGTGGTCGTCCTCGTGAATCTCCCGCGGTTGGCAGATGTCCTTCGGCGAGGCGGAGGAATATCTCGGTGGCACCCGTGTAAAAATAGTAATCATTTATTTTTTAATACCTTCACCTTAATTCTACTCATCGCAGCGTTGCACGGTGTCAATTCGATAAGTGTATCCCAGACATGATTCCTATCGTATAGAACGGAATGTCGCGTACGTTGTTAACGAATGATCCGATCCCGCAAGCGTCGAACTTGCCAGTGGCAGCGACGAAAATTTCGTGGAGCGGCTTAAAATCATCGTGCGCGGGGTGTCGGCTCCGGGAGATCGTGCAACGAGAAACTGGCTCCCTACAAGGACAACGAGGTAAGGGGGACGGTGCGATTGGCTACAGGTCGTTTCGTCGACTGCTTTTCAGCGGAGAGAGAGGAGCCCGTTACTTTTTATGCCCGCACTTAAACTTACGCGCTCTCGCAACTCGCCCGCCCGGGCCCCGGACCTTTTATACGGAAAGGGTCAGCGACCTCGGGGACCATTAATCCGCACTCGCTAACCCACTTCCGGTGCTTTATGGCGCACTCGAATCTGCATCGCCCTCCTTCGCCGAAAATAAAAAGAATCCGATCGTCCGGATCCTGCGCCCGGATTTCGGCCAGCTATTCGCCCGCTGCACTTTTATTGCGACTTAACGTGCCGCGACGGCGATCGTTTCGCAAAAAATTGTGCCCATAACGTAATCGCGGGGAGAACTGCGACGACTGCGTCGGTACGCCGCGCGCGAGTCGGACGAACGATTTCGAGCGGCCATTATCGATCCGCGCCCAGCGTCACATAAACCTGAATTCCGTTTACCCGGAAAGTAACTTTGCTCTGGAAAGTGCCAACTACAGCCGGCACCGATGATTAACGGCGACGCCCGGAAATTCGTGTCCAACCGGTCGACTCGAGCCACGATACTGTTCGTTGCTCTCGAAGCTAATCCTTCGCCTTCAAAAATTCCCGCCATTCCCCGCTGCTTTCGGCTCGTTCGCCGCCGCACACACACGTTTCTTCGAGTGTGCGTCCGTTCTTTCCGACCAGCCGTGGGACGGAACTATCGCGATAAATTATCTTCGCCCACGCGGACTCTTGCTTTTCCGGGGTTTCGTAAGGTCAAGTTAGGCGATAAAACCGTGTAAGCGTCAATGCGCCTGAACGATCGACTTTGCGCGAATCAGGCCTTAAGGCCTCCTCGCGACAAATTGCCCGATCGTGACCTTCGGATATCACTGGCTAGATACGAATTTATTGCGCCCGATACGGCCATCCTTGAACTTGCCTCGTCGTCCCGCGTATCGCCGAAAATTATCCAGTCTCTCCTTATTCTCAACCGCTCCGCCAGCTTTCGTCATCGGTCGAACGTGTTTCATAAGTCGTATGCCGAACCTTTTCCTTCGCATTCCGTATCGAAGCTGGAATCTCAGCGGCGTGTCGGGCAGCTTTTTGTAAAGTTGTCGTCTGAGTTCAACGGTCATGGCCCGAAGCGAGACTAACCCAAATTCGTGATGGACTCGATGTGGAGCGATATCGCGGAGCTGGAACGTAGAAGGTCTAATTTCAATTCTGACGTTCGCCGATCGAAACTGGGCTATCGGCCGGCACTCGAACGGGCTAAAACGGGTTTTACGACTGGCTTCTGGCCACCTTCGCCCGTCGTTTTTCTTCAGCGCCCGCTTAGCCTCCACGATTCTTCTCCCTGCTTCTTCTCGCCGATGCCAGGCTCGCCGCGAGAGACCCTTCATGAAAATTCATTTCCTCTCCTTCCGTTTCCACGCAGCAGGCGGTGCACGTTCATTCTTTCTCGGTAAGTATCCAGTGGCACGTCTCTCGGTCGTTCGATATCTTCGACTTCGACGTCGACAGTCGATCCTCGAGTTCCTCAACTTGCAGCCTTACCGTTTCTTGTCTCCGTACAGAATTCATACGTGTACTTAAATGCCATTCATTGCAATGTTCAGATATAATACACTTTCATTCTTCGACGATAAGCTGCAGTAGTTTGTCAGTATAAGGCTCCATCGTTTATATCTTAGCGGATTTCTCTATTTGTACCGTATGCCATTACATGTACCTACACATTCGGTTGTTTTCCCGTTAAAATAAGGTTTAACGGCGAGTGCCGTATGTTCGTTAACCGCGAAGATTTTTTCGTCGCCAGTCCCGCGATTTTCGCTAATGGTCAAGATTTTTCCGTTACCAGTCCCTCTTTCAAACGGTCCTGCATAATTCTGACGGGATAGCGCGTAGAAGCGAACGCTTGTAAGCGTTACCATACATACAGCATGGCGTATCGATGTCTCTTTGGGTACCCGTTCACCTTCGCTCGGGCAGGATGCCGTGAATTCGTAAAAGCTCGGCCAGCAAGCGTAATCGAAGCGGTACGGCGTTCGTCGAAATTTTTCTGCCATTCGTTATATGCCCATGACGCATTTTCAATTTAGCAACATAGCCTGCGGCGGGTCGTTCGTTACCTCATGCTCATTGGTACGTGGCAAAATATGTCTATCGTGACTCAAACGGAATCAATTTGGAGAAAGTTATGTCAAAAGAATCGTTTCCGCGTCGGTAATTATTAGTCAACGTGCGTTATCTAACGGCCAGTATTTTTCTATACCGACTCTGTAGCGCACGCGCACCGCAGCTCCGTTCGGTCATTATCTACGATAATGAATAATGAGAGTCGCGCTCAGTCGACTGCATCTTTCCGTTGTCAATTTGGCGTCGTAATCAGTCGGCAGGGACACAATTCAGTTACTTTCGAGAATTGTTAATTTTTTCCCTACCGTAGCTGAGTTTCTGACTTACCCAGAAGGGAGAGTGATTTATTCAGCGTGTTCCACGCCGTTGCACATCGCTCGCCACAAACCCGGGCGTGTACACATGCAGCCGCACTGCACGCACACAAACACACTGTGTGTGTGGTTTTCTCAGAGTGACTAATGCCACAACTTTTTCTTCGCCAACGATTTTTGCCATCGGAACGACGGCGACGAGTCTCGTTACGATTTACCGCCGACAAATTCGATGCTTTGTCGATCGCATCTCGTGACAGATCAAAAAGACTGCGCCAACCGCGAAAACGCGACTCTCGGAGCGCAAAGGAAACGTGCTACTCGGCAATTGTTTTCTTAAAGCGACAGTGTCAAGCTCGTCATAGAAATTATGTAGCATGACTCGAGTTCGATGAATGACTCGTCAGTCAGTCATAAGATCGAGAGAAACTGCTCTTGACACGTCTCAGGCAAGGGCAAGTAAACAGTAAATAGGAGCGAGTACGCCGCAGTACAATTACGCAAGTTAAGAGTATCAACTTGTACGAGACATATAATCCACTACGGTACGTCGAAAATACGCAATGTCAAGAATTGAAGAACTCTTACTTTGCTCGACAAGTGGCCGGGGGAGTAGTCGGTTCGCGCGAAACGAGACTGGCGAACTTTACAATGAGTGGGAATGCGTACAAAGTGTTTATGATACGCGATGCCCTCCCGAGTTCGGCCGTGCGTCGTTCCATTGGTGTCACACGATTGTCTCGAGAGTCTCGAGTATCTCATTGTGACCGGTTACGACACACTTTCGACACGGCGGGTGCACGTGATGCCTCGCGACGAAGCATCGAAGCTATGGTCCCCCCCGCCGCACGTGACATCGGAGAATGTCCGCTAACGAGCCCCGAACCACCAGAAATCCAAGAAACGCTCTGCCCTCAAAACGCGAACCGTTCTCACGCGTTTGATTTCCCGAACCAATCGCGGCCGCCGATTGCGCAAGCCTGACGCAAGAACCATTGCGAAATCCGAGAGAGATTATTAGACAGCAGCCAGGTTCAAAGTAACGCGAGTCGCGAACATTGTTGATCTTTCGGCTGGGCAAGTTAAGTGGTCGGCGGTGGTCAGTGCGGATAATGTCGGGTCACGCGGATAATGCCGGTAAGTTTCTGCTTAGGCCGTTATTAAGGTACCGGTCCCGGTAGGGCTTGCAACAGCACGTCGTGGCACATTGTAGCACATTGTAGCACATTGCAACCGAAGTAGTTCCATGGAAAAGACGCGGAAGGAGCGTTGTTAACGAGAACCGGAGCACACGCCGAAGCCCGGAGGCACGTGGCACTTCGGTCGCAACAGACAAGAGAATTTCTCCTGCTCCTGTCTCCTATGCAAATACACGAAAGGGCACGCACACCGTTGTCCCGAGTCCCGGGCATCGATGCAAGTCCGCTTTCATTAGTGTTCAAAGTTCGTGTGACACCGTACGTGATTCGTTTCGCCTTAACCCCAGAACGGTACCGGCCTTACGTGCGCCGACGTAAATGGCGAGCGAGTACTACTTGAATTTCTATTAGCATAAATTTCGCTCGCGCCCCGCCGTTCTCCGGGCGAATTATCGACGAGCGAGCGATTACAGCCACTGATTTGTGTCGGTGCGTACCGGAGGCTGTGTCAGGCTACCTTCGCGGACGGTGATAAGAGGACTTTTCCTCTCCAGTTAAGTGGAGAGCCTAAGTTTCAGTCTGGTCCTTATCACGCGGCTAGGCACCATCAATTTTTCGCTGTCGGAGAAAGTTCTGCGGACGAATACTTTTTCGCCGCTATACGACGATATTCTCTCACACAGCTGCTATTGGCGAGAAGAAAGAGATAAGTCGTGAACTTGTAACGGTTGCGGTCGCGAACACGTTACGTCACGAACTGGTCACGGCCTCGTCGTCAAAACTTTGCAGCAGCGCTTCTCGCGCAATTCGTCACGGTCAGGCCGAAATCGCGAGCGATTCGGCAAAAAAAGGAAAAGGAGACTTTTGGCAGAATTCGTTTGTCATTTGCGAGGGAGAGAGGAAGAGAGAGGAAGAGAGAGGGCGGAGGCTCGTTGCGCAATGCGGACGCGTGTCAAAATATTCGTTGCGCTTTTGCGTGACTTAATCGCGGCCGCGAAAAAAAGAGATCGCGATTGCGTGAGCGTTAGCACGAGCCCGAGCTCGACGGTTCGGTAAAAAGAGCACCGTGTGCGATCTGGGACGTGGGATCTTAGGGCCCTCGTTATGCGAAAGGATGCCTCGGTTATTTGCGAAACTTCGCGGACGGAAGGAGAAGGAACGGCAGAAGTTGACTCGGGACGTACGTAACTTCGCGTGTCGCTTATCAGGAATTTTACACGTCCGGGGCGCGTGTAAAAGTTTAGGCGCCAGAAGTTCTCGCTCGTGATTTTTAGCGTAGATTTCACGGTAGACCAGCGAACCTCGCTAATTGGCGTGTAACGCGCTCATCGCGCCGAGATATATTCGCGGCCGTTAGCGTGAAACGAGTCCGGGTCCGCTTCGATTTTTCTAATTGCGCCGCTTGTACGCAACATGCCGGCGAGAGGTATCCTTCGATGAGTCACTTTATTACAGTGAACGGCGGCGGCCGACGATGATTGCGTCGATTCCGTTTCTGCTCGATCATGGAATTGTCCCTTTGTCTCTGGGAAGCGGGGTAGGTCCGATTTCTGGAGACGCTGACGAAAGCGGTCACGATATCGACGGACGTTTCACTTCGCCTGGCAAAAGTTTAATTGCGCGGAAAGGCGTAGCTATGGCCTCGGCGAACGAAAACAAGGGACCGGGACCCCGTTCATCGAACCCTTCCTTCCTTAACTGAATTACATCGACCGGAAACTTTGTGTTTATTGCCTTCTGCACTTTGCGACATTTTCCCGGTACGCTGGCAGAGCTAAGCCGAGGCAGTCTCTTTCCGAGCGGTACACAAAAGTCGAGCACGAGCGGGCGCGACAATGAAAGTCGTCTCTTCGAGGCCTTCGATAATGACTTCCTCGTGCGTCACCTTTTTTTGGATGACGTACGAGTTTCGCACGGGCATGCAGTTTAAGCGCGATCGGCCGAAGAAATGCGAGCGTGACACATTTGAATGACGCAAGCCTTAACAAGTATTGTGCGTGCATCGGCCCGTTGGTGCGGAAAGGAGAGAGGAGAGGCGAGATGGAGAGAGACGAAAGGAGAGCGACATTTCACTTTACGTTTAACTTTTCCTCCTTCGCCTTTATGCGCCACTGACATTTTACGCGTCGCATAAAGTCACAATGGCAGAGAGCCGGAGGTAGCCTCAAACGGCGGTGGCTGTTCGCAGTTGCTTAGGGCCGCTCTTTAGAGAGCATTCCGTTCCAGCTGGTCCACTTATTACCCTTGTAAAAACTCGTTACCTGGCCTGCAGCCGAGATCTGGCCGCCGCCGAGAATCGCTTCGAGCTCGAGCTCACCTGTCCAAGCTGTAATGTTGCTATCCTTACGGTCGTTTACGACTGGGACTCGCCGTGGAAACGAGAGTGCATCCGTTCCTTCGAGTGCGAGTACGATTTTTATCCCTCACCCGCCAAGTTTTTCCCCGCTCCCTTTTCCGTCCCTTCCCTTTCCTTTCCATCCCTTCCCCTTCCCCCTCATCGCACGAACCTTTTTCGGTTCCTCTCATTTTTTTTACTCCGCCGTCTCCTTACCTTTTTTGTTTCTCTCGCGGCGAGACGGAATCTTGTCGAGCGGGTCAGAGAACAATGCAAACCCTTTCGTTGACCTCAGGCTGCACGAAACAGATATTTCGTGCGGCGTGAGAAAAATTACGGTTATTGTTGCTCGGTCATGAAAGGTACTCAACGTTAAATCACCTTCCCAGAGAAACAGAGGTAAGAAGGATGGAGTGAGAAAACGAGAGAGCGAGGAAGAGAGAGGGAGACAGAGGGAGGCGTGTAACGGTATTGTGTAATGACTAACACGCCAGACAACATGATTAATGCCAAGACCACCTCCGCGTTATAGATTTAGGCGCATTACAATGATAATGGGCACAGTGACAAATTCATTTTTCACGCTCCCGTCCGCACAACGGCATTAGCCGTATTCAGCCTACGAGCTCGAACAAGAAACGCTCGCCAAATCGATTCGTCACATTGTCGAATTAGCGTTCGAACATTTCGAGCCCGTAAACGGGACACTTTCTCTTCTCGCATCGTTCGCCTTACGCCGTTCCCCGAGCAAATTTTCCTTGTTGCGCCGCCCTGGCGCAGTGCGCTCCGACGATTTTCCGCTCCATCGGCCGATCGACTGTGCACGATCGCCTATCGCGAGCCCTCCCTCGCTCGCAATTAGTATTCTTTCGAAGACAATTCCGATTCCCTGAAAGGCACTTTCACCGATCCGCCGTCCGGATAAATCAGCCCGCCGCCACCTGACTCTCGCTTTCCTCGCGCGGACGCTGCTCGGCCGATGAGGAAAAAGAAAAGAAAAAAAGGTGTGCACGCCGAACAAAGGAGAGGAGGATCTATTATTAGCGCCGTAGCGATTTAGTATTATTTCCAGCGAGCGTCAGCCGAGCTGTGCTACCAACGGTGCCCTGAAGAAGGAGAGGAGAGGCTCTCCCGGGCTTCCAACAATTAACACCGATCTCGAGATGAATTACCCGGCCGCCTGTAATTAAGTACTCTATGCTCGCCCGGTCTCTTGCCTACCGGCAGTGGGTTAAGCTCGGCAGCCGTTCTACTCGGCTTACCCGACTTCGCGACATCCGATAAACTTGCTCCACTTTCGAAAGGGCCCCCGTCCGTCGTAACCTTACCCGGGTCCTTTCTTTCTTCTCTCCTCTCCTTAACCGTTCTGTAATCTTCGTGAAAACTGGTTCGCGTCGGCCGCGGCGCCCCGAAGCCGGCTCGAAGCCCGCTCGTTCGTCGACGGCGACACCTCTCTCGAGACCGAGGGGGGACACAATGGCCGACTCGACCCTAGGAAAGGCGCTTCGCTTCTCGCCTCAATTTCTTGCCAGGCTTCGCGCCTTCGTTCGTCGGAAAGATCGTGCTCGATTTTCTTTGCCGCGAGTCGGCGTGAATCATTCGCTCGCTAGGTGCGTCGAATTGTGTCGATCCGCGATCGATGTAGAAGATACGCGGCAGATAGAAGGCGATCAAAGGAGTGTCGGCTGATAAGGGGGTACGGTACACGCTTTGATTATATCGATAAGGCGAAAGTTGCACAACCGAGTTTCTTCGGGGAGGTGGAGGGCGAGGTGCATGTACATCCTTTTCGCGAGTGGGAAAAAATGGCGGCAGTCGAGGTCAGCGCGGTACAGGTGTCCCTTTGATGTGGGTTCAATATACGTTTCACGTTCAAAGCCACGTACGGATTCCCTCTTTCTGCGCCGGTGGCGGTGCCCGCCCGTCTTCGATTGAGAATCGACGGATGTCTGCGGTAAGCCAGTGACGTGGACGCGAACTCCCTCGGTGTCATCCCGATGTAATTGGATCGCCATGAGAAAGTTCAAAGCCCTTGCCACCTTCCGTGCCCGCTTTTGCACCCGAACGAACATTCACCGCATCGCAGGGCTCACTTCGATGATAAAATGCGACTCGGACTTCTTTCTCTTTCTCTTTCTATATCTCTGTCCCTTTCTTTTTTCTTGCTGACAAATGGCAATTTGACACACGCAGCAGATCAGCTTTATTACATCACACGCGCTTTACAGCGTAATCAGCGGAGCGACTACTTTATTTTAAGCTCGGGTGTGAGGGTGATAGCAAGTGGATAATCACAGTCGCGTGATTTAGATCAAATTTCGCGATAAACGAATGCAAGGTCGGTGGGGTCGACTAGAGTCACTCTAAACGCGACGTACCTTCGATACGCGTACTTTCGCGCATTCAACGGAAACTGAAACAGCTCGCATTCCCCCGCACTGAATCACGCCGGCAAATTCGCTGTTTTGCGCTGCTCTCCGGGTGCATTTTTGTCTCGCCAATTATGGGTACCTAGAAAGCGGTGAATCGGATGACTCATTATTCAGGATTCATTCTGCCATCGATATGCCAGGATCCCGTCTCATTTCGAGCAGGATCTCGACTCTGTTCAGCGATCGGCCTTGAATGCTTGCTCCGGCAGGAATTTAATGACTGGATGACCATCCGGCGGCGATGAAAAAAAAAGCGGGAATTGGGCCGGTCACGTGGTGCGAGCCGGTCGGACGATGACCTTCGGAAGGATCCTCCGCGATCGCGGCGCACCTCGTCAAGGACCGCGGGGGCCTTTTTATCAGGGGGCCCTTTCAACTCGGGCACCGAACCGAATCCTTCGAGATGCCGAGCTGCGCGCGATTCGATTTCTGGCGGGCTTCATGAGCGACCGAAAGTGAGAACGTATTCTCAGAACGGGATTGGAGAACAATTACGGTCTAGCTGGCTAGAGGGGGAACCCGACGATCGGAGGAAAATTATCTTGGAATTCGGACGCGTAGGCAGAGTCCGGCCAGAAACAAAGGCACTCACCGACTACGTGCGAGCAGCCTCTACTTTTTATTCCCCAATTTTTAAGTCGCTTTTTTTAACTGCCATCTCTGTTCAATATCCAGCCGAGGCAATAAGCATTCCTCGAAGCCGTGCGTTGAACCGTAAACTTTACACAAAGCGCGGTCCCCTCCTGAGCTAGATGTAATGGAAAACCCGATTCTGCCTTGTGCTTCCCACGGCGCAGGTTCCTCCAGAAAAAGTCTGCTCTGCCTCGATATCGCGAGGCGGTCCGTTTCCCGATTTGCCCGCGAAATAAGAGAAACGGAAACGATTATTTGGACAACCCAGTTGCGCGGTAATGACGAAGGCTCGTATCGGCCGGAAATTGGAATTCGGTAAAAATGATCTGCTTTCCGATCTGCATTTAATTTCAGCAGGAAACGGATCCTCACCTCTGTCGGCCGGTTTTCTCTTCCTTTGTCTCCCGGGCGCGCTCGAACGCGGCTCGTTTTCGATCATTACCCGACCGATATCGGCCGATCGGGATAAATCGATCCATCCGCGGCGAGAGTAATCTCGCCTCCTAAGGAGGAAGCGTGCGGAGGGGCGTGCTCTCTGTACGAAACTGACGGAGAGAAAGGGAGTGGAAGAGAAATGGAAAGCCCTCCGTGGAAAAGTAATCTGAAACGTGCTGTGCTCGTTTGATCGACCGGCGGCAGGCACATTGGCGGGGACCGGAAGCGATCGATACGCGCGAAATGTGAGAAGCTCTCTGCCAGGTTATCTCTCCCGATTATCCTACGAGAGATAACGACGCACACAGATATACGCAATATGTATGCGCGCGTCGAGCCCGTCGAAAAGATAAGCGGGTCCGCGACGCAGACGGGAGGCACTTGGTCGCGTCAAACTATTTTTGCGCCTCCGCGCAACCGGTTACCGAATTTTTATCAGAGCCCCCCGTCGAAAGACTCCGCACAATACGTACAATGCGCCCCGACCGTACATTACGCTCTCGCTCGGAAATTGATCCCTGCGCGACTCCTCGTCTTCTCTTTTTTCCTCGCTGGCTCTGCGCTGCTTTTAGCGTCCGACGAATCAATGTTGCTACAGTTCGAGGCCATTCATTTCGCTACGAAGTTGCGACGACCTTATTTGGCCGCCGCGGTAGTTCGCTTCGCGAAGAGAGACACGTTGAGTCATCGCGTCTCATAAACGTTGCATTTCGTCTCGCTCCGGCTCTTTAAGGGTTGCAAGCCGTCGGCCCTCGCGATCGATGCCGGAGCCTTTCCACTCTCCATCTCCATTTTGCTTTCATGCCGCGGGCCGCGCGGAGGGCCCCATCCGCGTTAACCAGTCGACGCTAAGCTTTTGGAGAACCTCTCCAAGGTCATCTCTCGACGTCGAGGAGCCTTGATCACGCCACCCCCCTCGGGGACAAAGCTCGTTGTCTTTTGAATGGACGGATTTGTCGGGGGGGGTGCGCGCACCCAGTATCATGTCGGGGAGTTTTACCCTCTCGCTCGTCGACTGGAGAGCAACTCGAGAGATAGAAATACGAGGACTCGTAAGGTACCCGCCGTTCGCCGGCACGTAGCGAAACTTGCGATTTAAACAGAAGGGCTTACCGGGCCTGCCCTTGTATACCTCGACGCTCGATTCCGTTAGATATCGCTTCTTTCCGAGCTCGGATAGACCGTCCTCCGTCTTTCGACCCTTCGCTCCGGCCGAGACCCGCCGCAGGCCTTGCCAGGCACGTTCGCGGCCCAGAAATGTCGAAACGTGATCGCGGCTTCCGCGGTGAATTATTATGCCCGCCCTGAGGAGCTCCGGATCGTCCGTTAGCGGCTGATCCGCAGCGGACAACATTCCCGCCACGTACGTGCACGCGAGAGAACTCGTGCATGCCTCGGCCGCGAGACACAGTCGAAGGTATCTGGCGTGAATTTATTCCCGCTTAAAGAGGATGAGCCTGTTGCGCCGGATCGATGAAAAACCGCCGACGTTTTCGAAAAGTTTCTCAAGATTATATCACATGCCGATAGACCGCTAGGAAGTGACGTACGATCGGCGGCCAGATAGAAATCTTGGTAAAAGTAGGCTTTGTTCGAGAATATAGGAGAACGAGGATGTAATAATAGAAAGTAAATATTGTTACGGCGAAAGGGACTGACTTTGTAGTACGAGAGCGGTACGGAATTGAATAGTGTACTGCGTGATTGTAGGTAATGGAAACGATCGATTCTCGTGCAATTCCCTCAGAGTTCGCTTTCATCGGCGACGAGCGCCGCTGTGTTGAATACAGCGTCAGAGGCCAGACAGACACGAGGAAGCACGCACCGCGGAACGATCGTGCGACGATCGTGTGCACGCTAAGCGATCGACGATCGAGAGAGAGATGATCGAAACGCTTTCACGCTGGCCTTTCGCGCCCCATGATCGCCGCTCCTTCCTCGTGGGATCCTCGTGACTCCTCGACGATAGGCTCGGGATATCGGCAATGAACGACCTACCGAAGCAGAGTCCGCCTATACCGGTTGCAACCGCTCTTCGAAACTGAATTGCAACCGGCCGACTCTCGGACGAGCCTGCCGAGAGACACTTGTCGCCCATGAGAATATCGATCCCCCGATATTGAATAATAAAAGAACTCTATCCCGGTCGCCGTGTCGAGATCCGATTATTTCTATTTCGAGCTCCACGCCGGGGGTATCGATCAGCTTATCCGCGAACAGCCACTGTTGACGATTCCAGTCGTTCTCACCTGCGGAGGAGGCAGGCAAATAGCGAGTGGTGAGTGTCGACGTCGGTAATCAGTAAAACGGTGCGGTAAGTGTTTTGGCTGTCACCTGCATCGGGCGAAGGAATGGCAACTACGTTTGCATTGCTCCGGCAAACACGAGCCTATGTCTTCGCTCGTTACCGCCGGCCTACGTGGAAGGAAAGGAGATGAGATGCAGGAGTAAACGTGAGCTGAGTAAACGCGACCTTGGCTAACTCGCGGCGCGTTAATCTCGCCTCTGCCCTCCGCAAGGTCGCGACGTACGACGAAGAATCGGAGATTATTCCTGCACGGTAACGCCAGTCGTTGCCAATGCCGTTCCTGCCTGCGTTCCCTAACTCGTCGCCAGGCCGTGCTCTCCTCGAGTACTGTCTGGCAGAAGAGTAGCGCAAGGAGGAGGAATGGCCGTCTGGAGATGCTATCGTCCTCCTAACTGCGAGTTATGCCCCTGGCGCATCAAACTCTTCCTCTCGTTCGCCGTGATCCTCTTTAGGTCTCTGCTTGCTTTCGATAACGATTATCTCGTGGGCGGATAATGAGGTTTTTTACGTCGACGAAAACGCTCGAAGCGGCTCTCTCGGTGACTCGAGAGAGAGAAGGCAGATGATGCTCAAAGTCGCGGTATCCCTCGTGGCCATATTTGTCGTCTAGGAATATTCGCAATTTTTTGCCAAGTCTGTCGCTGCGCACGGGAAGATTTGTTGACCATCGATTACGGTACATCGTCGGATACAGTTAGAGCGAGGAGTAGATGTAAATCTAATTGTTCGATTTCCTGCCTCGTCTCCTCTATCGCGACTCGACGGATCTATCGAGACACACGAGCCGCAAAGGGGGGATCGAATATGTAATGGCGCATAGGAGCGCGGTTCTCTCTCGCAATCTTGTATCTCGTATCGCGCGCAGACACGTGTTTAATATATATCTCTCCTCGATATGCGGACGCTTGTATGTCCTCCGTATGCTCACCGTGTAACGTACGCGCGCGCGCGCGCGCGCGCACACACATTGACCCGACGAAATGCTCTTAGCGGTGTACGATCGTGTACAGACGTTTTCGTATGCATGGATGTAAGTGGGTCGCCGTATGTCATACGATTATGCACCTAATGTCCGAAGCGAGCGTAAATGTACGGGGAAAACGCAATCGCATAACCGGCGCGCGGCTTCGAGATATCGATCTGAGCCACTGCCGCGAGACAATATGTAAAAGACGCATAAATCGTCGAGGTAAACGTAACTCGCTACCGCGACGTTTGAAAGCTCGGCTCATTTTTCTGCTCTATTTGCCGCGGAGGAGAGGCGACCGCCGATCTGAAAGGGCGGAGAGAGAATGTCCGGCGGCAATTTGTTTCTAACGCGTCGACTTAATTGTTCGGCCAGACGACGCTCGTTACGACGGACCTGTAATCATTTTCGCCGGTGGGCGTGTTCCGTAATCATTTTCGCCGACGTTTACTTTTCCCGCGACCGTCGGTAATTCCGCGGAAAGTTTTGGGCGTGTACCGTCGGCGAGGCTAATATGCGAAATGAAGGTGCGTCGAAAGAAGTAGCATCTTCGTTGCCCTGTATGCTCTCCCCGTATTATTCCGTCGTCTTCAGCTTCGCGAGAGAAAGTCAGGCGAAAACGCGAAGACATCGACGGCAAGTTATTTTGATGTACGTACGGAATGAATCCAACTTCCACTGGTATGCGTTCCTCTGCGGAACATTGCCGCATGGACGCGTACGCTTTCGACAAAAGTATGACGATGCTCGTTTGCGATTTAGCTGTTTCGCCAAATTGACGCCTCCCCGGTCGCTAATTAAGAGACGTACTCGGCTCGAAGATGGATGGGGAGCGGTAGGTGCGAAGCTGTTACTTTCACGCGTACGGCTCGGAATTCGCGCGGAAAAAAGGATCCGACGTCTCTCTTTACGTGGGCAACGCCTCGTGGCTGTCCTTCGCAAACGAAACTGGGACTATCGACCGGCGAGCGGTTTACGCAAGAAAGACGGAAGAAAAGGCGCTGGCATCTGACCTTTTTGCGGCATTGAAAGCCAAACTGATTGATAGACGCGGGCACCGTTATTCGGGCTCGATGGACTCTCGATCGCCGCGATCGGTAATCGGCCCGTAATAGAGGAATTTCGAGCTCAATTTCTGCGGGCCTAAAATTTTGTCGTCTCCGGTGGCAGACTTCGTGCGCCGATGACGGTGATTGAACTTACGCAATTATTACGAGATCGCGAGGAAACTGGCGAGGCAGGGCAGGCTGCGAGGCATAAATAAGCGTATGCCCATATCGGAACGGAAAATTGTAGCAGTCGTTTTGGTTGCACCGCAACGAACGCCCGGCTTAATTATCCACCGACGGTTAAGAGCAAACCTTCTTTCCACCGTCGACGTTCTTCCGTGCGTTTTCTGAGTAGCGACTGCGGAAGGAAATATGCGCGCCGCTCGGTTTATGGTATCCCATAAGAAGACGTAGGCCAGCTAATTAACCGTTTAATGGGGTTAAGTGCGCGTAATTACCGGGCCAGGAAGTGCAACGCACGGCCAGTGGCTAGTAGGCATATCAACGACGCTTAAATTAACCCCGACGTCGTTGACCTCCAAAAAAATCGGCCCAAAGTGAAATTTACCTCTTCCTCCGAACAATCATACGCCTCCGCCGGACGTCGATCGTTATTCTCAAGATATTTAGGTTAGCGGCGATAGCTTTGTCCGACGATCGCATGCGATCGGCATTCCGAAGAAACGAAATCGTACGGAAAGTGAACATACGTCTTTAGGATTGACGTTTACGGAATCCTGGATGCGCGGCAGTGAAATCAAAGTTTCTTTGCCTCGCTTCAATTACGATCACATATTTTACGCTCTTCGCCGCGGTAGTCACGAGCGAGCGAGCATATCGAGAAGACAATCTCTGTGGAACATCTCGTCATTGTTTTTTCCTACTCCGTCGCGACCGTTATTCCCCGCAAGAGAGCTCTCATGCTTTTTCGCCGCGGCCGAAAGAAATCCGCCGCGTAACGACTTCTTCCCTAATCTTTTTCCGCGCCGCAACGATCGCGCATGACCAAAAAGTATCGCTCCGCGCGAGGAGTGCAGGAAGTCTGCGGCGCAATCACATCGATCCTTCACTCGATAATCTCGCCCGACGTATAATTCACATCTTTTTTGCCCTCTTACTCATATCTCCCCGAAACGGTTCTTGCCATGTAATTCGAGCGAAGTGTCTTTCTTTTGTCCCTCATCCCTCCTCTTATCTCCCCTTCTTGCCGCGATACCGGATCAGGTGCACTCGACGACTAGACGGAGGGAAGTATCCGTAGCATGTGGACTCCGGCGCTCGTAACGTTTTCTTTCCCGCACTTTTTATTCCTTAATTACCGTCGGCCGATCGGCAACATGAAATTAGCGAGTTTCCGCCTTTCCCTTTCATTAGATCCCTTCGGCCATCGGCGTGGACACTTTCTCGTCGGTTTTTCCACCTTTTCCCCGCCTTTTCCGTCGAACCTGTCTCCCTGCTCGTCGTTCGTTGGCTCTGCTCTACACTGCTCTATACTGCTCTATACTGCTCTATACTGCTCTATACTCGCTTCGTCGGTCGGTTCGTTTCTTCGTCGACCGTGCCGGAGAGCGTTCGCGGACTAAAAATGCAGCACGCGCACGAACGAGCCAGCCGTGTAATCGTCGGTCATTAATCGCGATCGGGAAATCGCTCGGAGTCGATGATTAACGGCCGATCGAGCCACGTCGCTCACGGTGGAAATCACGATCGGCCATCACGTGCGCATTAATTGCTCGCTTCCTTCTCCGCGATGCGGGAGAAAGAGGATTACGTCGTTCGCCGCCGTCGGCCGAAGATACGCGCCGGGCATTAGAAGTAATCTTCCGTCGTTTTCGGTCCGCGACTTACTATCGAGACTCGCCGTACAGAGTTTCATGGACCGATACGAGGATCAGTTGCGTTAGTTTTTATCGCGGAATTAGATTGCATTAAGATAGCGTATCTTCGTTGGGAGCTGAAAAGTGAAGGTCGTAGGGTGGCAGCGGTCGTTTCTAACGAGATTGAAACTGTACGACAGTTTACAGGATTTTCACGTCACGGGCCTCCGAGAATGGCACCAAGTACCGTAAGAGATATTACCGTCGAACGTTCTAATCTCGTTTAGCGTTTATTCTACATTTTTCCCTACCCTGCTTCGCGCGCGTCAAGCATATTCTACTTACTGCGCTCATCGTCGTTTTTCTCTATCTCGACTGAGCTGCCCGGCGTTGACAATGGTATAGGAGGCTGGCACGCAAAGTCAACACGCTAATTGTCTTTCCCGTTGTTCGCTCGGTCCGAACGAGGCGGAATTTAGCGTAAGCGAGAAACACACGCGCGCGCGCGCGCTGATTGCTGGCTCTACGTATCGCAACAATGTGCGCAATTATGCGAATGGGGAAGCGTTAATTGCCCGTCTGCGCACCTGCGCCTGATTCGCTTTCGGGCTCAGAGAGCGTCATTGTGATCTATAAGTCTCCGGATCTCGTCTACTCGTAGAGCGAGCAGTGCTTCTCAATCCGGCTTGTTCACACTTCTGCGTCGTAAGCGGCGGCAGCCATTACCCTTTCCGCGCCCTCACGAATTCCGTCCACGTCTCGATCCGCGGCACTTTATTGATCCTTGGCGATCGGAATGCACGCGGGCTCGAGCGCACTTCCGTTTCCTGTTACCGAGAAAAGGGGGCTGACACAGATTCGAGCCGGGCCGACCAGAGGCGCGCTCCCGTCCATGAATGAACGGGATTTGCGTAAAGCGTTCGCTTTTCTTACGCCCGAAAATGCGGTCCGTCATTTTTCAATCGATCACGACCGGTAAAGCGTGTCGGCGCTCTCTCGTGTTTTACAAGTTTCCGCGGTCGCCGTCTGTTGCAATCGATTTCTCGAATGAGAAGGTTCTCTCGCCACTCCGGGCGAATGAGTTTCGCGAACTAGCCACACCTGATCCAGTCGGTCGATCGTGTCTAATTGTATCGTTGTAATCGGAGAAGCCACCGCGAACGTGCGTTACCCACGGAGCTGCGCAGACACAACCGGTTGCACTGCTAGTATCTACGCGCCTTTTTTCCCTATTCCTTACACCTGTTCTATCCGAGAACACTTCCACTTCTATCGCGGTATTCGACCGACGCTGCGACTATTCACGTATGCGTGCCGGACAAATGCGCGATCGTAAGTCTCCGCTGCCCTCTCCCGTTCTCGAACTTTCGTTAATTAGAAGCCGGATTATGCCGAGCGTGACGTTTATGCGCGATGCGTCAGAGTCGTTAACGGACGCGAAATAGTTTCTGGGAGTGAACCGTTACGTTGGCAAAAAGCAAGAGCCGCCGTTCGGCAGGCGGTTATCACGGCATTAATCTGGAAATCGTTGACCCGAATCGGGCCCGGGTTAAGTGAATGTGATAGCAGGGAGTAATTATAGAGGAAATAATGCCCGCTGGTCGTGAGCCGAGGTTTCTCGGCTAAGCCCAGCCTCCGCGATAAAAGGCGAATCGCAGGCTGAGAGACTGTCTAAAATTGCTCTTACGAAAGTACCCCCCGACGAGGCGAGCGTTCTTCGATCGCTTTTCCGTTTTCCACTCTCTCGGAAAATTGCGCCTCTTATAGTACCCGACCGGGTCGCCCCTGTCTATCCTTATTAATACCGGAATACTTAATTGCCGCCACTGAATCACAGTCCGTCCGATACGGTTCTAAACATAGGCTGACTTTTTATTCCCGCGCATATCGGACGAGCTGTCCACGTTGAAGTGGACACCGTTCGTCGGGCAAGCGAGCAATTATACGGCCGGACTCCTTTCGTCCGGCCGGGAAGAATAATCCGTTACGGGAAACGAATCGATCACGACGGACGTTCGTATTATTATCATCGATCCGATCGTGACGCGGTGCCGAGCGGAAGTCGGGACGGGGCTGTTGTGCAATTTCACTTCCAGCGCCGTGTCGTTCACCTGTACGTTACTCCCGGCCGGCGCGGATGTGTCTCGTTGCTCTGCTCGAAAAACGATCGAGACTCGAGATCGATCCCGACGAAGCAGGCGTCAAGAGACGCGGCGCGAAAATCGACCGGTTCGATCGGAACCTGCACTTTCTCCGCTTCTCTCCGCTTCTCTCCGCTTCTCTCCGCCTCTCTCCGCCTCTCTTCGCTTCTTTTCGCTTCCCTTCGCACCTCCGGGAAGTCTCGAGTGCCGATCGTAAAAACACGCTCGGGATCGGCGCGTATCGCGGTCGGTTCATAAAACGGAGAAACCGAGCGATCGAAGACGCGTATCAATCTCCTACCCAACGAAATCAGTAAACGCAGACTGGCTTTATCTTGCGAGGCTTGACCGGCGAAAAATGATAGAAGTATCTCGTAAACCGGTGAAACTGGACACTGATTGGACGAGTACGTTGATGAGGAAATAATCACGGTAAATGAGGGAAGGGGTTGTTGCACGACGGCAAGAACCAAGACTGCCATGACTCCGTAAGAAGACAATGATACAGAAACTTTCGAAGGAAACGAACAGGAAGCGTACTGCGAAATGTGTTTTCCTCCCTGCGGCCTGTAATTACAGATTCATTTTTCAGACTTTCGCGGCCGCGCAATTATAATAATTCCTTCGTTTTATTTGGCCCATTGGAGAAGTATCTGATTTTTATGACGTTCACTCGTACTTTGCTTTCTTGCGCTTTCCCCCCCGAGATCCTTTGAAACCCTTGCGATCCTTCACCCCGGCATCTGCCTTCGACGAGTAACAGGAAACTCGGCGTTCTTGTTTCAGGCCGTGAAACTGGAGTCGGTGCATCCAGGAAGAACGCGCTATCTCGTCGTCGTGTCCTGCACAGGACGACAGGACGCTGAAGAGAGCTGCCTCCTTGGTATCGATTGTCACGCCAGAGCGACCGTTGGCCTCGTCTTACGAGTTCTAGCCGACACTGCCATTACACTCGACGGCGATGGGTGAGTCTGCCTCTATCCGTTTCATTAACATCCTCATACACCTATCCATTTACGTTTTTGCGACGAATCGAAAAGGTCTTCAGATTAGGTATTACGAAGCACTGCCACTTGGCAGGACAATTTTTAACTCTAACACCAAAGACGAATACCTCGTTACGAAAGGTTAACGAAGTCCAAGTCCAACTTATGACACGTCTAACATTTCCCAGCATTAGCTCTCTCCTCTTCCAATTACCATATCTTTACCCTCACCTTATCACGCGAATTTTTCGTCCGCGTCGAAGAACAAAACGTTGTCCCACGTTATTATCCATTGACAAGAGCCAAGCAGCTCCAGCTAGCTCTTGCCCAAGCCGTGAAACTTTTCGCCCGATCAACTCCGGAGCCTCTCTCGGGACACCGTCTCCGAGAACGAAGCATCTCTGCATTGAAAACGCAACGCCTGCCCCACATGCCTATTTCGCAAGGTAGACGCTCTCGGTATCGTGGGAAGCCGCTGCGCTCTGCGGTCTGCATAATGCCTAAGTGCATCGTCTTGTCAGTGCACACGCTTGTGTAACATTTGCTAAATAGATATGCCCGGGCATTAACGACGGGGCCGGGACGTATGACAGGAAATGACTGCAAGAAACGCTTACGAACGGACGAATAAATATCGGTGGGATGTGGCGTGTCCTCTCCTCTCTCACTGTTCCGCTCTTCCTCCTCCTCCTCCTCCTCCTCCTCCTCCTCCTCCTCCTCCTCCTCCTCCTCCTCCTCCTCCTCCTCCTCCTCCTCCTCCTCCTCCTCCTCCTCCTCCTCCTCCTCCTCCTCCTTTTTTCCCCTCATCCTCATATATACCTGTCCCTTCGGCTCCGAGCGTGCCGCCGCCCGTCCTCTCCTTCGATTCCTGCCTTATCTGCGCGACGCAGGATACGAGCCATTAATGTTGCTCCGACGCGCCAAAGAGAGAACGCGGACGAGGAGTCGCATGGGGGGGAAAAAATGATATCGCAAACGAGCCAGCTCCTCTCGCCTCGCTTCTTACGTAACGGACGACGACGTCTCCTTCTGGGCAAGGTGGCTTCGCGGCAGCTGCAACGAGAGCCGACGTATGTAATTGACCGTGTGTGTGCAAGCTGGGACGATCGGTGGACGCTGACCCTGCCTGGCCTGAGTCTGAGTCTGAGCCCGAGCTTGGCCTGAGCTTGGCCAGTGGCTCGACATGCCGGATGTTGCGACTGAGCAAAACCTTTCGGAGCCGATATACGCGCGACGAGCCCGATAAAGCGGTCACCGGCGAGATAAGTAGGTTACAGGCACGCTCTATGGCCGATCGGGCCGAACGTTTTTCGTCCGATCTGCGGCTAATTCTCGTTACGCGGTTCACTGCATTTTTCTCCGGCCGCATTGCGATACCCACTTTTCTCTCGTGTTCGTCGACTGTTGCCTCTGAGGCGGACCTTTTTCCTCTTTCGCGTTCTTCTTAACATCTGCGAAATAGATTTCGCCTCTTTCGCAACGGTCCGCCTGTGCCTCCCTTCTTTCGTGCCTTCTTTACCAAGCCAGTGGTAAATCGAACGATGGAACCGGGAAATATTCCACGCTCACGATACTTAGCCTGACTGATTTACACACTCGTCAGTACAGGTGCGCGCGATGTACCCCCCCGTAGCCTCCCCTTCGCGGGTATGATTTGTGCAATGGCTTGGAGTAATATAGGATCAGGAACCGAGCGATTTATTATACTCATGAAAGTAGCTTAGGCTTTATCCGGGACGCGATACGGATGGCGCGTAAAATTTTAATCACGCAAAAATCAGTGCTGCCCCGCTAGCGCGCGCGCAATGTGCTCTCTCGTATTAGCGGCAAGAATTTATTGTACCATTTGGCGGGGCGGGAGACTTTATCGTAATTATCGATCTGCGAGTATCTCCGCTAAAGCTCGCCGGGCATAAAACTACTTTCTAACGGGCTGTCAGCGGTCTCTATGGCTCCCTCTCCATGGTGCGCGCACTATCGCCGGAGCGCCAAAGTGACTCATTACGCTGGCTCGCCGCTATCAGCCTAAATCTGTTAGCGCGAGATAATTAGCCTGACTAAAAACGAGCAACGCCCGTTCGGCCTGCTGGCTCTTCGACTCGTTCGACTTCGAGTTCGAGCCTCGGCTCGGCCGTAGGTGAGCGGAAAAGTATGGCGGGGTTGTTTATGCGCTTTAGCTTCGAGTGCACCGGCTACCGCGCGTTAAGGTGAACCGTCGAAGGTCACCGCCGTTCTCCGCGGCGAGGCCATATGGGCGCATAGGGAAATGGAGCGCGTTACCGTAAGGCACGCTGGGGCCGGCGACTTGACAGGTGAATACCAAGATCACGGCGAAAGGTCGCCGAGTCGGAAATCGGAGAATCGGCCGGTCGTTAGCGTTTGTCCGATAGCGCCGTCGAAGGCTTTCGACTCCACGGACGCGGCCGGGCAGTTCGCCGAGACGCGGATCGTTAACACGTCCGCTGCCACGTGAACTTCGCTAATGCATCGCCTCGGGGCGAGACTGCAGTAAACCTACTTACGCCAGCGGCTTGTCCAGCCGCTTTTCATAATTTCCAGTACAATTTGAACTAGCGCCTAATGGACGGCTTTTGCAAATAACACGCCTCGACCTGGACGTCAGCAAGAAAAAGCCGAGCGAATTCCAGTAGGCAGTTCCTACCGGCGGAGCGATATTAATCGTTTCATTATTTCTTGGCTCGGACGTTCGGTCATCATCTATAATCGAGACATTTCAGCGTTCGCTTCGCAGGATGCTGAGTCAGATACGACAGCGTTTCCGCAGAGATAATCTTCGGCAGATGATCGTATGAATTGCAGAAGAGGAGTAACGAGTCTTAGGTCATCGTATACCGAGCTGAATGAAATTGATATCCAGTGATACATAACGTAAACACGTCAGTGCGCTGACGGCCGATCGTACGAGCTGACGGGATTAGTACGGCAGCGTTCGGTTGCAGAAAACAAAGAATCGCGAGACGCGAGATTCTCAGCCGAGAAGTCCGGAGAGTCGAGGAAGAGCTGAACCGAGGCTGAGCGGCAAAGTCAAAGTGCATTGTTCGCCGCCGAGTAGCCTGCTCATTACGACGAGGGGTGTATCGTTAATCAGGTGTCCGGTTGCAGACGGCTAATTCTCGGAATTGCGCATCGATGGTTTATGCATCGCCAGATTCCTCGCTGTCATTATTCCTCGCTAGACGCACATTCTTATCCGGTCTCGCATAATGGGACCGGTGGTGAAAAATTCGTTCGCCAGACACCGTTAGCGCATTCCCATATCTCTGTTGAGCCCGCGAACGAATTATCGCCGGAAGGCACGGAGCGACAGTAAAACGAATCTCGTCCACTTATTTCGCCAGCGCAGTGTTCCGGACTTTCGTACGAAGAACAGTTCGGAGGGCTCGCCTGCTCAATGACGCGAGTGCGTAATCACGGCCGTTCGGGAAAGCCAGAGAGTGGCCGGCGCAAAAGTAGCAATGAAGGGCGTGGACGATGCGTGGCGAGCGGGGGGAAAAAGGAAAGAAAAAGGAAGGAAAAGGGGTAGAAAAGGGGCAGGCAAAGGAAAATGAGCGCAGGCGCCGTTTACTGCGTGCCTTCGATGTCGATGACCCCCCCTGGGCGTTCTTTCTTCTGCTTCCGCTCTTATACTCCGTGCCCCTGCTACTACTTGCCTACCTGAAGTAGCCGCGATCGGGGCGACTGTCGCGAAAACGTCGCATGTGTCTCGAGCGTGCGCTAGACACGCGATACGTCGCTCGCTTCCTCGCTCGACCGGACGAAAGTTGACCGGTTGGACGAAGCCAACTTTCGCCTCGGACCGGCGCACGCTGCACGCGTGACGTCGACGAAGCACGGGAGACACCCATCGTGAAGACAGCTGAGAACTCAATGATGAAAGAGACATAACTTCGCAGATTAGCTGTGCACGTCCCGGTCGATTCCTGAATCATAAGGAACTCTTGCGAAAAGGAAGAGGACTGGATGTAAAGAACATTACTGCCTGTCCTGTATTTTCACTCAACGAATCGTGCAGATTCGCCTCCTCTTCCTCCTCCTCCTCCTTCGCAATTAAACGGATTACATACCCGGCGTGAGAATGCTCGTTATTGCGTAACAGAATTTCAAGGCCTCCGCGTCTTCCTCCTTTTTTGTCCCCCCAGGATCATACGGGCCTTATGATCGATGACCCGCTCCTCCAGGAAGCGAGGGCCGGCGATAAAATTCGTTCGCAGAAATGTGCGTAAAGGCTAACTGTAATCGATGCAGACGAGGAGCGTATTCGGACACGAAGGAGGCACGCGTTGTTGTATCGAGAGGCGGGAGACGGAGGAGGCTCGCTTTACGATCAACACGATAACGGTGTAACCCTGGTAATTTCGGACCTCGAGCTTTTTCCTCCTCCTCCCCTCCCCTCCTCCTTCGTCTCCCTTTTTCTTCTTTTTCACCTCTCCTTTCTTCTCGGGAGCAATGCGTCCGAGTCCCGAATTCTTCGCAGGCGGAATGCACCGGGACTCGATGGCCGACATTTTGCATAATTACTCCTATCTCGCCCGGCCGCCGAACGGTTTCCGAAGCCTCGGCCAACAACTTTATCTTCCCGACGTTACAGTTAAGCCGACGCGCGCATTCGACAGGTTTACGCCTCTCGCTCGCGTAATTCCCGGCTGCCGTTTAATTTTCATTTTCTGTCATTATCCGCCTTTAGTCTGTCATTGTGCGCCAACACAGCTGCACAATAAATTGCGCCCGCTCAATTTGCCGAGCGCAGTAAAGCGTTAAATGAGTGACGGGATTTTTCGAGCTTGCCGCGAACCGCTTCCAGCGACTCTTCTGCTTTCGATGCGCTCTGTCCGCGAGACGGAATAATCGGAAGCGAGATTAATCGACGACACGGGCCTACGGCAACCGGCGTCGCAGACGTTTCCGGAAGTCTTCGGCGCACGATGGGCAGCCTGTCGGACATTAATTCGCGAATCAGGCACATCGCACGAGGCTCCAGGCCTCCCCCACTCCCCGGTCCCCCCCTGTCTTTTGCATAATGCGTAATTAACGGTTATACTGGATGGTGTGTCGTAACGTCAGTGGAACTCTGGGAGTCTCTCGTTGCGTTACCGTTGCACTTAAGGAGACCCGGCGCGCTTCTCTCAGGCCCCGCTAACGGCAGAAGGTGTTCCTCGAATCTCGGCGAAATCGACGTCGAATATCGCGTGACCGCAATGTACAGTTCGGCCGCGGCTCTTACGTCAAGCGGTATCAATGGCGGTATCGGCCGCGCGGTTACTGCACTGCTAGGCCTGTATCGGCCGTTCGACGAGAATGTTGCGAGCTAAAAGCGGCCGAAAATAGTCGAGCCGCATGGCGGAACGGGCCTCACGCGTTTCGAGCAGCCGGTAAAGTGTGAGCGTGTCGAACGAAGAACGCGATCGGATCGCGACTGTTGAGGTCTGACTCGAGGAATACCGTTTCACCTTTCGAATACTTTTTCTGTGTTACAGAGGCTTCAGCGTCAGCGTCTGTGGCCGTCAGCATATCTTCAAGCCGGTGTCAGTTCAGGCGATGTGGTGAGTATCGAGCAGACTACTTTTATTGCGCTGTCCGGTACAATGTGGACATCTTAGCGTGTAGGATATGTGTCCGATTGAGGAGAGTAGCTTCAGTAGAGTGCCTCGATAAGGCCAGTTGCTACGACGCATCATTGTCGCGTAGCTAATAACCGTGCCCGACAGATACTATCGCGCAATTATACGGACGGTTTAAGACGACACCCACGGTACGTTGCTCTCCGCTGCGAAACGTGCGCGAGTTAGTCAGTGCCTCCTTCCGAGTCGGGCAGGAAGAAGTAGAAGGAGTAAAAAGGAAAGTACGCACGTGGGTGAGGCGTCCGATGATCGATCGTCGAAATAAGACCAAACCTATGATTGTGTCCGGAGCAGGTCTGTTTCTTTCCCTGCTCATGGCCGACCACGTATCCTGGCCGGGAAAAAAAATTCAGCGTGTTCGGGATGCCATAATTAATCTTGATACCGAACTGGTATCATACATGGAATATACCCTCTCGATGAATAATCCATTTAACAGCCCTCGGCGTATCCTTTGATTGCACTGCCTTACAGAATAGATTAGGACGGACGAGAGTCTACTCTCATTTTTCAACGCTGGTCGTCTTCTATTTCGGTACCCTTAATCTGCGGTACTTGGATGGAAACAATGACGGGACTTCCGGATAATGTTCGACTGGGTCGTTGACCAAGCAAGGCGGCTTGTTTAAAAGGTGGAGCAGTAGGAAGAGGGTTATCGATACGGAAGAGATTGAAGTCGGGCGTAGGAAAAAAAAATGAACGTGGGCCGTGGCTTAATTGGTCGCCATCTCGATTGTCTTTCGCAGGGGTCGCTAAATAGATAGAGATAGATGGACGGATAGATAGAGCGACGGCAGGGGGAGGAGGGAAACAGTGGTAGAAAGAGTGAGAAAGAGAGAGGTAGTGGAGGGCTTTCTTGGCTGTTGTGCCCAGCCTCTTCCGGTCGCAGATTTTTCAGCGCGGGTGAAAACGTCGTCCTCGTCGTCTTCCCACACGCTGCTAGCTGTGTTGCGCTCGCCTATTGCTTTACAATTACGTTCGATGATCCCTTTGCCTACTCCCCGGAGCCGATGACTAAACGTGCCTATTCGTCTAGACCTCGTACATAGTCTCGCCTCGTGTAGAGAGTCCGTTGCCTAGCCGGATTTATTCTACGGTGCATCAGTGACGCTGCTGTTACGGGTAAGCGGAAACGATTTCGAGCCAATCTGCAGGCCACGTTTTCATTCACAGTACAACATCGAATTTATGTCGGACCGTAACTCACGTTCCACATGAGTCACGAGTTTGTAAGGTGTCCCGTCTAAAGTATTGCGCTGATCTACCGTGATCTTTTCGCTTTCTCAGTGTTCATTTAAGATGAAACATATGTGAAATATGGTAAACTTGAACATTTATTTTTTCCTGTTCTTTACACCATTCGATAGGGAATAATTTCTAGTGAACATTGGCGTTGGATTTTTAAGATAAAAAAATGTGTATGCCCGCGAAAATTAATAAAATATTATATAGACCCTATATCGGTTATACGTTGGCTAAGCATTTGCTCGTGTTGTTGTCCGTATGTTCGCGCTCGGTAATGTTTGCCGATCCGGCCGCTGTACCGGGGATCGAACCTGGGACCGTTCGCATATGAGCCAGGTGAGCTACTCACTACCCGACCCACCCGCCTTGCGAGCTGCAGAGTTATTTAGTGTACATATTCTTACTGGCCGACAATTACGCGGCTGTGCTATTGCGAGCTCTCGGTTTCTACGTCATATCACACATACCCACGGCACTTTCTCGATACTTTCCCATTATTTTACGTTATCTTACAATATTTTACATTACTTGACGGTAGTTTATTGAGGCCTTCTGACATCCTTTTGAGGGTTTTCGTCGATATAAGCCACTTTTAGCCCCAATTTTGAATTTACTTGAATGGCTTAGCGTTTTTGTATCGCAATGAGGGACCAACGGAGGGTACTTTGGCATCATTTGAACCTACCTAAACGTGATAGAACCTTCAAAATGGTCAAAAAACGCGAAAAAATTGTTGGTCTTATTTTCGATTCGTAACCATCCTATCCTATAGATTTTGACTTGCCCTAAAAGATGGTCGCAAGCAAAGTTCCGAATTCCTATTAGTTTCCGAGATACAGCCATTTTTCGGAGGTGAAACATTTTTTTTTTCAAGATCGACTTTCGGCGATAGTCCTATCTTAAAGTACGCGTCAAAAGCTTCAAGAAACTGTATAATTATCATAGGTTTTGATCGCTGGTTCAAAAGTTACAGGCAATTTAAAAAATTGCGAATTTTCTAAGGGGTACCCCTTCTCATTTTTGCGAAAAATCGAAGGTCGGCGGATCGGATCGCCCTTTTGCCACTTGCTAGGGGGTCAAAAATAACTCAGAGAGCCGTTTCCCGTTGGTCGAAATTCGCTTTAGTTTCGGAGTTACAGCCAAAAAACCATCGAAAAAATGAGGGTAAAAAAATGGGCGAAAAAAAAGTCTTCCGATCAACTTGTGGATATGCATACTGAAAGAGAATCGAACGAGGATCACAAAAATCGCGACCAGAGCCTCCTATGTGCAATACTTCCCGGGATACAACCGAAAGGGTGATCAGAATTTGACTTACTTTTTGAAAACCGCAACCAAATTCGTCTAAGTACATTAGTTCTGGAGATATGCCCAAAAATAGACAAATAAAAAGTGGGGGCTTACAAGTTGCTGTTGGTAGAATTATTTTACATAAATATTCTCTATCGCGTAATTCTTACTTGACTACATTTTCACAAGATGTTGATTGACTTCAACTTCTGTGGCATCTAGTGGAAGTAAATGTTCACTAAAATATGAAAGTTGTCCGACTACCTTACGTTTCTAGTATGTACATGGAAAGTCTAAATACCTTACTTGGATCTATGTACCTAAAAAAATGCAATATTATCAAAGTTATGGTTAGAAAGTGAGAATACGGCGGTCCGCACTATATGCAAACCACATCCTCATTCTATCTAAATCATGCTTATATTCCATACAGCGCTGAGTGACCATTCGCAAAAAAATGCTTACGCTCACAAATAAATCCTCAGTCCAAAGTATAACGTTAATATTAAATACTTTCTTTAATTCGAGCGAGGCAATTAATTCTGAAGCCGAGCGCCATTACACCTTTGTGGCAGCCGAAGGAAATTATTTTCTACTGAATGCGCACCGTCCCTCTCGGACGTAGAAGCAATAGCGTTAGCCGTATATAGCTGGCACAGCAGTCAATATGTTATCGTAAATGTAAACGTCTCGTCACGACTAATATGATACCTCGCTCAGCGTGTGAGCCTTTGTATCGTCATTGTTGTACACGATGAACGCGCACACTTACGTCTCGTGTCCCACACGCGCGTGATCCGTATGACAACACAATTGCATTAGAACGATGAACGTTTATTCCTCCGTTCGAGCCGAAGCTTCCCATAATTGCTCGTTAGTATGCGCGGTCCGCTATATCCACGCGGATGTTATTAATTTACGTTTCACCGGGAGATCGGGATCGGCTTTACATGCACACGGCAAACTGGATGTCGTAGAATTAATTCAACGAGGTTCCGCTAATTATGGAGGATTAGTAAAAATCGGTTAACGCACCTGGAACGGCCGATCGTAAAACGGTATTCCATATCCGAGGCACCTCGAGAGAAGCCCGGCCTACGGAATAAGAATTTTATGTGACTTTTATTTTGGCTCTCCGGCCGGAGGAGTTTCTAAAAATTTGCACTCGAAGCACGTGTCCGGGGGGCCGCCTGACGTAGCGCAGGAGAAACTCTCGTTTTTGTTATTCCTCTCTTTGACGATCCGAATTTACGACGCCGCGCGTAGACGTCGGTCCCTCGCGCTCGCCTCCATTTCCGGGATCCGAAATACACTCGCGCAAGAGGAAGAGCATTGTGCCTTTGATTCTTCCCGCGCTTCTCCTTTTTCGCCAAGCGACGATTTCAGGTTCGTTAGCTCTGGCAATCGCTCTCCGCAGATCTTCACCTCTCCACTACCTCCCCTTCTTCCTCCCTCTCCCTCTCTCTCCCTCTCTCTCCCTCTCTCTCTCTCTATCCGTCACTTCGCGTACGCGCTGCCGTGTCTCAGCTATAAATAGACACCCCGCCGATTGCCACGCGCTCCTAGCATACGCTCCCGCCAATTTTTGCACGAGCCGTTCGATACTCTCGACGTGGGTGGCGACTTCGCGCCTATCGACCGCCGGTTAGATTTTCGTGGGTGGAACGGCCAATGGAATTATCGATCGGCGGACAGAGGGATGCCTACGCGCCGAGCATTCGATTCGCGCTGATATATTTCGTGGGATAAGCCGCACTTAAGGGACGCGAGGGGCGAGGAATTCCTTTTCGAAAGAGTCCAATAAGTCAGAGCTGATTTTGCGCTCGCGCGAATGTATATATGTATATATATATATATATCAGGATAGCGCAGGGTCGCGGCGGTATAACGTTCTCGGATCTATTCTGAGAGGATGTTTTCCGAATGTTTAAAGGTAGCGTCTGCTCGCTCTCTTTCGCGCGACTGTTAAACGCAGTAGTGGACGGTGCGGCTAATTTGCAGCATATAATTCATTAAAACGTGGCGAGCGTCGGCCTAGTACACGAGTCGGGGCGTCCCGACGCCAAGAGCGAGCCAGTCGTGGTCGTCGGCGTCGTTGTCGTGGTCCTATTTTTGGACAAGCCTCGTTGGTCTCAACCATCATCGTGGTGGGGTTGGTTACGACCATGGACCATCGCCCGCGCCATTTATGGGCGCGTCGCGACGCATGGTCACTTTGCCGAATTTCTGCCACGTGCTATCGACCCAACACCCCTGCCTCATTATCAATTATTCCGATCGGCTCGCTCGCAATTAACGGCCTGCCACTCTTCTCCAGCTCCGCGCGCGTCATTGATCGTGACTCGCTGATGGCGTTAGGCCGGATTCGCAACTTTATCGCTGCGATCAGGCTGAACGTATTCGCTGTATCATCGGCTGAATAATGCGATTTTCTTACGTGGAAGTTGACCGTTGCTCATTGCCTCGGCATTCCGTGAATTTCGTTACGTTCAAGCAGGATATATTCATCAGCCTAGGCGGCAGCGTCATTAATTCCGGCGCAATATCTTTCGTGAGTTTCATTAGTGTCACGACTCGCGAGCACCCACGTACGCTCTTTCACATGTCGCTCTGAAAGGCCTCTCCTCCCCGGTATGGGATCGTCCGATCGCTTTTCTATTTTCCAGCCCCGGAGTCCTTGACATGAAAATAGTCCAGCGCCGATTCCCTGCGCGGGATTATGAGCACGCGCCGCGCGCTAATTGGTCCGCGAGTCCTAATTGGCGCGCGATCGTAATTAATGTGCATAACCCAATTAACGAGGGCCGTACGAGCCGATGTCACCGATGGCGGTAGGGTTCGTCAGGGTCAGCTCGGACATCGATATGCCATAACTCGGCATTACGATCCGGCCGCGTGCGATTTGTTAATAGGGACGCGTTGCGATATCGCGTAATCGATTAGCATAAATCGGCACTCGGCTTCTCTCCCCTCCGGGCGACTCGTCCCGAAACGAGTCACCTTGGCCCCGAAGATCCACGGTAGCTGAACCGCAATCGGCATCGGGTAAATTATTATCGCGCGCTCGGGCTCGCAATTTGCATGGCTAATTAGCGCCGATCGCTGACGAGGACGGTTTATCGTCGCTCGACTATTAATCATCCCAGGTGCGCGCCTTATTGGCGAATATTTTCTCGCGCGAGCGTTCACTTTCGTCGAGCCGCCGATTTATTTCAATCCGCCGCCTGCATTATCCACCTGTCAATAAATCAGTCGGCGTCTGATAATAAATGCAAATTGACTTTTTCCGCGCGCACTCCTTTTCTCGGGAACGGTGTGCCAATCATTGAGACAAACGCTCTTGCTATATCGTCTAAATGTACGATTGTTCCTATTTTTTCTTCCATTCAAAATAGGGCCAGTCAACGACCCCGTGCTCGCTTTCCAACAAGGACAGTGGTATCTTACCTTCACCTCCTGGCAGCTTGCTCTCGAGTTTAACTAGAAACTCCGTTAAGACGTCCGAAACAAAAAGAGGCAAACGATTCGGCGCTTAGACAGAGGAATCTAATTTCCTTTTTGTGGCACTGGACTGGCGCGAGATACACAGCTTTCCAGTCGATTTACACCGACGATTCTCCCTCCGTTTTTCCACACTCCTTCTTTCCCTCGGCGTTAACTAGAATGTAGAGCTCTCTCGAACTGGATTCCTCTCTCGAGTGGTGCTCGCAAGGTCTATTCATTCGGGGAGTCGAACCGAGCAGTCGATAAATTATGAGCGCGGACAGCGAAAGGCAGGGATGGGTCCATTTTTGGCGCCGTAGTCGTGTGCCATTTAAGTATCGACTTTCAGTAAGTAGCTGCCGCCCCGACTAGCTCGATCCGAATCTTGGCGAGTACCGAATATCGGCTGCTGCCATTTGCATTCGGTAGTTCAAACGACCATGCCGCAAACTGCCTCGAACAAAACGTGCAGGCGGCAGCCATAAGCGGATCGCTTTTGGCAAGTTCGCCAACGGTAATTGCCGATAATGTAGCCGTCGCTAAAGTGTTTTACGAGCTATGCGCGAATTTGCCGTAATTGCACGTCGATATCTGATTCGAAGTTAATGCGATAGCTGTTTCCGCTTAATTTATTATCAGCGAGACAGACGAATGAGTTTGCTCCGATAACGTACACCTTTTTCACCGCCGTTTGCCGTCAATTCCATAAACACCCAACGAAGAAAAATGTCGCCTTTGGCATTCATTCTTACGCTCGAACGTCTCCCATTAATCGAGTCTCCCGCGTCGCCCGCTTCGGGATCGATCGGGCATCGTTCATTCGCAAATATGGAAGAACTGGTCGATCGAGATCCCGGAGCAAGGGTCCGTGATTTATGAGATTGTCAGATTGTTCGTTTACGTGCGCCGGCATGATTATGCGCCGTAGGATGATCGTGCAAGTTTAGCTCTTTCCTCCGCGAACGACCGATTTATGCCCCGATCCATATAGGTCCCGCCAAACGACTGTCAGGCCCCGGAGAACAATGTGAGCAATTAGCGAGCGACGAGTACCGCTTTTCGTAGCAATAATTACCGTTTCAAGGGCCAATTAACTCTCTCGACTCCGCGAGGCGATCGATCATCGTGCGATCGGAGCTATCATTAAGCGATGCGCGGACAGAACTGAATCGAATTAGACGGGCCGGCAATTATGAATCTAGGCAGTTCCTAACGAAGCCACGCTTCTCTTTCGGGGTCCGTCGATTGTCGTCCGATCGCTCACCGACAACCCGCTCCTCTCTGAGCCTCTTCATGGCTGACAGAAAGTGCGCTTTACGGATCGAGCCCCGCGGTCCGCTTTTTGTTCCCGGCGTAAAAGGTGTCAGGCTCGGCAGTTTCCAGGTCGCGGCATGGGCGTGGTGAGTGCCCCGATCGAGCAAAAGTATACCACCGGTCCAGCCCGTAACCTCTGTCGACGTGTAAAACCAGTTACCCTCTCGGATTCTAATTAACCGACCTTCCTGCATCCGCTCGATCCGCCGCGCGCTCTTCTTCCATCGCGTTCGAAGACTCTCCCTCCCCTCCACACAAGCAATCCTAATCGGGCAAAACAAGACTCTGCGCCCGATTTAATGCACCGTGAACAGGAAGCGATCGGCGATCAGCGAGAATCAATGAACTTTGGCGAGGTTCGCGGTGAAAGACGCGACGAGGAGGAGGAGTGGAGAGAGGAGTGGAGAGAGGATTGGACGTAGAAAGAGAGAAAGAGTTTGTCGAACCGGTTCTCAGCCGGATGACGAAGACTCGGCTCTCGAAATGACACCTTGGCCGATGATAAGACCACCGACACTCGATACGAGCGTCTCGGCATTCTCGATACGTAGGCAATCTCTGTGGAAAGACGCCGGCGGAGGCAGAGACACGTTTCACGGCTGGCCCACGGCGAAAGACAGCCGGGACGCTGTCAATTACGTGCGAGATTATCCGGCTGATGGCCTCTTCGATGACCGCGTCCTCCCCCTCCTCTGCCTTCCCGTCCCCCTATGCGGCAGCGTCCGATTCAACGAACGTTTCACTTTTCAGTCTGTACGCCCGCGCGCGAACGTGGAAATCGCGCTCGCTGGAAGGTCGATTCATATGCCTGAATAGGAGCAAAAAGGTTAGGAGCGATGAGAGACTGCGGGGGTGTACATCCGGCTGGACCTTCCTCGCGTCGAGAGTCACTCCTCGGACTCTTGCTTCGATTTTTGTCTGCAACGACGTCCGTTGCGGCGAAAAGCTGCGCCGAGCGGCTCGTATCTCCGGATGAAATTAAAAGCAATTGCGTCAACCGTTGCGCGAAAGTGAAACGTTGCAGCTCGCGGTTTTGGTGGAATGAACTCCCCGGGCTCCTTAATTGGAAGCCTCAGCCGGGAGATGCGAATTTCTCTCGGCAACCTGGAGATATATTGTTTTGCCAGCCGTTGCGCGGCGAGGTCGCTCGTTATTGTAACGAACTGCGGCCGAAGGAGCGGGCGGGGGGTAAAAATCGCGAGAGTGCACGCGTCGCCTCTCGTAACGAAGAACCTATTTATAATGGCCGCGCATTCCTGTTGCGCGCGTTAGCGCACGCGCCAAAGGTCGCGCGCGAAACGTCGAAGCGGGCGTTAGACTGTGTAACGGCAGGATATCGAGGTCTCTATTTATAACGTTACGCTTAGTACGTTTCGCTCAGTACGGTTTCGCTCGGTACGGTCTCGCTCGGTACGTTTCGCTCGCTCTGCGCCTCCGATCTCGGCCGTAGATCCTCCGAAGGTCACGTGGCTTAATCCTAGCGGGCGTTAGCGGTGAGCGGATATCAGGCCGGCCTTATCCCAATGCGCGTCGTTGTACAATGTATAAAGCAGAGTCTGCGTCGGGTGCCCGAAGGCCGCCAGCGATAATCCTGACAGAAGACAGAGCTTGTCAAAGTGTCGAGAAAGGAGGTCGGCCCTGGTCAAAAGTCCTGACATAATCGTCGATGACGACGTAACGCGGAGAATTTCGCCGTAGCACGTACCGTATTTTTGGAGATGATTATCGGAGGACGCTCGTGCAGTTCGAGTATCGTGCCTCTAAGAGCCCGCGCGGAAGGTCATCTTCGCTCTCGAAGCGGGGAATAATAGAATTTACCCTGCCGCGCGAGCGCTGATAACTTTGTCCCTTCGTCAATGTCAGGCAGCGAGTTTCAAGGGTAGCCTCAAGGGTATCCTGCTCCCTGTTTCTGCCCTGGCGCAATCTCGCAATCAGTACCATTCTCTCCGTCCTCGTGCACGTTGATCACCGTACCCGGATGTCTGCCTGGCTCTTGTCTTTAGCAGCGCGATTTAGCCTTCAGCCTTGCCACGGGATACACGTTCAATGCTCAGCGTATTTAAAGTTGCGAAACCACTTCTACATTGTTGCGAGTCTAACCTTTGTCGAGTAGATAATACCATGGTCCTGAACTTCGGAGAGTCTTTCTCGGCGCAGCGACGCCAATGGGACCCGCGAAAGGAGGCGTTGGTTGATAACGATGTACGCAACTCTGGCTGTTATCACGAAAAACAGGTGTTGGCCCGATGATAACAGCAGCGTCATGCGTACTGTACCGATCGGTGAGCAGCCATCGTTGCTCTTAGCAGCCGAACGAATCGCTCTCATAAAGGAAATGAATCGACTCCTCCCCGAGCGGATTCTATTAGCTAAGCTTTTTAGCTAAGCGAAGATAACTGTAATCCGTGTCCTGGACAAGGCAAATCGCTAAGCTGCCTTACGGCCACTCTTATCAGGCAGGCAGGCAGGCAATCCTCTTCCCGGTCGAAATGTACCTCCGCGTCTACGGTAGTGCCGTCTTCCTGTTCTGGATGAGTCATCGGACTCGCCTACTTTTTTCCCTGGCCGTCTACAAAGGGTCGTCGGATGGGCATCGGTTCCGGTTGGAAAGCCTGACCGTTATCTCATTATGCTGGTAGCCAGACTGACGGCCTCCCTCCCCTCCCGTAGAATAGATGTCACCGCCGATATTTCATTCGTACGTGCCACAGTTCGCGTGGGCCTCCTTCATTCTTCGCCACGCATGCTCCGCTTCTTTTTCACGAGGAAGACTGTCCTCGGCGACTCTTTCACAAAACCGTCCTCTCTGCCGGCCGACTCCGTGAGTCAGGTCAGGTAAAAATGATCTCCCGCCTGACACCGATTCATTTGCCGTTTTTTTTTTGCGCGCGTTAAGTGTACCGACTTAACTGTACCCAGCGTCATTCTAAACTTTCGTCACAATGCGGCGATCCACTTCTGCGACTCGTTTCTGCGTAGTGGTCTCTTTGTGCGGTCATTCAGGCATAGATAAGACCGGCCACGTGGGAAGTGGCGGTCGCGAGAGACGTAGAATAATACTGTTTATTCGAGTCGGGGTATTCTAGGTCACGGGACTCTCCGGGAATCGCCGAAAACGTTGACGCTCGTCGCCGCTGCTCCACCTTCGTCTAATTATTCGTTCCGGCTGGCAGAGTCAGCCCGACTGACGGAGGCTGCGCCTATGAATCCGCCCAGCGGCGCGGGGTGTCGGCCAGATCGTTATCGGCAGTAGTTAATGCTTTAACCAGGCACCGTTGATGTCACCAGCTGTTCTCGCCGCACTCCGGCGCACGTCAGAGCATAATCGTTTCCATTCCTTTCACTGTTGTCACTACCACCTGGAGAACAGGTTGCTCGCGGATACGTATCTACATGCGTGGACGTGTTCGTACTTGTGTGCGTGACTACGCTCTTGACTCGCAGCAGAGCACCGGGTCCAGGCAATGACGGCAGTACTAGTAATAGTAGTAGTAGTAGTGGTTGTATTAGTTGTGACGTGCAACCGTCGGAAGATGACGAATCGCGATGTACGGATAGGATCTACCGATCGTTTTCCCTCAATTCATCCTCTGCCCTTTCATTCGGCCCTGCGATGCGATACGGAGTACGAAACCTCGTTGGAACGAGCCTACGAATTAATTAACTCGGCCGCGATGGATGGCAGAGGTATATTAAAAGTTAATTGGATGATCGGCAATATTTCGAAGCCTTTTCAGGTTCGCGGGATGATCCCGGTTCCTGAATCCGTTGGCCTGCCTGAAAAAGGATACTGCTCCCGTGCGAGGAGCCGATGACGGTTTTTGCTCCGTTATCGTGAAAGAGATTATTAGATGGCCGAGGTAGGAGCAAGTTTGACGTGTATAGCCAGCATGACGTCGGGTACGATACGCGCGGGGAATTATTCGTGGAGACGGAAATCGTCGGATAACGACGATGTTCTTGCTCCGTGTACGTAAATTTCGTTCGCCGGATCGGGCGAGACAGTTTTATAACGAGCGAGTCGCGTGCGTTATCTGAAACGTTTATGTCGCACTGATTTGCGATCGTCAAGAAAGTACCGCTTTCAGTATAGGAAGTCGAGATCGGAGGTATAAGAGACAAGTCGGACGAAATATGATCGCTCAGCGTGTACACGTTTCCACGGCAGTTCGACTGCGTATCAGTTGGTAGCCACTACGCGGTGCCGTGCAGATCGTTTGACCTGCGAGCGTTTTCTTTTAAAGGAAAGTCACTCGGACACGAGTCGTTGAGCGTGAACGTAGTGAGACGAAACGTGCGTACGCGAGATTGTTCGAGATCGATGACTATCGATGATCCGGTCTCAGCTGAAAGATCCTTTTCCAATCTAAACTACGATCGCTGGTCTATGCTAGAGTCTCTGTTGATCATTGTGTCTTTCTCTACTATTTTCTTCGGGGACCGTAACACTATCCGCTGATAAATTCCGTCAAGCGACTTTTACTCAGAAATTAGTACAGTCGTACGATTCATCTTTATTACCCCGTTGACGTGACTGCCTATTCATAGGTGGCATTAGGTGGTATATACACTGCGCGGACTTTGGCATTTATTTCGCCTTTGTCTCTCGCGATTCCCTTTCACGCCGGTCTATTTGTCTTGTTTAAATATGAATTTCGCGACGATTGGTCGGACGTCGGTAAATAATTAATTGACATTGCCGTCCGGCGTGAAGTCCATCGGGTTAAATATATTTGACCCGTCGCGTAAACGTGACAAATCGCATTCCTAACGAACGTTACGTTCCGCTAGAACCTGTAAGGATCTATCACGGCTCCAGCCACGGTCGACCTTAACACAAAAATGTGCCTCGCACAATTTATCTATTCAGGAAACTGGTATTCGACGAGTTTGATGCCAAGGTTCTTCGTTAACACCTTCGAATGGCCAATTCAGCAACGGGCTGAAATACGAACATTGACAGACCGAATGAAATAGTGCCATTCATCTAACGCTATATTGTAAAGTATCTTGAGCAATGCCATTTCGTAACACGCTGCTCTGACAACCGCTTTGCAAACGGCACTTGCAAAATTGATAGAACGATACGTCGCTTGTCTACTGAACCGCGATTACGGAAACCGTTTCGCAAGGCTGCTGAAATTTAATCAAATATTCTCCGATCCTACATGCACGGACCTCACCGGCGATATTCGCAAATAGCCTCGTATACGTCATTGAGATAAACGTAAACGACGAACGATGAGAAGCGAGCGAGGTACCGATTTCTTCCAGAAAATTCACATGCCAGCCGCGCAACCTGCGCACATTTGCCTCGCATCTCGTAGGCAATAATAACAATGACGATAACGTTAGATAATCCGGTGAACTCTCCCCATTGTTTCGTCATCCTCGGGCATTCCTGTGCCTCGTTCCCTGCCGATGTACCGTTCGCTGTCGAAGACCAGTCGCCTCCTCGTCGTCATCGTGACTCCACGCTTCCTGCTAGGCTTAACGACCCTCCCTGTTCGGCAAAAGGAATACGTCTAAATCGTCCGTATCTCGAGCGGCAATTAGATGCATAACGCGATTGACGTCCCCGATAACCGGCAGATCGAAACTTAAGTAGCGCCTCGTACTCGTCGCTAAAATAAATTCAGCTCGCGACTCCTTCCGCAACGGACGTCTCTCAACTCGAGACCAATCCACAAAAACTCTTCTCACTTATGCAAATTGCGGGTTACGCTAATTGCACCGCGGAAGAATTCCGAACATTGTGAAGATTCGAGCGAGCGGCACGGAACGCCTTTCAGCGATCGATCCGTCGATCTTTATCGAACAGTCTGTCCAAGGACCTCTATCAGGGCGATAAAAATTTCGCGAGGTCAGGATCCACTTTCCCTGACGTCACGGGAGGACATTCCACCTGAACGAGATCTCTCACGTATCCCGTCGCTCGCTCGGTACCGCTCACGTGTCGAACTGGTTTTTCGCGATCGTCAACACGTGCACGAATACCTCACGGCGAGAGGGGCTAAAAATTGCAAAAAAAAGAATCGTCCGCGTAGCAATACTAAATATGGCTCCTGCCCGCTCGTCTGTCACTGCCCCTACTTCTCTCTCTCTTCCGAGGCGGAGGACGGGTCCCACGCGTTACTATTCTGATCTTCTGGCGGACTTCGCCGCCTCTCGATCGAGTCCGCGCCAGTAAAACGTGGCGCACGCCGACGTATGCCTCGTGGGAAAAAAAACGGCGTCGCGCTCTCCGCGGCGAAACAGTGACCCGTACTAGAAGCCAATCGGCGAAAGAAGCCGGGAGAGAACGTGCCGCGGTTTCGAAATTCACGGCGAAGTTTGCCACTCTCAGGCCGCGGTCGCGCCTTAAAGGAAACCTTCGACGCTTCCGCGTTCGTCGGTTCGCTGCTTAGACAGAGACATTCCGCGCTCGCCCTGTCACATCGCGACCGACTTTTTCCCAAATCCAATTTCCGAGACGACGGAGTTGTCGAGTGGTGCCTTTCACTTTTCTTATTTCGTACGGCGCGTTTCGGCCGCGAATCAGTGTTTCGGAGTGGTTCGAAGAAACGCGAGTTGTCGAGCGGACGCGAACGTTGTGCGACGAAGAACGTGGAGCGAGCAAAATGAATATGAACCGAGGACTGAGTTATCGCGTGACAAGGGAGTGAAGATCGTCGGAACGGAACGGTCCCTGCCGGTCGTTATCTCGCGAGGAAACAGGATCTCGCGAGTCACGAGGATTGGCGGAGAAGGAAGAGAAGGAAGAGAAGGAAGGGAAGGAAGGGAAGGAGAGGTGGTGCGCGCCGGAAAGACAAAAGAGCGGTAGAAATACTGGTGGATCTCTCGAACGACGTGTTCGCGAAAGAAGGGACTCCGCTCGGAACCCCTCGCGAGAGAACCCCCCTTTGCGAGCAAATAAGCCTGGCTTTATCTCGGATCGTACGGTCGATCGCGTGACCTTGAGACTCCTCAGGAGCGCCAGAGCTCCCTCGAATCCCGAACGTGGGCCTCGAGGGATACCTACCTCGCAAGAAGAGCCTTTTCTCGTCTCCGTCTCTATCCTTTTCCCGGTCCCTTCCATTTGTTTCTCGCATCGACGAACGAGCGCGGGGAACGACAGGGGCGGGAGGGAAAGGAGTGGCGAAGGGAAGAAAAGGAGGAGGAGGGAAAGCGAGAGACGGAGGCGCCGATCGTTGTCCCGCGGTCGTCTTTCTCGTAGGGTCTATCCGATGACCTTGACGAGAATAACTCGCAAGGTCGGACATCAGCCCGGGATAAAATATGCTGACGCGCGATTCCGTTTACGCGGGGGCCCTCTTTGTCCTGGCGGTGATCCTGTGGATCCTGAGGATCGGCCGCGAGACCGAGATCGGAGTGGCTGCAGTCGCCAGAGCCGTTAGGTAGGTTCACTCTTCTTCTTCTTCTCGTGTCTCCGACCGTGCATTCGTACGACTCTTTACGGGCCGCGTATCTTGTCTCCCGTCTCGGAACGCTAAAAAAAGATTCCGCAACGTCACACGTGTGCTCTCCCCGCACCCGTGTGCGGGGAAGAAGCAGAAACGTGACAGGTCGGGGCGGGCCTCGTAAAAATATTTGCCAAGGCTCCCTCAAAACTGTCGATTCTCGTAACACGGAATCGACTTCATGTTATTTCGTCCGGATCAGATGTTGCAGCCCCCGAACATCGCTGTGCGAATCTTTATGCGACCGACCGTGGACCGGGCCTGGCAAAATACGTATGTTTGTCAGAGTCCGAAAAGCAGAAGACCGCTCGCAAACATTCGTTGGGAGAAGCCAATGTGTTGCCCTCCCTAACGACCGGAGGCGCGTCACTTTTATTTCCAAGACGCGTCGCTCTCCTATGCGAAATAAACACTTATCCAATCGGCGCGCTTCCTCGCGGCGGCTGCTCGTAAAAGGCACTTCGAGTGCCGTTCGACTCGCGGACATCGAATCTGCGCGCCGTTTCCTGCCCGAAATAGCGATATTGCACTTTGCTTCGGCGAATCGAAACTTGTTATTGAGCCCGGCGGAAGCCAAAGACGGCTTCCATAATAATTTTCGTTGCGCAGATGTCTCGAGTAGCGTGGTACGATTCGGCAGCGATGCGGCTAGACACGCGCGTGTCCCTGTTGTTCTACGTCGGTCCCGTTGTTTCCGACGCTCTCGTCGACAAAGCGACGAGAGCACGTGTTATTGTTCGCTCTCTTTGTTTCGGGCGGGACTCGGTGGCCAAAGCTTTCTCTTTCTTCGCTGGGCCTGCATTTGCCCCCCTCAGCCACCAGTTGGCACGCATCCAGGGAAGAATTCCCCGAATAAGACGGACGCGTGTCCATACGTGTGTTGCGCACATACGCGGCACCGCTTGGCCGGAGTGCGCGCCGAAAGACGAGGTGCAATGATCGTATTGCAATCGAAACGAGACGCGTCTGACGGGAATCGCGAAGTAGCCGCGGCGTACTTTCACGGAAGTTGCCTCTTCGACAGATATATCCTCGGCGCGGTGAATGTTAACTTGTCAGCGAGACGCCGCATCGGCAACTTTACACGCTTCTTTGTTGCACGCTCGCGGAAATCACATATCTAACTCGTATGTCCATAACCGATCCTCTATGCACGGCGTACACCGCTTGCCAGTCATCGGTCAGACGATACGTTCTCGAAATGACAATTAGGCCCGAGAATACTTTCATAATCGATCATTCGCAACTTGAAAAATTGCCAATGCGCTCTAACGCACGGCCAGCCGGCCACCCTTAGTCGCATTTGTCGAAGTCCAGTGTCATCGCGAGAGAAAGCACGGGACGTTAGCGAAGCATATTGGGCGGCTGTGAAGGGAGCCAATGTTATTTATCGGATGTCAGGACTCATAAATCTGTGCGATCGTACGCGCGACACTGGCTTCAGAAATCTGGTTCATTAGGCGGCCGGCTGGCAGTACAATATTGTAAGGGCGATATTTCACTTATGCGTCTTGGCAAGAGGCTTTGTCACGTCGCAGAAGAGGCTCTCTACCATCGGCCGCGTGCTCGTCTTCCATCGCGTATCGTCAACGCAAATATTCGGATCGGACTCGTAACGCTTGCCTCATCGCAGTCGTTCCATTTAGGATCGACCGATGACGCGACTCATTATAATTACGTAGTTACGCCTCGAGACTCAGTCTCGCTCGTGCTTCTGTCCACGCCGCTTCTTTCGTCACTGCGCAGTTTTCAACTCTCGCGTTCCCCATGAGTTCCCTCCAACGGCCGTTCGACAGTCTCCCAGCTGAAGCTGCCTTCGGCCGATTACGGAGTTAGCTTCGGCGTCGAGGAATAATCAGCCGAGAGTGCCCGGCCGCCTTATCCTTCTTGCCTGGCGAAGATATTGAAGGGCATTCGAGCACAGTTGAAGTCTCGAGCGCTCGATGGACTCGTTTCTTTACGGTCGACCGGGTGTGCCACTTTATTCGCGAGCGAGTTCTATGCGCTCGAAGGTACCCGGGCAACGTGAGAGGTGTAACTGTGATTCTGTCATTTTTTAACCTGTAACGGTGTCACGTGTGCGCTATCAGTGTTTGCATACCCGTTGCGTATCGGGCGTCGGTAATTATAAAATGCCTATTGCCGATCGAACGATCGGTTCTGTTCGAGCTGAAAAAGCCACCGCAATCGCGCGATAATCCTTAACGGGATACGCATGGGCGTGTTCGGCATATCTTCCCTCCTGCCGACTCTCTGACCTCGGACAGAGCATTTGCCCGACTAGCTTCCTCCCGAGACAACCGAAACGAGCTCCTTAATCAGCCGCTATCGCCCGGAACAGAAGGGAAAGTAAATCTTGCGTAATCTCGCGCATCTCCCGCGAAGGAGCCAGCGAACTTGGGAGATAATTGATAAGATAGAGAGAGTGCGGTTCGGCCATGAAATCCCAATAAACGATTTCTTCACGGTCGACAGCCGGCGGTGCCGGCCCGATCGCCGTGAAACGATTTTCGTAGGCAGCTCGTTAAATCGATACCGCCAAAAGTTAACCCATTACGTAAACGGCCCGGCTATAATTACGGTGCCCGTGTTCTCTCGCACCTCGCTCAGGGATCTTCGGGGGATTACGCAAAGGCCTCTTCAAGGTGTCGACAGAAGTCGTCTGATCTGTCTCGCCTCTCCTCGCGCCCGAACGAAAACGAGGTCCGATCTTGTTCGCTGCAACCTCGCCGTTCTATCAAACTGTCTCGGTGGGATTACCTATTTCTTTCCTAAACGCGGATACACAGCATGATTCACTGACACAAGACTCTACGCACGAGGTTATCCTCGTCATAGGAACTATTCCGCGGCGAAACGATTCCGTGCCGCATAGTTAACTTCGTTAACGTCACGTCGTGCATCCCAATTTCCGGTGTCACTCATGATACCAGCCGTGTTTCTACAGTTTCCCATTTGCGTGCATATGAGCGGCCGACCTTAAAACTTAGCCATGTGACACGCGGCAGATTACGTGGGCGGTTCCGTTAGTCAGCTATGGCCTAATTTGAAATTAAAAGGCTGACACGATAGCAAAATGCTCTAATACGCTGGCATGCAACGTAATCCGGCTTAAAGCGTGGCCACGATTAATCGACACGGACGATGAGCCGAGCTGTGGTATTTCTGGGCTGCCGCTCTCGCACGTTCAACGTTGTTTCTGACTTTATTCGCCGCGTTCTCGTCGTTGCCTCGCGATGCCTCGTAAGGTGCCTGTTCATTACCGGCGCGGTCCTCGCTCAGGCCTTCAGAAGGGTCGTATTAATAAAGCTCTTTCACGGTCCGCGGAGAAGACAAATTAAGCGGCATATGCGCGTTGCCATAACGGCCGGCTAATGCTGGAAAAGCCGGCTTATTCGCGCGCGCGCGCAAAGAGAACTCGCCGCGCGCAGGAAGTTGGTCTCCCGCAGGAGAAAAAAAAAGAGGAAGGACCGCGTCGCATCCTTCATTCTGAAAGATGCGAGAGAACGATTATCAGCGTCCCTCGGCGTCCTGCTGTCGATTAAACGATGTTTCGCGATAGTCATCAGGGATTGATGACAGTAGCGGCGCTATCTTGTTACCCGATAAAGACATTAAGGCAGACACCTGGAAAAAGCTCGCTGCACATGGCACATGATCCAAACGGTAAAGATGCCCATACTCGGACTTAGCCTAATCAGAGATTTCCAGTCCCCTGCGAGAGGCCGTAAACTTCTTTCGACATCGCGGACGTATGATCATGAATGGGACAAGTGTGAAGTCGCCGGGTGGGAAAAAAAGCAAAAAGAGAACAGGTTTACCTTCGTTCTTCACACCCGCGCCATGTAACGGAGTGTTTTTTCGAGCGGACCCGAGGCATTTGTAAGCGCGGAGCCGAGGAATTACGCCTTTTTTTCCCCACTCAGCTTCTTTATATCGACTCCGGTTATGTAACCCCCGCTTATCGACGATCGGGGGAGCGGTGGTTAACCCTCCGACTACCGTGCCTGGATCAAGGTACCGGGATGTCTTGGCTGCGGAAACGCACACATTCTAACAAGACGTTCGCTACTTGGGCCGGTGTCACCGGCGCGGCGTTCGTCAATTGTTCTCAAAGCGATACGCATAAGAGATCTTTTGTTTTGGTATTGGTATTAGTGAACTGTCTGTGAGGACTGGAATGACCCAGGCGCCACCGGAGAGTTCGGTCGTCCGAGGGTTAATGCTCGGCAGCAGATTAACCGCGAGGCAGTCTCCGATATATCTGCCGTAGTCGTACATTTATTTGTGGAAGATTAAACTTTCCCGCCGGTCAGGCCGCGAGGAGGGCGTCACGGGATGTCGTAACGAGCTATAGATTATTGCCAGACACGTTAACGGAGGGGCCTGTTATCGTTATCTGCCCCTCCTAGACTGCGAGTCTCTCTCTTGTCATTATCGAGGATCGACAAGTTCGCGGACGATGCCCCGTACGAGCCTTTTCCTCTTCTTTTAGCTGATCACGCTCTTATCTCGCTATAAGCTTCTGTGCGCTCGTTAGCTATCCGAAGTTGATACCTTTTAATGGATCCTGTCCCGTACGTCTTCGCTTCGCGTCGTTGTCTATGATCTTCAGGGCCTGTCGTCCGGTACGCATCAGTTACGCTCGCCTATCTTCGCCGCAATTTACAAATGTGTCGGATATGCAGATTTTACAAGGTGTCGCGGCCCGTTGGTTTTATCTCTATAACGCGCATACGTTACACCTGCGCAGGGCATTACATCTCATCTATTTATAGTGCGAGGTCTTTATAATACATAAAATTGTGTAATATATGCACCTTGTACTCTGAACGGGTCGTATATCAGAAAAGATGCGTTCTGCATCGAGCGTTGAGCGAATGACGGAAGCTGTATAGCCTGAGGAAGGAAAGCTATAATTCCGAGAAGTTTTAGCAGAGTTTCAGTGGATCTTCGAGATCTCACACGTGATCGTGGCAACGAGCTGACAAGTAAGGACTTGCGGTTTTTCCGTAGGCGTGCAATTTGGCATGCGGCGCGCTCGTTATCGTTATCGTCCGCGAACCGCCTAGACCGCGAGTCTTCTTTCTCGCTATCGAGAGTTATCTTCCATTGTGCGTCGTTAGCAAGGTTTACCAAGCAGCGGCAGCGGCAGCAGCAGCGGCAGCAGCAGCGGCCGACCCATGCCAGTTTCCGTAGTGGCAGGCCGCAAATCGTCCTCGTTGGCGCAGGCCAGTAGTAAAACCGGCACTGTGCTCCTGGCCAGAGCTTCCTGGACATCGGAATCCCTGGAACTTTACGACGTGGATTTCCACCGCTGCATCCTGCGTCCCTCGTCGACAGAAAACTTCCCCTCCCCGGTCCCCTCTTCCTACTCTTTCGCGTTGCGTGAAATCGTACCGAGTTGCGCGTAAATCGGTAATATGCGAGGAACGGGAATCCGCGAAGACGAATATTTACGTCCTGCCCGCCTCGCCGAGCCGCCGATCCTAAATCAAGGATTCCGCGCGTGTAAGTCATCCTCGCGCGGCGTTCGTCGGCCAGCCGATTTTATTTCCGCGCTAACTGAAATGCGAGCGGACGAGCGAATCGACCTTTCTTCACGCTCCTAGCCGAGCCTTTCTCCCCGTCTTCATCCTTGACCGAAGAAGCGCATAAAACACGGCGAAAATTCGATGCCGAGCGGAGCTCGAGCCACGGTCGCTCGGCGTCAATTGCGCAAAGCTCGGAGGATAATCGGCGTTCTGCGAGATTACGTTCGATCAATTCGACGGACGCTATTAACGATCCCCGCTTCTTCATCTGCTCCCGTCGATACGCCGGATTGGAGATCCGGCCAGAAGGCTTTCTTCTTGCGCGACAACGCGCCGTTCACGCTGGAGCGAGCACGCTGATGACGTTCTAGCAAGGTTTTTCGTTTCCCAGGGTGGTCGGGCATCCTCGAAGACATTTATCAGTCGCTTTCTCACGTGGTAATCACTCGGGCTTCTTCCCTCGCGGCCCTTCTCATTTCTTCTCGCTGCTTCTAGCTTCATCTCTCTTCATCTCTCTTCTTCTCGGTTCTTCTCGCTTCTTCTCGCTTCATCTTCCTTCTTCTCGCTTCCTCCGGCTTTCCATCCCGACTCTCGGCGCCTCTCTCACCCTCTCCATTCTCTCATTCACTCGGCATCAGGGGGGGGGGGGGGGAAATAAGCCTCTCAAAGCAGTCTAGCCACGCACTCGCTCACTTTAAAAGACCTCCCAGCGGCGTCCTGCTGATAAGGCGCCCAGCTCATCAGCTCTCCGCAGTCGCAACCTTGTGTTGCGCGATGCAATTAACGGCGGGGAAAAATGCGAAATTGAGCCTCGCGTATATTTGAGGGAGCCGTGTAAGATGCGTGCGGGACCGGTTTGGGGTCATGACGGCGAAGGCGTGCGCGATGAGAGAAACGGAGAGTAACGCCGGAAAGCAAGCGATACCGTATACCCCATTCGACCGATCGGCCGAGCGCGCGATGATGAATCGAGACAGGCAATTTTCGCCTGTCCCAATGAATTCGGTATAATGCGCCGGACTATTACGGCGTTAGATCGCTGCGGTGTCAGGATTGCTCGGACTTTTTATGGATCTTGTCTTTCAGCTTTCTCCTCCCAGCTCGTCTGGGCATTAATTTACGGCGTGAATAGATTTGCCTGCGAGACCGCTCTATCGTTCTCTCATTATTCTCGACGTACGTTGAAAGAGCTGATTTTTCTGACATTTGGTGGAGAAAAAAATTTGAATTAGTGGGCATTGTAGATTGCATTGTCTCGTTTCCTTCTGTAATCGCTGAAGCCGAGATAAGGATTAGAGTTACGCCGAGGAAGCCGAGACTCCTTAAAGCAGGAAGTGGCCTCCGGTCAAGATAAGCCTTCGGGCCTTCTGTAATAACGCTGACTTAGTTTTCGCCCGACCACCATGAGAGTGCCCGGCAAGAAATTCGAAGGTTGCGCCTTGGAAGACGTGGATAGGTACCGCGATACGGAGAGCGAGAGTGTATTTATACTAGGATAAGATAGATGTTCCCGTGTGAACATGTGCGAACGGGATAAATCATCTGGCCGGACATTTCGATTTCATTTCGGACCGTTCCGGAGAAAGCGGTTAATGACCGAGCGTGCTTTATGCTAAGCTCTGATTCTCACTCCACGCGAGAAAGGGTGTTGCTTGATTTATTTCGCGTCATCTATTTCGCTTAGACCGCACTCGAATGTTAATGATTGCCCGTCATGTGATGCGAATCGCTAACACGACGCTGATCACGTATCTGTTTCAGCGTCGAGATTAGGAAAGTTTCCGCGTCTCGTCACCTAGCTGTGCAGGAAATCATTTATCCACACTCATGCTGACAGTATAGGGCTTCGTTCAGAAAATATGACTTGCGACTTCTAACCTTTCCCATACTCGTTCTTCACGGAGAATATGTTTTTCTGTCTAGGTCGGCCCTCCAAACGTTGCACAAGGTGTCGAGCAAAGCGCGGGAGCAGAACTATTTCCTGGGTGGACTGTCTCACGACTGGGTTAGTTACTATGAGCAACGAATCGAGAGCGATCGCTCGTGCCTCAACGAATGGCATGCCATGGACAACCTGGAGTCCCGAAGACCACCGTCACCGGACAGCGTTCGCACCAAGTGAGTATTCTTCGACTTCTGCCGAGAGCCGCATATACGCGGCGGACAAATATGACGTTCGTCGAAACCGCGTGCGGAACGACAGTTTTGCGTCAACTCACGTGTAGCCACCCTCCCACACTCTCTGGCGTCCGGTAAACGGAATGACGGTTATTAATAAAATCTATTAGGGAAATAGCTTCTTCGCCGTAAGCTCTCGCTCGCGCCATTGGCGAGGAACGGAGTAAGATCGACTAGGCGTATTCTTCGACCGAGAAACAGCTGGCCACCCTGAGCGAATTTAGCTTGGTACGCTGCCAAAGCCGGTGGTTTGTTGACGTATTGCGGGTGCATGCATCGCTCCGCGAACCAGCATTGGCGCGGACTTTATAGCCGTCCTTCAATTATTTCCAGTTTCAACGTCTGCCGCGTCGCTTTTTCGAACGTCAGAGACTCGCGTCTCGCGCTCTCGACTGTTGGGTCAGTCGGACGGCTTACACTCCAGGATTACGACATAGTCGGAGATAATGGCCGAGTGTCAGATATTGTCCCGACGATAGAATTGTTTCCCCCGCATTGGCGTCGCTTGCCACGCTTTTATCTGGCAACCGTCTAACTTTTCTGTCATTCTTCGCAGGCCACGAGAAAGAGCGGAAACTGAACGGGTGATCCGATCGACGCTGAAGGAGATCATGATGTCGGTGGATCTTGACGAGGTGACGTCGAAATACATCAGAGGTCGGCTCGAGGAAGATCTTGACATGGATCTCGGGGAATTCAAGCCCTTCATCGATCAGGAAATGCTCACTATTCTCGGCCAGATGGACGCGCCGACCGAAATATTCGACCACGTTTATCTCGGCAGCGAGTGGAATGCCAGTAATTTGGAGGAACTTCAGAAGAACGGGTATGTTGTTTATCGGACGCTCTCCTGCCCATACCGGGAATTTCACTTTGCCACGATCGAATTTTATATCGCATCTTTCGTTTTCAGCGTTCGGCATATTTTGAACGTGACCAGGGAGATTGACAATTTCTTCCCGGGAATGTTCACGTATTTGAACGTACGCGTTTACGACGACGAGAAGACCGACCTACTGAAGCATTGGGACGACACGTTCAAGTACATCACGAAGGCGAAGAAGGAAGGCTCAAAGGTTCTGGTGCACTGCAAGATGGGAGTGTCGAGGTCTGCTTCCGTGGTAATAGCCTACGCCATGAAGGCCTACAACTGGGATTTCTCTCAGGCGTGGAAACACGTCAAGGATAAGCGAAACTGCATCAAGCCGAACAACAGCTTCTTACTGCAGCTCGAAACTTATCAGGGCATCCTAGACGCGATGAAGAACAAGGAAAAGTTGCAAAGGTCCAAGTCTGATACGAATTTGAAGTCTCCCACGTCGGTGGATCAATCGAAGAAAGAAGAAAAACTAGAGAACGCCGACAACTGTCTGCAGGAACCCTCAGGAACGGAATTGAAGAAAAACGGTCAAAGACCAAAAAGTTGGTCGCCGAATGTAGAAGTGGCTGAGAACATACTACCTTCAGGTGCATTGCAGTTTATGTTCTTTATTTAATGATACGGATACGTCTGAACGGACTCGCGTGACTATACAATGTTTTATTTCTTGCAGCACCTCTATCACAGTCTCTGGAAAGTATTGATAAGACGAACGTGGAGGTGACCAGAGAAGATTTACTCCGCGGTACAAACCAGAAGCCAGCGATGGACAAAGAAGCCCGAAACGTGTTGATGCCTTGCGACAACGGACAGTCTTATAGCGTGTCCCAGAACAAAATACTGCATCTTCCTGGTCCCGACACGCCCAGCGTTAAGCACAGAGTCGACAAATTGGAGACTCAGGGCCAGAGAAGGAAGGGCTTAGTCTTGAACCTGACGAACCAGTTCGAGGCGGCCAGTAGTAAGCCATCGTCTCCGGGATCCGATTCTGACACAAAACCGTTACCTCAGAGTCCGGTCTCGGAAAGCAATAGCGAAAAGCCGCTGGAAAACGGTCACGGTCAGCAGTCCGATAGGTTACAAGCGGAAACGAATCAATCGCCCGGCATGTTGGCGTCGGTCTTCGTCAAACAAGGAGTCTGGGATCCGGGCAAGAAACAGGTCGAGAAGCAGGCTGCCGAGAAGCAAGCCGACAAGCTCGAGAAAAAGTCTGATAGGCAAGCGGAGAAGCAAGTCGAGAAGAAGAGTCAGAGGCAGGAAGAGAAGAAGGAACAAACGACCGAGACGGTCGACAACGATAGTGAAAGTCTAGTCTGGACTGCATCCGCGGATGCAACGTGTACTAATTCGTGTAATAACGTTAAGACTAACGGGGTAGTGAATACGACGGACAGCGCGTGCGGTGCGAGTATGCCGTTAACGACGACGACGTCGTCGACGGCCGCGATGACAGCGACGACGACGACGACGGCGGCGACGATAACGACGTCTCTGTATCCCGGCACCCTGGGCAGGAAGGCGAAGAAGGACGGCGACCCGTTCAGCGCGCAGCTGGACAGGGTGTTCGATCGCGAGGAGAGACGGGGCGAACCCGTATCCAGAGACTCGCCGAGCCGACAAAGTTCCTGGAGCAGTTACGACAGCGCGGTGGTACTCGATAATAATTCGGTTCACAGCTCGTGGGCCACGCTACCGTCGAGGAACAGTTCCTGGGGTTCCTACGACATGCGGCCGTCCGACTTGCTCGGCTCCAGCGGCCTCTTCCCCTACGACAAGGAGGAGATACCCTGGCATCCGGGCACGGTGAAGCGCACCAAGCAGAAGCTCGAGGAAGGCACGGGAACTGGTACAGTGAAGCGGGTCTGCTCTCAGAACGACGAGGACAAGACCGACAGACTAACTGCCGACGCGGACGACGTTCCCGTCGAGGCGTACAATCCTGTCTTTCTCCACCACACATCGTCGCCGACGCCGCGACGAAGGGACTCGTCGCCTGTACCGGATCACAGTCTGAAGGTACAAGCGGCGAGGAACACGCCCAGCCCCGTCGGCGGCATAGACATTTCGCCGGCGTCGATACCTCAGGTCGGGCGACTGTCCACGAGCGCCCCGGCGCCATCTTCACTATCCTCGGAATCCGACCTGCCGTCCTCGCTAAGGTCCTGCAGGTCGGAGAGCGAGACTTCGAGTCCCTGCGTGGTGAACACCCCTCAGTGTCCCTCCGTGAAGCATCACAAGATGGTCCTGGAGAACCTGAACAACAAGTCTATACTCAGCAAGCGCTGCCTGTCCGTCGACGACTCGCCGGAGTCCGAGTGTCCGCGCAGTACGTCCGGCATAGTTAAGAATCTCAAGAAGGAGTTCGAGGCGAAGTCGACGAAGCTGGAGAGGAGTCCGGAGAACAGTTACGATCACGAGGGCTCGTCTCTCACCGCGCGGCCGAAGAGGGACATAAAGATAAGGAGTCTGCCCTCCTCGCCGGTGATACCACACAACGAGTCGAAGATCCAGGGATCGTCGTCCAGCGTCGGAGAAGCCAAAGACAAGGTGGAGAAGAGGGACGAGCTGAGCACAGCTTCGACGACGACGGCCTCGAGCGCGTCGCAGGACACTACGGAGGATCTGTCGGTGAGAATGTTGGTGGACAAGTACGAGGTGGCCAAGGCGGATCCCAGGAAGAGCTCGGAGATCCAGCTGCGCGTCCACAAGGACAAGGAGTGGGACTCGATGGAGGTTCACCCGCCGGCGAAGTCGAAGATCGCGCCGGAGTTCGCCAGGAGATCAGCGCCGATCATGATTAACAATCACTCCTCGCCATTGTTCAGTGAAACGCCAGAGGCGCCTGGCAGGCCGCCGGTTCCTTCGCCCAGTGTAGTGGTAGCTAGCGTCGTAGCGAAGGCAGCTAGCAAGAAACAGCAACAGCACGGCAGAACTCACCCCCTTGCCAGGCTGCAGGTCAGGCCTAGGCATAGCAGTCCCGTTTACAACACCATGTAAAAGGAGATACTCCCGTCGTATCGCTCCGCGCGTCGCTCTGTCTCTCTCAACTTCTTTTATTTCTATGTCGATGTGTCGGATTCTTCTTCTTTTTCTGTCGTGGCCGCGCGACGCTCCCTGCGGATCTGCTGCTTGAGCGTCGCGCGGGACGTTGAGTATCCGAGCCAACGTACCTGGATGCATTGGCACGTCGTGTTGTAACGATGAAACATGTGTGATCTCTTTCGAAATGCCAACGGTCGGGGTTGGTTTTCCCTCGAGCGGTATTTAAATAACGATTTAGTTTCGTCCCCGCAAAACGGAGTTCTATCCGGCGTCACCGTCGTCGCGTTGTCGTTGTCGCATTTGCCGCCACCCGCTGTCGACTGTACATTCACCCGTTTTTTAGCCGAGGCCGAGAGGAGGAATCGCGCGTCCCCTCGTTGCGTCTTGTGTGCATGTATGATGTGTGTGTGTGTATGTCGGGCGAGCATTTCTGATGATATCGACCTTTACCGATGATGCACGGCAGAACCGCGCGCGCGCGCGCGCGCTTTCCTTTTGTTCCTTCTTGTCGCGGACGTCATACATATCTTGGCTTGGTGATTAGTTCAATTACGATTAAGCTGGAAAATGCAACAATCGCGATGTTGCACGTCGAGAGGAACGGAGCTTCTTCTTCTTCTTCTTCTTTTTTTAAACGTAAATAAAGTGAAAACGGCAAACGGAAAAAACTGTTATTCCTATGATCATCTCGTCATAAACTAATGGGCTTGGAATCAAATATTCGTTAGGATGAGAGGGGTAGGCGTTCGACGTACGTTCGAGTCAGATCGAGAGAGGGAAATTAACGGGGAAGAAGAGGCTGTAAACGAGAAGGCGAGTGCTCAGTCAGGCTGTGAATGTAAGGTCTGAGCACGCGCCCGGCTGATCTTAAAGGCGAATGAGAGAGCGAGAGCGAGAGAGTGATCCTTCTTAAACCTGCTTCGCTTTAATTTCTCCGGCATCGAAGGATTTGCGACAGGAGGCATCCGGTCGACAGGACGACGCCGTTGCGATTCATGTCGAAGTGTATAATGAGAAATGATTATGGATAATGGAAAATGGTAAAATTGAGAGAAAAGAGAGAAAGAAAAAGAAATATACGAAGAGACCTCGAGACGATTAATGTTAAACTACACTATTAGTAATTTATAGCGACTAATGTGATTAGGAGCACTCGGTGGTGCACAGTGTGCGAGGACACGAAGTAGCGAGGTGAAACTTTTTTTTTTGTTTCTTTGCGAGCGACTGTTGTAAAGCACGAGTGTGATCGGGAGGAGGTACTTGATCGACGAGCTTGATCGGAAACTCACTAATTCATCCTCACCCCCCCCCCCCCCCCCCTCAAGCCTCTACGTGGCACATCGACTTCACGCTGTATGTTTGTATTGCAATTCGGTATGCGAGTCTCTGGCTTCGTTCCGCAGATTAGTATCAGTATCATTCTTGCGACCCAGGTACCTCCCTTCTTAATTAATTGTTATTATCCTACTCTTTGTACTCCTACTATTCTATATCGTCGTACACTCGATTTAATTATTAATTCAGGTTCGGTTGATCGTAATCGCTTTTTAAATAGCCGCCAACGACGCGGCCGATGATCGTGCATCCAAGGATTCTACGCAACTGACCTTCTTTATATATCCCCTCCCCTCTTCTCCCTCCTCTCAGACAAGCCAAAAGTACAATAACCACGATAGTTAAGTAACGCCGAATACGTTTGCAATTCCTCGCCGACCAACGGGGGATCGATTCACTTTGTCTCTTTGACGTCGAAAAATATTTTTTCAAACATATCATCCTCGTATCATCCTCATTCGTTCGTAAATTGGCACGGTTCATCCTTCCGAACGTGCGTCCGGCCGCGTTTCAGCGGATTCTTTTAGTTTAGACGAACGGCATATATCAAAATGTCATTCATATTTATATACTGACGTATACGCAGGTCACCGCATACGTGTCATCGTGTTCAATCATTTTCATCGTTTTTCCCCGCGCGCGTCAAAATGACCAATTTTATACTCCGATGAATTTGTGCGCACCGTTGCAGATGCGTATTGGCACTCCGTGTATTAACAAGCGCACTACGACGACTATGTATAAATATATTTTATTACCGTGCGACTTCTCAACCAAATAGGCTCATTGATCGTTTAGAGTGTAGGACACGTAATTCCCCCGAATAGTTTTCAAGCGACCCGAGGATAGCGATTAATAAAATTGGCAACGCAAACGTTTTTAAGTGCGAATTCGAAGCGTCCCAGACGACGGAGAACGTTCGAGTGTCTCCGTTAGGCGAATCCGTTCATCGAGACGGTCTTACTTCGACAAACTGTTTTTTTTTTGAAACAATGAATTTCGAAGGAAAGCGGAAATTCCTTTAATGACGAAGCAAAGTAAGTCGTAGCGAAAATTATGCGCGGCGCGCGCGCGCCTTTGCGACTTTTTCCAAAGGGCTGCGCTACCATTGCATCGAAGGCTGCGTATTCTGCTCTCTGAAGATGCGTTCGCTTATCCGCGAACACTATTTTTTTCGCGGCGAGACGATCGCCGACCTACATTTCATATCCTCGCGTCAAGTAAGTTTGTATTGTCACGAATCGATGTGCTCATTTTTAGTAATTATCGTTCCCTAATAATTCCCCTCTTCCTTCAATGATCCCGCTCCCAATTTCTCCTACCCTCTTCTCCCGTCCCCAAATCTCTTCTCAACCCCCTATCTCTGCTTAAGTGTGTGCGTTCAAACGAGACGAGAAGCTGCTGTCATACGAGAAATGAAGAAAAATAAGAAAAACTGTGCGTTGTTCTGTATAAATTTTGTACCATAGTTTGTATTAAATAAAATACATTGTTTATTGCTTGAGATAGCTGCCATTACCTGCGAGATTGTCAATTCGATCAGCCTGGCTGGGCGTCTATTTCGTAAATTGACTTGCCGGCGGAGAAGGCGAGAGCGGGCAAACGCGAGCCCTCGGTAACCTTTAACTTTTTAGCGTATTTCAGTAGCATCGGCCCAATGGACATCCCGTAAACGCCCGACGCCAAATTCTTTATCGACGCCATAGTCTATGCGCATTCATTTTTCATTTTAAATTACGTCAACTTTAACGAGAGGTAAGTATAGACAGAACGGATCGACAGATCGTGGCCAGGATACTTACGGCATGCGAGCGGAGATCGACGACCCTGAAAAGGTTTGATTCAGCACCTCCGCACGCGATAAAGAGATTGCTGACGTACTTTCCGCAGTACAGCTGGGAAGGAAAAATGTCTGGCTCGAGAGTGACGATAAGCCTTCCGCTGGCATAGTCCCACAGCTGAATGGAATCTTTCTTTTGCCAGGCGCACGTTAGAATCTGTCGAGATAAGAAATTCGCACTGCAGACTCGAACACTTTTGCAGCTGCAGCTGCGTGCGCGTAGAACGCCTCGGCTGTCGCATGATACCGATTCGATTCGTAGCATTCACATTTTTCGTCGGAATGCCACTTGGCGCTAATTGTGCATCGAAAATGTGTCAGGGATAGTATTCTGTGTCAATTGCTGCACGGTAAGGCGTTCTACGGTTCTCTCCATTTAGTGAACCTCTTTTCCATTCTTGCTGACGTCCAACCCGTCTCCACACATGTGAACGCCGGATATGTGTCGGAGTGCATAGGGCTGCCTGGTGTCCCAGAACTGAACTGTGTCGTCCCAGCCGCCGCTTATAAGCTCGTGCGCAGATTTTGGATTGAAGCACGCGCTGAACACTCTTGACCTGTGACCGTCCATCACCTCCGGTGCATCGCTGGACAAAGAGAGGAACGAGGCAGGATCGCGAACAAAGAGATTACTATACAATAGCCTTTGTAGGGCGAGACGCCGTCTTAATTGCAGTCAACGATACTTCGGGCGAGTTAGCTTTACGAGGCTGCATAAACTATTTTTGGTACCTGCCACGGAACACTCTCTCTTGCGTTTTTGTCTCCTCGTCGTACAAGTAAAGCTGCGCATCGTCGCCGACGGTGACGAACTTCGGCAGATGAGGATGATAGGCAAAACCTAGTGTCTGTCGTTTCTCGCGTATCGTATAGATGCACTGCGCGCTTCGATAATGCCAGCACTTGACGCAGCCGTTGACATCTGTTGAGGTAAGTTTTGAGTAAAGCGGATTCTACGCGGCAAGCAAAGATCGCCAGTAGTAGAGGTCAACCTGTACGTCGTACTAACAGGTGGCGATTATCGTTTGCGTAATCGGGTGGCCCTTGTGGAGAGGTCTGTGCTTGATGGCTGTCGTTGGAGAAGGACTTTGAGTCATCTCTGCGTCTAATAGTGTCAGATGCTCCTCGCCCGAGTTGACCTTAAAAACTTTGATAGATCCGTCGGCCATGCCTGCGGTTAAGAACTCGAACGTTTCCGTGTAACTGAGGCAGAGTACGTCTTGCTTCATCTCTCTGCAAGAAAGCGGGTTGCAACGATCGCGAGAATGTTCAAATCGTCTAATAACTTGAACGCGTCTTAAGTAATTAAGTAGTACGATGTGAAATTGAGCGTACATCTGTCGGACTATACTTATGTTACCGTCCAGCTGGAAACTATCCTGCCGCATAGACCTTCGCAGGTCAGACTCGGTGCCGATTGGAATAGGATTCGCCGAGGTTGGAATGTCAGTGCCCCACCTTTGAGGTTTGGCATTGAATTGAGACGCTCCGCGCGTATTTCTGGCCGATGCATCTGTGCGACTAGGTGATTGCTTATGCATGTTTTTTTTTCTCAATCTAGTATGTTAGCTATAATATTGCGAAACACAACTTACAATGGGAGATTACACTTTAAAGCACAGACACTTACATGGCTTGCTTCAGATGACGTTTGATGTTTATGAAGCATTGCTCGTAAGATTAGAGTCCTCGTATTTGTAATGTACCATGACGGAATTTATACCAGTTGCCATGGAATGAAAAAAGATGTTAATTCGCGAGAGTCTTTAAATTCCATTGTCAGTAATTCTCTTTGCGATGGGAAAATCATTTTGTCCTTTTCATTTTGGGAGTTACTTCATGACCATTTGCGTTATATGAAACTTATGAATATCAGCGCGACAATTAAGCATTTAATTGGTACTAAGTCAAATTTATAATTATATACATCGGTAAGTTATCTTAACACTTAGAATGAACACAAACCTCTTAAGAAAAGAAGAGCCGTAAAGCTAAAGAAAGACGTGCTCATCACCGATTTGCATGAAACTTTGCAGAAACATCAATTTTTGCATTGTGCATTTCTCCCATGACATTTATATGGAGTCCCATAAGATTTCGACGAAGTTTGTAATTTTTGTTACGATGGAAAAAGGTATGGTTTCGGCGAGGGAAATTGGATATATGGGATCTTATAACTAAGTAATTAGAGAACACAAAATTTCGTTCAATACATATATTGTAAGGAAAAATAGTATATAGTAAAAAATGTTTCTTATATATTTATAATCTAATTTCTATACAATTGCTGTTATTTTCGCATACACGCTACATACATAATACTCAGACCACATATATACATACGTACAATTTCTTAAATAATAATTGTCTTAAATAATTTAATATTAATATAGTCGCAAAGTTAAATAAGTAATACACTAAAAACTGTCCTGAGAGCCTATTACGTCCCATATGATTTGCCGCCTTTCGTTAGTTCAAACTGCTTCACACAGATGGCGCGACATGTACTGCCCGGGAGGTGCTGCCCCCGGTAGCGAAGTCGTGAACTGCGTCGACAGGCGAATGAGTTCCGACTATGTCGTAGAGATGGCGCGACATGTACTGCCCGGGAGGTGCTGCCCCCGGTAGCGAAGTCGTGAACTGCGTCGACAGGCGAATGAGTTCCTACTATGTCGTAGAGATGGCGCGACATGTACTGCCCGGGAGCTGCTGCCCTCGGTGCTCAACTCGTAAACTGCGTCGAGCATTCTTCCTATACTTATTGCACCGACGAGGGTAAAGGCAAAGAAAGACGGGCTCATCACCGATTTGCATGAAACTTTGCAGAAACATCAATTTTTGCATAAAAATAAGATCTGCAAAAGCCAAAAAGCGCGCTCTCGTCTAATTAGAAAGTTATTAAGCGTTAAAATATAGTTATAAAACCTGCCTTCCCGGCAGCGCGAACGACATCTGCGCATGCGCACGGATAAGTTTGCAGGTAAAGTGCGCGTATTTGAAATGAAATAATATTGAATTGGCGAAGGCTAGGTGTGGGCAAGGCTTCCCTTTTATAATGTTTAAGAGTTTTCAATCAAACAATGGTTCGAGAGTAGGTTTGGGTTAGGTTTTAACTGCCCAAAGTGCAAACAATAACTTGACAATATACATATATTAATAATATAAATAAATCTTCTGTAATACTAGTTGTTACTCTCATACTAAAAACTTATGCATTGATATACAATAATTAAACAACTACAATTTGTATCTTATATAGAGTTTAGAGTTCATTCTATCTACATTCGTTACCTTGAAATTAACACTTGATAATGAAATTTAGCTAGATACAGAGCTCATAGAGAAAAATATATATATATTGCTGTAAAGTTTGGATAACAAATCTGTTGCCAACTGAACTAGTAGTCTATTTTCTCTAATCTCTTGGTTTATTATCACCTTTTTATTGAATGGATGAATGATGATAGAAGAAACTGCAGCACTGTTGTAATATTTCATTTTGGTGAACAACACCATAGGAATTGCTACAAGCCATAAAATATACGGTAAGTATCATTAATGGTAAATGAAAAAACCGAAAAGCAACGTAGAACACGTAGAAATTTAATGAGATCGATTTTGAGAAAGTTAGGTCAGAAAAATGCGAGTGTTAGGTCAGAAAAATGCGAGTGTTTGGTCAAAATACGAGTCTTAGGTCTGAAAAATGCGAGTGTTAGGTCAGAAAAATGCGAGTGTTAGGTCAGAAAAATGCGAGTGTTAGGTCAAAATATGAGTGTTAGGTCAGAAAAATGCGAGTGTTAGGTCAGAAAAATTGCGAGTGTTAGGTCAAAATGCGGCTTTTGCAGACCTTATTTTTATGCAAGTTAATGTTTAATATAGTGAGATAATAATAAGTCAGAGAACTGTTTGCATTAGTTTCGGAGTTACAGCCAAAAACCATCGACTTGTTTAAGCGCGTCAGAACAATACTCGATCAATACTACTTAAACACTTATTTCGCCTGTAACTTTTGAACCGATGATCGAAACCTATGATAATCATACACTTTTTTGCAGCTTTTGACGCGCTCTATCGGATAGGACTATCGGCGAAAGTCGATCTTAAAAGAACTTTTTTGGTGGTTTAAGTCAATGTTTAGGTAGCTGTAACTCCGAAAATAAGGCAAATATCGGGGAACGGAAAACGGCTGGATGAGTCTTTATTGACCCCCTACCACTATGCAAAAGCGCGATTCGATCCGGCGACTTTCATTTTTTGGCTCAAAAAAACGGCAAGGGGTTAGCCTTACCATTTTTTTCGGTCAAAAAATCGAAGTTGTTTTTTTTTTGCTATCTCGTAGGGGATCAAAAATAAGTCACAGAGCCGTTTGTCGTTGGTCAAGATTCGCCTTACTTTCGGAGTTACAGCCAAAAAACCATTGACTTAAAAAGTCGAAAAAATTTTTTTTTAGATCGACTTTCGCCGATAGTCCTATCCAATAGAGCGCGTCAAAAGCTGAAAAAAAGTGTATGATTACCATAGGTTTCGATCAGCGGTTCTAAAGTTACAGGCAAAATAAGTGTTCAAGTAGTATTGATCGAGCATTGATCCGACGCGCTTAAACAAGTCGATGGTTTTTTGGCTGTAACTCTGAAAATAATGCGAATTTTGAACAATGAGAAACGGCTTTCTGACTTATTATTGATCCCCTACGATAGCAAAAAAAAAACAACTTCGATTTTTTGACCGAAAAAAATGGTAAGGCTAACCCCTTGCCGTTTTTTTGAGCCAAAAAATGAAAGTCGCCGGATCGAATCGCGCTTTTGCATAGTGGTAGGGGGTCAATAAAGACTCATCCAGCCGTTTTCCGTTCCCCGATATTTGCCTTATTTTCGGAGTTACAGCTACCTAAACATTGACTTAAACCACCAAACAATTTTTTTCAAGATCGACTTCCGCCGATAGACATATCTGATAGAGCGCGTCAAAAGCTGCAAAAAAGTGTATAATTATCATAGGTTTCGATCAACGGTTCAAAAGTTACAGGCGATTATCTAAAATCGAGAAAACTGTAAGGGGTACCCCTAATATATCTTTTTTGGTAAAGGTAAAGAAAGACGTGCTAATCACCGATTTGCATGAAACTTTGCAGAAACATCAATTTGATGGTTGAAGCGCAAGAAGCGCTTGCCGACTGAGCACGCGATCCGCTCCAAAGTATGTAGTTCCTAACTGATCCGCCCGATGGCGCCACCATGTTATCTTTTGCACGCATCACCAAATACTCCAATTTTTGCAATTCCCTCGAGCTCGCAGAACAGCCGCCACATCTTTAATTATAAAAAAATATATTTTCAAATTACATTTTTCTTTATGTAAAAAAAAAAAACAAAATGTCAGAGTTTCCAGAATCATCTCGAGTCCCGCTACATGTACTCTCGCCGATTATTACATAGATCGCGCAACCTTTGGTATCGGCATTTCCTGGCGTGACGATACATCGACGAAAATGTCAAGTGCTCTCGTCCCCGGGCCGCGCTTAATGTTTCGAGCTCGATAGCCGCGAAAGTAGTACGAGCGTTCGCACCTGACCGAAAATAAATACCGAGGGCAGCATCGTGGGGCTGTGGGGTGCAAAAGACATCTCGGCGGTTGTCGATGCACTTACCGTTAGCTACGGCTGCACGAAAGACCGTGAAAGTGGAGAAGGGACAGGCATTGGTCGATGAGGGAGAAAGAAGGAGGAAGAACGGCGAATGGTTCTGCGGGGTCGAGGGGGGTGAGAAAGGGAAGAGTCGGAGTGCGGGACAAAAAGGACGCCGTTGTTTGACGGTGCTCCGGGTATTTTCTCAAACCACTTTTGAGGGTTGCAGAACGTAGAACGGGAACGAAGGGGTGGAGGGTGGGAGGCGAGGTAGAAGGGTTGGTTCCGCATCCTCCGTTCGCCTTTTTGCTTTCAATATCTCTCAGGCTCTAGCCATCCCCTGCCGCTGCCACCCCCCATTCTCGATCCTCCTCCCTCCCGATCTATCTCTCGCGCCCTGTCTCTTCTTGCTTCAGTTTTATTTGATTGGCCACGAGTGCTTTTCGAGAGAAACGCCGCCCGCGGCCTGCCACCAGTCAGCATTCTGCATCCCCGCCGTTGTGCGCTTTTTCTGCTCCCTCTCCTTTTGGTCCTCTCGTCCGCTTCTTACCCTTCTTCGTCCTCCGGCCTCCTCGTCCTCTTTCTCCGGCTCCTCGACTCTCCTCTCGAGCCTCCTCGCGCCACTCTTTTCGCCGGCGTCTTACTCAACCTGGCTTCCGTGCTCTTAGCCTCCCTTTCCTTCGTGCCCCCCTCGCTTCTTCCGCACCCTCTTCCTTCCCTTTCCGTTCGTCGTTCCGCAAGGCCGCACTTTCCGCAATTCTTGATATCGTCCTCTCATGGCAGATCACCGAGAGTCGGAGCTCTTCGTCTACATATATTCCGTTACCCTGGATGGCGCACGCCCTGTCCTCGCTTGATGGCACCTGCCCCATTCCGACGGCAAGGTCGGATTATACTCTTTATCGCTGGCGGTATATTGCTTTAACGCCGCAACTGTAATATGCGGAAATTCAAAGCCTTAAGTGTGGAACTCGCTTTATACGGTTTACACAAAGTCTAATATTACGCAACGTATTTCCCCTGTGGATGGGGGAGGAAGTCGGCGCCAGGAGGGCAAAGTGGGAGGGTGTAGAATACATCCACAGCATTTTCCCATGTCGTAAGAGGCGACCAAAAGGGCTCCCGTGCTAATGGATACACGCGCGTAACGCAATCCGTGCGCGCGACGGACTTCGGGGGTGCGAGTGTTCGAAAATTTGGCAGAGTATCGGCCTTGAACGCCGGACAGGCGAAACAGGAATCCTATTATTCTATCTTAGGAGACGAGTCCGGCATTGTGCAATCGACGATCGTGGCGGTGGCAGCGTTCGACCTGGAATATTGTGCTTTCCAGGGCTGGGCAGGTCTCCCGGGGATATGTTCCTAGATATGACACGTACATGTCCTGGCGGAGGCAGTGTGCGGCCGTACGGACGGAGGCGGGATAGTCGGGCCCGACGTGTTCGTGTTGTCGGATGTGTCAAAGGGGGGCGGAGGGTAGAGAGTCGGTGGCAACCACAACCGGATTCCTCTCTTCGTTGAGGCATTGCGTGTCGTAGACGAGTGTAAATATCACGTTCCCGTCGCCGCGCGTTGCCTTCTTTATACGCTCGGTTTAAAGCTTATTGCGCGAGATGGCCCGCTACCCCCCCGCCCCCCTCCCCCTGTAACGCCGCTTATTATGTGTATCATTCGGTATGCCGTTGCCCGACTGTTGCGTTTGATGTAAAATGGGCGGTACACGATGCCTGTCGTCGGAAGATAAATCCCTCTGATATTTGAGAAAAATACGGGGACTCTCGGTAGAGGGAGATACTCGTGATAAATCGCACGTAGGTACGCGCGACCGAAGGAGAATATTCGCCGAGTGTGCGCCGTTGCGCAAGGTCCCTTCGAGAGTAAATTCTTGAATTTCAAACGAACCCTTCATATTCTTTCGCGGAGCGATCGACGGTAATTGGAGGCGCTGGCCGATTACCGGTTTATTTGATGTTAGCGGTCTATCAGCAACGCCGATCGGAGGGACGGAGCGATAGCGTGGAGAAATTCCGGGCGGGTTCAGAAAATCGACGTCCCGATTAATTAGAGAGCAGTCGATCGCCCGCGAAAGCCGGAGCCACATCGCGATCGTAGACTCCCGTGAAATTGTGTTTTCATTGATTTACGACGCGTGCAGCTCCCAATGTTCGTGACTGGCCATTCCTTTTCCGAGCGCTATCTCACCCTCTGGCCCTCTCAAGTGCCGATAGAGTCTTGCCCGAGCCCCGCGGACGATTTTCGAATATTTCCATTCCGCTCGCTGATTCGCCGATTGGCAATCTACCGGCGCGGCGGTAGTGACGTATCGCGCGCCCGGAATAACTTCATATTTTACAATCTGATTATCCCGGGCGAAGAACGCGAAACAACCTAATAAAGCCTTGGCTAGCCGGAAACTTTAAATCTTATTTTCCAGCGAGGAATGTATTTTCAAGCTAAATTGCCGATGCCGTTAGAATAGCTATTATAACGTCCGGCAAAAAGTTCCTCCCTTTTTCTCAATCTCTCTTTCTTTCGCTGTACGTCCTTTTCTCTCTCTCTCCTCTTTGAAGATAGAATGGTCCGTGAGATATAGCCCGCGAGCCACATTTCATTTGCGGTTTTAAAGAATAGCTTATGCGCTACGCAAAGTTGAGCGCTTCATAATTCAAGAAAGAGCGCCGGGTCTTCTTGAATAAAACGTCACCTATTCAGTTTCCATTCCTGCATCCCGCCGTGCCATCGGTATATTATCTTAGTGTCCTGAACCTGTTCGTCGAGATCTATTATGCTCAACCGGTACAGTGATATTTCTCTGCTCATTCCAACAGTATGAACAAGTGACCTGAACATTAAATTCAGTCATCCAGTAATACACTCACACGGACTGACTTACATCGTCGCAACAGCATCGTTAAAAATTTGTACACGAACGTACCTGCTGTACAATCCTAAACTTCATTTCTGCATTTACACCCCGGACGCGGAAGTTGCTCACGTTTTATGCGATTCGTGTCGGCGAAAAAAAAGCCAACGCTGGTGTTAATATGCAAAGGGAAAATATCTGTAAAAAATCTTCGCGCAGGACGATAATCGCGCAGCGCCCGGTTATGGGGGCCAGATGAGTTTCGCGGCCGAGGAGCACAGGGGGTTGCATTGTTAAGGCGGCCGCGCGGAATCGCAATATTTCGTGGCCGGATAGGATCGCGTTATGAATCACAGCCGCGCGATGCGAGTCGTGCCGAGCGAACGAGAAGGACGACCGAGAGTGGAAGCGGGCTGAGCATCAGCCCTCTCCTTCTCACTCCTCGTTTCCGTACATTTCATCGCGGGGGCCGCGTCCACTGCAATAACAAACGACAGGAAGAGGTGTGGGGGGAGGCGAAGAAGGGGGTGTGCGAATGACAAAACAGCGGCAGAAGATATAAAGGGAGACTTTTCGGTTTGCCGGACCGTCGCGCATCTTGGAGGGTAATAAGGACTCGCGATGGGGATGAAACTGGTACTGCTTTCGGCTGCGAGCGAAGGGGGGTGGCCAACTAAAAGTGGGACTCTTTCTTATCGCGCGAGAAATATTGTTGCGGCCCTGCGTCGAGCGTATTCGTTAGAAACTCGGTGTAATGTGAAGTCAGCTTCCCCCCTCTCTCTCTCTCTCTCTCTCTCTCTCTCTGTCTCCCTGTCTCTCTCTTTCTGTATCTCTCGTTTGGTGCCCGCGGAACGTCTGGCTTTTAAAAATCTTTCCGGCTACGCGCGATGCGTTATGCAAGAAAACGGCGCAGCGATGTCTGCGGTTTAATTACGCTTTCATGGGGTAGCGCGGCGCAGGGGCAAGGGTGTAAAAGTATCATGCGGGCTTTTTGAAATTTTTCCTTTCGTCCGAATTGCCGGGTAGAAGATTAAACATTGAACGGGTCCCGAGCGGCCGCGCGGAAGGAAATTAACATTTGACGCTTCGGCACTAAATCCATCAATCCGGGCGGGGGCGGAAGGCGAGGGAGGGCGAGAGAGGGTGAGGGGGCAAAAAATATTGCCATCCCGTACGAATCGCAGCGGGGGAATACTCGTCGATGCTGATAATACAATGAATCTTGCCCGGGGCGATCAGTGCTCGCTGGCCCGTCGCGAAATCCGAACACGTTTTAGCGTATAAACGGCCATCTTGCCGGCCGGACGTGGCCGGAGCTTTTGAAGGCGCCAAGTCGAGTGAATGATTTTAATGATTCGGCCGAGTTGACGCGGGAAACGACTGCGAAATGAATTTATTAATCGGTCGGCCACGCGCGGCGCGCCCCACTCGACGTGTGCGCGGCTGTGCCGGTATGTTTGCTCGTATAAATCGAATGAGAGAGTACGGGGGTGGGCCGGGGAGCTGAAATCCGCGGAAGGCAGCGTGTGACGGAAGGATTTTTAAAGCCTGTCAAAAATCGAAACTGGATCATCAACTGTACGCGGCTACCTGTCTGCACCATTGTCAAACGATATCATAAAAAATGTTCGACACAAATATTTTTCTTACTACGTTAAGTGTCGGTTCAATGATATTAGGTAATTGTTTGATGGAATCAATTGCGGAATAGTTCAATCAAGATTGCTATTGCGCGCGTGACATGCCACAGTGTGTCATGACACCTATGGCCACTATCCTTCTTCTCTACTTATATAATATTAGAGGAAAAAGCCCGATGACGACATTCCTCGTACTCTCTATAAAAGAATTCTGCACGCAATCGTCGTCCGAGCGGCAAGTTGCCGGAGATGTTTGGAGAAAGCGAGAATAGGGATTAGAATCGGTAGAGATTACCTCGTTGAAGGAAAGGAAGGAAAACAAGATGGATGGACTGGATACTAGAGACGGCGGAATGGGGATGTGGCTTGGTCGCGTAAAGAGCCTCGCAAGAAGGGGGTGGCATGTGCGAGGAGGAGAGAGGAAAAACACGAAGGTGGTTCTGCTTTGGCAGAAATGCTTGAAAAATATATTTCCCCCGCTCTCGCTCACGTTTTTAGCCCTCGCACAATTTCTCAGACACAAAGGGAACCGGGCCTCATACTGTGGAATCCAATTTAATAATAGGTCTCTTCTTTGCCGAGAGAGGAATCTAGGGATTCTAAAGTTGACACTCCAGCTCCAAATGCAGCAACATACAATTGAATAAGTATGTGTGTTTCTTTTCTATTTATGAATTTTAGGAACTGTATGTGGTGTAATGAATTGCGTTTCTGCTATTTGCGATGTTGTGTCGCACAGTTAACGAATGCGGATTTTTCACTATTTTTTGACATAGTTTTTGACATATCTCAGAAACTATAATACTCAGAGGATTTGGATTGCGACTTTTCAAATCCGGGTGAAGTGCACTTTCGAACTATACACAAGAAATTCTGTGTGGATGCTTCCTGTGCGATGCAGCCTGTATAATGTCAATGTTTCACTGTTTTTTAGCGGTTTTTTGGATGCAACTCTGACTTATTTTGGACCCCCTACAAGATAGCAAAAGGAAAATCCGATCCGCCGACATCAATTTTTCACCGAAAAAAAACGGCAAGGGGTGTACCCCTTACCATTTTCTCGATTTTAGAAAATCGGCTTTAACTTTTTAACCAGCGATCAAAACCTATGATGATCACACATTTTATTGAAGCTTTTGACGCGCTGTATCGGATAGGACTATCGGCGAGAACGTGCGAATATTCTATTTAGTTTAAATATATTTTTATTAAGAAACATGAAATGTATATTATTCAATGATTTTATAATATATCAGAAATTATACCAAAATTGGCGTTCAACAATTACTTTCCAAACCCACCTATTCCCCATCGTCGTTTACAATAGTTATAAGTCCATCGTTGTTCATTTCGGGAAGTTCAAGATCCATAAAACAATACTTCGAGAGTGGCAAGATAGTAGTATATGTAGAATATCTAAAACGAACGAGAAAGGAAAGTTGGAACATAGTACAGAAATTTGGGTAAGATTCTGCAAACGTTGATCGTCACGCTTGACTGAACACGCCGAGTTTCGCAGTGCCACCTCTTCGCTACTTCTATGTTCCTGTTAAATCGTCCAATTTTGGGTAAAATTGCGAAAAGTTCGATCGTCACGCTTGACTGAACACGCCGAGTTTCGCTGTGCCACCTCTTCGGTACTTCTATGTTCCTATTAATTCGTCTGATTTTGGGCAAAATTCTGAAATTCTTAGTCGTCACGCTTGACTGAACACGCCAAGTTTCGCTGTGCCACCTCTTCGACACTTCTATGTTCCTGTTACTTGGTCAGATTTTCGACATTTTAACGCTTGACTGATTCCAGTCCTAACCGAGACTTTAACATTTTTCGCCTCATCGTATATTTGATGATTTCTCGCTATTCTCATAGTGTTTTCTATCAAAATGGAATTCGCCATGATATGAGATAAATAGAAGAGTCGCTTGCCTTCTTCTCCCACCGCATTTCCATTTGATCCCATAAGATTTCATCGAAGTTTGTGAATTTGTTTGCGACGGCAAAAGGCATAGTTTCGGCGAGGGATATTGGATATATGGGATCTTATAACTAAGTAATTAGAGAACACAGAATTTCGTTTAATACATATATTGTAAGGAAAAATAGTATACAGTAAAAAATGTTTCTTACATAGTTATAATCTAATTCCCATACAATTGTTGTACTTTTCGCATACACGCTACATACATACTACTCAGGCCACATACATCCATACGTACAATTTCTTACATAATAATTATCTTTAATAATTTAATATTAATATAGTCGCAAAGGTATATAAGCAACACACTTAAAACTGTCTTGAAACGATTAACACTTTTCCTATCGAAGCGGCTAAGTAAGACCAATATTACGTGCTGCATCATTTATCGAGTTTTTAGTCAATCTTCTGGTAGCTGTAACTCCGAAAATAAGGCAAATATCAAGGAACGGCAAACGGCTCTCTGACTTATTTTTCATCTTTTTAAACATAACCCGGGTTCGATTTCCGGCACGGCGGCCGTATCGGCAAACACGACCGGACGCGCTCAGTAGTGACAGCATACGGGCAAACGCATAGCCAGCGAACAACCAAGTATAGAGTCTGTATAATATTTTATTAATTTGCACGGTAAAGAACATTTTTGTTCGCTAAAGTTTTGATGCGTGTGTTCATTAAAAATGATCCTCTATTGAATAGTGTAGGGAACAGGAAAAAAAAACCCAAGTTTTTCCTACATTTATGGCTGAATGTTCGAAACCGTTGTGATTTTTGTCATACATCTTTCCACCTCTTTTACTTCGTTGTACACATTTTTGGTCCGACCAATTTTGCAGGCATCACTGCGTTTGAAATGTCGATTTCTTTTTCTTCCGAGAACTCAGATCACACAAAGCATTGGGGGTAAGTAATTCTCGCCATCAAAAAGAAGTATACTGACATTTGACTACTTGGAAATACATATGTTTTAAAAAATTAGTTTTTGAAGCAGTACAAAATTTGACAATTAAAATTTAAAGACTAATGCTTTCCTTCATTTTTGGTTGAGAACACGAATTGCGGCTTAATTGGGATTATAAATAAAAGAAACAGTTTAGTTAATAATTTTATGTTGGAATTAACGAGCCGCAAGCGTTCGTATAGCATTAAAGGCCGGCAGGAGATGAACGTGGAATAATTCGAGACCGGGAGGGTAGGCTTTTGCCCGGTTCTACCTGGCAGCCGGAGTAAACTCTCGTTACTTCTACTTTGTGCCGGGGGAGTCGAGTTTACCGGGGCCGCCTTGCTATCCGGCACGCGTCATTAATCCGTAATGTCTTTTTCATTAAGCCCGCTCTCGGCCAAAGGGCGCGGATCACCGGGCTGCGGAGGACTTTTTATTGGATGCTACTAATTTCCTCGTAGCCTATGTGCCCCCGAAGTCCTCCCTCGATCTTCGCATTTTCATGTTCGCGACCTTCTTCCCCTTCCCGGCCACTCTAACTCTTTTAACGAAAAGTTAATTTGTTTCGCCAACCGGAGACTATTGGAGGGACATTTTTATCATTCTGCATTCAATATCTTCCCTCTCCCCCTTTCTCTCTCTCTCTTTCTCTCTTCAACACATTTCTCTCCCACTCTCCTCCACTATCGCACTTAATGTCAATTCCGCGTTCCGATTATTTATTCTTCGCTGCCTCAGCATTTCTGTTATGGTAATTCCCGTGACGGTCTCTCTTGTTATTTTCCGCCGTCCTTTCCAAGGAAGCTCTCGCCGGCAGCCACTCCGGTTCGCAGGATCATTAATCCGTAATTCCGTTTTCATTAAACTCGCAATTACCAGCCGGCGGCGATGTCTCTTCGGCCACCCCCAGCTCCGCGGGCCCCGGCTGATCTTGATCGTTCGAGTTGAAATTTTTGTCCTCGCCCCCAGCGTCGGGGACCAGAATTTTCCTTTCCTCTCTTACCTGTTGCACTGTCGAGAGAGAGATGACAGGGGAGAGAGAGAGAGAGAGAGAGAAAGAGAGAGGGAGAGAGCATCGCATCCCAGCCAGGGTTCCGTTTGTATTCGTTAGCCGGAAATCATTAGGGCGGCAAAGTCATTAATCGGGGCTCATTCGTTCAGGCTTTCTTATCGAACGGCACTAATTTTCCCCCGGCCATGTGTCTGGGCCCCGTCGGAGGGCTCTCGCAGCTACCTCTCTTTCCCATCTCCTTGCTTCGAATTCGATTCCTGGCCGAGCGACATTTAATGGAAGCCGGCGACAGATGTCGCAGAGCGCCTCGCCGCTAATTTAAATCCCATCACACAGCCAACGTCGCTTTCCACCCTCCTCCCTCCGCCGCCACCCCTCATTCTCCCCTCCGCATCCTCCACCTCCTCTCTGTGCAGCAGCAGCCCCCATCATTCCCTCTCGCCACCCCTCTCGCTCTCTCTCGTTCACTCACGCCGATCCTCCGCTTTCCGCCTACCTGTCGGCATTCCTTCCTATTCTGCCGCGTTTAATCGAAAAATAATGCCTTAATTACGTCCTTCCGTCGCATTCGCTCGCTCGCCGATTGTCGTTGCTGAATTAAATTTTAATTATGGCGCTTTATTGGCTGCCGCCGGGACGTCGCCATGCCCTCTCGATTGGCCGGCCGATCGTCGAAGGGCGGGGAAGGAGGTGGCGGCAGAGGGGCGGTTAGGTGAGAATTCAGCGGGCCCTACCGCCACCCCACTGTCGGGCGGAGGGGGGCGAACGACGATCCACTTAAGGGACTCGACCAAGGACGCCAACTCTGCCGTGCCTCTTTATTTTCCCCGCACAACGTTTTTAAAAGCGGGCGAGCGAGACGTTTAATTAAGGTGGCTTTTATTAAATCGGCAGTTTTTCGTACGCCCCCCTCAGCTCGCGATGTTCTCCAATTTCTCGTGCAGTACCCCGTCCGGATTCGCGGGCTAAATTGGACTTATCTTTCTGGAACGCGCTGCGGCGGCGTCCGATACGCTTCGGATCGGCGGGGAGACACTTCGGTCGCTCGTTTTTGCGCGCTAATTTATCCCGAAATTCTTCGATCGGCCTCCCACCCCCCTCCCTCCAAAGCCCCTTGGCAACCATAAGGCATTTCATATTGCCGCATTTCGTTCGTAAACGAAGCACGGTGGCGCTGGTCCAACAAGCTTTGGCCGGCCCCCGATTGTGGAAGAGGCTAAGAGCAAAGCGAACAGAAGCGAGGGGGCTCCGAGCCGTGAGATATCTGGAAAAGCAATTCCCCGTGAAATGCATTATTATTGCATAGCCTGCTGAAAGTGCAACGGACTCTCTACCCCTCACCACGTCTGCCTCTATCCCCTCTCTCGCTCTCTCTCTCTCTCTCTATTCGTCCGACTCGCCCGTTCTCTTAAGCGTGCCGAACCGCGAGTGAAATCGCGATCGGTTCCGCCTGTCTTTTTCGAGCCGTTCGCTTTTTTGCTCCCACGCCGTCGGTCGGCAGGAACCTGCTTTATCCACTCCCATGGGCGCGCGCGTTCGAGGAGTTCGCTGAGAGGCGCAGAGATGGAGAGAGATTTACCGTTTCCCACTCGCGCTCGCTCTAATTAAGATTTAATCGTGCAATAGCGTACGATAATGGCTATTGCGCTCTCGCCTGATAACCGGAGGTCCATTTAATACAGGCGTCTACTAAAAATTTATTATAATATTCCTACGAAAGTGCCGCGCCCACCTATTCGGCGTCCCTTTTCCCGTACTTTTCTTCTTTCGCTTTATATTTTACTCTCCGCTTCCCCTTCTCTTCCGACTTCGAGGCCGGCTATCGTGCGTTCCTTCATTTCCGTTCGGCGGATTTTCGAATGGGCGGCCTAGTGTGGCGCTCACTCAGTGGGAGGAGAGGGGTGGGCAAAACGGGAGCGAATATTACGTAATGCATTCGCGCCGATAAGTTCGACCGATACGTCATACATCCCCGGCAGAGAAACGGCGAGTCGATACACGGCTTCCAGTCTTTTTATAGCGGCCCGATTGCAAAATATATGCGAAATAAACGCGGGGCCGGCCCGGCCAAAAGCCGCGAGTGCCCATCCCGGGGCAAAATGCAATTGGTTGTTGTTGCCAGCTGAGGTAGGTAGTATCTGATTGGAGTAGTCCGATCCTGCCGGAGCGGGCGAGAGAGCGGCGCGGCCGGCCGCGGTTTCTGCCAATACTTCGAAAATCGAGGGGGGCGCAACGTAAACGGCAAACATTATTGCGCCGCCTCGGAAGTTGGCGCGGTGTAACGGGGCGCCGGCGGCCGAGATTAAATTAGATAACACTTTGCGCCGCGGATAGCCCTGGCTCAGCGTAATCTGCCGAACTTCTAATCTCATCGTCCCGCGCCTTACAAATAAGTTCTATCGCTCCCGCGCGTCCGTTCGAGGCATTTAAATGGCAGAAGCGAAATACAGCTCGGTTCTTTGGCCAGATTAGCAGCTACGGCGTAGAATGCAACCGGGGCTTCGTGCGAGAAATTTCGTTACTACCACCCTACCCCCCACCCTCGTGCGCCGCCTCACCCTCCGCGCTCTTTCTCCTACCGGCTACGTACTGCCATTTATCACGGTCAATTGTTAAACGGCAGGGGGCCATAAGACGTAACGCGCTCCGGGAAAATTGTAATCTCGAACAGCTGGTTGATATTAATGACGCCTGCACTCGCGTGCGCGCGCGGCAAAATCGAACTCGGCCGGCGGAGCCGTACGGTCGAACCGTTGACTATAGGCAGCCGCGCTATACGTAACTGTAGCTAACTACACGCCGGGGCGAGTGCTGGCGGCTATTTGACTTACTTAACCCAATTGTCTGATAGAGTCTCGCGGTTTGCCGACGGCCACCGTGCCCTGCGGCTGATAGCCTTCGAGTGTTTCACCTCTGTAGGTCCGCCTCGCCATTCCCATTCTTTTCCAACTCACCCCCCCCCCCCCCTTACCGACGCCAAATCTCATCGCTCGAACGACAACGTAGGATCGTTAGCCCGACGCGAGATGCCATCGAATCGCGCCGATGCGAACCTTCCCACCTTTCCGTTCGCGATATCATATTCGCTGCCGGTCGGAACCAGTTAAGCCAGGTTTTACTGCCGTCTTCGGAGGCAGAGTAAATTTGACGTTTACGTCCACTGTTCCCAATATCCCGCTCAACGCCGGACGAACATGCAAGCTTGCGCCTCTGGCTTCAAAAGAAAATCAAGCGGTGACAGATTTTATGAACCAACAACTTTACGACCGATTTCCTCCACACGCCAGTTTCCCTGCGTGAAGCGGCAACCGGCGTCGTCATCGTTCCATGAGAGGAAGGAGAAGGGCAGCTGCGGGGGTCAAAGGTTTATCGCTTTCAGCGTCTTGTAACTAGCCGTCGCGGAAAATCCGAAAATTCCACCCGAGCACCGCTCTTTAGTCATCGAGCGAATTTTGGGCAAAAAAAGCGCCTGCTCGAAAAGCGGTGGAATTTCAGAAGTGCACAGGCCGACGAGCAAAATGCCTTTGAATGTACAACGGCATCATAGAGGGGTCGACGTTTGTTTATACGGTCTCGAATTTTTTTTCACAATTTTTTTTTGCTCGCCCGATGCGCTCTTTTTCGTCGCTACATTTGTAAAAACGGCGCGCGCGCGCCACAGCGCGGGGAGGGTGCAATTCGTTGGTCCGCTTGACACTGCGCCTCGCCATCAAATTTGTTCCGATTCCACTGTTGACTGAGAACGAATCAATCTGTCGCGGACGAGCGAGCGAGAGAAGGGAAGAAGCGAGATGGGACGGTGGGGTGGGAAGGTGGGGGAGAAAAAAGGTTTCGCCGAATCGGGGCCATACTCTCTACCTCCGTGGTGCGATCGGGCTTCGAGCAATCAGGTCCGACAGGACCGTAAAATTTTTTTACGTCCCAAGCCCGGGCCGACTACCGTGACGCGGACCGCCCGATTCGTCCGAAGGCGTAAGAGGCAATCGCCACCTTCGACTCTTCCTCGGGCCATCGAACGGCATCCCAATTTTATTCCTCCGCTTATTCCCGCTCTGCATCGGAATCACTCAGACAGACCCAGCGTCGCTCAGCCGTATTCACCGAGTCGGCCATTAAGTTTCAGGTTCGCTGTTCCGGTTAAACTCTAGCCGCCCAACCTCCTACCCCCCTCACCCGCTAACCATCCACGGCCGGACATCGTATTATCGTTCCTTACAAGCCAGACACTTAGTCACTGCCAATGTAGTCGTGTTCTACGTGCATTTCGCACGATTCCCCGCTCGTTCGCAGTGCTACGATGCTGAGGCAACGGGAGATTTTAATTGGGTCACCCGTTATAATCTGTCATGCAACGAACCAGACGGCCCCCGCAGCTGTTTCAACCCTCTTGCACCGGTCTCCCGTCCTCTCCCGTCCTCTTCCGCCCTCTTCCACCCTCTTCCGCGAATTGCGTCATTCCCATCCTTCTCCCTCTCGCCTAGTCAGTCCTTTCTTGCGGCCCATCCTACACCCTCTCAGCCCCACCGCACCCCTCCTTCTTCGCCCTATCCCCACGATTACGTCGAGAAATTGCTGCTTTCGCTGTTTCCACTTCCGGGAACGAGGTTGCGAGTTGCAACTTTGCACCGACATCTCATCCGATCTCCGACCTCTGCCGCCCTCTCTTCTCACCCGGTCCTCCGACTTTTCGGGGGAACAATCGAGAATTTTCCATTGCAGCGCGGATTTGTCCTACCTCGCCGATCCCCACCTGTCCCCCAACCCCCGAAACTCCTTTCAACCGGCGCAGCATGCCGCTCGCGTGACGGCGAGCGGAATTTTCGCATCGTCATGTTTCGCCGAATAGATCGCCGATAAGATAAATGGCATCGCTGCGACACGTAGGCCGGCACCTCGCGGGCGAAAATTATACTTTTTAATTAGATAAATAGACGAAAGAACCTTCTGGCCCGCCCGGACGGGGGGCGGAGGAAGTGCTTGATTAGCACGATACCCATCGTGCCGCGTACTTTCGCACGTGAGTACGAAGAGCGAGTCCACGCCCCGGTCGAATATGAACGACGATTAATTGAATCTCCGTGGTGCTCCGGAAGTCCGACACGTGCGGCTGGGACTGCAATCGAAGCCGCCGAGGACGCGAGAGGGAGGCAGGGGCTCCCCCAGGGCTGAGGATCCGCGAGAGCCGGATTCGAGGAAGGGAGGGTGGAACGGATAAGCGGAGGGTGACAAGCGTCGGCGTCGCGGGGGGGGGGGGGGGCCGCCTCGGCGAAAAGCACCTTAACGAAATTTCACTTGCACTTGGATGCACGGCCTGGCAAAGTGACACTCCTTCGAGGAGTAATCGAGTTATATCGACGTCTCTCCCCTTCGGGCGCCCTCCCGCACTTCCACCCCCTCCCCTCCTCCGTCGCAGGTCTGCCACCCGTCCTTCTTCCTCTCGTCGCGTTCCAACCCCTCGGCACATCAAGCCCCGACTCCTCTCCTCGTGATCGCTTGCCAGGGCTCTTCGGCGATTTGCTGATTACTCTACGAAGGAAAAAAGGGAGGATAGGCTGAAGAGGACGGGGACTGAGGAGGGCTGGCGGCTAGGGGTGGTGGCGAGGGGTGGCGGGAGTGAAACAAGCGGCTCGCTATCCACCAATCCCTCACCTTCCTCTTCCATCTTCCGGGTTCCTCTCTCGCTCCCTCCTCGTGGGCCACTCTTTCTCCTCTCACCCCTCGCCATCTTTGCTGACGCCGCTCCCGTGACGTCAGGGGCACAGTCACGTTAGCGACACGAAGACGCAGCCTGGACCCAGGCTGTACACTGTCAGGCGCGATGCGAGGCAGGGACGCTCGTTAAAGCTTGACAAATTATTTGCCAGCCAGCTTGCGCCGAGGCCGCTTCCGGTTGTTGGACCCTCGAGTTCGAAGAGTGCGCCGCCACCGACGCCGACGCTGTCCGTCCCGTGAAATTTCGCGGGACCGGCTCAACAGCCCGCTTCCGTTTCGTTCTCGTTGTTTTGCCAACCGAGAACGCGACAGCTACCTGCCCTTCCGTCCCTCTTCCCTCGTTCGCCGATGTCCGACGAAGAGTGTCCGCCGGACATATTCGGCGCAATTAAAATCAGCTGCCTAGAATCCTGGCTCGAAAATGGCTGGCTAACGGAATTATTCTCGTCGCCGGGCGCGCAACAATTTTCCCTGAACGTCTCCTCTGTCGCCTCCATCCGAGCTTCGCGTCTCTCTCCGTCGTTCGCCTTCGGGGCGAGCGAACGACGTTTGACATTTAAAACTTCGATCCCCGCCGAGCGTGGCGCGGTCGGCTCGCGGGTAAAGAGGGAAGGATGAAAAATGTTCTTTTATTCATATCTTCTCCGTTACCTCGTCGTACAATATCGAGTTTGGATGGTGTCAGCTTCACCGCGAACGATCGTCCCACACTATGCGAGCTCGACTATTTCCTTCCCTCCGGCGCTTCTTTATACTTCGCTGCGATCGGTAGAAACTCGAGATATACCCCCGGCATCCACTGCCTCGCTTTTATTATATTCCGAATATTCTGATTGAACGCCTATTAGACGGCGGTAAAGCTGCGATATATGACGTTGACGATGTTGTAACGCGAGGCGCAGGGTTAGTTAGGCGGTTGGTTAGGCGGCTGAGGCGAGAAACGGTTAGAGCGGGGGATGAAACGGACGCGAAACCGATTTCCTCGCACTTTCTCGCTGTCAGTGACCTCGAAGAGCGAGGGACGACACCGTCAACCCCCCCCCCCCCCCCCCCCCCCCCGACCGCGAGTTCTTAAGCTCCTCAAGAGCCACTGGACGTACCGGCAGGACTAATGAAAGGCGGTCGCGTTGCCAAGATTTTTTTAAAAGCGCCTCACCCCATCGATCACCGCCCCCAAACCGTCCACCCCCGTCCACCCCCGTCTACCCCCGTCGACTTCTTTCGTCCCGCTTTCCTTTTGTGCCGGCGTAAGCGCGCACAAGGGACCCTGATTGGCCGCGTCTCTTAATTGCACGGATCCATCGGCATCTGTCCGTTTTTCCTTCCTTCTCCCCTCTTCCTTTTTCGATTATACACTAATTGGCGCCGGGGTCAAAGAGTGTCTCGTGCGTGGTCGCTAAGTAGAAGCAGACACAAAGCCTATTTCAATCTTCGGCGTGTGGCCGGAAATAGGTGAAAAACGTTCGAACGCTCCCCCGTTGCCTCCCTTTGTAACCGACTGTCCTTCCATCCCTCGGTCTCTGCCCCTGATGAAAAAGCCCCCGTCGAACTTCAGAACTTCAGGGTCCGGCGAGATACGCGAATTTCCGAAGACCGTTAGCCCCGCTTATTAAAGAATGCCGATCCGCTCTCTCTCTCCCGGTCCCGCTGCCGAAAGTTCAGGAGCGACGAAAGAAGGACGGCGCTCTCAAAGGGTCACCCTAGCGCCCGTAATTGGGAACTTAATGCCCGGCCTGCGCGCCGCCTGTAAAAAGATTCCTCCAATTAGCGGAGTAACCCCGGATGAAGATAAGACACGCCCCGCTATGCCGCCCGATAAACATCGCAAATAACTAATGCGTCCCACGTACCGTCCACGTACAGTGCACCGTTGCACGCGTACACCCATACGCCTGCTGCTGTTTATGAGCGCCGGCTGTGACGCAATTAAACCCCATAAACGCGAAGCTCGGGGTTGATTGTACGGCGACTAAGTCTTCGGAAAAGATTCGCCGATCGCAAAATAGGGTGATCGGCAATTCGAGTCGCATACTGATGTCGAGATAGAGCATTGGCTCGTAGAGCATCGATTCGCTAACTTCCGGTGCCTGGGATAAACCTGGATTACGCGGTACGTTAATGTCGGTTTTCCGCGATGCGCGAGTTGATCGTTCGACCTGTTTAAAGCGTCCCTTCCCGTGTAAGCGTTCGCTGATGAAAATTTCGACTTCACGGCAGAGCGAGCCTCGAGCCTGTTTTCCGATTTTCTCGACTGTGCACTGAACGCGGTATTTAACCGTGCATCGGGCCCAATCTCGATGCCTGCCGAACGCGAATTGAATGGCAAGCGGAGTTCTACCGAATGTCCTGTAACGAAAACCTCGGCGCGGGATAAGGTTAGCTCCGAACAGATGGCCGTCAGGCAGATTTGATTCAGGGACGCCTGAGCCCGAAGCCGCCGGCAGTCGTAAGTAGCTCGTTTCATAAATAATTCGCGTCTCGGTCGGGAAGGGGGGGAGGGAGAGGCGACGGTCGTTTGTTTGCGGTAGAACGTAGAACGTATATCAGCGCCGAGGTAGAAGACAGTTTGCGACTAGGCGTTGTGCGACTAGAGGTGCGAGCGCTAAGCGAGGGAATGTCGCGAGCTACTTCGCCGGATTCCGCAGGCACGATCGAGACGTAAAAAGTGCCTACCGACCTAATTCGCATGGCCATTAAGGCTCGAGAGTCGCGAATCCGGCAATCGCGGACAATCCGCCTTCCGCGGCTTCGACGCAAGTTTCGCCGTGCTCTGCCGGAAATCTGGCAGGCCGTTGAAGTTTTCAACACCGACGCCGACCGGCGGCCGTTCCCACCCCCCCGTTCGCCCAATCTTGAGCTGGCCGATCGGTAAAAATGGCGGGGGCCAGCGTCTGCCACGAATATTCGCTGTTTTTAGCTTAGCGCAGGAGAAAAGGCCAGGACAGGGTTTCCAGGTCGCGCCGGCCAATATTTCAAACGGCCAGACATTCGGAAAGAATTGACGAGGTACGCGCTCCGGCAAAACAACCCTTTCGTCCGTGGGGCATGCTGGCGTCGAGGGGAGGTGAGGGGGAAGGAGGGAGACATGGGGGAGGGCGCGCAAGGGAAGAGTGAGAGCGACGCGGTGGGATGAGGCGAGAGGGGCAGAGGGAGTTTGGCGGCAGCCATCTTGTTGTTTGTGCAAGCTCGGCCTTCACACTCGAGCTTGCAGCGCGGTACCACCCTCGAGTGCATCCTATTGGTGCACTTAATTGCAAACAACCCGACTAAACGAACCCGACGAACGCCGAAGAGCTCGAAACCGGATTATTTCTTAAGCATAATTGGAATGGAATGGATTAGTTACCGACAACCTACGGAGGCCGGGAGACGGAGGGCGGTAGGGGTGGGGGACGGGGATGGAGATTGACGAAGGTGAGCCCTCGGGGGTGGAATGGGCCGGGAATGGGTTGGGGATGGGGTGGGCGGGCAGCGATGACTTACATACGAAAGGGCCTGCGTGTGGAAGAGCGCCAAGTTCGTACAAGTTTGCGCAAGCCCGTGCAACTGTACGGTTCACTCGATCACGTGGCCCTCCGACCCCCCCCCCCCCCCGTTCCTTCTCCCTTCTCCGCCCTCATCCCCCCACAGTCGAAGGGTGTGTGTTGCGAAAAAGAGCCCTGACTGCGGCACGCGAAAAGGTCCACTTTTTTAGCTCGCTCTCACGCCAGCTGTAATATGATGTACTCGTTATACGGTGCTCGCCCCAAGTTCGTTAAACGTAACGAACTTTGTTACGATGCTGCGGCAATATCCGTTTGCATCTTTGATGGGGTGTCGCGCGTCATTTCTCTTTTTATCGGGTCGTTTTTTGCGGCTCGCTAGCCGACGATCGACGGGCGAGGTGTCGCATTATTGCGCCGAGCGATCATAATTGATTTCGGTTCATCGAAACGAAAATGAGCGGACGTAGGCAGCGACGTCGGCGTCGGCGTCGGCCCTCCCCCCTCCCTCCTCCCTGAAACGTTAATGCGCGGTTTAATATTTGCGGCTCGCGAAATGAAATTTGCAATTTTACGCGGCGGGCATGATTAACGCTCGGAAAATTTATCTGGGAAAAGGACGGGGCGAATAATCTTTTGCGCACACATGCGCGTGAGCGCACGCACGCCCGCGCGCGCTCCGGAACGCAGGGTCTGCATTAGCGGGTAATGAAAAACAACCGGGGACCGTTCGGGCGCAACAAATGGGGCCGCTTTTATCATTTTCCCAGCCAATGGCGGAGTTAATTGTTAATATTTCTTGAAGCGTCGAAAGCGAAACAAATGAGCGGTTAACTACGAAAATGTATTCATTGGCACGCGTGCAGTTATTTTTTTCCATTTCATAATCCGCGTAATTCCTCCGTACATAGAGGGTCGGATGGCAGAGAGGGGCGCGCGATCGGTGCATAAAAAGCAGTGCCCCCAACCCCTCTTCCAACCCGCCGGCGTACCTGTTGACGAATACATTTTATTCCGAACAACAACGACGCGCCGTACGTCGACTGCAGTCTGAATTCATCGCTGCGCACGTAAACTTCTATCGAATTACAATTGTCCTGATACCCTTCCCATGCATTTGTTATAATGCAAAACTCGATTGTTCCGAGCGGCCGGCGTTACAATCGGCGTCGATCTCGCCGGTGAGTCGCACTCGTTTCTTTCCCTCTCTCGCGTTCTCTCTTCTTCCAGCTGCGGCGAATGAAAATATTTTTCTTCTCGCCGTTCCTATGGTTCGCCGCCACTGCGAGCAATGCTGCTGCCTGCTGTTGCTGCTGCTGCTGCTGCTGCTGTTGCTGCCGCCGTTGCTGCTGCTGCTGCTGCTGCTGCCGCCGCCGTGTAAAAACCGCGATTTCAATTCGAGCAATGTCAATTCAAGTCGAGCATGAATCGTGATTTTTCCAGCCGGGCACCGTGCGGGCGCACGCATTGTGATAGACGTTCGTTTCTAAAAACGTGTCGGGCCGCGTCGGCGGCGATAGAGGCGTCGTCGTCGGTGTCGGTACTTCTCGCGCGCCGATATAAAATGCTCTCGCGATATTTCCTCTTCTAAAATTGTTTTCCAAACGGCGCGACGAACGTGCGCGAATTTCATGAAAAATATCTCGCGCCACGCTGTTTTTGGCAGAGAGTGGGAGCGTGCGAGACGGGAGAGCGAAGGCTGGAATGGAGAGAGGAGAGAGAGAGAGAGAGAGAGAGAGAGGGAGGAAGTATGGAGATGAGAGAGGGAACATCGGGTATGGAACACGTTGTCAGGATAGAGAGAGAACGAGAGACAGAGAGAGAGAGTGTGCGGACCGAAAGGGGGCTCGCAGGGGGCGTATGGAATCGTAAATCTGAACGTGTCGATTTGAATCACCCGGTAGCGTGAACGCGAGCGCCAGTTCGATGGAAGGCACACACGGGTCAATAACCCTCGCGCACCGACATTTTTCCATAGCCACGAAATGGATATGGAGGCCGGTTGCGGACAGCAACCGAAATGCGCAAGTATATCGTTGGCCTGGGATGATCGAGTCTCGCCGCAATTGAAATTGCTATGTATATATATATATTTTTTTTTCTCTCGCCAACGTCGAGGCCCTTTGCGCACCGAGGCTGCGAGCGCTCAAAGGGTGGCCGAGAAAAATTCTTCATCCCCCGATGGGCACCCCCGTTGACATACTTTACCGTGGAGTCCGACATCGAAACATGTTTAAACCTATTTCCTCCGGACGTTCGACAGGTCGCCGAAGAAACGTCGGGAGAAAAAGACGTAACCCCGTTATACTTGTTTACGGATAGCTCGCGGATCCCGCGGCGGATAGAATTTTTATTTGTCAGCGACATTAGTTGAGGGGAGCCATCAGAAATCTTTTCTTCGCCGGGCGAACGACGTGACGGAGTTCCGTCCTTCGAGTTTTCGATCGCCGAAGCGGAACCCAGAAACTTACCTTTATACCGTGGACGGAAGTCGTGAACTCGCGAAAAGGATCGTGCCGCCGTCGGAACTGGTAGAAACGAATGCGAAGGGATAGTAGCCGATGGAGAGAGAGAGAGAGAGAGAGAGAGAGATAAGGAGAGAAGGAGGGGCGGGGTGGCTCGTCGGGGGTTGGGGCCAGCTCAGACGACAACCCTGGAACTAACGGAGGGGGAGAGAGCCTATACGACGCTTTCAAACTTTTCCACTTTAACAATTATGAGTCGGAATTGAATACAGCTTGGACCAGTTGTAAGTTCGCTCGATTTGCTACCGACTGTCTTCTTATCGCTACCGACTGTCTCCATAAATAACGTGTACGATTCTTTAGAGTTTAGACGTGAGCCCTCTTCCCCTCCCCAGCGCGGAAAGTTAGCGAGATCCCCGGCTCCTTACTGCCACGGTAATTTTCTTTAATTCCCCCCCGTCTCTTCCGGGGGGTTAACAGCTCCCAAACTCCGGCAATTCATCACGTCCCACCGATGCAAACAATTATGATCAACCGTGGCCACCCTCTATCGACCCTCCGTCCGAACGATTCAATTACTTGCCAATCACAATAGGAGAAAAATTGAATAAGGCGTAGAGCGCAATCTAGGGGTTGTTTTCTGACTGCACGCACGCCTTGGAATTCCGTTTAAAGGCCGTTACAAGAGCAGAGGAGCGATATCACGGTCGAGCGAGTGTGGGCGAAGGAGCAATTCGGTGGAAGCAGTAATGAGGGCGTAAACGAGAATCGTCGATCGTATCCATCGAGACGACGAGCTGTCTTGGCCGATTCCTCGGTAGGCAGCGGGTGGGGGGGTGAGAGTCGTGGGTCGCTCGTGGCCCCGGTCGCGACACGGACGCGCAGCAATGGGAACGCGGCCGGCGAGTGGCGTAAGCGCGTGGCATTGTGTGCAGAGTAAGCTCGAAATTTGCGTTTAAAAGTTTCCAACGGTTCCGCTAAGTTTCAGAGCCCCGGCACGCCCTCCGCCCGTTTTGTTCCGTCGGTGGAAGTGCATCCGAAGGCGAAGTTCGACGGGCAGAGAGAGAGAGAGAGAGAGAGAGAGAGGTGGGCAGGACGGGCAGCACTGCTATCCACGGCCGCTCGAGTGTGCGTCCGCACGTTGTTTGTTTTCGACCTACGGAGCGAGAGAGAAGCGGAGGAAGAGAGAGGAGACAGAGTGAGAAAGCGACAGAGAGAATGAGAGAGCGGCAAAGAGAGATATCCTGGAAGGATCCCGGTTCTGGGAGGGTTGGAGTCGACTGGCGACTGGCGAGGGGAGGTAGGCGGCCGTTCGGGGAACGGGAATCGTATTGGATGCAAAATCGCGAGGAATCGAGCGAAAGTTAAATAGACGATAGTGGCCGTCTCTCGTTTCCGGCTTCGACGTCCGCGGCCCACCGTCGCCGCACTGGAAACTTGCTTTTACAATATTTTTTCGGATGTTTACTAAACAGAACAACACTGTCCCCCCGGCTGCCTTTTATAACTGCCAGGGGGGTGGGTGGGACGATGCTCGAATATTCCGCGGCGAGTTATTCGCCCGACATTTTGGCAGGCCGAGCTCTTTCCCGCGAGCGGTCCGTAGGCAATCTTACGTCGAGCCGCCGAATAATGAGATCCGATAAATATCGAGCGCGATGGCCCGAGCGAAATCAGTATTATAATTTTCATTAGAATGCTCTCGCTCAATCGACCCCTCCCTGACCACAGGGTGCGTTCGCGGAAATTAACATTGATGCATCATTACGTCGACGCTCGCACGCTGCGTAATGTATCGGGCATACATACGTAGGGTTGAACTTCATAAATGAAGGAATTCGATAATGTAAGCTGCTCGATAATTCACGGCGATAACTTACGTTCGCACGATATACGGACGCAATTAATCCGGAGCAATTGAGCGGGCGGATAAATAGACGGGCGAACTCTGTTTCGTTACCGGTCCGAACGTTCGATAGACCGTGGAAACGTAATTTCACAATACGTTTTGAAATGTCCGCTAAATAGAAGAACCGACCCCGGACCGGCTTTTATGGGCCGGGAGGGGGAACGGGGGAGAGGGGGAGGGAGAGTGCGGGATGGGGGAGGGAGGGCTGCTCGAATACTCTGTCGGGAGTTTACGTTCGATGTTGGAGGCAAGAGGGATGACTTTGTGAGCTTAAAGTTCCCGGGGAGAATAGGAAGGGTTTCTAGAGTCTGCCGAATAACTTTGACAAAGATTGCTTCGATTAAAAACGATCCACGGTAATGAAATTTCATAGAATACTTTCGGAATTTATTATTCCGCGCGCACAATAACGTTTATAATCCTTTATAGCGCGCCCGGGGTACGCCGAAATCGTTTCGACAATGCAACGGTGGGCCGCGTCACGATAACTGATGTCTGATCAATAACGTCCTCTACCTACTTTCGGCATAGCCGATGTTTTATGAGCCACGGCGCAGCGGGAGGATGTGGGCATCGGCCCCGGCCTTTGTCAATTTCCATTCGCGGCAAGGTTAAACTCCCCCCCACCCCCCATCCGCAATTCGACGGACAATATCAATTCGGACCGACGAATTGTCGATAAAACAATGAATCCGTCAACGACGATCGGGCTGCCTTTTTGCGTGGATTTGTCAGTCGAAAACAAATCTCTGTATACCTAATAAAACAACGATCCCCGTCGGGCGGCGAACGAAATCCGAAAGCTCCTGATAGTGGATTAGCGTAGCTTCGCGCCAATCATTCGGCGGATTAGCGTATCTCTCTCACGCCGTGTAAGCTTCTCCTCCTTCCAAAGCGTCCTCCGCCGCTACGCAAATCGCTTATCGTTCCTCCGCGCTTACGTCCGGCTTGCCGGCGTGAAATTATCGTCGAGCATGACGCATTGCCGCGCTTGATCTTCGCGCCAGCCTTCGGTAAGCTTCTTATACGTTCTTTAATTAACTCACCGACTGCCACCCAGAGTTATAGCTTCTGGACGCTCCCGCTCGTATCCTGCGTCTCGCGCAATTGCAAATTGTGACTTTGCGGAACGAACGAAAGGTGAGAGACGTCGTTTATCGCCGCTTATCCCGCCGTAATGACGGCCGCGCATCGATATGCTAACTGCCTGTAAGACGAGGAGTAGTTAGCGATCGATCCCAACGACATCCGCCTCGGAGCTGGAAAGATGGCGCGCTTAGTTTATAGCGCATCACCGAACAGCGGTGACACTTCCGGCGGCTCAACTTTTCGTTCCGGAGGAAAGTTCCGCAGCGCGATTGTGTATCGACGACGTCGCGGGGTGGTAGTTGTTTTATAGCGCGTTCCAGGTCCTCCAGTCCGGGGGTCGTCCTACCCTTCGAGGCTGCAGGAGAACGAAGCTGTACCGTGGGGGATGGGAATGATAAGGGGACAGGAAGAGCCAGGGAAAAGAGCAGAAAGGAAGGGGGGATGGCGGGCAGGGAGAGAAAGGGAATGGAGATCGCGGTTGCTTCTTGCCAAGTTGACGATAAACTTTCGTATAAGTTAAATACGAACGGGATGAAGATGCATTACCCCCGCAGCGTCCTATACGACGAGGAACGGCAGATCGCGCGGAATTGAAGCTGGTCTCCTTCTCTGTCTCGGCGCAGCCCGACGAGGGTGAATTTTCTTCCGCGAGCGTATCGCGTTCGTCGTATCGCTCTCATTTTACGACTGTCGATTTTGTACGAATTCCATTCAAGATGCATCCCATTCTTTTGTTCTCAACGGTACTCGTTTGCCGCATGATTATGAATTGTCCCGTGACTTAGCTTTTACGGCGGAAGTAATTTCAAGGTGATTGTATTTCTCAGATAGGCCACACTCCGCGGGTATGTGGGTGCTGATAATATTCTTAAATGAACATTTCACGGTTTCTTTGGGACATTAGAACGCGAGACGGTCATTTCATGCTCTATCAGAAAATGCGTTGTTTACCAGATGCTTTGTTCAAGGATAGTTTCCATCCATGGTGATAACGATATCCGACTGCACTTAATCTTCCCTAGTCTCTTGCTACGACTGCGCCAAGGTAGTGCTAACATCTTTATCAGATGCCGCGTCAGTTTAGCGTTCCATCTGATATTTTTAGAGGAAAGGAACGCTGAGCGGAGCTCGCCTTAGCGCAGACCCGAAGACGTCAGATTGCCAAATGGCTCTCGACGCCAGCATTTTTTCCCATTTCGCGAGACGTCGCGGAGCCCGATCGATGAAGAATTACTCATCTTCGCCGGACGTAAATTGGTCGGGGCCGGACAAGCAAATTAAAAGCCGCGATATACCGGGGGCGTGTCAGTGGTTAGTTAGTGGGCCTGCAGGCGCCTCCCGAGGGCAATCCGCACCCCCAGCAACCGCATCCAAGCCCACCATCGTCGTCGTGGTCGTGTTCGTCGACGTTCTCATCGTCCCCGTCTTGTTTCACGTTCGTTCGTTCGTACCTCGCACTAAGTCCAGCTTCGGCAATGGCTGCCGTCACATTGAACCTAAGGTCACCATACTCTTTGGATGAAGAAATTCTACCGCAACGCTAGACCGGAGCAGGATATACCGTGAGCAGGGAACCGGGGACACTGTACATCCGGTCCTATCGTACTTACAGCTTCGCGCAATAAAGCCGGCGCAATGGCTCTGCGGATTGGAAGGCAAATTAGAGCGCGGCAACCTTAGAGAAGGAGATCTGGCATGGTCGCTAGGAAGAAGACGGCTGCGGAAGGAGGGTTGACAGGGGGTCGGAGGGGTCTCGGCAGAAGGGCTGACATCATCCAAATCGGACGTAGTACCATTGGCAGTCGACTGTAGAGCGGACGAACGAACTATGACGAGGCTGCCGGTTGAAGATGGTGGTTTCAGCAGTGGCGCTCAGCGAGGGAGTAGTGGTAGCAGTGACGAGGAGAGAGGAACGCGACGGTGGTAGGGGGCGGCGGTAGTGCAGGCCTGGAAGGCCTGAAGGGCCTGAGTTGGCAATAGTGGAGAGCACCCACTCGTTGCGACACTCGTGAGCGGCCTCATTGTCTCTCGAGAGGCTCCGCGCGCTTCTCCAGCTTTCACCTACTCTCCGCCCCTCTAACATCACCCTCGATCCAAGGCTTCCCCTCGACCCCGCCTTCGGTGAGACAGGTCGGTACGGCAGGTTCCGTCTTCACTTTTTCGTCTTCTCTTCAACTTCCCCCTCCGTCGTCGTCGCCCGTCCCCGCGAGGAGGCGAAGTGAAGAACCTCTTCGCGCAGTCAGTCCGGGAAGGGCACTGCCACGAGCAGCCAGTCAAGGCACACTGAGCCGTGCGGTAGGCTAGGAGCTGCGGAGGCTAGGTAGCTGCTACCTCTGGAGCCGTGGAATCGTGGCAGGGCAGCTAGCCCTAATAAGCTTATGCAGCACTCTCCAACTACGTCAGGGCTAAGCTCGACCCAATATCCCCCTCGACGTCTTCGAGACGACACCGCCGCTGCTCTACGGCGCCTAATTACTCAGCCGCACCTTACCGGCCCTCCACCTACGACTCGCTCAGCCTCCGCGCGTCCCTACGCCATCCCACCGACGACGCTTCTTTCATCGCGACTCACCTTTTTTCACGCCCGCGCATCGTCCCCCGACGTATCCAGCCAGCGTGCACCGACTCCAGCTTTGCCGACGGACTCGAGCAGCGCGGAGAGCCGAGCAAGGGAAACCGATGACGTTCCGAGGCATCAGCGCTCCCGTATCGATGTTAAGCTGCGCCCCACTTAAGCCGCTCGGCTTTCTTTACTTTCGCCGGAATACCGCCGAGACGCGCCGAGGCGGCCGTGCACCCGACGAGGGAATCATTTTCAGCTGACACCTCGTTTCCCGCCCTAGATGACACTGTTTCTAACCGTGTCGCCTTTTCTTCCCTATACGTGTCAGCCGCTCTACGATGCTGCCGCGGCCCCGCGTCCGACATACAAAGTCCTTTCAGCCCCGGCATCATGCGAAGAGTACCTTACCCATGAAGAATATTAAAAGGTACTCTTTCAATGAACATCAGCCGTGAAACATGAGGGCACGTATCCGAATCAATACGGCGGGCGACACATCCGTCGACTTTGCCGGCTTTTCCGACCTTTATCCCTTCCGGGCTCCTTGGCAGTCTGGCCCCGGCGCGCGCGGCTCGTAATGGGTCAGGTGCGAATGAAATTCGCGGCACGGTCCCGTTAGTCAGCTCTTGGCACCGACACCCGCACGAAAGCCATTCGAGACGCGATCGGGCACGTTGCGAGACAATGGCAACTAAATTCCGCGGGCTCCTCCTCGGTTTCGGCCTGGCTGGCGTTGGCGGTGGCAAAGAAGCGGAGACAGAGAGAAGGAGTCGGAGGAGGAGGAGGAGGAGGAGGAGGAGGAGGAGGAGGGAGAGTGCGGAGGAGAGAAGAAGGGAAGTCGGAGGTTGATGAGTGGATAGGGAGAGGGGCGGGGGAAGCGGGTGGCGTCCATGAAGAAGGGACTGCATCTTCCCTTTGTAGAAATGCCGTAGCGCTGGGTAGACACTTCCTTTCATCCGCAGCGCCAGCCACGATGGGTCGCGCGCGGAGGCGTTTTCCCGGCAGAACGAGAGACGGCGGAGGAAAAAGGGTAGGCCAGAAGTGGCTCCGGGTGGAGGAGAGGCAGGGCGCGGGGGGAGGGGGCGGCGACGGGCTGGTTCTGCGCGGAAAGTGGAATGTCGTTTGACATTCTTTTTTTTCCCTTCCTCAGCCCGTTGTTCGGGAATGTTTCCTACGCGACGAAGTTGCGTTTAATTACAGGAATTGCGCCTACCCCCGTACTTTTCGCTTTGACGTGCGCTCTCCTTCGCCCCCCACCTCGCCCGCCCGCCCGCTCTCACCAGCCTGGGAGGAGGGCAAGATTTTCGAGAACTTCCGCCGAAAGGTCGCCCACGATAATTACGGCCGACAGCCGTAACGGATAGGACAATTATAACGGCTTAGGGTTTACGGCGGGTTCATGATCGTGAAGTCACGTCGGCTGGCAATGAATCGAATCAAATAAATACGTTGACGTTACAGGCGGTCGTAAATAGCGCAAGAATGCACTTTACGTCGACTGTTCTTCCGGAGCCGCGGGGAGCGCAATAGAATTTAACTTGATCCTCGGCATTCGCTCGCGGGGGTGGAGAAAAAGTCGGATCGTTCGAGTAGTTATACCGATGTCGGGGGTGAGGGGAGAGGGAAAGAAAAAGCCCGGCGAAACCGGTGGCTGGTATATGGGATTGAGGAAAAAAGAGTGGCGAAAGGCTCCTAAAGCACTCCGTGCCTGTATCGATATTTATTAGCGCGTCGACTCGACGCTGAACGTTATTCGTTATCGCGTACGTGGAAGCCCCGGAGATGGAGGGGAACGCGTTTACGTGCGCCGTAAGCGTTTCTTTTCTCTGGCGGGGTATCTATTATTTAAAATCGATGGCGCGTTATTATTTCAGAACCGCTCGGGGCCTGCCGATGCCGACGATGTCGATCGCGAGAAAGGAACCCTGTAAACGCCGTGAGCCCAGCGCAACGATGCCCTACTCCGGCAAAACAATCGAAGGAGGGGCTTTTTAATCCGAGTCTCTGCCAGAGAGTTTTTCCCCAACATTCTCGCACACCTAACCCTTCGAAACCACTTTGTCCGAATCCGCACCGACAATTGATTCCGAGTTTACTTCTTACCTCGAAGAACCATTGAACACGCCAAGGAGGGGCTGAAAGCAGCTTTAATGAATAGCTGGGATGATTTACGCTCAGCGGCGAGAGTTACGGCGATATGCAGATTCAGCTTCTCTCGGTACGCCAAAACAAAGAGGGATTTATTCGTTGTAAGCAGATTATAGTTTGGTTACGTACGAGGAGTCGTCTACGTTTCACGCAGAGGGTGAATTATACAGGGGGCGAGAAATAGCGGAAGCTACACACACCTCCTGACGGGAATAGCCGAGAACCCCAGGCTGAACCTTGCGAGCGAAAAACAGAGATTCGACTCGTTTGCTAAAGCCATTATCGACGCGCGCAGCGTCCGAGATAGACTTAATTCCCCTCATTCTTCGTGTTTCCGCGGTGGATACAAACAATGACTCGTTTAAGCAACCCCATCGCGCGGCGGGGTGAGGCATGCATATTAGCTCGTTACCCCTTCGAGGGAAGACAAAGAGTGATAGAAAGTCAGGGGGAACGAGTGAGCGCGCGAACGAGTGAAGTCGGCAATCTGGAAGGGATCGAGACCAGGCCGAGAAAGGGGGGGGGGGGGGGGTAGGCGTTGGTCCAGGTCAGTTTGTCCTCCCTATTCACCGACTACGTAACGTCCTCTTTTTGGGCGGTTCGCTCGAAAATTCACGAGCCGCCTCGTTTATCCTTTACATCGTACTTTTGGCGGGCGCCGGTTCTAATTAGTTGCCGGAAAGCAGGTCTCTCGTTATGCCGGTCCGTCCCGTTCACGCGTGCTCTCCGTCTACGGTTTTCCGCGAACGGCCCTCCCCGTATTCTTTCTCTCGGCCTCCCGGACTTCCTCGCATCTCCCACGTCTACCTCTATTACGCATTTCCGGCTCGGTGGACCGGAAACGCTAAGATAAGACGGGTCTACGCCACTCTCTCTCGCACACTCCTCACCTCCGCCCCATCGTGCTCGCTCTCTTTATCCCGCTCGCTTCGCCTCAGTCTCTATCGGGCCGCTAACCTCCCTATCTTTTCAACGCGGAAGAGGGGGGCCACGGGGTTAGGCCGGGTGCGTCTTATCCGGAAAATATTATGGGCACGTGGCTCGCATCGATCTTAGGTGTAATGGGTCGGGCAGACGTGTAAGATCGAATTCTTTCCCGCGACATGGTCGGCAAAAATTACGCGGACGCGCGATCCTGAGTGACTTTTAATGCGGAAGACGATCCCCACCGCCCCCCGTTCAACATTTTATTCTCCCTGTCCGTACAATGTGCTTAGGATACGTTACGTTACGATGCGGCCAAGTGGCCGATTAGCGCCGGGGCGCGACGGCAAATATGATCGCACTCGTACGATATTAAATCACCGGACCCTCCGAGCGGGATTCTCGCAGAAGGAATCTGCCGCTCTTGATCGAGGCCTCGAGTGCCATCGAAGTCGGCGAAATTCCTGACGCGGCAGTCGCTTCGCGAATTTGCCGTAGCGTGAAGTGCACCAGGATACGCTCGGGCCCGACCCTCCCTTGCCGCTACCCGACCCTTGCTCCCTTTCTCTTTTCACCGCTGTTTTTCTCCCTTTTCCATCGTTGACGACTCTGGGAAAAGTCCCTCCCCCCCCCCCCCACCCCACCCCCTCCATAACCTGCCCTCTCGCCGTCTGTGTCTCCTCACGGCTCTCCACTCTTCCCCCGCCTTTTCATTCACCCCTTCGTCCTCCCTTGTTCGGCCGCGATCGTCGGGGTATGAATATCGTCAGCTCTTTTTCACCCCCATCGAACATATTTCAACGGCAGTAGGCACGCCGGAGAGGCTCCCGCTGATGCTTCATCCCCCTCGATGCAGCCCCGAATATGCCGCTGGATGCTCGATCGCTTGCCTCGGTTCAATTGGGATTTCGCCACTTCCGGGCGAGGTCGAAGTACCGAGGAGAGCAGACAGATTCGTAGGATGAGGCGAGGAGATGAGGAAGCCGGTTGAGTTCAAAGTGAGAAAAGCCCCGACGATCGTTTGACGTGCCGCATACCTACTAGGGTCGAGGTCCTTTCTCTACACTGATTATGCCCAGCATCGAATTAATTTCCTAGCGGACTGGATCATTGATCCGACACCTTTACGTAAACTGCACCGCGGACCACAAGAGTTTCATTGTTCGACAATCGAATTGAAAGGATTCCATCCCTTAATGAACGAGTTGTTGTGACTGATTCCGATCTCCGTTCATGCAGGAACAAATATCGAACAATCCGGTCGTAAAGTAGGTCGAATTCCGTTCGGACAGCAAAAACTCGACGTCGCCCTGGCGCGAAGCGGAAAAAGTAAGAGTTGACTAGCGGCGCGCGAAACGATCTCTGTATAAGCTGTCCCCGTTTTTCAAGGATGGTTCTCCCCCCCGTTCTCCGATACGTACATCAGAATCGGAATAAAACTACGCCGATAATGTTATTGAATCTTATCTTTAACCGAACTATTTCACCGGGCGCAAAGTATACATTCACGGCGAGCGGTGGAACTTCGAATGCGAGACAATGGTAACTGCAGCTGTTCCGCAGGCGAGGACACTACGCCGGTGGCATGGCCGACGGTCTCCTTGATAGTGGCTTTATAATAAGCTATACTTTGGCAATAGCGTCGGGTACGGGTGGAACTGGCTTCATTACTTCCCCGGGAGCGTTTCTCGAATCACTTCCCTTGGCATGCCCCAAACGGATCGTCCGGCAGCCGGATAAACGAATCGGACCCGCCCCCCCGATACATTTCCACGTCCACGCACGGGGAAACAATCAAAGAACAAATCCCGATCGCGGTCTCTCCCCGGAGAAAGAACTGGGTCGAATTTCGCCCGTGGGTACCAAAAAGTCCGTTGTCCGGGCGGGTGGCGGGGCGAGGGAGGTGGGGTGAGTCTAAGTGGGTTGGGGAACCTCCGGAATGACCGTTCTAGCCCGTCCTCGCCCCTCGAGGACGATTTATAAGCCAGACGTTTCAGCGGGGCTCGAGTGTGCCTCGCGCCTTCCCTTTGCGCCTTACCACCCCCTCCTCCCTCTCCACCCGTTTCCTCTCTTCTTCGCCTCTTTTTTACGGCCCCGGATCTCTTCTCCGCCCCCATTCCCTTCCCTCATCCCCACCTCTCGCCGCTATTCCGCCTTCTTCCATCCCTTTATCTCGTTCGCGAACTAGCGCACCTTCTTCCCGCTCGACTCCTCTTCTTCTTTTTTTTTTCGGAACGCCGGTGCCTCGCATCATTTCGAAGATGAATACGCCCCGAAGCTCCGTCGTCGAAGAGGAAGCTCGAAGGGATGAGCCCCCCGCAAAGGACGTTCGATAGAGACCGCGAGAGACGGAGAGAGAGGGACGAGTGGAATGGAGACTTATTATCCGTCTTACTTCGTTACTTCCCTTTATTTTATTTCGCTCGACGTCAGCCCTTACGTATTCCCCGCTATTACCGCTTACGTCTCGACAGCTTCGGTCTCCGTAACCGTCCCTCCCCTCCCACCTCGACAATGATGCGTCGTTCCGCTCCTTCCACCTCCCTCCCATCCTCATGTCGTCGCCACCACTTATCCTCGTACGTGAGCGTCCGTCTCCCTCGCGGCAGCTCCGAAAGGAAGAACCCGCTGTTCCTTTCTTGTCCGGTACCCGCAAGGGGCAATGTCGAGGACGTCTTTAATCTCCTTCTGCGGCTCTTCCTCCCACGCTCTCTCTCTCTCTCTCTCTCTGTCTATTTCTCTCTCTCTCTCTCTCTCTCTCTCTCTCTCAATACTTGAAAGGCTACGCTTGTTTGTACGCAACGAGCTAGACGGACAAGAAATTTCTGTCTCTCGTCAGGAAACGCATTCTTTCCACTTTCGCATACCGCCTCTATCAAAATGACAAAGCGCTACTCTCCGAAATGAAACCGTTAGTTGACTGGGACAAATCGAGACGGCCGATTATGAGATCGGCCTATTTTATAGGTATACATTCCCGTAAAATATTGTTAATTTAAAGGAGGAGCCGGCGCGGCGGTGAATTAAGGGGATCATTGAATGCGATGCGCGCAGTGCGAAGAGGATGAACGGCGCGAGGGGTGGGAAGTAGAAACGGATTCCATTAATCAGCCGTGCAGTGCCAGATGGCGCTCGTAGATGGCGCCACCGACACCAGCGGCGGCCCCTTAACGCATCCGCTCCGCCCGCAATTCCTTCTTTCCGGGTAGCACCTAAGCCGAACGTGCACCGGCATTCCGTAAAAATCTAAAATTATAAGCCCAGCCGCCGGCGGGGTTAAGAAAAAAGACTCATTCGTCGGCGTAATTCCCATTATACCGACATACGGGAGAACTCGTTTAAACCGTTTTCTCGCATTATTACACATTCGTCATGAGTTTCTAGAGCGCGCGCGTTCTCGGTCGGGAGGGAAACTTTTTGCGCGGGTGTATGTAAATCGCGGCGAGTTCATTTTAGCGGGACGCAAATTACATTAAAATGTAGGTCAGGAAGTATCGCCCGAGACGTTAACGGTACCTCGCACAGCGCGTAAATCCAATATTCCGGCGTGCTCGCGACTCTGGTGCACTGCTAGAGAGAGAAGAGAGGCAGGGAGGGAGGTAGAGAGGAACGGGCAAACAATGAGAGTGGGGTTCGGGTGGCGGGGCTAAAAAATGCCGCAACCGACAATAATTCGAGGCAATTACGCGAAACTCGGCCAATGCGACCGCTCGCGAAACGGTTGGCGAACATTAGCCGGTCAGGCCGCAGGAAGAAGACAAAGGTGATCGATGGTGCCCGGGATCAGACGCGATCAACCTCGTTTACGGGGGACTATCAACGGGTTTCGGGTTTCTAACGAAGCATCGCGAAAGTCGCCCGCCTCTTGCGGTCCTCCTTAACTTCTTAATGGTGCCCACGCGCACGTGCTCCGCGCTCCAATGGAACGATGACAGTGATGGACATTCCGGGCTTCGCTGATTAATGATATTCTGACCTGACTGCGAACGATGAGTCCCGCGTCTTGGCACCACCATCGCCCGCGCCCGCCACTGGGACTACCACTACCTCTTCGTGGCACACCTCTCTACTCTCACAACCCTTCTCCACGGGGTGAGAGAAAGTCGTTAGCTCGGCCCCATACGTCGGGAGCGGAGGACTTCCTTTAAGGGATCGACGCCATTAACTCGACGACCCATTCTGCCCTCCAAAAACCCTTCGAGGGGTCGCTCGAATAATAGATTACCCGATTGGAGGAGCCGTGTACGTTAAAATTAGCCGACGAACTGTTTGCCAGGCTCGGTATCGCTGGGCTTTCGGCCGTTCCTAAATTATTTGGCCGGTCGCCTTATCTTCTTCTCGATGTCCCGAACGCTCTAATTGAATATGGCTGAGGGGTGGGTGGGAACAGTTTCGACGGTTTAACGTAAGGGAACGATATCTCGGTACGAGGCTCGAACGCGTGACACACCTATTCGCCCCTAACGATCATTCTCCTCGGAGCGTTGCCTCCTCGCAGTCGAACGAAGGCGCAACCACCTTGAGGAGTCTGGTAACCGCTCCTAATCTGCTTTCTGCTCTTTTGTCGCGGCTCAGGAACGCCTCTTCGCGACGGCTTAATGCGATTAGATCTCCGTCCCGGCGATGCGTTCATGACGCGTGAACATCTCTCGTCTCTCACGACGGCGGCGAGAGGCGGAGAGCACTCGCTCGGTCCTAACAATGGTGAGCTAATTGACACGCTCCTCGGGAAAATACGAATCACAAAGTCAAACGTGCCTAGACGATCTTCGGGGGTTCCCTTTGATCCGCAGGAAGGCAAGGGAGCGTTAAAGTGGAGGAGAATGGGTGAGCGGATGGTGGGAGACGGAAATGCCAATGTTATCCGAATGGAATATTAATTTACGAGGGTGGAATATCAGTATTCTCTTGAAACACGTTTAGTTATTCATATTGATTGGTAATGTAATAATAAAGGCCGACTAATATAACGATAATGGGTGTAAAATTTAATATTTCATGCGACAATATTAGCTTAACAGTGCGGCGCGTTACGTATAACATGGACGGCTCGTAAACCAGGCTCGGTTATTGGTTAACCGGCGATGCGTGAACTTTCCGGACAATGTCAAACGTCAAGTTATCCGCAGCGAAAGAAGGAAAAAGGGGAAATGATCAAGACCACACGTCCCTCCGGTCTCGGCGGTGGGAGAAGGACGGCTGAGAGAGCTGAATGTTTCCTCCTCGCGGCTTTCATCCCAACCGGGAGGACGTGTTCTTTGTGTATGGGACGACACCCACCTCCCACCCTCCTCGCGCCACCCCTTTCTCTACCCCTTTCGCAGACTCTCTCTTCCGTCCGTCACTCTCAGCGAGCGCGTCTCCGTCCCTTCTTAAGCTTCGGAGTTTGCTTTAAAGTTTTGTCGAAAGTCAGCGTGGCAAGTGACGCGCGTAAGAAACTGGAAGGGCAGCTTAGGTGTGCCAAGAGGGACGGGGGTGCGGCTGGCATTAGATGTTACCCAGGCAAGTGCGTCACGCTGAAAATTTCCAAGATGTTAATGTTGACGTTAAGCGAGTAACGAGTATGCCTCCATTAACATCTGTTAGGCGTCAGGCAGCCATCCTCCGTCGAAGAGGGAAAGGTGAGATGAGAGTTCTGGCCGAACGGGAGGAGCGAGGGGACTCCTCTATATTCCAAATGACGTGTAAATGTTCAATCGACCGATACTTAACGATCCGTGAGGATCAATACGGCAGCGGCCTTTTTGTGACTTATTTCACCAGGAAGGTTCTTCCGTGAATTTCGCTGGCGTCGGTACTTTGTGCCGGGGCGCAAAGAGAGTCCTGTTCTCCGATTCCGGTTGCTCATTTTAGCGCGCCGAGCGGCAATTACGAGCAGTCCGGTTCGTTTGCCGACTGCCGGGGATAAAAGGTCTTCCGACTTCGCGCCTCGAACCGTGTCCCCCTTCACGACTCCCGTATTCTTTCCGCCACCTACGATGTCGCATTAGCCAGCCCTGGGTTAGGGACCTTGACGTCGGCAGGCGGACTTTTACCCTTTCGCGCTTCCATCCTTCGTCCTTCGTCACCTTCAGCCTCCTCGCCCCGCCACCCACCCTCACCATACCTTCTACCTTACCTTTCAGCTCCCGCCACATCGTTCAAACACCTGCGAGTGTTTGCTTAGGACGTTTGGAGCGAGCACGCTAATTGACTGGTTTCGACTTATTAGTGCGTCTGCGGCGTATTTTAAAACTGGATTAACCTTAGCCTCACGTCGAACCCGGACTCTGCGCCGTCATGGAGGACGGAAAATTTGCCGGGCTAAAATTTTTGCCTCGCCGGGGATCCGAGGCAAGATGCGAAATACGCCATTAATGCAAACTATCGGAGCGGCTGAGCGGATGATTATGTGGAATCTTCGCTGATCCGATTATACAGGCTCGAATATCCGGATACATCGTCATACCCGGATTTGCGCGCCACGAAGAGGGGGGGGGGGGAGGCTAGTAGGAAGAGGATGATGTGTGTACGCGCGAGTTTATTTGTGGGACAACTTTGGATTCTGTCAACGCGCCCGTCGGCACCGGCGATGGTGGCGGCGGACGATAATGGCATGTGAGGATTTGCGGGGAAGAGGGGAATTTAAGAATGAGCGCGCCCGAAACTCGGCAACTGACAAATGCTGCGACAAATGGCTCGCTATCAGGCTTGGATAGCGGCGTCGGTGAATATCGCCGCAGAATGCCGTGCCGCGACCGTGCGACTTTGTAAACCGCCCCCGGAGGTAATGGGACAACGCAACTGAAATATTTTTTCCCTCCCCATCCCCGGCCAGGCTTCTCCCTCGCCGCGCGGAGGATTACGCGGATTTATGGCGGCGGGGCAAAACAGCGATCTCTCTTCTTCGACGTTTTCCACATGCGCGGGCATGAACTGAGCCCGGACGGCTCGGATGAGCACCGAGGCAACTCTTTGCTCGACGCGTCTGCCGTCCGACGGAGCGTAATCGAACGGCACTAAATTCACTTCGCGTTCGTGCCATCCTCGCGACCCGCGCGAAGGAGAGAGAGAGAGAGAGAGAGAGAGAGAGAAAGATCGGACCCCGGAAAGCTCTGGCTAGAAAGCTGACGGATAGCCAGGAGTACCGGACCAAGTCCGAGCAGCTTCCTCGGCACGCGCGACCGCGCGTAAGCGCGAATTGACGAGTCTCGAGATCCGAGCGGTAAAAACTGGGGTGTCCGTTGCGTTCGCGGCATCGGCCGCCAGCTCCCGATGGCTGCCGGCTCAGGGGTAGGGCCAGGAAAGAGTAGGGGGTAGGACGCCGGCAGGGGGGTGAGTATGTTTCGGCACGTTGACAGTAGGGTATCGCAGTCACGTGGTGTGCGTAGGCGGCCTTTGTTCGGCAGCGCGGAGCCCGCCGCGGGGCAGTTTGTGTATACACACGGGGTACGAGTGGAAGCTCTCAATCAGACGTCGAGTCTGAGCGGGGCGTCGCGCGAACGAAATCCATCGATCAACTCAATTAACTAATTGCCCTCGGTCGTGCTCGTCCTCTCTCCTCCACCCTGCCCGTTCGGCCACTATCAAGCGGCCGGCTCGCAGGGGCAGCCGTCGATTGGACACCCTGGGCCGCAGCGCGCTGCTGCGCTGCCCGACCGAAACGAACCGGTTTTCGTCGAAATCGTCGGCGCGCACTCACTTTCGTTCGTTATGTTTTTCAGGTTCATCCGACTGGCTCGATCCGACCTCCGGAGTGCCCTCTCGATGCGGACCACTCGACGAAAGCGCGCGTACACACTCGCGCGCACCGTACATAGGTGCGGACGCACACCGAGCCGTCCCACCCCTCTTCGCCACCCCTTCCCAGCCCCCCGGTGCATCGGTGGACGCGCGAACCCTCCCCCACACAGCGCTGGCGAGGACCTCGGGCTCGCCTATCGATGGCCTTTGAAATCAGGATAAACCGCCTGGCTGGGCTGCGCCCAGGTTACGTCAACTTCACCGCGCCAGATGCCGGAGGGACGTTTCACGTGAAAATGGCAATTACCGGCAGGATCCTTCTTCCCCCGCGTTCGCTGGCCCCCACACCTGCGCCATCGGCCGCGGTGGTTATTAAAGATTCCGTGGGGCCGACCATGATTTCGCGGGGCCTAATGTGTGTGATTATCGCGCCCGATGTGTGGCGAAGGACATAATGAGGAAGTTGGATACGCGCGGATAGCCGATCATTATGCGCACGCCGCGCTTCGCGATAGGCGAGGATCAACGGCATTTGATATCGGGAGAGGGGGGTAGGTGCACGTGTGTACGGTTGTTTGCATGCACCTTGCTAGGCAGGCCATCGACTTTGCATAGAAATGGCAATTGCGGAATTCTTTCCGTCGATCCCGGCGCTTGTTGTTGTTGTTTTTACCCTCTGTTCAGCGCGCCACGGCTTTCCTCCGAGATGGAAGCTGAACTTCCGCGCGGCTCGATTCGTTCGCTCGAATTAAGGGAAGGAGGAATTGGATTCGCGGAGACAGTCAGTCATTATCGCAGATGAGATGCGGCCGGGAGATAACGAGGAGACTGCAAATATTCGCCGCGATGAATCCACCTGGCCCGTCTCTCTCCCACTGTTCGCCGATGCTTTATCGGGCGCCAAAAGGCACGGTTTTTTTTTTGATGCAGGCGTCGCCGCCGCGACCACAATTTGTGTCCCTTACGCCGTCGGCTGTGTTGCCGTTAACGCGGGATAGTTCAATATTTCACCGCAGACTGCCGGGCAGATGTGATCTTGAAATTCTCGCTGAATGGTGCGCGCGGTACGAGTAAAATGGCGCAGGGGACATGCCGATAAAAATTTGATCGACGTCCTTACGGTCCGCCTAAAGCGACCAAGTCGTTGCCATCGCCATCGTCGCCCCGTCCAGGCTCGGCGGTAGTCGTCGCTTCCTTTAGCTCCGCTCTCACGGTGAATATCTGCAGAATCGCTCGACTCGCACTGCCTCGGCGCAGAAGCTGTCAACGCGACGAAAATGAGATTTTCGCCGGGTAGAGGACAGATTCAGGGAGGACGTCGCCTGTTCTTTAGCGGCGGCTGCTTGACAGAGGAGCGCAGACGTTCCCCCGGGGACGTAGCAGACGTTGCGCGGCCCGGTTGCTGGAAATTTGAGAAAAATAGAAGCAATTTCTTAGGGAGCAGTCGGTCGAGTGAACGTTGCGCGCATCCGTGAAATCCGTAAACGGGAGTGAGCGCGCCTCACGTTTTACTCGGTTCCGCAGGTTATACTAACTCACCTCCCTCTTCCTTCTCCTCTCCTCCTCCCTCTCCCTCTCTCTCTCTCTCTCTCATTCACTCCCTCTAATCTCCGAAAGCTTCTCCGTAGGAATGCAAGGTAGGCGCGAGCGAGGCGGTGCCGTTCGAGGATTTCCGAAATCTAATTTCCTTCGACTGCCTTACCGGAACGGACCTCGGACATTTCGAACACGTACGCGCCTCGATTGTGAGGCCAGTGCGTGTACCTTGCACGAGTTCCGCACACAGCCCCGTCCGCTCTCCTCTCCTCCCTGCCCACTTTCTCGCTCGCTCTCGAATTATGCAAATGTGGGACCGCGCCGGACCGGCAATCCGTGCCAGCTTCGGCCAAAGGACGACGCTAATGACGATAGCTTAACGTTGCTCCGGCTCAGGAGCGGTCCCGTTACGTGACGTCGCAGAACGTTACTCCGCAGGGACGAGGAAAATCCCCCAGTAGTGATTGGCAGCTCCTCGACCGTCCTCCGGGACTGTCATCAGGAGTTCGCCCCGTGCGACTGCGTCACACGCGGACCGGGGAATTCCTTTCTTACCCAGCGTGAATGCCGATTCGAATGTTCGCACGTGGCCGTAGCACGGACACTGTAAGCTATTTTCGATCTCGAGAGCGTTCCCTACCTCGAACCCACCGCTCGCCAAATCTTCGACCGACGGCTTTCGCGCGGATAATTCTTTTTCCATCCCGACTTCCCAGTGTGTTCCGTCGTCAAGTTTTCCCGTGGGGTTCGTTGCGCATATTGCGAGCACGGCACCCCTTCGCTCGACCTGTCGAATTTCGGTACCTTTTTCGAGTGGCTCGGCTTATAAACGTCATAGTTTTAACGGCCGCATCACGGTAAAGCGGAGTAAATAATAGGTACGTTCGTTAATTGAAGTTAATTGGCGTAAATATGCTTACCGATTTTGATTTATTTTCCGACACCTGGCATTCACCGTAGCTTGTCGGGCAGCTCTTGAATGTCATACAATCGGGGGCGCTATGCGCGAGCTACCAGAAAAGTACGGCATTGCGGCTGGTGCACGTGGCGTGATTGGCATGATCCCCGCCCGCCGTTGTATATTTCGCCGCTGTGCCTCGGTACGAGGAATTCGCAATGCAAATAATCGACGATTATCGTGCGCAGCGAACCCGATAATTCCATCGCGTTATGTTGCGGCCAGCGGCTTTTTCGTCCTCGTCGCGCGCTAGCCAACGAGCGGCAAATGGCAGCGGCGTGAAAAGCAACGATTGCCCGTGCGTGAGAGCCCTCCCCCACCTGAAAAGGTCGTGGGACCTTAAGGCCGTTCACCGTTACATCGGCAAAAATTATAGATACCCGGCTCCCCAGTCGTCGGCGTGCAATCGAGGCACCGCATATCGATAGCACTTCGGCCAGAAACTCGCATCCCGTAACGAGGTTGCGGAAAATTTCGGTTGCCGGAAGGTTAAGGAGGTGCTGCGTCGCGGCAATTATGCGGCAGGAGATTCGAATTATTTTAATTGCACGCCGCGTTACGGTGGGCGACTGGCGTTAAATGAAAAATTGCAGTCGGAGAATAATGGCGTGCCGGGCTATCTCTCTCGTGTCAGTTGACCATTATCCGAACAGAATTTTCGGATATCGCGCCTTCCGCTTTTTGTCGGACAAAATTTTGACGGCAAATACATCGCTGCTTTTTTTTCCTTCCTTTTTTTTTTTTTTGTCAAGCATCACTCGTTACGAAATCCAACAATAAACGAGCGTTATGAGTGCGCGATGTCAACGACGCGCGTTCGCGCATGACTTGACAGTCGCGCTCATCATCGCCCCCGGGCGCGGGATCTTTTTACACCGTCACTTGTCACTACGGCAGAAGTGGCGATGTACGTGAAAGCTCGCGTTAACTGGATTTATTAAAAACTTACCTTTCGGCGGGTTTTCCGGTCGCGCAACGCATGCATTCTAGCGATTGCTCCAATTTTCAACTCGTTATTACGTTTCGCGTCGCGCTTTATGGCGAGGTATGAAAAATATGCCGACTATGTGGGCCACGTGCACCCTCTATCTTTTGTATATTGAACGTCGCCGCGCTTCAGCTCTCTCTCATTTTTCCACCGTAATCCCCCACGCGAATGCGCAATACGGGAAAATAAGGCCGACCTAGGGAAAACAATTATACCATCTTATCAGATTTTCGGCATTCTGCAACGAGACATGCTCAGTCCGTTGCAATAGTTTTATCCACTTCTGTAAATACATCAACAGGACCAATTTTATATCGCTTTCCATGTACACTATTAATATATTGCGTTTTATAAAGTCGTTAAATGAGACCTTATAGGAAGGAAAGGGAGGGACGAGATGGAAGATAGGATTAGAAGGAAAAATTGTATTTGCAGCGGCGCGCTGTCCAGCGAGCGTAGCTCTGAATTGGAAAAGTTGTACACACGTGTCATCGGTTTGAATGGTCACCCCCACTTTCCCGCGAAAGCTATTTATACGACGCATTAACTCATATTCATTTGGGGCCGCGCGGTATTTTATCCGCTCATAAAGCATCGCTGCAATTGATTTGCTGGAATGCTATTTTCCGCCCCCGACCCCTACCCCCTGCCCACAGGTTGCGCAATTAAACCTGATTAGCGACCCTCGCCCGCTCGTCAGCCGTCCGATATCTCAGTTGCATCTCATAAGTCGAGTCAAATCTCACGGTGGCGAGAATAGAAGCAGTCCCTCCGAGAAGAAGGCTCCGCTCGTTTACCGTTGCCTCGTTCGCGCGGACCGTTTGTCATTCGAGCGTTCGCACGTGCAAATCCAGCTCGCGCAACCATCGCGCCGATCGTTCCCCTCCCTCCCCTCCGCGTCGCCTTTGCTGAAACCGCGCGACGGCCAGCCAGAAACGAGACTTGACGCTCGGAGACATACCGGAGAAGAGGACGGCTCGTATGCGGGAGGCGCGCGGGAAGGCGCGACGCGGAGCGGAAACGGGGAAGGCAAGTAGTGCAGACTGGCGGGTGGTCGGCCCTCTTACGACTGCAGGCCTTTGCTCTTCCTCTCTCGCTCTTTCTCCCGCGTGACTCTCCTCCTCCTCCTCCTCCTCCACCTCCTTCTCCTCCACCGCCGCCTCCTGCCTCCCGTCGCGACGCTCTAGCAGGAGAGACGGCGAGAGAGCGCGCCGTGGCGCTAGAACACGCGACGAGCGTCGGGAGAACGAGGAGCGAGCAGGCGAGCAGGCAGCGGCCGGAGGCGGGTACGCGGTCGTGGCGCTTTCCCCCTCCCCTCGACCGGCTCGGCCCCGGCGGCAGGGACGGCGCAAGCGCGACTCTACTCCCCCACCGGCCCTCCCTCGACCCTCTCGGCTGCCCCGCCGCCGCCTCCGCCACCGCCTCCGCCACCGCCACCGCCACCGCCACCGCCTCCGCCACTTCCACCACCTCCACCACCTCCACCACCTCCGCCACCGTCGACGACGTTCCATCATCGAAGCTTTAACACGCAAAGAGTCCCCTCTTTCGACGCTCTACCACCTTCGTTGGCCGCGACTGCCATCGTCGTCGTCGTCGTCGTTGTCGACGTCGTCGGTGGCCGTTTCTACCGCTGCAGCTGCTGCTGCCGTTTCTACTGGCGTCTTTCCTACTGCCGCTAGCAGCAGCAGCAGCAGCAGCAGCAGCCAGCCATACCCCACTACAGCGCGCATTGCCTTGCCGCCCCGCCGCTGCTGCCACCGCCACCACGGTTGCCACCGCCGCCGCCGCCGCCGCCGTCGTCGCCGCCGCTGCTGCCGCCGCCGCCGCCGCCGCGCGCGCGCCCCTTCCCCCCGCCCCGCGCCGAGAGCGCAGTGTCGCGTCGAACCTCTCGCAGAGCGCGTCGCACGTCCGAGTACCGGCCGCCGCCCGTCATCAGTAGTCGCCGTACCGCGCAGCCACGTAACCTCTCACCTTCTCCTTAGTTTTTAGTAGTCAGTAGTAGGGGAGAGTGTGGAGAGAGAGAGAGAGAGAGAGAGAGAGAGAAAGAGAGAAAGTGAAGGAAGAAGAGAGAGTGAGAGAGAGAGAGAGAGAGATAGAGAGAGGTCGACAGCCCGTTCGTCGTGATCTGTCGTTGTCGTCGTCGTCGTCGTTGCCGTTGTCGTCGTCGTCGCCGTTGTCGTCGTCGTCCGGCTCGACGCGACCAGCGCGGATAATCCGCCATCTCTCCGTGTGTAAGTACGAGGCGTTCGCAGCGTCCTGCATCCCTGCGTAGCGACGTTTCGTCAGTTCCGTTATCGATAACGTTTCGGAACAGCTCTCATCCGAGCCTCTTGAGATCGTGTCAGGTCGTGTCGTAACTCGGCCAACGTCACCCGATACGTCGAGCGCAACCCCTGTCCCGTGTGTATCACGACGACTGTGTGTCCGCGTTGAACGAGCAGAAGTAGCAGACGGGCGAGAAGAGGAGAGCACGACGCAGGACCTGCACGGAGGAAGACAGAGAGACAGCGAGACAGAGACAGAGAGGGAGTGAGAGAGAGAGAGAGAGAGGGAACGAGCGAGACAGACAGACAGACAGGGGGAGGGAGAGTAGTGAGAGTGCGAGAGAAAGAGAGCAGGGAAACACAGAGAAAGAGGAAGAAGTTAGTGGGAGCGCAGGACGAAGATCGACGAAGCTACGAACGTGTCAGCTGAAGTACGCGAGGAAGGCGGTGTGTGCTAGGTCATCATAGTTGGTCGAAGGAAGAGCGGCGAGGAGGAAAAAGAGAGTGCACGTAGAAAAGTTACGGAAAGAGGACACTGGGTTATAATAATCGAACGAAGGCGATTGTCGTTTTCCGCTGTCGGCGTCCAGGCTCTTGTTCAGAGCCGATAGAAGAGTTTTGAAAACTCGACGAGCAGGGTGATCATCGCCGTGGAGCGCGCGACACCGCGATCGAGAGGGACACCGTGTGTCAGCGACATCGTCAATCAAGCCAGCCAACCAGCCAGGCAGTCAGTCAGTCGGTCGGTCGGTCGGACGTCGGTTAATCGTCGTCGTTCGTCGATTAACCTCCGCTGCTACCTGCGTTCCGACGCATCTGCTCGTTAGCCGTTGCTACCGCCGCTGTTGCCGCCGCTCAACCCGTTGTTGTTACCGCCGTTGACGCCGCCGACGCCACCCGCCGACGCCACCCGCCGAGGCCGCTGTTCGTGGCAGTTTCCATTTATCCCGCAACCCCGGGCACGCGAGAGCGTCGGGACGACGACGAGCCGTGCGCCGCGCGCTATGGAGTCACAGAACCAGGAAATCGTCGCCAGCGGCTCGCCCGCGGAGGTGCCCAACGATCCAGGGTACGGGAAGCCAAGCTTCGTCCCCATCGTCGCTAGACGCATCTCGTGACTCTCTCCGCTCGAAAAAAGAATCGAGATCATGACGATTGGCAAAAGAGTCGGAGAGAGCCGCGCGGGGAGGGTTCCCCTTGTCCGGAAGTAAAAATGAGTTCCATTACATCCACCAGCAACGCAGCCGCGTGATACGGATCTCGGGATCGTGAGAATCGATGGGAAGGAACACGCCGCCCGTCGTCGCTGTTCTTGATAGTGTTGTTATTGCCGGGAATGAGTTCGGAGCCAGAAAGGGAGAGAGAGAGAGAGAGAGGGAGAGGGAGAGCAGGCTGAGAGCGAGCGAGAGTCGTGTAACTTCGCGCTCGATCTTGTGTTTATGTTGCCCTGCACGACGACAGTGTCTTTTTGTTATGTTGAAGCTTCTTGTATGGTTTCGGTAGCAGCCGGTGGTTACGTCGGGTGAAATGTTTGGCCGCGGGACAGATTCGGCGCCACGCCGTCAGGCCGCCACGCAGGATCGTGTTATCGTCAGCTTCCTCCTCGGTTATCTCGCCGTGCCGCGACCGCCTTGTTGTTCGCCAAAATTTGACTCCCGCCGACTCGCGGAGCGCTACCGTCGGGGTCCCCACTGTTATTGTTATCGTTGCCGATCGTTGCCGGTGCTTTTGAGTAGAAGGCGGTTTGCACGGGAATCTCGCGTAACGCGCATGGTGTTTATGCTCGTCGGGACGCGTGAATATGCGTGCCGCGGCGCCTCTCCTCGGACCGGTGGCGCCTTCTTTCAACGGGTTCGGCACCCCCTTGGGCCTGCTTCGCTCGTGGGGCGGCCGGAAAGAGGGGGTGAACGAAGCCTGGTGGGGGTGTGGGCGGCCAAGCGCCGCTCACTCTCCACACGGGGATAAAAGGGCAAGAATTAGGGAGGAGAACATCGCCTGGCGCCATCCTTCAAAATTTTGCCGCCAAACGACATTGGCGAGAGATAGAGAGGGACGGAACGTTGCTTGCCGGCCTCCGGCTCTCACCGACGATCCTTAAGGAATATGCACGACGTCCTCCAGTACGGAGCGACAGCTCCGTACGTTTCCCGCCCATGAGAAAGTGTGAGATGTTGCATGTTGCGCAGGCATGCAGCGTGTGCGGAAAGCGACACACGCTCCACGTGATGATGATCGGTTCTTGTTAGGTGTTAGGGACACTAGGTCACCGCGATTAGGTTGATGCGGAGAGTTCGTGCGTAGGTCCAGGTACGGCGTGCCCACGATCTTGTGTGACGCAGGGGAAAAAGGATCGTGAAACATCAGGCAGTTACGCGAGCGTGAGGACGTGAGCGGGGAGAGAAGCGCGTGTATCACGTGGTGGTGGTGATGAAGTAGGAGAAGGTGCTGATGGTGGTGGTGATGTTGACGGTGGAAATGGTAGTGGTGGTGGTGTTGATGGTGGTGGTGAAGGTGGTGGTGGTAGGAGTAGCCGTCGTAGCAGCAACAGTAGTAGTAGTAGCAGTAGGAGTAGCGATCGTAGTAGTAGTAGAGGCAACGGCAGTGCGCGGTGGTGGTGGTGGTAGTGGCTGTGACGGTGGCAGTGGTAGTGGTGGTGGTCAGGATCCTTCCGCTCGAATTACTGCGGGTCGGCCATGTGTGCGTGTGTATGTGTACCACGTGACCACCCGCGGGAGGAAAAAGCGGGGGAAGCCTAGTGATTTACGCTACCACGGCCACGAGAGTCGAGAGTCGTTTCGCCTTGTACGTTATGTCGGTGAAAAATGATTCAGCGAGGATCGCGCGCCGCTAAGAAAATCGGTTTCGCACTGCCGAGAAGCATTCCGTCTCGCGAGCTGCGCTCGGGATGCACCGCGCGCTATCTCGCACGATTCCGCGAACCGTCGGGATATCCCAGTCGATGGAACGCGCGCGTGACACGTGAATTTTCTCGGCCTTGCATATGGGAGAGCGTAGAAACGGGTTAGGTCTGCTATTCAGGCTGCGAAACGCTCCGCGGAGGATTGCGCGGGGTGGGGAGCGGTTCTCGAGGGCGTAAGTGAGAGATTGTGCATTGGCGCGACGGAGACGTAGCGTGTATTCATTCGAGATACGGGGAGCGAGAGAGACGGAGGGCGCGAGACGGCGGGAGGGCGGGGAACGTGCGAGCTAGGGCGATCGAGAGGGAAAGAGAACGCGAGAGAAAGAGAAGGTGGGCTAGCGTGGGAAGGAGGGGCAGGGGGACGGGAGGAGCTCATCCGACTGAGCGAGACCGAGCGGATAGGGAGAAAGGCGGCCGAGAGGGACATAGTGAGGAAGGGCAACGAGAGGAGCGAAGCGAGAGAAAGATAACGCGGGAGCGCGCCAGGGAAGGAGAGAGAGAGGTAGGGCGGGAAGGAGGAAGTGAGGGAGGCAGGGAGGGAGGGTGGGAGGGAGATGGAGAGGAGGAGAAAGAGAATGGAAGGGAGAGGGATGAGGGGCGTAGGTGGGAGAGAACAGACCGTGTCGTGCCTCGGAAAATCGATGTTCAAACGAACCACCACGTGATTACGCGAGAGCGTTATCACCGTAGGCATATAGTCGCATCGTGGCAATACACTGGCTTTCAGTCTAACCGCTATGTCGCGTATCTCGATGCGCGACGTAGATCATTCCCGTTCCCCCCTCCCCCCCCCCCCCCCCCGCCAATTCCTTCTCCTCTTCGCCCCCGCTTGCCGGAGCGGTCGAAATCGGGTAAAAAAAAGTCGAGGGAGCGAAGACGGCGGCGCCCCTCCTCGTTGACTCTCGATAATCGATCGTTACCCCGGACGCCCACTAATGATGCGTACGAGCGTCGACGATGATTATCGACGCCGAGGCGGGCAACGTCGGGAGCGTCGCTCTCTCCATCCAGCGTCGATGATTACGTACTAACGTGCCGTTGATGTCCTTACTGTGCCATCGCTTTAAGCCGGCGCGAAACTCGAGCCGGGCCGACCGGTTTCGAGGATGCGTTCCAATTACCGTGGGTCGCATCTAGAACGTGTTTACGCTAAAATCGATCTTATCTTCATTAACTAGAAAGCCCCGCAACTATTACCGGTCCTTCGTCCCCTACCAATTCAGGACTCTTCCAGGTTTGATAGCCGGGACCCCAGGATCTTTACGGCGGGATAGACGTCGTTAAAAGGCGTCTTCCCGCAAATCCTACCCACTAGAGGATCCAGCCATTCCGCACTCCATTGCTTGGCACGCTCATTAGAGTGAGAGAGAATGTGTGAGAGAGAGAGACAGAGAGAGTGAAAGAGAGTGAGAGACAGAGAGAAGGAAAGAGCGCGCGCGCACGCCGTCTCGGAGCGGAGTTATTTATCGATGCGAACGATCGACGAGTAAAGAACGACTCTTCGGTCTCGCGATCCGCTGTTTACATTAAACTCCGCGGTTCCCGCGGCGAGCGCGCTCGTTCGTCGATAACGGCGCAGATTTAGAGTGCGGATCCACTCGGCGAATCGACGAGGTCGGAGGCCCGTAAATAGTTCCCCCCTCCAGGCGATGTAAATCCACGATCGATGCTATCGGCTTGCCGAGGTCCGAGGAGAGGCTTCACGATTCCTCGACCTTCTTTTCACGCGCTCTCGTTTCACGAAGAAAGGATTAGGCTCGACATGCGCGAACGTCGTGAGAATCGAATTCTTACGGAAAGGAGGGCTATACTCGTTTTTCGGGGGTGTTGTTCAGTTGTTGGTTGATGTGTGGTGACACCTGCCGTCGAGACACGGAGACTGCGCAGGGGGTGGCGAGATACCGGAAGTTACCCTCTGCCGGCAGTCTCCCCCATTCTTCTCATCCACGGCCCCATCATTCAAGGCCCAACGAACACGCTGGGTCACACGTGACAACGGAGATGCTGATGGATTCATCTTTCTTTTCTAGGAAAATGTTCATCGGTGGTCTCTCTTGGCAGACCAGTCCAGGTAAGATAAATGATGACTTCAACTTCTTAAAGCTTTATTAGCGTTTTAAATCGTCGCCGTGCGCAGTAGCCGTGACGCGAGGAGAACCTTCTACTTGACCGCATTGATACACTCTGACGCACTGCCCGTCCGTAACTGTCTTTTACCATTTGACGACTTTGCGACTCGCTCATCACTGTTCATTCAGATACCGTTAACAATGCAAGCAATATCCGTTTCTTTAGAATAAGTTGCTCTCACTCTGTCGGATTTACTGCTAATTGGATGCTGCTTGTCGTTAAGTAAGATTAAACTAGAAAAGAGATGATGCCCTGAATTATTTTCTGAATTTATCCCCGGATCTATTGTATATAAGACAGTCGAATTATGGTCTTGCAAAGAAAGATAAGTAGCGTTCTCTTTCACCCCAATCGGCATTAAGTAATTTTATTGAAACATTCTCTGTCCGATACTATCTACGTTATAGGTAGGCAACATCATATGAATCACAAGATAGTGTTGACATGAGTAAGAATCGCCCGGTAAGAATATGTACGCTAAATTACTCTAGGACTCGTAAGGCGGGTGGGTGGGGTAGTCGGTAGCTCACTTGGCTCACACGAGGAAGACCCAGGTTCGATTCCCGGTTCAGTGGTCGGACCGGTAAACACTACTGGGCGCGTAAATACAGACAACATGGGCAAATGCCTAGCGAAGGCAGAACTAATGTAGAGTCTATATAATATTTTACTTAATATCACTATAAAGAACATTCTCTTCATATTAAAATACCAACGTCATTATTCTATACAAAATGTTCTCTATCGATTGGTGTAAAGAATAAAAAAAAATGTTTGGATTTTCTTTACGTTAGGCATGTTTTTGGCCAGGTCTGGCAAACTACTGTACGTAGAACAGAACGCGAGAGATTTTTTGAAAGCGGACGAACTCCTCTTTCTCCTGCTGGAGCACTAATTCAGTTAAATTGAACCTGTTCGACGTTAATCTGAACACAGCTCGCGAATTACTCGAATTTTAGCAGTTTTTAATCGTTTTTTGACCATATGTTTGCAAGTATTGCCCCTACACGGCTCGGTTTGCTATTTTTGTGAATGTTTTTTATTTAATTTTGGACTCTATGTCCAATAATTATTTTAAATAAATGTTGGTATCGAACGGTTGGCGAAACGTCCGATTTTCACTGTTCTTCGACCCATTTTGGGATGTATCTCGGAAAGTATTGCAGATAGAAAGCTCTGATTACGATATTCTGAAAGCTGGTGGACTCCTCTTTCTTGTACATACACAATATTTATGCCAAATATGACTGTTTCGCAGACAGATGGCGAAAGAGCCGTTTTTTAGCGTTTTTTCATGTTTTTTTGGCCGTGTCTTCGAAAGTATTGCACTTAGAAGGCTCCAATTGCGATTTTTGTGATCCTCTTTTGATTCTCTTTCAGAATGCATAATCACAAGTCGATCGAAAGACTTTTAATTTTTACCCATTTCTCCACCCTCATTTTTTCGTTGGTTTTTTGGCTGTAACTCCGAAACTAAAACAAATTTCGACCAACGGGAAACGGCTCTCCGAGTTATTTTTTACCCCCTACCAGGTAGCAAAAGGGTGATCCGATCCGCCGACCTTCGATTTTTCGCAAAAATGAGAAGGGGTACCCCTTAGAAAATTCTCGATTTTTTAAATCGCCTGTAACTTTTGAACGCGCGATCAAAACCTATGATATTTATACAGTTTCTTGAAGCTTTCGACGCGTACTTTAAGATAGGACTATCGCCGAAAGTCGATCTTTAAAAAAATTTTTTTTCACTTCCGAAAAATGGCTGTATCTCGGAAATTATTAGGAATTCGAAACTTTCCTTACGACCATCTTTCAGGGCGAGTCAAAATCTATGGGATACGGTGGTTTTAAATCGATTCTAAGACCAACAATTTTTTTGCGCTTTTTTCCAGATTCTAAAGGTTCTATTACCTTTGAATAGATCCAAATAGTGCCAAAGTACCCTCCTTTGGTCCCTTATTGCGATACAAAAGCGATGGGGCGGTCAAACACGTTTAAAATTGGGGTCAAAATGCGCCTGGTCGACTAAATTCGGTGAAAAGCCATGTAAGTGGCATAAATTAATAGAAAGTCATGTTATAACCTTTATTCACGCGTACTATAATCATGAAGTATCACAAAGTAATGATACAGTAGCTAAACACCTCTCAAAACGAACAAGAGTGACGCTTAAGTCAGCAGTTCGACGCTGAACTCATCATTCCTGGCTATTACTTTGGCTTTAGTCCATCATTGGACGTAATAGATACACCGTCGTGTAGTCTGTAATACTCGACTCTTATATTGAAATAATAAACGCATCAGATGTTACACAAGCATCTGTAAAATGTCACAATCGTCTAGTGAGCCTTTCAAAATGTATAACAAACAACACAACTATGTATAAAATGATGTGGTAATGACCAAATAATGATGACATAATCGTACAAGTAACATACAGTAAGGGTATATACACTAAATATCCCTTAAACCCACAGGGTATGTGAATTAGTTAACGTGTAGAGCCCCAGTCTCATGCTTCCCGGCCACAACTTCGTTTATATTACCTTCCTCGAGGTGCTACAATAGATGCACCTTAGTAAGGTCTTACTACCTCAATTAGCATACTAAAGGCATAAACCAATCATACAACTTTTTGCACGACACAATATTCGCCTTCGCCAGTCGCCAATGAGCGCACAACCTAAACGACATTCATAAGTGCGAAACAAACGTCAAACTCCGAGGAACTGCGTGTATATTTTGTCCATAGCTCGGAAGTAAGCTACTTTCGCGAAGAAAAAGGAAGAACGATAGAAATTATATGCCGAACGAAGGCCTCGGCGTAGCTCGGAGACGTTGTGCGAAATCGGGGAATGCGCGCAGAGTTCGAAACACTGCTCCCCTGACAAATGCATTCACCGACGCGAGCCCGGCTCAGCAGCCTTTTATTATCTTCGGCGGGGAAAGAAATGCGTCGGAGAGAGGCGAGAGCTCGGAACGCGGAAAGATAATCGCATGTCGGGCGAATCGGGCCACAAGACTCGTCGCGTGTCTCTCAAACGTCTGCTCTGCCAGTGGTGGGGGCTGCGGTGGAAAAAATTAGTCACCCAGTTGTTCGTCGAGCAAGCACCGACTCCGCTCCTCGCGTCGCGCTCGCGTACGCTCCGTACGCTCGGCCGGCGATAAGATTTGAGAAAAAATTGATACCGCGCGTCGGTTTCGCGTGATTCCGAAAAATTCATGGCCACGCGCTGCGGCTGAGGGAAGATGAAACGTGACAGGTCTGTCGCCGCTGATGCTTAACGTCCATCACCTGTCGCCGGCTAAGCGCGCTCACGCACGTGTGTTCCACTTAGACGGCGGAGTGCGAAAGAATGTTGCAAAAAAAGAATAGCGCGTCGCAGATCGTTCTGCTGAGGAACGACCGCCCGACAGGAATGCGGGACTAAGTACTCCGTGATTTGCCTCGATATTACTAATTGCTTACCGGGAACCGAGACTATGACTCTACGCATGATAATGACACTTTACCGGGAAGGCTGACGTGTCCGCGATGATTACAAAGCTGCATTTCGTTGGAGAACTCAGGCCCTCTAATACGGAACGAGAGCACCGACGATCGTCGATAGGAGGAGAAAATCGCGAATGGGAGAATTGGAAGATTGAATTGTCGAGGAAGCGTGAAAGGAGAAACGGTCGCCATCGACGATCCAGGTGGAAATTGCAATTGGCACGTGTCAAATTATTGCAAGGCTCCGGAGCTGAATCGAAAGGGAACTCGGCCGAAGTCCGGACAGAATAGAGGCGCGCAGACACTTTTGCCGGACATTGCGCGGGAATGGTCGCGTGCACGGTATCAGTGCGAGCTTTTTTTCGCCATATCTAATCGGGTCGCGACAGGTTGATGATACTCGCTCGGACACGCCAATTCTAATTCGCGGTAGTCGTCGCAGTCGGCGGCAGTCGCGGCGTACGCCACGTGTTACCTTGGGAGTATAAATGTGCCTTTTATGAAAAGGCACGTAAGGCTGCTCGTTATTGCTCGTCACGAACGTGCCTCGTGCACGTTACTCTCCGTAGGCCCGCTTCTGGAATGAGCCACCCCGGTCGCACGAGCTGGCCCCGCAGAGTTAATCGAACGCGCTGTCACGAGCGAGCGAAGCCGTACGATAATAAAAGTTCAAATAAGACGGCGAGCTTAGCCTGGAATTCGCGACTCGAGCTTGCCGGCGACGATCGTTCCGACTCAAACTGCAGCGCAAACTACGGTTAACGAGGCATCGTCATGGCGGCCGGAACGCGTAAATATCGCAAACGAAATGTGATCGGCATCGACGTGACGTATGATTCATTAACGCTCAACTTCGTGATTTCGAGGCTAACGCTAATGCCGCAGTTGCGTTGGCCGACAATTGCGGTTGTAACAGCCGCAACGATAACATATTACTACGTTAATGTATCGCCAGACCATTGTCAAATCAGAAATGTAATTTAATTGTCGATTCGGGCGTCGATTTATCATATCGGCTATTTATTAGTTCCGTCACGTGGCACTCTCTGGCTTCGCCGATGCATCAAAGCGAACCGCGGAAAGTGTTAAACGAGTCTATGGCTGATATAATGAGCAATGGTCATGTTCGGTCAATGAGTTTTCTGACGAACGCGTCCCTTTCACAGGGTAGCCGAGAGTTGTGCAATGTGTAACCGATTGTGATAAGAGATTTCTCGCTTTATCACCGCTTTAAGATTACTCACCGTCTTGTCAAAAATACACTTGTTGCCTTGCCCTAATGACACGTTTCCTATCTTTACCGACAGCGTGTAGTTCCGTAAGCGGACCTGCCGCTCATTCGTTTTTACGCGAACTAGGTCTCTATTTTCGGCGCACCTTTCACTCAGGATACAGAAACGTTTCACTGCCGATGTAGGTAGGTCCTCCGCAAATGGTTTCCATAAAATTTAATTAAACACGCACGGTGGAAGATAACCCGCCGAACGAGCAACGGTCCGTGCAAACCGCTTGTACGCTCGCAACTTATCGAAACGAACCCCTTACCGCGCACGATCGTCCGTATAAAACTCATCCGACGTCATTCCGATACGCAGTCAATTAGTCGCGGAGGGAGAGATGATTTAAGGTAGCATTTCCGAGCAAAGGGGATTTTCGTCGGGCCGAGCATTTTTTGCCCGATTACGCGTGATCGAGCAGTTTTCGTAATGGGGGCGAAAGGGTGGGACGGCCAAGGGGAGGTGGGGCGAGTCCCGAGGAGAAACATCTCTCGGAAAAGAATAAGAGGTACGAAGGCGGAGTAGGCTCATTAGCGTTATTTGCAGTCGTTACGTAAGCCGTAACTCCATCTCGCTCGGTCCCTTCGTCTTCCTCTACTCCTTTTCCGCTCTTCCCGGCTTTCTATTTCTGTATTTCCGTCTCCTTCTCTTCGCCGAGCTCCTTCGCGCTCACTTCTCCTCCGCGTTCGGAGGAGGAAATGTGGCAGGATCGCTCGCTTCTTTTCTCCTTCTCTTCGTCTTCCGCTTTTCACGGTGTGTCCACCTTCTCATTAAGGTCGTACCGGAAGACCGTAAGGCGTACGCGGCGTTGCCAACCCCTCTCTCTCTCTCTCTCTCTTGTACTGCCTCACTCTGCCTGCCGTGTGCAGCCACCGTGCGCTTTTAATCCCTTCTGACCCGATCATTTTTTCCCCCGCTGGATTCGACCCACCCCCGAGCTCGCGTCTTGTTGTACCCGCTTTGCCGCTCCGCCTCGACTTTGAGGAGGTTTTTTGAATAAATTATAAAGGCTTTAAAACTGCGACCGGCCCAGCGTCAGACTCCTGCCAGGCCTCTCTCCTTTCCTTCTTCGTTAAATATTCACAGATTTCCTCGACGGCACGAAGTAGGATGACGGCGAGATCGGCGAGGGGGATATGACATTTTGCCGAGTGTCGATCGAATGAGGAGGGACGGGCCCGGAGTTTGCGCTCGCTGCTCGCATTCTCATTTTCGCCGTAAAATATTAAGCGCCGGCCGCGGGCGTTTCAAGCTTAACGAATTCTCGGCCTCTTTTTCGGAATCTTCCTGAAGTGCAGGTTCAAACAGCTCACCTTGCGCGGCGAGTGCTAGCGGCCGGTATCAACGCGGGCGCGCTTTAATTCCGAAATTAGTAGCGCTTTAATTCTGAAATGGCATTATCCAAAATACTCGTGGCCGTCGGTGCGCACTGTTTGCGCGCGAGCTAATACCGTCACCTGCATAATTCTGCTTATCCCGCGGCAGAGACGCCTCGTAATCATGCACGGTCAGAGTTATCGCGCGTTGCCCATTGTCCCATTATTCTTCTCCGCTTGAACCCGTGCATATAAACGCATTTGCCGCGCACTCTGCGAGCCTCGGCGCGCAAACGAACGCCGTTCGCAACAAGTTTCGTAAGAACCTAATCCGCTGCGAACGATCGATCTGTAGCCACGGCCGAGTTGCCGACGAGTAATCGTAACTTAGCGCTGGATAATTTTCCGTTTCCCACCCCCTCCGGCCAACCTCAGAGCCGAGAGGGGAAAAAACTGCGGTCGAAAAAAACGAACGCAAGGAAAAGGGTGAGAGAAGAAGGGATGGAGGACATGTATCGGCGCGCTTTTTTTCCGTTCCTTTTTCAGTCCATTTCACTCGCATGCCCCGCGCGCACGTTCGTCGCAGAAATCTCATCGTCGGGGGACGTGTGCCGCCGCCGATGGCGCGGCTTTTTTGTCGGTCGATGCATTACATTGTCAGCGGCGCATATCCGTCATGTGCGGACCCGTTCGATGCATTCGTCGCTCGTGTGGAATAACATTTGTCTTGATACCCGTCGGATACGTGAAAATACTTCGGAACCGGGCGCGCAGTGCGACTGTGAGCGCGCGCTCATCGGTGCGCGTTGGGGAGCGTACGTCCGGCGTGTTGATTCAGCGACCCATGGTTTTTGCGTTTGACACGATTTTAGGGATAGCCGAGTGTTTGCGCACGTGCCCTCCTTCCTAACGCGATTTTCACTTCTCCCCTCGTCGCTCCCCATCGAAGCGCTCTCTCGCCGTATTGCGAAACGATTACGTTTACGCAATACATTTTTACGACGCACCGTTCACGGTCAGGTGGCCGAGCATCGAATGACTGAGCAGGGACATGGATCGAAATCGGCGACCGACTGCATCCCCTGCTAGAGAGACGCACGTGGCACGCAACGGTTGGCGGAGCAGCGTCTTCTACTGATTTGGGACGAGTCCAGATACTTCGGGGACAATGTATCGAGCCTCTCAACTCGTTCAAAGCCTCGTCTGTTTACACCTGATTATCGTCACCCAGTCCGTAGTGGTCGCGGCGATCGCTAACGAGAGACGTCTACATCGGCCGCACCTTGCCGTTGGCCAAGAGTCGCTTAACAGTACTTACGTAAAGCCATCTTGAAACAGGCGCTTCTATTCGCGCCCTTGGTCAAAGAGTTAGCGTGCCTCGAGGGTTGCGAGCGATTCGTTTTCCGTCCCTCCAACATCGGCCACGGCCAGTCACAATTTCGAGGACGGACGAGAAGAAAGGGCAATGCCGCGAATGAAAATTCGGATTCGTATATTTATGACTTACGGCGCGTCGGAATTGAGGCGGGCTCTCGGCGTTACGTGAACGGGTAAAAATGCCGCAAGCGCTTTATTTACGGGACTCGATGGCCGACCAATATCGGTAGTATGGCATCATAACGACAGCGGAGGATCGTCGTCGTCACGTTCGACTTGCAATCGCCGTTATTTCTTTGATCCCGGGGTATTACCGTCGCGGCGGTCTCTGCGTGCGTGTCGGCCACGAATGGAGTCGCAATGCGACTGTTGCGTGACTCATTGTGGGAAATCGTGCTTCACATTTCATCGATGCCGTCCGCGGCAACAATTCCTTGACGAACGGCTCGTGACACGCGGCTTTGCGATATTGGATCTCGGACAACGACGCTCCCGACGCTGAGGATCGTCGGTTAGTCGCGATCAGCGTCGGCGTCGCCGACAAACGACTTCTTTCCACCAGCTTTCCGACGCAAGAGTCCCTGATGCACGGGCGAAGGAGCAGCGAGGGCTCGAAGGACCGTTGCGAATTGCGCTTTGTCATAAATTCGATGGAAAATCGAATCGCTGAGCGATTGAATCGCTCAATGAAAGTACGCTCGGCGCAGTCCATTATTTCAAGAACGCTGCCCTGCTCGTAACTTCATTTGAAGGGATTCTCTCGCGGCCGTACCATAATGATGTTTTTTCTTCGCCGTACTAAGAGACCTAAGCTTTTGACGTTTTCCCGGCTTCGCCGTCGACATCGTCGGCGGTTGTCGTCGTGGTGTCTGATGCAATCGAGCGCAACTGACTCTCCTCCTCGACTCTCTCGCTATTTTTAAACGTAATTGCACCCGGCCGTTTTAATGGGCGAGCGGGCATATAGACGCAGATAGATGGAGAGAGAAAGAGAGGAGGAGGAGGGAAGAAGCGAGAGAGACAGGCTGCGAAAATTTGTCGACTTCTCGTCTGCGTTGACCGTTGTTAAAGAGCGATTTTCATTCGACGAATCGACATAGTCATCCGTTAATGTTTTACGCATTCGAGACCGTGTCATCGTTCCAAGGATGCGGTCGCCGTTTTTCCCAAATCTTGGCACGGAGCGAAGTGACAGAAAAATTACAGACGTCTAGCAGTTCTTTCCGTTGCTCCGCACGATCATAATGCGCGGTCGACAAAAGACATCCTGTCGGTTTAAAATGCAGCAGAAGCGATCTCACGAGTCTCGTTACACTTCGCACTACACGTACGTCCTACAAGCTCGGTGTAAATGAAGCGAGGCGTCGCTCGGCCACTCATAGAAAACGACTGTAATACTGAGACACTCTTCAACAGCGCCAATTAGTACCGGTGCACATTATAAATAGGACGTTAGGTGGGCCTCGGCTTGAATCGGGTGTTGGCTAATGACGATTAGTCTACCCGTGGGCGAGAAGGGAACGAGCATAATCGGTGTCTAAATTACAGCTTTGACGGTCGCAGCTGATCGATCCACCATTTGGAGCATGATAACCGAATGGCATCGAACCGCGCAAAGCACGTTAACCCGATGAACGGATCCACGAAATGGCGAGGAACTCAAAGTGATTATACCGTGCAGTTTGCGCTTATCATCTGTCCTGACGCGGCGCCGAGACGCACTCGGGAAACGCACCGACCTCTCACGGCATCGGGATACTCGATCTAATGTCAACAAACATCTCGAGAGTTCAGCATTCTTCCTCCCCCTTTCCCCCCGTCGCGAATTACGCAAGTCTTTGACGCTCGACTTCGGGTTACGCTGAATTTTCTTGCGTTATCCGCAAGAGCGATAACCTCGAACACTGGAGAACGCTTACAAGGATTCGACGAGCGGCCTTCTTCATTGGGTAGGCACAAAAAGGGGCAGCAGGGGAATAAACAGGCACGCATATAGAGGCGACGGAGAAAGAGGGGCTTCGGAAGAGCTGCGGCGAGAAGAAGAGCCGATGTGTATACAATCGGAGACGGAGAAGGGGAAGGGTGATGAAGGGAGAGAGAGTGAGGCAGAGAGAGAGAGAGAGAAAGAGAGAAAGAGAGAAAGAGAGGGAGCGAGATATGAGAGTGAGAGACGAGCGATCGGTCAGCTGACTCGTACCAGCTCGTCCTTGTCCCTCTTGTACCCCTTCCAGTCCCTCTTAAGGCCGCAAAAGGGGGCTTTAATTACGCAACTAGGTCGAAAGGGGCGCCTAATTTATTTGCGACGACGTAGGTGACTTTGCCCACAGGCCGCTCTCTTTCCGCTGTCGTGCCTTGTTAGCGCGGCGATATTTGTTAACGCCGAGCAGGGTCAACGACTCTTCTTTTCTGACACCGTTTGCATTCTGCTCTCGCCGCGTCCTCGGCGCGCTTTTTGTTCCGCGCATTCGGAGCGAACCCATCGATCGAACCCGATGCGGGTCGCACGTTTATCGGCGCCCATCATCGATCAGCGTTCATCGTCGTTCATCGCCGTTCATCGGCGGTCCCATCGTTGTTCAGTGCCGTTCAGCGACCTTCGCCGCCATTCAGCTTTATGCAAAGCAAATGACGCGAGGAAAGCCGACTTCGTTAAATTTCACCCGACCGACCGTTCGATTTTACGCCGTACCACTATTATGCGGCTACAAATTTATTTATGCATCTCTGTATTCGGCTTTTTTTTCATTGTCGAGCGTGTTGGAAATTTCGAATATGATCACGAAATTTTCATAAAGAGCGCCGGAGAAATATGGATATTGTCAACACCTACCGTCTCATTTCCCTGTCGCGTACGTAACTTTCAGTGCACTGGGCTAAATGAAAGATCACGTAGTTTCAGTGCAGACGTCAACCGTGCGGCTGACGCGTTAAACAGTTTCATTAGGTCGGATTACAATTTAAGCTCCACTTGCCGTCGTGAGCGCACAAAACTGTCCTGAATATATACATTTTCGGACTCTGCGGGAAAATGTGATCAGACCGATTGGCTCCCCGAACTAACGACGATAACGTTACGTGGGCCGGGCACACTACCTTCTGAGTTATATCCGGCCTAGTAGCTAGCGTTTCATCGGTGCATTCAGTTCACTATACTAAATTCCGTTTGTTCTATTGAATTTCCCATCAACTCCGCAACGCTGCACACACATCGGAACCGTCCTGCAGCGCGCGCTGTCAGAAATATTGTTCGCTGATGGCGCAGCGATTTGCCGGATGCTTTGATAAATATTTTTTGCGTCGGTTCAGTGAGGATATTTTTGATTCGGCCCGGAGAAAGAAGTGCTCGCCGATGCAGCCATCAACCTAAATGCGCCGGAGCGCGTATGCGTTCATTTGGCCGATATAGGCTCTCGCGTATTCCTGCCGATCGCGTGGCCCATATATGTATCCGGATCCGCGCCGGGTGCCTGAATAGTTCGAATACGTACGTAGCTCTGCGGATCGTTCGCCATGGCCGGAGAGGCACTCTTATCTTCGACCATCGCACTTTGCCGCTCTGCGGATCCCGAACAAGAGCGGCCTGTGCCGATGGACACGTACGAGGTGTCGGCACGGTGTGTTGGGGGAAAATTGTACGATGCCACTCGACGCTCGCGTTGAGAATATAAGGGCTAATGACGCAGGCCCGATCGTAATCGCATAAATGTACGGACGCGAGGAGTACGTATAATCCTGGGACGTTACATAATCCGCGGGGAGGATGATCGCACCCTCTAAATTGAAAAGAATGAAAGGTTACCACAGTGTGCTTAACGGTTCGATTTCGATCTTGCATCTCATTACGTTTTTTGCGCGTCTCCCATATCGTTAGCGCACTCGTCTCGAAAGATCCGAGCTGCGCTGCCGATAGCGATGCATCTTTATGCGGCTTAATCACGAATGTCGTTAAAACCTCATGCGTTTTTCATACTATCGGTGTACTCATTTCAGAAGATTCACGCAGCCGCGATAACTCGGCGATTTTTCTTCGCTACGCTAGGCGTTTTATAAATGTTTCATAGTGTCAGCCTACTTATCTAAGAAGATTCACGAGCTGGCGATAATTTTAAACCTTTTTCCCGTCTCTAATAACGCTCAACTATCAGCCGGGACGCATTCCTTAGGCAACACCCGGCATTCGTGTGCCGCCTTACACGCGCATACACGCCGCGACGGAGGAGTGTACGTAGGCGTACCTACACGCGTATGAGCGTACGTAAGGATCTCGTAACAGTAACTGCTTCTCGGCCTTATCAGGCAAACTCGTCGTCATGATACGCTCCCAGGTCTCGTCCCCTTTTTCGCTTGGTGTGCGTTGGCAGAGACGATAAGCCGAATGCTCCGAGATAAAAGAGCTTTCTTGTTCGCCGGAAGTCTTCTTCCCGATCTGACGTCGAACGGAGGAAAATTACGATCTCCGCGGGTATCTGCGGCGGCGCGACCGCTCTCACCTTTCCTACCGGTTTTGCGCCCTGGGTGTTTCGGTTGTTTACTATCGATGCATTGCAATTAGTAAGGACCGGGCATGCCGGGTAGCGAGGCCGGAATGAAGATTCATTGTCTTGACCCCGTGCTGCGTTCGGCGAATCTTAAGCAAGATTAACGACATTAAATGAAGTTTCGAAACTTAACCGAGATTCATTACAACGATTTCCAACGTTGCCCACAGCCGCGAGCGCAATTCTCCGCGCGTAAATTCCGCGCGAGAGGCATCGTCTTCTCGTACCTCTAGCGGCCGATAAAGACAGATAAGACCTAACGCACGGTTATCGACCATGTTTTCCCGAGCCGTACGCTCTGTGGACTGACTTTTGTCATCAATGTCCATACGCTCAAGCCAACAGTCACAATACGTTACTCGTACTTACCTCGAGCGCCGTCCACGCTGCACACGATGTTTTCGAACGTCGAGCCGGCAAAAATTCACACGCGAGACGCACGATACATCGCAATAAGGAAACTGGACCGGGCTAACACGAGCTTGACCTATGTCACGATATCGACGATAGCGAGTAGTTTCGTTCGTCCCTCGTACGGCCACTCATGTTCGAACGGAGTCAGAAACGGCGGAGAGAGAGGGCAAAGGAGCAAAACGGAGCGAGAGACAGGCGGAGAAGCGTCTGCAAGTCGTTTCAGACTTTCCAGCGCACAGGTTCGCTCTAGAGGTCTGCAGAGTGCATATCAAGGCGTCTCACCCGCACCTTCCTTTTTTCCCTTTCCCCGCCGGCTCGTTCACGCCAGATGCGTCGTCGATCTCTCCTGTCCGACGCACGTGCTGTACATGTCGTTTCGCCGAGGGACCGGCGGAAAGAGTAAGAGGAAGAGGAGACTGCGGGTGGACGAGGTCGTCGAGAGAGACGGAAGATGCTCGAGGTCTGAGCGAGGATGAAATAGCGAGCCGCGGACGGAGAGGTATGGAAAGAGAAGAAGGCGAGTTTGAAAGAGAGACAGCGCAAGAGTGAGAGAGTGAGAGAGGTAGGGACGGTAGGTGGATATAACGTTGATGCGAGCATAAATGTTTATGTTACGTGTCGCTCGATAACGTTCGTTATCGGTAGTCTTTGAACTCGATGCAGTCGAACGAGCTCGCCCGCCGGATGCGATTTTACTTACACCACCACTTCGCTCCACACGCCTGGCCCGTAGAAGAGGAAATGACTGCCGGTGGTGAAGGTAGGCGCGGCGAGAGAGCGCGCGCGCGCGCGCGCACACTCGCGGGGGCAAGCTCCGCGGAGGGACTCGCGTTTTAAAATAGCTGCTCGAGCCTGCGAAAGTGCGTCCCCTTGAACCGCTTTTCGCTTTGAGCGAGAACAAGATTTTATTATGATAGCTGACATAAGCGCCGTCGGCGTGAAAGTGTTGTTCGGCTAATTATCTAGAATTTCTGTTGCGGGTACCGGTTGTCACTCTTGGGAATTGTGGCCACATGCCTCCTGGCGCTTTAACGATGCCATTTGTACGGGTTTACGTGCCGTGCCGCGGCCGTTAGTGCCCGATAGGACGACGTATCGCATCGGCCGTCAAATATAACGAGAACCTCACGAAAATTCCCACCTCCGATCGGCCCAGGGATCGCAATTATTTTTAGATTAACGCGCGCGCACCCGCCCAGGCCACGAAAAGGGGGTAGCGGCTCGTGGGCGCCATTTTCCAGACTTTCACAGGTGTCGGCGGTAACATATTTCCCTTCGCTCCGAAGTTCGCGCGCACATATCCTGCGCGCGCTATTTATTAGCGATATCCGAGGCGCGCATTGTTCGGCGAAAAATTTCGGAGAGGAAACGGTCGTTGTCGGCGACGCGAGTTAGACGGGGGAGAGTGGGCGGTCGTGGGGGGGCCGCGGAGGGTGGAGGGAGAGGAAAAAAAGTGCTGGGAACACGTGAGCAGCGGCAATGCAGCTACACGGGTAGCTGCGCATCGCGAGGATTTCCTGTGCGGTATTGGAGCGCCATAGTTTCCAACAATGGCAGCCGTCGTACCCCCGTCTCTGTCGAGTCTCTGTCGAGTCTCTTTCACCTCTCCCGCTCGATATGCCCCATCTTTCTCTGCGCTCGAATTCATTCAACGTTTCCAATTAAGGGGTTAGTCCACTTTGCGTCGGCAGTGAGGTGTGACTCTGTGCTGCGGATGCGGCGGCGGCGGCAGCGGCACTCGCACGTTCTAGAACTTCATTCGACTGAAACGCTTATTATTAAAGTAGCACTTACGCGCGCCGCTCTTTCTAGGAGTTCAAAAGTGGGCAAGTGAAAAGTCTGGCCGTCGGATCTGTAGGGAAGACGATCGCGAGATATTACGTTTGCTTCGACGTCGAATCGTTGGTTGAAACTAGACGCATCGATATGAAGGACGGAATGACGCAAAATGTAGTCGAAACATGCCGTAGATCCTTCCTCTTCGCTTTTACCGTGTTTTTGATCCTTTTTTTTGATAATGAACAACGAGATTTTAAACTTATTAAAAGTACTTACATTCGTAATTTTGACTTGGAGTGATCATCGTCAGGTACACTTACACATTGGTTAACACGTTTGATTCGTTTACTATCAGATAGGCACTCTGTTGGGATTGGAAGGGTTCGTTTCGATTTTTGTTACGCGCTACCGGCCATCGTTGGACACCGTTAGTACCTACGGGACCATAAAGGTTTCGAGCAATTTCGCAAGTTATGGGAATGCGTAATCTCAAAAGTGCTCCGGTGTTCGACGGCACATTGCCGATAATGGTTAGTGACGCATACACGCACTGATTCGACATGTCGATGGCACTGAAACCCTGCAATAGGGGAGAAGGTCCAACGTATCGTCGCGAACACCGATTCTAATTTAGATAGTTACGGTTAACCAAGTGCTGACAATGGGTCGTTTCGAATGATCTCGATAAGGTTTGCGAGCCGTGCGTTACTGTCGGAACAGCGCGAGGCTTTCAGAAGGGACCTTGACGCACACGTCTTTTTCCGCGAAACTGTTCTTTCCAATTTTCCGTATCGCGCAACGGCACTTCGCAAAATCGCACAGATATTTTTTCCTCCGTCACCGGGACTGACTCATGCCGCTGTCGTGTCATCCGTCCGCACAGCCTGTACTTTAACCTTAAAGCATTCCCTGCCGTCGATAAGAAGTGAGAAGAATGCGAGGCATCGCAGTAGAGCACTCGAGCTGGAACTGGTGGATATGTCCTCCTTGGCGCCAATCGTCCGCGGAATATTAAATCGTTGGAAAGTTCTCCCCCGGTTATACACACGGACACAGTGGCCCAGATACGCTAAATAATAATCGCCCGTAATGACAGTGGACAGGGCGATTCTTGAGTTGCGCAGCATATGCCGGACATCGATATCGGCGCTGAAAGAATACTCTCCCCGACGCGTTCGTCTCCTCGCGAATGACGTCCCTTTACGACGCACGAAGTCATGAAATCATGTTACCGGCTTTAACCACCGCTGGCTACACCGGTGCACGAGCACGTTTCCGCAGCCATTCTATAGGCCATAGACCAGGTCAGCCTCTAGCTAGAACGCGAGCTGGGGATGTATAGCCACATCCGCGTCTGCGAGCATGGACACCTGTACGTACACGAGGGGGCCACATACGAGACGTACATGTGCGGCAGATAGGCCAGCAAGCGTATAGCCGTGTCTATCGAGCCAGTGAGCTGAACAACGGTTACTTTTTAATGGACTTACCGTGCTCATCTATTACCTGGCTGATTCTACGTTTCCAGCGTAGCTATGGGGTCTATACGTGACACCATTGGCACGCGGTCTATAGCCAGCCGTCACTTTCCTACGGGAAAGTCTTTGTAATTCTTTGTGACAAGAAGTGGATGTGTGCTAGTAGCATTTCCGCCGACGAACACTCGGCCACCGTGCGAGCTATAATCCCTAGGACGACATCGATACGAAGGCCGACTGACCTTGCTACGTTCCTAAGTGATTAGAGATAGATACGTAAGCGCGTACGAAAGCAGCCGGGTCGTTATGACATTTCCTCGCCTCTCTTTCTACTCGCCGCCGCCACGTTCCGCCGCTCCCGACTCGCTGCGGAAAGTTATGATGCGACGCGGTACTTAAGATTGGATTAATGTGGGAGAGAGGATAAGAGGGGCGATGTTTCTGAGCGAATAGAATTCTGACGAAACAAGGAATACATTCGTTTGCGAGCTTACACAGTGAGACGTTTATACACTGCCGACTCGAGTCTGGTGTAACGAAGCGACAAGGACGAGGAGGAGGAGGAGGAGGAGGAGGAGTGCGCCTCTTCACCAGCTAGACAGAGATAGAGAGACGGAGAAAGGGAGGCAGAGAGAGAAAGATTGAGAGAGTACACTTCTCCCGTTTAAGAAAGTTTTGTTCCCCGAATTAACAAATGCGCCCGTTTACACTGGCAATTTCGCGCGCGGATAAAGTTCGGGGAAAAGCGATTCTGGGCAGACAACGGGATGAGAGAAAGAGAGAGAGAGAGGGAGAGAGGAGATGAGAGGAGAGTGGGAAAGCGTAGACAATCGGGGCGTCAAAGGAATTTGCGCACCGTGCGAAATATCCACTCACTTCCCAATCAAGGCAGAGAGCGGCAGCGTCGAAACCGACAAGCCAGTCAGAATTTCTACCGCCGGTGGCGCATTGTTGAACGCTAACGAGCAGCCCGAAACAAGATATTATTGGCATTTCGATTGAGCGACGATCGTCGCTCGCTCGCCGAATCGTCGCCGATTATCGCAAATTCGTCACGGCAATCTCCCGGCCGGCACAAAACGTCGCCGATGATAAATAAGATCCGTACCTAGAATTCGCTAGGTGCATGAGAAATAAGGTGGAAAGAGGTCTGAAAGTGGGAGACGATTTCCTCCCCCGGCAGAGAATTACCGTTATCTTCGGGAAGGGCATTATCTGTCTCCGCGGAAGGAGAGACAAGGGGGTGGGAGGGGGAGGGACTGAGGTGGGACTGAAAGAGTAGACGAAATGGGAAGGCGAGCGAGCGAGAGAGAGAATTACTGGCGCTCTAGAAGGGAGAGAATCACTTATCTGCCTAGAGGAAGGTGATCCGGAGGGGGTTTACCGCGTTAGGAGGAGGTGTATCTATCAATCGTTATCGCGATTCGTGGAGGATGAACGCGTCTCGTTATCAGGCTGCTGAGCTTAGCGCAGGCAGCATCGACCGAGCCCAGCCCTGGAAGACCACACACCACCCTGTCAGACCGCCCTGCTTAACCTGGAGAGTTCATCGAACCTCCCCCTTTTCGTACGCGAAGTTTCAACCGGTATGGGGGGGGGGGGGGGTAATCTCGAATATCCTCCCATTGCGAGCATCTTGGAAATGAGTATCCGGGACGTCGGAGCGAGGATCCTCAAGGTTTATGCAGACGAATTCTCCACCGCGCCCCGAATCTGTCCCGAAGGGCGCTTCATTCTCGCATGGCAATATCGTCGAAATTTCGCCGGGGACCGACATTGGATTCTTTCGCAATTTCTTGTAGTTCGGTTAATCCGTGTTCTTTTTTTGGCGGTCCGAGGGACGAGTAGCGGAAGCACTTTATGTCGTAGCCAATTTCCGACAGTTATGTCATTTTTGTAAATATAACGTTACTTCGCTCCCTTCTTGGAGATTTTCATTAGAAGTTTCCGTCGGGTGGAATGCTCCCGCCGTCCTCTCCCAGAATTTGTTCATACGTTTCTTGCGAACCTTCTTTAACTGCATTGCAGTACGCGCGCTGTAGTGGTCTTCCAGTTCGTTACCCCCGCTCTCCTAATTCCATCGGAAACTTAAACTTACACTGCGAAAGAATTTTCTCGACTCCGTGGATTTCTTAAGTAAGCGCTGACGTACGGTGAATATATTGGAATTTAACGAACTCCCGCAAGCAGAGACAATTTATCCGTGTGCGAAACTGCCGGAAGAAGAGCCGGAGCAAAAAGATTCGTAAAGGCCGTTCCTCGCCGAAGGGACAGAGCGAGACAGAGAGAGACAGAGGAAGAGAGAGAGTAGTGCGGAGGGTTTAGAAGCAAAAAAGAGAATGACGTGAGGAGCTGCGGAACTGGAAGATGGCCGTGGATCGGTAAAGAAGGAAGAGGAAAGACAGAGAGGGAGAGAGAGAGAGAGAGAGAGAGAGAGAGAGAGAGAGAGAGGGAGAGGGAGCAAAACAGACAGGTAGAGTTGAGCAACGAACCTGAAAGGAGAAAACTCGAGAAAACGGAGAGAACCGAAAATGAAAGCCGGGGCATTTCTTTCGAAAACTCGGGGCGGAAATTTCGTGCAGGCGTTTCTACTATTTGGCCCTTATGTATATGTATTCGACCGGCGTAGACGAGTCTCGCTCAGAAAGTAACGCGCCTTCTGCTTTCTCTCCAAGTTAAGACCGATAATGCAACCTAGTTTGCGACGGGCGATAAGCGGCGGAAAAAATCGTTACCGTCGTCTTTCGCCCCGACGTTATGCAATATTCATGTTACGAGTTTATGACATCTAGCCGCGGCCGCGGCAGATACAGCCCGGCATAAGGACAATTCCGACTTTAATATGACGTCGCTACTTCGTTTCGTAGCCGCAAGGGGGGTCCCCGGTAAATGGCACTACTTAAGCACGGCCAGTTATCGAGCAGCGTGTCGTACATACGCGATAAGAATTTATTGTAAAGCCGTAAAGGAGTACGCGCGTGCGACCGGAACGTAAATTACAGTCCGCGCTGGGATTACGCAGCTACACGTTCCGCGAGAGGAATGTCGGATATCGTATCGGCGGACGCACGCGTGTGCGCGCGCCGCCGTCTTTCGACCCGTTCCCATCCGGCCCGCGGAATTTTTAACGTCGCATCCCGGCACGCGCCGCAATATAGTTTACATACCGGTTGGTCGTATTTCATCTTGGCCGGGAAAGAACCTTGATCATTTTATTTCCGCCTACTCGCGTGTCGCATCTGGTCGCCAAGATCGACCGCTTTTTTTTGTCCTCCGATCATGCAAAATCACATGAATTTTTTTCTTTTTTACGCGATAGCCTGTCGATACTTACGTATCGTGGAAACAAATGGCTGTCGGTGGCGAATTAGAAACACGCACGGGATTACGACGCGTCATTATGTATTTATCGATGTATCGCGAGGAATCGAGAGTGTAGCTCGATATTGGGCGTCAAAACCGGAACGACCGGCGACGGTGTAGGATTTGGCCACCACTTGTTGAGTAATCTACTTAGTTCGACAGACGAGAAGCCAGAAGGGAGAGAAAGGGGAAGAGAACCGGACAGAGATCGAGAGAGAGAGAGAGAGACTGTCTCTTAGAGAATCGCCGAGAAAGGACGAGACAGAGGGATGGGAAAACAAACGACAAAGGCCGGTCGAAGCGAGAGGAGCGAAATAAAAAGAAGGCGGCAAAGAGAAGAAAAGGGCGAAGACGGAAGGCCGAAGCGCAAGCTCGGGTTTCTTCCTCCTGAAAGATGCGGAGACGAGTCACGGAAAGAGAAGCAAAGAAGGCAAAAAACTGAATGGGAATAGCTAGATGAGAATAGCTACGCCTCCTCTCGCACGATTATTTCGGCTTTTGCCGAGTTAATTCGCCCGCCTCGTCGCTTCTTTTCCGCCTCGGCCGCGCATTACGTCCACCCTCGCCCCTCTCACTCGAGGGAAATAATCGGGTAATTATAATCTCTCGGCGCGAGCCGCGCAATCGCACTCGTTAAGTTTATTTCGCCCACTCCCGAGCCCTTCCCCCAATTTAGTGGCTCTCTCTCTCGCCTAGCTTCCATCCGGCCCACTCTCTTACCTTATTCCCGCTGCTTCTGTTTCGCTCCCCGCCGGCTCTTCCGCGAGCGCATTCCCCGGTGTCTGCATAAATTTCTGCCCCGCGCGCGGTTCATAAAAGCTATCCGAAAATATCCGCCGCCCACGCTGTCAGGCAGAAGTTTGCAAAAGCGGCCTGACGAATCCCGCACCGCGCGCGCGAGACTCCCGGAACAAGCCGGTGCCGGAATTTCGCAGTGAATTACATAAATGTCGACGACTTCGCGCTCGCTTTTTCAGGAACGCTCCCCGCTCCCCCCTCGCCGACGTTGAGAATCGCTTCTGAACGCTCGAGACGCCGAACGTCGCGAGCGTGCGAACTCGACGCTAGCCAGCGACGATTCCAGATGAGGCGGGACAAATTGAGAATCGAAAGCGATCGAGTTACGGTCGCTGCGGAGAGCGCATGCTATACGGAACGGGAATTCAATCGGAGCTAAGTACCATTGGCACGCGCCCTGTCTTTTTACGACGCTGTAACCGACCCGAGTTCTCACAGTCATCAACGGCTGACTCTAATGGCGAATGAAACGCGTATGACGCGACTGGCACGCACTGCGGCTTGAAAATTCGAAGCGGAACTGGAGGCCCCTGCGAGGAAGAAAATGAAAAGGAAGCGCGGTCATCGCGGCGGACACTCTGCTTTTTAATGGGAGAGTGCTTTGCTAACTGCGGGCCACGCTCCTCGCATTTCCCTCTTTTCCGTCTACCTTTCATAATCATGTTAACACGTTCGCAGTTCAAAGCGCATATTATAAACACATGTCCGCGTCCAACGCTGAGAAAGTATAATGTGAAACTGTGGTAAGCGGGCATCAAAGACTCGTTGTCATCGCTGTCGGTATCAGTCTGAAAGATGCGGAAGGTCTGAACGTGTACAGCGACACGATGGGCTCGTTGCACAGTCTTACAGAATGATGTCCAGTCTCCTTTCATAAGACATTGCGCGCGTAATATGCGCAGGCATTCGGGTATGGTTTAGGGGAGCGTATTTACTCGGACTTGGGCTAAAAATAGAGCGCACCGAGCTTATTTTAGAAGTCGAACGTCCATGCCTGAGGTACGCGCCAACGCGTATGCCTACGTAATTACGTGGGTACGCGAAATCGCGCGCGTCAAAGCTCATAAGCGAGAAAACTGGATTGGCAGAGGACCGGAAGAGTAGACTTTCGGAAAGACAGCCAGCGGGCACCTGACGCGAACCTCGTAACATCGACGCCGCGTCCGCTTAGCGTGAAAAATTAATTTGCCCACTCGGTGAGTTTTAATCTGTCCCAATCGAATCAGTTACGACTGTATTACGCATCGGTCAAAATCATGGGTCGAGGGGAGCGCGGACAACTAATCGATTGGTTTCAACGAAAATTAATATTTACCCTTCCCAACTCTGTCCCTCTCTTCCACTCGTTATCGACCCTTCGTCTCCGTTTAATTGCACGCACCGGGCATCGATATTTCATCGCCGGCAGTGCGTGTGCATCGGCCGATATACATATTAAGGGCGTTCGCGATCGCGGTAAATTTACAAGCAGCCGATAGTAGCCAGCCGTAGCTGCTGATATCAGCCCAGTGAATTATCCCGTATTCCCTGCCGCGCCGCGTCTCCCCTTTTTCCCTCCGGCTGACAGTTTCGTACACCCCTGCTTGTCGTCAGCAAACCGGTGTCACGTTCTTGTTTGATCGCCCACGCTGGCCGCTCGACAGGTACGAAAGTGTATGCGTGCGCCGAAAGGGAACGGGGTCGAGAGGCGAACGGTAGGGACAGGATATTTATCGTTTGTTCCGCGTTAAAATTCCGATGAAGGAACTTTGCGGGAAACGGTTTCGGCGACCGGTTATATCCAGCAGAGGAGCACGGACCCAGTCGCAGGTGCCACGTTCCTATCGGCGAAACACGTGAGAGGAGCTCGCCGAGAAAGCGACCGGCAATTTCTAGCCTCCCAAGTGTTCCGAGGGAGGAATGACAAGTTGAACGACGCACACGCGCGCCCACGTCAATTAAACGCACACCTACCCACTAGACGCATTATTTTTACCACAGTTACCGCGTCCTCCGCCTCGTGTTTATTTCCGCGCTCCGCTTCTATCCGTCGCGTTCGTTCCGCCATCCGCGCTGGCTCCCTTTTCCATTCACTTTTCCTCCCATTCCTTACCAACAGAATTGTTCTCCTCCCTTCCACCCACGCGATTCGCTTCTTTGTCTCTCTATCTTGCCCCCCGCATCTTACTTTCTCCCGTCTTCCCCCTCGGCCTCTCTTTTCACCGCTTTCTCTTTCAGTCGCCCTTGTCTCTCGGCCAGATCTCTTTTCACGTGTCACTTTTTCCTCCCTCCTGCCTCCATCACCCCTTTCATTCTCACTCCTCCCCTCCACTTTACCCTCAGGATCGCACTCTTGTTCTTCGTGGACGCGCGCGCGCGCGCGCTGGCACACGTAGACGGCTAGTGCCGCCGCCAGCCATGCACTTCTCTCTCCACTGTACTTTTCCACTCCCTTCTGTCTCGCTCTATCCGTCTCTCGGCGAGGAGAGACCGAGCACACGTGCGTCGGGAACGTGAGAGGGAGTCGGCCGATGGAAACGTCGGCGCAAGGGTGAGGGGGCAAAGGGGTGCGGTCGGTCGAGGCGCATGTGTAAGCGACGTGTTAATGACATTACGTAATACTGAGCAAGCCAATCAATATGGCGGACATTGTGTGTGCACTCGGTGCAGCGTCACGTCCATACGCATTATTGCACCGGGCCGATGGCACGGAGGCCTCGTCGATCTAGGGGTGCGAGGGAAAAACGCCGGTTTACTACCCCCGGCCGTCGACGCTCACCCCTCAGTCATTGACCAAGCGCCGACGGCCGCCCGCCTCTCTTTCCCCCGTCACCTAAATTCGCGCGACACGCTAGCCGCTGGCAAGTTCTTCAAATCCGCTTCCGTAACTGGAACGCGTCGGGACGCTGGCAGACATTCGCTGCGAGCGTCGAGTATTTGTCAAGCGGCTTTCCGTTCCGCGAGCGAGAATTCCGGGTAGAAGCGTAAACTGTGCTTAGCGAACATCGAATTCCTTCCGACCGCGACGCGTAATTATCGTTAACGCCGCTGCCGAGCTCGAAACTCGGCGACGCATTGTCAATCAGCTTGTAATCGTGAGACGAAAAAACAGGACAATGAGATGCACGGAGCCGAGGGAAGGGGGAGTCTGATTCCGTGAATCGTGGAATCCGGCAGCGATGCGCAGAAATAATTGCTAACGAGGCATGTCCGTTCGCGGTGGTTCGCGGCGAGTGACACTCGGAGCAGGAAGCGAGCGCATGCACGAGTGGACGATGCACGAGTGGACGATGCACGTCGTCTCTCTCGGCAGGAGGCTACGCCAGGCTACGCCGAGCCGACCGAGCGAGGATGCGTCGACGAGGCGAGTGTTTACATCGGTGCGTGATCGATCGTGGCGTGTCGTCTCGGACGCCGCCTTTGACTGCCGGTTGCGCGCCTTACCTCTCGTCAGTCTTGCGTTTAGTTGCGCGCCCAGTCACGTGCCACGTACGCACATGCCTTTCATCGTCTCCGAGAGATCGGCCCTCGTTACGATGCCAGCGGCGATCTTCCGGACCGATCGGCCGACCTTTGATGTTTGACGGACGCGCTCGGTTCGGATTGGTTCGGATCCGCCGCGCGGATCGATGCGGTCTCGAACGAGCGTATCTTCGATGCTCGTCGGCGCTAATTAAAAATAGCGTCGACGCGTTAGCCTTTTCTCCGTCTGTCCGTTTCAACGATATAATATTGCGAACGGTCATAAAGCCACCGCCGATTACACGTTGCGGTCGCGAAATTACGGTGAACGGTGTGGGCTGCTCATGTTGAGCGGCAAAGCTCATTCGCATTTCATTCAATTTCGCGATTCAATCCGCAATTTCCGAAAGTGACGCGAATGTGGGTCCCTCAAATTCCACTTTGTCGGCCGGTGGCCAACGGGCGACCGTTGCTGTCGCGCAAAGAAAGCGGTCGACGGGTAATGCCTCGTCGATTTATGGTCGAAATTACGAAAGGTAGCAAATTACTTAATAACACACAAAAGGGGACCATTTGTCGATGCTAGAATGTAGCACAACTTGTTTACGTCACGGCGGTTGTCCGTTCGCGTGAACGGTCGGACGTTTTTTCCATCCTGAGAAATAATGGAAAGGGGGCGGAAGAGGGGAGGGTGGGACGGATGAAAGTCGGTGTAGGTGGCTGGCGCACGAGGGTAGGAACAGAATGAGGGGGAGTTTGTGGCAGGACATTACATATAAGCACATTTGTCTGGTTCAGGAACGTACTGGACTGCGACTGCGGAACGTCACGTTGTCGAGGTTGGCATGTGTGCGTGATCGATCGTCGCGTGTTTGCCGCTTTACGCTGAGCACCTCGCCGTGTGTACGCGTCCCACATGTACGTACGCAAGCCCAATTACGGCTGTATGCGCCGTTGCGTGCGCGATCACGTGTCACGGCACCGACGCAGAGACGTACGTCACGTCGTGGAAAGAAAATGACGACGTCATGAAAAACTTTCAAGGACCGTTGCCTACCCCCACATGGATATATACGTTTCCTCGCGAGACGGGCGTGCGTTTCCGCTATGGAAATCGAGACTGTGCGCGATTAGGGGGTCGCGAGGTCAGACATAATCGGATCTTCCATCTACCGCCTTGTTTCGCGCTCGTTGCACTCGAAAAAGGTTTTTGCCGAAATAAGATAAACGCGCGTAAAAATGGAAAAATTGCCTCGGCCCAGTGTCGAATCCCACGAAGGTGCGCTGGCAGTCCGTGTCAAACCGTACGGGCAAAGCATTTGCAGCGTGTAAGTACTCGATTAAATTCCCAGCCCCTTTTTCCACTGGACATGCGAGTCTCCGCGTTTGAAGAGCCGTTTATTGCCTCCGGGGACAGAATATAACGCCGGTCCATTTTGTCTGGCGAGTCGGGGTTGTGTGCGCGCGCGCGTTCCGCACACCGACGGGCGCACGAATGCGGAGCGAATACGCATACGTTGGCGAACTCCATGGCAGCGGCGCTTTCTCAGACGACGGTAACCGGACACTCCCCTCGCAAGAGTCTTCTTTTCGTCGCAACGCGTTCCGGACGAAAACGTGGAAGGGCCCGCAGCGGGCCAACTCGTACACCGACGCCACTGTGCGATGGAACGTAACATAATAGTAGGGCAAATATTCTTCTACGACTTTCGTGCTTTGGCGGGCTCGAAGAGTGGAACATTTGTGAGAACCTTACAGTGCCCAGATATTCTCGCCCCAAGCGAGACTGTCCATCGCGAGCCATAGACGTCAAATACCATGACCCTGAAATCGATTAGAGGCGCGAGTATAAAGCAACGTCAAGGCTGGCGAAGATTTTTCGCGATACGGTCATCCTCAATGCGCATTCAACGTCGTCCTCGATTAAGTTCACGTGAAGGGAAAGGTCGCTCGAAGTTGCTGGTATAAAGTACGGCCAGCGGCGGTAACTCGTATTCGCTAGCCAGATGACACGATGACCCAGTACTGGGCGCTAGGTCGTGGCATTATTCGGCGAATCGTATCGAGCAGTACACGGTAGATTATTTTTAAAGGATTGCGTCCGCAGGGCCGGCGGGTCGCTGTTCTCGCAAGCGGCATCGCGGTCGTCGGGCACACGACGCTCCTGTTTGCGCATCAGATAATGTCCTCACCCTGTTTGCCGGGATTAGTCGGTTACGATTCGCGAAAAGCTGTAGAACCTACTAATTTCGGCCAACGTCCCTTGAATGAATATGTACGCGCTCTCTCGTTTATTCTTCTTATCTTATTACCGCGGGAGGAGTCGAGCATAATCAAATGGGACGTCGTTAAACAGCGTAATCCTCACAATCCGTAAGGGTGCCCGACTACCCGGGCGTTCTACGGGGCGCGCCTCGTATCATTTGTCCGCTCATTCTCCAGATTCGTCTCCGGAGATAATGCCGGGCGTGTAGACATCCCGCGCCCGGTGGGGGATGTTAAAAAGTCTGCCGGAATGCAATAAACTCCCGAAGGGATTCTCGCGCGGCGTCGGTAAGAAACGACATTACGCATTCTTTCGGCCGATGCTCTTACGGCTTCGCCGCTCTCATTGAGTGCGGAGTCGGCTTTAAAGTACACAGGTTAGGTATAACGACGTTCGTACTCCCTTCGCATCCCGTTTGCCTCCCGTTCGACGTCGGATGCGTTCTAACTGGTACACAAGCCCACCCCTCCCCCGCGCGTTTGTCTACACGCGCCCAGAGGCACGTAGCGTGCACGGAATCGCATTCGTAACCTCATTGGAGGCTTATTCTCGGCAAGGCAGCCAGCAGTGAAGGAAAATGAGTGAGAAACGGCGCGAGGGTGGCAGCGAGAGGAAGAGGAGGGGCGAGAGAGGGAGCGAGAAAGAGTGATGCGTAGAGGGGTAGACTGTGGAAAGAGAAGAGGAAGTCCTACGAACGCCTAGCTCGTAGTCGCGACAACGAGGGCGTAAATCAGACGAAACTGCATCGTGGAATTAAGGGAGACTCTCCTACCACCCTCTGTCCTTAATGAACGTAGCGCCGGCTCTAATTAGACATTCTTAGTACGACGCTCCGTGTCAACGGGGCGGATAGGAAGCGTTCCTTTAACCGCGGATTAAGGCGAGTATCGGGGAAACATTTTCCCGTTATAAGTGCAACCAATTCGGCCCGGTATCCGCCAAAACGGCCCCGTCAACGTCTCGAAACGTAAGTCGCCCGAATGTCCCGGTAATAAACGGTACGCCATTCCCTTCTTTTTACGAGCGCCGTCCACGAAACAATACGATGCCTAGGGACACGAGGATGGATACTTAGAGCGTCATTAAGCGACAGTCATTAATAGGAGCGGTCGTTAAGTTTGGGGTAGGGTCCCTGCCCGTTCGACGGGTAGCCAGGGACGTCCCGCCATTGGTCCGTGTGTGAGGGCCACACTGATTTGTCTGAGACATCCCGCTTAAGCATGGCGGGGTCGGAGTCAGACGTCAAAGTAACAGGTTGCACCGGTGAAACAGTGCTTAAGCATCCCCCGTACATCCCCATAGTCACCACCACCACCAGCAGCACCACCGTCGAACGGGCATTGGCGTAAATAGGCGTTCTTCGGACGCGGACGCGGAGGGGATGGAAGCTGCCAGGCGGGACAGAATAATTTCCGTCTGGGAGGGTCGCCCGGGGGATGACGATGTTTCGCAGTGGATGAAAGGGTGCAACCCTTTCCCGAGCGTCACTTTATCCCGCTACCATCATTCCTGCTTCCACGTCCCCCCCCCCCTGCCGCCCCTCCGCAGCTCTCTTCCCCGTAATATCTGTACTACCTTCGAAGACCAATTACGGATAATTATCCGCAACCTATTACACGCTAAAACCTTGTCACTGCGATTATCGTTAGAGCGTAAAGCGGCCGCCGGCGGCCCGCCATCGCCCCGGCATCCCGAGTTGAAAACTCGCCCTCGAAACTCCAACCTCCTCGCGGCTCCTGACGCCCCATGACCCCGTCCATTCTCCCCCGTCGAGAGTGAACTGGGCTTAAGGCCACGTTGAAAACGTCGGGGACGAACGGATCGCTCGGATAACGCAATGGGATTTAACGTTCGCGGACCATCAGTCAGGGCTGGCTTCTTTTTGCTATCTGCTTCCTGCTCGCGGAGAAATCAGGCTTCCCTTAAAGATTTTTCCTTTCCCCCTTTTACCTTCTATTTTTTTTCTCCTTCCTCTCGGCAGAACCCAGGTACGAAGAGAAGGCGTTTCATTGTCTCCGGGGTGTAGTTGCGCTTTTTGTTCGGTCGGCCATAAAAAGAAGATCGATCGTCTTACCGATCGTCGGGGTGTGTAATTGCTTCTCATTTTTAGCGCAACGTCGGGCTAGGCAGAGGATTCGAGATTCGGGCGGAGGCATTATTACGGGGACAGGATACGCGGCGAATTGGCCAGGTGTCCGCTTTAGGCGTTAGCGAACCGGCAGAGCTCCGCTATTTCTGCATGACGTTATGGGCTAGAATATTATATCCATCGCGGAATTATGCCATCCATCAAAATACCGATGCCTAGGATAATTGATGCCATCGGTACGGCGACGCCAGTCATGCTAGACAGCACATGGCGTAAAATTGAATATCGATTAGACCTTCTGAGAGGGCTCGAAATGGGGGCTTTGCGCGTGAAAGTTATTAATATCCCTGCCCGTCTGAATCTCTCTCGATTATACGCCGCTGCCGGCATACTCGAGTTTGTTGCTGGATCTTACTATTAATTAAACTCTCTACCGGTTGTAAATGCTAAACTGGCAAGAATGGGCGGCGAGAGGGGTGGGTTAGATAAATCCCGCTGCACGCCCCTTGATGAAACTCGGAATATTTTCCCAGAACAAACGTCCTCGGTGACACGTTAATTAACTTACGGCGTCAATTTTTTTCTTTGCCCGCCCGCTGGCTGCGGTTAAAGAATTTTCAGCCGTCACCCTCAAACATCCCCGGCTCTCACCGGTAAAGCGACGTCAAGCGGTTCGCCTCGAATTTTGCTAATCGATTATCTGAGCGCGAAATGGATATTTGCTCGTAATCGGACCTTTTGCCTTCGCTCGGCAGCAGTTACCCGCTGGCACAAAGCGAAAGCGGAACAGTTGCGGTTAGACCACGGACCTTTGAAAACGGTAGAGAAACTAGCGAGCCGGTTGCGAGTCGGTTGCGAGCGGCTTGCGAGGCAGCGCCACGGACGGCGGCCAACAATGGCAGCTAACTCCTACGGCTATCGATGCTAATCGATTGCCGGGCGATATATCTGCGCTGACATAACTCGGGAATTTATCGGCGCCAGCCCAGACGGTGGTAGAGCTCGATATGCTAATAAAGCACTCCCGTGCCTCGGTAAGTACACATACGCGCCGCGATCTACAACTACATCGATTTGCACGTATTTCCTGGTGACCGTGACGAATGCATCCTCGTGCGGGTTGATTCACGCACGTACAGTCACCTGATTCGACACTGCACACCCTCTGGCTTACCGCATTGTCTGACTTCAGTTCCCGCCGTTGCAATTTCGACGTTCGTCTACCTTCCGGAAATATTACCGGCGTTCTTCATTATTTCCCGCAACATCTTTAATTCTTCTTACCGCTGGGAAGCGAAGCAGTTTTCATAAATTTTCTTCCTCGATTCGCCATACTTTATATTGCATCTCCGGGGCAACCTCGCTCGCAGTTCAACCTTCGACGAGACCTACCCACTACATTTCAATACCATTCTTCCTCTCTTTCTCTCCGTCGCTTTGGAGTTGGATTTCGCAGCGAGCCTTCCACGTTCCTCTGTGCCAGGCCCGTCGAAATTTCAAACGGCAGCTATCCCGATTTTCGTGAGTGTTGACGTTTCCTCCCTGTCGCTCCTTTCCGCTCACTGTCTCTCTCCGGTCTCACCCTCTCGCCTCTTGCCTCGCCGTCTGCCTCTATCTCTCGGGAGGGCGACGTCCAATAGAGTCACGGTTTTATTTTCACCCTCGCCGTCTTCTCTCTTTCGCCCTTCGCCCTCTCCTCGAACACCCTGCGCGCTACACAGATTCGTCTTCTCCGCGTCAGTCGTCGAGAAGGGCAGAGGCTCGGAAAGTGGGAGAGACGAAGGAGAACAAGAGACGCAAGGTAGCGAGCGAGCGGGGGAGGAGGAGGGAGAAATGAAGCCGGGATCGATATTTTAGAGGGACCGGAGGCGCAACGTGTGTCCCCCGCCGAGTTATTTGCCCTCGAAGTGCATCAGACACGTGCGACCCAGTACTGTACGTACCGTCCTAACTTTATAGATATGCGACGCGATATAAACGGAAAATGCTGCCCGGCCCACGCGATATTTGAGTTTCTTATATCAACACGGTTTTCGTCGGTGCCTCCTAAATTTTGCCGCGCCAGGCGGAGATTGCGTTCGCGTACGAACGATTTTCACGGGTAACGAGTGCGACAATTATGCCGGCGCGGCTCGGCTGCGGGAAAATTGCCGGCTAAGGCGCGGTGATCGATCGTTAATCGTTCGTGGGCAGACAATGCAAAATCAGGCTAGGTTTGTCACTGTCGCTGACGAGATTGGTAAGCAACTTAATGGCGCGCCAGGGTAGCTATTTGTCCGGCATTTCGCATTTGCGTCACTGGGTTGCGTAATTGTGGTGGGTTACAGCGCGCGAGCGTTACGCTGACCGAGCTCGGCCAGTTTCCATCGGACGAGATGGATCCTCCGAACCCGCGCTCCACCGAGGGCTCGCTGATCCGCGAACGCTGATCACTTCGGTTGTCAACGGAGCGTGGAAAGAATCGGCGACGAACAATGAAACCGTCGGCGAGCCGCGTAAACTGCAAGGTCACCCTGACCGCACTTCTCCGAGAGTTCCCTGCCTTACGTTTTCCCATGAATTCATTACGCCAGACGCGTTACACCACGGATAATTAATTATACGGCCGAGATTTCATTTGGCGCAATGACGCAGGGATGAACTTTGAACGCTTTGCGCATAAAACGGTAGTGATTCGGGCAGGTGATCAATTCGGCGGCCATATTGCGCGGAAACTTGGAGAAACGGTGCAAGTATCGTTTCACGACTAAGCTCGTATAAGGTGCTCGTAGAGTCTATACCCCGGGATGAGGGAAAGAGAGAGAGAGAGAGAGAGAGAGGGAGAGGGAGACGACTCTCGGAGACACGGCGACAGACAGAAATTACAGCTCGTAAACTCGGCCACCGCAGAAGGTTACGGAAATTGGGAGCGCATGGGGCGTTGCGTAATACCACTGAGCTTACACGTGTTTCTCTGGCTCGAAGCAAGGCCGTACTGCATTGTAACGATGCGGGGATAAATCACCGGGGGGTGTGTACAGAAATGTACTTTTGGCCATGCCAGAATGGAATCAACGAGGCGGCATGCGACGCGACCGAAAAATTCGATTATTTGACAACGCCGCATGCCACAATAGCGCATTACAATACGCAACGAGAGAGAGAGAGAGAGGACGTTTTAGCAAATATATTCTACGACGTACTCTTCGACGACGCCTTTTCCATATAATTTCGAGCGTACGTCGAACGGGGCAAAGTATAACCTGCGACAATTTCGACAATTCTCCTTTCATGGGGAATCGCCGATAGTTCGAGCATTCGTGTCCAGTTAAAGGCGCTCGATGCGAGATGCCGAGCATCCGCAGCGACGAAAAGTTTGCCCGTTCAGCAACGGAATATGACCGAAAAAGATCGGCAGCGGCAATCGTGGGGTGGGCATAACGTACTGGCCGAATCCGGGTCTCTGCGTGGACGCGGACGTTAGTCACATCGCGGGCAGAAGTGCTCGGGAGGGAAAGCGGTACGAGAATGGCTAGAGAGGCGAGGGGAGAGCGGAGGGTGGAGAGGAGGCAGCGGAGCGAGTCGGCGTAAGCGATATATAGTAATGATTACGACTGGAACAATCCTCGAAGTCCAACGATCCTTCGCGAAATTTAAAGTGTACGCTCCCGCTGGCCACCACCCCCGTCAGCTTCTTGGCGCTGCTTGTCCTCAGAGGATTCCTGGAAGTTGCCCGACTGACCGTAAAAGTTTATACATGCCCGGCTTGGCCGGCGTATGCCCGGCCATAAGGTACGAGAGAGCCCGAGCGAGCCACCTGGTGCCTTCCCTGGTAATGGCAACAATCGAAACGACGATAATCTTTACGAGGGTCGACGCCGGATTACGAATAGATTCCGTATTCAACGCCGTCCCTGGGCCGCCGTATAATTGCATCTACTTTATCGCCGTGCCGGATACGCAATTTTCGAAACGGCGCGATGCGTCGGGATTATTAAGCGCCCGATCGTTCGCCTTTGCGGCCCGTGGGCGGTGAGTGTGTGCATGCGTGTACATGTGTGTGTGGGTAGAGAAGGTCACCGGCAGCGACAGCGTTACTATTGGCAGGAAGAAGGGCATCGTCTCTGATTGTAACATAGTTTCGAGCGGCTTTTTCCAGGAAGAGAGCAGCACGAAAGTACCTGTTTTGATCTCGGCAACGGATCGCGAAGCTTCCATTGCTCAAGTTTCGCCCACCGACTTCCGGAGCGATTGTATTGCGATCTGTATCGCGTTACGGATATTATGGACATTACTGGCTGTCCTGAAAAGAGAGCCGCTCGTAACTCGGAGCGCTCCGCGCAGTCATTCGATTACGCGAACTTCTGCCGCCGGAGAAATATGCGGGCCGGCAGAGCCGCAGGTTAAATAGATAAATGCTTAAGAGCGCGTTAAATTGGAGTAACGTCCTTTATGAAGCGCTTAACGCGCAGCTGAATGCCGCGCCACATGCGCGTCTTTCGATTATGTTTTCCGACGGAACGGACTGCCCGATAAAGTGCGGCGATAAATGTTACGAGAGACATATTCTTTCTCCGTTAGGCGGAAATTAGTCTCCATCGACGTTATTGTCTTATCGAACGGCAAAGGAAATTAGGCCGGTTCATTAGCTCATAGCCGAGGCGCGTTTATTTAACAGCTTCGCGCACGGCTGGCGAGCGGAATTTTGTCATTCGCGCTAAATCGGCTCGCTTTCCCGCGTCAGTGGGTCCCACATGGTACATACGAGAGAGCGTATATAGTCGTACATACAAGGGCGTAACGACGGAAGTGGACACGGGATCGCAGAGAAGCACCGGTGCTTTCCAAAGTTTAATTGCGACCAGTTACGTCGCCCTTGATTACACCGTTAGTTAGCTAACTGAAGTTGAGTAATTTATTCCCGACAACGCATTATGCCTATTCCCTATTGGCCGCCATGGCGGCGTGTCAATCAGCGACGCATGCCCGCGCACGAGCTTTATGAGCAATAACAACTAATCGCGATAATAATCTGTGCCGTTGTTCGCCTATTCACTTACCTAACGTGAACTGTTCCCAGTCGCTGTTCGCTTTTTGCCACGCTTGTCGCCATTACGGCACTCACACCTTCCCATAGCGTTCGCGTTTCTCGCATCTCAATAAAGCGAATTTGTCCCTCGTAACAATGCGCCGTGCGAACAAGCGTTGCCCTACTTTAATCGTCAAATGGATGATCTCAATTTTTGAGTGCGTCGAATATCCGACCGCGACTTGGAAGACTTTGGAACTGAACGCACTACGTTGCAGGCGAGTTGCGTCAGTTCCACGCAGACACACGTGTTCCCGCATCGTATCCGGTGCGAATTACTTTATTACGGTGCTATTCTCATTGACTTTCGAAACCGTGTAATTCGCGACTCGCCGTTCTAGCCAGCCGAGAATCGTAAGGCGCGCCATAAAAGTCCAGAGCGACGAAGCGACATCGTTATGCAACGTCCGCGTTCCCCTCAGAACGAGCACTTCTTTCTCGCGATTAACCGGCCGCGTCGGACTTCCTCTGTCGGGCTAGATGTCGTTCTCCATCTCGTCCGCTTCGGACTCACCGTCACTCTCACGTCCCAGAAAATTATTCTCCTTTGAGGGGACTTCAAGAAACGTCAGTCAATTCAATAGTACCGAAAGTCCGTGTTCGTTTATCTCAGAGTGCGATTTATTCGCTTAGCGTGGACTCGAAAGGTAGTTAAAGACGCTGCTATTTCCGAATCTTCCATTTCCGTTTGAGAGACGTTCACGTATCATGAACTGATGACATTTGACCTCATTGATTTTTGGCGCTCACAGTTGAACTGTATGGGAGATCTAAGTATTCTAAGCTCGTAACTGCAGAAAGGCAAGACTTTGTCATTCGCCTGTTCGTCTATCACGTTCAAGGCTGTCCAGCCGACTCACGCGCAACTTTCTTCCTGCACACGCGGTACACGCGTGTTAATCACGTTCGCGGAGGCTGTGAGCCGATCGAGAATAATGGCGCGCCAGTCGATCGGTCGACTCTGATCAAAGCGACGCTGATCAGCGAGGTGATCGTGCGTTACGCGGAACAAACTTTGTTCATGCTACTGACACTGCCGTTCACGGCTAATCCCGCGGTCTAAATCTCTCAGACGTTCCTCACACCGGCTTCTCGCGAGCGTAAAGCCCGCAGAATTCGGCTGACGAACGTTCGCCAATTAGCGCTCGCTATAGCTGGATGCATTTTTACTCCCGCGGAACGGTGTACGGCTCTGAAACTTTGTTCAATAGAAATTTGGTAAAAAGGCTCGGTCGTAGCGCGGCGCGACAGTGTTCGTCGGCGAATTGTTGCGGGATGAAAAGAGTGCGGCAGAAAGGAAATAATATTCGCTCGTAACAATGAATCGCAGAATCGGATCTCGGTCGGACATCTTTAATCGTGTCTTACAAAGGGTCCATTCACGGGCGCGGTGCGTACGTAGGTGATATCTGCACGCCAATCTTGTTCACATGGCGAGTACCTCCGCAAGAATGCGGCATACGTCAGGTAGAGAGCCGGGTCGTGAATCGAAGCCGTGCATCTATTAGCCGGTGCACACGTACAGGCGGAACACGTGGTGTACACGCAACTGATTGCGCCTTATCGCGGTGCGCATACGAGCAGCCTTACATGCGCCCTCGCTTACGCATACGCGTATCTCTGACCTGAACCGCCTAACGGTGCTAGACGAAAAGAATTCTCATTGGCGCGGGCAGTAAGTGGGGTAGGCGCTATAATGCACGGTGCAGCCGACGCACGCTGGAACAATTATTTTCTGCCAACGCAACGTTGCGCCGTTTCCCTCACGCGCGGCCTGCCTGAAACGTACCATATAGGTATATCGCGCGGATAATTAGACATTCCGAATAATGCGATCCGTAAGAGAGGATTATTTGGACGAAGATCGACCGCGCGGCTTATCTTTTAACGGTACATGTGCGCGCAATCTGGATGTTAATGCTACAAAGGAGATTACGATCACGCGGGAGCTCAAGCATTCGATTCGTCTTGCCGTCATCTCGTCGGCGATCACGTATGCAAATACGCCGAGTCGGTCTCACAACGAGCTCGGCAATAGGCGTATGTTAATTATTACGCAGCCGAGCGCGCGCACGTACGTGCATAGAAGTCGGCGGCAAATATTTACGTCCCGATGTCGTGCACTCGTTTCAGAAAATTCTGCCTCTCGATACGGAAATACGTTCCCCCCCGGACGAGGTATTGTGGATAGCAGGGTAATTAAATAGCATTCGCGGTTATTTACGCAATGCCAGTGTCAGACGGAGTGGAACTGTTAAAAGTCGAAAACAGCGTCCTGCGAACAAGATTATTGATTTTTACGTAATACCTTCTGCTCGCGATTGAATTAAAACGACTTAATTGAGTTTCACCTTGCCTCAAACGCATCGCCGATAATGGAGTTTCCCCGGAGAACTCCGCAGATACGTCCATCGGTTCAAGTTTCAAGAGTTATATTCGTGCGTATCTAATTAGACGGGAGGCAAGCTGGCGTAAAATGGAAATTGATCGTCGCGCAATATTGGCGATCGATTTACCTTAGGGCGAAAAAAAGGAGGCCGCGCATGTCGTTGCGAAATATGCACGACCTCCGGAGGTCGTACAACTTGTCGCATAAGACGCGACGCGGTGGAGAAATTGAAAGTTGCATAATTGATTCGTACAATGTCCAGGTCGAACGATGTCAGTCCCGGTACGAGCCGTTAGGAGCACGTGCTTAGGGCTTTTGCTCTCCACGATCTTCTCGACCGAGTTTCCGTTTCAGGGTACATATGTATCAAGATGCAACTTTCATATAACGCGAAATCCATATGACATGCAACCCATAAGTTACGCTCGTTCCGAAACAAGCTGTAACTACGAGTTAGTATCGGTTATAGATACTTGCCAATAGAGCAACGAGGTCACTGTTGGTTTCAAATAAATTCCATCCACCGATATTAATGGTGAACGACTCTGAATGCATACCAAAACGAACGCCCAGAGTGACTCATCGAAATAAGTAGTTCGTGTAAGCTCAAATGGCACGTGGTCAGCCCGTTAAGGGTCCATCCACCGAGTGAAGCGCGTCGACAAGCGAGGCAAAAACAGTTTCAATACGCCGACAGATCCTTAATCCGGACGATACGTTATTCAAATCGTTTAAAGGCCACCCTATTATCAACGCGCTCGAAAACTTTATCGGGCACACGAGATCGCCGTCTCACCGCACGAGATTAAGCCATTGCCCGGCGGTAAGAAAGTTCAGATCGGATTGGGCACTTTAACAGTTAAGTATCTCGGGCGCCCTGCTTCGTTCCTGACTTAAGTGGCAAGCATTCAAATGTCAAACGATGACGCGAAGCAATTGCACGAATGACTTGCCTTTTATGTTGATAGGGAGCGAACGAGGAGTGCTGCCTCGAGCGTCGAGCGAGCGATGCAATTGTTGCTCCGCCATGATCTACATAATTAATCCCATTAAAACACTCGTAAATATTTTCCATGCAAGATATCAGGGTAATCAGTGTCGAGGTCACTAGCTCCGCGTATTACGTTACAATGGTATTGTGCCACGCGTGTCACGGAGGCGGGGTTAGATGCGAGACACAGCCGCGCGCGTATTATTACATTTCTGAAAGGGTCGTTACCTTTTTTCGCCGCCGAACAAAAAGTCGATTAGCGCGCGATTCTACTGGGGGGAGGGGGGGGGCGGAAGATGCGCCTGGCCCGTCAGCCAAGCTTTTCGTGCGGGCATATACCCATGTTCCCCGTCGTAATAACATCGTCCTCGAGGGCCTACGTGGCCATATAACTTGGGGTCCGCCGTCGAAACTCTCCGCGGCATGATTCGAGCCTGGTTCATTCGGCGCCTAGCGCCCGGGCCATTTCGACTCGCGGAAACGAGCCAGCCGCCGCTCTGTGTGACTAACGTTTAATTGGCGCGGGAATTAGCATTCAGGCGTTCGTGCCCACCGTCGCCGCCGTTCTCCCGCCGTTCTCCCGCCGTCAGGTTTTTCGCCCAGGCGATCGGGCCCTACCGAGCCAGCCAACCGGCCAGTCGGCGCAAACGATAAAAATTCAAAACAGCTCATTGTATTCAAATATCGCCGTGGCCGCTCCGCTCCGCGGAACACTTGTAAAACAAGCGACCGGGGGGCAAGGGAGATGGGAGGAGGAGGGGGAGGAAGAACGAGGGATGCCGGACAGGGACATCGAGTACAACGATCCGACGAATCCGATGAATCGAATCGACTCGCACCGACTTGCGCGTCTCTTCGAACGGTCTTTCGTCAGTTCGGTCAATTGCTCAGCTGTTCGCTTAGCTGGCACACTAGTGGGCTTAGAGACGTTTCCCTGTGATCCCGGACAGAATCAGAACGCGAACAATTCCGGTATCCGCTCCTAGCGACGGAGTGCCGGAAGCGAGCAAAGCGCAAAAGCCAACACGGCCAGCGACTGCTTCCTGGCGACGCGCGAGACTCATGTAAGCCCCGACCTTCGATCGTGCCTTCCAGGTTTAAGGGTGCGCGAAGATGAGGAAAGGGCTGGAGATTGAGGGAAGGAGGGCGAAGGAGGGCGAAGGAGGGCGAAGGAGGGCGAAGGATGGAAAGTGACGGGAGGAAGCGAAGGAGTGCGGCTGAGAAAGAGACAAACAAGCGGAGTGTTTCTGGCCGCAGATCCTCCTTCTCTCGGTCTCGTCGGGCTTGTGCAGTCCCCGAGTCCATGGTATGCGATCTGGGAAGGTTCGAGGGAACTGCCGGCAGTAGGAGGGGTCGAGGACGGGACGGCGGGGCACAGGGGTGTCCGGGGTAGTCGGGGAGGTGAGGGGAGGTTAGATGAGGTGGAGGAGGTTTAGGCTCGGTTGCCGCTTACGCCAGGGCGACCGTGTGGGCGCGTGGGTATGAGTTCGACCCCGAAAGGGAGACGAGGAGAGAGCGAGCGAGGGAGGGCGGCGAAGAGAGCGGGTAGAAGAGCGGGTGGAAGAGAGAGAAGACGGGTGGAGAGGAAACGGAAGGGCGAGAGAGAAGGAGAGTTGGACGGGTTGGGTTCGCCGGCTCACCGCTATTGATTTTTCCCGCCAGACTCGCGGCCTCCTCGTTCTGGCATTCGTTTCACGAGGACCATGAGTGAATCGTGAAACGTTCGGGCATTCGTCGGAATGCTCTTTTGACCTTTGCAGCCTGCACCGGCATGGCAGTATCGGCCTGTTTAGGCTACGAGATTAAGGACCTCGGACCGGGTCTAACGCAGCCGGCCAGCTGAGACTCCGCGTCAGCCCCACCTTCCGTTCCTACCTCACTTCCCACCAAATTTAGCCATAAAAGGGTCTGCTAGGCCGGTCATGGGGAATAGTTCAGGAGATCGTCCGAATCGAAGAAATCGGCTAGTAGTCTTCGTCTTCACCTGCTCTCCTTCAATTTTTTTCCTGCTCATTCTCCCTCCGCGACAACCTTCACCATCCTACACTCTGTTCTCTTCTGTCCTTCTGTCTTCACGCAATCGCATCCGGAAGTAAGTCCCACTCCTTCTTTCAACTTTCCTGCTCCTCGATCCCTCTCTCTCTCTCTCTCTCTCTTTCCACCTTTCATTTCACCCTCTCTCATCCTGTCGCTCTTTATGTCTCTCCCTTCCCCTCGTTCTCGTACAGTCCCACGGCACGTGCGTGACGGTGTACGTGCGTATAGAAGCAGCCGGCGGGCGCGCCTAGTCACGTGTGTAGGTGCGTGCCATCGTACGTGTTCCGTGTACTTCAGTCAGGGGGGTCGTCTTGACGAGAGGCTGACGATGCCGGTTCTCGCGCCGACCATGTCGTTCCTATCGTCCTGTTTGTTCGCTATATTTTCATTCGTCCAGACGTATGTACACGTCGGCATCGCTGGACTTTTCCTATCTTCCAGTTCTCACGAAAGTTGCGAAATCTAATAGAAGTTTGTACAAGTTTATTAAATAAAACGTGTTCCACATGGGAGGGCTTTTACAGATTTCCCAAGCTTTCGGCTCCGTTGCCTGGCGCGAATCTTTACTCGCTCGCCAGTTCCTGGCTCCCAGCGGATTCACACGAAGGAACAACAATTACGTCAATTATATCAATTGTTCCATCTCAAACCTTGCACGCCTCGCGGCCTCGCCCTATCTACTCGTATTTATGGCAGGGTATTTCCTTTTAAGTGGATTTCACGTTTAGAACAAAATCACCGGAGGTAAGCGAATAATGTACGATTCTCAAAAAGAAGCACCCTATTCAAAACCCGCACATCCGCTCTATATAACAAAGATAGTGTATCGTTTATACTCCCGCCAAATCGAAACTCATGGCTCGGTCGCGAACTGGACGCGAACGGCAATCCAAATAGAACGATCGACAAGGCCGGTCTGTCCTCTGGCGCACTGATTTTTAATTCATCTCCCACTACACGCGCTTTCGTTAAACGTGACGCCCACGATTTTATAATGACCAGTTGCCTGGAAATACAGCGAGCCTCTCCATATAGGGCTGATAGGATTGGCTCACGAAATTGATTGTGCAATTCGATACAGTATTCATATAAGCGAGATTATTAGGTCAGCGAAGGTGCCAGGATCGGGAGATGCAAATGCGGACGGCGGGGTGTGTGCGTACGTGTGATCGGTGATCTTCGGCTTTCTCAATAGTGTTAACAGGCCGGGGAGGTGTTATCAGGAGTTTATCACCTTCGACCTACCCGAGTGCTAATCGCATCGAGTCTAGACCGTTTATCGGCTTTCGTGGCCTTCTTCCTTCTCGAGAGCCCGCGGGGCTCACTCTCTGCTGGTCTATTATCTCGAGTCGCAAGTGACAGTGCGTCGGTTCTCTGCTCCGTGCAGCTCTGTGTCTGTGCACGACTCTCGTGTATCTGTTACTCTCGGTCGGTCCCACGCAGGCACGCGCGGTCGATACGTACCGGGCGCACGTACGCTTTACCATTCGTGACAACATCCGGCAATAATTTTCGCAAGATCATGCGGAAGCGACTCGTTATTGTCGAATATACCCGCTTTCCATAACAAAAGGGAGAGCCGTATGTTTAGAAACTAATTGTTCTCGCGATGATTACGACGCTCGGGCGGCGGGGATCGCAGGCGCGGAATCATTTCTGGAAGAGTGCATGTACTAACGAGTCGTCGGTAATTACGCGAATAATTACGTTGTTGCGGGCACCCCGCTTATCGAATTTTCGATCCGCGCGGAGACAAAGCGGCGGGGCGGAATCGATCTTCGGCATTCCGACTCGTCGCAGCCGCCGCTGCCGCCGCCGCCGCCGTCGGAAGAATTTCGCGGAGAGTGCTGACGAACGGAATTATCGACTTGAGCGCCGACAGCGCATAAATTAAGTTTTAGATCCGGCAGCGAGAGGGAGAGAGAGTATTAGCCTGTCGGGGGGGTACTTTCCTTGCCGCGGCGAGGTTATGCAAAACCGGTTCGCCGCATAATAACAGCTTTCAATTAGCCGATTTGAACGGGCGAAATTCGGTCGCGAGGACGCGCATCCTTTCCGACTGGTTTACGATGCCCGCAGCGAGCCTCGAATGACGATTGCGTAACAGAAGGTAAGCCTCCAAGTCTCCCGGAGCGTCGAATCTGAGTCATCCGATTAATGTATGCAGGTGGCTCGCCGGCATCTCGCTTCTTTTCCTCCTCCGAAGCGTCGAAAGCGGTCGCGGCAATTATTCGCACATCGTCACGTCGCGAATGAAAAACAGGCATCGGCGGTTCGCGGAACGGGAGACACGGCCGAGAAAAGGGTGTAACGCGGAACGGCGAAAGAAAGATTTGCCGCTCGGTCGGGCCTAATGACTGCCTTTCCTACGTGTCACGTTAACTGCCGGCTGATCCAATTGAAAGTGGTTCCCGTTGAATTTGCCATCGCCTCTTGTCGTACCCTTTTCACTTTCACTCTTTATTTTTTCCCCTCCGGCGTCGTAGCCTCATTTACGCTCGTCATTCGACATTAAGCCTCGCGCGCATCGAATATTTATGGGCTCCTCTCTGATCTACGCTGACGGAGAGACATCGGAGAGGGCACTCCGCAGACAGTATAACCGCGCCGGGCTTTTCGATAAATCAAAGAATCGAAATAGCCGGAAGGGCGTAGTGAAATTCGCGGGGGCAGGAGACAATGCCGTGGTAACCCAGAATTCATAAAAAAGAGGGGGTACATTCTACCTGACCCGGTGTTATTGTCATGCAGTGATTCAGTGCCGTATGAGCTCCGCGTCAAAGCCCCGTTCTTTGTCGCGGGCACGTATACATTGACAATGACAGATGGCTTAGAATTCTTTTGCACGTATTGTTTGGTTATTACGCCGGGCGCACTCTCCGCCGTATCCAGTGAAGTGCGCTCGCTTGACATTGTTCGCCTATGCCCCAACGTAGATGTCGCGGCTACCGACGATATTGATAGTTCAATTATATCGATACGCAATCGCATAACGATAATTGAACGGCAGTTCCGCCAGATTACCCTTTCATCTCTCTTGATCGTCGCTACCGGACGAAAACCAGTTCGCCAACACCGTCCACGCACTCGCATCATAATCCCCGCATTGAGAATTACATTCGCCTTGCGAATAAATAGGCTACTTTGCATTTTTCAAGCGAGGGAATTGCCGGTACACTTGTGCCGATTTGCCCGGGTGCATTAAAATATAAGCGCAAATTGGACATAAGCGACACGGGTTGCGTGTACGGCGAACGTATACGCAACGGGCGCTAACAAGATGCCACTTTCCTCCACTTTCATTGAATTACTATACAGCGAAGCGTAAATGGGGCGATTACAGCCGGCGAGCGTTTTCCACCGTTCGCTTTTTCGAGCGGCAGCACGGGAACGCGCTCGCGTAACATGATACAAAAGCATTTGACGTTCTGCGTGATTGTGCACTCGCATCGCACCTCCGGCGAAACATCATTTTTCGGCTCGCCGATTTGCAATTTGCGGGAATATCCCATCGGAACGTGGCGGGCGGCGGTGGCGGGCGCTTGTTAAAAATTAACGTTTAATATGAGGCGTTACGGCCGGCACCGCTCGCTCTCCTGAAACTCCCCACCAAATTTATGCCTCTTTTATGACTCAACTCGCATGGAGGGTGATCAAAACATTTTGAGAGTGTTTAGCTCAACGGTCGGATGCCGTTTCTATATAGGCATGTATAAAAAGACCAGTTAAACAAGCACGTATACGCTTTGTGTGTTCGAATGCACTTAATCTGTTTGCCAACTGCATAGAGCGGAGATCTGCAATTTCTGAGTATTTTCAGAGAAAAAGTATGCGACGGTAACGAGTCGTTTGATTTAGCCGGGCAGACAATTTTTCATGATATTACCGGTCGTTTAGTCGGATCCCGCTGGCATGCCGGATGTTCAGTCCACATTCATGTTCTTCTTTTTCGACCTAACGGGGAAATCGCCGTCGATGAGCTTCCGTCGAGAGCACGAGCTTCACTTCCGGAGGAACATATCAAATCACGAGTGTGTCCTGCACGTTTAAAAATTCTTTACAGCTTCCCAGCCGCATTGCAATCTTTTTCTTCCGAGAAATTAATGTCTCTCATATATGTAAAGATTAAATATTTGTTCATAACTTATTATATGTAAACAAAAACTGGTACACTGAATTCTCAGCTGTCGGAGTCAGTATCGCTGAAAAGGAAACGAGATTAACAGAGGTTCGCAGAATCTGCGCGTACATCTAGCAAAGGCTATGCGTCAGGGGTAGGGATAGGGGATGAAGCAAAAGTGGTAGGTCGTGACATAAGAAAGAAAGCGGGGCTGGGCGGTAGGCAGACAGGCAAGGAGGAGCAGTGGGAAGGAACGAAGGAGTGCAATGGGGAGCGTGAAGCGACTGGGAAAAAGACTGCGACGGGTGAATGAGGTTGAAAGGGAGGGGAAAGGGTGGGAGGTAAGGAAGGGTGAAAGAGAGATCATATTGACGCATGATTCCAGAAGGCGCCTCGTAAAGCCCGATGCACTTCGTTTCGGATTCCGTGCACCGTCGTTTTCCCTGGTTGGCGTATGACTTCTTTTCACATCGGTCTCTTGTCGCCTCCCTCTTCCCATTTTTTCTCTGCCGCTCTCTTCGCGTTTTCACCGCATTGTTCAAATTCTCAACCCTTTCTTCATCGGTTTCCACAGAATTGAGATCTGAGAAACCGATGCACGCGTTTACAGTCTCTTTAGATCTGTGCTAGATAACTGGCACTTGATGTCAAAAATAAAGTATCGAAGACTATACGTCGTAAAGATAGCATTTACAGCAGATGAGTTTATTGGTCGCGTATAGGAAACATGCGACGACTCTTAAAGACCATGTCTAACATCGAGTTGAATTAATGTTCATTGGGGTTAATCTGATATCTAACACCATCGTTCGACTGTGGCAACAGAAAAACAAGGGCCACTGCTACATCGTGATACTCATAAAAGTCACACTGATCCACCTACGTGTTCCCTTTTCCCGGTTAGCTACATCGTAAACCCCTGAATCTTTCGTTCATCTTAATTATACGCATGGGAAGCACACCATCCCTCTCCCTCCCGTCGTGTTGCCAAGCACATCTGACAACCTGTTGAGGCGCATTTCTCTCGCTCGGCATCGGGCGAGGGAAGATACATCGCGACCGGATGATTTTTACGCCGGAAGACGAGTGATTTATAACGTGGCATCGTTTCGCAACATTATTAACCCGTTTGATTGATTCCCGCCGGCCGGCAACGTACGGTTATGGAAGGAGCGGGAAAGTTATCGACGGAAGACGGACGAAGTTAATTGTAACCCGATGCAGCGGACTTTTCCTCCCGTAATGAAGGCCACTAACGAGCCATATTAATCCGCCGATTATCCGATGATTTATGCTTTCCCTCGCGAACGCCGCCGCACCATTGTTATAATTACTGAAATAATGCCGGACGCGGTGAGGAAATAAATAATTGACGCCTCGGACTTCCTTCCCCGTAGAATTTTCGCGTTCGCGAATTAAAGTTGAAATTGCCGTGCTTAACTTTGCGCAATTGTGTCGCTACTTGTTTCGCTGGCATTTCATGGATGTAAAAAAGGGGGATAGGGAAAGCCGAACGGCGATGAGTCGAGGGGTAGAGAACCAGGGAGGGAGAGAAAGAGACAGAAAGAGAGAGAGAGAGAGAGAGAGAGAGAACGGGAGTGGGGAGGAGGGAGACGGAAAGTGGAAATGGTTCTCTTCTGTTCAGCCGAATCGTTATGAGTCGTGTAGGTATAAACTAGCAGTTCGATCGGACGTGATGGCGATATACGGCACGATATTGCGAGAGGATAGCCCGAGAGAGGAGTATCGATATGGAACGTACTCGGATCTACCCTCCCTTGCCCCTTCACCCTTCCCAGCGCGCGCCGTCCCTGTCTCTCACAGTGGCTGCCTGTTTCATTCTGACCCAATCTCTCCCCGTCTCTCTCCCGCCCACGTCTATCCGCTCCTCTCTATCCGTCGCCGCAGCTCTCACTCTGCCTTCCTCCCTCGCGCACCGAAACCCCTCTGCGCGCTCTTCGTCTTTCTATCTCGAAACTTCGTGAGTGCCCCAGAGGGGGTCAACGATCCCTCCGGGGATTTTCAGGGATCCCGGAGACTCGAACCGCCGACGAAACTCGTCACGACTCAATTCGAGCCGTGCGATGAAAAAAGAGGAAGTCGTTGAGTCAACCCCACGCCAGCTGAGACGCTGCAACTTCCTCCGTGCGCCTTCCCTCGATCGTTCGCGCTTTATTGTTTTCCCCTAGCGCGCTGACAGATTTCGGATGCTGTTGTGCTCACCGGCTCCCGATTGCAATTTCGATGATTGCGCGCGACGACGATGCCCGGCTCTTCCTCCGCTCGATTAGCCCGTACGTAAAGCCCCGCGCTCGGTAGCTATTTCTTACCGACGCCGCGCTCAATTCGTTCTCAAGTCACAACGGCAAGTGCGTCCCTCGAAGCAGCGCCGGGCGAGTAATTCATTGCGTATGCCTGGGTGCTTAAAATTTGAGGGGGTACTTTACAATTTCGTACATAAATCGTGCCAGTGCCGGAAAAAAAGGCTTCAATGGGCGGGGCTACTTTTTATGTTGCGATTATATCTCGTTTCTTGGAGCATAATGCGGAGGAACGAAGAGAGAGGGTTCTCCTACGTACACCGTGCTCGCGCGCACGGCCGAGAGCGTAAAAGTACAACGTCGGTATAGGGCGAGTACATTGTAGAGTGTGTACTACCGCAGAACGCGCGTAAAAGTTAAACGCCGAACTTCTCCTCTCCTTCTCATCCTTTTTTTCCCTCCTTCTCCGGCGAGTGGTTGCAGCTTTTACGAGTCGTACGTCCTCTTTTTCCGGACGTGCGTGTGCTTCTAATGCGCGTGCTTTCTCTGTAGCCCTCCGCTTCCCTGTGTTCGCACCGCACCTGCGTGTGTGTGTGTGTGTGTGTGCGTGCTGGGCACAGCAGGAGTGTGCCGCTCTACGCTTGAGAGTGTGTGCACACTCGCCGACGTGGTCCGTGCACGTGTCCGCACACGGCATCGCTGTACGTGCTCGCGAACTGGCGTGGCCCGTGCATGTTTGCGCAGTGGCGAGGTTGCATGGCTGGCTGTATATCAGGCGAGGCGGTGGAAAACTTGAGTTATAATTTTTCCTTCTGCCCGGTGCGCGGCTCACGCGAAGCTTCGTCCCTCCTCGCGTCGCTTTGCACGTCCGACCGTGGCAAACTTTCAGTCGGGATCATTCCTCCCGATGTATCCGAGCCGGGACTCCGCCGTCGGCGAAATAACGATTTCACTCTCCGCCACTCGCTCTCGTTCTCGCGTCTCGCCGTCCCGCGGTGGCGTTGCGAGAAACACATTTAAAACTGGCCGCCGAGCAAAAATTGCTCGACGCACACGGCCAATTAATTTGGCCGCGACGGGGTGGCGATGAAAAATGCGCGCCGCTTGACGCCCGTCAAACGTGCTTCGGGCCACGTGACTATTAGTCAGCCCCTACGAATTGCGGAGAGGTGACCAAATTCTTCTTCCCGTTCAGCCGAAATGCTTCCCGTCGCGGCGCGTAGTTCGGCTACCGGCTATTAGCGTGTGGCAATTAGCAGTGATAATGCCGGCCGCGCGAGCGAGTTTTTTAACTGAGTACGACGGGCAGAGCCGTTGTTGCTCTCCGCGTAAATGGATTGCGTTATTCGTACCTTTGAAAGGGATCCGAGTGCGGGGAGCTTATAGCCTCCTCTTTTTTGCGAGCGATCAAAGACCGTGAAAACTCCCCGTGAATCAATTAACGGTCCTCCGTGAATCTCCATGTGAGATCGCAGACGGCGATGACGAGCGCACAATAGTCCAAGTAATCCACGCCCTGCCGGACGTTTATTCAATTTAGTTACAAGTACGGGATGTACGTTACGGGGGTCCGGTCCAATTAACAGTTCGATTAAATAAACCGATAATTGCCTGAAAATGGAATATACCTGCTGAATATTGGATCTTCCGTTTTCTCATATTCATTATTCCGCGAGCTTCGTCGTGCGGGCACGCGCAACATTTCCACAGTATGCCCGTAATAAACGACCCTTTGTCTTCGACGTTCGCTCGGACGTTCCCCGGTGCAGTGGTTGTCAAAAAATCTGCGTACACGGAACCACGAAACATTAGCGACGATTATCCTCAAGACAGCAACCCACTCTCTGTCTTTCAATAGTTTTATCTCTCAAACTTGCTCGTACCGCACATTGATCTGCCCGATATAACTGAGAATGACTGACGTAAACGTTCGGGGCGTAAAAAAATTAGCCGCGAACGTCGCGCGAGTGCTTCACGACCGTCCGGGGGGGCATAGGAGAATTTTCGAGAAGGGAACCCGTCCCGGTGAAGTAGGGAAAGGCTTTGGCGCGGGCCGACGGCATTACTTCGCAATTTGCCGTTGTATCGGCCAGCCCCCTCGCCGGCAGGGATCTCCATAGGGAAACGGGGCTCGCTCGCTCGCTCGCTCGCTCGTGCACAGCAGTTCGCCATGCAACTTAACCTATCGTAACCTAACCCGGGCGAGCTCGGTTCCCCAGCCTTACCTGGGCTATGCGAAACACAACAGCGCGTCGGGAGTATAATACACACACCGGCAGGCCAAGAGAGTCATTTATGCTGCACGAGGTGGCGGCGAACGAGGGGGATGTCGACTCGGCGGTGTCGGAGGGGAGTGGGGGGGGAGAGGGGGGGGGGTGAGGAGGAGAGGATATGCGCTTCGTTTCCTAGTCACGTGTTCGCCCACACTCATTCATTTGTTCGCCAGCGGTGGCGCTGAGGCCCTGTCAAAGGAAGCCGACCACCCACCGTGGATGTGGGTCAATCGCCTCTCGCGGAATTCATACGTGCCGCTTTCACGGTCGATTGAAACTCGCATCGAACTTTCCAGCTTCGTACACAATGACGGTTCCCGTCGTGGCACGCGCGATAATTCCGCGATATCCTCGCTTTATCGGCCACGATTATGGCCGCCGCGTGAAACGCTTCTTTGTACTCCGGATTGGTGGACATGCATGGTTTTGCGGCTTGCTGAGCGCGGCTGAGCATATTCGGATTTTCGCGCTACATGCCACCCCCCCCCCCCCCCTCTCTCTCTCCGTCCGCCCTGCTGTTCACGGGCGCGTACAGGCGTAAGTTTAAACGGGCAGAAATTTTGCCCGCTTACCGCTCGCACGTCCCCCCGCTAAGTGTTTCCGGAACTTTAGCTTTACGCTCGTACTAATTTCTAATCTAGAATCGCCGGTAGAAAACTTGGCTACCATGAATTACTTGGAGCGTCGCGACATTTCGGTTAAGACGTCGGGCGTTACGTCGTAATCTGAGTTCACAGGACGCGCAATGTGCCGTGAGCTTACGCTGTGCGCAACCTGTTCCCGGGAACAATCGTGGTCATACGCGATAATGCAAATCCTCTATCTTCAAGGTCCTAACGCGCTCGCGGCAGCCAAGGCGATAACGTGACTATACTCGCTCGCTGTGTGGGCAGGTCATTGCAGTCGCATATATCAGAGACTGTAGCGTAGACGTTAAGCTGATTCATCGTGATTCACGGGTGATCTGAGATCGTCTAGAAACAGACAGAACTGCCTCGACGATTATTGCGATCAGAGCGCTTAATCTTGATAAATACGTTCTACCTGTACCTCTGTCATCATCGTTAGTTATCATCGTTAGCGGCATAAATAACACAGCTGAATTTCTCATGCTTTTCTGTTGCAGGTAAGCATTGCACATTCACTCCGCCATGGTAAATCGTAAACGAAGTGACGAACTTGGAAAATTCGGTGAGTATTTTCCCATCGCAACGTTTCGATGCACCTTGCGTAACGTCGCGGTTTAAGGATGAGACTGCAGGAGTTTCGATAGGGTGGGAAGTGAGAACGAAGTAGAATCGGAAGAAATCGAGTGCACGTGGCTGTTGGAAACAGGCTACGATTACGTATTTGCGAGAGTGGAAAGGATGGTCGCGCGGTCGGTCGGGAGGCGAGAGGAGAAGAAATCAAATGGAAATCCTGATTTCATTTCAAGACGCACAGTTTACTCACCCCTTTCGGGGTCGCCGAGGGGTAGGGAAGGAGCGAGACACGGCGAGCGGAAGCTGAAACGCAATTTAAGCGGGCGCAAATATAATGTCAAGATGTTTACTATTAGTTGGACCCCGTCCAAATCCTACCTTGCCCGGGATTTCCATGTGCGATTCCTGGATTATCCGGCAGGCTTGAGTGGCACCACTTTGAGGTGCAGCGGTGCAATCACGCTAGCTAATCATGGGGTCAAGTGCAGCTAGTTAACTTCGAAATGCGGAAATTGAGATTTGCATTACCTTCGACGGTCGATGTTTGCATTTTTTCGCCGCCGCTGCCGCCGCCGCCGCCTGCGCCCGCTCGGTCGACCGCCGATATTGAAAGTACGTAACAAAGTTATCCTTCCACGGGAGCGCGTAATTAAAAGGATATGAAAGCGTAATTACGTCCGCGAGCCGAACGTTGACGCGGCACCGCCACGCGGCTCTCGCTGGCATCGGATCTCGCTGATTAATTTACATAGGTAAACAGTCGTAACGACGGGGCAGATGTAAATTTTACGATATTCAGCGGAAGTGGCGCGGGTCCCGGCGGGCGATGGCGAAGAATTTCATTTTCCGCCACCGCCGCTTCCCGATTTACATACTCGCTCGTCGCCGATCTCTCTCGTCGGGCACGTGAACGACGCCGGCTTCGATTGTAAAGCTTACGATACGATAAATTGGGGAACTCCATTACCGTCCTCGAGCGATTCGAGTGTGATTCGAAGGAACAACGGAGGTCCTCTGGTCGAGGGTCTCCAGAGATCTCGCTTCCTTTCTAGTCGAGAGAGGATGAGAGGACGGGAGGAGGAGAGTTTGTCCTCTTTCCGCTCGCCTCCTCATTCTGCCCCTGCCGCTCTCAGTCCGCCCCCCCTCCCTCCCTCCGTCTCGCCCCTCCCGTCTTTCACTCGCCCCTCCGGCCTCAGCCACCCTTTCCCGACTGCATCGGGGGCGAACTCTCGGCGAAATCTCGCCTCTTACACGGCAAACAAGTATACCCGACCGCGAATCACGGCGCCTTTATCGCGCTTCCCGTAGAACGATTTTTGCCCCATTTAACTTTGATTATAATTCGTCTCGCGTTACGCGGCAGGGCTTTAGCTGGCAGCTTAGGGGCGCGGGAATCACGGCAAGGGTATCTTGAGGCTCGCCTAGGCGAATCCCGCCGGCCCGTAAGAATTCCCCCCCTCTGGCAGCGCACTTTGCCACTACCCTCCTCTCTCCCGGACTCGTTCGTTTGCATAAGGTGCCGTCGGGGCTAGCGGCAGGAGTAGGATTCGACCGCCGGGCTTCGAGGTAACGGATTCGTGGAAGGGAGCGGGCAAGTTCGCGGGCGCGCGCGATTAGAAAGTCCATTTGAGGCCCCCGCGAAGGGCTTACGTAAATGTGGGAAGGACGCTTTTTGCCGGCAACGTGACCGTGCCTATGAGTCAAGCTATCAGCGCGCTTGCTTTTCTTGCCCGTGCTTTGGGTGTCTTGCTGGCACGGCCGGCGATCGACCGACTGATTTTCATACGCTCGCCATCGCGCGCCGCAGCATTCGCATGATATTCAGCGGAAATTTATTTCTCTCGTGTCTCCTCATTAAAACGGCACAGTACGAGTCGATCGAGCGGGAAGCTGAAAGAAACGGTGAGCCGAAGGAGGTCCCGGACGTTCTCATTATCGATACGAAAAAATGCTTCTAACCCCATTATGCGGGGACCGGAGCCTGAGAGCGGACGAATTCTTGACCTTCGACAACGTATCCGGCGAGCTGAAAGTTTCGAGGCGAGGCATGCCGTTACCTCGGAAAGTGGAGTCGACTGACTGGGCATCCCATCGTCTTTTCCCACGTTTCCGCGTAGAGAGCAAATTCGCCGAGGATGCTCGCCCGTGCTCGCCTCTGCTCATGTCCGATATATAAGGCACTCTGCGGATACACCCACTTGCACGTGTGCAACGCGCTGTAAGTTCGCGTACATGTTGCGTGCTGTGCATTATCTGATCACTCATAACAGCTCCGACCGGTCGTGCATCCAAATGCGCTGCTTTGCTCGTGCAGGATCGGGCGTCCGGAACGAGCGCATCTTCCTTTACGCAATGCAGATGCCCAAGGTTCTCGGTTAGACCCTTTTCTAGCGCCAGCGGATAAAGACTGCAATTTTCTATGAAAGTGCTCGACGTGTGTGGCCCGCTTAACGTTCTACGAAGGGCTGTCATTGACGTTGGCTCGCGGAAATGATCGTACGCAGAAGCGTGCCCCGACCTCATGCATTCTGAACACGCTCGATTTCGGTGACGGGAAATTTAAATCCGTCGCGCGACCACAGGAGGAACGCACACGATGTTTACCGGTGGCGTTTGAAAGCAGTCTCGTGGAAGACTAATGAGATTCAGCTTCCTTTCTTCATTAAGCCACCTACCGCTCGCGAGCGTAGCTGGCAGTGGATCTCAATCCGCGCTCCCTTTCAGAATTGAGCCGTCTCCACGTTTTTCTGTCCGGCATTATTTGTACGCGAGACTTTAATCGCGAAACGAAGTCAGCTCGTTCAACGTTTTTTGACTGCGGCTCTTGGAGCCGAGGACTGAGAATCTCTGTCGTACGCACCGCTCTCGTAAAGAAGGAAGTGAGGAGGCCGTTCATGTGGAGTACGGCACAATTTTATGCGCTTATATAAGCAATGATAAACATACTTTGAGCGAGGCGGGAGTATACTTTGAGCGGAACTCTTCCTTTTCTCCCCGCCGCACTCTCTCGCCTCTGCAAATTTCCGTCGTTCGCCGCACTTTTTCTTCCCCCCCACCGCCTCCCACTCTCCCTTTGCCGTCAAACTACCCACTGCACGGAATTATACTATCTATGGAAATGCGGTTAACTGCGGCGTCTCAGAGTGGCAAGATTTTTTTTACGCCCCACATCCGGGCCGAAGGTTGTAATTGTTGCAGCTACCGCAGCCCGATAAGCGACACATCTCGACCGAAGTTGCCGCCGTGCACGTCATCTCGTTTCACGTCGGATTTTCCGAGCCGATCGACCGGCGCGCCTCACGACTATCGTATGGCGTTTGTGTTTCATCGACACTATCGGGTGACGCCGCCTCTCTCGACCGTTCTGATTTACGACAAGTTTCTCGCGTGCGGATTGCGCGCCGGTTACAGGGTGTAAAAGAAAAACGAGCTCGCCCGCATCGATCGCCGGCCGGGCCCGTTCCGTTTGTCACATCGTCACAGGAAAGGTGAGATTACACGATGTAAGGAACGAGCGTCGCCGGGACGTCGAAGGGAGACGCTCGACTCGAGACTCGCTCCGACTCGGACTGCAGTGGTGCTCGCGTCAGGATTGGGACGTTCGACCGGTACGATAAAAATGGAGAGGACTGGTGCGGCACAGCGTTAGATACGATCGGGCGGAGAGCGTTCGAGGATCGGAGGGTTACCGTACGTGTCTTGCGAACGTCTCGTCCAGCGTGGGCACCTCTTTTCGTCGCATGGCCCGAGATCGCCCGTTACGCTCACCGGGCCTGACTGCCGTGCCCCTGGGCAGAGGCACTTGGGCCACTCGGGGAAGATAATTGCCTCGTTACAGGACAGCGGTACAGAACGGGCGGGCAGGAACGTCGGTGCGGGGCGACGATACAGGCCGACGATACAGGCCGATGGTACACGCCGATGGTACACGCCGAGACACGAGGCGATAATGCGCTGTCGATCAAAGCCAACGAGCGGCAGGTCCCATTCCGTGGCAAGGCGATCTGGTTATACGGCATGCGCACGCGCGCGCGCGTATTCAGTGACGCAATAACCGGATAGCTCTCTTGATGTACCGCGGGCCGCCTACGTTTGTTTCCATCTCCTACGCAAATCCCGCCCGTGAACGGGCGAGCGTGGCCCACGGCGTACATAATGTCCTCCGCGGCCAGTGTTAGCCCTACCGCGTCCGTCCATAATGCACCGACTATAGAATATGCAACCTATTATATTAGCCTCTATATTTACGGCGGCCGATGCGCAGGCCGAGCCGAGTTCCGAACAGAAGGCCGCCGCAGACGATGCTCGCCGGGGTATTGGAGGCACTCGATCGAACTCGGGGTCGCTGTATATCGGCACTGCTACGTGAACAAAGTTAATATTCACGGAAAGAAGGAATTAGAATTATTACGTTTAAACGGCCGCCACCGTTCTGCCCGTTCAGCGAGGATACGTTCAGCTTCGACGGTGTGCGCGTAATTACAAGCGACGATTAAGTCTGATTAACAGTAATCATTTTGATATCGGACAGTGAATCGAGAATCGTGAAACATTATAGTTCATTAATATGTATAGTGGGAACGTCGGTAAAAAGTTTGCCGCATCGACGTTTCAGCGAGACTGACGGTTGTCGATTCGAGAGCAAAAATGTCGATACATTGTCCGGCCAACCGCGGTCAATCCCGATTATTTGTTTCACCGTTTTTCGGACACGCTCAAGTGACCCCCTGATGTGACTAATGCGACGTCGGCGGTTCTGTTTGCTCGGAAAGTGTTCTCGTTAGGCGTCTCGGCTAACGGTGATAATGCGAGCAAAAGTAGCGGAAAGTTGTCGCCCAGCAGTCGGCGGGAGTGTCTATCGGTTGGCGCTGCTGTCCGACAAAAAGTCTAGCACATCTACGAGCCGGGAGCCGGTTTTGTCCGCGATCCGCTGTTTCGATGCTTTTACGGTACATTTTCAAGCGATCGGAAAAATTCCAACGCTTTGTCGCGCAGTTCCGCGGTTCCCACGACCGATTTATTGTGTCATATGCGCGTCTGACGTGCGTCGGCGAAAAACCCACTTTTTTCTTTGCCTGAACCGATCACCCAGCACAATCTTCATTGGTTAATTAATATCTGATCATGGCTCTTCGTAAATTGATACCGAGACGCAGCCAAGGATTTTTGACGTTCGAGGCCCGACGACTTTGACGAAATTAAATTCTAGCGCACGGGAGCATCGTGTTTAGACATCTCAATCTGGTGCGCCCAGCGAGGAATCGAGCGAAGATTGAAAGTAAATTACACGCAGGGACCAGGCTCCTACGGAGCTGATGGATAAATTAACTTAATAGCCTGAGTTATGCAAGCGATGGCTAACCCATATACCACGGCACTCCGGATGATTGCGATTTTTATAAAGATATCTTCGTTAATCGAACTTGTTGGCTCGACTTTTTCTCCCGATCGCGAACTACTGAAAAGATTAGATACCGGTGAACTTTTGAACGCGTCTCGGACATCAGCCGATTTCATTTGCTATTTGCGCGTTGTCTCTGCAAGTCAGCCGACGAAAGAAACATCTTTTTGTTCGCCCGCCTTATTTCCATGGCCGTATGACTCTCGCCCAAGGGCTTTCATCTCGCCGAGATCAGGTAATTTATGTCACGGCTGCAAGCGCAAAGTTGACGGAACAAAGTTACGCTCTTTGAGGCAGGATTGCGATGAGGGAGTTTATAGACTATTATAGAAGATCGAGAATGACGAAGACTGTTAAGACGACAACGGTAACGACGACGACGACGACGAGCGGCGTCGTCGGCGACAAAGCCGGGCGAGAGGACGGGGACCCGGACTATGGCTAAAGATTCGTATCGAGCCGAGTGTTAAACCATTGTTCGGCACGGCCGATAAAAGCGTGCAGAGTTCAAAGTTAATTACCCCGCTGAACGGTACAGGGCTCACTCTCTTTACAGTCGGGGGGGACTATGAAACGATCAGCTGATTTGCCGACTCTCCCTTTGACAAACGTATTAATTAATGCCCCGCTCTCTCTCGCCGGACTGGCTTCTGCGACTAACTTTTTCCCGTCGTGCCGCGCGACACGGAAAAAAGGGACGTAATAGATCGCGCTTTGATTTATTGACCGTCGACGAATAGGAATCGGGTCGCAAAATTACGTGTGTACACGGCCAGTGATTAATATCTGATTCTATTTTACGGCGCGCTGATTATGACGTTTACGCGCGCACGTATTTATCGGATATTCTCGCGACCCCCTTTTCCATGCTTTTGCCAGCCGACCGTCCGCACAATGGAGGATCTCTCGCGAGCCGAGCGAGCGAATGCCGGCCAAGCCGAATCGATACTCGATGAGTCGTGCGCCGCTGCGAGGCCGCACGATCATTTGCTAATGTCGATTGGCCCGATCTCGCGATGAACTTTCCCCTAAAGCTGTCGAGGCGTGACCAAGTAGCCGAATATATTCTGCTTCCCCCCCTCCACCTCCCCCCACCTCTTTGCTCCTGAGCGAGCGAGCCAGCGCGGTGTAAGTCCGAATCAATTTTGATCCGCGGAAGAGGATCGAGGCGGTAATTGAATCCTCAGATAGAATCTCGCTCGGGTTTTACGGCGCAAATTAAACTTGAATCGATATAGACCCGAACCGGCGACAGAGATCTAAATACGTCTCGCGGAAAAGGTCATATCTTCCGCGGTCGCCGCGATTTGCATATTTAACTTTTCGCGCGCCGATTGTATAAATTTACCTTTATGCAATTTCCGGCGGAAAAGAGTGTCGCCCGGGGGTGAAAAAGGAGGAAGTCAAACTTTTTCATCGCGGACGCGGAGAGCCAGAATGAGTGAGCGAGTGTGTGGGTGTGATAGGGTGCGAGAGAGAGGGAGAGGGAGAGAGAGAGAGAGAGAGAGAGAGATTTGGAGAGGGCGCAATTTAGAGACCGTCGAATGGTAGATTGCGACTGTCCCGGGCGATCGGTTGATTGCATCGGGGCAATGATGTGATTCGACGTGCCGGATACGCGGAATTTAGCGCCGTTATTATAAGACTCATCGGACGCGGTAATGACAATCGTTTCTCGCCCAGGTTGCGGTATCGATCCGGGGCACATACCGAACTCGTCTTCCACGAACGGCGCCCGACGTGACCGGGGTACTCGAACGTTTTACCGACTGAGAAAAGGCTGGCCGCACTTAGCACAGCTCCTCCTGCACTCGGTTTACGTTCGTTGCTCCCTTCTTCCTCTTGCTCGTCTTTTTCTTGCGTCACGTTCCGGCTGCTTCCCCTTTCCGTTCCCGTCGCCATCCTCATTTCTCTCCCTCTCTTTCTCTCTCTCTCTCTCTCTCTCTCTCTTCTCCTCTCTCCCCCACCTTCGTTTAGTCGTCTTCATGCCTTCGGGTTTGCTTGTTTCCATTTCTTTTACTTCTCTCCTCCCGCCGGCCCTTCCCGCTCCCCTCTACCTCCGTGCGCGAAATTGCAAAAGGGCTCTTCTGCGGTCGGCAAATGTAACTGAACAGTCTTCCGGAAACGCTTCGAGCCGGGCCGTTTCTATCCCGCGCGAAACTGTGCTAGCAGAGACAGTCCGACTCGTTCCACCGTACTGTCCCTCTCAGAGCCCCACCACCCCTCCCGCCGCACTCGCCCTATCCTGCCAGATTATGGTGACCTGCGGTCGGCAGCGCGCTCGGATTATACGGTGCGCGGAGAACAAAAGAATTAACGGTTCGTTCGTCCGTTCTCAAATTTACTATATAGCGGGCCAAGGGAGCTTCCGGTGAAAAATGCAGTTTAACGGCAATTAAACGCCGCAACGTGCCGCTTAACGACGGAAAATTAATCTTCGAAATTAAATACTCTTCATTTGGCCGCTCCCACCTTTCTGTCGTCCACCCTCCCCCCCCCCCCCCCCCCGCCTTCGTCTCGCTCTACGCTTAATTTTCGCACATTAATTTTCCCGCTTCGACGTTTTCCCAATTTCACCATGCATCACCCCGCTAACGCGATTCTTTAGCCCTCGATGTTTCCATCGTCGAAAATTCGCCAGTGTCAATTATCCGGAAGATCGTTGTATCGGTGATTGCCACATCATTTCGTACATGTTCATGTAATTTATTACAGATTTTGGGAGGTTTAGTGGACGAAAGCGAACTCTAGCAAAAACATTTAGATCATCTGACCAGCTTATCCTTTCAGTATACCAATAGACCCTTGCTAGGGTATATCTACCATCCACAATAATGCACTATAATCAAAGTTATAGCCAGTAATGATGACTCTGGTGTTCAACAGCTTAATTAAGAGTCACAGTCGATCGATTTGAGAGGTGTTTAGGCACTGTATCATTACTTTGTGGTACTTGATGATTATTGTACGCATGAATCAAGATTATAATATGACTTTGTATTGATTCATGCTACTTACATAGCGTTTAACCAAATTTAGTCGACCAGGGCGCATTTTGGCCCCAATTTCAAACATGTTTGACCGACCTATCGCTTTTGTATCGCAATGAGCGAAAATACCTAAAACGGTTCTACACATGCTAGTCATACGTCTGTATTACTGTCGTTGTGGTCGCATTCCATCTACTGATCTATCTGCTGGTTTGAAAATCGAATATGGTCACAATGAAGTGAACGATTTTTACAAGAAAGTTGTAATGAATATAAAAAGGTCAACAGAAGCAGCGGCTAATTGCTGTCCATGAGCGGAACAAATCGTAAATAGCATAAAAATGAGACGATAAAAATATATTTCGCTAAACGTCTGACAAGCGGCGCAGGGTGGCAGATGGAAGGGGATGGGGGAGGACTGGCAGAGGGGGTTGGAGTAAAGCAGCACGAGGCATGATAGAGAAGGGCGCTGGCCGAGGTAGCCGTCTTACCTCGGCGTGATCTCTCGCGCCAGGATCATTTATGACGTTTAAAAACTCGTTAAAAACTTTGCCGGTGCGAACGAGCATAGATCCTCGCTCAAACCCCGGCCTCAACTCCCACACTCCCCCCGCCGCCCGCTACCCCCTTACGTCCTCGCTTGCGATCTTCCACGGAGCCCTTATTACGAGCATCGGGATTATAAAAGTTTGATAAGACGATAAATAATTATCCGCGAGCCCATCGCGAGTCCGCTAACTTTCGAGTTACTCCGCAGTTTTCGCTCTCCTCTTCCTATTCCCTTTCACCCTTCTTTCACCCCGCTATCAGGGCCCTCCTTCGAGCCACCCACACCCCCGGCTCTCCCACTCTTTCATTCCGTTCGGCGCCGTGCCTTAACGTCAAACTTTCGAGCTCGCACGCTCGCTGATGCACTCCATCCGACGTCGAGGCTGCCTCCGAGTACGAATGCAACAAGGGTTCTCCCGTTTCGGCGTAAGTCCGACATTGACGTCGGCGATACACACCCGCCGTACGAATACCGTTCGCTGAACCTCCTCGCGCAGCCGGGTTTTACGGTCACTATCGCGTTTCGTGACTTGGGTCGCGCCTTTGTTGACAGCCGTGCGGATTTTCAGTGCACCGGAGCGCTCCCCGTTCGGGGGGGAAAAGTAAGACCGTCGAGGTTTCCGTATCACGCTAAACGCTCCTCTCGAATTAATGTACACTCGTAAATGTTTTCCGAGTCGTGAGTTCAGTGCCCTCTCGCCGGAGCCGAGACGTGAGACACGTACGTCGGCGCTGACGAATGTCTGCGGCACTCGAGACGCGGATCAATCGACAATATCGCATGAATATCGTTCAATCAAAGAGTACGAGTCCCTCCTCTTTGTCAATCAGAGGCTGGATTTCTTTCAGTTGAAAGGAATCTGGTGCCTGAAGAAGACACTCTCTTTTCGAGTTGGCTCATCTGACAGGCAAGAGGAGAAGACGCCGTCTTAAGACGACGAATCAGGTTGAGAAAGGCTTGGGCCAGTAGCTAGCTGAGGGTTGTGAGACGGGGGAGGACTGAAGGAGGGAAAATCGTTGCATCGGTAATGGCCGCCATTGTGGCTTGATGAGTCTATGTATACGTGTGCCTCTCCTTACGCCGCGTCTGACTCTGTGTGCCGGTGTGATCCAGCATTCGGAGGGTGAGCACGGCGTGTATTTTGAGGGTGGGAGAGAGTATTTAGGATGGTTCGAAATTCCGTCGCTATCGGTTGGTGCAGGATAGTAGGTGGCTCTCGGATTATACAGAGCCGAAGGTGAATGAGGAAGAGAGCGTGAGAGAAAGGAGATAAAGAGGAAACGCATAGAAATGTAGATTGAGGGAGACAGAAACGGAACGAAGAAAGTGGGAGGAAAGGGAGGCAAAAACAGAGTGAGAGAGAGAGAGAGAGAGAGAGAGAGAGAGAGAGTGGGAAGGAGAGAGAAAGAGGAAGACAAAGTGTAGGAACCTGTGTGCTCGCGCCTTCATCCATGTCTGTCAGAGAATATAGGTGTTGGCTCATACATGCCCGGCCCCGTACGTGCCCGTTCATCCCGCGTATGTGGAGCCAGCTCGTGTAGGAGAAATAGAGGGCAGAGAGACTAGCGGCGAGTTAGAAGCGAGACGCGCCGTGGAGCATCGGACGCGGGACAATTTATATGCTAATTTATATGCGCTTAATAACGATGTCCGACGGTGCTTACCGACACGCCCTACGGGCGGTGCCCCGATTTAATCGATGCAACCGATGCTCCCCGGCTCGATCTCGTTGTCATTGTCCCAATTATCCGTGTCTTGTATTCCGCGCTCCCTGTCACTTCCATACCGGCCGAGCGCTCGGTACAGTAAATCGCAGGGAAATCGTTCGGCGAACCTCAGAGGATCGCTGACAAAAGGAATTCGGCAGCCTCGTCGCGGCGGATTCGGTGAACTCCGCGTCTCGGCGAACCCCCGGAGGAGCTCCGCGCCGAGAGAGACACGGGACACGATGGGATCTCGTAATTTACGTTTCAACCAGCTGCGCGCAACGTTGAATTATGACGAAAACATTAAACGTGTTCTGCAGTTAATATCTCCGCTGACAGATTATGGATAGCTGACGGAACGTACTGCCAAGCTTTTCGACTTCGTTCCATGAAGTCCGGAGGCCAGGGTGGCGGCTCTGTCCGGGCTTGATCGATACTGCAAATATTTAGCGTGCACAGACTACGTTTATGATAATGTGCGGGGATTTCTCTTTTCCGTCTACGAGATTCTGATTGCAGCGGCCCACCCGGCCCCGCCAAAGCACGTTATTGCGCTGTTCTCGGGGATTACGGCGATTAAGTAAGAATCACGCGGAATAGCGGACTGCACAGAAGCGGAGAATGCGTCGTAAATTACGAGCTATATGTCCGATACACGATGCATCATCGTCCGCTGCAACGAGCGCAGGACCGCGCGTCAGAATAATGCCAAGTTTGCGTCATCGAAATTTCATTCAGTGCTTTCATCCTGAACTTCAACCTTATAGCCGTACTCTCGCGTCGAGAAGGTCTTATGCAATTCGTGTTGGATATACAGAGCGGAGAGTGCGAAGAATTCCGTTTTTCTACCCCGGTACCTAAGCGGAAAAAGACTCTCGGGTTTCCGGCGTGACTTAACGAATTGGTGACCACACCGAAGTGCCGTTTTTCCGCTGGATACCTTCATCGTTCCTTACCCCACAATCCGCCGACACGGACGCACACACTCGTCCGTGGGGGGAGTTGCGATCTTCAGGAAGCAAGGATTTATTAGGCAGCTGATAGCGTGGAATGGAACGGGCCCGTAAAACTTACAGTCACGAGAATCGTTCGAATTAAGCGGTGGCAACGACTGCATTATCTCACCGGGGAACATTTCACGATTCCGCGTTCGTTTCGGGAATTCCCGCGATCGGGTTGCATTCGGGACGAACTCTTATAATCTGCGGATCACCTTTCGTTTAAAGCGAGATTACTCAATCGCGTTTCGAGAAACCGGCTGATTTATTCTCGCCAACCTTTTCCCGGATCGCTCCGATAACACTTTTGCATGCACTGAACATTCTCGCATTCCGATTCGTAATTATTTGACAGGATTGCGCCAGATCTCAGTTATTATTTCAAATTACGCGTTAATGCCACGCCTTTGCTAATTGATATAACGGTTTTGCGCGGTCGAGTGAATATTTTTACGGCGCTGTCGGGCAAAAATGCAACAAATATCGATATTGGGGAAATTGCGCGCGGCGCTAGTTTGTGCAAATGTTGCCCACCGATTAATCTGTTATTTCGCCGAGAAATACTGGGATACGCGAGCGCGATACATTTTATCGCATTATTATCGTGTAATGAACATTATTTGCGGTAGCAACGCACCGACCCGTTTTACCGATTCGAAATTGAATTACAGTGTCGTCGTCGCAAACGTTTAGCCGTAAGAGAGGGCGTTCATTTTTGAATTAAGATCGCGGGGGAAGCCGAAAGTAGCGGAGTCCGAGGCCTTCACTGTCAACGTGAAAATAGTGGCCCGACAGGCGGCCGGCACTAAGGTTGCCTTATATACAGCCACGAGTATGCATATATTTCTCACAATTTCGTTCGCTCCCAGCTTTTCCTCGGAGACGCGGACACGCATCCCTTGCTTGTTAAATTGCAGAACGTCGGCGGAATGCCTAGCGCCTGGCAACCGCGACCAAAAGTAAGAAACACTGTGGCCGTCGACAATGTGTGCAACGTTGAACAGCAGCCAATTAGAAAATCACATTAGATGGAAGGATCTGTCAAGTCGAGTGGGATTAGCTACGGGCCGCGCAAACATTTACATTCATAGCGATAGAAGCTACAGAGAGATGAGCGAGGCACTATTTTTAGCTCATACGAACCGACTACAATCGAATTCGGGGATTCGTGGGTTTGTCGTTTCAAGTAGACCTAGTTCTACAGAAACCACGTGGATAGCTATACAGGTTCCTTTTCGGTAGAGTGTGAGAATTACAAAAACCGCAAAAGACCATTTTTTACCACTCCATTCAGCTGGCCCCATTCTCTCCTAATTCTTTTTGCGCGAGATTCATTTTCTCAGAGGGACAAGGAATGGCGTCGTAAGCGGACGTATTTAACGCGATTCGGTGGGGACAAACGGTGAGGGCGATAAAGGAAACGAATGAGGGAACGGAGGGGGGAGGGCGAGAGAGAAAGAGCTATTGCAAAGTACACACGTCTCGTCTTCCGGAAAAGGCCACTCCTCCCGCTTTGCCATTCGCGATAAGCGATTATAATTTATGCCAAAGCACACACGTAGGACCTCGCTAGCTGCAGACTTTGGATACACAAAGACTGACTATTATGGAGCATAGTAGGAACGGACGAAGGAGTTCAGCAAAGAGGTTTTCATTATGGATGCCCCGGACGGAAAGACACTATTCTCCAAGAGGTTATGAAAATTTAACGCCCTCCCCTTCAGCCATCCAGAGTTCTAGTTCCAGCTGGTTCGTAACATGGACTCAGCCTCCTATTCTCTATCTCTCTCCCTCGCTCTCGCCACACTATGTCTTCATCCGCATTTTCCCCCCTTAGTTCTGCGCTCCGCTCGCTTCGAAAGACTCCCACTCCTCTTTCATAATATTTCGGCGAACGCCGCGAAAAGGAGCCTTTGACTCCCCCTCCGACAAGCGGCTCATTTACTTGATTTCGTAGTTTATCAGTTAAAGTCGCCTCGGAAAGTCACGGAATGGCAATGAGCCGGGATACGCATCTACTTGGCCAACGGAGTAATTTCGAGCGGGAGAGAGAGAGAGAGAGAGAGAAAGAGGTTCGGCAAAGTTCCGTAAAGGAGAATTAGCCTTTAACCTATTATCGATTTCCTATTTCGAGGAGACTGGCCTCGACCTTAGCCACGCCAACGCGTCAATTTACTTAGCCGGCACACGTCCGTATTACACGGCGGAAAAGTTCCCGGCGTACGTGAGAATTCAGCCGGACATCCTTTTGTTTTTCCCATCGCCGGCGGGAGATTCGCTTCGTAGGAGCGTCGTGCGAACGAAAAGGAAGCGAGACGGCTGCCGGGGTGGATAGAAAAAGAAAGCGAGAGCGTTTCGTAATTTCCACGCACGTTTCGCGCACGGTACATAACTTACGTCCAGCGTGCGGAATTTAATTTCACAGCCACTTGCCTGTTAATCCACTTTAACCATGTAACTGCGCCGAGTCACGGATATATGTCAGGTGGCCGGTTTCTCTTCTAATCAGCGTTGGAGGGTTCCCTAACTCGATCTGGAAATCATCCTCGACAGATTGAAAACTTTCCCGGGAATTCACTCGATATACTTCGCGCGAGCCGTCCTCGCCGCTCGCGAATTTCGAGCGAGAGGATTCCGCTTCTTAAGTGTTAATCGAACCGAATATCTCCCTTGAGCTAATACCATCGTCGCCAACTTTACGTTCGCGCGCGGAATCCAATGAAGAGAACACAAAGACTGTCCCATCGGCTCTTAAATACTTTAACCGATTCCGATCGCGGAATCCATGCGCGTTCGAAGGTCTGCAAATTTCATATTTAACCGTTCGCAAAGCCAGCAAAGTGCAATGATTGTTCGGCAAACAAGTACTGTTTGTCCGAGACGCGGGAATAGGATAAAAGCATCGCGACAGGGACTGAAATTAGCACGGGCAGGAATTAGCTCGCCGCCCGAAGGAGTCTTTTCCTCGTCCGAAGAAGATCGTTCCCCACAGCTCGCTCTCTCTCTGCACGTGGTAGCTCCTCCGCGACGCGTTCATTTCTTTCCAGCCGCAAAAATAGCCGAGCGAATCTCTCGGGCCGAAGAATGCTAAGGATGTTTGTCGAGTCGGGACAAGGCGGTGTACGTAATCCCTCAACCGCAAGGCCTTCTCGTTCGCCGCTTTCAAACGCCGTATAACCGAGGGGGAGAGACCGACTGTGTACGTACACGCGAGGATGCAGATAATACACGGTGTACGGCTACACCGCGAGAAAACAGTCGGTGCCGTGTGAGTAACCGGAAGAGTGTGATGAACCCTGCGCACGAGACGTACATCGACTTTCCCACCGTGCCGAAGACGTGGAACGTTTGTTCCAATAACCGCGTCTCTCTAATGCCGGAATTTCGCTCGCCTCTAACAGATTGCCACGTCAATTTGAGGCAGCGTCCGGGAAGGAATTAAAAATAGCACCGCCTGAAATTGAGTCAGAGGCATCGAGAAGACACTAAATCGTCCGCGGCGAAGTGGGTTCCGATAAAACTCCGAAGCTGAGAAGTGGCATTGGGATATCTACGACGGTTGTAAAAAGTAGTGAAATGTTTTTTTAATTTGCCCTTTCATCAAGTTCAATGATTTAGCCCGAGATGTGTAAAATATGTGGCAATAAAAGAATCGTGTACCAACATCTGTTCCCCGGGCGTATCTCGGCATCTGCGTTTGTCAAGAAAACTATTACACGTAGAATGTCGAGAGTAGATGGCAATAACGCGTCCGTGGACGATCGTAAAGAAAATTTATATTGCGCGGAGCGCGTGTTACACGCCTTGTCCAACGTTCTACGTCGGCAGCGTACACCTTGCTCCTTGAATTGCTGCCGGGTTTAGATTATTAACTGGAAGGAATCGAAGCTACGTGTCAGATTCATTAATGTACATGTCAACGCGTGCGCGGGCGCAACAGGTTTCGTTCGTGTCGATGTCCATAGATAATTCCTTCATTGGCAGTAAGAAAGCAGGGCGTGACGCAGTGGGTGGAAAGCGATGCTGATTTTGCCTGCTTACGCCGTCATGATCTGAACGACGTACTCTCGGATCAGGCTCAACGAAACGAATACGTACCGAGTATATGTCTGAGTACGTGTACCGTAGACGCTCAGCTGACGTAAGAACACTCTTATTATGACGTAGATCAAGAAATTAAGTCATATCAAGCACGCTACTATGTATCTGATAAAGATCAGCGCGTCCGCGGAGCGGGATTGAAATAGCCATGCATGAAAAACGTAAAACAATATTCATGCCGGTAGCCTGGGCGTGTCAATTTCACAGCGACGGCCATCATTCTTCCCAGCACCTATCACAAATCAAGCGAACAAACTGTACTGTCCTCAGTGAAAGGAATAACAGAGCTCGGCGACGTAAAGCGCTAGATCAAATGTCACGCGATTATTTTTGTATTGCCCGGCCATAAAGAATACACGAGACACGGGCCCGGCGCGGATGATCGGGACAGATTTTTCGCCCTGGCAACCGAAGCTGCGGATACGGAAGGGACGGGCGAAGTCAGACGGATCGAACGATGATCTCCACGATAACCCAGTGACACCGCTTTCTTCGCGAGTCAGTCCTTCGGACCATTGTCGAGTTATACGTAAGCATGACGGAATTTATGGGCCATATCGGGCGCCCCGGGCGCGTATCAGATTCGGCGGAAGGTTTCGCGGAACTCGAGGCGGAAAAATGATCGGCGCTGCCATTCCTCTTCGGCCGTTAATTCGACGGCACATTTCACCCGGCACAATATCGCTTAACCCGCCGCCGAAGAGGGCGTGCACTCGCACGCTGCCTCCTCGCTCGAGTTCTCATCGGCGAGAGCACGCGCGCGCGCGTGCGCGAGGCAAATAATAGTTTCTCGCGTTCGAAGTTGGAACGGTCCGTTAGAGGCGAGTGTGTACCTGGTTTAAGTGCTCCTCGCTGTCGAGTTTCCTTCCGTTTCCGTTTTCAGCTCGCGCTCGTTCGCCGCGGGTACATTTCGCGCTCGAGCGCAACCGCAACGCCGAGAGCCCGCCCGAGCGTCTTTGACGAGGATGACGATATCTAGGGTGGAAGTTCATCGCGGTCGACCGTGTGGGGTTGCGAAGCGGTGCCTTAATGCGTTCTAAGTCGGAGTCTATGCACGTATGGTAGTTCGACGTTCGACGGTTCTTCCAGCTAGTCAGAATGTCGTTACGGATTCCACTTAAGCGAGAGTTATATAACGGAGTTAAATAATGGAATTACCGGCACTGCCTGCTGCCTGCCAGGCTGGCTGCCAGCCTGCCTGCTTCGCCTGCCTGCTTCGCCTGCTAGCCTGTCTGCCTGCCTCCTCCGTAGACTATAATCGACGATACACTGACACAGAATTCAAAAGCCGCGCTATATTCGGTCTTAATGTATGTCCCGCGTTAATGTGGATATAAACCGTCATACCGAGAGTAAACGTCGCGCAGCACTCATTTTAGTAATCCCCGTCCGGGGCGAGATTGCTCAAATGAGTGCGCGCTGGAACGCTCCCGCGAATCTCAGGGGCATAATGACGTCAGGGAAACCGGTGCGACGGGGGGCGAAAGTTGTTGAAAATTTCGGATGCCCGCATTATCCGCGCTCCACAGTCGAAAGACGATCAACGATCGGGTCTCAGCAAAGGTTAAATTTGTTCTTCCGATTACTCGGCTCGCTCGAACAATGGCTCGGTCGGATCACATACGTCGCGAAGTACGCAATGCCTCTGAAATAATGTCAACTGCTTCGCAAGAGGCGTTCGAAATCGGCGAAGCGCAACATAATGCCCAAGGTCTGCGCTGGGGTCTATGTACGATGATGGTCGAGGTCCCCAGGCACTTCTCCTTCGGCAGAACAGCACGCTACAGGATTGGCGCAAATAATAGACTCGTCTTTCGTCGTATTCATTGTTCTCTCGCTGCGCTCGTACGCGCGTTGCGCACACGGTCGCGTTCAACAATTTTCTATGTACGTACGTGATGCAGGATACAGTGTGCAATCACGTCACACTCTCTCCTTGGCTCATTCTCTTTCTCTATGCCGGCGCGTTTCCCTTTCGCATGCTCTGTCGGCAGATACCAGATGGATAGGATAAATGGCAGCGCTTTCGAGTACGACACATTTTCATCGTCGCGAACCGGTTGTAAATTGAAATGACTCGGCGGCCCGTGAGTTATGTTCTGACGTCGAGGAGCCCTTTTTCTTCGCGCTACGTTGACCAACTTGCGCGCCGCGCTCGATTATCATGTAAATGATCGATTGCGCTGACGTAACCGCGACAGTCCATAAATCGCATCCGAAGAAAGCGTTGTGAATTATTGTATAACCGTGCAGCCTGATAGATTTGTCTTCATCGCCATTCAGACCCCGGTAAACTGGCCATTGAAGGAGTTTGATTCATATATTTTCCCCCGTGCATTGAGAGAATCTCAGGCTTGACGATTTGTACCGTTGATGGTGGACGTTCGATTCACTCGAGTGCGATTTTTCGAAAACTGATATCGTACAATTCCATACGAGTGCTTTTTACGAGGCTTGACGTCGAGCGTCCAATCTCTGTCAGCTTTCATGGCAATAATTTATTCGAACGACGGACACTGATAGACGTTAAGAATCGCGTTACTAAGAACAGCACTTATTCGGAGACCCTCGTAGATGTGTCGCGGCATGCAGGTGCACATCCTGGGACATGCGTGTAAGAATTATCGGACAGTACATACTACGTGAATTTAAATAAACGCAGCCATCGCGGCTAACAATATTCTACTGCGTCATATCTATCCTCATGGCGGCGTATCGCATTGCATGAGTCGACTCATTGACCGATGATCCCTCGCATCTGGTAATTGCATCCTGCTCCGCTTTTCCGTTTGTCACACGTGGGATACGCGACTGCCACAACAAAGTGCCTTTCATTAAAGTGGAGCTGCACTAGCCTTTTCAACGGGCATCTCTCCTCTATCTATCCACCTGTCCAGCTCGCACACCCTCCTCCTTCCCTCGCTCTCTTTCCCGCTCGCACGCTGCCTCTCTCTCTCTCTCTCTCGCCATACACGGCGCTCTTTCTTCATCACGCACCCTGCTCGGTCTCTATCCTCTCTCGGTCGCTTCCTTCCACTTCTGTCCCTCTATGAAGGGAGCTCGCTTGATGGACGCAATGTCGGCTCGCCCCGGGGCTAGCCATTAACAGCGCGTATCCTTTAGCAGGACGGTTAGCTGGCCAGGATGACCCGCGCAGCGTAACGCTCTGCCGAGGGAAGACGTGTGTGCGTGAGCACGTATCTTGCCAGTTGAAGGTCTCCGCTGCTGGATATGCTGCTGGATATCGGAACGATCGTGAGCATCGTTCGCGGGGCAAATGCGTTGCGCAAACGACGCTGCTCGTTGCGTGGGCAGAACGTTGACGCGTCCCTGCTTTACGAGCGAGTGGCGAGTGCGTGCAAACTTCTCTGCTACTTCTTCACGGCTGCTGCACTGGCAGCAGCAGCAGCAGCAGCGGCAGCAGCTGTAGCAGTGGCACAGACACTGGCAATTTCTCCGGAGGTAGTCAAGTCGAATTCCGCGAAGTCCTTATACTTACGTGCGGCCTCCTCTTCCAGGGAATTAAATTTCGCATTCACCGGGGGACCTGCGATTCGCGTCTCAGATTATCCGACGCACTTACAGCGCACGCTAGCATTCGCGGAATTGAGAGCATTCGGGGCGTTATAATTCGCCGAAATTTGTTTATCGCATCGCCCCCGCATTCGCCGACTGTTTTGTTGTGATAATCGCGAGATTCGGTATTCAAATAAATGGCATCATATTAAACGATCGCCGATAATCCTGCATATTTTGAATTGGACGGTATAATATGGCCGTCGACGAGATTCGCACGCATTTGGGCCGGGCTCGATTTACCGCGAGAATGTACAGATTTGATCCGCATTGTGACGGTATTGCGTAACTTGCGCGGAGTTTCGACCGTGAAGCCGTAATAACATGATTTTGTAACTTCCAGTTGTTCGTTTAGCGGCCAGACGACAAAACTATTATTTTACAGTGGCCATGCGTGCCAATGACGTACGCCTCTACGCCGACTCTTGCCTCGGAACACTATCGCTTTAACGCGCAGGAAGCGGAGTGAACCGACGGTCGAAGCAGGATCGAAACTCGCGCAGTCGGCCAATATTTGAGCTAGTCTTGTTACGGGAGAACACTTCTCCGCGAAACACAAAGGAAAAGGAAATAGCTATCTCGGAGCTTATATCCGAGCGCGAAAACCGCCTCGCGGTTACGAATGCACCCTTGTTTATGGTCCATTGACGGTGATGGCTTGGCCATGGCGTGGCTCAGCGATTGCTGCAGCGGTGAACTTACCACCAAAGCTTCTTCGGCTGACTGGCCGCCGCCGGTACAAAAATAGCTGTAAATTAGGCGTCCCGACGTTTACGTTGCGGTCAGGCTTTACGCGCTGGCCTACACTGTTCTAACGTGAGAATGTGGAACGCGTACGTGCACGCACTCGTGCGCAGGTCGGCGCACGGGGATGCACCAGACGTTTCGCCCGCTGTGCAAACAGGCACTCGCTCTCGTTCCATCGTGAGAATGAACATTTCTTGTCAATAAGTTACGCCAATACGGTACATCCGATCCCCCGCTGAAATAGACGTCGGAGCGCAATGAAATATGCGCGCGGTATTTGAATACGTTCGAATTACCGGCGTCTTTGCACGCCGTAATTACTCCGTTCTCGGTGAAAAATTTCATATCAGGGCGGTTTGTCGTCTCAGTAACGCATTTCACAGGGAACGCTGCACTGTGTAATGTCGAGAGACAACGATCGACTAATGAGATTCCGCCTTATAAAAGAGCCCGGCAACAAAGGTCAGCCCGCGTCTCGGTATCAAGGAAAAGATGCCGGGCGAGTCAAAAGAGAAATACGAGAAGAAGATGAAAAAGGAGAGAGAGAACGAGAGGGGGGAGAAATCTCTCGAAGGGATTCAGGTCAAGCGCGATGATGGCCCTCCAGAGGTCGGATAATAATTCCCGACCAGACCCAACATCAATCGAGCCTTAACGATGCGGAAGTGCACGGGCCCAGTTGAAACGGAACGTTATAGGTACGTGACCCACAGCTCGCAGAAGTAGCCGTGCGCGAAAAGAACTATCGACATACGCGCGGTCGAAAGAGAAAAATTGCAAATCACAAGATGAAACAAATTAAATTCAGCACTGTAGCATTTTATTCATTTCGACACTCTACTGCATCCCGGAACTTCAGTCTCACCTTAGACGCACGTACGTATGCGTATCGCATGTCAATGCGGATTCAGTGCAATGGCAAATGACGAGCTCGATATATCCGCACGAAGAGAAGAAAAGAGAGAAGCGATCGAGTAGTACATAGTAGAAGACGCGGAAGCCGAGTTGGAAGAAGCAGGGAAGCAGACATGAGGCGCGGAATAAGACCGAGGGGAGAATAGAGGGATAGAGCGGCGTGGTGGGAAGGCGAGGGCGAGGGGAGTGGATGCGGGGGCCGTTTCTGCGTCTAGACGTAGGTCCGTATTCGCTCTACCGTGAATCGAATAAATGGCCTCAGCCCTCCTCATCCACCGTCGTCTTCTACTCGACTTTCCGCCATGGCAATAGCTTTCCGTCGCCGCGATGCGATTAACCTTGAGGACTTCCTATCCTCCTCCGTCTCTCGATGCCAGTCGGGCAGGTATGCTCGAGTTACGTGGATTACCTCTACGTTCAATCTACGTTCGAGCGTCGAGGCCAGAACGATGGGCGTCGACACGCCCGTTCGCTCTCCCCCGAGAGATCTCCGGATATTTTAATGCGATCCGCCACGCGCTCGCTGCTAAAGGAAGCGCGAAATCCGTGAATCGGCACTCGCATCAGCGTTTAAGGACGATCCAGCTGCCTTCGCCTCTCTCATGTGGCGAGTACGTCAGATACGCGTGCAAGAAGAAAGAAAGCTCTCCGCCGACTTGCTTACGGTGAAACGTTCGGCGTGGCTACACTGGCAAAGTTCAAATCTTTTCATCCGCGGTGAGAAATTATATAAAGATATATGGAGAAGATATGAAAATGTGTATTCATCGAATAAAGCACGATCGATTTCATTCGGAAATCAAGAAAAACTGATAGCAACGCAGGTTCCCAGCCGACAATTTCGTGGAAACCCGTAATCTGGATTAAAGCATGACAAAAAGAGCAGGAAGCTTAAAAGTTTCCGACTGTGATGACCGAGGCAGATCGCGTCGTTAATGATTCGACCGTAATAATTGCCATGTCGATTGTTAATCGACGTCCCCTCTCACTCCGACGCGATGGTCGGCGAAACCGTCGGACAATTTAAATTAATCGATAAATCATGCCAGATAAATCAAGCGTCCCAGCTCGCCTGGCGCTCAGGCGGAATTTATCAAGCCAAGCCGGACAACGACGAACGCAGTATGCTACGAGGATTGATTCGAGAGCATAAATCCGATCGTCACGCCGGGAGAACTAAAAAAAATGGAGAAGCTCGCTGCGATTCCAGCATTCTCGATCGGCAACTCAGGGTCGGTTATCCGCAGGAGACCGATCAGTGCTCAGAACTCCTTTCCTCGTTGGCACATCTCCGATTTCTCGAAAACGACGATACGCGGGGCATTCGTATCGCGATCGACACGTTAGTTCGGAACCACCGACGATAAATTAATTAATAATGCCGGACCGATAACGTCTTAATTGCCATGCTCCCTGGGTCGCTGTCGTCGTCGCTGCGTTGCAAGCGTTTAATTAAATTAGCAATTAAAATGCCCTCTCGCGCGCTGCCCACACTTCTCTCGCTGATTCGTTCCGTTTTCATCTCATTCGACTCGTCCTCGTTTCGGCTCGCGACGCGGTCTCTACTCGCCCAATGCGCCTAAGCGCACTGTTTGAAGGCAATTCGAAGCGGATTTCGCACGCCGCTTAGCCGGAACGAGACGAGCTTCGTTTCGGGTTCGATGAGATTAGCATTTAAAATCTCGCAGTTTTGAAAATGCGTGGATATTGTCCGGATTAGTTCTTACCCGCAGAAACGGTCCGACACGTTTTTGATTTTGGCATCGCGCTCTCCGCTAACGGCAGAAACGAAAATAAAGTCCTGATATTTACAACGGCGATGCAGCGGCTGATAGGGATGGTCATTCGTAGCAAGAGCAATCTAGCACTTTAACACCAGCCGAATTAAAGGCAGCACGCGATCGGGTCGTTTAAAAGCGTGGCACAAAAATAGTGGTGCCGCTTCTCGCAAAGGTTGAGCCTAATCCTCGCGTTCCTTAATTATTTCGTATTCACGGGACAGAGCGCTTTAAAATAAAGCGACGCTGAATATGGATGCTCGCCCGTACTTCGGGACAGTCCATTTGAGTTACAGAGGGAATTGAGGAGAGAGGGGAAGAGCGCACGGGTGCATGATGTCGCGTCGGATTTTAATCCGCGGACGGCGTTCGATCTCCGCGCTTGAAACGAATCAACCAGATATGCGAATATTATCCGGTTACCGCGAATCAATTCGCCCCGCGGCTATACGCACGTTGCCGCCGTTGCTTTTGCTCCCCCCCCCCTCTCCCCGACCCTCATTCCGCCCATGCTTCCATCAATCCTTCGACGCTCTTTTTTTAAATCCCTTCCGCATTTTTCTACCCCCCGACGCTCTTCGTGCATGGCCGTACGGCTTGATTTCGCAATAATGAAATCTGCGACGAGTGACGAGAATTTGTTTAACAGAAAACTCGTGACAGCACGGTCGACCGGGGTGAAATCGAGGATTAACCGTCCGTCGTTCGATAGACAGTTTGCGTGCGGAGCGAGCGGAATAATGCCGAGTCCATTGGCCAGTTGTTCACTTCAGACACCCACGTGTAACGTGGAAATTATACGTGCTCGAGGAATTTAATGGAGTCCTCGACAGGCCCGCGCTCCGGCCTGTCATGCGTAATTCGATCGCTATCTTGGATAGCAGCTAATAATTTTTCGACTTCTATCAGATACCGTGCACGATGCGCGTAACACGATTAAAGTTCGATTAAATTTTTAAATCTCGATTCGAATCGCGTTCGTCTCAATTACCTGAACTACCGACTGAATTTTCAAAAGCATGTTAATCAGCTGAAGGTTATCGCTGCTTGTACCATTGCATTCAGGAATTTGACGTATTTGACGTAAAGCGTGTAATAGCGAAGTTCTACATTGAAGAATAGCAGCGTTGAATGCATTATAAGTAACGAAAATAATTATTCCGACCAACAATCCGCGGCCATTCACCACCCGATAGCGATCGTGCAGCGAAACCATTCAGGTGTCCGTCAACATCGTTTCATTTCGCATTACAATTACAGCGGGCTGAATCGAATTTAATTAGTTAGTCCGCAATTTTCTTCCCCGTTCTTTCGACGGGCGCGCATTTTACGTCTGCCATTATTTGCCGGGAGCACGACTTAGCATCCACTTTAAATTATCATTCGTTCGGGGCGCAGGATAATAACAATGTTTGGCTTGGTGTATTGTCCGGATTACGGTTAAATTTCGAAAGAGCGATGGGAGCGTGCGATGTGCACATGGCGTGTATACGGACGAATTAACGCGATTCCGTCACTTACCGCGAGTGCAAAAGAGCGCGTCAGTTTAATTATTGGACGAAGGGCGACGCCATTGTTCCCGGCAGTTCGCATCCCGGTTTTGTGCGTTTAAATCCCGCTCGTATCGATCTTTCAAACGATTTCAATGCCCTCCCCACGTTCAATGTGCCCGGTGTGAATGGCGCCCGGTGACGTTTGTTCAAAGTGACTTGTTTACGATTTTTGTTTTCACTAATTATTCGATTGTTTTTAACGGCCGCCTCGTTTTGAGCATTATTTGTTATCTCCCCGGCCGCTCTTACAATATGGAACGTTAAACCGTTTCGCATGAAACGTTTCGCAGTGTCCGGACACTGACGGATCGCAATTATTTTCTATTCAAGCGATTTCGCGATAAAATATACTTTAACGCCGTGGGGTGGGGGGGGGGGGGGGCGATAAAATTATAACGTCGGACGAATGTTGCACGAGAGAAAGAGAGAGTGAGAGATAATCCACGTGAGCACGCGTGCAATCAATTGCCTTAAATTATACGGTTCCCAGCCGTGTGACCGCGTCTATGCACGTCAAACGCATATGAACGTACCTTCCAAAGATATTTCGCAATAATGACGTTTCAGGAATTTGCTTTTCCTACGCTTATTGTGACGCACCGGTTGCGCAACGTCATTAAAACTGCGCGTTACGACAGATTTCCTTTCAGGCCACTTCGCCGAACGCAGATTCGTCTGCGGATCGCGTCCGATCGGAACGTGGAAGCGAGGATCGCGTCGATTCCAGAAAGTGACGAACCCTGTAAGGCCACGTCGACGCGGCAGAATGCTTTATTACGTCCTGCGGTTTTATGAAAATTTTGAATGAGAAAGAACACTCCCTGAGATTGCGTGCGCACGTACATACTTCGAGCGGCGAATCGTACCGCGGGCAGGATGCAATCTATATACGATTTCTGCGTTGTTATTATGCATTACGTGAGTAATGGTATTACGGCGAGGAGGTGATGCCATGGGGACGAGGTTTGTTTGTCCGTATCACTGCACATGCTGACGTAACGCCGCCATGCAACCGACGAGGAAAACTCTAGTCTTTATTCCACCGCTAGTCTCAATTTCTTCGTTCGATCGAACTTTGTTCGATATTCATTCGCGATATGATTATTCCGCGGATGCGCAGCGGATAATAAGCTTCTGTCACGAAGGGACGGAAGATCCGCGGATATCCCGGCAAAATATAATTCCCCGAACGATATCCTTTCCGATGCAACGAGTAAATTACCTTTGCCCGAATGGTCTTAGACTCAGCTTTGATTAACGGCTACATTTTCTATTTTAACCTGATACCAATTGCGTAATGCACGCTTGTTACGCGCTCCTTATTTAGCAGCTGTTTACATACATCCGCACCGATAATGTCTTCCGAGAACTCGCTGTTACAATGTCGCTGCCTCGTATTAAATATTCACCGACGCACTCGCGCACTAGCGGATCCGAAGAAAACCTGGAACAAGGTAGCTGATTGTGGCTCAGCGAGACGGGACGTACATGATTACTTGTAATAGCCGCGCTTATCATACGATCTCAACGGGCCATCGCGGCTAATTTAATATAACATTTTACTTAATTTGCCGCTATCGTGATCCATCGCCGGATAACGACCGGCAGCCAACAAAAGCCTAATGAAACATCATGAGCGGCCAGCACGAAAATCGCGTCCGTATCGTGCTCCAACGATGCGGCTGCCTGATTGACAAGAATTTGCGAAACACCCTGTAGCTATATCCGCTCTTTTTCTCGCGCATTATTTACAATCCGTCGCGGGGCCGGACAAAGACGAAGCTGGACGAGGAGGACGACGGCGGAGTTGCGCAAAATGGGCAGGGGCCCAGGCCGGGCCCACGCCGGGCCCAGGCCGGGACCAGGCCGGGACCACTCGCGGAGCGGAACATTTTTTCTCGACGGTAATTGGTGTTCGGGCCTCATTGTGTAACTGGTATCGCCGTGTACTCGCCGCAATATCGGTACGTACGATCTCGAGACGGTTGCGGGCCCCGAACGGTTCACTCCCTATGACGCTCGTCCGGCATCGAGATAAGCCGTATACCTCCTACCTCAGCTATCGTCCCGTACCTCAGCCCCTATATATCCTCTCCTCCTTCTCTGTCCCCGTCGACTACGCTCCTTCGCCATCTTCTCCCCTCGCGTAGCCGCGACCGGCCTCTTCGAGGAAGCCTCGTCACGGGTCGCTCTTTCGGTCAGATCATTTTGTAGTTCCCTACGCAGCGTAGGTTATGCCTCGCGAGGTACCGTCGGAGGCGAGCGAAACTTTCAGTAAATACCTCCGATGGTATTTATGAAGTTGGCAGCCCCGACACGGCCGGCCCACTCATTATTGCTAACGCGCGCTCATTGTTACTGTCAACCGTAAAGTACGGACGCTTAATATTTTCAACGAATCTGTTGTTCAGCGTGGAATGCGAGGCACTCCGGGAGGGGGGAGGGGGAAGGGGGAGCGGGCGCGTTCGAGGCGTCTGGCTTGAGACGTCTTTTGGCACACGAGGAAAGGAGAGGCCGCTTTCACCGTACGTTTATTTAAGATAGTTCGTACGTAATCTGTCGGCGGCGCGGAGCGGGCGAGTTTCTTGTAACTGCGGGTCGCGTGAGTGATTGTTACAAAAACTAGTCGGTTCTCTCTCGCTCGAGGCCGAGGACGTGGCCTCCACCTCTTGTTAAGAGATGAGCTCTCTCCACCTTACTTCTCGTACTCCGTACACGATGCATTCTGAAGTTAAACGCCTCTTCGTTCCTCTGCACCGCTATACTAGCATTACTTACCGTGCAATATTTTAAGATGTCGCACGCGTGATACTTTTACGAAATTAATATTTCCTCGATATATGAAGCGCATATTCGAACGTAAATCGGAGCCAGAATTTGAGGATGTCCGCGTTGCTCGCGATTCGCTGACGCGGCCATGAGCGAAAAGTAGCTATCATCCAATAGCGGATGACGTGGCGTTTATTATATTAAAGGGATATTTATCTTCCGAATGTGAGCAGCGTGAATTTGAAATCCGATCAAGAGTAACGTGCCAGTACACAGCGCATAATTAACGTCATGCTCAGTAACATCGTTCGCCGATGATGTATCAATCGTATGTATGACACATCGCTCAATAGACTGCAATTGCTCTTATACGCCGCTGCGTTTGACACAATACGTGTATACGTCACGGAGAATGAAAATGAACCGCAATCACCGCACTCTGCGCGCCCGTTGTTTTCCTCCCGCCGCGTCGATAAAAGAATTGACGAAAAATGCGCGTCACGCTTTCAAGAGGAAAAAGAAGCTGGACGTCTTTGTCACGACGTCGAGTGTCGTTTGCGTACACGCGCCGTTGGTTACACAACCGAACCGCATAATTGAAGTATGCGTCGCGCGTTTAACACATTCGCAGTCGTCTCTGTCCGATGCACGCTCGGCACATGATGCAGAAAATTCCATTTTAAAACTTACCGCCTCCCAAGATAGCCTTTAAGAACGCAACAATGCGACGTATGCAAATGTCGGTGAAATAACGTTTAGAGGCTTGATTGGATATTGATTGACTTTCGAGTTAGAAAAGAAGAAACGTTAACTGTCGCCACCGTCGCCTCCCTCCCCCCTCTGTCCCTGGTCGACGGTTGAGCGCTAGCGAGGAAAATTTCAGTATCGTTGGCGATTCAGTATTGATCGGCTTGATGGACAAACGTCGATAGTTTCGCCATCGACGGGCGCTCGCGTTGATAGTAGACGTCGTTTCGTTGCGCCGAGGCTGGACTGTCGATTGTCGTCGAAACAATCGACAGTTTATTTAATCGGCAGTTGCACAGTCGTAGTTTCGCAAGTCGCGGGACAGACGCCCCATTGAAACTCCCGGCGCGCAGTCCGTAGCGCGTCTCGCCGTCATTTTAATTATTTCATAAAAGGGGGTCGCGGACCAAAGACTCTCTTACGATCTTACTTCGGGCGCGAGTGTCGAAATAATGTCCGCCCGATCGATCCGGCGTCCGGGCCGCAGACTGATCCGGCGAGCACGTAAAACGGACGATGAAAAAAAACATGAATGGGCCGGATGAAAGATTCAGGCGCACGGAGAGCTCAGGCTCGTTAGGGGTTTAAATGATAAAGGCGTCAAAGGACGATAACGCTAAGCGCACGAAATAGACTGACAAATGCGCGGTCAAAGAGAGCGAAGGAAGAGAAAGCGGAGGGCGGAGAAGAAAGAGCGGCGATTTCTTCGTGGAGAGCCGGGCAATTCCTCGAATCATTAAGCGGCGGCGAGGCCGGAGAGTACGGTGCCGCGGAGAGTACGGTGCCGGAGATCGGCCGCGGAGGCCGGCCGTTATGACCGGCTGATTGCGAGCGGTGGACACTCTTCAAACAGTTGGCACCAGCGCGTAATTATCATAAATCATTTCTTCCCCGTCGCTCGTCGTGCGACGGACGTTACTCCGTAAGTGTCTCTTGAACGGACCCTCTGCCAGATCGTGCCTCGCCACGTCCCCCGCGCGACCGTCGACATCAGCGCCGAGACAAAGTTCCATTCGAATGCGATTCCGGCCTGTCGCTGGCCGCGTGCGGTTCCGGGCGGCAACTCTCATCAATGCGCCGTCGTAAATTTTCCCGAATTTTTACACATCCGCGAGCGCCAACCTCCTTGTCTCCCGAGCTCGTCCCCTTGCGCACCCGTCAAAGGAAGGAAGCAATTTCCGCGTCCATAAAGCAGCTGATACGTTGCGGCCCGACGAGGCGGCTAACTGACGCACCGTTGCATGCCCGTGATTGCCGCAAAGTATCCGCGCACGTATCACATGAGGCTGCCCCGCCGCCGAACCGTTAGCTTTCGATAAAATCGAGAATGGAAGAAAAGAAGGAGGGAAAAGCCGCTCGGGCACGGCGCGATAATCTCGCGGCTTTCGTCGGGCAGCATCGTAATCTCGGTGCCACCCCCCCATAGCATTTTGAGCGGTCACGCGAAGGCGGCCGACGTCCTGAAAGAGAGTCGAACCCGTCCTCCTCCTCTTCCTCCTCGGCGGCGCGCGATTTTATGTCGACGACCGGCTGCCTGCAGTGGCCCGCTACTCTCAATGCGGCGCGATAAATTTCGCTGAATTAATTCGCCTTTTGTGCGCCTTCTCCCCCGCCGGTGGCTCGCTCTCGTAAAATCGTACGATTAATGGCCACCCGCCGTATACCGGGTGTCCGAAAGGCGCTCGCCCGCACGAATTCATCGTTGGGCGCGGGCGTTCGCGCGGCCAGCCAGAATAAACAGAACGCGCTTGAATTACATCGAATCGGGTTACAATGGGCTTGCAGCGGCACGTCGTTATTTAAAACATTTTCGAATTGCCGAGACCTTGACCACGATGTATGGGGAATTCGCCCCAGTGTTTTATGACGGGCGGCGCGCGCGCGCTCGCCGGTGCCTGGGGGGGCGCACTAAGAGACGATTCAACGGGATTTCTATAAACACGGCTCCGGGTAGCGAGATAAAGCCGGCGGGAGAGTAATGGGAGCAGCGAGACGTTTAAATGCGAAGCGCGACGTGAAAACTAGTTGCTTCCTCTTTTTCCGAGATCTCTCACCTACTACGTCTTCGTGATTCTCCTGTAATTTCGTTACACCGCTTCATTTCATTAGCCTCGCACTCTCGGCGCGTCTGCCTCCTAGTTCTCTTGATATATATTATTTATTAGCGGCGTAGAACCCGAGCTCCTGACATTGATCTTGGGGGGGAGAGCGACGGGAGAGCTTCTCACTTCCGGCGAGAATCGAAATGCAATGTAACTGACATCGGCGCGCTATCGAAGTTGAGACCATGCATCATGAGGAATGAATGGGACGAGATAAATTAATCGCAAGATTGTCTACGGTGCTTGCGACGAGCAGGTTATATGGATTGGGCATAAATGTAATTACGCGCACCGGTAGCGAGCTAGTTGGATCTACTAGCTCGGAGCCGCGACGTATCAGGAGGAATCATTGATCAAAGGGATGAATTGAAACGCAAGATTACGCGTCTACGACGTGCCGCGCGGCCGTTCAAACGTCGTGACATGCGCGCGTACCGATAATTGTGTACGTCAGCGTCACACGTATGACCGGAAGAATTCACGGACCATCAGGTCCAATTTCGATACAACTCCGAGAGCGAAGAACCGGACGCAACGGGCAAAAAAATCTCATAGCAATGCGGAAAATTGCCGAAACGTGTAGCATTTTTGAAAGTTACCCTACAATATTCACGGGAAATGGGACAGGGTACGTAGGAAAGTTTTACCTTTCTCTACTAATTACGAAGCCAGACAGCGGCAGTAGCGAATAACTGCCACAAACAGTAAGGTCGTAACGAGTAACTTTAACGCAACGAAACTCGTCTAATTTAATTCGAAGAGCGCGTTGTCCAGCCGGCCATCCCCTATTGCGCGCATCAAAATGGGGACGTTTATTGTGTTTTCGGTGGATTTCAATTATCCGCGGTCGATATCGTCGAAATGGGAAGCGGGCGAGAGATCGCAGCCTCCCGGCCAGCCGGGATTGATCGAGACGGAGACGATCGTCGGGGATAGTCGAGTAATTGCTTGGAAACGGCGCGTCAACAGACGCGTGATTGGCATGCCTGTCTCCCGCCTAACTTACGCGTCCAGGTCTTTGACTGTTAACCCACGTGGAGACCTCGCGCTGGTCGTTCCCTCGGGTCGTGTTTCACAGTCGGTGAGTTAGAGAAAACACAGGCCCCACAGCTCCCAACGTTTTCCAACGTTTCACGGCCAGTGACAGACAGCTACGAGTGTTTTGCCCTCGCTACCTCCCTCCGCCCTCCCATCTCATCCCCATTATCTATCGTCAAACTAGAGCCTCGCCCGGTATGGTTTAACGATTTATTCGAAGTGTGCGACCCTGTGTTTTCAAAGACTCCGCCATAGGCTCCTATTTCATTCTACTCTCTCCACCGTCTCGGCTCCCGGATGGCAGTAGCCTAAAGCACGCTCGTATATCGTGGGGACGAAAGCATTTTCGTGAAAAAATATCGTGTTTTTCTTTTCTCGCTTCCACCTGCGCTCCTCGGTATTTTTTTCAGCCTCAAACGAGTCGTACGTTCCTCAGCGAGACTCAATTTCGACTCTGCCAACGGAAAAAAAGAGTATGCCTTCTTTTTTGTCCGAAACAAAAAAATTTCAATGCTCGACTTTATCCTCTAACAACCGCGGAAACGTTTTTCCCACCCGGTTAGGATAACCGACGTCAGGTGGCTATTTCGTTGTGGGAGCCTAATTGTTTATTATAATAAGAACGTGGCTGTCATCGGAGCGCCTCGATTTTCCCATTTCCGCCCGCTCGGCTATCATGACCGCGCAGGACGCGCGGAGATGCAGGAAATCCGAGCGCATTGATACGCGCTGACGCATCGACACACACACAGGCAGTCCATTGTACGTGTGCAGGTGCAGAAAGTACGCCACCCGCTCGCGACTGCGTCGTATTCAATCGTTCCGTAGGCTCGCATGACCGGCCAACTCCCGACTGTCCCTGCATTTTTATGACACCCCAGGCAAAGGGTCCGACGCTGCCTTGTAATTCACGAATAAAGTCGAGTGTGAGACGAAATGTGGGCGCTGTTTTATATCCCTCCCGCCAGTATATACCGCCACTGTCTGACGCTCGCATGGAATAGACGTTGGCGCGCGCTGTTGTTTCGACCTCTCAATTGAGGGACGGCAAAATTTATAGACCTTTTCCGCAGGCGGATTATGCGGTCGCGGCGCGTGGAGAAAACAGGATTTCGCGCAAGTAGGGCCCATAGGCAGTGCGCAATAATTGATAATTACCGACGAGCAACCGCCCCGTGTAATTAAAATAAATTAATAACAAGCGTGAAATAAGGCGAAACGCGCACCCTGCAGGAAAGCGTCGTTACAGGCGGAGGTTGTTAAAGCCAAATATGGACTGAGGGAAGAGAATGCGGGTGAGAAGGAGCGGCGGGAGGGGGAGGGCGGAAGAAAGAGGAACTGAAAAGAGAAGGAAAACCTCCTCAGGAAGGCGCATCGGGAGAGGAAAGAGAAATAAGACTAGGGATGAAAAGAAAGGACGAAGAAAGAGAAAAGTAAAAGATAAGATACATGGATGAGCAGGGGGGAGGAAGCGAGAGAGGAAGAGTGAGAGGGAGAGGAGGGATACGTTTCAGAAGCGAAATCGGAAGCTCGTTCGTGCGGTGAAAACTTGTGGCTCGTTCCGTGAAAGATTTCGAGCTCAGGGTTTTACGCCGGGGACGCCCAGGCAAGGCGATACGATTTAATTAAAGGCCTCCCCACCCTTCTGACCCCTCTCGACCACCGACCGACTCTCCCTCTTGGACGGTTAACGAATCTAATTTTTACTCGGATTTTAGATTACGATGGGGATTCATCCAGATTCGATCTTATAATTTGGTTTCTCCCGAGAACGCGGCTTAACCGGGTGGTCGGAGGGTGGAAAGGCAGGGGACATTTCACTCGTTAATTCCAATCTGTTTAGACCGCAGACAATTTTTATCCCCGGCATGCAGCACGAATCCTTAAAAATTTGCTTAGCTACTTTCGAGTATTACTTGAATTCTCGAGATATACGCCCCGGTTTCGAAATTGTGGATCCCTTGAGAATATCTTGCGCACTCGTAGCGAGGATCCGAGCGGTACAGAAAAAGCACCATTACAGAAAAGCAACATTTATTTGATTCATACGAGACGCGCGAACTTTCATAATTCCACCCCCTCGCTCGATTATTTCAACACAGTCTGAGAAGATAGCATCGGCGAGTCTTTATCATGTGTTAATTAAAGTTGTACATATAGCTGCAGGAAATACGAGGAGCGGGATATAAAAAGTACTTCTTTATGTGACAGTCAATGTATTAATGCGTTAGTACGCGTTAATGCGGATTATGCGATGAGCCGGGCTTGAAAAACTTCGAGGCAGTGGCGCGCATTAATGGCGGAATTTGTATAATATCTCGTCTGGACGGTCGGTGTTGCGCCCGGCGATATTAATGGGATGCCAACTAGTTTCGAGCGTTAAAACTCGTGATAACATCAGCAGGCCATGATGCATATTTTCCCAAATGTAGGTCGCGTCGTGTTAAAGTATGCAAAGCCTCATCGCGCGGGCAGAGAGTGGGCCGTTTCGAAAGTTTACAGAATGCAAAGCACACTCGTGTGCTCTGTACCGAAAACAACAGCACTGGCTCGCCAGTCGGCAAAAAACAGTGCAAAACCGACAATGTAATTTTACGACGTCGAGTGCAGCGGGGTCACCCGCGATGGGGATTAATTTATGAGTCGTTTGGTATTAGGTTGCTCCTGGTTCAATTCGGAGTTGCTCTTTTGCCGGTCATCCGTCTCATATGCTTTTACGGTTCCCATGCTCTTGAGGGGCAAACATTTTTTAATGACGTCCTTCAGCGAAGAAACGCCCTCCCCCGTATCTGTCTTCCCACAGGCAAATAATTGCACAGCGTTTAGCGTCGCGAGAGTCACGATTCGCGGAATGTATCTAGCGCAAGACAAGTAGAGCCGAATCTCGCCCAATTGCTCCTCGTTCGATCAAGCGGCGGCTGAAGGTATCTCTCATTCGTTCAGCGAGTTCGCGCATCCGGCCCCCGACCACCGTCGTCACTGAAGTTTCTGCTGCTCGTCCCGAAATCGGTCCGTCGAGGCGTGCGGACGATGTGGCATTGGACGGCTGCGGTTCGCAAGCGCGTCAACTAATTAACCAACAAATTAGTAACATTTTGCTGCTGCGCCGTACTCCGAGAGTGCCCGACTGCGCCTGTTCTATCGCCTCCCGCATTACGTAGATTTTAGACGCAGTTTCCATACTTCGGCGGCTTATCGGGAAATTCAAGTCCGCAATGGTTCACTGACACTGACCAATGACCTCATTCTGCGCCACGGTAATATACACCCAATTCGTAAACTTCCGCGACGTCTCGAAACACATTTGGAGAAGGTTCGTAGAACGATTATGAAGAATCGACTACTGCCACGTATCGCTACGCGATTCGTACGACAACAGATAGCGAGCCGCTGTAATCTGGCTTAATGTTTCAGAAGGGCACTTGACATTTTTGCCGCCTTTCGGCAAACGGCAGGGCCCCGTTTAAACTCTAACTCTGCCGACGCGAGAGTCGACTTTGTGACACTTCATTAGTTAACCATTATCGCGATTCGACGCGAGGGCCGAAAGACCTCACTTCAGAAAGACGAAAGTACGGCGTGGATTTACATCGGCCATGACCAGGCGGGGATCACTCTGCGGACCGCGAACACTGGAAGAGCAAATTAACATACTCCGGCCAACTTCGTTTCCACGGTCTGCCTTTCAGTCGACAGTCAGGCTTTTCCGTTGGCTCCGAAGTTTTTGAATATGCATGAGAGGCGTTGGCGTTCGGCCGCGTGCTGCTGAATTGGTCCGCGTATAAAATTCACCTAACCCCCTTCCGGACTTCGTGGCTAAGCCGCCGTCGCGCCAAAAAGTGTACCAGGCCGCGCCGAGAAATGGGCGCCTCTGTTCGGACCTCTTGACCGAAAAACGTCGCTCGCCGAAACGACGACGACGACGACGACGACGACGACGACGACGACGATATTAGACCTTCTGATGTTGCGCATTAAGCGAGCGCAGCATACGAAATAGCCCCGCAGGCTCGTTAATATGTCGGAAAATCGATCAGCGTTTCCTTTAGCCAGCCCATTCCCCCCTCCCTCCCCCCCACCCGGCTCAGCCCCACGGTAGAGACCGATTTAGGTTGAACGGAACGAAGCAGATTCAGAGCGTAATCTTGGCGTATCGATTGATCCCGCAGAGTTAGGACAAGACAGGTACGGCCTTGTAACCGGGGATCGGGTGGGATTTTCGGTCGGTGCCGGTCAGTGTTTATGAGTCAACGAACGAGCAGGTTTCGCGACTCCCACCGACAATGGAGATGGAGCACGTCGTGTTGCCTGTGGTCCCATTTAAAGGGTTAATAAATCGCGGCCGCCCCGAGCCGGCAGATCGAGCTCGTCGGGGAATGGAACGGGATGGAGAGGAGAGGGAATGAGAAAAGCGAGATGAACAGATAGAGCCGATCAAAGCGGAAGGGACACGGAGAGGAAGGTGGAACGGGCATCGGAGAGAGAGATGCATGGATATGTATGTACAGAGAGAGGAGCGAGGAAGAGGGGGGTGGAGGAGGGGGAGGCCGCGAAAGAGGAAAAGAGCGAGATAGGAGAATACACATCGTGCGCCGATGTTCATCGCGATAGTTTGCCGCATTAATAACGCGGGTGAAACACGATTTTGCGCTCTTTATTGTCGGGCGAACGGGCGTTAAGGGCAGACTAGGTGCGCACATATCGGTACGGCCATCTATCGTCCAAGATCTCGGTGTTGCGCTCGACACACATCCGCTTACGAGATATATCGCGTAACGACGGCGTTGCCACGGCGCTAAGGTGCCTCGTATAACGCGCCTCTAGTTTATTGCCCGACCAAGCACCGGGCTCATTCCCCGCGCAAAGTCGTCCGCTGAAGGCCGTGATACGTGCCGCGCTAATGAAACACCGTGGCCAGTCGGGCGAGCCGGAAAAAGTATTGTCGCGCGCGCGCCCCCATCTCGAAAGCCACTTTAAGGGAGAGCGGATGGACGGACGCGCGAATGCGTATAATTCCGCCGGGCTGAGCGTCCGCCAACTGGAGGGCAGGGTGGAACGCATTACGCGATCATAGTCATCACGGGGCGTCCTTGTGATCAACACCCGACAACTTCTCGAAGGATTTACGCGGCCACGAGAAACTGGAGGACGAGTGCGCGCTCGGAAATTATATGCGACCGGCGGACAGTGTGCGAAACTAGAATCATTGGCTGCGAACACAGAAAAGGTACGGTTACATAAAGTGATCCGACGCGAGTACGGCGTGTAAGCTGAGACCACGTTTATCACCGGACGACAACCAGTTTTAAGACGTATAATAGAGTAATAGCTTGCATCAGCTCTCGATTGGAATCGGAAGCGAGGCGGGGACGAGGCGGCGAGTCGGCAAAAGGGACAAAAGCTTTGCATCCGCTCGAAGTGGGCGCTCTTTCACGCCGAACTCGTCGCGAGGCTCATATCAAGGAAGGATCGCATGCGGCTCAAAAAAGCCGAGGCTTTGATGCGACAAAGCTTATCGATCGTACGTACCGTTTGATTCTATCGATTCGCCAACTCGGGAAGGTTTAAACTAGCTATTTACCGGAGCCGCACGAATGCTCGACACTCGCCAGCGAGAATCGCCTGCGTAACTATATATTCGAGATCGTGACTCTACTGTACTGTGCCAGGGGTATTGTACCTGAGGCACGACACATTTTAACGAACGCACATTACCCGTGCGCCAACCTCCGGCGCGTGGCGTCAGGCTTCAGATTTGTCGTTCGACATATTCCCACCGTTGAATGTGATTTTCGCGATCAGCGATATCTTATTAAGATATCGGACGGCTTCGAATCTATAGGCACCCGGTTGACATAGATACGTCGACCCGATAACGATCGGCCTTTCTACAATGGCCATTCGAGAGTAACGTGTTTCTGTACTCGTCCCGCACAAAAGCTGCGCTTTATGAATGAGCTCGCTCACCTACGTATGGTGAGGGCACTCGCTCCGGTTACGCATTGCTGGAAATATCAATTAAGCGCGTTGCTCGGAGAGGTCGCGACACGATTGAGCAATCGTCTTATTCCAAGGTAACTTTCCGTAAATTGGAAGCGCTTCTACGGATACAAATCGTAACTCGTCTCTATATCCGCGCATATAATGTTCGAATCTCGAGAGTTCGGCAGCCCTTGGTATTCTCTTAACCTGGCGAAACCCATCGCATTTTCTCGTATATAGAGAAAAATTGGCAGCCTGCTCGCGCCGAACGTCCATACGATCAATTTCCCGACAATTGGCTATACGCTGACGAAAGCCCAATCCGGAAAATTCATCTCCCATAGAATGCCGATGCAATGGGGAATGGCGAGGGGGTGGGACGGGGAGGTGGGTGGAGGGAGCCATTGCGGAAATCTTTCATGCAGCGGCGACGGGGATCTATGCGAAATTTATTCGCGCGGAGGAGCGCGGCTGTACGCAGACGGGGCTGGGAGAAGCGAAGAAAAGAGGAAAGAAGGAGTGGTAGGGCGGCGGTTAAGGGTAGAAGATAGTGCGGAAGAGCGAGGGCCGGGAAATATCGTAGGACGTTTCTTGGCCCGACGATGCGCATCCACTCGCTCGATTTCTTCCTCCATTCCCGTTCCCTTTCTACCCCTCTCTTGAGCAAACTATCCGCGATAGGCGATCGTCCCCATGGTTCTCCATGGATTCGCGTGGAACGCCGTCGCTGCCGGATATGCATTTCGAAATCGGCACTGTAAAATTGGCTATACTTTAGACAGAGCTTTTAGACGTCTGCGAAGGATTGGAATATCGAAAATATATTGATTCGAGAGCGAATACGCCCTGAAAAATGGAGGAAACAATCCGAACGATTCCGGGCGAAGAATGAAGGATCGCCAGCCGGAGGAAGCTTGTGTATTAAATTTTGGCGCTACTCAGTTCTACGCAGTATCAATTCTCCTTCTCAGTCAGCTTCACTTCTTTCGTCTGCCCGACGCATCATGACAGTTCTCCGGGCCGCGACTCGGCAGGACTCCGCGTCCCCGAGCATCAGGAAAGATATTCGAACGAGCCACTATGCATGCGAATGTTCGTCTCTTGACTCGCTCCGATGTCGTCAGATGCCGGGAGAACTTCGTCGGCACATTCGACGCGGTAATCCTCGCCTCTTTGGCGCGGACGTTTACACGGCAAGCGTCCCGAAGTTTACCCAACTTCGTGCTCGGAACTTCGCGCGACTTCCGTGTACGCGTTCGCTCCCCCACCCCCACCCCCCCCCCCCCCCACCACCACCATCAGCCACCTTTAACACGGCAGAACGCACATTTCCGCCGCACGGTTTCCCTTCATCGAATCATATTAATTTTCAATCATTATCCTTCGCCGACAAATTTTCCGCGTTTCCCGCACGTGGTAAAGGAAGTCTCGCCGATGCGGATGTTCGAAGCTTTCCACGACTGAGAAATAGTTGAAGGAGAACGATGAGTCTGCCTGACGTCGGTAAAAGGCGCTCGGACGTTTATCGAGGGCGCGCTTGCAAGTGACGCTTTCAGTCGCTGGAACATATGCGTCAACGTCCGGCGTGCACCTCCATTCAGCCGGCGGATACATGTCGCATTAATTATATCTCTGTCAATGCGCTGTCGGGGAGAAACCAGCCAGGGCTGGTCCGCCGGTGCGTTCTCCTCGTGTCAGTAACCACAGCGGGCCATTGTTTCTCGTGCCCGTGCACTGGTTGGCTGCTGATGCCGGGACTGACTCGTGCGGTCGCCTCGGGAATTGTTAAGCTTATTAGCCCCAAAGTACCGTTGCCGCGCATCCTCTCTCCCTCGGAAAAGGAGCGAAAGGAGCGGAAAGAGGCGCGAGCGGAAAACACCGAGGCGGCCCCCTCGTTATGGCCTCGCGTTAGCTCAGGATTTCTCCGCTGATCCTCCCACAGGAGACTACTTTGCCAAGGCGGCCCCAGAAAGTCGAACGGATCCCGTTCCGCCGATTATTCTTTCATCGCGGGCGCGCAACGTTCTCGCAAAATTGTGAGAAGTTACCGGAGCCGCTCCGTCGGACTCCATTCTTCACGCCTGCGTGCAAAATTTAAAGCTTCATCTTCCGAACGGGAATTCCGCCTCCCTCGCTCGGCGCGTTCGTTTGCTCATATCGTCGGAACGTATCACTCGTGTCTTCGGCGCTTTGCGATCTAATAAATTTCAGCGACCCGACAGAGCTCTATGTAGGCGAAAAGATTTTTGTCAGCGATCCGTCACGCCTCGGCCAACATTATCTCGCGAGCGCACGGCCGCTCTCGAATGCAGTGAAATAGCACGGGATTCCGGCTCGTTATTACTACTTTTGATTGCCGTCCAGCGCCGACCTTCCGTACAATTCCGTTCTCCATAGTACTTGCCGGTGACACGTGATAATTGAAAATCGAGTTGTCCACGGCGAAATTCTCTCCGCTCGACGTCGGTTTTATTAGAGACGAGCGAAAGGGGTAAATCGGACGGACGGTGAGCGAAAGAGTGACCGGATAGATGAATACGCGGAGGGAAAGAATGTCGAATAAATATGAGCGAAACGGAGAAGCGCGACGGGGGGAAGGAGGGAAATGTCGACGAACGCTGGGAAATAGGGACGAACGAAACGAACGAGCCGGAGAGGGAGAGATAGTGAGAGAGAGAGAGGGAGAGGCGGAACGGAGGATAGTCACGCTCGTTACTTTCCATCCAATATTCAACAAAGGTTCATTCAATTCATCCTTACACGCCGCCATGAAACACCGAGCGACGTATGCAAATGGACGGTGACAAATGATCTTGTTATTCCCCGTGGCTCTTCTCGCATCTCTGCCCCATGCCTACCCAGGTATTATACGATGTCGTGCGTGTCCGTGAACTCGTCCGGAATTTTCTTCGCCGGGTTCGACATATTCCTGCTCATCCGTCTCGTTCAGTGCGTTCGAGCGTGCATCAGTACCGGCCGAGATGCACGGCGGGAAGCGGAGGGGGCAGAATGAAAGGATGGAGAAGGGTAACGGGGGCGAGCTTTGCACTCTTTGTAAACAACGCAACGCAACTCGGTTACATGCATCTTTCCCCTCCCGTCAACGTTGCTCTCTGTTTGTCAACGTATTTCGTAACAGTGCGGGGAAAAACGCGACGCAACGCGGGCAAACGCACGGCGCGGAGCGTGAATGATGTCGCTCGCAAATTGGACGTCCGCAAAGATTTGATTATGCCTTGATAAACGTTGCGTATGTAAAATTCAGTTTCCCATGAATCCGACGAAATTTTACGTCAGCGCGGAGAGAGGTCGTTGAAATATGAGCAGCGATGTGATTCGAATTTGACGTTTTACAGTGTTTTTGACGGATCGGGATTGAAATTAATTTGACGGACCTTTGGCGTTAGATTATTTTCAGACAGTGACCTGACCGATGACGGCTTCATTGGACGCGCGCAGAGACCCGTAATTACGCATTGATGGACGTCGCGGATATATCATTTATTTTCGTACAAAAGCCGCGGGCGACTCTCGGCGGAGATATGCGAATAAACAGTTTTAATTTCGAGATTGTAGACATAAATGTTGCCATTTGTGCGCCAGTTAAGTTGACACTGATCTAACAGTAGGAGATACCGAGCAGCGTTTACGACGCGTTACGTTAGTCGAACGCAATTCGCTTATTTCGCTGATCCAGGATCTAAATGGTTTGTGCTCGAGCGTAAAGCGCACGATCCACGAAGGTCGCGGTCGTGAGAGCACGGAGGATTGCTCGAGGGTTACAAGAGAAAAGAAGAGTGAAGAGCGAGTTGTACGGCGTGGAGGCGAAATTACAGAGAGCGCAGAAGGAGTCGCGACACGGAGGTCTCTCCATCTCTTTCTGCCGTGCAATTTTCGAAGACGTGACCTCGCCGTCCGCCTTCTACCTTCCCGTCGACCCCTCCAGGCGCAATCCCTCGAGGTCGCCCCGACGTCCAAACAAACGCGAAGTTCGCTCAAACGGAGTGAACGAATTCGCCGAGGGCGATCGTCCGACGATATGTGGGTCAATCGCGAAGACGATTTGAATGATGAAATAAACCGTTCCAGCGTCGAAAACGGCCCGCAACTCCCGGACCTCATTGCGGCCTATCTCCATTCGACGAGCAAAAAGAATTCCCTCGAGAGAATAATCGCCTCGGCGGACAAGAGCGTTCAACCGTCATTTCAGTAATTTGACCAATAATTAAAGCAGCGCGCATCTGACTGCGAGGAGGTTCTCGTAAAATCCTCCGGCCAAATTCTGCGCGAGCGCCGACAATTTGCAGTCGCGCGAATAAGACTTAAATATCTCGCCGCTCTCTAATACATCACGTACCGGAGTGGATATTCTCGCGAAATTGAGTTGTTACTTTCCTCTCTCCATTGCCGCCCGGTGCCGGTGTGACGCGAGGTTTGTTAATTAAGGTGACGAAGGACTGACATATATAGCGACGTGCTCCGGGGGTTGAATAACTCGAATCTCTAAAGGAAGCCGGCATTAGACCTCTTTTTTATCGGCCGCCTCGTAACCGAGGGTCTCCTCTATGTCTCCTTACCCGGCGACGCTCCTTTTTCCTTTCCTGCCCTTCCTCCCTCCGCCCCTTACCTTCCGCGCGTTCCGGGTGGAGATCCGTTGATCGCTCGAATCCTGTTACACGGCACGTCGGTTTTTAGGTCATAGCAATTATCGTAATCCCTCTGACAATGGAGAGAATCGCCCCCGTTATATCCAGCAGTGCGGGTAAAAGCAGAGGCAGAGGCGCAGGCGGAGGCAGTGCTAGAGGTAGAGGTAGAGGTAGAGGTAGAGGCAGAGGCAGAGGCAGAGGCAGAGGCAGAGGCAGAAGCAGAGGCTGAGGCTGAGGCAGTGGCAGAAGCAGAGGCAGCCTAGCTATGCTCTCGGCTCGTTCACGTGAATACGCATCCGCCTCTTTTCCATGCTGCGGCAGGGCCGAGACGTCGAACACAACCCTCCACGATCCCTTGTAGCAAATCTCTCTCCTTCTCTTCTCCGCACCTCGCCCTCCTTCTCCCTCCAGAGCCCTACGCCCTCTCTTCCTCCTTTCTTCCGCGCTGGATATGAGACTGCGAGGGTGGACCGTTCGTTCCATCCGCTCAAGAAGAATGGAAGCTCCGGCAGCTCGTCTTTTTCGTGCAAGCTCGCACCCGGCGATCGATGCTTCCACGAAGAATGGGCACCGCTCGTTGCACTCCAAAGAAGGAGCGCTGGCGGGAGAAAGATCTCATGATATAACAGGGATCAGCGGCGAAGAAATGATCCGAGGCAGACTATCGATTTTTGCCCGCGTAATGATTTTTATTGAGCCGAGAGGCGGGAGAGTAATACGGTAGTTTCCGTGTAGTCTGCGCCACACTTGAGATTTTGCAAAATTCAAGATTGCGCCAACTCGACTTGCAACAACCGGGAGAGACACGTGACGGTAACTCAGGTGAAACCGCGCAGGGGATGCCTGTCGGCAAGTCATTTGGCACTCGCAGTATTATTAGTCTGGAGAGAGTAGCATTACATTAATTTATAGGATGTCATAAGTATCGGTCGTATGAGATATCAGATTGTTGGCGAAGATGCCCCGCGTCCGGCATTCTCATTACCGTCGGCTGGCAGTGTAATCTCCGAAATTAATGCCATTATCTGTTTTAACGTGCGCTCGCAATATAATCCACGTTAACTACACACCAGCGAGTTGAACGTCATCGCCCGCGCCAGGCATCGCGTCCTTACGCTCTGCAAAATCCCGCGCACGTATGTTCCGCATTATCCATTAGCCGCTCCGGAGAATCATTAATCGCGGTATATGCCTCAAGGTGACGCTTAAGTGGCGGATGTTTAAGCAGGGCTGCACCGTTTTGGATTCTCTGGATTTCGCCGGAATCGCGCGCACGTTACATGGAAGCGTGCGTCATCCTTCTTGTTTCCTCCTTAAACGGAGGCAACAAGGGGTATCTCCTCTTTCTCGAGGCCGAAGGCTTTCTCTCCTACCACCGCTCCCCGCCGCCAGCTTTCCACCGTACGTCTCTGTTCCCCGCCATCCAGTCTCCTCTTCTTCTACGTTCCGGCGCTCCTCCTTTTGCTCCTCGCCCCATACCATGCTCGCTCGCCTGCGGTTTTCCATCTCTTTCCCACCGCTGTCCGCTTAAATCGGGTGGGAAGGAACAAAGGGTCTATCACGACTCCTCTCTCGGGTTTTTGCTTCGCGCAGTTTACCGCACTGATCACAAGGACGTGCTCTACTTGAGTAAGACCTCCTTGCGTAATTGCATTTTGCCTTAAAAACATGCAGCCTGCTCGGGGGAACAGGAAATTAGGCGAGAACGGTTCCCTCTGCCTTGTTCCCGTTTCGCGAAATTCGCAGTTTTTGCGAATTTATGAACCCACGCCGCGGTGGAGTAGCGCGGAGATAAGTTACTTCAATAAGTTTTCGCGGCGAACCGGTTCGCTGCGCGAGTGTGCGCGCGGCCATTGTCACTGCGCACGATTAAGAGTCTGGAACCTCAGGTGGTCCCCGGTCGGCAGGAGCGGCGAAATCCATGGAATCTGTGTGGCCGATAAACAGCCCGATACGATAAGGATAATTATTTAGCTTCCATTAACGTCACTCGCATTTACTCGCCAGAACATCAGCCGACCATTTCCCACTCTCCTCCTCTCATTCTATTCCCCCCCGCATTTTGCCTGCCCTTCCACGCTATCTTTCCTCCATCTGCTTTCCTCTCCCACTCAACTCGCCCTTATCCCACAACTTTCTCCCTCGATCTCTTTCAGCAACTTCCCCCTTCCTCGCTCCGCACCGTTCATGTTTTCTCCATCTCTCTCCCTCGCACGCTTCCTCTCCGCCTCTTTCCCTCCCTCTTTTCCCTTGACGCCTGGATGCCTCTGCCGCTCGTTATTTAACCACCGTGCTCGACGAGGGAGCACTGGATTTGATTTCATTCGTTTCGCGAGAGAAGGATAATATTATGTTATTCTCGTAACTCTAATAATAACGCGGCTACTTGTGCTAACGACCTAAACGCTTACGCCAGTTAAACTAAAGTGCTTCAGACAGTTTGCGTCCGCGTTTATGGATATACGCCGCATCTAGAAACGAATTCGCCCGTATATTCACATTTAAATAGCATACAAAATAACGCAAACACACCGCCAAGTATCCGTGCTCGGTTGAAACCGCGCAATCTCGGAAGTGTTTGCGCTCCACCTTCGAAAGTTTCGCTTAGCTGGATTTATTGCGATGCTAAATATGCCCGGCGAATTATCCGTCCCCCACTCCGGAATATTTGTGCATGAAAAAGCAAAGTGCCAATATCGTAATAACGGCAACAGTCATTCGCTCCTCTTTGCGATAATCTCTTTAATGATTCCCGGCAGTATTGATAGTCACTGTTGTCAGCTGCTGCGGCTTTCATCGTCGTTGGAAACCGACCGATACATTTCGGTCGGACTCCACTCGCAGGAGATAAGAGGTCACGGGGTCTCAAGACCCCATTTTGCCCGAGGGCCTTTTCTCGATCCACCTCCGTCGAAAGCATGAGAAACATTACTGAATAACTTTCGTCCCGCGTACTGTACCTTCGAATTACGTCCTTATCCGTAACGAACACGTTTCTTTCTCTCACGTAGTGTACGATGTCTGCCGTTTGAGATGCACAAAGACATTAAGCACGGGCATGCATAAATTACCTTAGTTTAACCGTAATAAGCGTTTCACCAATAATAGCCGCTTGGTTTGTCGGTTATTAGATCAAGCGGTTGGAAGTTTTTGCCGTGTGTTACTTCGTTGGACACCTTCTTGGCACAGATGCGCATCGAGGATGCTCATTGATCTTGGAACAGATTGCGATCTAACTGGAACATCCTTGCTAGCGAAACTGCAAAGACGATATTGAGTGGCCGACCGATAGCTCATTGTTATTCGGGCAAAGAAGATAAAATTGAACTGTGTTTCTGGGTCAACATTTGTCGAAGTTTCCCCTGAATTATTTGCACGCAATCTGTCTCATTTGCAATTTAGACATATTCAGTGCCTGCGAGGAATTCGGTAAATTTCAAGAATACACATCTCCCGCTGTTGACAGTGGCCCGGTCTTTTCTTCTTGACGCAGTTCGCCAATCCTTTTGTCAGATCTTCTTTCCGTTTCCATACTCTTGACGTGGGAATCAATATATCTGCGTCTCACGTCTGTATGCCACGGTCGACCATCCCGCGTCCTCTCTCGAACCGCGCGAACGAAAAAGGAGAAAAACGGGGAATCGAAGGAGGAAAAGGGGAAAGAGAAAACCCGGAGAGACCTAGGAGGGAACTCTATCGGCGCGCTCTTTTATAAATATTTATCCTCATTTGAATCCATCGGGACAGGACCGTTCCCTTCATCCGTTCCTTCCCCGGCAGCGTCTTTGCCTGCTGCTGCTCCACCTCCTCCTCCTCCTCCTCCCCCACCTCCTCCTCCTGCTACTCGACTCTGCCTTCTCCTCGTCCGCATGCCACGTCCTGACTCCCGTGTATTTGTTCTTGCAAATCTTTTATACGCCTCGTACGCAGATTTACATCCATAACGGCGGGGGCTTCCCAGCAGTTCGCCCAGCAGTTCGCCCAGCAGTTCGCCCAGCAGTTCGCTCGGCCTGCTTTACACCTCCGCACCTCGTTGGAAATATCGACTCGTCGCCGCTGTCGTGCCGTTGTCCTTGTTCGACTTCGGCGCTGCCCAAAGGCACAGTAGTTACTGCCAGCTTTGTTTGTCTTTCCCGAGCCACGGTCCTTCGCCTTCAACGGCGAGCGTGCAATCTGCAATTTTTGCGGATCGGCCTTGTTCCTTTTGTTCCGGGCGGCGTTCTCTTCGCGTGCGAACGTTCTCGAGTGTCCGGCTCGAAAGAGGATTCATTTCTAACGGGGGAAGAATCTTGATGCTCCTCCATGCTCTTTGATCTTCGCGATAGACTTTGAGGCCGACGACGGTATTGGCATCGTCAAAGTGGATAGGGAAAAATAATTGAAGTCACTTCTGTTTGACCAGCGCGAGAATCGATTGCTTTCGTACTATCGGCATCCCTTTATCAGAGGCGCACTAATTTTCAACCGCGCGCGCGCGCACGACTCGGCGAACTAGCATAATTCATTTTGCCGTGCTGCGCTCGTATCTTTTGCGAATGCATTTCGCCAGTGGGGGAAAAATGATAGTGCCACCAACGGTATGGTGCTCTATTCGCGAAATTAACGGGAACAACACTGTTATTGGGTTAAGTACACGTGCCGGCATCACTTGCATCGTGCGATCAACAAAGCGGCGGTCGACTGACGGCAGCCTCTTCATAACGAACCGTCCAATTGTTCTCATTGTTTCCGCAAAAGGAGAATGGCAAGAAACGGCTCTTATGTCCCTCATTCGTTTTTACCGCTGCACGCAATTGATCCTTTCGTGGCTGATGCCATCAATGCCGCGGAATGCGCTTTCTCTCTCTCTAATCTGTACCCTGCCTCGTTCACTTCTCACGAAATTCAATCGCGACGGCAAGTAGTCCGAGATAAAGCGAACAATGTCGCGAAAGTACTCTCAGGAGAGAGAAAATTTCGCGAGTTATCGTCAGCGATCATCGCTATCACGTTGCCACGAAACACGTCAATTCAACCGAGGCTTTCATAGGGATAATCAAAGCAAACCGAACGAGATGAATTCAAATCGGCCTGACCAAAAAGGAGAACACCGTTGCCGTCGACAGGCTCTCAAACCATGGAACATTACTGCACTCAACCGAAAATGAAGTTGTACGAGATACATAAAAGTTTGCGGATAAAAAGGCTGACCGCACTGCGCGAATAAGTTGTCGGGGCGAACAAAAGTGTGGAAAAAGTTGAAAATATATGGCAGATTATCGTTCGCCGGGGCGTCCGTGCACGCAATTGATTCTCGCCCGGAGATTCCGTTAAGCTCGTGGAACGCGCTTCCTCGCCATTCTTCGATCGTCGAGCGCTTTCGAGCGTGAATGAGCCCCTTCTCGCAGCTGCGTCGTCGGTAGCGCCGGTGGCACGGCAGTCCCTGCACTATTATTGCCTTTCCGAGAATAATTATCAGAGGTAACAGGACGGGAAAAGTCGCCGTTTGCGCGCGGCAACCAGTTTCTCGGAAGCCGAGCGGAGCTCGTGGCTTCCAACTCGGCTCATTCGCCCATCGACGATCGAGAGGGTCGGTTTTTCTTCCGATCAGCTTGCCGAGGCGCGGAAACTTTTCTCGATCGCGGATGGCACCTTCGAACTTCCGACGCAGCCGGCGCGACGTCGAAGTTCCCGCGACGCGAAGGAATTTGTTAGTCGCTTAAGCGCGTCAATGTAATCTAGCGGAACGTTTAATTGCGCCCGAGAGTGGGGTGTGAACTCGAACGCATGCGCCAGCGCAGCCTCGGGGAGTCAGATTAAGTGAGGCGAGATAAGGATTTTGACGCGTCGGAATTTATACGTCGCGACTGACTGTGTATTCGCCTGACACCGCGGGCTCGCGTAACTGTACGCAGGACAAAAGTTGAGCACCATTGGCAAAGAGCGGAATCGCGGAGCGGTTGGTCTGGCTCTTTGATGCACTTTGCTCTCTCTCTCTCTCTCTTTCCTTCTCTCGGCCTCTCTCCCTCCATTCCTCTCCCTCCCCCGCCTAGCTTTTGGTCCAGACGCCCTTGAGTCTGATTATACGCCAGTCCCCTTCCTCCATCTCGCCCGTCCTTTCCGCGCCTCCACGAACCTTTGGTTCCCTTCACCGCAGCCTTCTCGTCACCCTTTTGGCGTCAGGTGCCGTGCGCGTGTGCGTAAACATCGCGCGTATAAATATCCGTGTCGTCGTGAGAGGGACGCCTACCGGATTGAATTCGTTCAGATTGAATTCGGCCGAAAAAGGAACGCGCCGCGTCGGACTCATCTCGATTGCGATAACGATTGCCCGATTACCGTCGGCCGGCGGCCGACGAGGATTACGCCACTTGGAACGTCCTGCCAAATGTACGCTGGGAACGAGGTCCGAAGGTCTTATCAGTGTCATTTAGATATTCGCATCTCCCGCGGACGAATTTCGTACGGTGAAAGCTCGACGTCTCGCCGACTTCGCGCGTCGTCTCTCACTCCGGTTAGTGGGACGCTTAATTCTTTCGCGAGCGCAGCGCGATGGGAACAACGCCGAAGGAACGAAATGGCTAAGTAACGACGGCTAGCCCACGTCACGGCGTGTCCGCTTGTCAGTAGGTAAATTCGAAAGACATTAATCTACATTAACATTCGCCCCTGCGGCGAGACTCCGACGAGCCTTCGTTCCTCCTACTCCGGATCGTCTTCCATCTCCTCCGCGTTCCCATGGCAGTATACGTTGCATAACAAGAATTCCGCTAGAGCATCGGATCGTCCCCCCATGATAGAGGCTTGGCTATTGAATAGGGAGGAGGACGCGGCGCGCATGCGCACCTCCGTCGACGTAACCTCCCCAGTGCTACTTAGCTCTTCCGCTTCCGGTCGCGGAGCACCTCGTTAGATCGAGTCGCTTGGTGTCGGTTGGCACGCACCCCCGCCGGCTCGACGCTTTTTTCCCGCCTCTTTTCGGAGCTTAGAGAAGGCGGCAGAGGGTGGCCGGTAGTTTCGGCCTGTACGTGTTCGAACGCTGCCAGTGTGCTACCGGCTCGCACACACCCGGCAGCGAAGGGTATGGCCGGGGCAAAAAAGACGGCGCGCCTTGCCAAAAACCGAAATGAAACGCGGCGTGCAGGGGGAGGGAATGTGTAGCCAATCCGCACGACGACAACGGCGACGATTGCCAGGCTACACGTCGGTGTGTACTTCCGACAGTTCTTGTTTTCCACTGCAGCTACGGGGCCAAAACAAAAATGGGATACGAAGGAGGGTTGGAGGCTCTACGCGCGAAGCGCGGGAGGGGTGCGAGGCGAGCCAGAGCCTTTTCGACTGCACAATAACCGCATGAGAGTGAGGGAAGAGGCGGAGAACGCGTCGACAGGCGTAACATAAACATAAGCGTGCTGGCCACCGATGTTCCCCCACCCCCTCATTCCCCCCGTGTGGACGCAGTGCCAGAGAGGACGAAGCTGGCCGCGAGAAAGAAGTCGTCCTTGAGTTAGGAGGCTAAGATTTCGGGCTAAGGCGGCGAGGCATCGAACAACTGCTGCTCTTAAGTCGTAGGTTGTGGCTCCTGGCGCGTATCGAAAACTCACCTGGGGTGTCGGAACGATGCTTCTCAGCGTCGTCACCGCGTCGTATGTTAGCGTGGCCGTACATTTTACGAGTCTTGGGCGAAACATGCTACCGTTCTCACTCTAGTTGAATTCCATCCGGAGGAATCCTCGTGTAAGGAATGTTTCACGTAGCCATCGGTTGCCTCTGGAAGAGTCGTACACTCTAATGTTATGCGTCATCATTTTCTACTTCTCATCAAGCTTCATTGAGATTCAACTGCGCGAAAGCTGAGCCATGGGAGTCGTCGACAGACACTGGCCGAGCCTGTTGGCGCAATGTCGCTTCCCTCGTTAATGCTCAATTTCGCTTTCGCGGAGTTCCAGGCGTATTAAGTGGTAAATATTCGACGCGCAGCTTAAGGGGGGAGACCTGTGTAAGTGGCCCAAAAAATCGATTTTTTTTTTAATGCATAAATCGATTGTTTAACATCTCGAAATTATGTTACCGAAGCCGCAACACAAAATTCGAAAAAATGTAGTATATATAGCCCATTTTACCCCCGAGCGCGCGGAACGCTCTACGGTGGAGGTAAGTATGTTTCGCATCAATGATATCAATGCATTCACGATGACAGGTCGGGTTCACTTGTATAGAAGTTTAAGTAAGTATATGATTACACGGCTGTAGATATATGAACCATTGTAAGTTTTCATGCAACACTGCGTATATTGGAATGTTATCTCCCGAATAAGAAAGTGTCCGCTTATCACCTTTTTTTCTTCCTTCTTACCCAATGGAATATTAGCGATTACGCTACGTGCCCACAGTGATGTACATTTCGTCACATTATTTAGGTGAGCCTTGAGCAATTCACAGCGTATTTAGCGAGAATTTTGTGACAGAAGGGCGTATATAGTGAATAGTGACAGGAGCGCCGTAGCCTTAATTCAATAATTGAGGCGAGAACAGTCCGCAGAAAAAAAAACAAGCTTTGCTGGAGCAATTCGAAGAAGATGAAGGAATTATATATGAGCCTGGCATAGCAGATTAGGAAAAAACTGATGTAAATTTCCCAAAAGTGTGATTATATTGAAGCTAAACTTTAAACGCGTTTTTCTCGAATCAACGTTTGGCATATCGGTGTGCAAGATAAAGAAAAAACTCTTCAACGGATTGAGTTGGGTTTTTATATACAAGAGGCTGAATATCTTGGCCAGGGATTGAACCTAAATAGACATTGATATTATGCAAATAAATAATTTTTTATGCACTTTAAAAAAGAAATTTTCCTCGGAAAATTGATCTTTTTCAGTCAACCTGCTGCCAAATTTACAATTTTGCAGATATTGACTTAAAAATAGGTTCACTTGCTTGCGGCATCTCTAAGGTCAAGAATGCTATTTGGATTTTTAATTTCGGATCACTACAGCACACTCTGCACTGCACACCGCAAACCGCTGCAATTGAGGACAGGTCGGACTTTGGCCCTTGTAACATTATTAAGAAAAACCTGTTCTTATTAAAAAAAAAATGTCTGTACAGTATAAAAGTGTAAATAAACTATGACCAAATTTGAAAAACATTGATTAAATAGTTCCCTTAAGAATAAATCCCGAATATTGCTCGATTTTAAGCGCGCTACACAGGTCTCCCCCCTTAAGCGATCGTTAAAGACGCACCCGCGCAGATTGCAATTCGCCACTCGACGTTTCTGCCTGCCGATTGTGATTCCGCCGATGTACTCTTCGCGTCCTTACAATATACCCGGCAGCGCGAAAGATCGGAGAGAGTGTATGCGCCGGCTCGATTTGCAGCTCCGGAGCTTCCCGGCTAAGCTGGTGTCAGCGCGCAGTTCCCGTGGGAATTATCGCGTTCGTTAATGGGAGTATCTTATTTTCTCGTTTTTCCTCCTTCCTCGTACGTCTTCCCCCTTACGAGCCCACAGGGGAGCTCATTACTCGCAGTTGATCAGTGATGCCTTCTTCCAATCCTCCTAGCGGATGGGTTAAAGGACTCGGCGTAATTAAATCAGCGGCCCATTAGCGAGGACCCGTCGGGCCCACGTTGTCACGGATTCCGTCTAATTAATGCAAAGCAATGCCGGCGGTAATCCGGGAAGACGGAACCGTGAGCACCGCTGCACGTGCACCTGACCGAACGATCGTAGAAAGCAAGAGCGGCGTAGGAAGGAAATGGCGCGGCCCCGTCTCTGCGCAACCTTCTAACGCGGCAACAGTCTTCTTCCCCGACCCGGAACGCAATGGGTGAAGAAGTGCGAGTGCGCAGGTGCATGTCATTAGAAAAACTCGCGATAACGGCTGTACACGTTGTTGCGATGATCACGTTCCTCAATGAACTCGGATGTTCAGTCTCGCTTTCGCCGCGTTCCACCGCAGAGAGAGAGAGAGAGAGAGAGAGAGAGAGGCGGAGGAGGCGGTCGGAAAAAGTATTGAAAACACGCGAGTGTAATTACTGGTGCCCATTACCTACGGAGGGTCAGAGAGGATGGAAGCTCTCTGAGAGAGGTTTGCGTACGGTTGAAAAATCGACTCCGTTCGTCCTGCGCTGCACCTCTGCAACTGAAGGCCACCACTGACGGTGTAGTCAGCGACAAAGGCCGCTTTGTCGGGAGGAGAGAGCGGAGGTAGGGAAAAGGGCGCGCGGGGGAGGGGGAGCGAGGAATGAGGGACAGAGCGAGAGGGATCGAGAGCGAACGATGGAAGGTAAAGGTTTCGCGAGGAGGAAGACGAGGAGGGCAGATAGGCCAGGCGCGCGGGAGGCGTGGAGGAGGAAACCGAAGCGGTTGGAGGAGCGGTCACGTAGCTGGTAAAGGGAGGGACCGTGGGGGCGTCTGTTTGTCCTGTAAGAGTGCCGCATTGTTGCAGAGCCGCACGTCGGACACGCGAGACCCTATTTAATGGGGTTTCTGTGTTTGACGCGTGGCGACGAACGATCTCTGCCTTTATTTCCACGTTCCACCTCCTCGGAATGGCTCCTTCCTACTCTTGTACGCGTGGGATTTAACATGAGGAAACCGCGAGGGCTCTCACGCGCGTACGCGTAAGTGAATTTATCAGTCGTATGCAAATGCTCGGATGTTATGGGACCAGGGGTCCGAGCGCCGCGCCGGACTGAACGGAACGCGTCACGCGTTCTTTAACTTACGTGCGTGACTTCCGCACTTCGAGACACCTTTGTCGAGAGCGAAACTGACCGGCCGGCGGGGCACATTCCGATTTCAGATACCTATATATATGTATGCGGGTCTGAGAGCAATTTGGCTCCGAGGCTCCCGTGCGGATCTCCAATCTTACGATTATCACTACGGACAGGCGGACCTTTAATAAATTGCCGCTGACAACTTTGAGGACTCCTTAACGCCCGGCGGGTGGGGCGTGGAAAATGCAACCGTTGCGAGCGAACGTAACGCAGTTTGGCTGCTCGGATTGTATAAAACAAATTCACAAAGCGACACGAGATCAGCAATAATCCGGGCTGTTAGTCACGACTGAGTGGCATGAGAGGGAGAAGGCGAACGAAACAGCGGCGATGGAGGAAAGCTAGGGGGAGAGAGACGACGAGACAGCTAGACAGCGTGGGCAAGAGGAGGGGGTGAGGAGGAGGGTGGAGAGCGGCGGGGAAACGGGAGAAAGAGACGCGGAAACGAGAGAATAAGCGAGACAGAGACGAAAGAGAGGAAAATCTGGAAGCTTCGTTGGCATCCGGTCTACTCGGCACGGCAGACTCATTAAGGGGTTATTTCAAAGTTTAACTGAATCGAGTCGAGAGGGAGAGATGATAAAAACTCAGGCCAGCCCCCCCCCCCCCCCTCGCCCTTCTGCCCCTTCTGTTCCCCGTGCTCTCTCCCCCATGCTCTATCGCAGTACCTCTGAACCGCCCCTCCGCCGCCAGGCAGCCGCCCTCTTACTCAGGCAGACTTCTTCACCCCTCCGCCAACACTCTGTACCGTCGGCAATATTAATTAACGTCATCTTGCAGCCGCAGTCCAGATATTTGCAGTTTGTTAGCTAGAAAGTCGCAAAGTCGTCGGATCTCCTACTGTCTTCCTCCTCTTTCATCCTATCGCGGTTTCTGTCTATCCGTCAAGCGCGCTCTCTCCCTTCCTCTCGTCACTTTTTTTCCCTCCTCCTCCGCAAGTGCTTCTTCCCGCTCTTTCACTCACCTAGCGCCGTCAGGCTTTTTCCCCTGTGTATACTCCCACTTTCGTCCCGTCCCTCTTCATCCTCATATTTGCTTTATATTCAGCATATTGGATTTCGTTTTGCCGCGTCCTCTAAAGTTTCAGAGAAAGGATGAGGCGACCGAATGAGGATAGAGGAGGTGCAAGGTCGCGCATTAAATTAATCCCCATCAGCGACCGAAAGTCTCTAATCCGATTAATCGGTGATATCGAAGGGGGATGAGAGGCTGCGCGATGAGAATAAGTGAACGAGTGAACTCGCCTTCTATGTACAAGCTGTGTAGGCGCACATCCACGTATGCGAGTAATAGTCTATCGCCGACAAGCGAGCAAGATAGACATTGAATCAAAATTTAAGCGATGCCGTAGGTACTTGGCCTTCTGCTTGCCACCCACACTTCTCCCGCATTCAATTATAAAGCGATCAAAGTCCACCTACCCGGTGATGCGGTCAGCGACTTCAGTCGGAAAACCTGAACTCTTCATCAGCCCGCTTCACACTCGATGACTTCGGTGTGGATAGCATCGCGGCACACATACGATCGCAGGCGCGCGGAGAATATACTAGATAACATACGGACGACACGAGGACCGTATGCGCACCTGAACGTGTTCTGAATTTCCGCTTTTTACGAGGTGACTCGCTGGCGAAAGTCTTTCCGTTAACCAGCCACCCTAGTCGTACCTCCGGGAGCCGTAACGCGGGCGACGCAGCCCGTAATTTGCAGTTGCATTTATCAGTTTAATTACATACAGCACGCGCAATATTTACCCACCGCAGGAAAACATTTTCGCGGTCCCTCCTGCGGCGCGCGCGCGCACGCGCGCGGGGGAAAACGAGTTTGCCGTCGGAGAGCATTAGCCTCCAACAACGAGGCATATCGAAATTTGTCGCGCCCTCGGAGTTCGAGGTCCCACTTGTCATCCGCGGCGAGCGCGACGAAATTTGTCTCGCCTTTCAGTAGGCTATGAAAGGTCGCAGAGGCATTACACCCACGGATTACTCGAAACCCATTCGCCTCCGACGTTCTCCATGGTAGCGCTCTCTCCCGCGCTTACTTCGGCTTGACTTATGCACCTAATAAATACGTGGAATCCTCGAGGAGACCGACGTTCGTACAAGGTGCCTCGTGTTACCGGCTATCCGGTGGCGTGTAAACAAATTGGCAGTAATGACGTTGCAATTTGTCAGATCGTACCTGCAGCCATGCTCGTATGCGTGCTTCTACAGATACCTGTACGTTCCCTGTACGAATGTGCATACGGCCGCCAATGTATGCAAGTGCGAGTAAACACTAATGCACTCCTGCATATGAGTACCGGCGCACATGACAATATATCTCGGTGCGTAAGTACACGCATACGTACGCGCAAGACTGTGCCCGACCGAAGCCGTATGTGCTCGTGGCACGTGTGTAGGTGGCAAGCAGGGGTGAGATTGGCGTCTGATGTGCCGTGCTCACAGGTATACACACCTGCTTGATTTGCATACTTACGCGGCTACCACAGGTGTTCCTGACACTTCCCTCTGGACAGGACACGATCGCTTCCTTTCATCGTCCTTCGGGTAAATACTAGGCGAGCAGCGATCCCGAGAGCGTTATCATGTCAAACCTCATGGTCAAGTGCACGTTGCGTGATTAATGCAATTCGAATAATGAGAGAGAGAGAGTTCATCCTATGGCACGACACACGCTACAATCTACGTATCAACTGCAGTTGAATTGTACCAAACGACCACAACGAACGCCAAGGGCATAGCCGAATGAGATGATGAAAAGTGACCCTACACAGATTGAAAATTTGTATAAGCCATTCTAAAGATTGTAAAAAGGGAAGAATTTGTGTGAATTGACCCGTTCAGTATCTCTAACGAGGGGTGTGGGAAAGAGTAAAATGTACTGTGCGCTCCTCCTGCCATTTTCTCGGAATCCAGCAGATAAAGAAATTTCACAAAAATTAGATGTGTATTTGGTAACGGTGCGCATGCTTCAGATTTTTATCAGATTTTTATATTGAACATTGAACTGTTTAAAAATGATCAACAAAACATCGATTTTCCGCAATTTCTTCACTATTTTCTGGCCTTCCCTTGGCCGTATGTTTGCCATTGTAACTTTGCCGGAATATCCCGTCTAATAGATGTAGACACGCAACGTACGCAGCACCACAACTGATTTAAATAGTTAAAATTAATGTGCTGTTTTCAATACCGATGACAATTTCGCGGACTGTTTCTAACTCCATCTACGGATAAGTTAATACTAAACACTTAATATACAACTTTTATTAACGATTAAAGAATAGTACAGAGAACCACCACCAGGTGCAAAATAATTGCACCAAAGAAATAAGAAGCCTGTGAAATTAAGAAAGACATAGACAGATTAAAATAAATGGTATGTTCAAAATGTATGTGCATAGGCTGCACTGACACACATGCTCGCGTACATGCGTGAAACTCAAATACTAAATGTCACGAAATGGTACGAATATCTTAACCCCATTTATAACTAAAAGGAGGGCGTCGTCGGGGGTCTGAGGGGTGTGCCAAATATTTCGAGTCTTTCCGTCCGGCAAAGTACAATTCCTCCTAATTAAAAACCTCCCTTTGTCCGGGACAATTTAAATTGCGGTTCGCTATTAGTAGCGGACCACGGAACGGAGGCGAGCATTATGAACGGCATAATGAGCCGGCCCAGGCCAGCGGACCGGTTCGGGCCCGCTGTGAATGCCGACACTGTGGGCCCCACACCGGCATCCACTGTCTGATTTACTTATACAGCGCGCCCGTTCTTATTGAATGCTCATGCGTTTTGACGTTAACGAGCGTAATGCCTTCCCGTACATCCTCGCCCGGCAAGAGGAGAGTCCCGGATAAAAAGGCGGCCAGCCTCTTTCGCGGAGCGAAGATACGGCTGAAAGTAGAGATCGTTCTCTGATCGCTGATCAAATAGTTATCTTAAATTTTGACTTACCTTTTCTTAAATTTTCTTGAGCTGCAGGAAAAAGAAATAATCTCTCGTATGTCACACATATCCCTGGTCAGACATTGCAAACCAGGAACCGCAGAAAGAATTGTAAATTCTAGATCGCATCCGAAAGAGCCGTTAGCTGAAGAGATCTTATCAGAAGCGAGCAGATAAGCGATTTACCCGTTAAGTTCGGTAGCGGCGCTAGCTCTCGTTACGGTGATACAATTTTCTGCAAGAGCATTATTATCCGTGCCAAATATTGGCTGTTAAGATACGGTTAATCGCGGGGGGGTTATCGCGGCCACTAGCCACTAAGTCCTAACGAGATTTTTACGGTACCGTATGCCGAACTTGGAAGTCGTTCGACTCTCGCCAGCTTCCGAGACTATGGCCACCATCGTTAGTCCCTTCTCTCCTTTCATTCGCCCTCGTCGACCCTCCAGCGAGGGCTGACCGTGAGCGGTAGAGAACTGATGAGCCGCAAAACGTGCGCAACGCAAGTCTCGGGGTAACGAAAAACGTTCGACTTTTCGGCTTTAACTCGCGACAAATTCCGCGGAAGAACCTAACCTCGTTACCCCGGTGCCTTGTACTTATGTTCTTTATTGGCGCTCAAGTCGTCCGTAACGATGGACCCTAAACTAACGAGCCCTCGTTATTTCTGTTTCAGGTAAGCAGTCCGCCCGGCACCGAAACGAACGAGAGCCACTCGCTCTCATAACGGTCGGCCACAAGTCGTGAGTAGCAATGCGCCTATCCCTACCTCCTTCCTCTGCATTCTTGCACACCTGGTCGATAATCAGCGCAACGCGTGCATATACGCCTCTCTGACATCGACTTACCTCCTTTTGTCGCTCTTCCGCCTTGCCAGCCGTCCGGCTACTCGGAACGCCGTCCGTCTGAAACAAAAATCGTTTAGCGTTAGAACAAGACATCGCAAATAAGAGGAGAGCGTCAATATTGGACGCTTTCGAAAGATTCTGCGAACGGCAAGCGACGTTTCCGCGAAAGGTGGATTCCAGAAACTTATTCTTTCTCCTCGGTTCACTCCGGCGACGAGGAAGAGCAACTATCGTACGCGTAATTCGGTCCACTTTGATACGACCAACGGGATTCGGTGACGTTTCGAGAGAAGCGAGGGGTTAGAGAACAGTGAACGTTCGACGAACGGGAGACGGAGGGGGAGAGTGCGAGGGCGAGCGGAGAACAGGGGAAGGATGCGACCGCTCGCTTTAATTACGCAGAGCCATTGTTGCGGCCGGTTGTTTATAATTAATCGTTCGAAACCCTGTCCCTGTCAGCGACAGATATGACGGCCAATAAAGTACGTCGGTACCAGCCGCACACAGCGAGGCGCGCGTACGGTCGGGGAAATTTCGTTATAGCGGAATTTCGGTTTCGCCGGCGAAACGAACCGGCCAAATCGAAAATTTGACGCGGCGGACCGGATCGTTCCGGGGTGTGCGCGCGCGCGCCTGCACCGCTGCAGACTGGACGTTTCGTTCGGGGGTTGGGTGTCGGTAGGGTTGAGCCAGTGTGTATTGGAGGACGTGATTCATCAAACGTTAAATACCACCGTTCTTGCACCGGCCTGCGCTCGCGAAATAGCGATCAATCCGAAAGGCGCGAACGCTTGACGCAGATAAGCAAAAATGAAGTTGCGCGTCGTTAGTCATTTTTCGAGCAAGTGCGTAACGCGACGGTGTATGAAATATTCAGAACGCTAGGCGTTCTGAGCGCTGCTAATACTGCGAATTGAACGCGTGGCGCGATGACGACGAGAGTCACTTTAATTAATTCCTAAAGCGACACGCCTTATAATGGAAATGATCTATTCTGGAATGAGCGCCAACAGTGGCGATTAACGTCATAGTTTTTAGCTGGCTCCTTTTGTACCCGCGTGTTACAGCCGCACGTGCAACGGGCGAATATATTATCCTTGCCATGAAACATAGAGATTCGCGATCAGGCGAATGAACAGAAATTGAGGCTTACTTAGACTAGAATAACGGTCATTCGCGTAGTCTCTTCGGAATTTCTCATCATGAGGTAGCGCCGGCCATGCCAAATTCAAATGAACCGTACTTAATGCACAATACCGCTCCACACCGTATGTAACTCTTACCCCGTACCCTTGCCAATTCAAATAACATCCCGTCCCCGCTTTCCTCCCGGGCAACCTCAACAATTACAGCCGCTTCGTGCCTTGCCCGTGCTTCGGCACGATTTTTCACACTTTGACAAGACATTATTTTCATCCACTTACGATCGAGCCCGCTTAAACAGCTCCGCAAAATCACGCGAGCCGTACGCACACGTACACCGAAAACCGTTCGCGTACTTTTCGAGCCGAACCTTTTTCCCGACTTATCGTTACGATCGCCGTGTAATTAAAGCGTCAGCAATGCTTTTTTTCGCCGCTGCTTTCACGCATGTAATTATAGTCGACGCGTTCCTTTTTTGTACGAATCGCTTTCCGTCGCGCGAGTAAAATATCACGATGCGACGTCCTGCTCCGTGAGCCGTGATTCCCCGGCAGGATGAACGCGATTTTCATCGTCACCGGCGGGGTGGGGATAAAAAGCTCGAGTCCCTTTTGTACTCGAGCCGCGAGAAAAAGCAGCCGTTCGTGACAGCGCCAAGCATCGGGGATGAAATATATGCACGGCGCGGGGGGAGGAGGACGACGACGGTGGGGAGAGCGAGGGGTGGGGGGATGGATTCGATGGAACGTCGAGAGGGGTTCGCTTCTTCGCGAGCACGAACTTTACCGCGAAAGTCATCCGATAAAGGTCATTACGTTTCGATCGGCACAAAAGAACGTCGCACGCTTCACCTGTCGCAGCATACCCGGCGACCTTACCCATCCACGCATTTACACTTGGTCTAAGAGAAAAAAGAAACGAAAAAGAAACGAAAGACTACGAAAAAGAATATGCACAATCGCTTTTGTCCCCAGTCTCGAGGAACGAGAAGATCTGAGCACGTACGTCCGAACGGACGAACGGTAATTGGAAAGAGACACACACACACACCCGCTTCGCATTGGAAAAAAAAAGTGAGATCACTGTGACGAGCGCGGAATAGAATACGCGCGTCACGTTGTTTTATCGTCCATACAATTATCCTTGACGAACGTCAGACATGGCATGGGATAAAACAAGCCGCGGTGATTCCAGTGAAAATGTTTTGTCACGCATCGCTCGCACTTGGCGCAATATGCATTGGACGTTGGCCGTCTATCACTCCTCGACACTTTCGGACCGAGAAGCAGCGGTCGATACCGGGAAAGACGGAGTCTCGAGGCAATCGAGAAATTACCTTTCACGCATTGTGTCGACCGCGCGCCGATCATGTGCGTGCGCGCGCGCCCGTATTCACGTTACCATAGTACGTGCGTCATCGCAAGCACACACACACACCGCTCGGTGTAGCACATCTCTTGGCATCGTTGCCAATCGGCGATTATGCAATGGTGCCGTTACGTCAGGCGAGTTCATTCAAAAAATCCACGAGCTACCTCCGGCTGGCGGCGCGGGACCGGCGAGACTCGTAATTAGAGGATAAAGACACGCGCATCCTCGCGCATAACGAAGAATGAAATTACTGCCTCGAACGGGTTCCCGATTTTTCTTCAAAAGCTTCCCCCGGCCCCAAGTCAATTATCGGCGCAACGTTCCATTTTGACCGCGTGCAATTAAATTAACCATACACCCCGGCGAACCGTCGCAGCCTTCTTCCTCTAATTAGGGCTTACCGAACCTCGCGGCTGAAATTTGCGAATACCTACGCATGACCAATTAATTAGCACAATCTGTTTCAATTAAGGATGCGCGCACGGTAATGCGTCGCGCATGTTCGATGATCGCGAGGAAGACACTTCGATAACCGGCTCTTAACCCGAATTGTCGTCCGCCGTGCGTGTAACGCTTGCTGGGGAGGGGAAAAAAAGGAGTTCAACGCACTTATTTCGCGGCGGTCGGCGCGGGGGAACGAAGTCACACATACGCGCGTCATTGGGGCGCATCGGAAACACGCACACGCGACGCAATCTGCAATCGTGTGTCGAGGTGGTGCGCAGCCTTGTGCCCAAGGTTGCGCAACGCCGTGATTATTGCAGCGCGCACGTGGTCGCGGCCTATGAAGGTCAGTTCACATTTGCACGGGAACTCGCCTTTAAAACGCACCTTCTCGCCGATGGGTAGGAGCTTGCGCATTTGTTCAAATTAGCCGGAGCCAGCTCGCGGAATTGTATGCAGGGCATATAGCGGGCAAACGTAATGCCAGACCAGAGCGTTAGATCAATTTATATTCGCGAAATACGCGGAAACGGTGAAAGTATACTCCGATGGGAACCGTAGATACCCGTTTGCGCAGGCACGCAGATTGCGCGGTGCGGTTCTCATTTCGAATAGAATTCCATTAGGTCGTTGTTTCGCGGTATCGTGGAGACAGGTTGGCTTGACGCGGCTGCATGAAAGGACGATGATGACGCTTTGACGGCTTTGCGAAATTGTTGCCGCTAACCTGCGAAAGATTCAGCCCCCCTCGGGACGATAACTGACTGGCCGCGGAAACGATCGAATCGCTCCGAGCGGAGCACCCCACTTTTATGCCCAGCCAATTGCTCCGACCCGATACTCGACACACGCACACACCTACCCGTCGCTAATAAAATTTAGAACAATTTGCGTTAATGTACGAATGAATGTAGGTAATGGTAAAAGGGTCAAACCTTTTCCCCCTTTGAGCATGTAGGCATCACGTCGCTTCCGTCCCGCGCAAATGTGAATTGGCCTTGACGCAGCTAGGCATACGTAAGCACACGCACATGGCCAGAGAGGAGACGCACAGACAGGCGCGCACTTTATGCAACGACACGTATGACGGATGACGGATGGCGCACGCGTGCGCGCGCGCGCGCCTACCGGCACACAGCGACGATCGCAGACGCACGCAGACACGCGCGCAATACGAATACACCGGCACATGCTACATGGCGTAACAAGGCGCGCTCGGCCCCGCCAATTGACTCAAATGCACATTTACCCTACATCCTCGACAATTACATAATGGACCGACAGCTCAGCGAGGCGCGGAGCGCGGATGATTTTTCACGGAATTTCGTCGATTCGCCATAATGCGTCAACGCTGCACGCCACCGGTCGACGTATCGCTGTCGAAAAAAAGCTATGAAATTACTTCCGAAAAGTTTGGTCGGTGAAAAAATAAATTGCGCTGCAGGCTGAGAGCCGTCGGACTTCTGGCCGTTGATACGCGCGGATGGCCGGAGAAATAACGAACCGAGTACACAAAGAAATTATGCACTTTGCATCATTGGGAACCGATATACGAAGTGCATATTTGTTTTTTGAACGGCGTCATTAATTAAGGAAACATTTGCCGGGAGCGGGCGTTCATTATCGCGGAATAAATTTCATTGCGGCCATGCGAATGGGGACCGAGAGGGGCGGGAGGGGGTGGGGGGGTGAGAGTACGCGCTAGCTGCAAGTTCGTCGCCCATGTTCGCCGTATAGTTTGGCGAACAGGTTCGTGTACCCAGTGACGTCACGCGATGTTCTGCGCGCGATAGTTACGTGGGAAACTCCGAAGTACAGAATTTTGGTTGGAACATTTCCACGGGTAAAATGAAGGATCACACGATATTCTCACGTGACGGCGGAATTTCAATTCGCAAAGTGGCACGCTGCTGCGTGTAAATAATTGAATAGGCAGAAACCGCGCTCGAAACGCATCGAGTGACTAACGATACCGCAATAATAATCGATCTCGGTACATCAATTTAACGGAAGCGCAGCGACACTATAATTACCGTGCCGTTCGCGGCCGAGCTTACCCTCCCCGTACGGATCACGTGAAAACGGCCGAGTCCGCCGTATCAAAGTCGGCCGATTCATTCGATTGTTGTGAAAGCCAGGTTTAAGGCGATGAACGAGGTCGTAATCGACATATCGAATCGCAACTTTCATCGTGCCATTCCGCACTGGCGACTGGCAGCACATTCAATTAACGATAACTAACCTCTTCATAAAGAACGCAGCTTGCATCATGCCGAGCGTAGGATAGAGAAGGACGGGAGTGCATCTGCAACCGGTGCATGCCTTCGCTATTCACAGATGGGCTCTATTGGTACGGAACACCCAATGACCCGATACGTGGTCGAACTGCCTGATGCAAGACCGCCTGGCACGGATCTCCACTTATGACCCACGTTTACTTCGGGATTAACCCCGCGAACGTACATAGTTGCATTTTTGAGATCGACCGATAATGCGAGAGACGCTCGAAGGCAATCCGGAGCTGAATGCACATCGCTCCTGGCCTTTCGTGAAATCAATTATTCTCCTCGCGACTATTACTTCGCGTACGTATTCATTGCGCCGATTTTAATTATGTCGCTCAGGTGTTCCCGAATAATTAATACTAATGGTTTGAATAAAGCAATAATTTTCGAAATTATCGCATTGATAAACGTACGTACGTGCGCACATATGTACGTCGCGGTACAGGGCCGATGTATGTATCGCTTTTGATTGATGTTTATTAGTACTTACACAAAACGACCGGCGCCATGTACGCCTGTCAATCTTTCTCGAACAATTTATCGGCTTGTAGCCAGTGGTACTAAATGTCCGAACTGAAGTTAACGTTTACGTTCGCGCTTATTTAAGAGCCAATTTTCTAATTACGCCGGACATTAATGCTATTGTAACGGGGGGCGAATAAATATCTGCGGACAAACAGTGTCGCGTGCGCGTTCGTGCGCACGAAGCGGACCTGACCAGTGTATTATTAACAAATATTGTCGCGTCTTATTCTACTTCATAAGCGTTCAATAGGGCGACATCGTGTGTGTGGTGCTGCAAACTGCTGGCACTGCCCGAAACCAGTTCGCCTCGATCGTTACGTGGTCATCCAGACATACGGGAGAGGCAAGGACAGAGTCTAGGGTGGCGAGATATTGAGTAAGAAAGATAAACTTCCGAAGCAGCATGAAAGTTCAGATCCGTACGTGTCATCGATAATTTAGAGACTAAACTTCCAAGGATGATTAATGAGAACAGTTTTAACGAACGCTACTTCAATTCTCGTCGCTAAAATAGCCATATTTTTTTCTCTCTCTCTCACAAGCTCTCGTAAGAGCTGCCCAACAGTGACGAGAGAGAGTTATGCGCGTCTCGCGGGTTTTCATTAGGCGTAAAACTAAATTTACGAGATTGATACAATGTCGAAAATACGTGAAACTTTGTGCGACGTCCAAACTTTCAAGACATATTCCGTCTCTTTCGTAACGTTTGCGAATTTAAAGTAAAGGCACCGCGACGATCGAGCCACGGCTATAAATATCGGGTTGACACGTGCCAAGTGGAAATTTCGAGTCCACTGGTTACGGGGAATCGGCGATTTGTCCCAGTTCGGCCGACGTCTCCGAAATCGATCAGAATTAGTTTCGCCCATGATTATTCCCGATCAGCAAACGCGCGCGCGTGCGACGCACGGTGAACTCGGTGCGATATTTTGAGAAGCGCTGAAACCGCCATTCGTACGTCGCCATAACTGCGGATGTCACGTGTACGCATAAGCCCGGACACTTCCTGACTCCGTAAAGATGTCAGGAATTGAGATCGCAAATTGCTTCAGTCCCGAGTGTAGGGAAGCGTCGGTAAACGCGGACATAAATTACAGTTCACTCGGATGCACATGAGAGAGCGAGGGGAGGGGAGCGGGGAGGTAGGTTAGACGTGGGAAGGCGATGGAGGGGGAAGATATTGCAATCATGTATCGACTTGCTCGTCCAGCGGGATGATCGTTCGGAACTTTTTCGTACTCGATCGCCCGCGGTGCAGGGCAAAAAGACGCGAGGGAGAATATCGCGAAAGGGATTGCGGAAGGAAGGGACGGCCCGCGGGCTCTCGGAGGAGGGGGAGGGACGAGACGTCGGCAAATGCGTCTGGCGGCAACACACCTGAAGAAGAACCTGTGCCGACGATCGAGGTGCCACTAACCGCCGCGCAAAGAGTTCCCTCAATGTCGCCGGAAATCCGGTTTTTCGTTTGCCGAGCCGTCGATCGGGCAACATGCTTTTTCCGCGATATCCCGCTCGTCGAAGGAATGCGGGGCCTCCTGTTTTGAAACCGGTAGTTATGCCCGTAGGAAATATCCGATAAGCGCTTGTCGCTTTCCCGTCAACGTGCTAGTTCGTCAAACGGGGCCTTGCCGAGGAAGCGCGGATCTGAAGAAGACGCGGTACCGAGAATCGCAGGCATATCATAATTCGTTTCCTGTTTCCTGAACGCGTGTGAACTTGCTGATACTATCTGCCACTGTATCGCGAGAAGCATGTGCGTCGTATCTTACCGACGTAGAGAAAATAACTTTTTCCGTAGGCAAACAACGTTGCGGCGAAGCATCATTTCGCCTCGCACCAATTTAGATTAAGGTTTCATCATTAAGCACGTCGCCCACCGAACAAATTGGAATTTAGATAAGCGTCGCGCGTAAAATCTATTCCGCAGAATTCATTACCGCACAATGTTGCATAATAGCATCACGTACGCTCTGCACGGTTAAATGAAAATTCGATCCCCCGTCAGACCGGTGGAAATGCAGAGTTAGCATAGCATTTACATAGAAAATGGTCGGTGGGCAGCATTTCGGTTGACCTAGCGACTGAAAATTGGAGTCAAGTTTTCCGAAATTGATTCTGGCCACGATAACCCTTAATCGAGCGACCGACCGTTCCTCGTGGCTGGTCGACTTGTTGCAATTGACAAAGTAGACGAGCTCTCTATTGACCCGCGTCGATTCCGTTTCGAAGCCGCGCACGAGGCACACGAGCTAGGATATTTCTGGGCCCCGCGTATGACGCATCGTTTCTCAAACAGGGCCGTAACATCTCGACGTCGTAGGCACAGTATGGTTCGTGTCTATATAGAGAAGGAAGGTGTGTTCGAAGGCTGTTTGTTCGGTGTCAATAGAGGCATACTGTCACCGCGACGCGCGAGAGAGCTCGAATGTCGTTCACGTGACTTCCCGACTATCGAATTTCGAAGGCACTCTCGAGAAAGTGAATGTCTTCGATGTTTTTATCGGAACGGATAAGGGTCACGGCTGGCACGTGACAAGAAAACCAGCGTTCGCCGGTTAAATAGCTTCGACGGCAATTTCCGACCTGGCCACCATAACTGTAACGATCGAGTGTCATCAATCGTTCTGGCTAGCTATTCCGAGAGCTCCGACACTGACACCTCGGAGCTGACACTCGCTGAAAGACCGACTGCTAAAACTCTAGAACTCCGCGATGCTGTTGCTCTCATTATGTCGACTCATGCCTAATCATGTCAAACCGTACGTTCGTTTACCCTTACGCGTACTGTACCAGCGAATCTAGGTGTGGTTTGACGAAGAAAAAAGTCAAAGCTACGCTCCTGTAACCAGAGAAGCTTCGAGACGATTTAGGAGGCAAAGGAATACTGTGTTTGGCGGAGCGTTAGGAATAATGGCGAAATAAGGAGCGGCGTACTTGTACATGCCATCTCCGGTAGTGTATCAAATTTAGGTGTATTAGCGAGAGAAGGCAGCCGGGCTAGGTGCCTTCCTCCTTAGCCCATCCGGTCTCCGCTCTTCGTCTTGTTCGCTCACACTTGTTCATTCACACTCGAGTTCTCTCGTTCTCTGGCCACGGCTATTCAGTTGCCATCTTTAGCTCCTGGGGAACGTAGCGCCGTAATTACCAGCGCTAACTGCCGGTACTGTTACTTAGCTCGCACACTGTGGGTCCCTTTGTCTCGTGGCTTTGCCTCTGGCGTGGCTGTAGCTACATGTCGCAGCACATATATAGCAAAGTCCGACGTACATGCATCTGTCTTCCTCGGCTCCGATTTCGTCTCCTTTTTTTCTCTCCTCCTCGTCCCTCTCTCTCTCTCCCGCCGTCGCTGCTCTTATCTTCTTCCACCTCCTATTTTCTATTACCCCCTCCTTATCTCCGGCGTGTCTCCCTGTTTTTCCTTTCCGCGACGCGTTATTCTTCTTTATTCACGGTTGCTCTCCTCCTCTCGCGTCGCTTCCTTTTCTCTCCCGCCGCCTGACCATCTCCCTTCCCCCGTCCATTTCCCGCATAGGTGCCCTCTCGACTTCCATCTATATCTCTCCTCGTCGCTCTTCATTCCGCTTGTATATGCATTTCCGCGCGCACATTTTACGTCGGCGTGCATGTGTACGGCGCATCCACCAGAAGAGTTACGATGTGCTCCCCGCAACAGGTCCGTCGCGGTTTCCCCTTGGCCACCATGCCAAGGGGGAGACGAGAGGAGGGAAAGGGACGGAGTGAGAATGAGAGAGAAGCGGGGAGAATGTTAAAGAACGCGATATTGAAGAGTTCGAGGAGTGACGCAGAGAGAATCTCGTCCCTCCGGTTCGCTCTCTCGCGCGTCGAAAAACTAGACCGTCTACCTGCCCCGTTTCCTGCAATAACAATCGTACTAATTCGCCTTCCGCCGGACGACAAAGCAAAACGGAATAGCTGTACCCTCCATTGACCAGATGCAGAGTTGAAAAATATTGTCAACGAGAGAGGCCACCGTGTGTCGACGAGGGCCGTGTTCGATGTGGAACAGTAACTTTGACGAGAGCCTGTCTTCGCTACCGTTCCGCTTTGATGTCTTCCGGTAGAGTTTGAAACCGGCGACATAACTGTGTCAAATACGGCGATCGTCGGAGAACGTGCGTTTGGAAAAATTCTTCTGGCGTCGCAATTTTAATCGCATATAGGTCAATCATATAATGCAGGAAGAACGCGAAAGAACAGCGTTATCCGAAGTAGCGGGCGGATATCGTATCGTCGTGACAGATCTCGATTTCAGGAACATTTCGAATGCTCATCGTCGCGTGCACACATAACAGCGAATCTCTTTGGCGGCGGGCGGCGAACAGAGCATCATTCGATTCGGTTAAACAATGGGATCGTTCTGAATGTCTCTCCCTCTCCCTCGCTCTCTCTATCCCTCTCTCCTGGTCCCCCCTAGCTTCCCTCCCCTCACCCCGTCCTTTGTCCCTGTCTATCTTTATCTCTCCCTTCGGCCGACTGCTGCCGGTGGCAGTGTATAAATCAGGAAGACGACTGTACCCACCACCGACGATATATAGAACAGACGACTATCAGAGGAGTGGTACATGGTCGTGGAACGGCGTAGGAGAGGAGTAGGAGAGGAGTAGGAGAAGAGCAGGAGAGGGGAGTCGGAGGGCAAAGGGGCACGGTCGGTCCCGCTGCATCCGGCGCAACGGAGCGACCTCGATGTATTGTGGGAGACTCCGTGACTGGAATCTCGAACGCAGGGACGTTACGGCCTCACCTCTGTGTTCTCTCGAACGACGCCAAGCAGAAGAGCACGACCGAAGGGATCTCTCCCTCCTGCCTCCCCTTCCTCCTCTGCGTCGGGTCGCCTCCTCGCGCAGTCTGATCAGTCCTCCTCGTTCACCTTTTTCATACTCGCTCTCGTCTTCGTCAAATCGCTCGATCCGCAAGAAAATAATTGGGATCACGAGCGCGCCTCCGCTATTTTATCGAAGTGTAATTCAATGTAATGTCTCGGCAGAGTCCGCTCCGACTCCCCTTGACTCCTCGCTCCGAGACTAACGAGAGCGCCCCACTTCGGACAATAGACATTTTTAATATCGGCGCCCAATCAATAGTGAATTCGTTTCGCGCTGCATTGTTTTCGCGTCGCCAACCCACTCCGCATTACGCTCCGAAGGGGGGATAAGACGGCTCGCCGAGTGTCTCGAATGGCCTTTGCAATTTTAACCGATCTCGCTGTCTGCGACATTTTTCCGAGTCGCGCAAAAATAGTCGCGCCGATCGAACGGTGCGTAGGTAGGGTCGTAGGTGGGAAACGAGGCGAAATACAAAAGGCGAGTTCGTTGGCGTTCGCGTTACTGACCGAGCTCCGGCTCCATGCGACGACCCACGTGACGTTCGTGCGGTCGTTCGTGTGGCCTCTCGCGTTTCCGGCTGTCTAGGAGCCGCTACACTTCCTGCGGCCGTCCGTTTCAGTTGCCTGCTCGCGAAAAAAGGGACCGCCATGAGCGAGGCGACACAGAACGTACGCGAGTATCGCGTGTGCCAACAAATTCGTCCGCTTCGAGAATGGTCGAGGTCCCCCACCTCCCTACATCGTTGGCGAATTAGCCTACTCGCATGTGAGCACGGATAGGCCGACGATCATTCATCTGAGCCCGGCAACAAATCACAAGAGAGAAGATGACTGATAGTATCTTCGGCGGGATTGCCGTTTCATTGGCGTTCGATTGTGTTTCTGGGTAATAAACGCCGTTGTTCGGCCGGCACGTTACGGCGCCGATAAAGTTTAAACACGGCGATAAACGGCCCTGGGCCATTTCGCTCCCAGACCTCGGCTTTGACACGTATCGATCATCGCGGCCTGCCCGAGCCGCGTCCAATGATTATGATCACGATCTACCCCTCGAATACATTGTCCCTTCGACGAGCACCTCAACCCCTCATTCGCCTACTGCGACTGTTACAACGCCAGGATTGTTGGCTGCTTGTCTCCCTATCGTAGTCTTCAATGAGACGTAAAGTATGAAGTAGGGCTGTATATTCGCACATTCGAATACGCTGTCGTGTCTTAACCTTTCCCCCAACTTGTTCGGATAATGTAGATGCTTTTCGGAGCAAGTTGGCGATCCAAGGAAGCGATGGGGTGGGAAGGATACGTGAATTGCGAACACCTTTGTAACGGCAGCCCGTAGAAAGGTATACTGCAAACGGCTTGACCGGGCAGACTTTCGCGCGACAGTAAAGCCAGACTTCCAGTTCGTCGTTTCGCAGCGCGGAATCGTAAAGGCGATTCTTACCTGTCCGTCGGAATCCGACGATTCGTTGCACTCGACGCCGTATCGTAAAATGGAGAAGACTCCTCGAACTCCGAGGAGCTTTGCCTTCTTTATTCTCGGCTCGCGGCACCCCCGATTTCGTCGCGCCGCACCCCTCCGCGCCATCGAACTGGCGGCATATAAAGGACTTTGAAGGGTTTACGGGCCGTGGAAACGAGGCGGAAATTTCCCTAAGCAGTAAAACGTCGCTACGCCTGATCTGGCACGGCGCAGTCGCACATATATTTATTTAACGTCTTAGAGAGGCGCGGACGGAAACAAAATTTCGTGGGTTTCCATACACATCATAGAACTACATTTCGCGACCTACTATTCGCTCATACGGTCTCCATTATTAGAAATGGTTGAAAATTTAAGGCGGCACTTCAAACACTCCGTTCTGCCTTAACGCGAAGGTCCGTACGACTCTTTGCTCTTGCAAAGGCTGCACTCCGCCAGTAACGGTGATATGGAATCACAGTGAAACTGCGGTAGGAGGCGAAGAGCGAACGATGTTATTTAGCGAATGAAGGCGTACGTTTTGCGGTGCCTAGGACTAATCAAATCTTAATAGAGGCGCTAATGAGAGGGCATTCAGCGAGATGAAGAGCTTGAGAGTGCGAAGGAGAAGGGTGAAGAGGAGAAGTACTCCCTGCCTCGCTCTCTCAGTTACTCCCCCCCCACTCTCTTTCTCTCGAATTAGCCTTTGCGGTTTCGCGGCGTTGCATTCCTATGTCCGTCTCACGCTCCGCACAAGCGTAGCAACGATTATTAGTACCATTATTATCATCCATCAGCCATGACTTTTGCAGCTTTATTCACTCCATCCCACTCAATCCCGTGTACCTTCCATCCACTTTATCCTCCCCGATCATCCTAGATTGAGGCACAGCGTCCTCGGCCGTGGAATGCTCATAATTATGAGCACGTGACTCGTTTAATTTCCTGCCCAGACCCACCGCGCCTCGACCAACCAATTTCCTCCCCTGACGGGGACCAATGCCAATCGTCGATCGTTTGGCTCTTCGATCGAGCGTGAACGTAATTTTTTCTTTGTTTCTCGCCCATCACCTTCATTCGCTTTATGAAGAAATAACCGAGGCGCTACGTTATTTTTTAAAGTAACCCACAAAACAATCCTGCATTTATACATATTGAAACGTAGCCTACGGAATGTTTGAGAAAGGATTATAATCGGGATACCTTTCTTCCGGGTCGGTTACCATACGTTAACGGCGGTCAGAGCCAAAACCCAGAACCAGTCTCGAATACTCCTCCGCGGGAGGTAGGCATCGAGTGGCCTTTGACCCCAGAACCGAGGCATCGCTTACTGTCTCACGTAACAGTTACGACACAGCACCTTTCTTCCAACCAGGATGCCTCCTCCCCCAATACGGCGCTCCGCTGATCCAGGATCAATCGAAAAAAATGATTGAGCGTGCAATTTTCTCGCTAATCGGACGCGAGGCGACATTCAGATTTGTCAGCCCTCTTATATCGCTAGGGGACGGGAAGCAGGAAGAAGTGTAGGGGAGGTGAAACGAGAGAGCGAGAGAGAGAAGGAGAGAGGGAGAGGAAGACGGAGCTGGACGTGCACGACCGCGTCGCATGATCGCTGAATTATCGCCCGGGGACGCGGCATAAATATGTATGTACGAGCAGTATTCCGGATTGCGGAATGCACCAGGAGCGTGCACCACGCTGCCATTCTCCCCTACTTTCATGCCACCCTCCCCCTCCCCCTCCCCCTCCAACCCTCCGCGAACCGGGCTGTCCTACCCACGCCAGTCTCACCTTTTCTTGTCCCAAAAGCCTCCCCCCCACTCGTCTTCGGCGGACTCCGGCTTATTCGGGCTGTAGGGCCGCAGTGCGCACGCGTGTCTACGTCTAGTTAGTCACTTTTCCCCGGCTACTTCCTAGCTTTTAAGCGGAAGCTCGCGGATGGGAGGGGGCGAAGGTGGCAGGTGGTGGGGTAGGGACGGCGATGTAGGAGTGATTTGAGAAGGGGGTAGGCCGAGGGGGGCGGCTTTCGTGTTTTCACCCGCGTTCTATCGTCCTGAATTATGCGCTCGTGCACGGGCGTAAGTACGCGGATACTTCTACTTCCCACCCTCTCTTTTTCCTACCTCGGCGCTAACCTCACCCCACCGATCCTACCTTGCCCTTAGGAACAAACCCCTGTCTCCTTCTCTCTTTCTCCTTCTCTGGTTCTCTCTTGATTCCCTCTACCTTCTCTTGCTCTTTTTCATTGTCGCTCCTCGCTCTTTACTTTCCGGCCCTACCTTTTTTTCTCTCTATCCCTTCCACGCGCACCGCTCGCGGTGATTAATCTCGCTGGGAGCATTCCCGAAGGATACTTAGCCCTGATCTACGAGCAAGGCATCCTGCGTCAAGGGTTTCTTCTTTTTTTTCCTGGGTTACGCTTCTCCATCCCTATCTCACCCTTTGAGGAAAGAATGAACACTCCGCCCGCCCCCGGTAATGTCTCGCCCCGGCACGTAGCTTTCCAATCGGCGATCGAAGCTCGATCGAATTCCATCGGGTAAGATGTAAGCTTATGGATCGGGGCCATCATTTGCTATCCCATTCTTCATTCCGCGGGCGACATTGCGGGAAACGTTTTTCTATGCGACCCGATGAATTATTTATGGCCGGAGCACTCAAGGCGGTGCCCGCATTTCGACATAAAGACGCTGCGATCGTCGGCAATAATGTCCCGTTATCGTAAAAATAAACGATGCATCCGCATCGCGGATTAGTGCCTCGCGGTCTGTGGACCAGAAGCGTGGCCCACAAAAGGACCGGGAAAGCCGATCCTTTCTTTGGAAACATCCTCCGTGCCGAGATAGTGACATGCAATTCCGGACTTTGATACTTCCATCCTGCCTTCATCGCGATACGTCCTCGTTACCGACGGTCTTCAATACCTGCGGATGTTCATCGGTAGCGCGGATGTGTGACGTGCAATGGGCGGCCTGTAACGTGTAACGCGAGCGGAGTTGTGCGCAGATGTGCGCAGAGGCGCACGCAGAGGCGCACGCAGAGGTGTGCGTAGAGAATCCAGAAGGGAGATATAACGTCACAGCCTCGCTGGACCGGCGTGGAATCGGGCTAGGAATGCAATTAAGACGTCTTGCTACAACGATAGTGATAACGGGTAACGACCACCTAACCGGCACTGGAATCCGTGGCGATCGCTCACGAGCCTATGTGCTCCGCTCGTGCGAACGAGCGAGAACTCACTCGGAGAATGTATTTTACGCCCGACTAAAGGCCCGAGGCGTCACCGTTTGATTTGTCGTCCAGACCTGTCCCCCCTGTCCTTTCATACGTCGTCGCTCTCCCAAAAGATCGTTCTATTGTTCTCGCCTATCTCTCGCTTTCCTATTCCCTCGCTATTGTCGCAATAATACAATGACGGCCGCGGGGACAATTAGCGTCGGAGTCACGCGCGCAATTGAGAGTTTTAAGCTTGTCGTTAAACAGGGGCGAAAAATCTTGAGATGAATAGATTTTATTCGAACCAAAGGTCGCTGTCACGACCTGATTTGTCGTGCGAACGTGCTCCACTCCAACCTATCTCGTCACGTTGGCACGCTTGTCAGAGGGAGATTCCACCCGTTCTGGCGTGCGTCTCCTTTCGTTTCAATTTCCCGGCGTCGCATGTCCCACGAAATTCTCGAAGCCGTGAAGCTTCACTGAAAATCCACTCCGTGAGAATGCGGACTTTTGAGCAATTACAATACGGTCTCTCAACGTTTAAATTGCCATGCTTGGAATATCGCAGGATTAATTGAGTAAGCTCGCAACGCTGCAGGTGGAAAATTCCTTCTTTGGATAATCCGTATTTTCCTCCTGCTCCGCCCGCGGATGCTGACGGGAAGTTGCGTTAAATGTCTTCGTAGTTGCCTTCTTGACGTCCATCATAATCGGTACTATTAAACATTGATTATTCCTATCCTTGTAACCAGAGCGAAACTCAAAATACTCTTGACGACAAAGATCGAATACTTACACGCTTCGATACTATGATTGTCATGTATATACGTGAAAAGAAAAAAAAATGTCGACAATTTTCTCGGTTTTAGACTTAAATTTCTCAATCATTTCGATACTATTACACTCAGAGTAATTAAGTTGCGATTTTCCCTAATACTCATTTTTCAACCATTTAGAGCGCTAATTTAAATTTTTGTTACTCATCCAGTTTATTTTATTTTCCACTGTGTCAAGTACCCTTGGTTACAGTACTTGAACACCCCATTGGCGTATTCAACCGACTTGCCAAATTAGGTGCATTTTCTCGCACAATTTCATTGATCATATTATCTTACAAGCATCGATACTCACCCAGCGTGGAATGCTAGACAGGCGCGTAACGCGTCTTAACAAGGAGTCGATAAACAATCCTCTTACGTCGATGCACTCGTCTCAATTACGAGGTAGCTTCTGCAAACGTTGGGATCGACCTTCCCCACGGGCGCTGGCGGGCTATTAAATCTGCAACATGCTCCCGTCGGATGATAGAGATGATACCACCTGCAGGAGCCGCGCATAAATTTCCTGCGTCATGTCGTTTAATATGAGTCGCTGGCTGCGTCGTTACGGCGTCAAATCGCACGGGATTTCATTGTTTTCTCAGCTCAAGCGTTCTTTAGAAGCAAGGTCTCCGACTGAATTTCAAATTTCATTCAAAACGAACATAGCAACCTGCGACTCCAAGAAAAACGGAAAAAATTGAAATACTGACCCATCGACAAAAATTCATTCGACTCCGGCACCAAGTGCCAGGTGTGATTGATAACAGAAATGTAGTTCAACCGGCGTGGAAGTCAGTTCAATCTGTTGTACCGTTCGTCATTCGCGACCGCAGCCGAGGAGCAATTTATACGAGTCGATCAGTCGTCTCCCAGAACTCTTCCGGTCAGAAGTAAGTTTACCGCCCGGCTATAAATACATGCGCGCAACGCTTCGCAACTCGCGCGAGGCCCGCTGAAATGCGGAGAGGCCGATCCCGAGGCGACAGCGTCGGCCTCTTTGAGTGCGAATTGCCGTGTCCCCGTTTTCCGCAAAAAGGAGCACGGCTTCTCCTCTGTTCGCTGAGCTTTCGGTACACGACCGACGTTTATTGCGTCTTTCTGGCCGGACTCATTAGCTGCTTCGCAGTCTCCTTGGATGCTGTCAGTCTGCCGGTCATTCGAGCGCAAGACCACCACGACAAATCATGCGTTCACCCAACCTCTTCGAACATGTCCGGCCTGTTCTACCACGGTCTTTATAGTTACGAGCGCGTTGCCACCCGGTTTCGGGAGACAGCGAAATTCCTCCTCGCGAAGATTCGCTCTTCTTCGAAACCGCACGGGCGCCGCCACTCTGCCCGCTTGCCGACCGCAAAATCCGAGGCCGACACGTCCTTAATTAGTTTCTTTAATCTACAGTTTCGTCGTCGCCCGACTAACGGCGTATCGAATCATCTTCGTGCATCGCGTCGCTCCCACTGCGATTCAAATCTAATAGCGGCAGTCAATTTGCGGCGCACCACTTTTAGCCAGCCAGATTAAGTGAAATCTGGGTTGCAAATGCGATATCGATTAATTTTTCGCGCGATGTTTGCCGCGGAACTTCGACAAGCCGCAGATATTAATTCGCAATGTCTCGTTAATCGCTGCGGTATGATTAATTCCGTGCGATTTCGCCCGTCGAACCCGGTGTGTCTAGTCCTGGAAATATCTCATCGGTCCCGAGTCGGTGATTCCTCTGGCCGCCTCTTCGGGTCGCTGGAAATTACGCGCTCGCTGTCTAGCAGAAAAGCGGCGTCGCGCATCGACGCTCGATCGAGTCCCGTGTCGCTGCTCGGCAACAGAATGCAACGCGGGATCGGCGATGACGAATGGGCCGATGAACAAATCATCGAGATTTCGATCGGTCGTTACGCAATTTCGTGATTTACATGTTCGAGAGCGCGGCGAAGAGCGATCGCGAGCACGTAAATTGAGGCAAACCGCTCGGCATCGAATGCCGTTCGCTGACTATACCAATCTTCCGCGCGCGCCACTCGATCTCCGCCGGTCTCGTTTCATTCATTTTATCCCCCCCCCCCCCCTCGCAGCCTCTCCCCCTTTGTACCGCTGTTTCAATGGTAAATTTGTCTCTGTCAGCACTTTCACAGTCACTTTAACTGTTCCGCGTCTTCGCAATCCTTTGACTATTTCGGCGAACGTCAGGCGCACGCCCGCCGCTTTGCCCTTCGTCGATTTACTCCTTGCGCGACGTGCAAACGGCCGCAAAATGTATCAGGCTAGCGAGTCATTCATCGTTGTCACAGAGACAACGTTGCGCGTTTCGGAGGGCGCGTTAACAGTTTACGTAACGACGCATATCGAGCCGTCGCCAAAATCTTCTGACGCCGATATTCTCTCGACTAATCCGAGTGTCGCTTACGAGTGCATACGTCTCTCGTTCCCCGGGAATGGGAATCGAAATCGTTTTGGAACGAGGTGCTCGCTGTCGAGAGGATTGGAGGACGAGGAGGAGGTGGAGTAGGAGTGGCAGAAGCGGCAGAAGCGGCGGACAGAAGGATGATGAGGAACAGAGGGAAAGAGATGGACGAACAAACGGGATCCAATCTAATTATCCGTAATGCGCCGGAACTCGGAAACGAGGGCTTGTCGCTCGTCTCACCCCTTCCGGTTGCCGATGTTATTCATTTGTTTGTTCGGAACGCAGACTCTCTCCTCCTCTGTCGTAGACTCGTTTTTTCCCTTCCCATCCCACCGCCTCATTCGAGCCAATCGCATCCTTCCTTCCGCCTCCCTCTCTTTCCCGCTCCAAAACTCTCTCGCTAAGTCGTCAACTTTTATCCTTTCGTTTGTCACTCACTTCGTGCACTTTGTAATGGAAATGATGACTATAAAGGAAATAAGTGGAATCGCATTGGGATTGGATTATGTCCTTTATGGACCACGTACCATCCACGCACAGCAATTTCAAGGATCCCTTACTCCGAGCGTAATTCTCAGAACATAAAACCACATATTTGCAGTAGAATCTTTTGGAAGTTAAATGCACGTCCATTCGAAGTTAAAGACTAAGTCGTAACCGCGGATAATAATAGTCCGTAATTACTGGCTATATAAGGTACTATCCACTAAACTTCCGAAGGCAGTCCTTCGGCGTGCGCTCTCCCAGCGAATAAATCCCGCGAAGAAAGTACGTAAAGTTCCGAGCGCGGGAAAAATATTGTAAAACACGCACAATCAATTAGTGCCGCAGTCTTAATTAAAGTTTTAATTTCTCGACGATTATATCGGCCCTATTTAATCCCCCGAGTCATGATCCGTCAAGTTCGTCGGCTCAATATTCCGCAGGCGCAAGATTCTGCTTACCGCGTAACTACGTCAGTCCTTTAACCTCCGTTTAATTCTACCTCGGCTCGCTTATTTTCGCAAATTGACAGGTGGCCGCCGTTTTTACGCGCTTCTCTCTGCCGCCGCGGGGAAATCTGCATGCGCGATTCCGCGCATACGGAGCTATTCATAAGAACGCCGCCAACATCCGAGTCGAATATCGTGCGCGGATAAATACGCGCTGCTCTGTTTCGAAACGCACGCACCCCCCTGCTCGTTGCTACCGGAGGCAACGAAGACTGCTTGAATTTATAGCGCGTAAACTCGCCCGTTCCGTGCGCTTTTACGACGGGCGCACGGACCTCGTGACAGGTTACCCCTGCTCGGAGCCGGAGCTAAAGCTTTGGGTACCACATGAAACGCTTTTGCCTTCACGCATCCATCCCCTGGCCAACTCGTTCATTCAGGGGCCAGCTTAGGATACGCCGGCCTGGGCCCACCGCCTCTTTGTTACCTCCGCTACCCTCGGCACTGCTCTTGAAAAATCCAGATTTTTCATCACCGTAAAAAGCGCGTTTAGTCGTTAACCCCGGCCGTATGTGCGTTCCGTTATTAATGCCCCGCTCTCGCCGGTCGCACACGTGCTACAAGTGACAGGATCAGTTTTTGAGCGCGTTTCGGCCGACCGACGTGTCGCCCCCGGCTCCGAGGAGTTAAGAATTAAATAACGCGCCCCGATGCGACGATATCCGCCAGCTTTTTTCGAGGAACGTAAAACGCCGTGGCATCTTTGCGAGTGACATCGCCCGATCCTCGGAATTGAGCCACGTTAGCAGGGTTTGACAGATTTTCGCTCGGGGCGAGCGTCGAACGTGTCTGTTTTACATCCCTTTTATGTTCTCATGCAAGTCGGTCGACTCCGGCCCTTGGCGTTCCATAACCTCGAGCGAATGCACGTCGTGCCCTATTTAATAAAAAGTGATTTATTCGCGACCCGCTGCGCGGACAAATTCTGCTCGCTGCCGGGGAAACTCGGCTGGATAGCTTGGCGATGCAATCACCGGCAGGTTCTGCTCGAAACATTCCGCAATAAGCGCAGGTTGCGTGGCCAGTGACGCGATTCGCTCGCTGGTCGGCTCGCTGTCTCTAGTTCACTGTCGAGGCTCTTCAACTCCGGCAAAGTCTGCCGTCGTTAAGTTTACGCCTTTCAGGTAGACCGACGAGCGACGCCTTCTTCGAGCCGACGGTAATCCGTTTCTGGAAGACCTGATGCGGTCTACGTCGGACACTTCCCCGTTTACGACGCATTCCATTAAGCCTATCGTGCAACGACGGAACATACGCTATCTATCGCGGCCTAATACAGGCTGTCATTGATACTGCGTATATCAATGTAGCGGAACCGTTATCATCGTACGCAGCGGCCTTCCAATGATGGATAATCCGCAATGACCAGTTCCACGAGTAATAAGTCTTAAGATAGGATCGTATCGGGCTCGATGCCTCGCGTACACGTACAATGGGCCCGATATACATAACGAGGATGATTGCGGCGGCTAAGCGGCGGTATCGTCAAAGACTCGGATCCGGAGAAGGGAGGGAGAAAGAAACGGGGGCAAAGTGGTACAAGACTGGCGAATAGGTACGGCCGAGTGTGAGGCGGGGAGAGGGTCGGGAATTCATCTCCGTTCCTCTCGGTAAACCGTTGCCTCGGAACGCTACGCATTGTAACGGCTGTTCATTAACGTTGTTTTCACATAATTAAGCGGAGGAGCCAAGTGCTGCTCGCACCTATTAATAGACAGGCGTGCGTGCGCTGGTGTGCGTGGTTCCGTCCTCGTGTGCGTGCGCGTATGTCGGTACCGCGAGGGTGTGCGTGGTGCAGGTTTGCACGTGAATATATTTGCATTTGTGTGAAGGCATGCCAGCCGACATCCAGCGCCTAGGAACCATGAGCTACGGCTCTCTTCGGCGCATCCTTCGCGCCGTAGTACACAAATATGCGCACACCTACGTCGAAACCACCGCGTGGCACACAAACAGGCCGTGACACCGACTTACATCCCACGGTGTTATTCTAAGCAACGCTCTCCTCCGTAGTCCGCCTCCACCTTGGGAAACGCGCATTAGTCATTTTCCATGCTGACAGCCGCTTTAAGCGGCTTCCACCGGAGCCGTTATTTCGCTCGCTTTCGTCTTGCGCGCGAGTCACCGCCTCGTCGGCCGAACTTTTCTGTATTTTCCGCTCTAGCGCCACATGCTTCGTTTTCCGGTAATCTATCTCGGCGATGCAAGCACCGGACGGATAGATAACGAAGTTAGTCCTATTTCGCCGAAGGAATGGTCTGAGACAGGTTCTGAACTAGAGGCGTGACTTGTAAATAGGCGAATCTTTGCAGTGTGTTCTTTGTAAAATAGTTTAGCGCGATGTCTGTAGACGTTCCTATGCTGAATAATCGGTTCGTTGTTAGGGGCGCGGTTATTTGTCCCTACTCCGTGCAGCTGCTGAGAGGCAAAGGATAAAAAGAAAAACGAGTAAAACGAATTGGCGGATGGAGTGAACATATGGCACGGAGCTAATATAAATCCAGGATTAAAAGTGGCCGAAAACATCCACCGAAAACCGGCCGCGCAATATCGTGAAAGCATCCGCGAGAAAGTCGACGAGGCTTTAGGGGAATTATACGTTTGAGCGCAGAAGTACGAAAAGTCAATGGTGAACCAACCACTAAAGACTAGCGCGGAAGAAGGACAAGAACGTAGAGGAAAAAATGTTTAAAAGAATCGCCTGATTCTCATGATCAGCGATCAAGCACAAATCAGATGCCACAATACGTGCAGCGTTGCTGTCTGTTGGATGCAAACTTTTCACGGATCGAGAAATTTACACAAAAAAGGAGGAAAATCGCTACACGTCAGTTCCACAACATTTTACCCGTCCCGCGTATATTTTAGATATTCACGGCGGTGTACGTTATCCACGGGCATTCAACGTGCAATTAAATTAAACGCTCGCATCATACGGAACGAGTATTAATAGACGGCAGTTTTCCGCTTGCCATTGCCGTCTACGACTATTTTCGGCCCTGGGGACTGCTCTTTCTGAGCAGTTAAAAAAACCGTTAATTTCATAACGAGGTGAGCATACGTCACCGGGAACGAGCGCGGGCACGCCTATGATTTACGGAGACATTCCGATTTTAAACATTAAATTGTGCTCTCGGGCTGTTTAAAATTCTCACATCGAATTTTCATAATTTCCCTGCTCACCTTGCGCGCGCGGCCTGCCCTCTGCCAGCCCGACGAAATGAAAACGCATGGCAAGTGCTTCGTCGCGCGGATCCTATCCTCTTATTTCCCTTTACCTCCGCCCGTCCTCGCCATCTCGACCCCGGCCTTCCTCGCTTCTTTCCCGAGCTACGTGCGATCCCGAATTCTGCAAGTTGGAGGGCTCTGCGTGTTCCGTGCTTCTCTTAAATCATTCCGGACCTGACGTTCCCGAAAATATCCGGAGAATTCGGAAGTAAGCGGCTGCACGGTCGCTTCGCTCCTTTTGCGCTCCATAAGACGGAGAAGGATATCGGGAAAGTATACGGGAAGAAGACGAGGCCGGGTGGGTGGGGAGGGACTGGAGGGGGGAGGAGGGATGGTGGAGTCACGGAAGGCAGCCCTCCTAGCCGGAGGGGGACGATAGAGAGGCACCATCGGTGTTGGTGCAGCTAGGTGCACGCCTACGAGGAATGTGTCCCAAATAATCTCGAATTCGAACGGACAAGTGGGCGGGCCTGGCCCAAGTCCAGTGGTACTTTCTGCGCTGAGTAAAGCGTGCCGGAGGATGAAAAGTATTCAACCCCCCGCGCGCCCACCCCTCCGCTCTCGCCTTCGGCCATCCCCTTTCCCGTCTTTTCCGACCGGACCCGTCCTCAGAACCGACCCTCCCCGACCCCTCGGACACCTACGGCATCCCAACCCCTTGCGAGGTTGCGTGCCGCCGAACGAAGAGTATTCACACTGCGCCGTGTACGGGACGAATAGTCGCTCTTCCCTTTTGCCTACACGTTCCTTCCAGCGACGAGTGTCGCTCGATGAAAAGCATTCAGCGGATCCTCGCTCCTACACTCTACCAAATGCCCGGCTCCCAATTGCAGCGGATTGAATGGAGAACCGGTGTTCGGATTCCCCCAGTCGTGTTTCGGCCAGCGTCCACAGTTTTTCGTTCACTGCATACCACCCTACCTACCCTGTTTCTTTGATTCTGCCCGCTGTTCATTCATTTCGATAACTCGCTGACAGTTCGTTGGCCATCGCCTTCTCGAGCGGCTGACCCTGGTATTACGCTCGCTGGACGGCATCGTCCCGTTGAACGGACATACTTTTCGTAGCTCAAGTCGCTGAGTACGGCTTAATTTATAGCACCGTTTCCCCGCTAAAGAGTTTTGTGATTTACGGCCTCCCGTAATATATCGCGTAGTGAGAGAAAGCACGGTACACGAATACCAGGCATACGCGCCGTGTAGTGGGCGTAGAGCTAAGGACAAGCTAGAGCGGTCATTCGTTGCGATCGCGAGCGGTAGTAAGCTAAAACCGCGAGAACTAAGGTTATTTTAAGCTAGCGATGCGCCTGCGACAGAATGACGTAATAAATATCCTACACGTCATTTATGAGCGCAGTCGACTCGTGCGTAACGCGTAAAATCGCAGTCTGACGACTTAGTGCGATAAAGCGCATTGCTCGATTTTGTCGTAGAGATTAGGCAAGATCATGTCCAGACGGAAAACAGTAGTCGACGTTTATTTTCGAAATCTTTATCAGTTCACGATACTCACCGTTTCATGCCGAGTTGGGATACCAGAACCCGAATTAGATGTCACAATGCGCGACGATAGGCGTGCCAGTTTGCGCCCGCGTCACTTTTATTTGGCTTGCATTAAGCGATTGCAACCGCCCAGATGAGATATCCCACCCAGAATTACGACGCCGAAGTCTCAAACTTTCGCCCGCATCCCGAGACTCTCTGGATCAAGCTTGCCGGGAGTATCTCAGCGTTAATTAGGGAAAAATACACAAGGAAAGCGGCGCAAATGTATCAGTCAATTCAACTACGCGAAAAAGTTTCGACGGGCAAAGACGCCCGCGAGTCTCGTACTTCTCGGGCACTTGGAATTATCAATTTAGGCATTAGAACCACTTTCCGAGCATTTTACAGTGGAAGGCGCCGAGTTTATTTTGGCTCTCGGGCTCTTGGGGTTCAATTATTCATCCGTGGAATAGCCGGCTCCTTCTTTCTCTTCTTGTCTCGGCGCGATGGAAAACCGTGGATCCTCTTTCCTTCTTTGCTCCGTCGCCTGCCATCGTCGCCCACACCCCTCGCCCCTTTCTTCCGCTCGCCCGCCGAACCTATCCACCGACGTCGAGAAACTTTAGCGCCGAACGGCATTCGTCTACGGACTTTCCGAGGGACAAACAAATCACTCGTCCCGCTCCTTTAATGAAAAGTGCTGCTACAACTTTTCCTCGTACTACGCCCACTTTATCGGGAGCAACGCATGCTCGTTAGAGAGCCGAACGTAAGAATACACGAATACCCTCTTTCAAGACCCGGCACAAAGCTTCGCAACTTTCGCTTATGAATCGCAGGAACGTAGCGCGAAAAGGCCTCATCACCCTAACCGAATACATCATCGCCGGTCGATTTGCGGCTTTATCGAGGGCATTATTACGCACAAACCATTCTTCCCGCTGAATCGGAGAAGTTCAGACGTCGGCGCGCGCTTCCTTCTTGTCGTCCAACTTCGTCCGTTAAAAGCGCGCGCGCGCGCGCTCGGCCGCGGCCCGATGACAAGGCGGATATTAACTCGGGCGCTAAGCGCTGCGGGCAAAAGCCGTCTGTTGAAAGTTTATCGGCGAGTGACTCAGCATCGTTGCATCGCCGGTAAGCTGCTGCTCTCGCATGCCCGCATACGAATCCGCGTTACCGGCGTTGCGAGCGTTTATCTTTGGGGTTAGGCAAAATCGAAGAGAGCATCGACACGCTTCGTTAGCCGCACCGAACGGATCTCCCTCGGGCTATCGGCACGTTTGCGGCGCGTCTGCTTCGTTAATACCGATTACCGAGCGCGCCTGATCCTTTTTGCTTTGCCCGCTTTACGCCCTTCAACTACCCCTTCTTCGCTCCCTCCCTCGCCGAGACCGCCGAACCCCCCCCTCCTCCTTTACCTGTCTCTCAGTCGTTGCTCGTCCGTTCCGCGCTTTCAGCGCTGCACGGCTCCGTGCGCGCCTCACAACTTTTGCCGCTTCTTGCCTCGGCCAAACGGAGAAAGGCGTGCACCTGTTGGCCAATAGTTCACCGCTAACACTTGTAAACGTCACGTGCGATCAGTGAGCCAGCTTCAAAGCGGAAAATTATTCTCTACATTGTCCGCGACGACACGGCCTACCGCTGCCCAATCCTCTGCGGCTTCCAGTTCAAAGTCCGGCGAACTTCTCGGCTCTTATTTTTACCCTCTCCCGCAGTTGGAATTTGGCATAGAGTTGCGCAATCACGATCCGTAGGTGTCAGCAAAGCTCGAGAACAAGGGGGGCGAGATATCGAGACCGATCGGATCGACACAATATTCCCTCTTAGCGCCGAAGGAGCGTCTTCCCTTCCTTCCGCCCGCATTGCAGGCTGGCCAAGGAGCGATTTACGAATAGCCGGGGATGCGGGGGGGCCTTTCCTCTCGACGTCCTTCCCTCCCTTCGCCTCACCCTTCCGCCAGGTTTCTCCTTCCGCCCCGTAGCCGTTTGGTGCGCCTCGATCGATCGGCACCGGGGGCAGAATTTAGGGACGCTTCGTTAAACCACGGTGGAAAAAACCACGGCCGCCGATTGGGCCACCAGCCTTGGAATCCTCTTCATGGTAGAAGCGGACGGGGTGGTTCTTTTTCCCTGCACCCCCGCCGCCCGCCGCCCGCCGCCCGTCGGGTCCAAGGATGGATCCCTCTATAGCGCACCCTTCCTCAACCCCCTGGCCACTCTGCCGAGGTGGATCCTCTTCGACGATGGCTTTTGGATGGTCGCCCAATCGCCGCCACATATTCCCATCGGGCACACTTCTCCCCCCCAGCCACCCCCTGTCGCCGCTCCCCCTTTCTTCGCTTCCCGCCCCTTATCGCCCCCTTCGTCCACTCCTTCGCGGATGCCGGTGTACTCTCGACCTTCGTATTATAGCCTTCTGTGCGCTATCGATGCGCTTCCGGGATTTATACAGAGAGCGCGGTCGAAAAACGCAAATACCTTTAACGTTATTACCTTTATTAAATTGAATGTCCTCGCCCTCTTTCTCTCCCGGCCTGTTTCGCCCAGCTCTCGAACGCCCCGCGGCTCTCCTTGGGACTAGGAAATCTTCCTACGAGGCTTTATGTTCGCGATTGAGGCGTGGTTGGACCGCGTCCAGGGGACCATGGTTACCGGCACCCCTCAGACGATGGCCCGCGTGCAAATTCATTTCTCGTTTATGTCAGAACGGTGCGAATATTCGCCGTGAATTAATATTTGCCCCGGCGCTCGCACACCTAGACTTATTTCTCACCTCGGCGCTCGGGGGAGGGTAGATTAAAAATTGGAATTTGCCTCAGTCACGGATTTCGTTATCATTTATGAGCGGTGTATTGTCAGAAATTTTGGAGTCATGTAAATTCAGACGGCGCGCAGTGTGTTAAAGTACATAGTGAGTTGTCCGCTTCGCATTGTAGCAACGGTATATCCGCAAACCGTTTTCTGCGGTATTCCCCTCGCCGTGCTGCCAACAAATACAGTAATACCGTTTTCGTTCTTCATTGTACGAACTCTGATTTATATGTTTCTCGTTTATCTTATACCTTTGTCGTACGATTGTTATTATATTCCCTCAGTCGGAATAGTGTTTAACATCCGATTTAGTCTGTCTTTATCTTTCGCGTCAATAGAAAGTTCCGTGTCTGTTCTGCACTCTCTGAATTTTCCTCTTTTGCTACATCGTCCCAGTTTACTCCTTTCAGTGCACCATATTTTGCGGCATTTTCCGTGTCGTACCACCAGAAAATAACAGACTTCAGTCTCTTTCTTTCGTAGGAAACGGTCCGGTTGTATTTACTTGACGTTCCCCTTTGTTCGCCAAGCTAAAACCGTTATTACGTTATTTCTTTCACCGAAATTCGTGCGTCACTTCGCGGTGGCAATGTTAACAGTCCGCGTCAGCTTCCATCCACGGTCTTCCGCGACAACCCACTCTCATTAAGAGTTCGTGATTCACGCTGCTAGTACACATTTCCCGCCGCACGTTGGCTTCGTTCCGGCTGCCATTAGGCATTTCCGTGTACGATACTTCGGCCTAAATGACAACCAACAGCAAAATAATA